>OX459054.1:19414135-20776022 GCA_949775005.1 Orthosia gothica | reverse complement strand
AAGAATGATCCACATTCACAATAATTAAAATAAAATAATATAATACTTTAAAAAGTAAATATTCTTGTCATTGCAAGAAAACCAAAAAGAAAAGAAAATATAAAAATTAAACAAAATTAAAAACAATTCACGGTGCAAAAAATAAAAAAAATAATTGGAGCAGCTCAATCCCAAGCCTTTTTGTCCTCGACGTAATCTTTAATGGTATAAAACGCTTTCTGGCACAACGAAGGTATATACTAAAATTTATTTTATTCTAATTAATATGTTCAGTTTCCGTGAGTGTGTCCGTGGCATCAACAGTGGGCCTTATCAGAATACCAGCGCAGCGTTATTTTTTCTAGATATCGCTGCACTGAATAGGAGCGTTTTTGGTCTCGCACGGGGTATTTTGTTTTAGCTTATCTCGTGTGTCCTGTGCGGGTCACAAATAAATATTTAAAAAATATATTTTTAAATAAATTAAAAGTAAGATGGTAAACGATGATCAACGATGACAATCCCGAGAGTTTTGCCGTTATTTATTGAAGAGTTCTATTGTATATCTCCGAAGTTCTTTCAAGAATTTTCAAAATTGGTCCACAATTGACGGGGATATCGGTGAACAAACACAAAAAAAAAAAACAAACAAAGTCGAACATAGAACCTCCTCCTTTTTGGTAAGTCGGTTAAAAAGTTACTCGTATCGTAGCCGTGTCTACATAGTGTAAGCTGTAGCCGTAGCTCGTAGCAGTCTCGCGTAGGCATCTCGTAGCGGAGGCTGCTACGAAAGCTTTTATAATTATTGTAACTTATAATCATTTGTTTTCATGAGACTATAAACCAGTTTATAGTTACAGGTATTTGATATAACGATCATAAAAATGGTCGGTTCTTTACTTTGTGAAAACATTTAGTTATACCTAAGTACGGTTATTATTTAAGTACGGTACCTTCTGCCGTCATACAAAGTGCCGTCGAACGGAGTATACAACAGGGATATAGGGGTGAATGGAAACAACATTTTTTGGTTGCGTCTATAAGTACGTACTCCTATTTACTAAAGAATTTTGGTAAACATAACTCTTCCTTGGCATTCGGGTAAAAAAGAAATCAAAGCACCTTTTTGCTACAATCGATACTAATCCATAATATCCATAATCTAATATATAATAAAAATAAGTCGGGTTTTTTCCTGACGATATAACTCCAGAACGCACGAACCGATTTCGATGGTTTTGCATTCGTTGGAAAGGTCTCGGGCTCCGTAAGGTTTATAGGTAGGGTAGTGTAGGGTTGGGTAGGTTAGGGTAGGGTAGGGTAGTGTAGGGTAGTGTAGGGTAGTGTAGGGTAGTGTAGGGTAGGGTAGTGTAGGGTAGGGTAGTGTAGGGTAGGGTAGTGTAGGGTCGGGTAGGGTAGGGTAGGGTAGGGTAGTGTAGGGTAGGGTAGGGTAGTGTAGTGTAGTGTAGGGTAGGGTAGTGTAGGGTAGTGTAGTGTAGGGTAGGGTAGGGTAGGGTAGATAAATGTTTGGTCTTTTTATGGCAAAACAAAGTTTGCCGGGTCAGCTAGTATAATATTATAAATGCGAAAGTAACTCTGTCTGTCTGTAACCTTTTCACACTTAAACCGCTGAACCAATTTAGATGAAATTTGGTGTAGAGATAGTTTGAGAACCTGGGAAGGATATAGGATAAGTTTTTATCCTGGAAATCATCGTTGAAGGAGTAGACAGAGGGGTGGAACTTTGTATGTTGAACTAATAATTTCTCAAGTAAGGCGGCCCACATACCTACAATAATAATGCTCGATATAAAAATAGGCTATTCGAAGTACTAATGCCACGCAGAGGAAGTCGCGGGCAACGGCAAGTTCTTCCAATAAATATGATATCAAAGTGGAAAAACATATTTTATTCACTGCTGCATTCTTATTCAGCCCGTTTGTAATAATCCAATATAGAATTTATTTTCTACATTTACTTACCAGTCTGGTACCAGGGTTGTAAACGCACCCACGATTCAGGGTGATAAATGATGACGTCACCATAACGGCTCCTAATGTAGAAATACTTCTCCTTCCTAGCTCTACCATTAAGTTAAGTTAAGAAGGGCTGGTGTCCGCAACTCCACGTCTAAGCGCGTATTTTGCGTACGGAAGAACGCTACCATTAATAAAGTTATCAACAAAGACAGACTCACGCAGGCGGAGTGGTCTGCAAATTATGTCGCTCCCGGGACAATTCTCGTTCCGATATATCCCCGGCTCCGGTCCGGGCAACCGGCGACGCGCTGCGAGTCACCTTGATCGAGTGGATGGGCTGTTCCGGCATTATTCACTTGGTAATGTTTCCTTTTCTTAATATTTTCTGTATTTGTCAGCACTTTTATGTATAGCGAAGTAGCGAAGTTAGGTTGAAAAGCGATAGAAGTGACAGTTCGGTGACATAGATTTGAAAATGTTTTTGAATATTGTTTTTGTTTTTTTTTGTAAGAGTTTATGGCTGCTTTCGTTTGTAAAAAGTCTTGCAAAGCGAGCCGTGCTACGACGCCTGCGCTGGTGCTACGAGGATTTAACTTCTACGGTTCTGCTACGCGACTTAGAACTTTTTACAGCGGCTTAAAGTTAGTAATAGTATAACTATAAAATTAATACTGATAGATATAAGTACATTTGGAGTTAGAAACTCGTTAAATAGTAAGTTTTTCTGCTGCTTTTCATTCTTTATGTAAATGCAATCGTCGCTGATACAAAGTATATATATGTAGGTGCATATTACAATATTAGTGCAAATTGGAATTACAAGCCTTTCCCTATAATTTCCCAATTAGTAGCAGTTGATCTATGACCGAAGCTTCTACATCGGTTTTACACTCAATTACCTCTGTAATTGAACCTTATCCAGTAACAAAGCTTTTACAAGGTTATTAAAAAGCAAAATTATGGAGTACACGTCCCCCCTACATGTACAGTCAGGGACAAAAATAAGTACTTGGGTATAAAATGTGATTGTATTCTGTTACCTACCAACATTATGTAAGTAGGCTTTATTATATACTTTATTGTACACCACTTAAATAATTACAGGACAAAACATTTATAAAGATAAGTGTACAATGGGCGGTCTTATCGCACAGGGCAATCTCTTACAGACAACCTTTGGATGGACTGAACGAGAGGAGATAGACATTAGGGCTGTCAGTGTACAAAAACTATATTAAATAATGTTACTTATAAGATATAACATAAAATACATACATACAAATAAAATAATATACTAATAAATATATCAAATAAAGAACAGAGAAAGGAGAAGAATAGTTACAGAGAAAGGAAATGCTCCTTCACCATTTTTTTAAATGAAGGATCCGACCACGACGAGTCTACCCACGGGACCACGGTCGTTGCAACACGGCCGAAACGTCGGGCGATATAGGTAAACAAACAATCGAAATCATCGCGTGAAATTTCCCGTGATAATTATGTTGTTTTCAACCACGATGTTGTTCCCGGAAAATATCCGGTGCCGTCGCTGCAGATCCAGACAATGATGGCGGGACTAGCTTGACGTGACGCCTATCGATAGGATTGTTCCATAATTGCCTAAAACCGGGAGGAATGGAAAAAAAAGGGGGATTTATGCCCTGCAGTGAGAAAATAAATAATATATAGCCGTCGTTTCTATCTTCTCCTAACAATCCACATATTTTCACCGTCAACTGTACTCCTAGCTTATCATAGCGTGTGGCGACGTTCCTCCACTATCGGCGCCGCGTCTATAGGCGTCGGTCGGCGCGGCGCGTGTTGGTGGGGAATTGGCGCGGCGCGGCGCCAGTACAACTGTCGCCGACTGCGTGACGCATGGGGCAAGGAACTACAGGTGCCACCGAACCATCCGCTTTATGACTCTTTTTTGTAGAATATCAGGTAGCTTATTAACCTTGCCTACAAGTAATAAGTGAAGGGAAAAGTATTTAAGTTGCTACCGTTTGCAATTAAGTATGTTTATTCCCTGCCTCTATAGATGCTTGAATGGATGTTGTATGTCCATAATTTTGGTTGACTGCAGTTGATATGAGTTCCAATCCAAGTTTTCGATATTCGGAGACATGTGGACTGCTGACTGAGTCAACTTTTGGCAGAAAGAGAGATGCGTTCCAACTAGCAATGGTTTAAACGTGTGGCTAGACGAAACATGATTTTATAACTTGTAATTAGCTCGGCATCTATCTGACGGTTTTATGTCATTTTTTACCTTTAGCTAATACCTCGTTGTTCGGTCGGTCAAGTATAGAACACTTGCACCTCTGGAAAGTGCGGAGTGTGGACCACATATGCACGTGGTGGTAACGATCTGTTTGATCTTTAGAGTTTAGACCATGAACTTATTAGTAAGTAGCCTACTGTCTATTATTCTTCTTGTCTATTATGGGTTTTATCAACTATAATAAGTCATGTTTACTGTTTCTCATACACGCACTGTGCAACAAAAAAGCTATGCCTTTTTAAAGCGGCCACGTCATCGGATTGCGTAAATATTAAATAATACAAGTTACCAGGGGGCACATAGGGAGGGTCGGTTTAATTAAGTGTTTGGCTGCTAGGCAGAGCGGCGTCGGGCGGCATAAGCTCAGGCGCCTCACGCAACGCAGCCAGACGCGTCAGCCCGCCGCCACCGCTGACCGCTGACTCATAAACTCATAACTGACTGACTGAATGTTTTCGAATAACTTTAGTCGTGTAGGGTTGGGGTAGGCCGTAGGCGGCTGTTCGAAAATAGAACGCCTGTGGGTGTTTTGTAATTTGTTTGGGAATGGAGCCTAGTGGCAGCTGCTACAAATATTATGAAAGTGGATATGTTTTTAGTTTGCTTTTTTTTGCGATTTCATTTCAGGATTGGTGTGTTAACAACCAGCTTGGAGTTTCCCTTTTAAAAAAACTTTGTTTTTATTTGAAAGCATAACTGTTTTTACCCGACTACAACGAAGCAATAGGGAGGGTTAAATTTTATCAATCTCTCAGAGAATTGATAAAATCTTAAGAAATACGCGTAGCCTGCCCGAACTGTGCGAGCTACGTCGTAGCTGCGCTACGATCGCGTAGGCGGGCTTTTGAAACGTTTTAGGAAATTTCCATTCCCTTCCTAAAAACCTTTTTGTATTTGAATCTTTGAGTGTTTGATATATATTATTTGAGATATATGTTTGTTTATTATATGTGACAGATGTATTTTTGCGGGTTGTTAGGAATAGGTTACAATGTAACCTACTGTGTTTTACGCAGGTTACCTCGTAACCTATTTTTACTCGATTGCCGAAGGAGGGTAATTCAAGTTCATTTATTTCGGATTATTCTTAACTTAATCCATACAGTTCGATTGAATAAAAACCGACTTCCAAAGCAAAACACTACAAAGCGAAAAATAACTTTTTATCCAAAGTCGGTGTCTTTGGTACCTACTGATTTCGTTTTTAATCACTGACTTTAGAAAAAAAAAAATTTTTCGCTTTGTAGTGTTTTGCTTTAGAAGTCGGTTTTATCTTTTTGTTAAAAAGGTTTTTTTATTTTCACTTTTTAGTGGGACATAATGGACAAGTTCTACAGTAAGGTACCTATAATGCCCACAGTGATGCAAGAATAGGTAGATAATTCGAATAACATGTAACTTGAACATAACCGGTGGAATGAGAGTGTACCAGGGTGAACTGTACACATCTGCCTACCCATTCAGATAATACTGGCGTGATGGTATGTTATGAAATGGTGTTAACAATAAACAGACATTGCAGCAATCCTGAGAGATTTGCCGTTATTTATTGAAGAGTTCTGATGTATATCTCCGAAGTTCTTCATCAGATCTTGATGAAATTTAAATGGGATCACATGACAAGCACCAGCTTTCAAATAACCAAAAAAAAAGAATCATCAAAATCGGTTCACTTAGTAAAAAGTTCTGAGGTAACACACATAAGAATAAAAAACCGGCCCAGTGCGAGTCGGACTCGTGCACGAAGGGTTCCGTACTTGGTAAATTGCGTTTTACGATTTATGACGTATTAAAAGAAAACTACTTGCTAGATCTCGTTCAAACCAATTTTCGCTGGTAGTTTACATAGTAATGTACATCATATATTTTTTTTAGTTTTATCATTCTCTTATTTTAGAAGTTACATTTTACCACTTTGGAAGTGTCTCTCGCGCAAACTATTCAGTTTAGAAAAATAATATTTAAGAAACCTCAATATCATTTTTGAAGACCTATCCATAGATACCGTATGGATTTGAAGAATTTTTTTTTTTTTGTTTCAGTTTTAAGTATGGGGACCCCCAAAATTTATTGTATTTTTTCTATTTGTAAGTGAAAATCTTAATGCGGTTCACAGAATACATCTACTTACCAAGTTTCAACAGCATAGTTCTTATAGTTTCGGAATAAAGTGGCTGTGACATACGGACGGACAGACAGACAGACAGACAGACAGACAGACATGACGAATCTATAAGGGTTCCGTTTTTTGCCATTTGGCTACGGAACCCTAAAAATGCTTGGTCTTTATAATAAAAATAAGGCCAATTACAAGTTTTCACTTATAGTAAAAAAAAAAAAAAAATACTTTACAAACTAACGGTACTACAAACTAAGAATCTATACATATAATAAGCGCAGCTATTAACAACAAAAACATACAAAAAAAAAAAAAAAATATATGTTTGTTCCTAAGTGGCGTTCTAGAGACCAAACGCGTTGGCCAATTTTGATGATTCTAGCGCCTTTCGTTATCAAATACTCACAGCTCCGTTACCTACGCATGTCTATTTGGTTGCGATATCCAAGACAGTTCCTTTTAATGTATTATTTTTCGCAAGCTACTTATCAACTTATCGATTAAAACAATAAGCTAGTCAACAATCTCACCAGACAGTCCCAATCACAGTAGTTTTCTAACCCACCATTCGCAAAATCCCTTGAATGAACCAACTTCATTCATAATTTACGACTGGCCGTATCTACCCCCAAAACTCGTGTTATATTAGAATGCGTAACGCACGCACCCCGCGAGGCGTGACTCACCGGGCGAGTTTACTGAAACATCCTGAAATTAGACGCGTTACCCCACCCCCTCGGTTATTCAGACCTTCGGTGACTCATACTGTACTCTGAAGAAAATTGGACTTGTTGTAGACCTACTTAATTACATTTCAGACCTTTGGTGACTCATAATATACTGCGCTCTGAAGAAAACGAAACGCAAAAGACCGATCAGTGTGGCGACGCTTAGGGGAGGCGTATGTCCAGCAGTGGACGTCTTTCGGCTGTTATGTTGATAAAGAAAATTGGACTCGTAGAATTTTTATGAATGACTCATCTTCAGTTAACCTACATTTTTGTACTTTCCTTCTATGATAAAAAAAGCCTCAGATCAGAATATAGATAGTTAAACTGCCTTTGAGAAGGTGTCAATCTGAAATCTTGGTCTTCTTTTGGACAGCGATCTACGTTACATTGATCATATAAATACAAAGATCAGAAATGCCTTTTACAGGCTTAAAGTGCTCTACGGCCTAAGAGAGTGTCTCTCTGAAAGGGTCAGGATTACTCTCGTCGACTCTTTAGTGTTGTCGCAGTTTAATTACTGCGATACGGTGTATGGTCCGAGATTGTTTGCTAAGACTTCGGACGCCATTCAGCGAGTTCAAAACGCGTGTGCGCGGTTCTGTTTTAATATACCCAAACGGGCGCGTATTACACCGTATCTAAATGATAACCGAATACTAAAAATGGTTGGACGAAGGGAATTGCACCTGGCGTGTCTAGTGCAAAAAGTAATAAGAACGAGAAGGCCAGAATACCTTTCTGACAAAATAACATTTGACCACCGAAACCGACCCACTCGTAGTCATTTGCTAAACAGGTTAGTTGTCTGTCAGCACAAAACGGCCTCTTATAGGGGTAGTTTCAAGTACAGTGCAGCTAAACCTCCGCCTCTCAGACAGAACATGTCTCAGCCCTTATTCAAGACAAGAGTTAAAAGGTTATTGTTTCTCAAACAGAAATGTAATGAGTAATGTTGTGCTGCTGCTACCTCTGTTCATACAAACTAGGCATTATGGTTGAATGCATTTGGTGGGTTTTTAATTTTATTTAGGCAAAACGGGTATTTTTGTTTGTATTTAATTTTTGGGGCATTTACTTATACATATAAGTAGTATTAAGATTAGTTTAAGGTAATTATATTTTTGTGTTAAGTGTTGAGAGAGAGGGGCGGGCTGTAAATCAGCGTTGACCAGAGTTGTGGCTATGCTGCACACTGATCAGCATTTGCTGAGCCCGCTCCTTTTACCACACTGAATGTGCTCATATTGCCACATCTGTATTTCACTATTTAGTATTAAGATTGTACACATACAGTGTTTGGTAATAAATGTTTTCTTTCTTTCTTTCAATTTCATTAAAGTACGCCCAGCGGTTTTGGTGCGATTGTCGTGTTTTTGTCCGTTTTAGACATAACTTTACAAATTAATTACATAATGTATGTTATACGAATAAAACTCAAAATTTACTCAGATCAGAATTAAAAAAATGGTCTGATGTAACAATTTTTCCAAAAAATTACGACTAGCCGTTTAGACGTGATTCTCAATTTAAAATCAGCTATTCAGGGGTATCTGCGCCTTCTAGCCTGAGAAAGCTCACTTATGTTATTTAATAAAAAGTTTAGCAGATATTTCATTAATCTACTCAATTATCTAGATACGAATTTGAAATGTTTAATATAAACTTTTAACCACAATAATGGTGCAGACGTTTTATTAATCAGCAACGCTGATAAGACAGCTATTTCTAGCTATTTAGCGACAATCGGCAAACAAGTACGAACCGAATAAATATCTGTTTTACAGTCGCTACTCGCTAGTTTGATTCAGTTCTATCAGTTTTCAATAGTTGTTCGATCGTTTACTAAATTGATCGCTTAATATTGTACATAACTCATTACCATTAAATTTTCTGTTGTTTTAATTTTGGCGGGAAACTACCTCTAAATCTGTCAGTGGCGAGAGAACAGTCTGACCGCTGTATCTTTCTCACTCGCACTCGCGAAATAAAGTTTATAATTCACCATACGCATGCGCCATGTCCGCGTACGTCACACAGCTGCCATGTGACAGTTCGCGGCCAATCGCCGGCAGACGTTCATAGTGTGATGTCGGGTCTTCACGCACACCAATAAGATTTATCATTAGAGTTTTTGACGTTCACTCTACCGGGGTAGTGTTACTTCACTACGATACGTTTGTTACCTGAATAGTTTTTACTTAATTAATTAACCGTAGTTATCAAAATTAGTGCCGCGCGTTAACAATACAGTGTTAAAATTCGCGACATAATCTGTGACAATTCTTGGAAGTGCTCAGCGTCGAGACGAGAGACCTTGATAACTAGTTCCTTGGCCGAGCGAGAGCGAAGAAACAGTTCACAGTTATTATTATAGGATCATTCATGCTGGAGGTACGTCTATAGTTTACAATTTGTGAAGTACATCGTGTGTGTTCGCAAATCGGTATTCAGTTAAAAAGTGAGGTTTAGTGCGTTCAAAGTTCATGAAAGTACACTCTGAAAGTGGGAAGTGTTATGTTTTAAAACGAAACGAGTTATGACGAAGTTAATATAAATGTGCGTTTTGATATTGTCGCGTGCGGAAGGACCGCTGTGAGGTGTCCGCGGCCGCGGCCTATTCGTACCGTGCGATGGACATCGGCGGAGGTAAACTGTACGACATGCATGTAATATGCCATAACATTTTTGTTTCTGATGATCCGTCATCCGTCATTGCACTTAGTTGTTTGCACAAAAAGTTTAAAAAAGCAAAGGAAACGGATCATTCAGCCTAGTCTGGTCAGTTTTGGTGCATTTTCAGCCAGTACTTGTGTAGCTTCTCAATGTTCTAGTTAGCTGGGTGGTTGAGTGTAATGTTCTATTTATATCCTAAAAGCTGGCCGCTCACTGTGGAAATATATAATATCTGCTTTCGATGTACGTTTAGTTGTTTCCATGCAGTAATTTAAATTCATTCATTGTACACATTCTAATCTCTTCTTTGCCTGTTTGCACTGCCTTTCAATCTTTTGTCAATACTTTTTCTGTTCTTTGTATCTATTTTTAGCTCCTAGTTTCGTTGACTCTCACAAAGATACTGTGCATAATTATTGCACATATTTATTTACATTTCTATTATCTGTGGTCATAATCTCAGAAGCAGAACATAGACACTATAAACCTAACACTTTATCAGAAGTAATTTCATTAGCGATTGTCTTCTTTTTTGTAAACAAAGTCACAATACATTATATATAGAAAAAAACAATAGTGGAATGCTGGGCATTTTGGTTTAATGAATGTCAAAGTTTGACAGATTTGAGTTTCGACAGGTGATCTTTTTAATCTGTTCAAATTCAAAATTAATGAATTAAAGAATTCTTAAACATAAAATAAGTGAGTAGAATCTCACTCATTTTATTTTAGAACTACCTTCCTTTTGCAATAAGCTTGAATAAAGTTTTTAAACCAATTCATTGATATAATGTACTCATTTTTGGGGTTATGTTTATATGATAAAGTAACTTGCTACTTGTTGCCAAGAAAATTTGTCAGCCAACATCATGGTATTTGACTCAAATCATTTAATAATTTCTACATAAACATAGTTCTATTACCAAACCACATTTTAAAAGTTCAAAGAACTACCTGAACAACATTTTGATACTCTGAGTATGGGAACTCGGTGTTTCATACATTTTATCCTTATACATTTTTCATTCAGATTCTTTACGTACTTAGGTACATATTAAATTATTTATTAAAAGTAGTCTACTGTTCCTTCAGATAAAATAATATATCTCGGGTCATTTTTGTTTCTCAGTGTGGGTGGCAATTAGCCCATGCACCCAGTTCTTCCAGAACCTATTTTTAGTATACCCAGTTCTTAGAAGGTTGGTGCAGGACCGGTTCCAGAAGGACTAAACCCGGTTCCCCCGGTTCTTTAAAAAAAACGAAAATGGTTCACATTACTTCTTCTACTCAAAAATACGAACAGGAAAATAAAAACAAAAGATAGGCAATAAAGACATTTGCTGCAGAAAAAATTCTAGTTAAGTTATTTTGGGTACTTAAAATATAAAATAAAATAGTATTGAAATATACTTCATTGCAGTGTTTTTCATAGACAGTTGTAAAAGAATGAAACAGTTTCAAACATAATAATACTAGAAAAATATCTGTAATTGAAGGCCAACTGCGAATCCCTAGTTCATTATTTTTACCAGAATTATGTTGATTGTGCTGGTAGTAATGTTGCTGAAAAGTCCATTAAAATCAAATGAGAGTAAAAGCAATGACTTTCAAAAGGTCCTAAAAATCAGTTATTTGCTGAATTCTCATAAAATTTGGTATTTATGCAAGAGCCAGTTTACTCATTATTAAATTGTGCACAAAAAAGTCCTACATAAATATTACTAATGCTCATTTGTTTTCGATATACAACAAGCTACATTTCCGAATGGACGGTAGAATCAATTACCCTCGGTTTCCCAGTTCGGAATTGTCGGGGGGTTGGTGTGGCGGGTTGTCGGGCGCGCGTTGTCTGCTGTGATTGGTTGAATGAATTTTCAACAGCCAGTCGCAGCGGATAGCGCTTGCTTTGGCAGTTTGTCGCATTGGTTCGCCGATGGTTTTGGGCTGGGAAACTGGAGGTTAGTACAGGGTGGCGCAATAGAACGTGCATTTTTAAAATAATTATTAAAAAATAAATACAAAAGGTATATTTAAAATAAAACTAAGCAATTATTAAGTGATAACTGAAGTTTATTTTTTAAAAATAACATCATCTAAATGATGACCCTCTCTACGTTGGCACTCCTCTAACCGCAAACGGAAATTACCGAAAACTTTCTTAAGTAGTGCTGGTGTGATTGCTGCCATTTCACCACGACCCAAACTGTCACTTTAGGGCTATGTAACGGTTTTTGATGTTTGAGTCTGGGATTCTCACTATTCCAATAACGACAATTTTGGCGGTTTACGAACCCATTCATATGAAAATGTGCCTCATCAGAGAAAAGGATGTTTTCAAAATTTGAAAACCGATTGAGCATTTCATTAGCAAATGTGAGCCGTGCTATGAAGTCAGAGTCTTTCAATTCTTGAGTTAATTGCAGCTTGTATGGATGCAATTTAAGATCCAAGTTTAAAATTCGTTGCAAACTTCGTCGCGATATGTTTAGGACAGACGATCTCTTGCGAGTAGACATTTGTGGATCTTCTCGTACCGACTGCTTAACACTCTCAATATTGTCTTCGGTCCTAGATGTGCGTGGACGACCTTTTGCGTGTGGTTTAAACGTCGATCCAGTCTCTTCAAACCGCTTTATCCAGATTTTAATTAAATTAGCACTCGGAGCCTCCCTAATTTGCCGTACACCATACTCAGAACAAAATAGTCGCCTGACAACTACGTACGAACGAGAGTTTTCGTAAAATGCGCGCACGCAAAATGCGCGACGCTTCCCGTCGAAGTGACTCATAGTGACTAAAACTTCATGAACCGTGCTACCCAACGATATCGGTCTCCCCTCGCCCACGCCCCTTCTACCCCGCAAAAAAAAATGATGCAATATGCACGTTCTATTGCGCCACCCTGTATTAGATTCAATTTTTTTTTTTTTTGACGTTCGAAAGTGCCGCTTAATGGCCTAATTGAATAAATACATTTTGATTTTGATTTTATACACAAGCAAAAAAAAAAAAAGAAAGGTACATAACTACTAGTAATGACTAAAAGATAATTATAAAGAAAAGTACATACTAGTAATTAATATAAGAACATTATAAAGAAAAGTACCTATTTTTACTAAAAAGACTGTATGTAGTATAGTTATACCTGTACGTAGTATAGTTATACCTGTACGTAGTATAGTTATACATGTAATTTGCCCTCACATAAATGAATTTATCAATGTATGTCCTTATGTACCTATATATTGTAAAAATACTATTTTATTTTTAAAAGAGTAGGTATGGAGTTTCTTGTGCATTCTTCTCCATAACAAGCTACTTTCCGAATGCACGGTAGAATCAATTTTTATTTCTTGTTAATTTTAATTTTAGTGTAATGTTCAAAAGTGCGCAGTTACTGGGTTGTGGAGGTCAGATAGGCAGTCGCTCCATGTAAAACACTGGTACTCAGCTGAATCCGGTAAGACTGGAAGCCGACCCCAACAATAATTGGGACAAAGGCTAGGCAATTAAGATATAGTTCAAAAGTGCCGCTTGGTGGCCTAGTTGTAATAATAAATATATTTGTCTTTGACTGATTTGTTACAAAACTTGCAAATATATAATGTTTTTTTCTGTATTAAATGTGTTAAATATATAATAAAAAATAAAACACATATAACTTACACAAATTAGATAAGCTCCCAAGTTGTCAAAATCTTGTAGAAATGCTCTCCACACAAGCTCATGCTCAAAATGGGAAGCAGTAAACAGTCTAAACATATCAAAACTGGATAAAAAACTCACACATCAATAACTATTTACTACAAATTGGGTTTTCCCTATTATTGTTTTTTTAGCCGCCGATGTGTGGGTGTTATCTGTTGTGTAAGGATCAGTCATCTGACCCAAGTTTTTAGTGAGAGAAGCTATGGCAGTTGGTATCTGGCTGCTAGCCCGCAAACACAGTGCTAATAAAATTAATCAAAGTGCCAGCAAAGGGACCACCATATTGTCAAAATGATAGTATTGGACAATATTGAGGAGATGATCAAAATGATCAAGCAATATTTGGGTATGTTTTTGTTTAAAATCTACCATTTGATATTAATACTTTACTTTTTTAAAGCAAATAATAGTGATCTATTGACACCACTGTGATAACGCTTTGGTATATATTATGCGTTGATAGTGTAAAAACAAGTTTTTTAAATATCTGGTGAAATATGGTTTAAATAATATAAATTAAAACTACAATTATTTTAAATAAAAAAAATAAAAACTAACGGAATGCTAAAGTAGACTTAGGATCACTTGCACTACATATCATTGAATGCATTAAACTGTAGGCAATCAATAACTATTTACTACAAATTCGGATATTCCCTGTTTTTGTTGGTTAAACATGAAGAACTTTATTACTTACATAAACAAAAAACATCAATGTATATTTGTACCCATGTTTGCAAATAAATAAATGATTTATGTTGTGTGTGGGCGACCTGCTATGTTAGTTGGTGAAGCAGTCAGTATCTGGCTGCTAGCCGGCAAACGCAGACTGGTAGTCTGGCAAATTTAGTCAAAGTGGGATAGTGGTCAAGCGCGAGTCCATAAATAATAAAAAAAAAGAAAACAAAAAAAGTGCTAAGGAAAAGCAGGGACAACAATATTGTTATAGATGGGTCTTGACGATTTCAATGTGTTGCTAAATAGAATTGTTCAGCATTTAGGTATGTTTTTGTTTAAAACCAACCAATTGATATCAATAATTTATTTTTTTAATGCAAATCACTAGTGCTCTCTGACACCACTGTGATAACGGTTTAGATTATATTATAATTATGTTTATAAAAACATAATGTTTAAATATCTGGTTCTCAACAATATCCGTTTAAATAGTAAGCAAAAGTTAATTATTTTAATGTGTTTTTTTTATGTAATATTGTTGTACATATTTATTGAAGACATAATTCTGTGTCTGTCAATAAATAATTTTATTGTCGTTGTGGTGCAAACTTTGACTTTATTCAATTTCTCTTTATAGAATTGGTAACTTGACTTGACATCGCACTTATTCTAAAGCGTCAATAAATTAACTATACAACACACAAAACATAAAAAAAAAACAAAAAAAAAAAACATTATGTTTGCATTGTTATGGGGTTCGACAATAAGCTTATTGTTATGAATGACTGGTTATTAGTTACTTTGTTATGTTGTAATACTTATTTTTATGTAAATTAATTGTAATTGATTAACAATCAATAATATTCATAAAAATAAGTAATACTAGCAAATATAATAAAATAGATAACAAAATATACCAACCTGAGTTGGTAGATTGATATTGAACATGGGGAACTTTTTAATTTTTTTGTTTTTAACTGAAACTCAT
This sequence comes from Orthosia gothica, assembly GCA_949775005.1. Lineage (NCBI taxonomy): Eukaryota > Metazoa > Arthropoda > Insecta > Lepidoptera > Noctuidae > Orthosia > Orthosia gothica. The sequence continues at coordinate 20,760,882 of OX459054.1, read as the reverse complement.
TGGGTGTCTAGAATGTCCTTTGCACTATACAAATTACCTACAAAAAATTTTACCTCATTTCATCATTCATATTCCTTCCAGAAATAAAAGGATTTAATGACAGAAAAAAACAAGTGCAAATAACATTATCCAATTTTACCCTTTCTTTTCTAAAAATGACTTTTACTGCCAGGGTTGGTTATCCTACCAACCCTGGCAGTAAAAGTCATTTATTTTTAACAGCCTGAATATGCAACATTGTCTAACCACACCAACTTCAAAAATTGTGTGAAGGGTTTTTTAAATTATGCAAAGGGAGCAACCCTAAGTTTCATTTGAACCCTAAAGTACTAAATTATTTCACCCTTCATGTACCTGTGTCTTGCTAAAACTAGGTAAACTTGTTGTATGGAATTTTGTTTACGGTTCATATTTAGTTACTGTTAACTTAGTTGTTTTGTTAACCTGTACTTTGTTATTTACTCTATGTGACAATAATTTACATGTTTTCCTCATCGTAATAAGTCTTTGTGATTGATCTCAGGTCGTTGGCTGGGGAATGGGATTCGCCTTGCGATGGTTTATGTTGACAAATTAGATTTTAATTTATTGTGGTACAGTTGACACCTAGTTATGGACACCTTCTGTTCACTATAATAAACATGTTTTCATCGAGAATCTATAGAACATGCTATCGACACATGCTCAGTAAAAGAAACACAGTGAGTCATCTGTGCATTCGGCTTAGGACAAATATACCTACCTACTGTACCAGTTAACCTTTAGGATGCAAACAGATTACCAATCTGCCATAACACAGTTTTATAAACTCTATGCTAAGATAGTGTAGCTGTTTCTCATCCATGTGCCAAAAACTCAACTCTCTCATTGGCAAGTTCACCATGCCATGCATCCTTGTTACCTTCAACAAAGTATAGCGGGTAGGTTTAAATTACAACTCATCATCATCATACAAGCATACAATGTGCTCGCTTATAAATTCAGAATTGTGAGTAAAACTATTAAGGGGTCATTTGTATGCAGCGGGAGTGCATTTAGGCGTACACTGTGCATTGTAATAAGGCCTATTTTCTACCGCAATCGCTTATTCGTTACTGCTATCTTTTATTGCCTTCACTTAAGGGCAGGGCAGGGCATGTCGCTATTGTATCTTCGATGTTTGAATCATTCCTCCGATCAAATTGGGCTAAGAATCCGCTCTGTTTGAAGGTCAAAAGTTATAAACGCCCACCCCTTACCACTCCCTTTATTCTAGAAATAATTTGTAATTTGTCGAGCTCTAGCGACACGTCCCGGCTCTATCTGTTCAGTTTAAAAACTTGATCAATTCCGTCACCCGTTTTATTAAACTCGCTGTTAAATTTATCTAGGCTCAAGCTACCATCCACTAAGGATACCAGAGGGGTGACCATAACCACTTAGAGTAAGGTTATTTCCAGTGCGCGTAAGCGACAGATCTAAATGACTTGTATACATCTGTCCCTTTTTCACAGTCTAACTATTATAGTTTTGACATGGTATGGGGGCTGGTCTCTAGAAAATCATTATCATTTTACAGTTTTTGATTCCGGTTTACGTAATTGTCGCTAGATATAATCATCTTTTTTTTTCTGTTAATCAAACTATTGCACTGTTTTCTTTGAGAAATACATTATGTGCTCTGAAATCAAAATTTTAGATGATTCACATTTTCCTGTTTCCGTGGCCCGGTCATAGTTAAGTCCTTTGAAGTTTGAACTTCCATTTATAAAATTAAACATTAGCTTTGGTTTCCTCATTTCATAATCCGGTATCTGTGTGCAGACTATCGTATTGCAATAACTGCATAATATGTGTACAGTCATATTGTGAGCACACCTACACTGACCATTAACTATAATATTTACAGCAGATCTTTGTGTCTCTGTAATTGGCTGCAAGACCCTGCGCAGCAGCTATTTTTGTGTCAATGTTGAAGTAGAAGATAGCATTGTATGACTGCCTCTTTCACTCGCTTGCGTTTGTCGCATCGTCCTATCTCGCTTACTGTATGCAGTATACTCGATGACAAGCTGTTTCTTGCGCAATGGTTCGCAGAGCCTACTTCAGAGGCACAAAGATCCGCTGTGACTACGATTTTAAATGTCTATCAGTGCACACAACTCATAACATCACGCCAGTATTATGCCCCGAAGGGTTAGGCAGAGTTTTTTTTTTGTTGACTGGTGGGGGACGGGTGGCAGCCTTCAAAAGGCGTCTGAGGCCTTAGACAAGTGGCATTCGATGTCAGCGAAGGCGATAGTCGAAATGTAAGGTATTGATCACGTGATTTTTCGATATCGCTTGTCAATCTCATACAATTTTGCCTTTTTAACAATCGCTATCGCCACGTTTTCGATGATAGAATGACGCTTGTCCAGGGCCTCTGGACTTTTGGGGAAATGACCAGAGAGTGCGGGATTTTTACCTCACTAAAACCACCCCTGCGATCACCATCAGCACTTGAAAAGAGCCCCGTTATCTCTTCAAAGACCACTCCGGAACGCCCTCTGTGCAAAGCTTGTTAGGCGACATCCCTGGGGAGACTGAGAAACGTCTCCCCTGAGCCTCGCTGTGCACGGCAGCACCTGATCACTGGCCAGCGTATTTCCTGGAGTCACTTGTAGAGATAAGTCCCGCCTGCCCATGATGCAATTAGTCGTCGAGGCGGTTGTCTCCACGCCTTCTTCTCCGAGCGGGATCGGTCCTCTCACGATCCCTTCTGAATCATCACAGTCGCACAGAAGGAGGCCATTTCTCTCCAGTTTTCGGTCGCTGCCAGCATTGCTCTCACAACCACAGTTCTCGCCCGATCCTGGTGACCAAGAACTGCCGCTCAGAGGACCACGCAGTCCTCGAGCGTGCGCTATGCAGAGTCGAAGTCGCCTCCGCAGTGATGGTAATTTGCCGTGGTTTCTTGCTCAATCCTGGTCAGGTACTCACCGATGCAACCGTGCCTGGTCAGTACCTGAGTGAGCCTGTAGAAGATGCAGGCAGAATTGTACCTATAGTACTCCTAAGCTTATCATATACAAGTAGTTTATTATGATAAACTCATTTGTCTACCTGGTATACCTACCTATTATTTGACGATACGTCGATGTTCTATTTCCAGCTAAAATACTCATTCCTCGAAAGATATCGTAGGCATTTTAAAACTGGCATATATAAAAAAGAGTTTTGGTGGTAAAGGTAATAGGTATCTACCTAGTTATGAAACTGTTAAAAGATATCTACTAATAGCTCATCACATCCGCTGTATTTTTCGTTGATTTCACTTTAATAAAAACAATTAGTTTTATTTAATCTACCTAATGAAGTTAATTCTTCCTCGATAACTTGGTTAGCAACCGTAATCAGAATGTACACATTTCCTGACCATTGTTCAGATAATTAGGTTACATGCCTATTTACTACTGTTTAGTAATTTTTTTAATTTAGGCACTCTCTGTACCTAGTTTCTAGTTTACCTTCTCCACGCAAATTCAAACTGACAACATGTGACTGGCTTCCAATTTTAAACCAGATTCCTCGAACCAGTTCATGTGACCATTCCACATCTAACGCTTGTTGGTATGCCTTGGTTACACCGGTTTTAAAGGTGCCGAAAGTTAACTCCAACTTAACAGGGTTTTTTCCATTGAACCGTTTACCAAGTCCATAAATCGGTGAATCCGAATGATGAAGTCTTCAAGTGGTACGATGCAAAGCGTGTATATGGAGAAGAACCTGCATCGGCTTAGGTATGCTTCGAGACTTTTAAAATTCCTGATGTGTCTGCTCTAGATCTCGATCTCGCCTGATGCTAAGCTAAGCGATGAATGAAGACTAAAGATAGTGCGAGCGAGCCCAGAAAATGTCTGTTCAATCAGAATAAGGCTCAAAATTTCAGATTTCTCATTCTGTAACATTTTATAGAAACCGGTTGCTAAAGCCGAACAACTTGAACTTGGTTTATGAGACCTTTACATCTTCCTATAAATAACTGAACATTATTTTTATTCGTCAATTTATTAAAATATGAAGCTGACTTTTATAGTAACCGGTTTTAAAGAACCGTCGATAAAAACGTCTGCATTCAGAATCAGTAGTTTCTCGTTTGGATTTTATAAATTTTTCACGGGTCTTGATACATAGGTACCTACATTAACTTTCTGAAGAACATCACCAATAAGATCCGTGTATGGTCACGGATTTTGACCTATGACATTTGGATTTATCTATCTTGAGCTATTTTTGTTTGCCCTTTTCGTCCTACTGTAAGTTTCTACTTGTTTGACAGAGTTTTCTTGGAAAGTCTATCTTTAGCGTCGTTGTTATCTTGCTTATAGTATATTATTGAAAGCAATCTTTCGTGGGTACCTATAATCGTGTAACACACAACTAATGACAATACCGTAGGTACTTGTATATTGGTAATTCAACAATATTCATTTTTATTCAATCCTTTGTCGAGCACATGAATTTCTCAAAAAATCTTGAGGTTGTGATGGAATGCGAAACGCAATCGGGTTGCTGTTCTAATAGAGTATGAATGTAGCAAGATCCTTATTTGGAGGTATCCTTTCAACCATTGTTTATTTCTTGAAGTTGTCTTTGTTGTCATTTGCATTTTTTATTAGCATGTCTTTTCATAGGATGAAAATTCTATAATCTACCTAATTGGGATTGGTGTCCAGTCCACACTTAGTCCTTAAAATTAGGGATGTAACGATTCCGATGCCGATATATCGGTATCGCCGATTATATACAACCGATATGCAGTTGGAAGTGGAAATTTATATTTTTTCCGACCGTTAGTATTTTCTGATTAATTTCGTTGCGGGATCCAATAAAGTTAAATTCATTCTCCAAAATTAAATTAAATTTAAATTAGTCAAAAGTGAATAGGTTACTTCTAGGAAAGCGTTCTTCACCGCCGACCACATCGCTTACCATCAGGTGAGATAGTGGTCAAGCGCGAGCCTATCAAAAACTACTATAATATTCACAGCGGATCTTTGTGTCTCTGAAGTTAGCTCTGTCAAATATTGCGCAAAAAACAGTTTAACTGCATAGAGTAAGCGAGATAGGATGATGCGACAAACGTAAGCGAGTGAAAGAGACAGTTATACAATGTTATCTTCGCTTTGAATATTGACACAAAACACAAAAGTTGCTACCGCGCAGCGTCTTGCAGCCAATTCAGAGACACAAAGATCCGTTGTGAATATTATACCTCTACGTTTTTCATAGTTTTATATTGTAATAATAACTAATTGTAATAGAGAAAATTTTAAATAAATAAAATTACCTTAAAGTATTATGTATTATAATCTACTATCGCTGCTTGTATAATCTCAAAGCCACGGCCATTGAGGGAGTATTGTTGTTCAGCAAACGATAAAGGGCTTAATCAGTCGTTAAGCCGTACGCCGCGAAGTAAACAAGAGTTTATTTTGTCATTACTTCAGTTCGTTAATGTTCGAGTAGTAAAATATATTTATTTGATTAATTAGTTAGAATTAATTATCATTTAAACAGTGTGGTCTGTACGCTTTTCTCATTTTAATGACCGTTGGTGTTTGTCTAATAAATTTTTGATTCGATAAGTTTTTAGGCCGTCGTTAGCAAATTAATTCTCCTAACAAAATGGTAGATGTGGGTCAAAGGCCTAAATATTATTTATTTTTTGCTGATTTAGCAAAAAACTTCATCGTTCTTTATTTCAATCCGGTATGACCCACAGCTGGGTATACTATGTAGAGCAGTGGTGGCCCCGACTTACGTGTCGTAGGTTCGAACCCAGGCAGGCGCGTTACTTTGTGTAAATTATTTCAACACCACTGCTCTTAATACGGTGAAGGAAAAAATCTTGAGGAAACCGGCATGTCCTAAAACCAAAAATTCGAAGACATGTGACATCAAATCAACCAACCCGCACTGGGCCTGCGTGGAGGATTAAGGCCCATTACCTCTCTCACAGAGAGGATGCCTGTGTCCCAGCAGTGGCAACATTATAAGGCTGACGATGATGATGGGTATACTATATACACAGTAGGCCCTGGGCTTTTAGAAGAAAGGGCCTCCCTATGGCACTGAAGTTTGAACCCAATTATGGGTATTTAAGATCCCCTTTTTACATAAGTTGTCGTATTTGTATCTGTTATTATGTAAAATAAAGAATAAATTACCTAATATAATGAAATTAAATTATTTTACTTTATTTATTTAAAAAAAAACTCAATAAGGCGCCAGACGAATTTCCCTGACGATACTTTGTCGTAAAATATGCAATAATATTAATTAAAAGCAATGAACTTTTATTTTTTTCGCAATTAATTTTTACTAGTTCCTTTATTACCAGATACTGCTTTTGCTATAAAAAAAAACTAAAGCCGCTGTTATAGACATGCTATAGTTACAGACATTCCGAACTTCGTAATCTCAGATCAATAAGGGCCGGGATCTTACAGGGGCCTTTGACGTCAGCGGGAGACGTGTGACGTACATCGAGACGGGTTCTCCTGAAGCCCTCTATTTGCTGACGTCATTCGTAGAATCCGTAGACGAACGTAGGCGTCTTATTCCTCAATACTTTTACTCGTTGAAAAATCGTTAGCTTTGATTCTATATTCAGGGATTTCTCATTCACTGCTTACATTTAATTGATATTCTACCTAATCTGATGATTTATTCGTTCTGAGAGCAATGGCGAACCAGAGGTCGGTGAGATGCTTAACATTCTGCGCCAGTTAAGGTCGATTTCTTAAGATCAAAGTATTGTTGACTCTTTACTAACTTTATGGCAACTCATGAACGCAATTTTATCAATTACACGAAAATGTTACAACAAACGTCTGCCAGGAAAAAATGGGATAAGGCTAAGCAAAGAGACGCAAGGCACGAAATCAGTAGTTTATCACTAGACATTAAAACTGACCATCGCATAGAAGACGTAGAATTGCGAATGAATCACTATCATTTATAGAAGGTATAGGGAAAGAAACGTTAAAAACTATTACGCAGTTTATTGTTTACAAATGAAACCATCTTAATTATAAAAAGAGTTATGTCTACATTGTATATAAAACAAAGATAAGCAGTGTAAAGGTCAACAACGTATAAATTGCGACAGATTAGCATGTCTGAGAATTACAATTGAATCGGTCATAAAATAGCCGGATAGTGGATCTATGACATATTCTTCGTGATATGCATGCATGGGTTAAGTACAAACTGCATTCATTACCAAAAACAAAAACAAAAACGAAACCCCCCTAACCTAGAACTTAGATAGATATCTAAGTTCTAGGTTAGGGGGGTTTGGTTTCCGCACTTAGTCCTTCAGGTGGACCATTGTGCGTGGGCCATCGCGGCCGTTTGGTGGTTATTCCAAGCAGCCCACCTCCCTCCAGAAGTTTAATTAGAGCTCCTGGTTTTCTCAGAACATCTGTGTAAGATTTGATTGACCCGAGGGTTTGTGTTCTTATCTGGGTGACACCTGTGCATTCAAAGAGCACGTGCGCGACGGTTTTCTCAGCCTCCATGTACGCCCTGCACAGAGGACTGTCCGTTATGCCTATTGTATAGAAGTATTTGTTTAGTGAGCAGTGTCCCGTGATGGTCACCTTCACCAGGCCCAGGCCATTCCTAACATTCATAACATTAATTTCTTCTATTTGGAGTTTTAGACATTCTCTTTTTGTCGTTCTTACCATTTGTAGACCTTTCATCATCCTTCTGTCCTTATACAAATTAATTTGGGGTTGGAGCAGCATGTCTTCTGCTCCAATACATCACTAATTTGCCGTAATCTCAATAATCACCTACTTTCTAGTTAGAGCTGTATGATACTTTCTTACTACGATGTATGTCCTAGGGACTAGTAATTATGATTTAAAATCTACTTGACAAATTTCTCTTTCTCTTCTAATCTATATTTCATTGTATAGCCATGTCCTATCCACCTATGATTATATCATCTTCGCAGAATGCTCCGTGCAATTGTCCAATCAAGTATCGCGCCATTTTGGGAGTGCGTCGGGAGCAATTGAGATCAATTGAGATATTCGCACTACAGTACTTTATACACTGCTTTATCGAGTCACACATTTGTGTTTGCACTGAATATTGATGATTGTGTATATGGATATCTTGTTCATCAAAATAGTTTACAACAACAGTTCAACAATAGTCCGGATTTTTGTTGTGCCCCGTTATTCGCAATAGACTGCTCCTTTATCACGGTGAAATGTGGGTGTATTATAATAGCACTCTGCCCAACCCTTCGAGGAATACAGGTTTGATGTTATGTTGTTGGTTATGTTTATTGTCTGCTTTTACAGTTATTTCTTATGGATTATTATCGTCGATGTAAATTATATTTGATGAATCACTGGCGCTCGACAAACCGGCACGGCGGCGTCCGCAGATGATAAACGGTCGTCTCTGTTATAATCTATTGTTCTTTTGACTCTCACATCCAGTCCAAGACCTGATCTGGACAGGAGAACAATAAATAAAGACACCAATGAAGTTATTTAGGAACTGGGTTTTTACTGGTTTTTTAGTCTGTAATAAGATTCTTAAGATATTTGGAGTTTGCTTTTGTATACTTAAATTTTATAAGCACTGGTTCTCAGCTTAATTCGAATAGGTGATTTTTGTTGTTGGCTTTCAAACTGGCAAGGGATATATGCAAGACATAACTTTACGCCGAATAATTTGAAAAAAATGTCCGCAGTACTGTCAGTTAGACCATCAGGATTCGAAGGACCTGAAAACGGGTGAACAAGTGAATTCAAATTTAAAACAGAAACTGGTAGATAGTTACCTAGTCTTTGATGGATGATCGAATTATTAAAATATTATAATGACTATAGAACGATGAAATCAGTTTTTTCCTGTTCCCCGAATAATAGGCTTAAAAGATAAATTTTTGAAAGGTATAATTGCGCTATCTAGTCCGTTAATTGGTGATAATGCAAGTGAGGCATTTTTTTCATGTCATTGTTATTAAATAATTAGTTTCTTTGTTTTACCTTGTTTGACGTCGAATTAGACTTGTTCACTGCCAGGTGACTGACAAACGATACATTTTCTATTGTGCGATTTGTGCCTCATTTTCTGAAAGCAAAGGTGTTAAAACAGTAATTTTCAGGATTGCTTATTTATTCACAATTAATTTAAATTACCTTGTCTATTATAAGAGAGATCGTAGTACACGCTGTAAGATTTTACTTAACATACAATCATCATTATCTAAATCTACACTTAGACGATTAATAAATCTAAACTTAGATATCTTAGGAAATATCACAAAATTATAAAAAAAATGTGAAACGCGCGCATCGAAATAATTCTGCGGTACTACAAAGGCTTAGGTACATAATTAATTTATCACTGATAAATAAATTGAAATTAAGTTAGAAAATTGTCCGAGCCGTGTAAAGCCGGGGCGAACTGATATTATAATCGCTATAAAAACTTAATAGCTATAATAGTTTATTTTCGAAGTACTTATTTTTAAAGAGAATACCAAAGTGATACAAGTTAAATCGACCATTTTCAAACACTGTTTTAAACACACGCATGCACCCTTCGATCAAGAATGGTGTATTCTTGATCGAAGCATGCACCCGTGCGAAGCCCAGGCGGGTCGCTAGTAATAAACAAATCAAAATGATACGAAGCGCGAAATATTCCGTTAAAGTTATTTTAAAATAAAAGGATAACAGCATCTTGTGTTTATATTTCCTGCTGACCCAGCATTTTTATTGTTGAGCAATTGTTATCACAATTCACTCGCACATCCCAAGTGCAACTTGGTGCAACCACACTGACTGCACTCAGAAAATTAAAGATTGGTGCCACATTGGCTCCAACTTGCAGAGCCAACTTCGGCTCAAATGACCCACACACACCACACGCTGGCCATTCAAGATTGACGCCACATATTGCCTCCAACATGCAGAGCCAACATGGTTCAAATGGACCAATGGATCTTGTGGTTTCTTCAACCCATATACTGCAGAATCTAGTAAATAAGTCTGGCTAATGCTTATTATGTCCCCCAGCTTAAAAGGCAGTGTTTTCTTTTGAGTTTATTCAGTGCTTGATCCACTCGTTTCAAACCATAATGTTAATAACATTTAATCAACTTTATATACTTGAAACAAGCTCGAATTAACCATAACTTATCCTCGTTACGTCTATGAGGAAAACGCACGCATCCCGTAAACCAGTCACAGATATTTTGCTAAGTTTTAAACTGGCTCCCTAACTGATTGTATCGAAGACGATATCAACCATGATGTTGTTGAAGGTAATATTAAGATGGCTTTTAAAGCCCGAGTTAAACATATAAATTATTAAAGAAGACTAAGTGCGTTCTTTGGAATTCTATGGAAAAGAATCTGTCTCGCTTGCGTTTTTACTTTTTACGTTAGGCTTCAATCTCGTTGCCAGAACACAGCAACCGTTAATTTTTCAGGGATAAAAGGTAGCTTTTGGGACTCCCCGATACTGTAGGTTTCTGTCAGTATTTCTAAATAAGTACCTCCTCATAATATTACCTCGTAAACGGTAGCATCTAGAGTTATATTGCAACCTTTTTCCCACGTTTTCCCTCTAGTATAAAATAAATATTGAAAACCTAAACATTACCAACCACAAAACTGTTCTAAAGCCGTTATTTTCTCGCACTATCGTATCTTCTAGATTTCTTGTCTACAGACATGTTAACCAGTGAGTGTGAATGCGTGAATCATATTGTTGATGATACTTGAACTTATGAAGCAGACTTCTCAATCAGTCTTTTGTGATCGATTCGGTTAGATACGCGGTTACTTAATCTGGTTCAAGTGGCTGACTAAGCCTTAAAATTCACCTATTTATTTTATCTACCGATGTGTTGAGATGATGACTATTAGGTTCTTTAACGTCTACATCCAGTTAATTTGATTAATCGAGTTAAAATTCTATGTCCTCTGGGCTGGGCCAGAGGGCGTCCGCAGTAGTCCTCCATCGCGAGCGGTTTTGAGCTTCACGGCATTCCGATGCGTGTCACTTCTGGTTCCGGACCAGGTTCTGTTCCAGGTTTGCCGGGATGGGCACACTTTCTTTTCTATTGAGGATTCCAATCTATGCCTTGTTTAGGAGTGTGATCGAGGAGCCGAGTGTGTAAGCAATTCTTCTCCATTTACGCTTGATCTGACGGTCCATCTGGCTCTCGTGGCATTTCTCTAACAACCCTACGTTAGTGATGGTGTCGAGCCAGTGCATTTTGACTTGGAGGATGCAATTTTCATATATTGACCCTTATTTTTATTGTTATGGCACACTGCAGAGTATAGCTCTTATTCCCCTATTTCCACTTGTATCCTTCTATTGCTGTCTTAGGCCACTTCTCTAGATTAAAATGTGTGTTTGTTTCGCCCACAGACAGCTCTTTTGATAATCACTGATTTAAAAACAAAACAACCCATAGCATATCCCACTGGCAAAGTATTCACGTTTTTAGATAAATTTGTCCATAAACATCAGCGTGAATTCGATATTAATAAATTGAATGTAGCAGAGACCTGCAGATGCATTCGGTTCTTAGAATCTCGTCACGTGTTTTGTATATCTCGTAAATGATAATTATCAACGATTGGCCTTTTGCATAATAATTCAATTCGATTTTTCCTTCGATGTTTCAACTAATAAGGAAGTTTCCCTCACAATGTCGCACTGCTCCAGAAGTTCCGATTTCTTTGGGTTTTCCTTCCGTATCGTCATTATGGCTATTAGTTTTTGTTTTTCAATGCTATGCCTATGATTGTGTTTATGAGTTTGTGTGCATGTTCAAAAAACAATATGTCACAAATTACCGCTTTTGGTTTAATGAATGTATATTCCAAGTGAGCCGTGGTTCACAATACATTGCACTGCACCTTTTTTTGTAGTGTAATGCTGGGATCAAACGGCAACGTCCCGCTGTTGATACTGTAAAAAACGTGCGGTGTAAGAGCCGGTCCACACGTCGCGTTGCGTCGACATATCTAGCATAATCTCTGCGTCGTTTTACATAATAATAACCATCGTGTACACACGGTGCGCTGCGTCGACGCAACGCACACACGACGGACTGCAGCCCGAGACGAAGCGGTTGAGGGGGTACTCATTGCGATTTGCGACGCCGGAGTGGCATGCGGCAGCGCTCACTTGTTTGTGCGTTGCTTCCTAATAGACTGCGATAAAGATGATCGATGTTTTTACAAAATGCTCGCCTCAACGCTACGATAACGCAGCACCTGTGTGGCCGGTGGCCGGCAATGCGTCAAAATATTTGCATTGCGAGTATTGCGACGACTTAACGCAACGCAACGCGCCGTGTGGACTGGCTCTAATGCCGTGTAGTGTGCGTGGTTCACTTGATCAACAAGCGGTTTACGACCTTTTTTGACGTAACTCGTTTCTAGGAGAATTATAAAGAAAGTATTATATACTAAAGTTTTCCCGATTTACTGTGAAATTGTTATGTGTGCTCAAGTCCTTGAAACGCGAATCTCAATGCACTTAACCACCGAGGTAGGCGATTTAGCACCGATTTAAACGCAATCGCATTATACCCGGCTAAATATGTTTTTACATACAAATACAATGCATCAGAGGAATCAGAGTGCAACTTTTCTATGGCACCTCTACTACAGCCAATGTATTTTTGCCTTTATATATATTTAATTTACACGATAAGTCGTATAGTTACGGAGATAAGCGCTATTACCCCTAAAATAAGTAGCCCAAACAAACATACGAAGTTGTAAACTTGATTATGTAATACATATGGCAGGTTCTTGACCTTCAGTCTACACGTGCCGTGAAGTTCTGCGCGGCAAGACTGGCCAAAATCATAATTAAAGTTAAATGATGCGGTAGACATAATCAGCTTTAATAAAAAGTTGAATATTTACAAAGAGGAAGTTCTGGGATGATCTGTTCGATTATTTTTACGGGATGGGCAAAAGCCGTTTTCCAGAATGGATGAATTGTTTAATAAGTACAGTGAAAACCGTTTATAGCGACTTCGCTTTAAACGACGTACTGGATTTTACGACAGAATATAAAGGTCCCGTTCAAGGCCCACATAGGTCCTCCAATTATATGCGTTTATAACGACTGTCGGCTATAACGACGGTCCCTTCAACGTTGTTTTAAACGGTTTTGACTGTAATCATCAAAATGGCTGAATCGCAACGGTAAATGTTGGGTAGTTTCAGTCAAATACAGCCTAAATCCCCGGTGAGTGCCTTATCCGGGCAATTTTCCTCTTTTTTCTCCTCTTGGGCGCAGGCCACATAGAAATGTCGTTGGGCGCGGACATGGAACGGGCGGCTTCCTATGTCATTAAAATTTCATAAAAAATGCATAGCAATAAAGCGCAATTTGATCAGGCGCGGGCGCCGAAATGGCGCGTCATAACCACGTCCGAGCAACGACACACCGTGTGTCCTAAATTGCGCTTTATTTCCATGCATTTTTTATGAAATTTGAATAGAATAGGAAACTGCCCGTGCTATGTCCGCGCCCGACGCCATTTCTGTGTGGCCTGCGCCTTAGGGCGCTAAAGTTGTTATAAAATATCATAAAGATATTGCTTCGTCATATTATGTCTACTAAAACATATCGAAGCTATGTGTATGCACATAACGATTACATAAGGAAATAAGGAAAACTTTGACATTGCGAAATAATTCTTAAAATAACCCAACGGTGGACAAAATTAATGATGGTAAACCCAGCGTTGTTAATGAACGACAGTCGGACTTTACGTAACGATGTTGTGACTGTCGCTGCTTCGAGAGAGTACCTACCTAGTAGTACCTACTTAATAAGTAGGTACTTATGATGACCTATCGCAACATGTTTATTATTATTCTGTCCTAGACTAATGACGATTAGCTATGTCACATTGATAATAATTGTATGGTCAGGGCAAAGGAAGGGAAATTGAAAAAAACTGGCCAAGTGCGAATCGGACTCGCGCACGAAGGGTTTCACTATCGCAAAAAACGGCAAAACGGCTAGGTCTGCGCTAGGTAAGCTGTGCAGGCCGCTAACTGATAGTTAGGAGGTAGTTAGAAAAACAGCTTGTTAATTTAATACATATATTTATGGTTATTTAAAACAGCTAGGTCGTGGGTTCTAGCGCCACTCAGTTCTGTACAAATTCCCTCACGCGGATAAAATAGTAAGAGGGTACCGTCCCTTGGCAGCACGTGGTAGACGCGGGGACCGGTCAGCACCGGCACAGCGATAGGTCGCCGGAACTGAAGCAGCCAGGGGTGCGCAGGGTAGGCTGCGCTGGCACCGGCTCGCGCGACGGCAGGCCGCAGGTAGGCAGGCGCGACGGCAGGCCGCAGGTAGGCAGGCAAGACCGGCCACGTGCGTAGGCGGGCACGGCGGTAAGCCGCAGGTGTCAGATAAAAGGACCTGGCGGTGGGCGTAGGCAGCGTGCAGGTAGTTGGCAGCGTGCAAGTAGTAGGAGAACGTCAGGCCTCAGCCCGTACAATGAGGCAGCAGCACGTGGCAGACGTGGGGCAGTAGACCGCGGCCGGCTTAGCGGTAGGCCGCAGGGACTGTAGCGGTTAGGGCACGTCAGGCCTCAGCCCGTACAATGAACCCCTAAATCGGGGCACACAGAATCGTGAGGATCGAAAGTATGTAGTCAGCTAAGCCACCGGAACAGAAATGAACGAGTGACAGTATTCCGGAAGGTTAGAGTTGTGCCGTGTTTTTAGAGATGTGACTATTAACCGACTAATTTTGATATTAGTATCATTCGACTATTTTCAGTTGAGATCTCACAACGCTACACCCACTTAAATATTTATTTTATTCTGTTTTTAGTATTAGAATTTCAACTGTCTAGCTATCACGGTTCATGAGATACAGCCTGGTGACAGACGGACAGACAGACAGACAGACGGACCGCGGAGTCTTAGTAATAGGGTCCCGTTTTTACCCTTGGGTACGGAACCCTAAAGACCGATTTATTTTACACAAACACTTAGTGCACCTAGCTTCTGAAGTTTCAAATTTTTATGTATTCGTTTACAACTTTTTAATTATCTTTTTTTTTCTAATTACTTTTAAACATAAGTGGTATATATTTTTGTAATCAACTCTTAAAACCCTTCATTTTGATACCCCACTCATTGGGTTTGAAAGAAAAAAATATTGGGACCCGCACAATATGGCGCCCAAAATCCGCCATGTTTGTTTTTTTTTGGGTTTCAGTCTAAGGACACTTGAGCGGTCAAGACGAATCTATATAAATCCGTCTAGCGGTTTGAAAGATATGAGACAATAAAGAAGATTAAAAGATACGCGCGAAAAACCTAACCCTTTCCTTGCAGTCGGGTAAAAAGAAATAGGGCAAGACGTTTAGAGAGTCCACACTTCACACCGAAAGACCAACGTAAAGTTTTATCTTCAGACTGGAAAAGCCTAAGCTGATTAATTAAAAATCAGATATTGGTTTAACCCTGAGACCTGGCCAGTTTTCAAACGGAAGTTTTTATCATCTTTTCCTCCAGAGAATTGAGAAAAACAACAGAACGCCACGTGCTACAAATTCTTATTTCGTTAATAGGTACTTTACCCCTATATTAATGATCATGAGAAAAGTAATTATGTACAATCAGAAAGCAATTAAAAACAATTTGTATAACAAGATGTATGAACAAATCGTATCAGGTGGCATTCTGTACTTTCTGCCAACCTCAGAAAAAAACCAGCCAAGTGCGAGTCGGACTCGCGCACGAAGTGGTCCGTACTTGGCAAATTACGGTTTACGACTATGACGTATTAAAAAAAAACTACTTACTAGATCTCGTTCAAACCAATTTTCGGTGGCAGTTTACCTGGTAATGTATTTATACACTTTATTGTACACCATAACAAACAAGAAAAAGAAACTTAATACTAAAAATATACAATGGGCGGCCTTATCGCATACCGCGATCTCTTCCAGGCAACCTGGATGTACATCATATGTATATTTTTGTAATTTTATCATTCTCTTATTTTAGAAGTTACAGGGGAGGGGACACATTTTACCACTTCGGAAGTGTCTCTCGCGAAAATTATTCAGTTTAGAAAAAAATTATATCAGAAACCTCAATATCATTTTTAAAGACTATCCATAGATACCCCACACGTATGGATTTGATGAAAAATTTTTTTTTGTTTCTGTTCTAAGTATGAGGAAACCCCAAAATGTATTGTTTTTTTTCTATTTTTGTGTGAAAATCTCAATGCGGTTCACAGAATACATCTACTTACCAAGTTTTAACAGCATAGTTCTTATAGTTTCGGAAAAAAGTGGCTGTGACATACGGACGGACAGACAGACAGACATGACGAATCCATAAGGGTTCCGTTTTTTGCCATTTGGCTACGGAACCCTAAAAAGGCGTGAGTTTATGTTATTAAAACCCTATCAAAACTCTTAATCTGCTGTCGATCGATTCCCGTATCTGTACAAAAGCTGAATAAATTCCCCTATGTCCAAAATCACTCGACAACGAGTCACCCAATTTGCGTAGCGACACTAAAAATATGAATAGCTAATATATATAGATATGCGCAGGCGCACGCGTCGTCGCCTAGACTGCGTCTGATAGTGACGGGCAGCGGCGGCGCACAGTGTTCGGAATGATTATATTACGAGCTACTTTAGGTACAAACATCATGGCAATATAAATTGAAATTTGCAAGTGAATAGGGTACACTATTAGTTATACAATTCTTTCCACGAACAATTTGCCGATTCCGAGAAATGTTCGCCGCTCAGCACTGCTCCAATCCTGCGCGATAACAAAACCGGTCAGTCGCTTTTGTTAGCCGCTACTTATCGCACGTGTTTACGTTCTATTCTTGCAACAGTTTTCGAGTTTTTAAATATTTTTTTTGCTTTATCATGTGTTCCACATCCACAGGTATGATATAAACCAATTTGTTAATCCTACATAAATTCGTATTATGAGAAAATAAATAAAATTTGAATTGAAAAAAATAACGAAATTTGCAAAAAGTTTAAACGTTCAATAGACTCCAACTTTTTCCCAGCCAATTCCAGCCGTCCATGTTTTTTTGTGATTATCGAGTATTTATCTAGCTCTCGAATGAATCTAGTCTCAATATTCGACTCGCCTCGACTTTTGAGTGATGTAATTTTTTCGTTCACCAGGTGTTACAGAAGTTTTACAGTTATTGAAAGCTCCTGAAGCGCCTGAAAGGACGCACTCATCCGATGAAGAGGCAGACAGCGAGTAGACAAAAGCCAAAAGCCTTTTTCAGGGCCGCCTATCTAAAAATGTCAAATATCTAAAAGTTAACTCTAATAAAATATTTTTTTTATTTAAAGACTTATAAATATATCAATACTTAGTTAACACATGTGTTTTTCTCATATAAGTCCACACGCATGTACCTACCTACATTTAAATTAAAATATTAGTATAAAAAATTAAAGTAGCTCGTAAAATAATCATTCCGAACACTGTGCGGCGGCGCGTGGGCAGGTGATGTTATGTTGAACTAGAATAACGACGCAATGAGGATATACAGAAAAACCACTCATTTGAAAACTTGTTCGATTGTTCATACTCCTAGATATTTGTCTCTATATCTTTGGAGAGGTCGTTGCGCCACTTCATCATCCCAGCTAAAACATTAGGAAGTGGTGACGGGTGAGCGTTGTCGGAGAATGTCTGCAAATTTTTAATAAATAACTTGAATTTGTTTGTGTAGAATACACCAATCAATCTGCCTAGCCTTTTCCCAACTTCATTGGGTTCGGCTTACACTCTATCCGGATTCAGCTAAGTACCAGTGTTTTACATGGAGCGACTGCCTATCTGACCTCCACAACCCAGTAACTGGGTAACACGATACCTCTTGGCTAGACTGGTGCCAGATCTCCAGCTTCTGACTACCCATAACGACTGTAAAAGATCTTCAAATGACAGCCTGGAGCAACGGCTTAACGTGCTTTCAGAGGCACGGAGGAAACTCGGTATGTTGAAATGGTCACCCATCCACGGATCGATCTCGTCAAGCGTTGCTTAACCTTGATGATCGACCAGTGCGGCTGTTATTATTTAGCCACGAGCTCCTCCTTGTGTAGAATACACCGTAGTTAAATAAAAACTGTCTACGTTTTGGTCCAAAGAACTCCATGAATTATTGGTGTTAATTGTTTCTCTTCTTCTATCAGTCTTTTGAACTGCTTTTTGAACTCTCCGTAAGAAGGAAGGATATCTTCTTTTTTACAGGATTTATTTTCGCTTTTTTTTATTAATGTATAAACTATTTTGCATCTGTTTTTGTATCAGCATCCGAGTCCCGTATGAAAACTCCCAGTCCGTGTATGCTTGGCCTTGGCAATACTCTTTCCTGCCTTGTGTATGCCTTGGAATCCCGTAGTCTACCTATAGTGTGTAGATATGACATGTTCTTTCGGTATGAGCATGCTCAGAGCAATACTTTTTTATTATTCTTCTCTTTTATTTTATTTTTGTTGTTGAATTCATGTGGTCTATTTAATTGTGTTAAACTGCTACTTCTGCAAACTGTTATTTCTGTGTGGGCGTTATGTACTTTTCATTTCGCACAGATAATGCGGACAGTTGACTGTTATATTTATTATTGTTTCGTTTTTAGTCTGTGTGACGTACAAGCTGTTCTCTGTAAAACTTCTTGTCGATTTACAAAATGTTTAAATGCGTGAACGGATAATTTATTTGTTCCATTTCTGTTTTTGACAATGTTAGCGGAAACCATTATTTATCTAGCGATATTTTCTTTTAATTGTATGAGGAACTAGCTTCTGCTAAAGACTTCGCTTTTGTGAAAGTCTGCAATTAAATAATATGTAGGGAACCTAGAACGTGGATAATACCGGGCATAAAAGTGTCGAATGTCCTAACTTGACGAGAAAGAGGAGGGCTCTGCCCTGCTTTGGGACACAAAGTTGGCTAAGAAAAGAAATGTCCTAATCCAGGACTCAAGGATATGGTCTACCGATTTGCCAAGTAGCATCGTTGAGGCGTGATTGATCAACAGACATCCAAACTTTCACAATTATAATATTTGTTGGTTTTTCCTGGTATCCACAAGGAAAATACTAATTTAGCATTGTTTACCTTCTGAATAGTGATCAAAGAGTACTACTTAGTTCTGCCCACATATTTTGTTTATATGCACTTAGTAGCTATTTACCTTAATAGCAGTTGTTTAAATGACCTTAATAAAATATTTTCTGCGTACTTGTGGCCTTTATTTATTGCAACAATGATGATGTCGTTTTTATTATTATATAACTGGTGACCGCAATAATTAACGTATTACCGTTATGTCCCAATCTCATGGTCTGCCTGTGTTATGAGTTTCATCCAAATCTGTTAAACTATTCAGTTGTTAAGAGGAAACGGGGGCAGAGAGCGCCGACTGAATTTCCTAAGTAAAAAGTCATAATTCGAAGTTTGGCTCTCGTCTATTTTCTCCTTCAATATTGAACCAATTTAAAAGATATTCCATAAATTGAAAATTAAAGATATATTCTATGTCCCTATGTTTTCCTTTTTGATGATACATTATATTTGGAAGCACTAGAACCCTCAAAAAATGCTCAAAATTGCGCTGCCAACAGAGGCTTAGTGTACAAATTTGACAAATATAAATGAAAAAAGGAAAACATAGGGACATAGTATATATCTTACTTTACCAGTTTATTTTTTTTATAATTTTTCACCCTTGCGCCATCCCATCTTCTTAGCACGGCGGGCTGTGCTGGGGCGGCTGCTGCTGGTGCAGAAAACCTCAAACGGCGCAAATATAACAACTTTATTGGCAGTTATATGTTTGAGCCGTTTGGGGTTGAGACATTAGGTCCATGGGGTCCGAGTGCTCACCGAGTTTTTCGAGACATAAGTAAACGGTTAGTCGACTGTTCACGTGACCAGAGGGCTGGCCTTTTCTTCAGCCAGAGGATCAGCATTGCCATTCAACGTGGCAATGCTGCCAGCGTTCTGGGCACGTTTCCCATTGACATCGATGTGGACGAATTTTTCGATGCGCAATGAGCCCTTTTCCTTCTCCCCTTTGTATGTAATTTTGTTTTGTTATTAGTCATAAGATTAGAAATATTCAATTATGAGAATCATACCAGTTTATTGAATATCTTTTAAATTGGTCCAATATTGGAGGAGGAAATAGACGAGAGCCAAACCTCGAATTATGACTTTACTCATGAAATTCATGCGGCGCTCTCTGCCCATATTACCTCTTAATTCGGGATTGAAAGATAACGCAAGTCCCTCCATCTGTATGAAAACCAAGCGTGCCACTTTTTCACAGACAATTTAAAAGCAAATTTACTTACCAATGAAAGAAAACATTTCCAATGCATCGGACAACTTTTGCTATACAGTCTTTACAGCTCAATATGGCATAAAAAGGCATTTTTCTAGATTTCGGTGGATTTCCGGTGCCGATAATGCTAAATGTAAAGCTAAAACTGCGATAATTGGTCTAATAGTAATTTTACTCCGTTTTTTGACACGCGAAGTACATACAATCGCGTCATCTAGGTAGTAAGATTTATATCTGTGTTAACAACGGTACAATTGCGTAACACACAAATTCACAAAATTCGAAGACATATTTTGTCATCTACCAATCCGCGACTGAAAATATTGTGAGGAAACCTACATGTCCTAGAACCAAAAATTCGAAGACTTGTGACGTCCACCAACCCGCGCTGGGCCCGCGTGGCCCACTGCTTCTCTATGAGAGGGTGGCCTTTGGCCCAGCTTAGTGGGCTCATTGAAATGGCTGATAACGCTCATGCTATGCTTATGGTAAACATAGTTATATGTAGTGGGCACTTGCACGCACATTATTGCTTTGCTTGATAAATGTTGTTTGTTTGATTTATTTGTGTCTTACCTGTAAGTCTGTACCTGTAAACCATGTTTTAAATAAATTACAAACCTTTTAACCGCGTCACAAATCAGAAATTAAATAAACTAATGATTTTTCAGGAAATGCATTTACGTACAATGTAAGTACATAAGTACAGTCGATGAAATAGTTTGATGTGCAGGCGTGATAACTTACACTACTATACTCTAGGTACTATTAATTTCTTCATGCTTTTATTTATACTCGTTTAAAAAGAACCTATTTTTGTTAGCTCCCTGCATACTTATCTCTTTGGTTGACGGTACATAATTTCTACAAGGAATTTTTACTTTTTACACTATAATTAATTTGTTGTTACCTACCACTTTCAATATTTTTTATGAATTTAGATGTAAATTTTATTTAATAATTTATATTATTTTATTTATGCTCGTGGCTAAATAATAAAAGCCGCACGGGTCGATCTTCAAGGTTAAGCAACGCTTGTCGAGGTCGATCCGTGGAACCCATCCACGGATCGACCTCGACAAGCGTTGCTGGCCATCTTTACATAGCGAGTGTCTTGTCTCGTGCCTCGGAAAACACGTTAAGCCGTTGGTCCCGTTCCCAGTCAATACTGGTAGTCGGAATCCAGATAGTATCCTATGTGCTATTCCTGACTTTTATCTTTCTCTGTGCAAAATTTCATCCAGATCAGTCCAGCCGTTTGAGTGTGAAGAAGTAACAAACATACACACACTCATAAACTTTCGCCTGTCTGTAAATATTAGCGTGATGTGATACCTCCTTCTCCTCCTTCCCAACTATATTAGGGCCGGCTTCCAGTCTAACCGGATTCAGCTGAGTACCAGTGTTTTACATGGAGCGACTGCCTATCTGACCTCCACAACCCAGTAACTGGGTAACACGGTACTCCTTGGCAAGACTACTCGTAACGACTGTCAAAGATCTTCAAATGACAGCCGGGACTAACGGCTTAACGTGCTTTCCGAGGCACGGAGAAAACTCGGTATGTTGAAATGGTCACCCATCCATGGACCGACCTCGTCAAGCGTTGCTTAACCTTTATGCGGCTGATATTATTTAGCCACGAGCTCTTTTAACTTTACCCCTTTTTAACATTAAAATAGAAGATTGTAAGTACAGAGTGTTTTGTTTCCTGCACTCAGAACATTTGTGATTTTCATTACGGTATCATTACTATTTTCTATAGTCAAATAGGTCTTTGTTAAATAAATTAACCTCAGATTTGTATTAAATGAATGTGTCACGTACATAATCATGTTACACACATACTTTTATTATGTTGGTAACTGCCTTCTTGTTGTGCTATCTCTGATTGTGCTTCGTAGATAGACTTAAGATTATAAAATTTAATAATATGATAAATAAAGAAAATTTATTCAGGCATTCTTTTAAAAGTCCTGGTTTACAATTTTTCTCTTTCTAGAGCTGGGGTTCTCAAAGTTGTAACATAAATACCCTCCCCCCAACTGGCTTCTAAAATCACGGGGCACGTCTCACTGGTTGGGAACCTCCTAGCTAGAGTAACGTTTTCACAATGTATAATTAATGTTTATAGTGTTAACCCCGTGAGTGCCGGAAACGTGGCTCCACGCGAGATACAATAGCTTTTTAATTGTTTCGGTAATTAATTCAGCTGGTTAAAGTATTTGCGTAGTTGATTTAATTTAGCTAAATCAGACACATTTTTATTTAGATTATTTTCTCTTTGTTTGCAGAAAGCGCCACAATTATAGGCGGTCACCAGCACCACAATGAGGAACAGTTGAATATTAGTGATGTTTGTAAGTAACACTATAGTAATAAGTTAATTACCTAGGAAATCATCTTGTGAAGCCGCCTCCACAAGCTTGGCGAACAATGGCAAACAGCAAAAACAAAAACAAACACGACCGTATGGATGGGTGTTTGTTTGTGTTCGCCCGTGTTCGACATCGGTGTCGGTTTTTGTGCACAAATCAAAGGGTGTTTGACAAACATGTTTGCGATGTATCCAGACGCTTGTTCAGTTCAGTAGTACGCGCGAGCTTGCGGGTGGCGGACGGAGTCAATAGTGGTGGTCAAATTTACGAATCGTGACTTTTTGTGTATCCTAACTAAATTGTAAGGAAAATGTCTGGTTGGTCTGAGGAAGTTAACCCGAAAGTAATCGCCGCAACAAGCTCGTCGTCTGCCGTGTTTGCCTATCCGGAATATACTAGCACGTTCGCCAAGCCTGTGGATACTATGTTTGTGTTGGGTGATTGTGGTCAGTGTTTAGCACGTGTTTGGCGTTCGCCACTGTTTATGACTACTGAACTGAACAAGAGTCTGGATACATCGCAATAGTTATTTATGCTACAAGTGCGGAAGGTAGGTGATTTCCGATGAGTGGCATTTTTATCCACTCACTCGCTTCGCTCGCTCGTGGATATATCGACACGAGTCGGTAATCATCTTACGTACGTGTATCATACAACATTTTACTATACATTGTGCGAGGAAATAAATAAATTAATAAAATGAAATTAATAAAATGGCAGACTTATTCAAGCGCGTTCAGCATATCCACAGATTAACTAATAGTTCCTCGGGCATATCTACTGCGCATGTGCGAATAGCTGTCACATCGTAACGCAATAAGGCACGAGCAAAATATACGTTCTGCCAAACATATTTAATGAATATTTAAAATTAATTTATTGATCAAAATCTAAATCTAGAGTAATTAAAAACGCCTAAAATAAAGTATTAGTTTTATTTTAACTTTTATATGAATGATAATCTGTACCTACATAACTAATTTTTAAAACTTTTCTCAAATAATAAAAACTCTATGCGTCGGACTGACGTTGGAGTTAAAAATTAAAAAAATACAGGAAAGTAAAAAAGCACTAGTGAAAAAAAGTGACACTTTCCGCACAGTTTGGCTGCTTGGAAAACCGCTCTTTTCGAGGATATGCATTGTAAACATGTTTTTCAAACACCCTTTGATTTGTTCACAAAAACCGACACCGATGCCGTACACGGGCAAACACAAACAAACACCCATCCACAGGTTCGTGTTTGCTGTTTGTCATTGTTCGCCAAGCGTGTGGAGGCGGCTTTAAATGTTACGGACTACACTGACGCTTACTATTCTTTTTCGTGTCTATGGTACCTAGTGTTTTTTGTCCAATGACACGCTCACTATCGGGCAAGAGTATACTGGCCACAGCAGAAGTAATAATAATTAAATTACTCGTAAAAACTGTGTGCTTAGTTTATTGACCCTGTTAAGTGATCACAACACTTAGCAACAGTAGTATATCACAAATTAAATCAAAACTGATAATATACAATTAATATATTAAACTGTAGTCTGCGATCCGTAACCACAAACAACGACAAAAACAAGTTTCCGTTTTAAAGCCTCTGCAATAAATATTATTAATATATTTAAATAATATAATATGATATAGTGTTCCGTCCGTCTCATATGCGACCTTCGCTACAAACGTAAATGTTTTGTTTTTAATTGAGCTCGTAGGTATTGTTTGCGGTTTTCTCCCTAAAACTTGCTATGGTAATTTCATTAATATGTAAATTGTTAAATTGGCTAGTGACTTTCCACGGTTATATTATTTCCGTGAATGTTTAATGTTGCATAAGAAATAACAGCAAAAAAAATAAAACATAAGTAACACGCTATCATACCTGTATTGCCCGAAGGGTTAGGCAGGGATGTATATAGTGGTGTATTTATTTATCTATCATTAATTATAATAATACTACTTTGTTATAAATATAGAAAATAATGTGTCGATGGATGGAGGAGCTCGTGGCTAAATAATAACAGCCGCATTGGTCGATCATCAAGGTTAAGCAACGCTTGACGAGGTCGGTCCGTGGATGGGTGACCATTTCAACATACCGGGTTTCCTCCGTGCCTCGGAAAGCACGTTAAGCCGTTCGTCCCGGCTGTAATTTGAAGATCTTTGACAGTCGTTACGAGTAGTCAGAAGCCTGAGATCTGACACCAGTCTTGCCAAGGGGTACCGTGTTACCCAGTTACTGGGTCGTGGAGGTCAGATAGGCAGTCGCTCCATGTAAAACACTGGTATTCAGCTGAATTCGAAAGACAGAAGTCGACCCCAATGTAGTTGGGGAAAAACTAAGCAGATTAATTGATTGAATGTGTGGATGGATGTATGTTATTCAATCTCGCCAGAACGGCTGAACGGATCTGACTGAAAGGTGGAAGGACTTTGCGAAGAGTGGCGGACAATAGACATTTTTTTTTGTATATTTTTAATCTGAAGAGAATAAGGTGAGCTTTCGTTGCATATATTAAGTTAAAGTTTGTGACGTTGTAGGGGTTAATCTCTAGATCTACTGAACCGATTTTGTAAATTCTTTCACCAGTAGGAAGCTACATTATTCCTGAGTGTCATAGGCTATAATATATTTTCAAAAAAAAATAGAGATCCTTATGAAAATTGCAATAATGTAACCCAAAGTAGCAAAATGTTACCTGTAAAATTCTTCTTTGGCGTGCGCTGAGAAAACTATTGATGATACCTTACATAAAAAGTATTAGGTAGGTAGGTAGGGTAGGCAGGGCGGGCAGAGTAGGCAGGGTGGCAGGGCAGGCAGATTAGGCAGGGTAGCCAGTTGACGGGAGCGAAGGCCCGGGGGTCAGCTAGTCCATTATATTATTTATTTGATTCTAAATCGATAGAAAAATGTACCTAATAGTTAAATCACGATTTCAGAGGACATTATTTGTTTGTACATTTTGTTAAAAATTTAGTATTTCCTTAATTTTGCCGTATGTCATTACTTTCCAGAATTTCATCCTTATTAGCGACACTATCGGTTCGTGTAATAATGGGTTCGATTCCTGGAATTGATTAGTTTGGTCGGCTTAGTTTACCGTTTTGATAAACGGTCCCGAGACTCGATGGATTTTTTTCGCAGTAAATGTCTTTATTTTCTGAACTAAAACGCGTAGTTTGAATCGAAGAAATAATATGAACCATTTAGTTTATTTTTTTATGAACCAGGGGAGCCGGGTTTACTCCTTCCGGAACCGGATCTGCCCGGTTAGGTAGAAGTGTGCTTGCTCTACATGTGGCATCCACCAAAACGCACTTTAACTAAGGCCCATTCCCTCTCAGAGCAAGGAGGCCTGCACTCACATCCATCCGTCCAGTTGGGAGTCCAAGTACGGAAAAGTGGGTCCATCTATTCTATCCTAGCCATGTTTAGCGTGATTAATAACTCTTAATATGAGGCCGTGACATTGGTCCGCGTTGGCGCTAAACCACGCGGTTAAGGAAAACTATAAATTGCATGTAACTGTTGTAATCTGTAGTACGATGATGATTGATGCTGTAATACACGGTACCAACACCGACGCTTACATAGAGGAGTTGTGTTTGCAATTATACAGTTTATCTAGGGTATCGTGGACTCGTTTTATGACAGCATTTTTTTACGTTACGTACTTGACAAAGTGCCAATACATCAGCGACATAAGTTGCCAAAACGTCCGAAATGTATGTGTCTACCTTAGAGTTTAAATGAACGCTAACAAAATGTTACTTAGTTGCCTAAGCCTAACTATTGCTTGGCAGTCATTATGACTGTAAGCATGACAGTTTATGCCGTCTAGCTTAGTTATTAGTTATGACTGTATATTGTAGTCACTTCTTCGTCTACTGTATTGCATGACAATTTGATGTATTGTATTTTAACTAGACTGATATTATGAATTTTGTATGCCTCAACGGCGGGACATAGCAGATCTACCTGTAACCAACACAACATCTTATGAACTAATATGAACCTATGATCCACAATAAATTATTTGAATCCTTTTTTTGCATTGCATATTATCCTGAAATCTCTCTCTCTCTCTCTCTGTCCGATTTATAGGCATTCCAGAGGAGATCCAGGGTTCGATTCCCGGGGCAAGGGAAGTTTTATTGGTCTAATCTTTCAGGTTACACAGGAGTGATGTAATGTTTATGTATTAATGTAGTAATTCTCGTGGACAGTTGAGGCGATCACTTTGGCGGACCCGACGTTCGGCGTGGGCGCAGGCGCCGTAGACGAGAGCATGGCGCGCCGAGACCAGCCCTACGTGGAGATCGTCGAGCAGCCGGCCAGTAAGGCGCTCAGGTCAGTTATCAATAATACAATTTATACCAGCATGAATCTGTCCCACTGCAGGGCTTAGGCCTGTTCGCATACAGATAAGGCACGAGCATTGATCAACACGCTTGCTGAAGATGGATTGGCGATTTCAAACTTATATCTATCTTCTAAATATATAAAAGAAAGTTGTGTTAGTTACACTATTTATAACTCAAGAACGGCTAAATCAATTTGGCTGAAAATTGGTCGGGAGGTAGCTTAGAACCAGGAGACGGATATAGGATAGGATAGGGTAGGTTTTTTTTTTGGGCATGTAAGGTAGGGTAGGTTTTATTTTTTAGGGTAGGTAGGGTAGATGAATATTTGGTGTTTTTATGGCAAAACAAAGTTTGTCGGGTGTCGGGTCAGCTAGTTAAGTATATGGCCAAGTTTCTTCACGATAGTTCTTCTTCAATGTTGAACAATCGAAGGAAATTAATTTATCCCACCCAATTCAAGCACCCTAAAAAAACTAGAGATGGACCTAGTAGAGTCGAAAAGACGGCTATCCAGCCACATTTAAAATCTATCACTAGCTGGTCAGCAGACTATTGCTCCCATGTCTTACAAATACAAAAGTATAATTGAATAATAATAAACGTATTGTGAGTAGTAAAAATGCTAGACCACTAGAGCCTGGAGCAGGTTTTACAAGTGTCAATCGATGTCAGCGAATGCCACTTGTCTTCTGACTCTTAGAACGTATGGTTGCGTCAGCGAATAGTGTTGCCGTAGTTGAATACTGGCCCAAACATAATATTTAAAAGCTGTATTTGCTTAAGACACGCGAAGAAAAAGACGATGGCGATGGTCATAATGCCCAAATATAAAGAATTGATCACAACATTGACATTTCGATATCATTTGACGTTTCCATACATTTTTCCAATCGCTATCGATAGATGATAGAGTTTTACTTGTCTAGGGCCTCTGCACCTTACTTTGCGACTTCAAATATCCGACTACACGCTCCTTATCCGTCGTAGTGCCAGTTTTAGGAAAGACGGAGGTCGAAGACGGACCTTTTAACGGGGCGGCGGCGACAGAAAGATGGAGCGTTTGGTCAGTACTTTAGCAGACATTATGGCTTACAGCCAAAAGCTGGAACACTGTTTCGTATTCATCGGCTGTGAATGTAATAAAATATATTTTGGTCAACATAATAGATGCAGAAATGCCGCTTGACAGAATTATATTCGTTCCAAACTTTTTGTGATGGTTGCTTTTGTTAAATTAAAATTTAAGATAAGTGTTACCCAACTTCCTTTGCTTACTGTACCTATGACATGTATTGTATTGAAACAAAATGATGATACTGGATATATTTTGTACAGGTTTTTTGTTCTTTCCCTGGCATTTTGACGCACTATTCACATTTTTTCCACTCGTAGTTGTAGAGTTGTATATATTTACAAATAATCAGGTTGTTCATAAAGTATACATGCTGTGCCGCGTGTGCAGGATTAACCCGTGCAGGCATTGTTGCTTACTTCCTCTTAGTTTAGTGAAGCATAATTTGACGTTGCCTTAGTTAGGCCCTGGCAATAATGTGCATAACTCCAGCTTCCTCATAAGTGTTAGAATAATTCTATCTATGTCAATATTTCAGGCATAATAGCAGCAATCAAAGTTCCAAGTCTTTATTTAGCTGCCACAAAAACTTCGCTAATATGTGTCGTTTAGTATGAGTCAGCTGGAGTGACGTCACCCCAGCTTCCTCATTCAATACAGGCAAACTAGTGATGTTAGGGTTTTGGACTATAGTCAAAAAAATAAGGCATAATAGCTGCACATGGAAGGAAAGAACTGAACGATAATACTTAAAAAGTGTTGAAACTATGATAAAAAAACGTGTGTGTAAGCTGATGTGACGTCACCCCAGCTGCCATGTCATATCTTCTGAACAAAAGAAGATACGATTATGTATTATAGCTCAAAAATTAAGGAATAATAGCTGCCATTGGCAGCAAAATTTTAAAATCTGTAGTCAAAATACTCCATCAGTTATTAAACCGACAGATATGTGTAAGCTGGAGTGACGGCACCCCAGCTGCTCATATCATATCTTCCGAACAAAAGAAGATATGATTATGCATTATAGCTTAAAACATAAGAAATAATAGCTGCCATAGGCAGCAAAAATTTCAAATCTCTTGTCCTTGTAGTTTCCACGTAGTAAACAAAAGAATTGTTGCCGCGCCAAAAAGATCAAATTATTACTTCGGAGGAGGTACGGAGCGGCGCTGCCGTTCTGTGCGCTACATCAGCGCTATGCTATAAGTAAAACGGTTACATATTATACATATCTACATATTTTTACAGAATTATATTTAGCTATGCTGCTTTGCTATTGAAGAGGCGCCTTTTACACAGCACTTTACAAGTCAAGCACGATTGTCTGGCCGTAAATATGACTATAAAAAACCTGAATACTTACATAGTACCTACGATTCAAGTGTGTATTCGACTCCCAGTCTATAACCTAGTTTAAACTACTTCAAACTGATGATATAGCGCACAGAACGGCAGCACCGCTCCGTACCTCCTCCGAAGTAATAATTTGATCTTTTTGGCGCGGAAACCATTCTTTTGTTTACTACGTGGAAACTACAAGGACTAGAGATTTGAAACTTTTGCTGCCTATGGCAGCTATTATTTCTTATGTTTTAAGCTATAATGCATAATCATATCTTCTTTTGTTCGAAAGATATGATATGAGCAGCTGGGGTGCCGTCACTCCAGCTTACACATATCTGTCGGTTTAATAACTTATGGAGTATTTTGACTACAGATTTGAAAATTTTGCTGCCAATGGCAGCTATTATCCCTTAATTTTTGAGCTATAATACATAATCGTATCTTCTTTTGTTCAGAAGATATGACATGGCAGCTGGGGTGACGTCACATCAGCTTACACACACGTTTTTTATCATAGTTTCAACACTTTTTAAGTATTATCGTTCAGTTCTTTCCTTCCATGTGCTGCTATTATGCCTTATTTTTTTGACTGTAGTCCAAAACCCTAACATCACTAGTTTGCCTGTATTGAATGAGGAAGCTGGGGTGACGTCACTCCAGCTGACTCATACTAAACGACACATAGCGAAGTTAGCGAAGTTTTCGTGGCAGCTAAATAAAGACTTGGTACTTTGATTGCTGCTATTATGCCTGAAATATTGGCATAGATAGAATTATTTTAACACTTATGAGGAAGCTGGAGTTATGCACATCTGGCAATATCATAAGTCTGTACTCGAGTCTGTATTTCGAAAATGAATTCCAGTAGGCATTTGAAGGTTTATGCATTTTTCTAAACATTGTTAACACTATTGTTATTTACAATACAATAAACTAATTGTGTTTGGTAAAATGATTATACTATGTTTAATAGGTAGGTATTGGTTGACCGCAGAGATCGTGTGTTCACCTCAATGTCTTTTTTTCCCTTTAAGCCTTGCTAGGTCCACTAAACAAAACAAAGGCATAATTTCACTCGGAATATGTGACCACGAAGTCGGGAATTTCGAGGATAGGTTTAATCTTTAATCTTTCTTTATTATAAACATCTTACAGGGTATATACAAAGTATTACTATGTATAAAATTCTGGTGTAATGCAGTTGCTTTAATAAAAAAAATAACATTGAACTGTATAAAATGGTGTAAAAACTCCATAGTTGAGTTGAGGAGCTCCTGTCTAAGTAATATCAGCAGCACGGGTCGATTTCACGGTTAAATAATGCTTAGTCAGGTTGGTCCGTGGATGGGTGACCATCATAACATACCTATTATTCCGTGCCTCGGCAAGAAAACTAAGCCATTGGTCCCGATTTAAAAAAATCTTTCACCTATGGAAAGCTACATTATTCCCGAGTAAAATAGGCTATAATTTTGACGAGAGCGAAGCCGCGGGGGTCAGGTAGTATATAATATGTCAGAAGAACGTATAGCAACGGGACAAAAGATTACTCATACCCTTTATGCTAAACTGAGTGATATTACGACTAATTTGACTATGTACGTCATAC
The DNA here is from genome assembly GCA_949775005.1 of Orthosia gothica. NCBI lineage: Eukaryota > Metazoa > Arthropoda > Insecta > Lepidoptera > Noctuidae > Orthosia > Orthosia gothica. The sequence continues at coordinate 20,729,699 of OX459054.1, read as the reverse complement.
AACAATTTATTCGTAGTCAGAAAGTCAGAACCCTTTGAGATGTTTCGGGCATTCCCCGAAAATAGAGATGGTTACGGAAAAAAATTGACCATCGGTTTTCAACAACATACGAGTATTGTATAGTCACAGCCAGGGTTGCCAACTTTTCTGCCGCCAATAACCGGACAACAAATTTATTCTGGTCATTATGCTAAATAAAATAAAAAACACGTCAAGTATCAATCAAAAAGGTTTATTAAGAAAAACACACATGTATTAACTTAACAGCTAGGTAAAAAAAAAAAAAAAAAAAAAATTAAGGTGTAGGAAAATTATTTTTTCTTAAAATTGTACTTGCTCTCGCTTTTAACATTTTTAACAAGTAATTTTCCTGCATCTGTTCTTAGAAATTCTTCAAACGCTGAACAGGTCATGTTATAGTTGAACATCACTATCAATTCCGCCTTCACCATTTCGACTTTCAGACGATTTCTTTCGTCCTGCCAAATATTTTTCATAACGCTAAATATGCGTTCTACAAACGCATTTGAAGGTGGAACCGCAAATATAGTCTTTACGATTGTCAGAAGATTTGGGGCACTAGTTTTTAAAAAAAATAAAACCCACAATAAATCAGCTCTTTTTGGATTTGTTTCCTGACTCCGTTGGTCCGTGCTAGTTCTAGTACTAGGTCCAGGTTCTTCCGCCCGCGGGCCCCTCGTGCCGGCAACTACGCCGCCGCGTCGCCGACGCATTGGCAACGCGTGTCGCGTCCACAATAATTCTATCTGACCGGACAAATCGCGTCCGGTCGGAAGTTAGCGACCTGACCCCCACGAATCATTCGAAAACCCAACAGTCCGGTCGAAAACCGGACGGTTGGCAACCCTGGTCACAGCGGATCATTGTGTCTCTGAAGCTGGCTGCAATACCCTGCGCAGTTGCTATTTGTATGTCAATGTTGAAGTAGAAGACAACATTGTATAACTGCCTCTTTCACTCGCTTACGTTTGTCGCATCGTCCTATCTCGCTTACTCTATGCAGTATACTCTATGACAAACTGTTTCTTGCGCAATGGTTCGCAGAACCAACTTCAGAGACATAAAGATCCGCTTGACTACTATACTCGTATCTTGTTGAAAACCGATGATCTATTTTTTCCGTAACCTCTATTTTCGGGTAATTCCCGAAACATCTCAAAGGGATGTGGTTCTGACTTTCTGACTACTTTTCCACGAATAAATGGTTGTATGACGTACATAGTCAAATTAGTCGTAATATCACTCAGTTTAGCATAAAGGGTATGACTAATCTTTTGGTCCCGTTGCTATACGTTCTTTTGAAATATTATATATCAGTTATTGTCTCAATGCCATCATATATGTATTATGTCTTTCTACAAAACAAGGTTGATATAATTTTTAAAACTTACTAATTAAATAAGAACCAAAAGTTAAAGTAGGTAAGCTTGCAAAGTATTGCAGCCATGGTAGAGTCGAGAGGGTTTTTGAGCAAGCATATACAGGGCGAAAAGTTGATAGTTGAGCAAGTGCAGCTAGCTTCATGAGAGAACACCGAAAATATTTAAGTACGCTTTAAGTAAAAAGTCTCAGATATGAACTCCATGGTTAGGTAGGGGTCCACGTCGCGGATACATTTGAAAAAGAGTTACCGCGGCCCTGGCTCAAGCAAATGAAGGAACACGGGTGGGGTTTAGTCAGTAAAACTCTGTTATAATACTCACAACGGATCTTTGTGGCTCTGAAGTTGGCTCTGTCAACTATTGCGCACGAAACAGATTAACTGCATAGAGTAAACGAGATAGGATGATGCGACAAACGTATGCGAGTGAAAGAGACAGTTATACAATGCTATTTTCACTTTCAACATTGACACAAAAATAGCTAGTGCGCAGCCTCTTGCAGCCAATTCAGAGCCACAAAGATCCGTTGTGAGTATTATACGTCCTCCCGCTTCACCCAGAGTTGGAGAAGTCATTGGAGAATTGCAGAAAAAAAAAACAAGGAGTCCACATTGAGAATGTGAAAAGGGACAATAAAACGTATGTAATTCAACTGTACTTGTTGTTGTTTAATTATCGTAATTGAAGTCGAAAGTTTATCGGACGGAACTAAATTCATGAACCTGATAATGTTTTCAGCTCGATGGTTTGCGAATAACCTTGATGGCTTCCAGCAAATTATGTGAGGCTTTTGGTAATTACTCAATTAATGTAGTAGTTGTAGTAATAGACTAGACACAGATATGTTGCGTAAAACGCTTGGTGAAAATCCTTATAATTATCACAGAAACCTAAAAGTTGCAGGAGACTGCGTCTATGATAGATAGTTTCGGATGTCTTGCCGGATGAATACTTATGTAAAATTAGATCAATTAGCAGCAGATCTATCAAAAATATTCTTAATTAGACCTTAGCTTTTGCTTAGCTGCAGAACGACTACTTCTGACCTTGCCAAAAAATTACAAAAAGAAGGAGTCTGCACTGCACGAGGAAAATCCGTTTAATAATCTATATATTCTAAATTAAGCATTTTTGTAAGATTTTGGTCTATAATATTATGCATAATGTTCTGCATACATAATATCATAATAATGTATCAAAAGCTATCTACAAAGATATGCCACTTAGCAACTATTTAAAACAAGTTGGCAACACAGCGTATAGCCGGGGGCGTTTTCGCACTAGTGTTGATTCTTTGCGAATTTTATTAGTTCATCCACCTCGCCACTATCTACTATTGAGAAATGTCGCTGCTCCTTATTTATATCTTTGTGGTGTCCTGATAAAATTCCTTATGCCTCTTTAAGGAACTCTTAAGAAAAATATTAACACTCCTTTAACTCTTTGTTCTTGGTTGACGTATTTTTTTTTCAAATTTAAATGATTATAATTAAAACAGTTATTTGTATTTGTGCTCGCTTAGTTAGCTTAGGCCGCTTCCATCGCCCCCTACTCATCAGGACCCGAGGTGGTTGCGCGTAGTGTTCCATGCGTGCCCCTCTTAGACGTCACGGGGGGAATCCAACAGGATCACATCCAATGAGGATTTTCCACCCCTAAACAAAAAAAAGCCCGCTTGTCCCATCCTGGGTTAGTAGCTACTCCGGACCCATTTTGTATGATAATGATAACCCTTAGAACTCTTAAAGTAGGTACTCAATGGATTTTAATGCAGTTTTCACCTATATTTATTTAATTTCATGTGGTCAGCTTCATACATCCATTGATATTGTCACCGAATTTTCATTACAATTTCGCTGTTTTATGGTTTAACCATATCTGGTTCTAGAATTTGACAATTTGATATTAATGTGCATTTTTAACAGGTTTTCCAAAAACGAGGAGGTTCTATGAACGTTTGTTTTTTCATGATATTCAGGTAATCTATTCGGCATTATAGGTACCTTACTTAAGAACATGCCTATTAGGTACCACAACTAAAAAGTGAAAATAAAAAGTGATGTTCATCAAGTTCTTAGATAAGATTTGATCATCATTTAGATAAGATAGTGTGACAGCACACGTGGCACTTTGATAAGCCGATGATAACGTTCGTGACCCTGATTGACATAATCTGTACATCATTACTGTCTAATTTTTGAAAACTACACTTGGTCTGGTCATTGATTGGGGGTTAGAAGTATGACAACAACATGGGCTCGAAGATTATGAGTTTACTCATCATGCCCTTTTTACCCGACTGCCGAAGGAGGGTAAATTGTTTATCCGTCTATGTATGTTGTTAGCCGATTTTGATGATTCTTACGGCAATCGATTCGTCTTAACCTTGCGAGTGTCACTGGCTACGTCAAAATTGGAAAATAGAAAAATGGCGGTTTTTGGCGCCATATTGTGGGGTATCAAAATAAAGGCAAAAAATCAAATGGTCTTTTTAGTTCGCTTCTTATCAGTCGGGTTTTATGATATTTGAATTAACTTTTTTATTGTATGAGATTGACTACTGCGCAGACATTGTAGCTAATTTCAGGGCGGCAATGAAGTTTGGCGAGAACTATACTTGGGCACTTGGGGTCGGCGCAACACGTTTTCTTATTCCATACCGTCCTGTCGTCCGTCGTGTCGTGTGTCTGACTCTCTTTTGATGTCACTCCTCTCCTCATCTAATCTTTGGTGTAATGAGAACATTCTGTTTTATTCATACAGGATAGGATACCATGTACAAGTACCTATAGAGAATCTATGGATGGCTGAAAAGTATAATTTGGCTAGAGGGGGGGAGGATACCTGAGATGACGGCTGATAGAACTGTTTGGAAGAAAAAGACATATTATGCTTCACCGACTTCAAATAAATTGACAGATTTTGGAGATGAGAGAGTTACAAAATTACCTAAACTGAATTAATTTCTACTATTTCAAGCTTTGTTATTGAATCAAAATTCAAAACCCTACCTTTGATTACACAGTTTCCTATTGGAAAACCCAAACACATCATGGCTGCGACCAAAATCTGCGGTTAAGCTTTTGTCGGTATAACAGTTAACTGTTAGTTTAGTTAATTCTTATCCCAAGCAAAAACATAAAACTTGTTACTACGCACGAGTAAAGGAAAACGGTATTAAAAGTCCATTCATCTATTTTTAGCAGTCTATTGCGATGAATCACTGGATTTTTTATTTTTACGCACGCGTGCATGTGGAATCAATATTTTTGGAAACTGCCTGTAGCGAGCACGGGTAGAAATCAACATAGGACTGCCTAGAGATAATATAACGGGCCTAAAGAAGATCTTTGCCAATTTTCGTAATAAATAAATAAAAAAATAATTATTTATTTGAGATCCTTCGATTACATACATATTTGTTAGTACAATTGCGAGCTTACAAACTAGTGTTAGTAATAATTAATAGTTGATTAACATATAATAATAATTTAATTAAATCATATTTAATTAAATTATTCCCCCCCCCGACCGGACTCGGTGTCAGGCGGACGTGTTTCTGTACTCGAGAGCATTTTTATTTCGGAAAAATTGTCTAAAGTGTAGTAAACAGTTTCAAAGTTACACCAGTATTTGCGCAACAAAAGCATTAACAAGCAGTGAAAAAACTGTAAGTGTGCACAGACTATCACCGGAGATATTAACAAAAACAATTTCAAGTTTCTAAAAGTGAACGTTAAAAATTTCTTTGTCTCTGTGTCGAAGTGTGTGACCTTTGAACGGGCCTATGACACACGTATCGATCCTAAAAGGTATCAGCAACGGAACATCAAATTCGACAATACTTACATAGCTTCGGTGGTCTAGAGGCGTAAGCCGCTACCACTCGACGACGACGTGAGAAGTCGTGAGTTCGAGCCTCACTGTCAGCAAGCACTTTTTGTGGAACATTGAAGAATTCTTTGGGGATTGTTTGATAGTGCCCTGCTCGCTCACGCAAAATTTCCGTCCACCGGCAAAAGACAAAAGTATTAATACGTTTACCTCCTGCGCGAGTGAACGCTTGGTACTTGACATCACTGCGAGCTACGTGTGTCAGCGCTCACCCCACGGAAGCGCTAGTGCAGACATACATTCACCACTGCTCCTTTATACTGCTGTGCTCCTAGCACTATGAACTCGCAACTAAACAAGTCTGCGTCGGATACGGAACTTAATCTGGTGGGCAGTGGAAATATAACACCGACTAATTATGTATTTAGAAGAATGAAGAGAAGCAGAGAGGATATGGACGACAGGCTGACTGAGCAATTAAATGAATTTAAAGAAGAAATAAGAAAGATGATGACACTTTTTACAGCTAATCATGGCGGTGAAATGATGAAAATCACTTCAACTCTGAAGGAAATTCACCTATCTAACTGTAACATAGAAAACTCGATCGCATCTCTTACTGCACAAAATGAAGAATACAAACAGAAAATTATTCAGTTGGAGAACCAAGCCACAGAAGATAAAAAAAATTTAGTTATATTGGAGAATAAAATAGAGGAGATGCAGATTGGAAGTAGAAAAACTAACTTTGTTATAAAAAACGTTCCGAGGATAAATAATGAAACAAAAGAAGATCTGATAGCAATGGCCTTATTTTTATCCCAAACGATTGGATGTAACGTCAACAGATATGACATCAAGGACATTTACAGAGTGCGCGGTAGAAACTTGGAACAGCAAAGATCCCCTATAGTTGTGGAAACGGGCTCCACCCTTCTAAAAGCTGAAATAATGAAAACAGCTAAGGTTTTTAATATAAAACAAAAATCTAAACTATGCTGCAAGCATCTTGGCTTTAAAACGCAAGAAGATGACCCCATATTCTTATCAGAGCATCTGACCACCAAGGGTTCCCGTCTGCACTTTCTTGCACGAGATTTAGTTAAATCTGGATCCTATAAGTACTGCTGGACGTCATACGGCAACGTGTATGTAAAAAAGGAAGATCAAGCACCAACCATCATTATTAAAAGCGAGGAGCAAGTCCACAAACTAACACTAGCTAAATGACTATTTGTACGTTGTAGCTTTTATTACTATTTTTTTCATGTACTACATAATGTAAGCTCACTAGTATTATCTTGTATCGTTAAAATGTATAACAGTTCATTTTATATAGGATGGCTGTATTTTTATATTGTCTTTGCGCTGGTTGCTATAGTTGTTGATCTAGTTAAAAATATGTTTGATTTATTGTTGTCTAACATCTTTGTGTCTCACTCTCACAAATACAATTCATACATGCATACATATACTCCCAATATACATCCATACGACACACTCTCAACTTTCACACAATGTTACACCACATACACAAATCACGTACACTTCTATAACCTATATACCTTATTGTACACTAAATATATAAAAAAAACAAGAGGACAAGATCTCTCAGATAATATAATATATGCTTGTAATCCTGATTGTAGCTTGGTTAATAACATTGGACACAAACGCTCTGAAATGACGTTGTACTCTAGCATGCCCTTAGAATGAGTGATTCATTACAAAATATTACTGAGATAGATAAAATAGAGGCTGCACGAGCTTTTGAATGTGACTGCGCAGAGCTCAATAAACACATTTTAAATGTAAACAAAAATGACTTATCCATTTTATCTCAGAACATAAGGAGCATATATTGTAATTTTGATGATTTCTTGTTGACGGTATCTATCATGAAATTTGAAGTGGACATCATTATTTTAACAGAGTGCAGGCTGAACGCAAATAAACCTATTCCACAATTAAGTAACTACCAATCGTATATGACTACACGGCAGCTGAACCAAAATGATGGAGTCGTAGTTTATGTTAAAAGCACACTAAAACCCCGAGTTAAGGAGATCTCACTATCACTAGCCTCTTGCCTACAGCTAGACGTATTAAATAACATTATCCTATGTATCTATCGATCTCCATCAAGTACTAATACTGATAGTTTCATAGACTCACTCAATACTCATCTAGACTCCATAACTTCACAAAAAAGTATTGTTATCGCGGGTGACATAAATATTAATATTATAACGAAGCCGACCGAACAGTCTCATGAACAAAAAAATAGAACAAACTACCTCAATATGCTGTCTCTTCATGGTATCCTGCCTGGGCATTTGCTACCGACTAGAGATAAAACCTGCCTAGATCACTTTATGTTAAAAATAAATAAGAAAAAGTTTTCCGCTACCATTGCTATCCTACATTCTACCATCACGGATCATTTCACAACTCTTCTAGTTTTGTCTAAGCAAAAATATAAACAGGCTATACCTAAAACTACTACTTCACTTAACTATGAACAGGCTTTAACACAGTTACAAGAAAAGAACATGAGTGATTTGCTTTTTTGTGATGATCCGGATGATTTATGTAAACTCCTGTTGCAATCTCTTACAGATACTATTAACTCGAACACAACTACAGTCAATATTCCCAGCAGCAAACGCATTATCAAACCATGGATAACTGAAGGAATATTGCGCTGCATACAGAATCGTAATAAATTTCAAAGGAAGCTTCGGCTTGACCCGGATAACTTAATTCTAAAAATAACTTACACACGATATAGGAATTATTGTAACAATTTACTAAAAAGGTTAAAAAGAAATACGAAAAAGATCTTCTTTCAAATTCAATAAAAAATTCAAAACAACTCTGGAAAAATATCAAATCTATAACATACACTAATAAAACAGAAAATCAAAATACAGAATTGCTAAACTTAAAGCCATCCCCCACCGAATCTATAAATTTCATGAATAATTATTTTGCTAATATAGGCTATGAGCTAGCTCAGCAAATTCAACCTGAAACTACGAATTACCCTACTCCACTCAGTGATGCACTAACACAAGTAAATTCTTTTGTGCTTCTCGAAACCGACTGTGATGAGGTATATAGAACTCTAATGAATCTTAGGTCCAACAGTGCTTCGGGCTGGGATAATATATCCACTAAGTTTTTAAAACACACAAGCATGGTAGTGGTCCCCATCATCACACATCTTGCAAATCTGTGCTTTACGAAAGGAATTTTCCCGGCCCCGTTAAAAGAAGCCATAATCACGCCAGTGCACAAGGGTGGAGATAGAGACGATATCAGTAATTATAGACCAATTTCAGTTTTAACTGCTTTATCAAAAATTATTGAAAAACTAATAAATACTAGACTACTAAATTATTTAAACAAATTTAATATATTATCCGACTCGCAATACGGCTTCAGAAGAAATATGTCTACGGAAGATGCTGTTAGTGCTCTGTCCTCTCTAATAACCAAACATCTAGACAATGGACAAAAGTGCCTCACTGTCTTTTTAGACCTCAAAAAGGCGTTTGATACCGTCTCTACCTCTATTCTTGCAAACAAACTGGAAAAGATTGGCGTTCGGGGAGTAGCTCTTGACCTTTTAAAGGACTACCTTTCAAACAGGACGCAAAGAGTGAAGATTGGCCAGCATATCAGTGGTGACGCGGCTGTATTGTTCGGAGTTCCCCAGGGAAGTGTTTTGGGCCCAACCCTCTTCTTAATATATATAAATGACCTCTGTAGTATGATAATACCAAATGCTAAAGTTTTCTCCTACGCCGACGATACAGCCGTTGTCTTCTATGGGAGCTCTTGGCACGAAGTCAAGGATCATGCTGAGGCAGGTATCTCTCGTGTCGCTGAATGGCTAAAATTCAATCTCCTAACGCTAAATACCTCCAAAACCAATTTTATATGTTTTAGCATTTCTAAGCGTAATGAACCAACTGATGAGTTTGGTATCGTTATACATTCATGTAAGGGTGCATACGGCAATAATTGTGACTGCCCAAATATTCGCAAAGTTACCGAAGTTAAGTATTTGGGTGTAGTAGTGGATAATAGACTAACCTGGTACCCTCATGTAGAGCAAGTTACCGCCAGAATTAGAAAGTTAAGTTGGTTGTTCAAAACCCTAAGACATGTTGCACCAGTGGTAAAAGCGAACAACCAAAGCCCGTCAAAAAATTTACTCACACAAGTTTACCTTGCACTTGTACAATCTGTGCTCGGATACTGTATTCCGGTTTGGGGAGGTACAGCAAAGACCAAATTAATCCATCTAGAACGAGCACAACGCGCACTCCTAAAGATTATGCATTTTAAAAAGCTTAGATTTCCTACTGTGGACCTTTATCAGATCAGTGATGTACTCTCTGTCAGAAAGCTGTTCATAGTTCGAACAGTATTAAAAAAGCACAAGTCTTTGCCCTTTAATGCGGGTATTACCGCGAAAAGAAGAAAGTTTAGCATAGCGGATATACCTTCAACTAAGACCAAATTTGCATGTAATCAATATAGTAAACGATCAGCCCAATTGTATAATGGAATAAATAAAAAGCTAAATATACACTCGAAAATAACATATGATTGTCAAGAAACACTAGTTAAGTGGATAAAACCACTTACGTATGAGGACACAGAAGCATTGTTATAGTACGGAATTATTCACATACACACAGACACACACACCCACTTATACTGACAGACACGCCCATACACACACACACACACACAGACACACACACACACAGTCTTTAATATACTCTCTTTTTAATTTCTTATTTTGTTAAACTAGATTTAGTATTCTGAACTAAACTTTAACTTTAACTTTAATTTTAAAATATTGTGTTAAGTATCACGCTATACAAAATAGGGAGGGGCGGAGTCTTCTACTACAGGCATTATTTGTCTAAAAGAAGATTCCGAACACAACAATTGTAAACCAATTATTTGACACAATAAATTTTATTTTATTTTTATTATTTTATTTTTATTTTATATTTAATAATAATAACAATTTTATGTTATCCCATTCAGTGTGAGAGTGTGCGATGGAATTGCATGATTTAATTCCGCCTAGCCCGTTTCTTCACCGAACTACCAGATGTACGGTGATGCGCCATCGGTACATGGTGAACATCCCACCAATACGCACTAAACATTTGGAAATACTTTCATTATGCGTACAGCTAAGGAGTGGAGTTCCCTGCCGGAGTCTTTGTTTCCTGATAGCTATAACCTTGGGGGCTTTAAGACAAGAGTGAATAGGTTACTTCTAGGCAAGCGTGCTACACCGTCGACCACATCATCGCTTACTATTAGGTGAGATAGTGGTTAAGCGCGAGCCTATATATAAAAAAAAAGAAAAAAATACATTTAAACAGTAAGTGGCGCGATGATGGTGACGAATCACAGCCGTATCCGTCAGTATCGAAGAGTCCCACCGGTCCGCCATCCAGCGCGCGAAGGATGGTGTTGGGACTGACGCGCGTGCGGAGCATGATAGAAGTGTGTCAACCGCCGCGAACATCGTGGAGACGCTGCAGTGGCGCGGCAGCTCCATTAGAAACGCGTTGTTGTATTGAACGCGCAGATCGCTGTATGTCCGCTATGTAAAGTTAACCCACAGGCCGCAGGTGTAAAAGGACTGACAGTACGCTTTAAAAAGCGCAACTTTGGCAGTCCCCGTGCACTGTGAAAACCTGCAGGCCAACATGTTACATCGGACAAACAGCGCCCTGCGCTCCCTTTCAATATCCACAATGTCTTTAAGGTCCTCAGTGGGCCAAATATATAAATTTCTCGATTTTGTTTAGAGCTGTACCACATAAGGTGAAATTCAGAATGTGTATCGCTCGTTTTCCGGCCTGAAAACCAGTATTTCCTTAGCCTTAGCCTTTGTAAGGCATCCACCTTCTACCAAGCCTTTACCCAGTTGTACTGGGACAGCAGCTGAGTATTAGTTTTTTACAAAGACCGACTGCATATCTGACGTATAGTCTTAATGACTGTAAGTGGCCAAAAGCCGCCAGATCAGGTACAAAGACAGAGTAACCAGCTAAACCGTTTATAGCTTCAGAAGCACAGTCTTGCCTTTGAGTTGCTTTTATACTATATGGACGGTCTTCCTCCATTTTGCTCAACATGACGCATTTCACTATCATAATTGGTCCGGTCTGTGCGTATTTGGCTTTCCTCTCAGTACAAAACATAGTCATTTATCCCATTTACTTACATTCTTAACTATTCGTTGACGTCAGAGATTGCCAGCGTGAGGACTATATTTAGCCTTCACAATCAGCTATTCCTTGACGGGATGAGGATAATAAACTCACGCTTATCAGGCGACCGATAGGCGATATTCACAGTCCAAAGTCGTAAGACTATTCCTGTATATTTGTAACAGAATCAATGAAGTGGTACGGTAATACAAGTTTTTTACAAGGCACTGTATTTTCACGATTATTTAATAGTACGTAGGTACTCGCTAAGAGGCTTCTCCGCGACTGTCTTCTGTCTTCTCCTATGATATGATTACATAATTATAACTTCCTACCATACCCCTCCCCCTTCCTCTCCTTATACATTATGTTTGGCCACCTAAGCTCATTATTACATTGTTAAGCCCTATTTTGCAATTAAGCTAAACTACATTGCTTTGTAAAACAAGTTAGCTATTGTAATGATATATTTTGCCACTGGCTTAACTACATTGTAACATAGAGTAGTAGTTCTTTTCATCATAATTTGTAGATAATTTATTGCTTGCCAATTAACTCTTGTTGACAACAGCAAGTTTCGGTCAACAACTTATTGAAGGCAAAGGCCATTTATAATCTGCGCTTCAGAGCTTTTGCGAAGGTCAGTACGAAAAGATGGCCTAAGAACAGATAAACTTACTGAGTGATAAATGATATTTCAAGGGAAGACGTAAACACCTACCAACTGTTTTATGCTGATTATTTCGAACGCAATGTAAATTGTTACTGAATATAAATTGAGAAATTGAAACATTAAGCAATAGAATCACGCTCGTTCCCCATGGAGTTACTTGACTTAAGATCCTATGACCCCTAGCTGGGGCAGAGGGCTTCCACAGTAGTCCTCCATCGAGACCGGTCTTGAGCTCTGCGCTTCACCTCGCTCCACGCCATTCCGATTCTCATCGCTTCAGCCAATAAGGAGCGTCGCCAGGTTTGACGGGGACGGCCTCGCTTCCTTTTTCCTTGAGGATTCCAATCCAAGGCCTGTTTAGGAATGTGATCGGAATCCCTCCGGCGCGTGTGACCAATATAACACCATTTACGCCGCTAGATCTGGCGGTCGATCGGGGTCTCGTGGCATCTCTCCAACAGCTCTACATTAGAGATGATCTCGGGCCAGTAAATTCCGAGGATGCGACGAAGACAACGTTTGACACAGCCCTGGATTTGGCGTGAGATGTCCTTTGTTACCTTCCACGTTTCGCACCCGTAGAGCAGCACGGAATTGACATGGGACCCGAAAATTTTGAGTTTAACCCTTCGGGTCAGTTGCCGCGATTGCCACACAGGTCTCAGCTGTGCGAAGGCAGCTCGCGCTTTGGCGATCCGTGAAGTGATATCCTCTCCGTTCCCCATGGGGTAAGCAGAAACTACATAACACCTTCTGCTACGATTCATACATACTCCTTTTGCTTCAATTACGTTCATACATCTAATCATACACGCACGTCAGTTATGAGTACTGGGCAAATCTATAGTTAATCTGTATCTGAATGTTTACATATTTCCCTGTACTGTACTATCATCACGGCTGACAAAAGGATCAGCAAGAAATCATTTTTGGGCTGACCTAAGAAAAAATTGGAGTAAATCAAGAGGACCAAGATTTTGAGGTTAACTATTCTAACAGCCAGCTCTCTACAAATTCTAAATCGAATATAAAAGTGATTTAAACCATGTTTATTAATGCCTTATCTAAGACTAACGACAAATTAATACCCTGACCTATTAAAGATGTATAAATAAAATAATCAAAAATGTCACATAAATAAACGGCCTATCGTTAAGGCGTATATATTCCCCAATGTTAACGCATTTCTGGCCGTGCGGCCGCTCGGAGGCAGAATATCAATAATGAACCTCCTTTTGGACAGTTTTGTTTGTAAAATATTCTTTGATTTGATATGCCATTTCAGTTATGAAGAAATTCTAGCCATCATTTTTTTCTGTGTAAATATATTTTATAATATCGAAGTCGTTTTGGAGGAGCATCAAAAAGTAGCGAAAAGGTATCGTGTTGTTAATTATTTTTTTAAAGTAAAACTATTAGTTACACGAAAAAACCATGTTTCACAAATAATATACATGAATCAATAATAAATATATATTTTTATCAAACCTTCTAACCTAGCCATTTCTAATGAGTATGCTTTAGAAAGTAAACGTTTTACGTCACTAAAGTGTTGTAAGGCCCTTAATACGGAAGCTAGTTCTAATCCAATAAGCTATCGATAAAAAGATTCACTATTTATGTCCACCTCTGCTAACCCTTCGGGATTACAGGCTTGATGTCATCTCAAGATAACAACATAAACTATTTCGACTGAGATGGAAACAGTAGAATTATATCAGTAACCAGTAAACATACAAAGGTAAACAAAACATGAATCATTCGCTAAGACGCCCACATATAATATTTACATACATAGCAATCGTTTAGACGGAATGTAAACATAACGTATTCTAAGAACTTATTACCAGTATAACCACAGATGGAAACATTAACTAATTGAGGTAAATGCATTTAAGAAATAGCTTCAAGACCTTAAAAGCTTATTTCCAAGGAGTCGTGCTTCAAATTGTAGTCTTAAGTGCTTCTGCATCTGAATTAGCTGCTTAGGTCTTTGTTAGTCAGATGCCAGAAAATCTGCCACAAATCTTGCCTAACGGTATCATGTTAGTTACAGGATTGTTAAGAGTTACCGCGGCCCTGGCTCAAGTAACTTTCTCGCCTGATGGTAAGCGATGATGTGGTTTACGGTGACACACGCTTGCCTAGAAGTAACCTATTCACTCTTGACTTAAAGACCCCAAGGTTGTAGCTATCAGGGAACAAAGACTCCGGAAGGGAATTCCACTCCTTAGCTGTGCGCGCAATGAAAGTATTAGCAAGACGCTTTGTGCGTATGGGTGGATGTCCACCATATACCGATGGCGCATGGTCGTACGTCTTGTAGCCTGATGATGGAAAGGGCTACCTTAGGGCTTCTTATCATTGCCTGCCAAACTTTTCCATATCATTTTATCCAGTCTGATAGTATCTTTGCCACTCTCATTTTATTTTGCAATTTGTATAGGGTCGGTGCAGCACGTCGTCTTCTTCAAAGCGTCTGTATTAAGGATGGTTATAATAATAGGAGAAAAAAGAAACGATGGATTCACTGTGTCCATGATGACATGGCCAGAAAAAGAATGAATTGTGAGATGACGGACGATTAATCTATTTTGAATCCGCATGACGACAAAAATTTTGGTGATCGCAATAAGTTTCTAAATGCCCTAGAAGAACTTTGCAAAAGGCCTCTTAATCTTAAAATAATTAATTTATTCCATCTCCACATCAAGCGAAGAATATGATGCGTTTAACATTTATTTATTTCATCTGTTAAATTCATGTTTTGGGTCGGTTTAGTGAAACAGCTGAATTGATTTGGACAAATGCCATGTCATAGATAGCTAATGTAATGTGCAATTCCAAATTGAATATGGCTGATATAAAATCAATATTTAGGTTGTTAAGATTAAGAATAGTTAAGAAGAGGAGTATCTATTTCTGTCAGGAGTTATCTGACTTTAAGCCACACATTTGAGTGGCCCAAGGCCCCCAAGTACCCTTCATGCCACCGAGCGAGGCTGCAATTAATATGTTCACTTCCTAGGCTCAAACTGTTTAAAGAGTTCAACCGTTGACTCGAAAAAAATGGAAGAGGAGAGGTTAGCAACCATATTTGATAGATGGATTAGATACTCTTAATTGTAGGTACACCAAGCAGAAAGCCAGACAAGCCTTTGGCCCTTTATCGTGGCATTTATATCGCACAAGCTATAATCTTTAAAATTTAAGTGCTGTGGTTCCATAGTTTTATTTAGCTGAGGCCACTTCTTTCGAAAAGGTTAACCTCTGCAATCTACATCAATGTTTTCTTTATAGACTTAGGCAAAATCATGGTCCATCGTCATTTTGTCTTTTACCTTCACAGAGGAAATAGCTCTACCTACGTCACTGCACATATTGGCCTGATGATCGAGCATTACAATCCAGAACCGTTCGGCTTTTGTTCTGTTACTCGCCGCTAATTCTGATGGTGACGCGATCAGCCGAGCTATTTCAGGGCTCGAGTGCTGGCCAGTACTGGTGCTGTTCTAATGTGTTGCAATATTAAATGGTTGGTTTGGTATGGTAGTTAAAAGGTAATCGAGCATGCCAGGAGTCTTTGGAGGAAGAAATAATTAATGTGAATTTTGGTTTAGTGAGGCAATTTGGTTGGTTTATGAATTCGCAGAAAATGTCAAGGGGTTCGCTTTTAACTGCGAGCATTCGCTTGATCCATTTTCGGTGTTCTGTTCAGCAAATACTTTCACAAATAAGTGTCTCCAATAGAGATCTGTAACTAGCATTTTGCCGTGGCTTTGCATCCGTGAGCTTCATTTTTTTGCTTTCTCTCGATGAAAACAAAAACACTTCCAGAGAACACCTTCTATAAACAAACAGTAATACCTCAAGCAATGGTTGTCAAACCATACATAAATTACGTCTAAGCAATTCGCCATTTCATGTCCACATTTGTCGAATCATCCACAACTTTACAAAAACAGTTTTTGCTCTTAAAACCGGCCCGGCAACAGAAGTGGCATAATTAACAAGTACTGTGGCGGGGATTTACCTACTGAACTCTGGTACAATAACATCCTTGGGGTGATGCCGAATACGAGAACTGTGATGTGACGCATTCTGGCGCCCACCTTTTTATTGTTACTACTCTTTTTATTCGGACTTTTTTCAAATCCGGGGCACGCTTCGGCCATTTTGGAGTATTCTTTTCAAATATAATAGAAAACATTTATTCGAGTGAGACAAAACACAACAGCAATTGAGTGCTTTCTATAATCTATGAAACAAGAAGCAATCTAGCTAGTTGTGGCTTCATGCAACCCTGGGATACAAGAGCACACGGTATACGGTGTACATGTAAGAGCTATGGAATCTATAGAGCAAGATCCATAGAGCAAACAGCAAGACTTCGTATTGGCGGCAAAAAGTAAATGAGTCGTTCATCGTTGAGTTGTTGATTTGATTATGTAAATGGTGTTAGTACTGCTGATCTTTGACCGGTTTGTGGTTTATTTTGATTACCTATGTTAATTTTTTTTTGTTTTTTTTTTACCCGACTGCCGTAGGAGGGTAATGTGTTTATCAGTTTATATATGTATGTATGTATGTATGTTTGTTCCTATATGGCGTTCCAGAGACCAAACGCGTCGGCCGATTTTGATGATTCGCACGTCAATCAATGCGTCTTAACCCTACGAGTGTCACTGGCTACATTAAAATTGGATAATAGAAAAATGGCAGATTTTGGGCGCCATATTGTGGGGAGCCCAAATTTTTTTTTTCTTCTAAATCCATCGTGTGGGGTATCAAAATAAAGGGTTTTAAGAGGTGATTTCAAAATATATGATACTTATATGTTTAAATGTACGTAATTAGAAAAAAAAAACTAACTAAAAAGATATAAATAAAAATAAATAAATCAAAAAATCAAAACACCCGACTGCTTCAAAAGCGAACTAAAAAGACGTAAACAAGGGGAAAATCATGCTGTGCAGGCGGAGGATACACCAGATTTTGGTCAGCCAGCCCGCGAATATGTATCCTCCGACTGTACAGCATGATTTTCTTCTTGTTTACGTCTTTTTAGTTCGCCTTTGAAGCAGACGGGTGTTTTGTTTTTTTTTTTTTCTAAGTGTTACAGGCAACCTTTTTATATTCAGTAGTGGTGGGAATAAAAGTGGGCAGCATTGGTATTAGCCTATTATGCTACTATGAAAGGTTCATAGAAAATGCTTAAGGCATTAAGTCCGCCTCTGGTCCTCATGAATGGGCAGTAAATATGCATGCAGGCATCATAGCTCTTAAACGGATGAACCGATTTTGATTTAGTATTTTTTTTTTGTTTGTAAGGTAACTTTGTCGAGAGTGTTCTTAGCTAAGTTTGAATAAAATTGGTTCAGCCTTTCAATAGTTAACCGCATTTTACTCTTTCGTATTTTGTTAGATTGTCGACTGAACCGTGTTTACTACTATGTTATATGTAGCTTAAAAAGCATGAAATAAAAATAAAAACAAAAACCCGACACCAAATCCTCTAAAAAGCACAAAATAAGCCTCATACTCGCGTCGGGGAACAGCTAAGTAAATAAAATAAACTGCTGTAAACGTTGGCGGTTCCCCGACGCGAGTACGAGGCTTATTTTTTGCTTTTAAGAGGATTTTGTGTCGGTTTTTTTTTTAATTTAATGAATAATAATGTAGTATTTAAGCTACTGAGGCTTCTGAACGTCTATACTTTGTGGCACAGACGTATAGAGCATTATTATAGTCTCTGGTATTGCATGAGTTGCGTAAACTTGTATTAGTTACATAACAGTTTTCCTCAGTATTCGCACTTCATCAAGAAAGTCTGCAACAATCTACAATACAAAAATTATTATTGAACAAGGAAAAAATAGATTTTCCTCGTATTTTCCTTATCGGTCTGTTGAGAATTTATTTAGTTTTGGACCAAAACGTTAGGTTTAATTTTGGATAATCTATTCATGATAATAGTTTTAAATAGTTCCCATTTTAGACTAAGATGAAATTCAATTTAATGTTATATATGCTAAAGCGCTGTTTGTTACCTTTTCACGATTTAACTGCTAAACAGCTAGACGAATTAAGATGAAGCTTGGCACACGGGTAAACCATATTCTGGATTATGAAGATTTTTATTATCATAGGACTTTTTTATCCCGGCAGTATGTATGTCACTTTGAAAATAATATAGTATTTATTGTTCATAGACGACATTTTCGACGTTCATAGTCAGAGCCTTGAGATCTGACACCAGTCTTGCCAAGGGGTACAGGGTTACCCAGTTACTGGGTTGTGGAGGTCAGATAGGCAGTCGCTCCGTGTAAAACACTGGTACTCAGCTGAATCCGGTAAGACTGGAAGCCGACCCCAACAAAAAATGGGAAAAAGGCTAGGCAGATGATGATGATGTTCATAGACGACATTTTAATTTGTTTCTTATGTAAGGAAGGTCCATTTACAACTTGCAAGTTGTTTTCGTTTTCTAAATAAAACTTTTGTGTATCCGAGACTAGAGTCTTGTTTGTAATTCAAAACTGTGTTTATTATCTAAAGCTGTTAGTCCAAGGGCGAAAAACGACTATTTTTAGTCTATGGTTAAAAATGAATCTACAATATGTTTTGCGTAGACGACATTACATCATCCATTATTTAAAATTAGAACATCATTGAAAACGGTGTAGGTACTCGACCGTCTTTAGTATAAACTAGAGCACATTTGTTGAAAAAAACTTTTTAACAAAAAAATACTACCGACTTCGAATTTTTTTGTCGTTATGGACACAGACTTCCAAAAATAAAGTTATTTTTACCTTGGAGTTTTGTTATTTGGAAGTCGATAGTATTTTTTTGTTTTTTTTTTTTATTTTTCACTTTTTATTCGGTCCTACCTAAGAGGCAAGTAGTTACGTAAGGTACCTATAATGCCCGAATATTATGAAACATTATGTGTGTGTATGACTAGATGTATGAATGTGTGTGAAGCAAAAGAAGTATGTAAGGATCGTTGCAGGTGGCGTTCTGTAGTTTCTGCCTACCCCCATGGGAAAAAGGCGTGAGTTTATGTATGTATGTATGTATGTATTATGAAACTGAACATAACCGGCGAAATGAGAGTATACCAAGGTGAACTGTACACATCTGCGTACCCCTTTAGAGCGTACTGGCGTGATGTTATGTTATGATAATATATGGTGTAAACAATAAACATACATGCGATTGCAGCAATCCCGAGAGATTTGCCGTTATTTATTGAAGAGTTCTGTTGTATATTTCCGAAGTTCTTCATCAGATCTTCATCAAATTAAAATGGGACCAATTTCGGAACAAACTCTTTCAAACAAAAAAAAATTTTTATAATCGATCAACAATTGACGAAGATATCGGTGAACATACAAAAAAAAACATACATAAAGTCGAACATAGAACCTCCTCCTTTTTGTTAAGACGGTTAATAATTCTTCAGTATCATCATTTCAGGTGAAATACGTCCACTGCTGGACAAAGGCCACCCCCAAGCGTCGCAGTTCTTTGATATTAGACTACTTACGCCACTTTAGCCGAATATACATCAGAATTGTCATTGGTCGCTCACAATTCCACTTTAGTATGTAACTATTATTTACCCTATAGATTCACCATTCAGCTATATAAATTAATCCAATAGCGTGTCTTATACTCACAAATCACCACACGAAAACAATGCCTGCAGACAGCAGTACACTCAACGCATGACCAACCGTTTGATTCAAAAATCGCCTTTATTTCATTGTTATAAGAGTGGTTTTCGCAGCCTGTGCAATTGACAGTAAATAGCGTGCCTACATATCTACAATTGCAGTGTTACAATTATTGCACCTACATATTAGTACCTACGGCATATTTTCTATACATTTTGTTTGTTTGTTGATATTTTATTTACTTCCCCTGTTTACCTGTAGTTGCAGACTGCATAGCAATTGTGGCATTGTTAGAAAATTATGAGTCTGATAATATCTTTTCGATTATTGTTACGAATGGTTGGTTGCATGTGGCATTTTACAACAATGTCTGCCTCTATTGAGCACCTAGACAGACAGACATTTTAATCTACGATATTTCGATTTTCATGGGAATGACATACCTACTGAAAGACGTGGTAAACCATTTACTGTCTTTTGGATTAGAGCCCAAGTTATCTTAATTTAAATTGTATCATAGCCGAAAGATGAACCTTCTTAATAAATTATGCAACAAAAAAATCTCTAGAGTAGGTGTCACCAAATGGCGGACCGCGGTCCAGACCCGTACCGCCGATCTAGTTTGTGTGGACCTGTGCAAGATAGATTCCATCATCATCATCATTTCAGCTGACATCAAAGACATCCACTGCTGAACATAGGCCTACCCCTAGTGTTGCCTTATTGACCAGTCCCGTGCCTCTCGCATCTAGATTGTTGCCAAGATGAACTGCCCGATGAACATCTCCAAGATTTAATGATAATAGCCGGCACCAAGTTCAGTCAACTTCGGACGGATAGTTCAAGGCAAACCATTTTGCACGATAATATTTAAAAAAAGTCTTAGTTCCTACTTTGATTGAAGGGAGGGGGAGGATAGTTGGCCTTACGGACCGCGACGAGCATATTATTTTTAAGAAACGGACCCCAAATGCAAGTCATTTGTGACCCCTGCTCTAGAGGATCTTAAATATTATATTACTTGTTAGAAAACCATATTTAATAACACCATACACCATCTGCAGTAAGACCAAAGAAAACGTCAGGTAGGTATAATACTCACATCTAACAACGGACCTTTGCGTGTCTGAATTGGAATGTAGCACCCAGCGCAGTAGCAATTATTTTGTCAATGTTGGAAGTGAAGATAGCATAATATAACTGTCTCTTTAACTCGCTTACGTTTGTCGCTTCGTCCTACCTCGCTTATTCTATGCAGATTATTCGATGACAAACTGATTCTTGCGCAATGGTTGGCAGCGCTAACTTCAGAGACAGAAAGATCCGCTGTGACTATACGCATCACATAACCGCAACATTTGAATAAATAAGCATAGATGCCTAGTGCAGAAGTTAACCTAACATTTTTGTAAACGGATAACACAATCAGATCTCTTCATCATCATCATCATCATCAACCACAGCCTGACTTCGCCCACTGCTGGATAGGTTGGCCTCTCTCTTCTTGTGCTAATCCCCACGTTCCTGTGCCAGCCTCATCCAGCTTAACCCGCATTGGCTACAATGTCGTCTGACCGTCTCGTCGTCGGATGACCGACTTCTTCCAGTCCTTTGACGCCACTCGGTCCCTGCCTTACTTCATCAATAATCTGATCTCTTACTCATCAGCAACTGCTTTGAAAATCCAGGAAAATATTGGTAAATGAAAAGCTTTAAATAAGATAGGGAATGATTACGTAGTGTCTTGTCCCTATCCGAAGATAAAATCATGCTTTGTATTTTTATTTAATATCACTTATTAGATCAAATTATTTGTTTGTTTATATGATTGTAAAATGCAATCTCTAAAAGTATCTAATGAACTAGTTACGAAAATTGTTTCACTCCTAGAAAGTTACACTATGGCTGACTGTCAACGGCCATCATATCCAGGATAAATGCTCAGTTTCTAAGATTACGGCAGTGAAACCGCGGGAAATAGCTAGGTCTAGGATAGGATAGATGGAAACCCTTTTGCCGTACTTAGACGCCCATTTGGACCGTTGTGAGTGAAGACCCCCTCTCTGTGAGAAGGAATGGACTGTAATCCAACACGTGGGTGGGATGGTGGATGTAACCTATCTTCGAATTTTTGGTTTTCTCACTATGTTTTCCTTCACCGTTTTGTGAGCAGTGGTGATGGAATGATTTACACAAAATTAAGTGCATGTCTGGGTTCGAACCCAGTACCTACAACTTGTAATTCGCTAGTAAATAAATAAACAGCCATCTAATAAAACAATGTACCTACTAATGATTGTACTAATAAATACCACAAATGAACGCAATGTCAAATACCCAACGTATGAGGTAAACAGAGGTCCACAAATAGATTTAGGATATCCCATGAACAGTCATACACATTTGACTGATAGCAAAAAAAAACCCATAACAAGGAGAAAACAATATAAATATTGATGTGTATAATACACATGAAGTTTCTAATGCAGGACACAAAGGATATTACCGTTATTACAACACGCTCTTTGATTTGTAATTAGAGGAAAGTTCGAAAATTTAATTTTGTACGCTGTTGGTCAATTTGGGAAGGATAACTATGCTACTCTGCCCTGCCCTCAAGCGAGCTTGTAACGTAAGCGTAACGGAGTTCAACAGGGACCATTTTTTTTCTTCGCTTTTGTTTATTTGACCTATAACTTTGCCTCTTCCATTGCATCGTCGGTGGCAGCACAAATCATTGTGGCTGCATGTTTAGGGAACATAATGCAAGGCTACAGACCCTTTATTGAAACTGATTGTATGTAAATTGGACCAATGCCTTATCCCAATGTAACTAGCGGTTTTAATTACATTGGGCTAAGGCGTAGCACGTTTTCTTCTACCATGCTTTTCATCTCAGTCTTTCAAGCAATACCATCAAAAATAAGCCAATCCATTTATTATTTTTGTGGTCTTATACTCAAAACTGGACTACAAACTTGCAGATGAATCTCAACAGTTGTCTATCCACATTGTTTCCACCGCGCCTAGCAAAGCGCTATCAGTCGCATCGAAAACCGAATGCTTAGCGTTCTTATACACATAGCTACTAGCTATGCTCATCAAAGTTCTAAACGGTCCTATCACTAAACAGATACAGAAGGTCTACTCGATACAGCGAAAACTTTTGAGGAAAAGACCAGGGAATGAGGGCTTTTTACCTCACTGAAACCTCCCCGGTGATCACAACCTGCACATGAAACCCCGAGTTCTATTAAAAGACAACCCCGGAACACCTTCTGTGCAACGCTTGTCAGGGTACATCTTCAAGGAGGCTGGAAAAGCGTGTCCCCTGAGTCTCACTGTGGCCTGCCTCGCATTCTAACGTATCTCTTCTCTTCGTTACCAGTGACATAATATAATTTTGCCTTTATCCTCTAGGCCTTCTGAAACCAAGCTATGCTGTGTTTCTAGCCAGTTCAAGTGCCAGGTCGTTTCTATGTTAGTATGCGCATGCGACGCACGTTGCATTGTTATGTCAGAGGCACCGTGGTGCCACACGTGACAGAAGCAAAGCATTGCTCGGAAAATCATTATCACTGCTAATGGAAACATAGGTCTTTTAGCAGAGTTATTGTTTCAAGATTGTCCTTATTCTCGTGCTTTATACTTTGTGCTGTTTGGCTTTTCGCTTTTGACTTCTTCTTGTCGATGATTCCTTCTTGTTTAAATTTCTACGTCGACAGCCATAGCGCTGGCCTTCTTGTGACTGTTAAGCGTACTTAGTTTGTGTGATCAGATGGAATTAACTATGATTCGGTGGGTAGTATGTTAAACACACATAACATGTTTTGTTATGTAGAAACGTAGTGCGGTGATAAAGGTCCTATTAGTAGATTTATTGGACCTAAGATTATCCTTATTCTCGTGCTTTATGGTTCTGTTTAACTTTTGCTTTTGACTGTTAAGCTTATTTGGTTTGTGGGATCAGCTTACGAATGAGATAGCATGAGCTTATATGGTTATAGGCAAGGTAGATTGTTTTATGGTGTACAGTGCTGTTCCTATGGAGAACATAAGGTTCGTTGCGTTTAAGTTGTTAATCTTGAAGTCAATTGATGGTTGTCATGTTTTGCCCTGTCACCCTCTTGTCAGAATGAAGCAAAATGAATGAATGAATGTAGCCAAATTTAGTGATAAAAGGAATCGATAAATGCAAAAAAAAACAACCGTTTATGCAAATCGTGTTGTCTACTACATATTATTATACTATAAACGCAAGGTGACCCAGACAGACCTTAGCAATTTAACTATTGATAAAGATATAATGAATTTATTAATACCTAATTGCTTATTATCAATATGTATGTATTCAAAATGAGCTGAAGCCAACAAACATACGGAACATTCTTGTGCAGATGTTTCTCCAGAATGTGAAGAGCCTCTATGAATATTTTCATACGTCTCTTACAAAATTGTACTAAACTATCCATCAAAAGAATGCCTGTATGTATACAGACGGCTTTTGTATACACACAGGAAACGACAAAAAAGTATTATAACACTAAAACTGCTAACTAATAGCTTCATAAACATAAACGGATTTACTTTAGTATGTTTACATACTCGTAAAGACCCCGGTTCCGCTTGGCAATGCGCAGGCGGCTACAAATTCACCGTCGATTGCCGCCCGTCCAGAATGCATTGTTAAGTAGGTCGCTACACTTATGGGATTATTTTTAGTAGATGGCAATTCTGTTCTGGATAAATACATTGTTGGATATGTATTTAATCTTGGGTCTAATATTAGCAAGGAATGCAATGCAAAGTATTTGTATTTAATTCGTTCAGACTTTAATTGGCTAGTGGTTACGTTTGCACATACCATTTAAAAAAAAACCCAGAAAATCATGCTGTGCAGTCGCGAAGGATACATGTTCGCGAGCTGGCTGACCAAAACCAGGTGTGTCCTCCGACTGCACATCGTGATTTTCTTCTTGTTTAAGTCTTTTTAGTTCGCTTTTTATGCAGTCGGGTTTTTGATTTTTTGAATAAACTTTTTTATTTATGACTTCTTAGTTGTTTTTTTTAGAATTAATATATTTAAACATACAGGTGTTATATATTTTTGAAATCACTTCTTAACACTTATTTTGATACCACGATGGGTTTGGAAAAAATAAAATATTGTGTCCCACAATATGGCGCCCAAAAGCCGCCATTTTTTGTTGTTCTAATTTTAATGTAGCCACTGACACTAGCAGTGTTAAGACGAATCGATTGACGTAAGAATCATCAAAATCGGCCAACGCGTTTGGTCTCTGGAACGCTACATAAGAACAAACATACATAAACACATTACCCTCCTTCAGCAGTCGGGTAAAAAGCATGTACAACAATATGGCTTATCTAAAGTTACCTTGCTTCTTCTCTTTCACTCGTACTAAATGCCTATAGTCTTATATCCAAATCTGTTCTTCTGTTATATTTAATTATCAGGTCGTCGATCTACCTCATACGTGGACTCACCTGCACCTAGCTGTTTATATCTGCTCTACCATCTATAAGTAACCTATCATCACCCTACAGCATTCCATTGCTGAACTTAGACGTCTCCAATTGCACACCACTTATCTCGATTCTTGGCAACTCTCTCGTCAAGATCCTCGCTCCAAGTAGTCCTGGCGGTATCCCAACTTACGTTTGCCCATCCGCAGTCACCACTAATGTACAAGACTACCCCTACAGTTAACCAAATTACTTGTGAAATATAGATTTGTTTGCCTAATCGTGTTTTTTTTTGTCCACAGATTTCGTTATGAGTGTGAAGGGCGATCAGCGGGTTCGATACCCGGCGTGAACAGCACTTCCGACAACAAGACTTACCCTACTATTAAGATATGCGGTTACGCGGGACAGGTGGTCATCGTCGTGTCGTGTGTCACCAAAGATGAGCCTTATAGGTAAGAACTGACACTATCTTCTTCTAAGTCAATCTACGTAGTCTTTTCTCAACGTAGTTTACATGGACTGAATGCTTGTCTGACCTCCAAAACCCAGTAAATGGATAACACAATTTCACTTCGCAAGACTGGTATAAGGTTGCCTGGCTTCGGACTTCAATTAACGGCTGTCAATGATGTACAAATGAGTCTGGACCAATGTCACAAAATTCTTTGTAACAGGTATCAAGGCACGCAATGAATTCCATACTCAATCGTTACTCTGTCGGAAAAAAATATTATGACCCTTACTGCAGGCTTACTCTTCAAACTAAATTCAATTCCAATTTAAAACCAATACGATTCCAATGTAAATTTTGCAGTCACGTGATTCGGTACTCTTGAAAACAATATTGTCAACATTGGATTGAAATTGCGATTGCCCCGCGATTATTTTGATACACGTGAAGTTAGCTATGCTACGAGCCGCAATAGTGTTGTTCAACTCATAACGTTAAACCGGTAATAGGGCTTTAAAATGCTTTATCCTTAAGAAAACAAGACAAACAAATAAATATGATATATAAAGTTGTTTAATTGATTAATTTTAACGAGTTAAATGCATTTGGGCGTACGAAAACTATTAAAATCATAAAAGTATGCATGACTTTGGCTTCATGCGGTAGGATCGTTGCCTAAACTACTTAAAAAAAAAAAACGGCGTATAAGTTCTCCAATTTCAAAAATAAAGTCAAGTGGTTTGAAGTAAAAAAAAAGTGAATTCGAAATGCAAGTTTGGTTTGTTTAACTTTAGAACATTAACATAAAGATATTGGTCGCGTGTGGTACCTTTTTAGTAGAAAATAATTATTGTGTGTGAGCTTACTTAGCTAATATCAAAGTTTTCTAGAAGTGGTAAGTAAACATACAATCATACATAATTTAAATTATTTAAAGTAATGTTTTACTTTATTAAATAATGTTTAATTAGTGAAATATTTTAGTTTTGTCAATGTAGTTATTTTCTTGGTCTATGTTTTATATAAATATTAAGTTGTACATAATAAAAGCTTTTCAATTTCAGTTACAATGACAAATCGTCCTAGTTTCGCCCAATTAGAAGCTTTAGTGGAATTCTTGGAGCAAAACCCAGGCATAGCTAAAGGTTTGCTTCGGACCAGTCAAGGCAAATTAGAAACGAAGATGAAATGGATAAATTTAGCAACATCTTTAAATTCTCTCGGAGGAGTAATTAAAAACGGTCAAGGATGGGCTAAGGTAAATCCATATAATGAAGTTCTTACTTGGTACCTATTAAGAATCATTGTATCAGTATATCAATTTCATTAAAACTAATCCATGTTTTCAGTATTGGGCTGAGAGGAAATGTGCTCTAAAGAAGCAGTGCGCAGACCTCTCAGCTTCAATGAGGCGCACTGGTGGTGGGACAGCAGACAACTTGCCAGTATTGTCTGCATTAGACAATAGATTGGTGGCGGTGATGGGTGGACAAGAGTTTGCCACTGGAGATGCCAGATTGACAGTCAATCCATTTCCACAATCAGTAATATATTTTTACATTTACATTTTTTTTTTCATACCTATGTTATTTATTTTAATTATGCCATATTTTATCAAAATAATAATCATTTTATTGTTTCAGACTAGACCTTCCGAGCCACCAGTTGAGTTAGAGGATGTTTTAATTGTACAAGAAGACACGGAAATGGATTCTTTACAAAATGTTTCTCCTATTCCTAGCACATCACACAATGACGAAATACCAGCATCATCCACAAGTAAGTCTTTATTCGAATTTGTTTAGGAATGTTTAAACATTTTGAATAAGCTGTCCATCAGTCACACAACCCAAGTACCTACACATAGTTAAGTGGCCTGTGTAACAATGAAGTGTTTTGGGACTAGGGTAAATACGCTAAATGTCGGCCCCCTAACGGCTTTTCTAACTAGGGATCGCTCTGGCGCCATCAGTTTGCAACAAAAGGATGCTTGTGATGCGGTTTTGGAAAGTTTGTTAAATCTATTTCATCTTTATAGGCATAAGATTGGCATTTCTACTAAAAGAAAAAAGTATTAAGGTTTAAATGCATCGAGAACGAAAAAACCCTAAAGTCGGCCGTTCGCGGCCCATGGTCGGTCGCGTTTTTCCCTAATGTCGGTCAGGTATAGGGTGTTTTAAATTAAGACAATGAAAAATATTATTAATATGATTTATTTTGGCAGCAGTCTAATATCACCTAAGTAAACATTTGTATTTGTTTAATAGTAAAGATTTTTTTTGATTTGCACTTAAACAATGTTACTATAATTATAATAAAGTAAAAAAATTATAATAACTAAGTATGTGATAAGAAACTTATCTTCTTTATGATATTAATAAATTATAATAACACATATTCAATTTTGTGAAAATAAGTTTGATAAATAAATTAAATATGACTACCCACAAAATAAATGAAAAAATACAAATGTAACCAGCCTGTATAGTGACGCTGTAATTCGAGGCTGGCCGACATTATGATCTTTAATATTTCTAATGTCGGCCCCTGTTTTGTGTACCTTATTTCTCGAGATTCAACTAATATCACCCCGGCCGGAATTTGACGATTAAACGTAAAATAGATTTATTTGCCTATAAACTTTGCAAATTCTCTTATTGAGCCAATGGAATTGGTAGAATCGGAATTTATAAAACAGACTGCATTTACTTTAAGTCGGCCACGGCCGAGAATCCGGTTTTAAGTCGAAATTGGTATTCTAATGGCGGCCCCCTATTTTTCCCTTAAAACAATACGCAAAACGTTGAGAAAACTATCTCAAAATATAGTAAAACAAACTTTTTAGTGATAACAAAGCTTAAAAACAAAAAAATAAAGGTCTTATCGTTGTAATATCAATCCCCGAAGTGCGGGTATTCACAGCTAGTAAGCTACTTTAGCTGCTAATTTGACGCTGCAACGGCGCAATCGCTATTGACGCTCAGTGTGCGAAAAGTGAGTGACGTAATCGAATAGAAACGGTTTGTACTTATAGAGTATGAACTAAGGTTGCAATTCGAGTGGCAAAATTGCTACTTAATTATATTTTGAATGAACGCAAGCTGAAAATGTGCAGACGGCCGAACATTGGGGGATGGCCGACGTTTGGCGTATTTACCCTAATCAAATTTCGGGCTATAGCAAAAAAATACTTCAGTATTATTTATTGACTTGTTTTTAGGGTTCCGTACCCAAAGGGTAAAAACGGGACCCTGTTACTGAGACTCCGCGGTCCGTCTGTCTGTCTGTCTGTCACCAGGCTGTATCTCATGAACCGTGATAGCTAGACAGTTGAAACTTTCACAGTATGATGTATTTCTGTTGCCGCTATAACAACAAATACTAAAAACAGAATAAAATAAATATTTAAGTGGGGCTCCCATACAACAAACGTGATTTTTGTGCCGTTATTTTGCGATAATGGTACGGAACCCTTCGTGCGCGAGTATGACTCGCACTTGGCCGGTTTTTTGTAACAACTGAGAAGTTTCAAACTTGTTTGGTCAAATCAGTGCTGATTTTAAATTATTATTTTTTATGTTTCAGTACCTGCGCCGCCCCCGCCACTTCAGAGTACTATACCACCACGACCCCGGCGGCGCCGCTCTTCAATTCCGAGGCCGCTGGATGCAAATATGGAGCACTTCGCGAGTATCGAAGCGCGCAGGGTTGAAGCGGAATTTATTACAGCGCAAGCATTTGCGCAATTGTCCGATCACATTGGCAATATGACAAGTGCTTTGATGTCTATTGCTAATGCAAATTCGGATGTAGCGAGAAAAATGCCAAATCCTTGAATTACCCTTTTAATCAAATTTATTATAAATTAGTTTTAGAAATTAGTAAATAGAATTAGTAAAGAAATTTAATTTATTAGCATTAGAAATTAATGTCAAAGCTTTATTTAGTGATAATGTTTTCGGATATTGATTAAATGCTTGCATTGCGCTTCAAAACATTTTATTGTTTTAGTTAGGTATGTTTTTTTTTATTGTTAACTTGTGTCTATTTTTAGTAAGTAGGTAATTAAGTAAATAAAAGTATGTTTAAATAAAAAATAAATATTTATTCATTTCTCCATTTTTTATAGGTAGGTAGCGGTCTAGAAATTAATAATTTATAAACATAAACCGTAAAAATACAATGGCACAAATAGAATAAAACACATTTTATTGAAGTAAAAGTAAAATATTTTAACTAATAACAAAATTTTAATCTAAAAATATCCTATCTAAATCTTACCATATTTTTTTACCTACCTTCTACTGGCCCACAACTGATGAACTAAAACATTTCGCTTTTCGATGCCTTGTCTTAGTTCAGCAGCTGTGCTGCTAGTTGATTCTTGAGAAGTGACAGCTGGGTATTCATTTCCATCCTCTGCTGTATTCTCTACAAGATCGATACCTACTCTATTGATACACATGTTGTGTAAGACACAACAAGCATTTATTATTTTGGCTGCTACATCAGGATGATAATGTAGCACCCTATGCCTGAGTAAGCACCGCCATCTATTTTTGAGTACACCGATGGCCCGTTCCACTGTATTTCGTGCAGAGCAGTGCAACTTGGTGTAATATTGTTCTGGGGAGCCTTCAGCAGCGTCTACTATAGGGGTCATCATATACACCCTCTGGGCATATCCAGAATCACCTGAAAAGTCAAACTAATTAAAATATATTTACAATCAGTAAAACTAAAATTGATTTGACTACTTATTTACATCATTTACTTGCCTAGTAAAAACACATTTTCCCCATTATTGTTCAAATCAATTAAATGTTGTTTCACAGGATGCTGATTCCAGACAAAACTGTCATGAGATGCTCCTCCAAATGAAGCATCTACTGACAGAATTCTTAGGTCTGCATCACATATCTGAAAATATGTAAAACAAGTACATCTTATTATGAAGTAATTTACAATTAAATATTAATAAAAAGTATTGCCTTACAATCAGAACATTTCTTGAATGGAAATGTTTGCGATTAAAAAATCTCTCTTCATTTTCTATAGGTCTAATTATGGCTACATGAGTGCCATCAATACATCCTATAACAGTCGGTATGTGAAATTTTTCATAAAACCTGGAACATAAGGAAAAGTAAAGAAATATGGTTACTTTAAGTATAACTTATAAAAACAATGAATTTTAGGTAACATAAAAAAATCAGTGATCGAACAGTCATCTAAGTTTGATAAAAATTAGGTATTTGTCAGTAGTATTACCTCCTTTTTATACCATCTCTTTCCCGACGAGTTTGAGGAAACTTAATCCATTTACTTTGTACTATTGGATGGTTAAGAGCTGCCGTTACATCTCTAATAGTACGAGAAACAGATTGCTGTGACATAAGGGTCCCATATGTGCCTCCAACTAGTTTTTGGTAACTCCCAGTCGCATAAAAGGACAATGCCACTAAAACCTGCAAGAATTATACAAGTATTAAGCTATATCTTCGAAACAAGTCATGATTTATATCATTGTTAGAAGTCATGTATCGAAGATAGCATAGGTACCTTATATTTTGGTGATATATCACTTCTTCTCTTAGGAGTTGGCATAAAGGGCTTAATGTTTTCATAAATTTCCTCAAACAAATCCTTGCTCACTCTATATTTTTTTTTTTTTTATCTTGGTGTACAATAAAGTATATAATAAATAAATAAATAATAAATAAATAAATATAATTTGCTTTAAATTCGTCTTCATTCATAGAAAATGCTTTGTCCGTATACCGCATCATCCGACGCTCATCTCGTCTTTGTTTTAATTGTTTTTTATGCGAATTACGTAAAACACTGTATATTACTGCTAAACGTGCCATATTATACACCTATTACTTATTAAAAATCACTTAAAACGCAAAACAATTCCTAAAAAGTTACACTTTTGTTATTGGCAAAATTTCAATCAACAAACAATCCCAACGCAGACGTGAAGCACTTGACAGCTGTCAGAATAGACTCAAGAGTAGCGTTTACCGCACGCCAAGCCCGATCCTAATT
Source organism: Orthosia gothica (assembly GCA_949775005.1). Classification (NCBI taxonomy): domain Eukaryota; kingdom Metazoa; phylum Arthropoda; class Insecta; order Lepidoptera; family Noctuidae; genus Orthosia; species Orthosia gothica. The sequence continues at coordinate 20,697,861 of OX459054.1, read as the reverse complement.
CCACTTAGTTCCCTAAATAGACACATTATTTTACCAATGTGGCGCTAGCGTCGAACTCAAGAGTACGAAATGTTGAAATTCCAATGCCGATCGATCGGAATTAAAATCAAGAGTAAGCCTGCTGGACTGGGACATGTCGATTGTATTTTCTTTTACTGTATAATTTTTGAAGAGCAGTGGTGGCCCAGTGGTATCCATGTCGATTGTATTTTCTTTTACTGTATAATTTTTGAAGAGCAGTGGTGGCCCAGTGGTATCGGCCGCGACTTACAAGTTGTAGGTCGTGGGTTCGAACCCAGGCAGGCGCTTCACTTTGTGTAAATTATTTCATCACCACTGCTCTCGAAAACGGTGAAGGAAAACATCGTGAGGAAACCGGCATGTCCTAGAACCAAAAAATCGAAGACATGTGACATCCACCAACCTGCACTGGGCCTGCGTGGTGGATTACGGCCAATTCCCTCTCACAAAAAGAGGAGGCCTGTGTCCCAGCAGTGGGAACATATTAATAGGCTAATGATGTGATGTGATGATGTATGATTTTTGCTACCAAACGCGTCCACTATACAGAGTAAATCAAAGTGAGAGACACCTTAAAAAAAATCTTAATCCAGACATAACTTCGAGTCACTCCAACAGTCTGTTTATTTGCAATCTGCTAAGTTATAAGGGCAGCTGCTGCATACCTAATTACCTCGTATGTTTATTCATGATCAGCTATTTATGGAGCGGCCGTGTTCACCGGCATTGTTAACTTAATAGCGGTCTCAGCCATAAAACTGTACCGTAGACGATGTCCAGACATTGTTTGACTAGTTTAAAAACATATACGCGGTTTTAAAACATACTGGTAATGCGTAGCTGTTTCTATGGAGGAGTTCGTGGCTAAATTATAACAGTTCGAGGCACGAATCTATATTCGAGGTTAACCAAGGTAAAGACCATCATTTACCGAGATCCGTGGTTTGGAAGGACGTTTGGTGCCCGATATAATTTGAGTTTTTTTTTTTAAATCTTTTTCAATTATTACGGATTGTCTGGAAGACTATAAGCCTGGCAAATATGACACCAGTCTTGGCAAGTGGTATCGTGTTATCCAGCTACTGGGTTGTGGAGGTCAGATGTGGGGGTTCAGTAGTGGGATATTGAGTTAAGACTAGATTCGGTATCTAGAATAGTCAATTTTCACATGACTTTGCCAATCTCAGGATTCTGGTGTCCCGGTCCTTTGAAATGCGTGCAAAGGGCTGAAGCCAACTCGCAGAGGCCTTGTTTGGCATGTATCAGGAAATGTGACACCAACCGACGATTATCCCTGTATGCACTGAGCAAGTGCACCCAAGGGCAATCCCCGGTTGGTGCAGGACTGTTGCAAAATATGGAGAAAAAATGTATTGGGCTATGGGTTTGGTAGGTTTAGTGGATCGATTGGCTATAACTTTAAGAGCACTACTGGCCCCAGCCTGACCACTCTTGAACTACACGGCTATAAAATGGCAGGGGGTGACTTGCACACTTAATTAATGGGCCCCCATAAAGGGTCGCGAGCACTTTAGTGGAATAGTTAATAGAACAGTCAATTAATAAAACGATATTATAATTTAAAATCCGGCGCATTTTTTATCAGACATTTAAAGTTGAAACTTTACTTGTGTTTGTATGAACTGTGAACTTTACAAAACTGCGTCTATCTCGGAAACTAAATGCCGAGAACTTGACTGCTTGGCCGCCCACAAATAGCAGTTGCTCCATGTAAAAAATCTGGTATATCCTCCGCCTGCACAGCATGATTTTTTCCTTGTTTACGACTTTTTAGTTCACTTTTGAAGCAGTCGGGTTTTTTGAATTAAATAAGTTTTTTTATTTATAACTTTTTAGTTCGTTTTTTTCGAATTAGGTACATTTCAACATATAAGTGTTATATATTTTTGAACTCACCTCTCACATTACCCTCCTTCGGCAGTCGGGTAAAAATACTTATATAGCTGAATATGTCGATGCATACAGTTAGATTGAAAGCTAATCCCAATATAGTTAGGAAAATGCAAAGTATATTGTTTGATGGTGTACTGTGCTGTTACTATGGAGAATTAAAGATTCGTTGCGTCTAGGTTGTTAATCTTGAAGGCAATTAATGGTTGTTATATTTTGCCATGTCACCGCCTTGGCTTGGCAGACTGGTCACTGACCGTAGACAACACTTAACTTCTTAATTTAACGATCAAGGACTCGATAAACGCAAAAGCTTGAAAAAAAAAACAAACACTGTGTACTTTGACAAAAAAATGAACACGGCAAAATGTGATGTAAGCACTCAAAGAAGTTCTTATTGGCGTTATACGCATTTTAATAGCACTAACAAAAGTTTTTTTGGCCTATATCGATACAATTAAAAACACATAGGTAAACTCATTAAATCAAATAGGAACTGGTATAACTGACAACCAATGTTTCCAATACCCAGTTTCTATATTTTGAAGGTCAGATAGGCAATAGGTCCATGATGAAAATCTGGTACATATACAGCCGCATCAGACTCTACTGGACACAAATCCTACCAAAATTAGGAAAACGTTAGGCAGTTTACGACTTACAGAGGAACCCAACTGTGACATAGTTTAAAAATATGTCCTAAACGCTGTCTTCCCTCCTCAGAGCTCACCCCCACAACCTGGTGGGCAGAGAACGCTGCGAGAGAGGAGTCTGCACGATCCCCCTCCGCGTCACGGAGGAGACCAGCGAGTACCAGTTCAAGAACCTCGGCATCCAGTGCGTGAAGCGACGCGACATCGCCGAGGCGCTCAGTGTGAGGGAGAAGCTAAGGGTCGATCCCTTTAGAAGTAAGTGGACTTTGTTAAGTTAATCTGTTGTCGAATATCAGGCATTTTTGAAAGAATGATATTTATTTGGCACACACTATCTGGTTAAATAATATGAGGAGTTGAGGAGCTCGTGGCTAAATAATAACAGCCGCACGGGTCGATCGAGGAAAATAATAGCAGCCGCACGTGTCGATCTTCAAGGTTAAGCAACGCTTGCCGAGGTCGGTCCGTGGATGGGTGACCATCTCAACATAGCGAGTTTTCTCCGTGCCTCGGAAAGCACGTTATGCCGTTGGTCCCGGCTGTCTTTTGAAGATCTTTGACAGTCGTTACGGGTAGCCAGAAGCTTGAGATCTGACACCAGTCTTGCCAAGGGGTATCGTGTTACCCAGTTACTGGGTTGTGGAAATCAGATAGGCAGTCGCTCCATGTAATAACACTGGTACTCAGCCGAATCCGGTAAGACTGGAAGCCGATTCCAACAACAATTGGGCAAAGGCTAGGCAGATGATGACACACTATCTGGTTAAGTTTGTAAATTATAATATAAAATATTTTAAGATAGTAACAACAAAAAGCAGTCGCAATCTTCGCAAATAGCATCAAAGCTATTTTTTGACGAGATAAGTCATGATGAGGGAAGGTACCTATAATATCCTGTTAAGCTAGGTCTTTAAACGTGGTGCCTAAGACAGGTTCTGTAGTGGTCAAAGCTGGCCAAAAAGGTTATTGCAGTACGAACAATAAAAATCAGTTTCGAGCCATGTGGATTTTTACCTATGTCCACTAAATCATGTAGTAGTCGTAGTACCTACTAATGTACTTCAAGATCATAGCCCCCTGTTCCCCGCATTCGGTTGTTTATAACCACATCTTAAACTGTTCCATCATTCTTTCTTAGAATACGCAACGAAAAGGTCTCGTTAAGTCAACCGGTCGTTCTGGCCATTCAACATCGTGACATGCTAATCCAACAGGTACATAATAATATGAATGCGCACACGTGCAGTTAGAGACAATACAACTCCAAATAAAGCCATCAATAGAGATAATTAGTAAAACAGGTTCCATATGCGCTGAAGAAAAAAGTGGGAGTGTCTACCTGTATGTATATCATACTTTGCAGGCAGTTAACTATCTTTTTAGGGTTCCGTAGCCAAATGGCAAAAACGGAACCCTTATAGATTCGTCATGTCTGTCTGTCTGTCTGTCCGTCCGTAGGGCACAGCCACTTTTTTCCGAAACTATAAGAACTATGCTGTTGAAACTTGGTAAGTAGATGTATTCTGTGAACCGCATTAAGATTTTCACTCTAAAATAGAAAAAAAAACAATAAATTTTGGGGGTACTCACCCCACACTTGAAACTGAAACTATTTTTTTTTTCCATCAAACCCATACGTGGGGGTATCTATGGATAGGTCTTCAAAAATGATATTGAGGTTGCAAATATATTTTTTTCCAAAACTGAATAGTTTGCGCGAGAGACACTTCCAAAGTGGTAAAATGTGTCCCCCCCCCGTAACTTCTAAAATAAGAGAATGATAAAACTAAAAAAAATATATGATGTACATTACCATGTAAACTACCACCGAAAATTGGTTTGAACGAGATCTAGTAAGTAGTTTTTTTTAATACGTTATAAATCGTAAACCGCAATTTACCAAGTACGGAACCCTTCGTGCGCGAGTCCGACTCGCACTTAGCCGGTTTTTCCAGTACTGTTTTGAGACAAAGGCCTCTGCTCATACAGATAATGACAGAAATCTCTTCTTATGCTGAGATGGCACCAGCATTTCAGATTTAAGACTTTCTTTCCAGTGAATCAAAGGATATATAGACCTAGTTATTTTTACATCTGAGTGAATAAGAAGCCGTTTCACTTGAATGGCATGCGCCAATGTCACTTCATGACGTGATCGTTTTCGACATCCGAGCGAGTTGACGTCATTCGGACACCAATAAAACTTACTTCCACTGAAATCGCATCAAACTGTCTCGGAAAAGGGACCATTAAAAATGCAGTTGAATATTGCAATTAATGTTGTGTAAAATTTCACGCATTCAGCATAGTATTGCTGTCCTTCGCAAAGATTTGGTAATATGCCAAAGATATTTTAATAGCGAAGTCCTAAAAGGCCTCAACCAGAACTCCAAGAGTTATAAGTTCTTCTTTGCTACAGCAAATTTATCATGTATCGTCATTAGTACTTAATAATCCAGACATTGCTGGACCAATTTCAATTCATGTCCAATTAGCTCACCGCTGAGCTCTATCCTCGACCACCTTGCCAGCTATCTTACAAAGATTGTCGCTTCCCCTATCCTAAAATTCATCAGCGTTATGCCTCAGTCTTTCCCTAAATACCTCATCCTCAAAATTATTATTAGGTACCAGAGGTTACCAGACCCTCCCACACTCCCTGGTCTTTTCCCTAAAAGTCCTGGTGCCTCTTGAAGACTGCCCCCGTTAACAAAAAATAAAAGTACCATATCCTATCCTTCAATTCGTGTTCTTCATAGATTGGCCTCAGTATTGCACTATTATTCCGAACATCTGCTCCCATGTTATCTCTTCAAAGGCTCTTGAAACCTACTTTACATGTCTTTGATCTTGATTTCGCGATCTGTCTTAGTTGGCCATTCATCACAACACCGTATTGAGCTCAAATGTCGCATAACTGCCAGTTAAACCAGTCGCCAAGGTCGGTCGCTGACCCCTCCTTTGTCTCAGACCTTTACTATTCACATGTCTGCTCACCGTGTGCTAGTTTCTTTGTTTGGTTGAAGAAAGCTGTCTCCTTGAACTTAGGTCCTCTTGTATGTAAGCCGAGCAGTAATTGATGTGTTCCGGTTTGGAGTCGGTGGAGTTACGGGCGTCTTTTCTGGAAGATTTGTAGAGTATTTTCAGGTGTTCATTCTTCTTCTTTTGATGCCATTCCTCTGTAGTAGGTTGGTTGCTTATCAACTCTACGAAATTGGCTCTATCCTTTGTTAAGAGGAAGATATGTCCAGTCTTTGCAATTCCTGTCTGGTCTCGAATTTTCTTCTTTCTTTTGCTCAATGAGTCGTTTTCATAGTGTATAGGGGATGTAGTTAATTTCTATCAAGTAGGCCATTGCCCTAACCAAGTGGTCAAAGCTTTGAGCGCTCATTAAGTTCTAAACAGCTTAGCCTCGGAGGTCGAACGTATAGTTTCGAAACATTCATTTGAATAAAGCCCATATCAGTTGCGAGATCGAAAGATTGAGGATAATAGTTAAAATTTACAATAAACTATATTTAGTTAGATGCTGACTCTAAAACCTACGTAGTCAAGTAAACGTAAATAAAAACGTAGTTAAATGCTTATTTGCCAATTTTGAATTCAAAACATTTAGGCTAAAACCAAAACTTCACTAATAAAATGGTAAAATATTGTTATTTGCATAATTGAGGAGCTCGTGGCTAAATAATAACAGCCGCACGGGTCGATCTTCATGGTTAAGCAACGCTTGATGAAGTCGGTCCGTGGATGGGTGACCATTTTAACATACCGAGTTTCCTCTGTGCCTCGGAAAGCATGTTAAGCCGTTGGTCCCGGCTGTCATTTGAAGATCTTTGACAGTCGTTACGGGTAGTCAGAAGCCTGAGATCTGACACCAGTCTTATCAAGAGGTATCGTGTTATCCAGTTACTGGGTTGTGGAGGTCAGATAGGCAGTCGCTCCATGTAAAACACTGGTACTCAGCTGAATCCGGTAAGACTGGAAGCCGACCCCAACAATAATTGGGCGAAAGGCTAGGCAGATAATTGTTATTTCCATAATTATTTGTGGTGACGCGACAAATTAACAATTCCGCTCAATAAACAAATTATGTTTGTGTCCACATTTTCATACCTAATTATCAACTGGCAAGATAAGCTTATCATATCAGTGCTATCTCCGCTAGATAACCAGCATTATCACGATCGTTGACATTACCTTCATTGATGACGAAACAAGTACATTATGTATTATTATATTAAAATGATAGTAGGTATGATTATGAGCCTAATTCGTTCATTGTCACAGTTTTATGGGGAAAGCCCATCTTTAGCATTGTTGGCTGTTTCACTTGGACTTTCCCAACTACGCGATGATAAGGGAAAAGTGATTTGATAACGTAGCGTGGGAATACCTACTAGAATGAATCAGATGTATGTTAATGATAATAAAATTATTATTGATGATGCCACGATGGCGGTCGGTCTGGGTACGTACACAGAGAAAGGAAACGATTTTCTAATAGACTACCAAAATGGATAGAGCAAAGAAAGATCCAAACTACAGGATACTCCATTACCTTGGTCTGGGGAGCCATTGCTATCTTCAGGGGCATTGATGCTTAACTGTCGGGTAAGAAGGTTAACAGACTCTACGAAGGGGTGACCCACCATTAGATATCGAGATCCTTCCTGGCTTCGGCAACGTTGAGGTCCTAGACTAGTCGCATTTTTATGTCAGCGAAAGCGATAGGATAGTCGAAATGTAAATAATTAAGGGATTGGAGTCCTAGACAAGAGACATGCTGTTATCGTAAGCGTGTTGATACCGATTAGAAAAAAGGCAAAATTATATCGATATCGAAATTTTTCTATATTGCTTGTCAGTCCCATTTTTACCCGACTGCCAAAGGAAGGTAATGTGTTTATCAGTCTATTTATGTTTGTTCCTATGTGGCGTTCTAGAGACCAAACGTGTTGACCGATGTTTCTTACGTCAATCGATTCGTCTTAATCTTGCGAGTGTCACTGGCTACATTAAAATTGGAAAATAGAAAATGGCGGATTTTGGGCGCCATATTGTGGGGATCCAATTTTTATTTCATCCAATCCCATCATGTGGGGTATCAAAATAAAGGCTTTTAAGAGGTGATTTAAAAAATATATAACACATATATGTTTAAATGAAACTCTAAAAAAAAATAACAAAAAGTTATAAATAAATAAAAACAGTTAATTCAAAAAATCAAACAACCCGACTGCTTAAGAAGCGAACCAAAAAGACATAAACAAGAAGAAAATCATGATGTGCAGTCGGAGGCTCGTAGGACACATATTCGCGAGCTGGCTGACCAAAACCTGATGTATCTTCTGACTGCACAGCATGATTTACTTTTTTATGACAATCGCTATTGCCACGCTTTCAATGATAGAATGTCACTAGCCAAGGGCCTCTCAGGCCCTGCTGTCTTTCGTAGATCTTCAAATAGCGTTACCGGCTATTGATGATGTTGAATCAGGATTCATGATCAAAATATTTGACCATCTTAGAGTTATATCATGTACAAACAATGTCTTTATTTAAAGCTTAAGCAGATAAAATAAACCTACTAATAGCACATTATTTAATATCGATCGTTAACCAACTAATAAACATAAAACGCGTGTTCCTTGTCTCAGATTTACGAGCACAATAAAATTAATGTGAGCCAACACGTCGAATAAACTAGATTTATTCACTTCCTGTCATTGAGTGCATATTGTGACTGGGATCATTTTGATCTGCTCTGAAATTCTGATATTATGCTATTGAGAGTGATATGGCCAGTGAAGTCAATTGTAGTGGAACTATTCTTGGCTTCTCTTAAGATTGATTTTTGAAATACCTAGATAATTTTATTTAATACTAGCTGTGTCCGCGGCTAAGCTACGCCTACCCTACTCTACTTACCTTCCTGCCCACCCCACCTACCGACCAATTCTTTTTTTATGGTCATTCTTTCGCGGAGAATCTTAACACCTCCATTCAGAAAATTACTTCAAATGCATAACACCATCTATCGAATATGGAGTTTAACAGGGCGCACGGTTGGCGCAGTGGTTGAACGATTGACTGCTGCGCTGCGTATCGCGGGTTCGATTCCCACCGCAAAATATTTGTATGACCTACAGATAGTTGTTCCGGTTCTGGGTGTTTGTGTATGTGAGTTTATATGTTTGTAAACGCACCCACGATACAGGAGAAATTCCTAGTGTGGGGCAATTTATTATATTCATTGATTTTAGGTGTATATTCTTTACTGGCTATTAAATGAGCTACATACTGCCATCTCAGTTGTGGTACCCATAGTTTCTGAGACATAGGCAAATAGATGATCTATCTATCTAACTATCAACATAGAATAATAAGCTTGTTGTATTGTTAACCTTAAAAAAATGGGTTTTTCTATTTGTGACCCCCTCACAAGACTTCATTAAAACACGATGAGAATCATACCAGGCTATAGGGTCATACCTACCCAACCATTACTATACAAAAACTAAATCCCCAACACCTTTACGATTCACCCGTGTACCTAAGTAATTAACTAGCTATTTTCATAGTGTAATGTCGTACTGTATTCTGTTGTGGAGAAATGCCGCCGACATCCAGACTATCTTTGTTTTGCAGAAAAGAGCTGTTCGATCAATTTATAAATTAAGCTCGAGACACTCTCTCAGAGAGAAATTTAAGGAGATAAATGTAATGACTGTGCCCTCTCAGTATATTTATGAAATTCTTTTATATGCCCATAAAAATATAAAATTGTTTAAATAATACAGTGATTTCCATAACATAAATATTAGGAACAAACACAAATTTGTAGTTCGACATGTAAAAGAGTTGTACAAACCAACTTACAGAAATAAATCATTTATCAAACTAATGATCACCATACATGTATGGATGGAAAATGCGTCTATATTTGGAACAGCTAACTGCAATAATATGAACTCGAACCGGAACTTACCGTCTAAGACTGGTCGGTAAGTCTTACATAACCGCTTTCTTATGTGGCAAGCCCCTACCTATGTAACCTGAATCATATTATATTAGACTAGTGGCCCGCCCCGGATTTGCCCGGGTCATAATAATTTAATGCCAAAGATTTTTCAAATAGGTGTAGTGGTTTCAGACAAACACGTGAGAACAAACTCACAAAAATCGGTCTATCTTTTTAGTCGACTGCGTCGCAGAGGGGTGTAATATGTTTATCAATTTAATTATATATGTTTGTTCCTATGTGGCGATCTAGAGACCAAACGCGTATGCCGATTTTGATGAATCTTACGTGTACAAAACTTAACCTTGCGAGTGTCACTGGCTACATTAAAATTGAAAAAAAGCTAAAATGGCGGCTTTTGGGCGCAATATTGAGGGTGGCCCAATTTTGTTTTTCTTCCAAAACCACCGTGTGGGGTATTAAAATAAGGGTATTTAAGAGCTGATTAAAAAAAATTATAGATAACACTTAAGTGTGTTTTGGTCAGCCAGCTCGCGAATATGTATCCTCCGAATGCACAACATTGTTCTTCTTGTTTACTTACTAACTTAAAATTTAAAAACCCGACTTCTTAAGAAGTCGGGTTTTTACATTTTTTGAATTAACATTTTTTTTATAATATTAAGACTGGCCTATTGTGGCGGCTTCGCTCTCGTGGTAAGCCACAGGAACCATATATTTTTCCGGGATATAAGTATTAGCCCATGAAACATTTCAGTAAGCGATATTTTAGAGTTATAGCTTTCTGTTTATTTCAATTGGGTCAATACTTCCAGAGATCCTTTTACAAACATATACATAAACAAAAAAATTACCTCTTTTATTATTAGGTACTTTAGTTTTAGTGGACTTTGATCCTTGTGGTTTTGCGTGACCACCTTACCTGTTCAATGTAAGTGTTTGAAGATGAATCAGAGTTCCTTTCTAGAACTGTGTTCAGCGCTCAGATCAACTAAAAAGTCAAGATGGAACGTTGCAAACAACAAAGTGAAGCCGGTTCAAACTATGCCTTGCCTTATAAATACACAATTACACGCGCACACGTAGAACAAAACTACCCCTTAGCTTGTCAGTTGATCTTTATTATTTGATCTGTGAGCTCGAATGACAAGCTAAGGCCTAATTTCGTTGTACGTGAGTGCGTGTAATTTTGTATTTGTACGGCAAGGCATAGTTTGAACCGGCGTCACTTTGTTGTTTGCAACGTTCCATCTTGACTTTTTATTTGATCTGAGGTTCAGCGGTTCTCAATTGAAAACTACATTTGAGTAAAGGTTAAATAAATATCAGTTTTGAGTAGGGCACCAATTCTAGCGTATTTTCCGTATTTTCGCTCCTTATTTTCTAGAGCGGGAAAACGTTGTCTTATGCATTTAATAATATTTGAAATATGTGTTATTTTTTTTTTTCAAGAAATCCCTTTTCCCAGAATGCTAAGTCCTTGATTCACGAATACGTTCATCGTTCACATTCAATGCATTCATTGTAAAGTCGCCGTGCGTGAAGTTGTAAATATGAATGAGAAAGTAACAAATGGTGTAAGGATCGTATCGTTTAGAGTTTTTTAGTTCTGCTACAGAATAGCGTGATTTATTATGTTATGGTTCTTTGGCTAATAGTTCGACGGTCTATTTATATAGAAAGTGCATATGTATAACGCACTAATTATGTCGACAACTGCTACATCAAGAGTTCGTTTCAAGCCTAGCCTATCCTGTAGTTTCCTTCTAGAATGATAATTTTGATAAAATTAATGTGATGTTAACTACTGTGATATGTTGAATGAATTTAAACAGACAGTCTTAAATTTCTGCCAGAAACCAGCAGCCTAATTACGTAAGCGAATTCGGCAAGGCAATGGGTTTGACCGCATCAATCGACCAAACACATGCGAGAACAGAAATAGAATAGAATAATATTAATTTGTGTTAAACTTCCTCGGATGAACTGCTACATAGAAAGGTCTCCGCTTCAGATACAATAGTATTTAAAGCTTAGAGCATTTAACCTAATTTTAAGTAATAATTATAACATTTTCCGCCAAATGTTCTTTCAAAGTCACATAATTCCGTTTTATCAACCTGTGTTGCAAAGAGCCGGAATATCAGTCTAATTGTATGACTAACTCAAGATATTGCATAAACAGTCCGCTTTTATTCAGAGATACATGATTCAGTCTGCAACGTTTTTTTTACAGTCTGTAACTCTGTATGAAAACATTTTATTACAACGCACACGTGTTATAAAAAAACCGGCCAAGTGCGAGTCGGACTCGCGCACGAAGGGTTTCGTACCATTATCGCAAAAAATCGGAAAAAAATCACGTTTGTTGTAAAGGATCCCCACTTAAATAATTTTTTATTCTGTTTTCAGTATTTGTTGTTATAGCGGCAACAGAAATACATCATCTGTGAATATTTCAACTGCCTAGCTATCACGGTTCATGAGATACAGCCTGGTGACAGATAGACAGACGGACAGTGGAGTCTTAGTAATAGGCTCCCGTTTTGACCCTTTGGATACGGAACCCTAAAAATCAGTATTCATTAATCTTCTGAAACAGAATAAGCACAGGTTTTTAGAATATGTATGGATGAAGAGGGAGAGGAAGGCCAAAGAAAAAGTTGGATGAATAGTGTGAGGAGGGATATAAAAGAAAAGGGAGTCAGTGATAGCGAGACGTTAAACGGGACGGTATGGAAGAAGAAAAAGTATTGTGCTGACCTCAAGTAAGATGGGACAAGGGAAAAGTGCAGAAGATGATGATGATTATAATATTGAGAGTATTGCCCGTTTAAGTCTAATTCAAGTCGGTATTTTCAACTGAAATCATGTAAATGTAACACTGGCTTTTGAATTCGTCCATATTTTTAAACCGACTGCCGAAGGAGGGTAATGTGTTTATCAGTCTTTGTATGTATTTATGTATATATGTATGTATGTATGTTTGTTCCTATATGGCGTTCCAGAGACCAAACGCTTTGGCCGATTTTGATGATTCATACGTCAATCGATTCGTCTTAACCCTGCGAGTGTCATAGGCTACATTAAAATTAGACAATAGAAAACTGGCGGATTTTGGGTGCCATATTGTGGGGGCCAAAATTTTTTTTTCTTCCAAGCCCTTCGTGTGGGGTATTAATTGGGGTGATTTCAAAAATATATATCACTTATATGTTTAAGTGTATCGAATTCGAAAAAAAACTTAACTAAAAAGTTATAAATAAAAAAAGTTAAATCAAAAAATCAAAAAACCCGACTGCTTCAAAAGCGAACTAAAAAGTCGTAAACAAGGAAAAAATCATGCTGCAGTGCAGGAGGAGGATACATCTGGTTTTGGTCAGCCAGCTCGCGCGTATGTATCCTCCTCCTGCACAGCATGATTTTTCCTTGTTTACGACTTTTTAGTTCGCTTTTGAAGCAGTCGGGTTTTTTGATTTTTTGATTTAACTTTTTTTGTAACATCCTGTTCCGTTTATTCATGTCTATAGATTCTGTGGTCATGGTCAAGTATTATATAATCTGTGTTTTGGAAGTATAATATCTTGTTTTTCTTTGCTTCTTTTTACCCGACTGCCGGAGGACAAACACATACATTGACTGATAAACACATTACCCTAATGTGTTTATCAGTATATGTATGTATGTTTGTTCCTATATGGCGTTCCAGAGACCAAACGCGTTGGCCGATTTTGATGATTCGTACGTCAATCGATTCGTCTTAACCCTGCGAGTGTCAATGGCTACATTAAAATTGGACAATAGAAAAATGCGGCGGATTTTGGGCGCCATATTGTGGGGTTCCTATTTTTCAACAATAATTCTATTAACATAATATTTGCGTAACTTAAACCGTTTACGCAGCGCACGCAACGGAAGCTCTCAAAAGGGAATATCTTTTGCCCGTAATACATATTTGCCGGGAATATATTTTTAATTTATGCTCCGCTCCTATTGGTTGTAGCGTGCGATAAATGGACTATCCAACACAAAAATAACTTTTCAATTCTAGCAGTAGTGCCTGAGATTAACGTAGATTAGAAATTATTTCAAACAAACAAACAAACTCTTCAGCTTTATAATATTAGAAGCAACGCCATTTTATATTCACAAAAACAATAAGTCCACAAACTCCCCGCTGAACAGCTCAAATCTGCGATCATTACGGAAAGATTCAACAATAAACCGTGTTCAGGTGCCCAGCCAGCCACATCTATCGGATAGCATTATACGATTGACTGGAACTCCAGCATACAACACAAATACGACTTTAACCTTTCGTGCTAAGGTTGGAGTTTCGTTGAATGCTCCGTTAGCTGCGGTGTCAGAAATAGCCGAGCGCCCAGAAATATCCATAAACTGGCCGGCCTCTTTCAGCGACCTATTAACCCGCTAAACATTTACTTGTTGGCTGGTATACCAGTGTTAACTGTCTCATTAGGAAGTTTCTGAGCTATTTTCGGGTTAAGAAAATGTTTGGAAGAATTTGGATCGCATATTTGTTCGGCTCGGAGTGGAAGAGAAAGATTGAGAATAGCATCAAGATTTTTCATTGGCATCTCTTTGGTAAGATGCTTATTTTTTCGTGTAAATTGTCTCCTATCATGATATATTATTTTTTTAAGCAAATAAATAATACATACAGGGAAAACGGTGTTAAAATATTAAATTCATCAAAAAACCGCAAATAATATTAATTACACTAAATATAAACTAATTATCTGTTATTTATCACACTTTAAATAGCTTTTATAATGCAACAGGAAAAATCGAAACAACACGCTAAAAATTACAAGATGGGAAAGCGTTTGTCGTTTACGATTCGGCGCATGCACCGCGCACGCTACCGAACCGGTTTCTTTACGATTTACGATTGGTAAGCCAGCACTATTGACGACGCCAAACTTTATTGATGCAATCATTAATTTATGGCATTCATTTGTTATTAGTAGTCTCTCGTGGCAAATATGACAATGCTAGCCGAGGCCAAGATTAACGCAGATTTTTCCGCCGAACTATAAATAAATCTGTAGAATCCATAGAAGCATTTGATAGTCACAAAAATAGACATCGAAATTAATTGCCAATTTTCCTTAATCCTAATCTTTACTTATTGAAAAACCTTTTAAGGATTTCCTCAAAAGAAAACAAGTAAAAAACCCAAACAAAGATTTGATATTTATTTTTTTATCATCTCAAAATACCTAACGAGACTTCTCATAGGATTATAAAGCTTATGATTCATGTTGTACATCTTATGTTTTATGATACAGTATATCTCTTCGTTTATCTTGATCACGGTTTAGCTAGTCGGTAATGCTCAATATTGAATATAAACAAAATAAGAATGGTGGGCGCTCCGCCAAATGTACCGACGACCTGAAGCTAGGTAGGTTATCACTCTAAATGCGGAAGGTAGAACACTGGGAGTTGTTGCCAAGTACCCACAACTATTGTATCCCACGGGCCACTGAGATGGTCCCCACATGTCGTAGACACTATTTAATTTTCTTTGCGTCTTGCTTCTAAGATTTTCAGTTAAGTAAATGGTTTTTGGGAATTCAGAGGATATATGCCATGGTGCCATGTAATAAGTGATACTGGGCTCAAGTAATTTTGCAGCACGTACAAATTTCGTAAGATTCGAAAGACACGTACTGCCATGCGCCATCGGTACATGGTGGACCATGTACATGTACCATGGTTATACCATATACCATAGTTGCCTGTATGACGTTAAACTACAAAAAATGCGTATACGTATATGCGTAAAAAATGTTATTGAAACTGTCACCCGCACCATGCTCCAGCGCAAAGAATATAGGCCTTGTGTGTAGACCATATAAGCCACACTTAGTATATCTGTGAAATATTGGACTCACATAATATGTAGTTTCCAAGAGAGAGAGAGATGAGAGGTGAGGAGAGATGTAAGGCTCCGACTTACATGTTGTAGGTCGTGGGTTCGAAAGTAAATTATTTCATCACCACTGCTCTCAAAACGGTGAAGGGAAACATCGTGAGGAAAACGGCATATCCTAGAACCAAAAAATTTAAGATATGTGACATCCACTAACCCGCACTGGACCCGCGTGGTAGATTATGGCCTATTCCCTCTCCCCAGAGAGGTGGCATCCCAGCAGTGAGAACGTTAAAAGGCTGATGATGATGAAGTAGTTTTGCAAATCTAATTTCTACCGTCTTTTATAGCAGTAAAGTATATTTTAAACTAAAGTAGAATGAATAATGGAGAGACGCGATACATTTTCCAATGGCCTACTATTTACGTCTGGTTTGTTTGTGTCCGAGTATCAAGTAACCTCGTGCGGCGTCTGGCGATGTAGTGCTTGTAAGCGACTTCCGCATCAGATCAAATATTAGCATTGGCGCAAAATATTTATTCGGCAACATATTATGTGTGCGAGATTAACGTTTACACGTAGACTTAGCTACTGTGGGTCTTTAAATGAATACATGGAACAACCTAGGAATATTTAAGTCAAGAGTGAATAGGTAACTTTTAGGCAAGCGTGCTTCACCTGCAACCAGCACCTGTAGCTAAGTTGACAATCTACATTCGATAACGCTAGTAGAAAATGAATCAATGTATGCGTTAAGTCACGTGGTCAGATCATACATAGAATGCGTTAACGATTGTAGAAAGAGATTCGATCAGAAACGTTTGTAACTTGACTAGGGGAGGGAGAGGGTTGCTGAGATAGTGGTCAAGCGTGAACCTATCAATAATACAAAAGAGATACATAATACTACTTCTGTATTATGGGAAGGGTTAGCTTGGTAACCATCATAGGCAGCACCTGTAAACAATAGTGGCATTTAAATGGGGAAACATATTGGTCAATTTGGCTATCTTGTGCCAGATATACCTACGTCAGTCTTCTCAATTTCTATAAGAATTAGAAAGTGTAAAAATGAACTTACAAAACCCTGGAATTCCCAGCAATTGCGGATCTTATTATTTTAACATACATAAAAAAATCTTTCATTACAACCACATATCTAAGGCTTACTTTTAAAAACAAGCCGTTAAACAAAATTCGATTAGCGTCACATTGACGTCAGAGCGGGGAAGCCCGGGTCACTTTCACTCGGCAGCGGGGGCCGCCATAACTGAACCGAGGACCGATGTACTCACAACACTAACCTACGCCACAGACCACGGAAACGCTGGCCGCTACTAAAAAGAAAGAAAGAATAAGTATTTAGTGTCACATAACCGACATGCACCTACATGCAGGCTGACGGGTCATGCCTATGAACCGTCAGCTTTCAAAACAAGACCGAATAGAATCATCTGGGCCAGCTCGCAATATTGTAGATATCATAATATCTCTTAACATCAAACCAGATCGATGTCGAGTGTGCTCGTCAGGAATAATTACAAGCTTTTATATAAAAAATTGCATTGCCGCGAGAAACGAAAATTTTAACCGGTAAGTAGGTCAAATGAAACATGGAATTTTTAATTACAGGCACCGGGACAGGTGAAAAAAAATAAAAACAAGAGCTTATATTATTTACTAATATGTAATAAATATTTTAAAAGATTCGGCTTTCGTAGCCATAATCCAAATCTTCGTAGCCATAGCCAAGGTCGTCAATTTTATACACATAAACGGTGACACTTACTGACAATGCCATCAACAGTGGCCTTAGTGCGAGTTTTTACTCACGCGTGACTCACGCTCACTCGTGTTACGTAAACGATCTCTTATGTCAAAATGTATACAAAAAAAGAGGTTTCTCCTTACCGTCCCCAGACGGCGCTTATCCAGTTTCCATACAAATTGACGTTTACGTTAACGCGATTGACCGTGAGTAAAAACTCGCACTATGGCCTCAGTTCCCGCCGAGGCGTCTAGTTCCTCGTTGTTCTGTAACCTACTCAGACACTTGCCCCATTATAAGGTCGCGCAGCTCGCAGTTATAAAATAAACAAATAAACGTGTCGTCGTGACGTACGGCAGATTGCCGAGCTCGGTAAGTTTATTGTGGACATACAACTATTGCATTGTCATCTTTGCTTGTTTAAGACATTACTGGTATTTCTCAAACCAGATCTTACGTAGACGGGCCATGTTTTGGCAATGAGAATAGAGAAAGGTTTATGCACAGGTTAGTGTGTCAGATGACATGTCTAGAAAGGAAACGCCCATCAACCCTCCTACTACACACTGCCCACTGGGGAGTAGTAAGATTAAAGGCGATGTATAATTAGAAAAAACATGAAATTGGAATAAGTGCAGGAAGATGATGACGGTTCAACTTTTTATTAACTAAAATATCGAGATGATTTCCATGACTTCATTTCAGGTTCTCTCTTGTGTCCTCTAAATAGGAGCAGGCGTGTTATCTAAGTATATATATTATCTACCTTACCTTTGTGTTACCTACATTTTCCTGTTATGCTTATAGTCCTATGCAATAACAAGTATACAATACCAGCAAAAGGTAGAATCAATATATCTTAAAGGATAATCAGAGGTCTTGTTCATTCTCAATTCGATGAAGATCGTTTAGGTCTTCTTATACAGAGGACATTGGATTAAGATATGACTCTAACTGACACGAAAAAGGTCCGAGTAATCTTTAATAATTTTATTGAGGGCAATCAGTCTGACTGTCACTAGATTTGTAGTGCAACGACTTGCAAATAACGATAAGTTTCTTACAAAAACTAAATCAGATACTCTATTCAAGATGTTTTAGCCTTTTCAATGATGATGCGACTCCCTTTGCCGCATTTTGACTCTCACTTGGTTCGTTGTGCGTGGTAGCGTTTCCCATTATTAAAGACCATTTTCCCTCTTTCCCCAGAAAACTTCGACCACAAGAACCATCCCCAAAGCATAGACCTGAACGCAGTGCGACTATGCTTCCAAGTGTTCCTCCCCGACGAGTCGGGCAGGCTGCGGCGCCCGCTGACGCCGGTTGTCTCCGACGTCATCTACGACAAGAAGGCCATGAGCGACCTGCTCATCATGAGGTCCAGCCACTGCTCCGGCCCCACTAGAGGCGGCACGCAGGTTATTCTGCTGTGCGAAAAGGTAATATTCGCTAGTTTAATCCGACTAGGAACTCGTCGCGAACTCAGTTCGAAACTGGGCAGGCTGGTGTCGGTCCATACAACATTCATGCTTGCAAAAAAAAAGTTTTATGTTCAGCTATTCTCCTTAAATCTTCAATGAGCTTTTAATCTGTAAATCATCTAACAGGAATCAGATCTCTTTCTTCATTTTTCTTAATTTGTCCTTTTGTTCATTTCAGGTGACCCGCGAGGACATCGAGGTGGTGTTCTACCAGGAGGAGAACGGCATGGTGGTGTGGGAGGAGATGGCCATCCGCATCCTGGTGCACAAGCAGGTGGCCATCGCCTTCGAGACGCCGCCCTACAAGATCCCGCACACCAATAATCACGTCAATGTAAGTACCTTACTAAAACTTTACTCGCAGAAAGCCTGTTTTTCCTGTGTAGATGATTTCTGAGACGACGGCTAGTAAATGCATGGTGAACCTTCCCTAAATAAATTGGTATAAGGGTTGGAGAAGAATAACGAACGAGTCCTCCTACTCATAAGCGAGCGTCTCTAAGCCGATTTCTGCTCTATTTCCAGGTTTACTTCCAACTGAAGAGACTGTCCGACAACGCTCGCAGCAACTCCCTGCCGTTCGAGTACATCCCCGATGGTATGGAAAAAGGTACCTCTCGCAAGCCGCTCCCTGACCTGTCTCTCTTCTCTCTCCTGCTTGACAAGCGAACCGACACCAACAACAACAAGCAAGACAAACCCGAAGTCGTCAGCTCCACTACTGACTCCGTCAGCGTTAACGTTTCCGATGAGACTGACTCCGCGACCGTTACCGACGTAAACGGTAACCTGGAAGTCACGGACGTAGAAATCATTGATACTAATGAAAAGAGTCTTAACGAACTTCTTGATCAGGTCGCGGAATTAGACGAGATTTACTCGGAAAATCGCACTCGTTTAGAAAATATTTCTTCCTCTCTTACTAATGAAAACGAAGAGATAGAAGATTTTAACGACGCGGGAACGTACACAAGTTTGCAACTTGCCTTTAAAAATCCAGTCGAAATCTCCGAACCAGACCCAATGCCTTACGAAGACGTCCAAGTCCAGACTTACCGCGGTCCTATCATAGAGTTCAGTCCCTTAAAACGTGATACAGATGACGAACGGGCCCCTCCTTTACCCCCCAAACGCGTGCGCAAAGCCACTTCCACCGAACCTTTTAAGACCAGTCAGACTTCTGTAGACAGCATCTTGAAACCTGGTCGTCAGATCCCGGTCACCCGTAACACAGACAACTTGAAAATTAATACAGAAATGAAGGTGGCTAAAAGCGAGCCAGCGTTACCCCCAGTCAAGAAACGTTCATTCTTCTCCCGCTTGTTCAGACGAAAGGAGAAGTCTCCTGCTCCTAGTGTGAAATCCGAGGGTAGGAAAGATGTTAAGAGTAAGCCTGTCGGTCGATCTGTGAGTAGTGTTTCAGGCTTGCGACCTTCGAAATTCAAGTCCTCCGTATCCCACACGTCTTTGAAAGATAATGCTTCTGGGACTGGCTTGAGTTACGCGGATAGTATTACTCATATTTCCCTCCATGGGGATGATAATGAGAAGACCGCTTCTCAGTCTTCTCTACGTCGTCCTGCAAGCTTAGCTCCCTTACCGCCAACAGATGGCGGCACCATACTAGTAGCTGAGAGCGTCCTTGCTCTGGACGCCACTCAGTTCAAGAAGTTACAAGACGATTTAGATCTTACTGACGCAGAACACTATGCATTGTATATGGCGGTCGCCCCGCATGCTACAGTATCGGAGTTTGACGAAACCAGTTGCTATTATTCACCAATAGATGGCAGCAAGTTTCAAAATAATCAATAGACAAGGTTATCGGACAAGTATAGATTTGAATTTTGTAGTTCATTGCGCGTTTTTAAAGGCAGTTAAAATATAAAAGAAACTTGAACCCATGGCAGTGGTTTTATAACCAGGTTCTTATAATAAAAATGTAGATATTTTGGTGACGAATCGTATCTTATTAAATAGTATTAAAGAACGGTATTAGTAGAAAATACTGCGACGGTAAAGTTCTCTATTTTCCGCCCACAATGCCAAATTTACTAATTTTTTACAGGTTTTTCGACGAGTTTACATTTTTTACTGTAAAAGTATTTGTTTCCTAAATTATTGTTTGACTAAAATAACAATTTTGCTAGAAAAATATGTGTCATTTTGTACTTTGTACATCAGGTAGACTGCTGACCTGCAGCCTAATTGTGTAAGTATTAATAGTAGCCGAATTTACTTACACAATTAGGCTGCTGAAGTATTTTTCTGAAAACTTATTTTATCTTTGTACAACACCTTCTCTAAACTTAACTATACTTACATAATAAAATACCAGCCAGTTATTGTCCGAATGCAGGGCAAAGGCCTCTTCTCATACAGAGAAGGCAAAGATATTTTCAAAATTCTAGAGTTGTTATCATTAGTCGTAATTGTAAGTAATGTGTATTAACAATACAACTTAATGTTCTAGCTAAGAAGCGGAAGGTCGTAAACGACTTGTTACGAAACTACGAACTTGAAAGTAAGTTCTGGATTATTTTACTTCTTATGTTTGTATACAGGGTGTATTGGAATCGGAGTATAGAATTGTTCAGGAAATGGTTTTATAACAACAACAAATATAAAATCGATGTATTTCTCAATTATAATCAATTCTGACTGTCAAATACCTCGGTTCATATAAAAGATTGTTTCAGTTTTGTCATACACCCTGTATACTTTTGTCTATGGGGTTATAAGATGGTTTGGTGATGGGATATTTATGTTCTAACATGGTGTCAAATTTTCCATCGATAATTCAAACCCATCGAAAATAAAATTATATAATTAAGGTGTAAAAGGGATGTCCCATGTCAAGTCTTCTATGGTTAGCCATAGACTATTTGACTATAGTGTCTATTTTTATTTCATGCTATGCATTGCAGCACAGATAAAATAAGTTATGTTGTATTAAAAAAAAAATGTTTTGTTAATGTCCTTAGGTTAGATCTGGTTTTGACGAAAAGTGGTGGTTTAACTAATAAATTAGTTTTTAAGTAGTAATATTATTAACATCAATATTATTTATTTATGAACAATGAATGATATATAAGTATCTACAATATTATTAATATGGACATTTGGTCGTTGTGGCGACCTTTGCGTTGAATAATAAAAATATTATTTAATTAATATGTATTGTAATTTCATAATTAAATATTCATTACTAACTTGATAACATGATCTATGTTTATGTATGTATAAAATATATAGATAAGTGATGTTGGTATTTCTAAAGTGGGTAGCTATTTCAAAATAAGCGTTATTTTTGCCTCTTCAGTTTCTAGTCTATTTGTTATTTGGAGTTTAGGTTAACTTATATTTTAGTTATTATTTATTTTGTTATCGTTTCGAATTTCTATTAGACGTTTTGTTTATTTCGTTATTTTTTAAATATAATTACAGGGTTGGCAAAAAAAAAGGTTTATTTGGAAGAGTAGTCAGTTTTTTTTTTATAAATATACAACCCTGTGTAGAAAAATCATAGGGGCAAATATTTTATGGAAATGAAAATGCAGCTATGGCTATAATAGCATGCAACTTTCAACCAAAGTGCTATCAGTACAAAGTTTATTTTCACATAACAGCGAGCTAATGTGGATATGTGTGTGTAAGGATGAGTCTTATACTAGTAATAACAAGCTAAATATTGTTTAAAACCATTGTCGTGACGAAAGGACTTTCGAACCAAAGTGTTTGGGTGATTTTGAACTTTGTGGTCACGTTATAAAGTAGGTTTTTGTGTATTGAATGTGGGCGATCGGTTATTTTGGCTAAATTTGTTATGTATTTTATAATACTGTGCTATTTCACAGGGTGTTCTCATCACAATAAAATTAAACTATGTAAAGCTTTTTTTAGTTGAATTTTTGATGAAAACACCCTGTAAACATTATGTTTTGGTCAATGCTTTGAGTAATATAAGGTACAAACATATCTTTGAAGATGTCACGATATTAGATAAAGTTTTAGACGAATTTACAAATTAATAAGTGTTGTCTTTGGTTTGTAGCGGCTCAGCCGGAAGTGTTATCAAAATTGTCTGTTTTAGTTTAGTCAGAGGCCTAAATTTATTTTGTGCAGCCAAGCTGTTGGGCACAAGCCCCATAGTATATGTAACTTTCGATATTTCATGCATTTGTAATAATTTAAAACAATTTATATAAATCAACTGTTTTTTTTAACGTTTTTGTAAAGGATAAGAGTTGAATAGCAAAGCTTGATTGATGCGAAATTCTATATTAATAATGCTAATAAAATACGTGGGTTTTATTTACTTGTCGCGGAACTCTAAACCCCGAATGACGTCAGAGGTACGAATACTTTCATGTGGCATGATTTTGATGTTTTTCTTTTTTCGTATTTTTATTTAAGCTTGTTCTTTTGTTTATTTTTTTTTTATTTTCACACATATTCATGTTAGCTTTACGTCGATGTAGTTAGGCATATTTTAAACGCATGTTTTTTATGTTTTTGCAAGGGTGTATTAATTAATTGTAAAAAAAAAATATGGAATTTGAATGACATAACATTGTTGTATCTATAAAAATAATTGGCACAATAAGCAATTTGTAGAAAAACTATAATTTTAATGGACTGACCCCTGAGTTGATTGTTTATGGTCATACTTCAAATTCAGCTACAACAATTGAAGGGTAGAAAGAACAAGGAATATCACAAGTTTTCATTTTTCTATTTTTTACGTTCAAGCAAATCTTTATCTATGGCAGTTTTATTCTCAATCACTTTTCAAAAAAGTAAACTTAAGGTGTCAGAAAGACGTTTTGTTTATGGCGGAAGCGTTTTCGCTTCGGCCGAACCGGGAATGTCCATGACATACCGGTACATACCGGTAAAGAAGAAGGATAAAAATTACATACTTCTAAACTTTTAACTGCGTTTTTCTCAAAATCTATTAATTAGGACATTCCCTGTTTTTTGCCTGTACCCTTCAATCTTGTTTTAACTGCTGCATAAGAGTAAAATTGAGAGGAAATTAATCAGGACAAGAATTACTTGACTTAAGGTCCCTAGCTAGGGCAGAGGACGTCCATCGCGACCCGTCTTGTGAACCCGAACTTAATCTTATAAAATTAATTAGTTCTGTTTTTTTTTATGGAAGCAGTAGATATAACTTTTTGACTAACATTTACAAATGAATTTTGAAGTGTGGCTATATTGACAATCCTTTTACCCTTAAGGCTATATTTTCAATACTCAGATAACTTTTATCTAAAGAATAAAAATCTCGATTTGACAGCTTTTTTATAAAAAGATATATGTAAAACTATAAATAAAAAAGTTATATCAGCCCTTAAATGTTATTTAGCCTTAATTCTGCATGTTTTGTGTTGATGTTATAAGTTAAATAGTAGTTTAGTAATTAATTATATAAAAACTGATGACAAAATTAATGATTTCGACCGTTTCCAGGGATCTACTCTCCAGAGCATCAAATTAAGTCAGAACCCAGAGGTGAGCATTATATTCATTTACTTTTACTGCATTCACGGGCGCGTGTCTAAGGGTTGAAATTCTAAGGGGCTTGAATACTAAAATTTTAAATACTTTATTTAATTAAAAAAGAACATGTCATTCAACATTCTTAGGCACATAACAGTATTGAAAAGGAACCAAGCGCTTACTTTCTCTACCCATCTGTTCAATGGATAAAAAGCATTTTATATCAAATTTAATGTTTGTTCAAAAATGAATTCGATGAGTTAAGATAAACCATGTAACAAACAGAAATGTGGCTCATATTTTCTGAAAGGACTACTTATGTTCTTAATTTTAAATCAAATCAAATTGTTTATTTGTGATACATGGGTTACATGCAGGTGTTCATTACATAATTACATACTAATAATGTTCATGCCATGATCAGCCATTTAAGCATATAAATTATTAAATAACATAATGAAAATATGAGTGTGAAATTCTAATTCCATGTCAGATAAAATACAAATTATATTATTACGATTATACATGACAGACGCAACACAATTAACAAAAACAAATTATCGTCAAGCGGAATGAAACATTTAAAAAGTTCTCGTCGATAAGAATTCTCTAATAATCTACGGAGTAAAAAAACTTTTCCATAAAAAATTGGAACAATTTATTTTTAAAGACATTATTATTGCTTTTTTTTATGTTATTGGGCATTTTATCGTAGATCTTCGTGGCCATAGCAAATACACTTTGCCCAAAGAGGGTAGTTCTATATTGACTGGATAGGTTATTATACAAACGACTTCTATTTCGCGATCTGAGCTCTAATGTAAATAGTTATGAATAATGTCTAATAAACAAGGCCATTTCAAAAATATATAAAGATGGCACGGTAAGTATTTTTAATTTTTTAAAGTATTCCATTTCATTGCTCGCAGGCACCTTTTTTGACATTTAAATACTTTATGCCAGTTTGTAGTATTGCCCCAGAATATAATTTCATATCTGAGTCTAGAAGCAACATTACTATGATAAGCTACGAGCAATGTGTCAAGATTTACCTTTTTCGCTAGCATGTATAAGCTATAAGATGACTGTAACACTTTTTTGCAAACAAACTCTATATGACTTTGCCATTTCAAATTGTCATCTATAGAAAAAAACGCCGAGAAATTTTGTTGTAGACGTCAATTTAGTTTTATCGATATTAATTAATAACTTATTATTTTGGAACCATTGAATTTAAACTACTATGAATAACGTTTTTATCATTGTATATAACAGTGCAGTCATCAGCAAATAGTACCATACGATCTGTAATAGATTTTGACAGGTCATTGATATAGATAATAAAAAGTGGTGGGCCCAAAACACTACCCTGTAGAACTCCACATTCAATTTTTTTGCTCTCGGACATATCATTTATTTCGCATTTTGTGTTAGGACAAATTTTGACAATACTCGTAGTCTGAGTTCTATTACTGATGTAAGCTTTTAGCAAGTCTAAAGTCTTGCCCCTAACACCGTACGTTGCCAGCTTACTCAGTAGTATATCATAATCCACGCAGTCAAAGGCCTTTGACATATCCATATACAAAGCATAGACCGGCTGTCTTTTATCAACTCGAGGATATATTAAACTTAAGAAATCATAAATTGCTAAATGTATGGACATATTTTTACGAAAGCCTTTCTGATCAGGTGTGAATTCCTTTCACGAGGCAAGTTTTTGTATATCATTTGTCACGGGCGAAGCCGGGGCGGGTCGCTAGTTTGATATAAAATGCTTTTAATCTAGTAAACAGATGGATGAAGGTTGCTCTTTACTCGGATCTCTCACTATTTTATCAGAGTCATGATATAATGAATAGGGAGAGGGACAGCCAGCTTTTGCCTTTTACTAAGTTATTATTTGCCGTTCGCCTATGTATCCGTGTTGCAAAAAAAATGTGTTCTAAGTCACAACCATAGTTTTTTTTATTATATTGTTATTGTGTATTTTAATATGATTTGTACGATGAAGAATGTTTTGGTATGTAATTTAAAAGAGTATGATGGTTTGTTCATGTTGAGAGGATGAATGAATGGCGACTAATTCAAGGCAGGCGTGAGTGGCAACGACAGTAGTAGTAGTAGTAAGGACTCCCGTTTTCGCACTTAGACATCCATTCGGTCCGTTGTGCTAACTTAGCCACCTAGCTCCTGCCAAAAGCACCGAATCTTCCTGAGGGCTTCACAGGCTTCACGGAGAACCCCACTGTTCCGAGGTGATCCTCACGTTGAGATGCCACGGCCTCGGGGAGTTATTTGTAGGGCTATCTCCATGGCTGCTGTTGGGGTGGTTCTCATCCATCAGTGATAGCTGAACAGGCCTGTCGCTGGAATCGTTGTAGTCTGGTGATGGTGGTTGAGAGTTCTGACCTTTTCCACCAAACCAGAGCGCCATAAGCCAACATTGGCCTGATTACCGCTGTGTATAGACACAGAGTAATCTTTGGACAGAGCCCCCATGTTTTGCGTAACATATTTTTACATTGATAGAGTGCGATTGTGCATTTGTTGAGTTTGTAGTCAAGATGCTTGTTCCAGAGTAATATGCTATCAAGAATTATCCCCAAGTATTTGACCTCTTCTTCAAGTGTTATTTCTATATTGAAAAGTTTTGGAACGTTAGTTTAAGTTTTGTGGAAACGACGGTTGGGTTCGCCCTAGAAAGACGTACTGCAGTTTCTGCCTACCTTCATGTAAAAAGTTTATGTATGTATGTATGTTATATATCGTGCTCGCTTTTGTGTAACGTTGCTTATTGTGCTAATATTGATGAATGTGTCGTTACAGACCGGACTCCGCCCCATCATAATATTAGCAGTCCGCCGCTTCATGCCTACGCCCCTCCGTATGATCAGGTACTATCATCAGAATATGCCTTAGAATTATTGCTCCCGGGTCTTAACCAACCAGTCTGTTCTGTAAACAACTCACCGTGAAAACTTAGAGTAACATTAAAGTGAACTAGCATTCCACCTTGCTTGTACGGAACTTCACACACGTTTCGACTTGTCATTTTTTTACAGAATAGCACAGAGTTTACACTAAGTACACTATCGGCGATGGTGATTGTAAAAAAGTCAAAATGATAGGGGTTAAACACTTTGCATGATAGTGCTTGACAATCCAGTACATTTCCGAGTGTTTGACATTCGATATCATTGTTAGAATTTCATGTTTTGTAAAGCCTCCCGACGCCGACTGAAAGACGACGGCGCAACGAAACATACGGGATCCCAGAACAAAATTAAAGCGATTATACGATTTCCCCTGACCATCGGTTTAGTTAGGAGAAATTCTCACAGCCTATTGCAATGTTCACTGTATTTATTATACAAAGCCTTTTTTATTAATGTGTGAAACTTAACAATAACGATTTGAAATAATAATCACAATCAAAAACGACATGAAATAAAACACTTGATTCTAAATCGAAACCAGAATATTTTTTTCATTGCTGTTAGATCAAGATCACATGTGAAGTTTCGTTCGAAAATCTAAAAAGGCAACCGATTATTTAACTAACAAAGGAATCTTTGTTTGCAGATCTGGCCCCCCCTAGAGAACTTGCAAGGTGTCCCGGGCCCCAGCCACGTCAACCCTTTAGCCGCTGGACAAGGCAACCCCTTCCAACAAGAAATGTGGCAACCGGGCTATGGACAGGTGTCTCCGGGCCACATGCAGCCCTCGCCTATAGCGCAGAACCTGCAAGTTCTACAGCCGAATATGTCTCCTCAGATGCAGGCTATGTCTCCTCAAATGCAGGCCAGCAACATGCAGCCTTTGTCGCCTCACATGGCGGGGTCGTACGCGGCAGAGCGCATGTCGCCCAACATGAACGTATTGTCGCCGCACGCGACTGTTATGTCGCCGCATGCGGCCAGCATGTCGCCACATGCGAGCAGCATGTCGCCGCATGCGGCCGGCGTGCACAGCGTCATGTCGCCCCTGGGCCGCGTGTCGCCCAACATGCAGCCCAACATGGGTCATATCTCGCCCAACCTGGTGTCACACCAGCAGCCCGCTTATGCTCAACAGGTTAGTTGACAAGATAAAGTCACGTCTCTGATTTCGGTAGTCAAAATATTCCAAATGTAATTTTAAAGACATTGTTTTTGTTAAATGTGTTTTTGATTTGTGAATTCACGGTATAGTTCTTGCCAAACTTCTTAGCCGCCCTGAAGTTGGCTACAATGGCTGCGCAGTAGTCAATCCCATACAAGAACAGCACCGCGCTGTGCCATGCGCATCGGAAAGCCAACTTTAGGGCGGTCAACAAGTTTGGTAAGAAGTATACAGTCAATTACATTAAAAAGCTCAGTGTTTTTCTCAGAATATAAATTGTTATTTTTGTCTCCTTTGTTTAAAACATGAACATGAATAAACACATTACCCTCCTTCGGCAGTCGGGTAAAAAGCACTTCGACTTAATTTTTCTATTATGTAGGAACTGAAAAATCCTCTTGCACGTTTGCATTTGCACTCTTTTATCAAGCTTCAAGTTGCCTTTGAACTGAACTTCAGTTGTGAAATTACGGTTTTTGTGTAGTTCTAGTGCAGTTAAGATAACTATATAAAATCTATATACCAACAGCGCAGTCGGCACGCCAACTGTTTAGAACCTTAGGGATGATTAGGACGGGTACCATACCCGGGGTGGTCACGGCGTGCAATGTGTTCTGGTGCGCCGGTTATTGGGGTACTGCCCAGCGGATGAGTTCTTAAGCGTGCGTGTTTCCGCCTTAAGGTGAACGCGCACCTAGACGCACCGCACTCGCCGCAGTCATCGCATTTTATAAATCTTTATATGAAATCGTATGCAGCGTCGCGCACCTATCCGCGCCGCACGAGCCGCATTTCAGCAAAATGCTGTAGGTATACGGATTCCACCAGCGCGTGCGGATGACGTCATCAGATTCGATGCGTTCGATGCTCGCGACGAGTGCGATGCGGGCGCCGCGGAGACGTCATCCGTATCCGTATAGAAAATATTGTTCAAGATGTACAGAAGTGAATACGATGCGTGCGGTGCGTTCGGATGAATAGCACATATAAAAAAATACCCATAGTTCCCGGCAGCCTGCCTACCTTCGACTACGGTAGCGGTCGAGGTTACGGCATGGCAAGGGGTGCTAAGAATCTCGGGACGAGATCCGGCTACCACAACAAGCACCGACGAATGGACCTGGCAACGTACAACACGCGCACACTTTGGACCGACGAGAAGATCATCGAACTCGAAGAGGAATTGAGTAGGTTGCGAGTATTATAGGGTTATCTGAAGTCCGAAGAGAGGGGGAGGACTCGATAATCATCAAATCCGGTAACCTACTCTATTTCCGAGAGGGTGCCCAGCAGTCCCAGGGTGGTGTCGGGTTTATCGTCCACAAGTCCCTTGTGAACAACGTGGTGAAGATCGATAATGTGTCGACCAGGGTGGCATACCTTATTCTCAGAATATCCTCAAGATAGTCATACAGGTCTACGCCCCAACCTCGGCACACCCCGACGACGAGGTAGAGACCATGTATGAGAATATCTCCAGAGCCATGCATGGTTTCAAAACTCACTTCACCGTTGTCATGGGGGACTTCAACGCGAAACTGGGCAAAAGAGACGAGGATGAGCTGCAAGTGGGGCAATTTGGAGTTGAACGACGGAACCACCGGGGTCACCTACTGGCCAGTTTTATGGAGAAAGAGGGCCTCTATATGATGAACTTCTTCTTCAAAAAGCGTGAGCACAGGAAGTGGACCTGGCAAAGCCCCGATGGTGCAACTAAAAACGAGACCGACTTTATCATGACAACCAAGAAGCAAATGTTCAATGATGTCTTTGTGATCAATTCGGTAAAAACCGGGAGCGATCACCGCATGGTAAGGGGCACATTGAACATTAATATTAAGCTTGAAAGGTCTCGACTGATGAAGTCCACGCTCCGTCCAGCACAGATCCAGGTCCAAAACCCCGAGAGTTTTCAGCTCGAACCCCAGAATCGTTTCGAGTGCCTAGGGAGCTCCGTGGTCGAATACAGCGACGGGTTCGTAGAAGCTCTGTCCAAACGGTCGGGTCTAAATTTTCAAGACCCGTGGCACAGTTAGAAACAAAAAGCTCTCTGATCCTACCTTCAAGCTTAAGAAGGAGAGGCGTGAGATTATCCTGCAGTTTTCAGATGAGGTGTGCAAATACCGGCAGCTCAATAGACAGATCTCTAAATCCTTGAAAAGAGACTACCACCGCTTTAATACCAAGCGTATTAAAGACGCGATGGAGCGAAATAAAGGCTCCGGGGTTTTTTCTAGGATTCTGGCTATTGAGCAGAGCCAGCTCTGAAAACCGACTGGGCCGTGGGGACTGGCAGGATCGTATCCGCCAAACCGGAGCTTCTGAGGGAGATCGTGACATTCTTTGGGCAGTTGTACACATTAATCAGCAAGCCCGTTGCGAGTCTAGCAAACGACCCAAGAGCTAGATTGACCCGACACTATATTGAAGATATCCAGGACGTCAGCTAAAGGCTAGGCAAGGCGAGATTAGGATGGCTCTGAAACAGCTACTCATAGTAAGCTAGTCATACTCGAGGGCAAAACGCCACAGACATGGTGCAGGGGTATGGTGGTACTCTTCTTCAAGAAGGGCGTTAATGCCCGGCTGAAGAACTATAGGCTCATCTCACTTCTTAGCCATGTCTACATCACGAATCATTTCGCGCGCAGGTTTGACGATTTCCAGCCTCCCGAACAAGCCGGATTCTAAAAAGGCTTTAGCACCGTAGACCACATAAATACGCTGCGGCAGGTTATACAGAAGTCCGAAGAGTATAACCTGCCTCTCTGTTTGGCGTTTGTGGACTACGCGAAAGCCTCCGATTCGATCGAAGGCTTCGGCTGTACTGCAGTCTCTCAAACGGTGCCAGATCGACTACCGGTACATGGAGGTGTTGAAGTGTTTGGACAAAAACGCCAATATGGTATCAGTCCGCCTTCAGGATCAAACCTCGAAACGTCATTTCGCCGAAACTGTTCACTGCTGCACTGGAGGATGTCTTCAAGGTTCTGGACTGGAAGGGGCTTGGCATCAACGGTAATGGCGAGTACATCACTCACCTTCGGTTTGCCGACGACATAGTGGTCATGGCCGAGACCATGGAGAGCCTCAGTAAAATGCTCGATGACTTCAGTAGAGCTTCCGAAAGAGTGGGTCTTAAAATGAATATGGACAAAACCAAGGTCATGGTGAATGCCCACTCCTATCAAGATCGGAGACTCTACACTCGAAGTTATAGACGATTATGTCTACCTGGGGCAAACGGTCCAGTTGGGTAGGTCCAACTTCAAGAAAGAGATCAACCGTCGAATCCGACTCGGCTGGGCGGCGTTCGGGAAGTTGCGTGGTATCTTCTCGTCCAATTTACCGCAGTATCTCAAGACAAAAGTCTATGACCAGTGTGTGTTGCCAGTGAACCTATGGAACCGAGACGTGGTCGTTCACAATGGGCCTTATCAGAAAGCTTAAAGTCACCCAAAGGGCAATGGAGAGGGCTATGCTCGGAATTTCCTTGCGTGATCACGTCAGAAATGATGATATCTGCAGGAGAACCAAAAAGTTACCGACATACCCCGAAGAATTGCCAAACTTAAGTGGCAGTGGGCAGGGCACATTGCTCGCAGAACGGATGGCCGATGGGGCTGAAAAGTTCTGGAATGGCGACCGCGAACCGGAAGACGATACGTTGGAAGGCCTCCCACTAGGTGGACCGATGACCTGGTTAAGGTTGCGGGAAGGCGCTGGATGCGAGACGCACGGGATCGGTCAATGTGGCGACGCCTGGGGGAGGCCTATGTCCAGCAGTGGACGTCTTTCGGCTGAAATGATGATTATCTTATCAACATCATTTCAGTCGAAAGACTTTCACTGCTGGGCCTCCCCCAAACGTCGAAATATCTACCGGTTCTGTGCTTCTCGCACGTAGGGCCTTATTGTATTCCATAAATTAACGCCTTCTTTCATGAAGGTAGGCAGAACGTACACTCCCCCGATGGGCTCCCGCATAGTCGAGGCGGGGGGCCTCAGTAGCCGTGGCGTGGTCACCCACGGTGAAGCGAAGAGGAACCCAAGGAGGGGCCGCTCGTCAGGGCGCCTGCCGATAAGCCGACGACGTAGCGGCCAACATGTAGGTTGCGGTGCCGCCTGGGTGACATCGTAACTGAGGTGGGCCGCGATGTCGTATGGGGCCTTCCATACTCATACGATATTGCGGCTGAAGGTTGGAGGCCGCGGCAGGAGAGAAGTGTCGGTATTGCGGTGTGCCGTTCTCCCTACCTTCCGCGGCCTAGACGGGGTCGTCTGGCGCCCATGTGCTGGTATGGTTCCTGGGGTGGTCACGGCGTACAGTGTGTTCTGGTGTGCCGGTGATGGGATGACACCGTAGAATTTAAGTAGGTTAGAGTCTCAAATAACTGTGCTAAATCCCCGTGGTAGCGCAGTATGCATAAGCATTTCACCATGCTAAAAAAAATAGGCAAAAAGTACAGAACAGCACCTGCAACACGTATTTTCTTCCATGCCAACCTGTTGAATAACATCTTTAAATTTTCTATTCCAGCAGCAGCAGCAGCAGCAGCAGCAACAACAACAACAACATCAACAGCAGAACATGATGGAGACTGAGGGCCACAGCGCTGCCTCCCTCAGCAACCTGCTGTTGGACCGCGGCGAACACTCGCTGCTGCTCAACTCGTCCGAGCTGTCCGGCCTGTCCGCTCTGCTGGGCGACCGGGGCCAGGAGCCGCAGCCGCTGGACTACTGAGCTGATGCTGTAGGTAGGTGGCTGGGTGAGCAGCATCCTGTAGCAGTGCACTGCGGGACGTAAGCCTCTGGCTTCGCATTCTATTGTAACTCGGGACTACGCTAGGACAGCTCAAGGTCAGAATGATACTGGTGGTAATACTGACCTTGACCTATGCTCTAAATATTGTCACATTCTACCAACAATAGTCGAAAAATCAAGAAATTGAGCACGTGGCAATTTGTTAGCGCTTGCCAATCTTATATATGTTGGACTCTTGACAACCATTATCTCTGGTAGACTGTCACTTTCTCTAAACGCTCTGCTGCAAGGCTATATCGATGAATTGAATATCCTACTGTACTATGCTGTAGCACCGAGCTGGTAGCTCGATGACGACCAGTCACCCTAATATAGAATATAATTATTCAATAACTAGTTCTTGCTATGCAAACGTTTGACATCACATATTTTTGTTATAGGAGATTAATTTAATGTAATAATTAAGTTTCCTGAGACAAGCTACAGTGGCGCACTCTAAGTTTAATTACGAATTTAATTCACGGACATACACTATGTAGTTGCGAGCGAGTGACTGATTCCCGGGATCGATTCGAATCCCGGTATCGATTACCGGGATAGCTTTGTGTGTAATCTATTACTTCTTTAGTTTGTAATTACGTTAAATAGTTATATTGTACCGATCTGGGATTTTATAATAAGTGATTCACAAAGTGCGAGTTAATGTTACAATTGTTAAAATCTTAGGACGCAGCTTCGTCAGAAATGTTATTTTTTTACTAGCATTTGTATTTCAGATTTAATATACATTTAGTATGACTATTCATATTGATCAACATCACAAACTTTTTAGTGACTTTATGTAGTGTTTTTTTTTTAATTTTACAAATGACTCAAAATATCTTCCAGATTACTTAATATTGTTGTTTATTTTTATATACGGTTGATCTCCAAAAGGGTTTAACATTGCATTTTATTACTTGGTGCTTTTTACTAACTGCTTTTATTCAAATTATATATTTTAAATGTTTCAAACACTAACACTTTCATTATTGAACCAGAAAATAATAAATTTTATAATAATAATTTTAATTTATTAAATTCATCAAATTGAAAAGTTTTTATTAAATCATGTAAATATCAGAATAGTTTTCAATAGCATCTATTTTATTTTCTGCGTTAAATATTATGAAATATTTTAACATATTATAAGAGATTATGTACTTTGATATTAATGTTGAGTTTATACCCAATACCGTTTCTACTAGATAGAAATGACTATCTGGGATCTGTTTGTGAGAAATTCTTAGAGCATGGGTATCAGAAACAGCATAGCACATATAGAGTTTTTAAAAGTTCAATCAACACAACAAATTATATTTAGCTGACCCCCGCGGCTTCTCTCCCGTCAAAATTATAGCCTATGTTACTCGGGAATAATGTAGCTTTCCATAAGTGAAATAATTTTTAAAATCGGTGCAGTAGTTTCGGAGCCTATTCGGTACAAACAAACAAACAAGAAAAATCTCTCGGCTTTCAACAATATCATTTCAGCCGTAATACGTATGCTGGTCATAGGCCTCCCCCAAGCATCGCCACATTGACCAATCACGTGCCACATATGGTCAATAATAATTTGTTGTCTCTTCTATCTGTTTCACCTTTCTATAATTTTTCTGACTAAATTTTTAGTTTGCTCCTAGCAATGTCATGATATTTTCTTCCTTTTTTTCTTTCTTTCAATAAACAAGCAATAGTGTTTGTGTTTACCCATTAAATGCTCTAAGATTTCAAATGTAAGTCAAAATAACGAAGGAATCGAAATATTTCTCGATTATTCGAAAAATGTATTGAACGTCATATCGGAGGGTAGGTAGTAAATATCTAGAAAGTATTAGAGATTGAATTTTCGTGTTGTACTTCGTAGCACGGCCATGAACGCATTCATTATAACTTCAGATGGTACTAAAATCCTTTTAATTTGTACTATTTTATACCAATAAATTAGAAATGTTATACCTCTCAATTATCTTAGATATAAAGGTCGTGCTGGCAAGATTCTTTCCCAGCACGAGCTCGCTACATTGTCAGCTAGTATAGCATAGAAGAGATGAAACGGGAGCATGACGAAAAATATGTACTCATTATGTACTCCTATTTTATTTCTGGTAAATTGTCGTTAATTGTTAGAACAGCATAAAATATTTTCTGCCTATAAGTATGAGAATGAAAAAAATTAAAATGTTTTTCTACCTTTTTAACAATTTACCAGTAATGATGGTCGTGCTACGAAGTACAACATGAATTTTTGTGTGGTGTTAGAGAACTGGAAACAAAATGGTTGTATTAAAGAGGAAAAGTGTTTATTCAAAAAGATGATTTTTGACTTTATAAACCACAGATGTTCTTGTTATTTGATATACTTGAGTATCTTCCATGTTTTTATAGCATATAAGCACGGAATATTCTAAAATATTTGATTATATTTTGTTTTAAGTGATTGTGAGATTTTATAAATCTTGATTTTGATGAAATTACCTAGTTTTATTTAAAGTTTTCTTCTCATTTAAGGTCTAGTTTTTATGATTGAATTCTTATTTTGGTTATGATTTGTTACCAAATAGTTTGTAAATATTTTCTAAAAGAAAAAAAAATAATGAATTATGTTTTGCTTATGAAACCATTTTAAATTACGTACCGGCAACTCTCTGCAAGCCTTATGTTAAAGGAAACCAACATGTCATTAAACTTAAAGTTTGAGTTTGTAACGCACAATGATTGTAGAAGTACAGTCAGGTAAACTAAAATTCTTAATCGAATGGTGCTTTGCTATCTCAACTGTCAAAATATGACAGTTGTGATATGAAGATACAGACAAATAAAGCCGATTTTCAATTTGCTAGACAGTTATTTTCCATACTGTTCAGCTGTGCTTACACCGGCAAATGAAATAGCGCAATTATTGGCAATTTCGTTAACTTGGCATTGTTTACTTAGTGTTACCGAAATGCCATTATTGCGCTCAGAATTGCCCGTGTAAGCGCAACACTAATCTGGTCATAGACAAGACACACATTTAACCCGGTATCTGGATAAAAAATTTAGACTCGTTACATATTAAACACAAGCCAACCGATGCGGTTGGCTGTTGAAAATTCATTCAACCTATCACAGCTTCTAGCGTGTTTGATATAAATTTTGCGATCATTTTCGTTCTAGATACCGGGCCTTAGTTTCGCTAAAGTGACATGAACATTGAACAAACACTGTTTCGAGCTAATTCTAGAAGTTATGTCTAATATAATCATTACAACCTCCTCGTTTTAGGTAATTTAGTGTAAGACCTCACATCACAAGGTTACGTCACATCAGTACGTATACAGTTATGATCGAGTGTGCAATGAGATGAACGCATTGAAAATGCCAGTTTTGTTATATTTTTGAGAAAAAAATACAATAAAAGTATATTATTTGAATGTTGTAGTTTTTCTTAACCTGTACCTTGCACTACGTTAAGTCCTCCTAAAACCCATATTGCCCAACAATGAAGGTTTTCTTGCAACCCAAGACCAGTGCCATAAGGTTGAAAAATGGTTGACATAGAATTTTCGATAGTATGAAATCGAAAATGCCTGCGCTGACCACTGACCACCTTGAAGGTGTAGGGTGCGGTGATAATAGTTCGAACATCGACCAGCCACAAACGCTACTAGATGACTACATATATTGTTGGTGAAAACTGCAAACTTATCATAGGTATCTAATCTATCATAATAAGTTTCTGTGCCCTCTGTGTGAGAAATCTTTTTTTGCCCTGCAATGGAACAGTTACAAGCTAAAATTGATATATCGTCGTTGATAGTCCAATTCCGCGTAACTAACGTTGTTAAATACAGCGTATGTACACTTTCGCTGATTTTCCAGTAGGATAAAAAACTAATTTTCTAAAAAACTAATCGGCTGAACTTTGAACGAACTTGAGTATAGGACCGTTGCGTTCTCCTTAGTCTAATGGGTTAATATTTAAACGCAAATAAAAAAATATCCTTTTTCTACGCAATAAGATTCCGAATTCCCATCAAAATTACTGATTGCACAGCAAAATATTCAACTCAACACACTCAGATAGTTGGTAATTTGGTCAGATTTTTAATACACCCGCCATTCTGATATCAGGTTGGCGACTCAAATACTTTTTCAAAAAACTCTAGTTTTAAAATAGTACATTGCTCCAAATTTTACGTACATTCGGTACATTGCTCGTACATTGCTCTCACGCATATAGCATGACCATTTGTAGTCATACACCCGCCATTCTGATGCACACAAAATATCACTAAACACACTACAATTTATTTTCGCAGCGTACAGCGATTTTTCGAATAAGTCGACGTAGCCCCCCGATGCCCGGGGCTCCTATTTCTGTCTGCAGGGTCAAAAGTAACCTAACACCACGTACCTAACCTGTCCGTGTCGGGGTGCCCTAAGTTCCCGAGCTCGCTTCACTCGCTCTTGGACTGATTCTTTGACCATAATTTATTCGTAGATCAACTAAAATAGACTATGAAATATGGAAAATTTGCTGTGCAGTCAGTATTTATGCTTTGTATGTAGTATTTTTGTACAAAAATAAATTTAACAGTATTGCATTATGAGGAAAAAAGTAATGTTATATTGATGTATAATTTCGTTTTATCTGCTGTTTGAGTTTTGTTAAACATTTAGTTTATTTGTAGTGAAGTAAGTTATTAGATGTAAATAAGAATATAAATGATGAGTATGTATTGATAGGCGATTATTTATTTGTTAAGCAATTTATATTACTTATACCAATCTAATGTACTATATTCGAAATAAAAAAAATCGGTATTAAAAAACATCACAAATTTATTTATAATGAAATGTAGAATACGAAAGCCAGGTCAATTTAATTATTTGAATATTTTTTATCATATTGCCTACTCATATTGATGAAAGCACTAAAATGATCAATTAAATATAAATAGACAAAAAGTAATTTAGATCAATCGAATTATGTAAAAAAGTATCTTAGTAGATATTTAATGCTCATTTCTCTTGCGCCGGAGTCGTGACAGAAACCATGTCTGCTGCATGCTAGCTTGCATGTTGCATGCTTGCTACATGCATGGTTTAAGCAAGTTTGCATGCTTCATAAAACGAAATAAAAACCATTTTTTTAGTGTTTTTACTATTATTTACATGACTCTGTCAAAGACAAAGATATTTTATTTCTACTAGGCCACCAAGTGGCACTTTTGAACGTTACATTAAAATTTACAAGGAATAAAATTGATTCTACCGTGCATTCGGAAAGTAGCTTGTTATAGAGAAAAACGCTTAAGAGGCAGGTTTGCGAGCGTGAGAACTTATTTTAGAACCCACACATCGACATTTTCACTAACACATTTGCATCACACATTGTAGTGTACACGCACCCAAGAACAAGTGAAAAATTATGCGGCTCGACGGGCATAATATAGCTTCAATGCGCGTTCGCTTCTGAAGGATTTGTAAGCTTGTCTCAAAAACGCGCAATGTATTAGCTATTGATTCACCGCTCTGCACGGCACGCGTGCCCATAGTATTATAGTCGTGAATAAAGGGGGGGGTCACAGTGTAATCGGTTGTGTAGTTTGATTGTTAGAAAAAATAATTATAATACAACATTTAAATTATTATTATGATAAGTACAAAAAATAATGCTTGATTGAATGATGTTCTCTAATTTATTTATTTTATTGCTTAGATCTAGAACCTTTTTTAGGGTTCCGTGGCCAAATGGCAAACAAAAAAACCGGCCAAGTGCGAGTCGGACTCGCGCACGAAGGGTTCCGTACCATTTTCGTAAAAAACGGCAAAAAAAATGACGTTTGTTGTATGGAAGCCCCCCTTAAATATTTATTTTATTTTGTTTTTAGTATTTGTTGTTGTAGCGGCAACAGATATACATCACCTATGAAAATTTCAACTGTCTAGCTATCACGGTTCATGAGATACAGCCTAGTGACAGACAGACAGACAGACAGACGGACCGCAGAGTCTCAGTAATAGGGTCCCGTTTTTACCCTTTGGGTACGGAACCCTAAAAACGGAACCTTTATATATTCGTCATGTCTGTCTGTCTGTCCGTCCGTATGTCACAGCCACTTTTGCCCGAAACTATAAGAACTATGCTGTTGAAACTTGATAAGCAGATGTATTCTGCGAACCGCATTAAGATTTTCACACAAAAATAGAAAAAAAAACTATAAATTTTGGGGGTGCCCATACTTGAAACTGAAACAAAATTTGTTTTTTTTCATCAAACCCATACGTGTGTGGGGTATCTATGCACAGGTCTTCAAAAATTATGTTGAGGTTTCTATTATATTTTTTTCTAAACTGAATAGTTTGCGCGAGAGACACTTCCAAAGTGGTAAAATGTGTCCCCCCCCTGTAAATTCTAAAATAACAGAATGATAAAACTAAAAAAAATATATGATGTACATTAATTACCAAGTAAACTTCCACTGAAAATTGGTTTGAACGAGATCTAGTAAGTAGTTTTTTTTTTAATACGTCATAAATCGTAAACCGCAATTTACCAAGTACCCTTCGTGCGCGAGTCCGACTCGCACTTGGCCGGTTTTTTCAACTCATGATGGCTTATAAATATGTTAGGTATTTTGTGTATGATTTTATTGTACAAGTAGGTTTGTGGCTGCTTAATGTTAAATGCCACAACGCACGTTGCACAACGAGCTGCGTAAGATTGTCTAGTTGAGAAATTAATTAGTTTTCCTCCTACGAACTTTGCAACAACACTTTTAAAAACCTCTGCTATATTACTATTGACTTTATAAATTAAGCTTTTAGCATTGTTGACTAATCTTGAGACAAGTTTCATTACGGCAATAAAAAAGGTGTAAGCTTTCATTACCGGCAAAAAATTTTATCAGTGCCAATTTCACCATATATATTTGTTGAAATCAGTTGCTTGCAATAGTATGGCTTACAAGACACATGATTACCAAAAACATGATTTGGTCCATTTTATAAGCCAGTTTGTCTTATTGCTTGAATAGTACTACAGTCATGTCACGACACTCGCGACCCACCCTTATGCCTATTGTGTATGTGTGCGTAGACGTTTTGCGAACTCGGTTCGGAAAAAAAAACGGACGTGCTCTCACCTTGGAGTCTAAGACGGCACTGAAATTTTTTCGCGCGCGTGGTCGTTTCGTTTATAAAACACATTACGGGAGCGTAACGCTCCATACTAAAATGTATGGGGAATAGAAAACAATTTGTGTAGAAAAAATAACAATGTTGAAACGTGGATTACTACCATTTGGTGTGACTTATTAGATAAATAAAACGGTGAACGTCATATTCATACTTTTGTGTCACGATATATCTAAAGAGATTTATAAAAATTCTTCTAGAATTATGACAATAGTGCAAATAGAAAAGGTCGATTTAGATGTTTTAGAGAGATTTCAACAATTTTTTTTTTAGAAATTTATGATGGTTTTACTCTCGCGGTGAAACTGTAGGCACATCTGTTAAGGTTCTTCATTTTTTTTTTTTGTGTAATTCTGCGCGGTGAATCTTTAGAAATAACGAAAACTGTAAGTGCCTTTTTAGGTGTTTCTTAAGGACTCGCCTCTTAAGAAATTCCATACTTAGGTACTACTTACTCCATACAACCAAAAACGACTGCCTGCGTCCAAAAACGACTTTTCGCAATACGAAAAGTCGTTTTTGGGAAAGAAACTGATTGTTTCCTTTGCCGAATTTACTTACACAATTAGGCTGCCGGTCCTTTGAAAGGCGTGTGAGGGGCCGAACCCAACTCGAAGAGGCCGACGATTATCCCTGTATGCACTACGCTAGTGCACCCAAGAGCAATCCCCGGTTGGTGCAGGGCTATTGCAAAATATGGAGGAAAATGTATTGGGTTATGGGTTTGATAGGTTTATTGGATCCAGATTTATTATTTAAACGGTTTAAGACATTTATTTCTCAAAAAGAATACAATTCAGTTGACATGAGAAATACAAGGTAATCATAAAACTAATTATAAGAATTACATAGGGAGAAGGTAGGTACCTACTCGTAAATAATAAGGTTATTTTTTTTGGTTTTGGCATTGCACTATTCGTGCTTATTGCCACTGACAATATATAATCTGATATTAGAAAAACACGGAACAGAAAAAACAAGAACTTTTCTGTTCCGTGTAGAAAAACGTAAGAATTGATAACTCGCGAAATAAATAAAATATTAAAAAGGGAAATTTGGAAACGAAAAGGAGAATAGTGGTTTATAATAAAAATAATACGTTTTAACAAAAACAATATGAACAGCAAACTCTCACCCTGGTGTAGGTATATCTCCGAAGTTCTTCCAGTTCAACCAGCTTTCAAATAAAAAAAGAATCATCAAAATCGGTTCACCTAGCTAGTACAAAGTTCTGAGATAACAAACATAGAAAAATACAGTCGAATTGATAACTTCCTTCTTTTTGGGCAGTTGTTTAAAAATAATATCTACACATACTCTTATACTGTGCTCTAATTAGACAAAGTGACTTTCTATCGACGGGAACGATTGTAGAAATGCCAAAATGTAACAGATATCTACGCCGTGATATTTCGATAGCGCATGTCATGGCCATACTTTGAAACTATTTGATGATAATCTTTGTTAGACTGTGTTTGTACATTTTTATCTACTTATGTACCTAATAAAAACAAAATATGGCTAATACCTAATTGTAAACAAAAGGCTTGTTTCCAGGCGATAGGATAAACTGACCGCGACAGTATTTTTAACCGACTTCATAAAAAAGGAGAAGGTGGCTCAATTCGTAAGAATCTGTTTTCTTTTTTTTTTCTTTTTGTTCCCCGATTACTCAAAGAGACCTGGACCGATTTGGAAAATTCTTCTTTTGTTTGAAAGGGTATACTTCCCAGGTGGTCCCATAGTCATCAGGTCAGGATTTGATGATGGAATCCTGGCGAAATCGAAAGAACTCCTCAAATATTATAGGCATAGATACCGCGAATTTTATACTGGAATCCGACGTCACAATTTCATCATCATCATCATCATATCAGCCGAAAGACGTCCACTGCTGGACAAAGGCCTCCCCCAAGCGTCGCCACATTGACCGGTCCCGTGCGTCCCGCATCCAGCGAATCCCCGCAACCTTCACCAGGTCATCGGTCCACCTGGTGGGAGGCCTTCCAACGCATCGTCTTCCGGTTCGCGGTCGCCACTCCAGAACTTTTCTGCCCCATCGGCTATCCGTTCTGCGAGCAATGTGCCCTGCCCACTGCCACTTAAGTTTGGCAATTCTTCGGGCTATGTCGGTAACCCTGGTTCTCTTGCGGATCTCTACATTTCTGATTCGATCACGCAAGGATACTCCGAGCATAGCCCTCTCCATTGCCCTTTGCGTGACTGTAAGCTTTCTGATGAGGCCCATTGTGAGCGACCACGTCTCAGAGCCATAGGTCATCACTGGCAACACACACTGGTCATAGACCTTCGTCTTTAGACACTGTGGTAAGTTGGACGAGAAGACACCGCGCAATTTCCCGAACGCTGCCCAGCCGAGTCGGATTCGACGGTTAACCTCTTTCTCAAAGTTGGCCCTACCCAACTGGATCGTTTGTCCCAGGTAGACATAATCTTCCACAACTTCGAGTGTAGAGTCTCCAACCTTGATAGGAGTGGGTGTTACATGGGCATTCAACATAACCTGGGTTTTGTCCATGTTCATTTTAAGACCCACTCTTTCGGAAGCTCTACTGAGGTCATCGAGCATTATACTGAGGTCCTCCATGGTCTCAGCCATGACCACTATATCGTCGGAAAACCGAAGGTTAGTGATGCCTAGCCCTCTCCAGTCCAGAACCTTGAAGACATCCTCCAGTGCAGCGGTGAACAGTTTCGGAGATATGACGTCTCCCTGTCTCACCCCTCGCTGCAGAAAGATAGGTTCCGAGGCCTGATCCTGAAGTCGGACTGACATGGTGGCGTTTTTGTACAAACACTTCAACACCTCGATGTACCGGTAGTCGATTTGGCACCGTTGGAGAGACTGCAGTACAGCCCAAGTCTCGATTGAATCGAAGGCTTTCTCGTAGTCCACAAACGCTAAACAGAGAGGATCTAAAGCCTTTTCGGAATCCGGCTTGTTCGGGAGGCTGAAAATCATCAAACCTGCGCGCGAGACGATTCGTGATGACTCTTGAAAACAGCTTGTAGACATGGCTAAGAAGTGAGATGGGCCTATAGTTCTTCAATAGGGCATTGTCACCCTTCTTGAAAAAGAGTACCACCACACCCCTGCACCATGCCTGTGGCGTTTTCCCCTCGAGTATGACGACACCAAACAGCTTCTGAAGGGCCTTAAGTATTGGTTTTCCACCCGCCTTCAGGAGTTCGGCCGTAATGCCGTCATCACCCAGTGCCTTGTTGTTCTTAAGCTGTTTAAGAGCCATCCTAATCTCGTACAGGCTGACGTCCGGTATGTCTTCGGTATAGTGACGGGTCAATCTAGCTCTAGGGTCTTTTACTAGATTCGCGACGGGTTTACTGGTTGACGTGTACAACTGCCCATAGAATTTCTCGATCTCCCTCAGAAGCTCCGGTTTGGCGGATACGATCCTGCCATCGTCAGTCTTCAGTTTCGTGAGCTGGCTCTGCCTAATAGACAGA
Organism: Orthosia gothica; assembly: GCA_949775005.1. Lineage (NCBI taxonomy): Eukaryota > Metazoa > Arthropoda > Insecta > Lepidoptera > Noctuidae > Orthosia > Orthosia gothica. The sequence goes on along the minus strand of OX459054.1, from coordinate 20,654,058 downwards.
TCTCTTGGAAAGACCTTGGAGCCCTTATTCCGCTCAATTGCGTCTTTAATACGATCAGTATTATAGCGGCGGAGGTCGCTTTTCAAGGACTTTGAGATCCGTCTATTAAGCTGCCGGTATTTCAACGCATCGTCTGAAAACTGCAGGATCATCTCACGCCTCTCCTTCATAAGCTTGAGAGTAGGATCAGAGATCTTTTTGTTTATATCTGTACGGTGGGTCTTGAAAAACTTAGACCCGACCGTATGGACAGCTTCCACGAACCCGCCGCTGTATTCGTCCACGGAGCTCCCTAGGCACTCGAAACGATTTTGGAGTTCGAGCTGAAAGCTCTCGGAGTTTTGGATCTGGATCTGTGCTGGACGGAGCGTTGACTTCATCAGTCGAGACCTTTCAAGCTTGATATTAATGTTCAATGTGCCTCTTACCCTTCTGTAGTATTTAGATTTAGTAAGTAGGAACTGGGAACATCACTAGTGAATAGTCAGGATGCATGGACAACACGAGCCGACCAGGCACCAAAGCTGTGCACCAAAGAGTAAACTAATCAGGCACAATGATGATCAGAGATGAGCGTATGACTACTATGACTGCCGTGTATTTATTAATTTCATTGTTGTTTGTTTTTATTATTTTTAATGTTTTTTTATAAACATGTGTTACGCGGTGCTAATCTATGAGGATCGCCGAGATAGCATCGACCCAAATCAACACTGCACACGGCTCGACCACGCAGTGCAGCATCAGCAGGAGCGTGCCGCGCGACGACGACAACAGAGGTTTCGCAATATCGGAAACGCGGACCTAGATTCACTTTTGATTCACACTTCGATCATTGTCAATCTTTTAGAAATAATTAACTTGTAACTTTTAGTATAATTAAATTCTATTAAATAACCTTTGCTTTTTTTTTGATCCTCCGGTTGTAGCCCACGTAATTGGCGCAGTCGGTAGGATACCAGTAAAGTAGAGTCAGTGTCGTATCGAACGATTAGTCTACGGGTATCCGAACCTACGGGAGCTGCAGTCCAGAGGAGAATCCGACTCTCGATTCGTCAAGAAGAAGCAATGCTGTAAGTCCTTGAATCTTTCAAGTCCTTGCCTACCTAACTCTTAAGTCTCCTTGAATATCTCAAGCCCTAAGTTAATCCTTACTATATTCTTATATCCTGTCCAATCTATGTTCATGATATTATTTTTTTTTCTTATAATTTTTGCGTGTGTGTAAGTTTTAGCGTTCAAGATTTTCCATCCTATGGAATATCGATCTGATAGGTTAGAAAATAGTGACCGAAGTAGGAGTAGGCTCGCGGCTACAGACGAGAACAGGAATTTAGGCGCGATGTCGAGCGACGACGTAGACACGATTTATAAATCCCTAAGATTAGTGCCGGAGTTCGACGGAAACCCGCACGTACTAACCCGTTTCATTAGCATATGCGACCAGTTGGTAGTTACTTATTTTAAAACCGCACAAGGTTATGAACTAACGAATTTAGCCCTCCTTAACGGAATTTTGAATAAGATTACGGGACCCGCTGCTAGGCATATTAATTCCAATGGTATCCCGGATACCTGGCAGGGTATTCGATCCGCTCTGATCAATAACTTTGCTGACCATCGAGATGAGACCGCTTTATACAGCGACTTATCCTTGCAAACCCAGGGTTCCAGTAGCCCTCAAGAATTCTATGAAAGGTGTCAAAATTTATTTAGCACCATAATGACTTATATCTCGCTTCACGAGACAGTTAACACCACTATTGAGGCTAAACGATTGCTATATAAAAAGTTAACCCTTCAAGCTTATCTGAGGGGTCTAAAAGACCCCCTAGGCTCTAGAATACGTTGCATGCGCCCAGAGTCCATGGAAAAGGCATTGGAATACGTGCAAGATGAACTAAACACGCTTTACCTGCAACACCGCAATGAGGGAGGACCCAGTAGAAAGGACTGGGTTCAACCGCACCCAAATCATCATTTACCCTTGAACAATTTCACCCCCAAAGTAAACCCTTTTAACGTTCCTGTCATGCCTGGACCATCGAGACAATTTGCGTTCAATACGCCTGGCCCGCAGCGACAGCAGTCAATGCAGCCTTATGTTCAAGGATGGAGACCTAGCATGCCTACGCAACAGCAACCCCGTGGCTTAACTCGTACACAACAAATGATGCGCGCCCCCTTGCCAAATTATCACCCGCAAAGTAACGTTTTTAAAATGCCTCCTAGACCTCAGTCACAACCACAATCAAGTTATAATAACGCGCCTAAGCCAATGAGCGGCGTCAGTCCTTTTGTGCCCAAAACCTTGCCACCCTCAGGTCACGATTGGAGACAGTATGGTAATCCACCTCCGAACAACCATTTCAGGACACGCGAGATTAATTTCAACGACTTAGACTACGACTATGATTATAGTAATTGGTACTATGCCGATTACGAACAAGATTGCTATTATACCAACGAACAATACCCCGAACCTGGATATTATGAGGATTCACATCCCTACCACGACACTCCTTCGGTAAAAGAGGTAGACCAAGATACCCAACCTACTGAAAATTTTCAGAAGGTATCCAAATTAGAAAAACCAAAATAGAGCTCAACTTTCATATACAGAGGCAACTCGGGTTTATTCAGATCCAGGATCCACCACTTAAGTTACTAATTGATACGGGAGCTAATCAATCGTTTATAAGCCCAGAAGCCGTAAGCAAATATTTTAACCATATGCCACTAAACTATGAGCCATTCGAAGTAACAAATGTTCACGGGACGTCTAAGAATGACTATTCCATTACTTTGCCATGCTTTTCAGAATTAAACGAACATTCAGATGTTACATTATTCGTTTACAAATTTCATGATTACTTCGACGGACTCCTAGGCTTTGATTTGCTTGAAAATTGGGGAAGTAAAATCGATCTTAACCGTAAATTACTAATAACCCAGAATGCACAACTACCTATACAGATGTATGATTCACGCAATGCCAATTTGTACGAGGATATAATATCAGCTAATTCATCCAAGTTAGTTAGAGTACCTATTAATACGTTGGACGGTGAAGTAATGATCGAGGATCAGGTCATCTCTAGTTGCTTAATTTCAAACTGCATAACCAGTGTAAAAAATAACCGTGGCTGGGTGGAGATCACTAACCCAACGTGTAACGACATCATCTTTTCAATGGACCGCCCCGTAGAAGCCCAGTTATTTAACATTGAAGTTGAAGATACTGCAATTCCATCAGATCGTGTTAATGCCGTACTTTCTCGTCTTAGAACGGAACATTTAAACCCAGAGGAACTTGCTAACTTAAAAAACCTCTGTGCGAACTATGCCAACGTCTTTTATCTCGAAGGCGAATCATTGACATTCACAAATAAAGTAAAACATAGCATCCGAACAACTGATGAAATTCCAGTACACACTAAAACTTATAGATATCCCTATGTCCACAGACAAGAAGTCAGAGATCAAATAGGTAAAATGCTTGATCAAAATATAATACGACCATCAGATTCGGCCTGGAGTTCCCCTATTTGGATCGTACCCAAAAAGACAGATGCTTCTGGCAAGGTTAAATGGCGACTTGTCGTGGATTTCCGAAAAGTCAACGAGAAAACGATTGATGACAAGTATCCCATACCTAACATTACAGACGTATTAGACAAATTAGGTAAATGCCAATATTTTAGTACCCTGGATTTGGCCAGCGGGTTCTATCAAGTCGAAATGAACCCTGAAGATATACACAAAACGGCGTTCAATGTGGAAAATGGCCATTATGAATTCCTTAGAATGCCGATGGGGCTTAAAAATTCTCCATCTACATTTCAAAGGGTTATGGATAATATCCTTAGAGACCTAAACCACATCTGTCTGGTATATTTGGATGACATTGTAGTTTTCAGTACCTCCCTGCAGGAGCATATTAATAACCTGGAAAAAGTATTTAAAAGATTGCGAGAATCTAACTTTAAAATTCAAATGGATAAGTCCGAATTTTTAAAGTTAGAAACTAGCTTTCTAGGCCACATCATTTGCAACGAAGGTGTCAAGCCAAATCCAGACAAAATTAAAGCCATAGAAAACTACCCTCTTCCTAAAACAGCAACAGACATCAAACGTTTTCTCGGCCTGATCGGCTATTATAGGAAATTCATCCCGGATTTTGCTAAATTAACTAAACCACTAACTCAATGTTTAAAAAAGGGTAGCAAAATAACTTTGGATCAAAAATACATTAATTGCTTTGAGCACTGTAAAAAACTCCTTACTAACGACCCTATTCTGCAATATCCAGATTTCAATAAAGAGTTCATTCTAACAACCGACGCATCTAACGTTGCGATCGGCGCCGTCCTATCCCAGGGAGTAATAGGCTCAGATAAACCCATAGCGTACGCTTCACGTACTTTAAACTCTAGCGAGTTAAATTACAGTACCATTGAAAAGGAATTGTTAGCAATCGTTTGGGCCACCAAATATTTTAGGCCATACCTATTCGGTAGAAGATTCAAAATAATTACCGACCATAAGCCCCTTCAATAGATCATGAACTTGAAGGAACCCAATTCGAGACTCACAAGATGGCGGCTAAAACTGAGTGAATTTGATTTTTCAATAGAATACAAACAGGGTAAATGCAATACTAATGCGGATGCTTTATCACGGCTTGAAATTAATAATGAAGAACTAATGTCTATTGTAGCTAACCCTACAGAAAATAATCCTGCCCTTGATGACTCTAGAACCATTACGGCTACGGAACCCGCGGATGACTCGGGTACCGCTACAGTCCACACAGATAATGAGAACCCCATCCTAGAGGTTCCCATTTCTGACGATCCATTAAACAAGTTTACGAAACAGATTATTTTTAATATAGTAGGAGATTTAAAGGGTCGAACAATTGTAACTAAACCCTTTGACACCCACACACGAATTAACATTCAGGTGTCAGAATCAAATCTAGAGGAGGAAGTAGTTAATGCGATAAAAGAATACGTCCATCCTAAAATTAAAACAGGGCTATTAATAAATCCAACTTTAGGCATGTACTCAATAATTCCCATTATTCAAAAGAACTTTAAAAATTCATCAATGAACTTAACGTTAACCAAAAAGGAATTGGATAACGTTAGAGAGTACTTGAGGCAACAGGAAATTATTAACAAGCATCATGATGGGAAAACTAACCACAGGGGTATTAACGAAACTTACTTAGCTCTATCTCACAAGTACTACTGGCCGAAAATGCGCGAACATATAACGAAATTTATTAATGAATGTACTATTTGCGGCCAGGCAAAGTACGACCGCAATCCAACCAAACAACAATTTAAAGTAGTTCCACCAGCAAGTAAACCATTTGAAATAGTACACCTCGATCTATTAACTATTCAAAGCGAAAAGTTCCTAACGTTAGTAGACTCATTTTCAAAGTATGCTCAGGCTTATTACTTAAGAGATGGAACAGCTATAAGTGTAGTACAAGCATTTCTTAGCTTCTGCACTCACCATGGAATACCATCTACCATCGTTACTGATAACGGGACAGAGTTTACTAACCAACTAATTGCAGAATTCACAAGGTTACACAAGATTCAACACCATAAGGTAGCACCACATACCCCGAATGAAAATGGTATAGTTGAGAGATTCCACGCTACCATATTAGAGCACCTTCGCATCCTTAAATTTAGTCAAAAAGGTGAATCCGTGACTAACCTCATGCCCTACGCCCTCCTAGCTTACAATAGCAGTATCCATAGTTTCACAAAATGTAAACCTATCGAAGTTATTACCGGACATTTTGATCCCCGCGATTCCTTCGACTTAGATTTATCCGCTCATTTGCTACAGCAGTATATGACTAGTCATAAAGAGAAAATGACTAATGCATATAATGCAATTCACGAGCTATGTATCGAAACCCGCAAGGAGTCTACTGATAGTCGTAACCTTCAACGCGAACCAGAAGTCGACTACCCACCTGAACAACAGATTTTTGTAAAGAATCCATTTGCTTCCAGGCAAAAATTAGCTCCTCGATACACTCATGACGTTGTTATGGCGGACCTCCCTATCCACATCTATACAAGGAAGAAACGCGGTCCTGTTGCGAAGTCCAGGCTAAAAAGGGTTCCTAAAACCGCCCGATTGTTGCAGGAAGCTCCTGATCCTGCACCTGTTTCTGCGAACATCTCTGTCTCAAGAAATAAGACTTGAGAGCCTGGACGATGGACCCGGGATTGTACCCTTTAAATTAGGCCCAGCTAAGATCTTATCACACCACCATTCCTTCATACAATACGTTAATTTAGACACTTTACAAGATAAAATAAACTCTATTGATAGCCAACTACTAACCAGCAGCCCTAATCTTAATAACCAAACCAAATCATTATTCCAGCCTCATATAGACTATCTAAGATCCAAACTCAATAGCGTATCCGAACAATTAAAGTCCTTCGAGATAACTCGTATAAAAAGAGGGCTCATAGATGGCCTCGGTAGTGTTGTGAAAAGCATTACAGGAAATTTAGATTATACTGACGCATTACATTATAATCAAGCTATAAAATCTCTCGAAAACGATGAACACAAATTAGTTACTGAATTCAACCAGCATGTTAGTCTAACAAAAGAGATGTCCGCTCAATACTCTAAAATGATCGACGATATTGCAGATAACCAGGGAAAAATGGCAGCCCTACTAAATAGAATTAACGAAAGCAACGCAGATAAAGATAATGATTTGATAAAGTACGCACATTTAGCCCAAATACTTATTATCCTCAGCGACAACGTAGATGCAATTTCACAGGAACTAAACCGGCTACAGAATGTTCTAGCATTTATAAAGACCTCTACAATGCATCATTCTATTCTCAGCATAGACGAAATACGCGCTATACTAAATAAATTAACAAGTTTATATAGCAGGGAGGAAATAGTAGACATAGATATAAGAGAATATTATAATATAATTAAGTTAGGTTCATATTATACGAGAAATAATATAGTTATAGTATATAAGTTTCCAATATTTCTACCGCAAACATACGATCTATATAAGTTATCAATAATACCTAACAAATATCACGAAGTCCTCATTCCATCCTCTCCTTTCCTAGCCACCTTCCAGAAAGATTCTAAGAACATAGAGGCTGAATGCCCGAAGACCAACAAGTGGTTCATATGCGAGGAGAAACGAAGTCTACAGAGCCATTTCTCACAAGATTGCATACACGAACTCATCAACACGCAAAAGAAAAGTTCTAAATGCAAACCTGTCGCTATCACCTTGGACCAGCCAGCGTACGAGGAACTTGACGACAGACACTACACCATCAGCTTCCCGGTTCCCACGAAGGTTCATCTCTCTTGTGGACAAGACCTGTACAAAGAAGTTCAAGGAAGTTACTTACTCACCATACCGCAGGACTGTTACATAGAGACACCACAGATCACTATCGCCAATAAGAAAAATCGTCTGAAGGGTCACGTATTGAAGATTATGGACCTACCTGTAGAAGACGTAGACAATCAGCCTCCAGTCCCGACACTAAAACTGAACTCAATAAACTTGGACCACCTACATGCAGCCAATATGAAGATAATGCAACAACAGCCACATATTCCAGCGACGAACGACTACGGAATCTACCACACTACGATTCCAATGTACATAGCACTAACCGGTGCATGTGCACTCATGGGTTACTTTATCTACCGACGGTACTGGTCAAAAGCCAAGAAGACTCCAGACGAGGAACCACAATGTCACCCAAGGCGTCCAGAAAGAATTTACGCTCTTCCAGAACCTAAAGAGAGGATAAGCTGCAACCAACCCCCACCTCAATTTACTACGAAAATCATCGGTGGTGGCTGCTCTTCGGGGGGAGGTGTTACGCGGTGCTAATCTATGAGGATCGCCGAGACAGCATCGACCCAAATCAACACTGCACACGGCTCGACCACGCAGTGCAGCATCAGCAGGAGCGTGCCGCGCGACGACGACAACAGAGGTTTCGCAATATCGGAAACGCGGACCTAGATTCACTTTTGATTCACACTTCGATCATTGTCAATCTTTTAGAAATAATTAACTTGTAACTTTTAGTATAATTAAATTCTATTAAATAACCTTTGCTTTTTTTTTGATCCTCCGGTTGTAGCCCACGTAATTCATGTCTATAACTAATGTAATTGGCCTTTAATAAATAAATAAATCATCCCGCCCGGGCCGGGCCCCGTTATACCATTACATCAGAGTTGCCAGGCTTTACAGTAGAAAACAAACTGGCTTTGTAAAAATCAGTGAGTGAATATATTCTTCTACTACAAATTATTAGATTTTGAAATAAACAAGTACTAGTTAAATAAATTGTGAATATATTAATAGTATAGCAAATAACGAAATATATAATGCTCAATATACAAACATTTTCAAAACTGGAACGTTTGCAAAAAAAAATTGTAAACAAAAGTCAAGTCAATCAAAAAAGCACAACAAACAAAACGGATTGTTTTGTTGTCGTTTTCGTTGAAATGCTAAGTTTTAGTTAACTTTTTGCAAAATGAATGAGATGAATGCAAGTGTGCCTGAGCCTAAGAAAATTGGAGTATGGGCTGAAGGCACTCACATCGAAGCTAAGTGAGTATCCCCTTTTCTGAATGAAGTTCGAAACTTTTGCAGTGCCCTATGATCAACAAACATTTTTTTGTTATCCTTAACTGAAGTAAGTAGGTATATTTGTGTATCACAAAGAAACTTTTAAAATCTTTTAGTCATACTAAGAGAAACCACGCAATATTTAAATTCGTCTTTTCAGAGAGTTTGTGATTCCCAAGAAGTCACCAGATTCAGGCGATGATATACCAACAATACCAGATCTTGACGACCTGCAAGATATATTGGAGAAAGAAATATCTATGCCACCTGTGTAAGTCTACTGCTACAGTCTATTCAAGCTTTATTCATAGTTTCTTTTGCTTAAGTATTGAAAAAATGGTGCGCAGTATGTGTATTACTACTGTTATATCCACCTCGTACTACTCCTATCAAAGGTCATAGACCTTCACTCCACTGCCCCATTTGATGATAGTGCAGTACCTACTATTCAGAATTTACTTCCATTCCATGTCGCTGTTAGCAGACATCTTTTTTCATAACAATTTTTCATGCATTCCATCCTAACTTTTCTTTGGTCTACCTTATTCCTTACTACAGCCTCTTCTGATTTAATATTTCCATTTCCAGCTCTGATCACAAGGACACAGAAACAGTAAATGCCCTCTCAGAAGTTGGGGGAGGCATATCTGGCACTGCAGACAGTATTGAGGCAGTGCTAGAAGTACTAAACTCATACATACCTCAGGAAGAAATGGACTCTGCTGACACTGTGTGGACTGTAGATTCCTTGCTCCAGGAACTGGCTGAAGAGAGTCAGGAATAGGAATTGAAGAATGAGAAAAGTGGCCAGATTTAATTGTGAAATGCAATTAGACTAATTGTGCAAATGATGTGACAGCACTTTAAGCACAAAATTTTAGTTTATTTGGGCAAATAATGGCCATCTTCTGCCAGCCTTTTCACAAAATATTGGGGTTGGCTTCCAGTTTTCTGGATGCAACTTTTTTTACCTCTATAGATATGTGCAGCACAATATCCCATGCTTAATGCTTAGTTTGACTTTCAGCTTCTGTATTTGATTGTCAAAGACCTATACCAGGACCAATGGTTTAACCTGCTTTTTAAAGCACAGAGGGATCTGGATATGTAAAGAACGGTCACATATTCATGGACCAACCTCTACAAGTTGTATATAACATTGGATCTACTTGTGCCGCAGTTATGTCTTCTTTCCTACCCTGACTGGTCTAGTCATCTAGGGGCCTTCAAATGAGGAGCTAGTTCTTTACTTTGTGTAAATTCATCAGGTGAGATAGTGGTCAAGCGCAAGCCAATCTACAATTAAAAAATTAGTCATCACTACTGTTCTCAAAATGGTGAAGGAAAACATCGTGAAGACACCAGCGAGAATTCGAACCAAAAATTCAAAGAAATGTGAGATCCACCAATGCGCAATGGGCCCGCGTGGTGGATTACGGTCCATTCGCTCTCAGTGAGAAGTGGCCTGGACGCACAATTGACCTTAATGGGAGTCTTAGGTGTGGAAAAGGGTTCCATCAATCCTATCCATTCTACAAATGGTTATGGTCTAAGAAAGGGATTAATTTAGTAGTACTTTGGAATAGGTAAAAAAAAAACAGTTGTCCATCCATCATACTTTTATTTGTAAAAAACTTTTATTTATATTTAAATACTGTGCTATAACAGTTAGTTATTGTAACAAATTCTCCGTCCAATTATTAATAGGCTAAGGAATGTTCTCACTTAATAATAAAAAAATAAATAGTTGTAATTTTAAACAATTATTGTTGTTATTGTACCTATACTATATTTAATTCAGTTTTATTGTATTTGTTAAATTGTTTTTTCATTTATAATTTTAGTTTATTAGGTAGGTATTTAGTTTTATGAGCTTTCAAATAACACTATTTACATTATAGTATTGATACATTAATACCACTTATTATAATTGATATCGAAGACCTTGATGCCGATACATCGGCAGACGGCCTGCAATCCATCGTATCGTCACATAGAGAGTGTCTGCAAAGTAGACAAGTTTTTATGTAGCAATCTTCACTAATTTGATTTGATTATGTTAACATAATAAATAGCTAAGCGCGCGTTAACTAAACGTGCGACTGCATCACTGCAAACGGTTGCCGTGGGAGACCGCCTTATTTGAAATAAATGATTTTGATTTGAATTTGAGACCGCCCTAAGATAAAAGTTCATAGATCAATAGGTCGATAAAAATTTAAAGTGCGGCTGTGAAGTTTGATTTTCAATGTACAGAACCCCCACTGACACATAAATTCGGTACAGCGCAGCGACTCGCCTCGTGTTTCGAGCCGCCATTAAGTTTGAATTTACCTGTACCTACAATAATCTTGTATCTTTCTTAATTTGCGTCATAAACTCATAATCCAGTGCATTGTCTCTTTTAGTGGCTTCAAACTTAATAGCGGCTGTTACATTTGCTTCTCGCTGTGCAGTACCCCACTCCTTACCCCGCCTTGCCTGGCACCGAGCCGCCATTAAGTTTGAATCTTCTATACCAGGAACACTAATTAATTTGATAGAGACAGGTTCTAAAGTACAAATATTCAGGATTCATTTGACCCGCATAGAATAAAAAATTCCCAGCCAGCGTCCGTGTATCAGCAACATAACTCGAACAACTTATCTATTGGCAAATAAACAATGCTAAATACATTTTAATATTATATATAGATAATAGGCATACAAGTTTTACAAACATAACGCACTCAAGCTCATGGATTTATAAAAACAAAATGTCTATGTAATTACATGTCTTTCTATGACGACAAAAAACTAAATGGGAGCTATTTTAAATATCTAGTTATTTTTTTACAAACCACTAAAAACATTTCTAATTTTACATTTTTCTAGCTATAACACGGTAAACTTATAAATATTCACTGCGGATTTTTGTGTCTCTGAAGTTGGCTCCTGTCCACCAATGCGCAAGAAACAGTTTTTCATCGATAGTAAGCGAGATAGAATGATGCGACAAACGTAAGCGAGTGAAAGAGATAGTTATACAACGCTATCTTCACTTTGACATATTGACACAAAAATAGCTACTGCGCAGGGTCTAATTCAGAGACAAAAAGATCCGTTGTGAATATTATAACTGTGCACCTGGCGCGGTGACGTCATTCTGAGGTTCGACACTCGCGAGGCGACGCAGGGCGCCGCGCGGGTAGGAAGGAGAGGGGTCGTATTCCAGCGAAGTACACAGTTATGTTGACCGTTTAGTACAGTTACAACTGGTAAAACTTGAAATAATTCGACCTAACTAGAAAAGGAATTTGTTGCTATTCCAATCTTGAACTGGGAAAGGAACAACAAGTCACCATTCTCAATAATTTTACAGTGCGTGCCACGAAAGACTCAACACGTGGTTTGACTTGCGCAGTAGACGATTTATAGGTCTCTTTAGCGGTATGAGGTCTGAGTGCGGGAAAAACCGGGCGTCATCGAGGCGGCGGACAGAGCGCGGGAGGCGCGGTCGTTTCATCTTTCGTGGCACGCACTGTACGTCCTTTTCGTTTTTGCGCTAGTAACTATAGCAAAATAATCGTGTTCTAAATGCATGTGTCAAAGAAAACAATCCCTGTATTGTCATTGACTTAAATAGTAAGGACGGCGGACCGCAATTTGTTCGTAATAGCTCGAAGCAAACTCGCCACGTGGTCGGCTATCTTCAGGAGCGATCGTGTGCGCGAAGAATTAAAAAAGTCGTGTTTCTTTTCTTGTATGGAGAACGCATCTAACAAACGTTCAGACGGCCTTATCTTTACTATTTAAATCTAAGTGATTGCATTTTAAAAAATCCGCACAAAATGAGCAAAATTTAATAAATTCTTCCGAGATTTATTCCGAATTCCGAATCAACTACTTATTTCTATGACCTTGAAGAGATACTTTGAATTAGACTCCTTGTTGATCCACCGGCTGTTCTGAACGCAATATAAGCTGTGATACCTAAAACAATATATGAGGGCAAGATAGTTGCTGCGTACAGTTGTTGGCTATTTAAAAAACTGAGACCAGAGACGAAGTAATGTGACACAATGACCCATCCAACTTTTATGTAGTTTTTATCGTCGAATCCGCTAAAGAATATGACGCTCCAGAATGTGTTGAGAAGTATCATGCAGAGGGTCATGGCTGCGCTGGTGACGAAGAAGTATTCTGTGCCTGTATAGAGCCCTAATGTGCCTGGACCAACCTGTAATACAGAACAAAAAGGTTAATATTAGAAATCAGTAAAACTATAAGGACTTGAAAGACTTGTGTGATATATATATCTGTAGTATATTTATCCTTGTATTTTTAGATATTTTAGCAATTAAAATAATAACTACCTATTTTATTTTTTAACAGTAGATCAGATATTATCAGCACTCTTTTTCCTTCAGCACCTATCTGTTCTGGGTTTTTAGTATAGGCACTGATAATATAGTACCTATAGAAGTATAAGTATTGTATGAAGTTTTCCTCATTATAGTACCTATCTAAAGTTCTAAACTAAACAAAAATTAATAAAATGAAGACATGTGACATCCACCAAACCTCTTGATAGAGAGGAGGCCTGTGTCCCAGCAGTGGGAACGTTGAAAGACTGTTGATGATGGTGATGATTTATAGAATGGTAAGTTAAGTTAAGACGGGCTGGTGTCCGCAACTCCACGTCTAAGCGCGTATTTTGCGTTTATATGGTAAACTTATCACTGGGCTCACAGGCTACTTCACAGTCACAAAAATAGGCATAAATGTTGCAATCTACAAAAGCTTCTTTTTATTTAGAAAAGAATCCGAAAGACACTTGGATGCTTGACTCTAGGGATTGCAAAAGCCGAACTTTTTTGAAATACGGATTTCTATCTTCTCGTCCGATTGAAAACAGGATTATCCGGTATTTCGAATTTATAGCTTTTTTATATATGATATGCTCGCGCTTGACCACTATCTAAGTTTAAGTGTTTTAAGTTGGTTTGATAAAACTGAAATAAAATAGCACTAATTAGGATTTAAAATCTGCATATTTTATTTGCTCAATTACGAACCACTCGGATCCACTCGGTCCATCCGAGTGGTTCGGACGTGCGTCGTAATTGAAGTCTCCCTCAGGAAGACTGCAATCCAATCGCACAGACCACTGGGCAGACCGAATGAAGGAAGCTTACCAATAAGGCTTTCATGTCAGACCCTGTCAAAAGCCTTCGAGATCTCCAGGGAGACGGCAAGCGCTTCCCACATGATCGCGTCAAGTGTCTCATTGTTTGTTAAGGCGCGGTCTTATTTTATTACAGAACATGCCAGCAGTAGAAAAAGCTCTTTCGGTCATCCAGTTGATCTACAGAATAAAAATAAAACCTAAGCCTACCGATTCAAATATTATTCGGATTTGCGCATTAGAATAGTTAATATTGATCTACCGATTACATAAAATGAAGATTTGTGGATAAATACAAATATTAACCGTTAAAATTAGTTTTGAAATAAATTCGGAAAAACCAGATTTGTATCTTAAAAACCAGATTTAAAAATGACAAGAAAAGCCGGATTTTGCAGTCATTTTCGAATTTTGAAGTACTCGGATTGCAATCACTACTTGCATCATAACATTTTCCCATGCTTTTTGTCTACAATACTTTAATTTAATAATGGTAAGGCCGGAGAAAGATCTTACTTAGTAGGACAACACAAGCTAGCCCTTATAAACATAATAGTACAAACTGTGGTTAAAAACTTACCGAATCAGCCAGAACATTAATGAGGGCAAAGGCTCCACTCATGCAGCCAAATCCTAGTCCTGACACATAAGCCATCTCTAGTTTATTGCTGCCTATATTGTGGTTCTCTGATATCTCTTTCAGTCCTGCTTCTGTCTTTCGTAGTAGGATATACATGCCAAACCGGAACACTTCCTGAAAAAGGTGAAAGATATTTTTAATGGATTTGTTAAATATTATGGTAATTTTTATGACTAGATGCGTGTGTGCGGTGTGTGTATGACTAGATATATGAATGTGTGTGAAGCAAAAGAAGTATGTAAGGATCGTAGCAGGTGGCGTTCTGTAGTTTCCGCCTACCCCCATGAGAAAAAGGCGTTAGTTTATGTATGTAAGTATGTAATTTTTATAAAAAATTGCAAATGATCTCAGATCAAAAAATAAAAATTCAAGATGGAATGTTGCAAACAACAAGGTGACGCCAGTCGAGCTTTTTATTTGAACTGAGAGCTCAACTGACAAGCTAAGGCGTAGTTTTGTTGTATGTGTGTGCGTGTAATTGTGTATGTATACGGCAAGCCATAGTTTTAACCGGCGTCACCTTATTGTTTGCAACATTCCATCTTTACTTTGTAATTGATCTGTGCATATGATGCATAGTTCAATAAATATTATTGTAGGTGTGTGCAACCATGATGTTAAATTAAAAAAAGAAATAGTCATTGAAAAGTCAATCTGAACAAATAAATCTGGAGAGTTTAAGACAAGAATGTCAAAGGTCACGTCATAACTAATACCTAATTTTTTTATTAAGAATTTGAAGTTAAGGATGTTTTAAACCCCACTTTAAGGCACAAGGTGACAGCTTTACAGGCTTCAGAACTGAAATATGTTGCCCTTCTGTATGAGAGCCCTTGGTTGAGTTACTGTAAGATAAATCTATGTTCCTAGTGCAATATGCTTGATCAACATTCATATAACTGTATGAAACAGGTTTGTTTTGCATTTTGCCTACAATGACATCACTTAATATGATAACACCATACCTAAAAAAGGTTTTTTTTAATGCAATTAGACAAAAGTGGCACAGTCAATTTTTACTACATTACTATGAACAGCTGTTAGTTAATCAGTCAGTAATCAACGACAGGACAGACTCTCTTTCCACATTATTGATGAAGTTATATCAGTTACTAACCTGGATTATGACAGCAAAGATCATCCCAAACACCAAATGTTGTCGTAACGGCACCACTGCATACCACAGAGCAGATGATATTAAAAACGATAGTAACCATCCAAATGCTGCCACTATCATAATGATGATCCGCACAGGGTCGTTGGCCACCGTCAACGCGAACATGACCAACGGAGCCCCGAAGGCAAGGAGGGAACAACTGAAGAATTCTGCGAGAGTCATCCTACACGATTTCTTTAAACTTATGGAGAGTAAATCTAACCTACACTTCCTGACAGCTGCCTAATGCAGTGAACTGATAAACTTAACACGGTTATCTAGATTAGAAGCATTTGGAGACGAATAAATTAATGTTTTGGCGTAAAAAAGAAATGAATCATGAATCACAGCAAAAGCAAGCGCAGTATATCTCTTTCAGTTCTGTCAGACTGACACTTCAGTTTTTGAAGTTTTATGAAACGTTCAAGAATTAAGTTTTTACCATAAAGCTATAACTTCATGGTTTTTACGTTCAGAAAATTCTTGCCTCACAGTCACTGGGGTTTGTTTTATGGCAATTTTATTGTTTTATAAAACATTTAATAATACACGTTATCTTTTTATTTAATACCTATCCAATACTGTTGGCTAATGATGGAGCGCTGAGAGTAATACGTTTCGTTGTTTGTTGAAAGTTATCAGATTCCCCGAGACGAATAAGACGAATTGTTTATCTGTCTTGTCAGATTGGATTGGAATAACATAACCTCAAACCTGTCTTTTTACTTGTTGTGTTGTGACCAAAATACTCTAAAAAGAGAACAATAAAACGTTATTAACATATCTACAATTAACCATGCCACCAAAAGGTCCAAAGAAGACTTTATGGGTGGATTGCGAGCGATGCGGCTGCAGTATAACATCAAACGACAAAAGTATTCATGTCGAATTGAACTGCGCGAAAGATCAGTTAAAATGTCCATATGTTGACGATGGGAAGCTGTTTACTTGGCTGCAGAGGGTGGGGGCGGCGCCCGATGGAGCTCCGCGGGACGCTGTGCTCGTGCATCCGTCGGCTGGATCGCTTATAGGAGCGGTGATTGGGTGTCCCCTCCAGTTGAGTAGAGAAGGCGCTCCTATGATGGTAAAGCGAATGTGGCCGTCCAAAGCGTCTGCGCCAGCCGCTGTTATATTACCGGCAGCTGGTAAGTGTAACTACAATCATTATTGAAATCTTATTTCATAATTTCTCACTTTATCAATTTAAATCCCTCTGCATGTCCCTCTCAATGTTCACATTTCTGCTACATGCAATCTTTTTGGAACTGTCTATACATCTCAACATTTTAACAACTTGACACACAATAAGTAATATATGTTTTTACTCTGTTTATTTTTTTCAATTATTTCTTTGTAATAATTCTCAATTTCAACTCACTTTTCTTTACAGATCTATCCAGTGCATGGAGTAACGACAGCAAGAAGGTTACAGTCTCCGTGATCAAAGAAGAAGTACCAAAGGCATCTCGTCTTACAATCCGAATCAACAACCATAAAACAAAATCTGATATTTGTGATATTTTACAACAACATTTTTACAATAATTTTATTTGTATTGGTACCATTCTAGTTTACTATTACTTTGGTAGAAAGCTAGAAATTGAGGTCATTGATATAAAATCTGACAAATTAGATTATACGGGTTGGTATGTTTTGAGTGAAAAAAGTATTTGGACTATGGAAAAGGAAGCAGTTGTAAAAACTAAGAAAAAACCACAGGTTTTAGGTGGTGTTGATGATATTTTAGAAGAAATACAGACTTTTATTCAAATATCTTTTAATACAGATGGTCTGACTGCTAATTTTCAACCTACACGGGGCTTACTTCTTTATGGGCACTCAGGAATAGGAAAGACAGCTATTTGCAAATATCTCGTTGAAAACCTCAACTGTTTTCACATAGAAATCAATGGCCCAGCTATCTTTAGTAAATACTTTGGTGAAACTGAAGGTACCATGAGAGGCTTATTTGAAAAAGCCATCCAGAACCAACCCAGCATCATACTGGTTGATGAAATTGAAACCATATGTCCAAGACGGTCTTCCAGCAGTACAGAACAAGAAAGAAGAATAACTTCAGCATTTGTCAACAAGCTGGACAGTTTACATGTTGAAGAAAGCAGTGTGTTTGTACTAGCTACAACAAGAAAGCCAGAAAACATAGACCCAATGTTAAGACGTTTTGGAAGGCTGGATAAGGAAATAGAGATCCCTGTACCAGATAGAATAAGAAGAAAAGAGATTGTTTACAGTTTGCTTAAGAACCTTCCTAATAAAATATCAACAGAAGACATAGAAAATATCTCAGACTTGGCACATGGTTACGTCGCCGCAGATTTAGTCAATCTCTGCTCTCAAGCGACAATGAAATGTATAAAACGAGGCGGTGACTGTCTTGAGCGTGATGACCTGATTTCGGCACTGACCATAGTCAGACCGAGTGCCATGAGGGAGCTACTGATAGAAATACCTAACGTAAGATGGTCAGACATAGGCGGGCAGGATGACTTGAAGCTTAAACTGCGTCAGGCTGTTGAATGGCCATTGAAACACGCTGAGAGCTTCCGAAGACTTGGAGTCAGTCCTCCGGGAGGCGTCTTACTTTACGGACCACCAGGCTGTTCCAAAACTATGATAGCCAAAGCCTTAGCAACTGAGAGTGGTTTAAACTTCCTCTCCATAAAAGGTCCGGAGCTATTTTCTAAATGGGTTGGCGAATCAGAGAGAGCTGTAAGAGACTTGTTCACTAAAGCTCGTCAGGTAGCACCGTCTATAATATTCTTTGATGAAATGGACGCCATTGGCGGAGAAAGAGGAGCGGGAGAAGCTGGGGTTCACGAAAGAGTACTAGCTCAACTCCTGACAGAGCTAGATGGAGTGGTACCATTGAACTCAGTGACTATATTAGCGGCAACTAATCGCCCGGATAGAATGGACAGAGCACTATTACGGCCAGGTCGTTTAGACCGCCTGATCTACGTTCCATTACCAGATTTCGAGACCAGGTTGCAGATAATAGAGTTAAAACTCGGCAAAATGAGCATATCTGATGATGTGAACCCTCATAATTTAGCTACAAGGTCTGATGGATTTTCAGGAGCAGAGTTGCAGGCTCTTTGCCACGAAGCTGCGTTGAGAGCTCTAGAGAAAGACTTGGACTGCAAAGAAGTAACTATGGAGCATTTTGAACATGTTCTGAAAGATTTTAAGCCTAGGACACCTGTGTCTCTGTTGAAGGTCTATCAGGAATTCGCTTTAGGACAAAAGTCTGGATAAGACGAAAAGTGATGACCTGCATATACAGTCTTATTTAAAGTCAAATGCTCACTTCTTTCTGAATGCAGTCGGCTAAACCATAGATTAACCGGTTGTTAGCCGCAATTACCACAACAATTAAAAAAAAACCTTGTAACACACTAGGAATTTCTTCCTGTGTTGTGGGTGCGTTTACAAACATATAAACTCACATACACAACACCCAGAGCCGGACAACTATCTGTAGGTCATACTAATATTTGTTCCGTGCGGGAATCGAACCCGCGACACGCAGCGCAGCAGTCAATCGCTCAACCACTGACCCAACCGTGCGCCCAAATTAAAACCGGCCAAGTGCGAGTCGGACTCGCGCACGAAGGGTTCCGTACCATTATCGCAAAAAAAACTACAAAAAAAATCACGTTTGTTGTATGGGAGCCCCACTTAAATATTTATTTTATTCTGTTTTTAGTATTTTTTGTTATAGCGGCAATATAAATGCATCATCTGTGAAAATTTCAACTGTCTAGCTATCACGGTTCATGAGATACAGCCTGGTGACAGACAGACGGACCGCGAAGTCTTAGTAATAGGGTCCCGTTTTTACCCTTTGGATACGGAACCCTAAAAAGCCATTGTCTCGCGTGGATCCACGTTTTAGACACTCAAGGGGTTAATTTGTAACTGCTAGCTTTCCTCCAATATCGTCGCTTTTACGTGATGCTTTTTGACGAATTTTACATTTGCTTATTTATTTATTGTGACACAAAGTTATTTTCATACACATAATTTATATAAAAAGATTCTTGACTATGTAATAGTTATCTTTTGGAAGCTTTCAATTCCTCGGGCGGGCGAGCACGGCCTACAGTGACAGGCTTTAGTGACACATTTTTATCACAGTTTGGGAGTAAAAACCGAGATAAAATGCGTGACTCAAGCCTATCACAGAGGCCGTGCTCGCCCGGCTGGTTCTCAAACTACCAGAGAAATTAACTACAGTGTGATGTGTGCATTTTTCTAATGTGTGTATAGCTTTAAGTAAAAGTGCCTTACTTTCTAAATCATTTATTTGAAAAGAATCCTTACAGCTATTTGTATATAAATTAATATTAAATCTAGTTCTTATTTTAATCACATCAATTTTAATAATACATGTTTACCTCAAGTACAAAATTGCAATTTTATGGTAAATATCGAAAAAGAAAACATGGATTTATCATTAAAAGTTTGAACAAACGTGAGATTATTATTTATATCTAATTCAAATACTATGATGACCTATTGCTTGATTCTCTCAGCAAACTGAGTATTGAAGTCTATGGGGCATATTTATATCAGAAAAGTTAGTTATGCATTGAATAATTATGTTTATCATGAATATATAAATACATGAACAGTCCTACACACGGGGATTTCACAACACAACACGGTTTGTCAGTTCGCGAACATTGGAGTAGCTAAAGAAGTATTTATTTATGTTTATTCTTCAATCTTTTCGGTGGTTTGTCTAGGTTTAAGGTACCGTAGACCGATAATCAATCAATCTGCCTAGCCTTTTCCCAACTATATTGGGGTCGGCTTCCAGTCTTACCGGATTTAGCTCAGTACTAGTGTTTTACATGGAGCGACTGCCTATCTGACCTCCACAACCCATCGACTGGGTAACACGGTACCCCTTGGCAAGACTGGTGTAAGATCTCAAGCTTCTGACTACCCGTAACGACTGTCCAAGATCTTCAAATGACAGCCGGGAGCAACGGCTTAACGTGCTTTCCGAGGCACGGAGGAAACTCGGTATGTTGAAATGGTCACCCATCCACGGACTGACCTCGTCAAACGTTGCTTAACCTTGATGATCGACCAGTGCGGCTTTTATTATTTAGCCACGAGCTCCTCAGACAGATAATGCGACACTTTATTCTTAAAGAAATTGCTCTACGGCTATATTTTTTCTATAAAACAATTACTTATAATGAAAAATGGCTGTCGCATCGTTATGTGCAGGTACCGTCGTTTTCAAGCAATTTTCATGAAGTTGAGAGTACAAAAAAGCATGATAGATCGTCACATTCAATAGTACGCCAATGTCGCTGAAATAATCACAATTTAAATGCAAGTTTACACACTATGGTATCTACAATAATAAACTAATCCACATATTGTCTTTATAGAGAAGTCAGACGCGTATTACTGCCGAGCGTATTGCGTATCACCCCCAAATTCGGTTGTATGATTTACTACGGCAAAACTTAGAAATATTGCAATTGCAACAGACAGAAACGGGACTTATTATTACAAGCTAGTTAAAAAAGTTATTTTTACATATATTTTTTATAAAGTTTTACTTGCTTACATTATCAAGTAAATACTAAATAAAAATGGGCGTAGGCTAGGAGTTTAGGCCTGTGTTATCTGCACAGCAGAATACAGGAAATGACCAAGCAGGCTTTAAAACACTTCACAGTACTACCCAACATTGTGTGTCCAGGATGTATAGCTTTCTGCCTTTGCCTCCTAGCTACGACACTCACATGATAGCTTATAAAAAAACTTAAAGATATTTTTTTCCACGTTCCCAAGATTCTCAGGAAATTAGTTAAGAAACCTCGAAATTTAATGTTAATTTTCCATCAGTCTTTTGATAAAGAGATATCGGATAACATTCAATTAAGTATTTTTACTCACGATGTTTTTATTTTACAGTCGTTTTGGCGAACGGTTGTCGTTGTTTCCAATTTAAAAGTTAGTAATGCAAATATTGCACTGTTTGGGGTTTTCGAAAACCTGATGAGGTATTTCGATCCAAGATTTTGAGGACCTACTGTTATGTCTGTGTGCAAGACTTGCCCCCCCCCCGCCTACCTACCAATGTTTGCCTCGGGCGCCAATAGCACAGTATAAATATACAAACAGTATGGAAACTACCTACAATCGCTCGAAACGGCACTCACACAAACATCCGTCCGCGGTGCTGTCAGTAGTGCGAGCCGTTTCAAGCGTTTGTAGGTAGTTTCCATACTGTTTGTATATTTATACTGTACCAATAGCGAGAGTAGAACGTCAGTGACGTCACCGCGCCAGGTGAAGTTATTTTGATCGAACAATATGTCTCCCTGTGGCCGTTTACCTACTGTAAGGCGGTGAGGATGGGCTTCATCAGCCAGTCTATCGGTCTGATAGGCAGTTACCCAGCTACATCTGGAAGTCGGTCAATTTCCTGTCTGGTTAGACTGGAAGCCGGCCTCAAAATTGACGCAATCCTTGCACACATACATAACACCTACAAAGGCGGCTCCAAAGGGTACATAGTTCTTAGGGTCATGTGACCCACCAACTATGACCGTTGTCCTTGTTAAGTTTTTAAATTCCGAATTCGAGGGTATGTTCACATCTACGCATGCACTGAATGTGCTGTTTAGTCCTTTCCACACGCTCTGGTTAAGCGGACAGTCCTTCAACCAGTGAAAAGGTTTATACAGGATGAGTTTTCAAGGGGCATGGATGGCCAAATCCGAAACTAAGGAATTGCGAAAAACACTCAAAGGAGTCACGAGGCCGATTTTGATTAAAACTAAAACAGCATCATTGAATCGTGCAAAACTTCTATATTACTTCACATAATTTGATCCTTATTGGCATGTGTTTTTTTCACAATATTGATTTTTTCCAAAAATCCACTGATTCAGCTTTATTTTTCATCAAAATCCTTTGAGTGTTTTTCGCTATTCCTCGTAGTTTCGGATTAGGCCATCATCCACGCCCACTTGAAACACTCACCAGTATATCTTTGCTTCGTTTATATAACTTGCACAATTAACCCGGACTTACTCGTATACTCACCGATGCCAACTACCCGCCAACCGGAGCGTATAAATAGGATACTATGAGGCTTTCTAAACGGACGCACCTCGAATAAGATTCGCGAAATATGAATACAGTCGCACATAATTTTCTGATACAATGCGTACACAATTTTTCACGAAGCAGCATCAATATAATGTCCCAATACATATTGTACAACAAGTCATAACACTCAATCTGCTCGCGAACATCTAACTAACGTGTACATTCGGCGTGCGTGCGTAGATGTGTACGCACCCTAAGCGCTGGGCTTATCCACTTTAATTCGAATTTGCCCGTAAATCTATCCTTTTCTGATGTTCTTAAAGCATCCTTTACTATACTTCATTTGAAATAACATAAAACATTTTTACAACCCTTTTTACAGTCCATTCAACCGATTTTGAGTTCTATTCCGTAAACATAAGGATGACATAAAAAGCATAAACCTGTTACCAAAACCAACTGTTTAACAGCTGCCTTTTTTGACATCACCAATGCAATAAAGTTCAAAATTCATTGAACGGGCTGTAAAAAGGGATAATTTACATGTCCAATATTATTTCAAATGGATAAGAAGATATGGACAGAGTTACGAGAAAATGAGGATCCAAGAGGAACTGCCTCAGCCCATTCAGGAATTATATTTTTTTAAGGGTACCTTTTTGGTACTAAACTGATGTAACTACCAAGTTAATCAGATCATACTGGTTTCTGGTATAAGGGACACATTAAAGGGAATGAATTAGCTTCATGGATCCATTCGGTGTGGCTTCTTGAACATTGTTACTCTTCTAAATCAGTATTCAGGAGTCTGTACAACCAATACTGTCTACTTCAACATGAAATATTGACCAAATACTGCCTACCCCATGGGATAAAGGCGTTAGTTTATTTATGTCTGTACTCAGCAAAATTATTAGCATATCAGACGATAAATACTTTGATAATTTTGTCAAGCATTGGAATTTTAGGAAGATGATGCAATTTAGGAGATTTCGGCGACAGCGACGCATTCCTTGGCTTCTAATTGTGATTTGCTGCTGTTATGCGACTTGGAGTTCCAACATTGGCCGAAAAACTCAAAAGACTTCATGAACACCGTTATAAAGAGTAATACTATTCATGAAAAATATTAATAGATAATCAGGGGCCTTAACATGACGTTTCAAAATTATCGTGCTTCCACTGTAAGAAAGAGATAGAATGAATAGCGCTATCCCTTTAGCACCGTAGAATCATGACGGCGTTGACACGTTATAGTACGACCTCTGATCTATAAATAGTCCTGCAGCCTAATTGCGCGGCAAGACAAAGGGTTATGACCGCCATCAATCGACCAATCATACAGATGGAAATACACAACGCGTCGTTCATTTCACATGTGATTGGTCGATTGATGGCGGTCAAACTATTTGCCTTGTCGAATTCACTTACGCAATTGTGCAGCAGGAAGATAGTTATTTTTGAAATAGAATTGAATTTTTAAAGTTCAGACTGCAATAAGTAGTTCTAATACACGAGATAAGTATGTTTTTTTCTTTAAAAAAAAGCTTTTTTAGTGGAAAGGTACTGAAATGTAATATCACTTATCAGTACACATCCAATGAGTCCAAACTAGATGGAGCTTTCTTTTATGGTTGAGGAGTTGCATTGGCTGCATCACCTCCCGGCTGCATCATGAGACCAGCTCAATAGCACCATATTATTTAAATGTTACGCCAGTTTTTGCCGAATGCCAATAAGTGCATGAAAAACGGATTACTCCCCGAAAAGCCCATGAAACCAGTTCCCTATACCATCCTTATTCCCCAGAAACCAGTACGCAGTCAGTTCATTCTTATACGCGCAGGATCTCTGTGTGCCTGTTGTAGCAGATGGCGATCCAGTCGGGCTGCGTGGCCCCCCACTGGATCTGGTTGACCTCCCCCTCGGCGGCCGTGTAGGCCAGGATGGGGTCCTCGATGGCGCGCGGCATCTGCTGGATGTCCCAGATCAGCGCCTGGTGGTCGTCGCCGGCCGTGCAGATGTGACATGAACTGGGGGGAGAACGAACTTGATAAGTAAAACAGCTCTCCCACTGGGAGAAGCCACAAGGCCTCGGGGGGATAAGCGCCTCGATGCCTAAAACGCCGCCAGGATTAGGCAGGCAGGATTCCGGGGTCGCGGGCGCTCAGACTGGGGATTCTGTCCTCCCACCAGTTTCCATTTGTGACTCCAGGAAAGACGGTGGCATAGTGCACAGCGAAACTCAGGAAGGGCGCATTTTCAGCCTCCTCAAACGGTCGTTCCTAAACAGGCGTTTCACAGAGGGGGTTCCAGGGTGGTCTTTTAAGAGGTCACGGGGCTTCTACGTGTTCATGGTGGATCACCCGAGTGATTTTATTGAGGTAAAAGCCTTTCTAATCTTTTCTCACAAGTCCAGTCGTCTTTTGATGGTTTCCCCTCATTAAAAAAGAGAAAAAAGAAGATAATGGTTTCCTTTTGTACACGCTTTTTATTAGCTGTAAGTCCTCCATGTACTAAAATAAATAAATAATAACACAGTTCTAGGAAATGGTGACATGTTATCGCATTGGGGGGACTGTCTGAAACTGAATATAAAATATGGTAACGTAGCAATCTCTGAATGTGACATCACAAAATTTCTGGGCCTTTACATAGATAGTCAACTGACTTGGAAACAACATATCGACGCTTTGTCAAAGAAGCTTAGCCAATTTGCGTATGCTCTGTACAAACTATCAAAAACAGTTAATTGCATAACAGTGCAAATAGCTTACAATGCTTATGTGGCTTCTGGCATTAGGTACGGAATCATTTTCTGGGGCAACTCCAATGACAGAGACATTGCTTTTAAAGCTCAAAAGAAATGCTTGCGATCATTTAGCAAATTGCAATCGATTGATAGTTGTAAACCATTGTTTAAGGAACTTAGTTTGCTCACTCTACCGTCTATGTATGTATATGTATGAAATGGGAGTGTTTGTTCGCTGTAACCTGCATTTGTTTGAAAAACTGCGCTCTCGCCGTTACCAAAATACCATTCATGTTATCTCTCATAAAACCGCATTTTTTGGCAAAAGTGTGCTAGGTATGGCCCCAAAAATATATAACAGTATACCAGCTGCTATTAGAAATAAAGATTGCCTGGGAACATTCAAGAGGTCTTTGTTTAAATTCCTTGTAGATAGATGTTACTACTCCATAACTCAGTTTACTACTGATAAACAGAGATATGACGATTCCGACTTGCCAATAAATGAATGTAATGAAATGTAATTGTAATGACCTGTAATTGTAAAATTGTAATGACCTGTTTACCTAATTGACATATTTTAAATTGATTTATTTTTTTAATGTAATCTATTGACATGCCACCTTAATTGTATTATTTTATTTATTATTTATTGTTGCTTGCTTATGCTAATTTTGTACGCCAGATATTGGCAAAACATAGTGCACATATTTTAACAATATACCAACTGTAACCTTACCTATGTTTTACAATAGTTATTTATGCTACAAGTGCGGAAGGTAGGTGATTTCCGATGAGTGGCATTTTTATTCACGAGCGAGCGAAGCGAGTGAGTGGATAAATCGACACGAGTCGGAAATCATCTTACGTACGTGTATCATACAACATTTTACTATGCATTGTGCGAGGAAATAAATAAATTAATAAAATGAAATTAATAAAATGGCGGGCTTATTCAAGCGCGTTCAGCATATCCACAGATTAACTAATAGTTCCTCGGGCATATCTACTGCGCATATGCAAATAGCTGTCACATCATAACCCAATAAGGCACGAGCAAAATATACGTTCTGCCAAACATATTTAATAAATATTTAAAATTAATTTATTGATCAAAATCTAAATCTAGAGTAATTAAAAACGCCTAAAATAAAGTATTAGTTTTATTTTACCTTTTATATGTATGATAATCTGTACATAACTAATTTTTAAAACTTTTCTCAAATAATAAAAACTCTATGCGTCGGGCTGACGTTGGAGTTAAAAATTAAAAAAGTACAGGAAAGTAAAAAGCACTAGTGAAAAAAAGTGACACTTTCCGCACAGTTTGGCTGCTTGGAAAACCGCTCTTTTCGAGGACATGCATTGTAAAATAAATGATTGATTGATTGATTGATCTTTAAGTAAAACTTTGACGTTATGTGTATAAATAATAATACAGTTCTAGGAAATGGTGACATGTTATCGCATTGGGGGACTGTCTTTAAGTAAAACTTTGACGTTATGTGTATAAATAATAATACAGTTCTAGGAAATGGTGACATGTTATCGCATTGGGGGACTGTCTTTAAGTAAAACTTTGACGTTATGTGCATATCGTACCTGTGTGGGGCCCAGGCGATGCCGTTGACGCATGCGCGGTGGTTGTTCAGCCTGGCCACAGGAGTGCACGGCACACGCACATCCAGGATGATGACCTCGCAGGCGTCCATGGCCACGGTGGCCAGGTAGTTGGGGTCCTGCTTGTTCCACGCCAGGCGCAGCAGTGGTGTGTGTTGGGGGTCCTAGAGAAAGAACAGTAGGTTAGTTAATTAGAATTAAAGCTGGTCTATTTTCGAGAGTTCATAATATTTTAAGCCCAGAATTAAGTAATAATAGCTGCACAGTTTGATCTTCAAGTTTAAAGCAGAGCTTGTCAAGATTCATTCGTGTCTCTTAAAGCATGTTAAGCCGTTGATCCCAGCTATCATTTGTAGATTTTTTACAGTAGCTTCTAGTCAGAAGTCCAATAATCTGACACTAGTCCAGCCAAGAGATATTGTGTTACCTAGTTACTGGGTTGTGCAGGTCAGATAGTGTCGCCGGCTAGACTGGAAGCCAACCCTAATAAAATTGGTAAATACAGAGGCAGATTAATGAACTACTAATCAGTTATTCAAACTCGCAGTCTCATTAAATTTGGTTTGTTAGCAAATATCAGTTGCTGAAACTCGCAGTCTCATTAAATTTGCTTTGTTAGCAAATATCAGTTGCTGAAACTCGCAGTCTCATTAAATTTGCTTGTTAGCAAATATCAGTTGTTGAAACTCGCAGTCTCATTAAATTTGCTTCGTTAGCAAATATCTGTTGCTGAAACTCGCAGTCTCATTAAATTTGCTTTGTTAGCAAATATCAGTTGCTGAAACTCGCATAGTCTCATTAAATTTACTTTGTTAGCAAATATCAGTTGTTGAAACTCGCATAGTCTCATTAAATTTACTTTGTTAGCAAATATCAGTTGTTGAAACTCGCATAGTCTCATTAAATTTGCTTTGTTAGCAAATATCAGTTGTTGAAACTGGCATAGTCTCATTAAATTTCCTTTGTTAGCAAATATCAGTTGTTGAAACTCGCATAGTCTCATTAAATTTCCTTTGTTAGCAAATATCAGTTGTTGAAACTGGCATAGTGTCATTAAATTTCCTTTGTTAGCAAATATCAGTTGTTGAAACTCGTATAGTCTCATTAAATTTGCTTTGTTAGCAAATATCAGTTGCTGAAACTCGCAGTCTCATAAAATTTGATTGTTAGCAAATATCAGTTGTTGAAACTCGCATAGTCTCATTAAATTTGGTTTGTTAGCAAATACGTTATTCAAAATAGTGTAGATAATATAAGGTTACCTCATAGATGATGGTGGAGTGCTCCAGATGTCGCAGGTCGAACATGTCGCGGGGCTGTAGATAATATAATATAATATAAGGTTACCTCATAGATGATGGTGGAGTGCTCCAGATGTCGCAGGTCGAACATGTCGCGGGGCTGTAGATAATATAATATAATATAAGGTTACCTCATAGATGATGGTGGAGTGCTCCAGATGTCGCAGGTCGAACATGTCGCGGGGCTGTAGATAATATAATATAATATAAGGTTACCTCATAGATGATGGTGGAGTGCTCCAGATGTCGCAGGTCGAACATGTCGCGGGGCTGTAGATAATATAATATAATATAATATAAGGTTACCTCATAGATGATGGTGGAGTGCTCCAGATGTCGCAGGTCGAACATGTCGCGGGGCTGTAGATAATATAATATAATATAAGGTTACCTCATAGATGATGGTGGAGTGCTCCAGATGTCGCAGGTCGAACATGTCGCGGGGCTGTAGATAATATAATATAATATAAGGTTACCTCATAGATGATGGTGGAGTGCTCCAGATGTCGCAGGTCGAACATGTCGCGGGGCTGTAGATAATATAATATAATATAAGGTTACCTCATAGATGATGGTGGAGTGCTCCAGATGTCGCAGGTCGAACATGTCGCGGGGCTGTAGATAATATAATATAATATAAGGTTACCTCATAGATGATGGTGGAGTGCTCCAGATGTCGCAGGTCGAACATGTCGCGGGGCTGTAGATAATATAATATAAGGTTACCTCATAGATGATGGTGGAGTGCTCCAGATGTCGCAGGTCGAACATGCGCACGGAGCCGTCCGCGCCCACGCTAGCGAACATGTCGCGGGGCTGTAGATAATATAATATAATATAAGGTTACCTCATAGATGATGGTGGAGTGCTCCAGATGTCGCAGGTCGAACATGTCGCGGGGCTGTAGATAATATAATATAATATAAGGTTACCTCATAGATGATGGTGGAGTGCTCCAGATGTCGCAGGTCGAACATGCGCACGGAGCCGTCCGCGCCCACGCTAGCGAACATGTCGCGGGGCTGTAGATAATATAATATAATATAAGGTTACCTCATAGATGATGGTGGAGTGCTCCAGATGTCGCAGGTCGAACATGTCGCGGGGCTTTAGATAATATAATATAATATAAGGTTACCTCATAGATGATGGTGGAGTGCTCCAGATGTCGCAGGTCGAACATGCGCACGGAGCCGTCCGCGCCCACGCTAGCGAACATGTCGCGGGGCTGTAGATAATATAATATAATATAAGGTTACCTCATAGATGATGGTGGAGTGCTCCAGATGTCGCAGGTCGAACATGTCGCGGGGCTGTAGATAATATAATATAATATAAGGTTACCTCATAGATGATGGTGGAGTGCTCCAGATGTCGCAGGTCGAACATGTCGCGGGGCTGTAGATAATATAATATAATATAAGGTTACCTCATAGATGATGGTGGAGTGCTCCAGATGTCGCAGGTCGAACATGCGCACGGAGCCGTCCGCGCCCACGCTAGCGAACATGTCGCGGGGCTGTAGATAATATAATATAATATAAGGTTACCTCATAGATGATGGTGGAGTGCTCCAGATGTCGCAGGTCGAACATGCGCACGGAGCCGTCCGCGCCCACGCTAGCGAACATGTCGCGGGGCTGTAGATAATATAATATAATATAAGGTTACCTCATAGATGATGGTGGAGTGCTCCAGATGTCGCAGGTCGAACATGTCGCGGGGCTGTAGATAATATAATATAATATAAGGTTACCTCATAGATGATGGTGGAGTGCTCCAGATGTCGCAGGTCGAACATGCGCACGGAGCCGTCCGCGCCCACGCTAGCGAACATGTCGCGGGGCTGTAGATAATATAATATAATATAAGGTTACCTCATAGATGATGGTGGAGTGCTCCAGATGTCGCAGGTCGAACATGCGCACGGAGCCGTCCGCGCCCACGCTAGCGAACATGTCGCGGGGCTGTAGATAATATAATATAATATAAGGTTACCTCATAGATGATGGTGGAGTGCTCCAGATGTCGCAGGTCGAACATGTCGCGGGGCTGTAGATAATATAATATAATATAAGGTTACCTCATAGATGATGGTGGAGTGCTCCAGATGTCGCAGGTCGAACATGCGCACGGAGCCGTCCGCGCCCACGCTAGCGAACATGTCGCGGGGCTGTAGATAATATAATATAATATAAGGTTACCTCATAGATGATGGTGGAGTGCTCCAGATGTCGCAGGTCGAACATGTCGCGGGGCTGTAGATAATATAATATAATATAAGGTTACCTCATAGATGATGGTGGAGTGCTCCAGATGTCGCAGGTCGAACATGCGCACGGAGCCGTCCGCGCCCACGCTAGCGAACATGTCGCGGGGCTGTAGATAATATAATATAAGGTTACCTCATAGATGATGGTGGAGTGCTCCAGATGTCGCAGGTCGAACATGTCGCGGGGCTGTAGATAATATAATATAATATAAGGTTACCTCATAGATGATGGTGGAGTGCTCCAGATGTCGCAGGTCGAACATGCGCACGGAGCCGTCCGCGCCCACGCTAGCGAACATGTCGCGGGGCTGTAGATAATATAATATAATATAAGGTTACCTCATAGATGATGGTGGAGTGCTCCAGATGTCGCAGGTCGAACATGCGCACGGAGCCGTCCGCGCCCACGCTAGCGAACATGTCGCGGGGCTGTAGATAATATAATATAAGGTTACCTCATAGATGATGGTGGAGTGCTCCAGATGTCGCAGGTCGAACATGTCGCGGGGCTGTAGATAATATAATATAATATAAGGTTACCTCATAGATGATGGTGGAGTGCTCCAGATGTCGCAGGTCGAACATGCGCACGGAGCCGTCCGCGCCCACGCTAGCGAACATGTCGCGGGGCTGTAGATAATATAATATAAGGTTACCTCATAGATGATGGTGGAGTGCTCCAGATGTCGCAGGTCGAACATGTCGCGGGGCTGTAGATAATATAATATAATATAAGGTTACCTCATAGATGATGGTGGAGTGCTCCAGATGTCGCAGGTCGAACATGTCGCGGGGCTGTAGATAATATAATATAATATAAGGTTACCTCATAGATGATGGTGGAGTGCTCCAGATGTCGCAGGTCGAACATGTCGCGGGGCTGTAGATAATATAATATAATATAAGGTTACCTCATAGATGATGGTGGAGTGCTCCAGATGTCGCAGGTCGAACATGCGCACGGAGCCGTCCGCGCCCACGCTAGCGAACATGTCGCGGGGCTGTAGATAATATAATATAATATAAGGTTACCTCATAGATGATGGTGGAGTGCTCCAGATGTCGCAGGTCGAACATGTCGCGGGGCTGTAGATAATATAATATAATATAAGGTTACCTCATAGATGATGGTGGAGTGCTCCAGATGTCGCAGGTCGAACATGTCGCGGGGCTGTAGATAATATAATATAATATAAGGTTACCTCATAGATGATGGTGGAGTGCTCCAGATGTCGCAGGTCGAACATGTCGCGGGGCTGTAGATAATATAATATAATATAAGGTTACCTCATAGATGATGGTGGAGTGCTCCAGATGTCGCAGGTCGAACATGCGCACGGAGCCGTCCGCGCCCACGCTAGCGAACATGTCGCGGGGCTGTAGATAATATAATATAAGGTTACCTCATAGATGATGGTGGAGTGCTCCAGATGTCGCAGGTCGAACATGTCGCGGGGCTGTAGATAATATAATATAATATAAGGTTACCTCATAGATGATGGTGGAGTGCTCCAGATGTCGCAGGTCGAACATGCGCACGGAGCCGTCCGCGCCCACGCTAGCGAACATGTCGCGGGGCTGTAGATAATATAATATAATATAAGGTTACCTCATAGATGATGGTGGAGTGCTCCAGATGTCGCAGGTCGAACATGCGCACGGAGCCGTCCGCGCCCACGCTAGCGAACATGTCGCGGGGCTGTAGATAATATAATATAATATAAGGTTACCTCATAGATGATGGTGGAGTGCTCCAGATGTCGCAGGTCGAACATGTCGCGGGGCTGTAGATAATATAATATAATATAAGGTTACCTCATAGATGATGGTGGAGTGCTCCAGATGTCGCAGGTCGAACATGCGCACGGAGCCGTCCGCGCCCACGCTAGCGAACATGTCGCGGGGCTGTAGATAATATAATATAATATAAGGTTACCTCATAGATGATGGTGGAGTGCTCCAGATGTCGCAGGTCGAACATGTCGCGGGGCTGTAGATAATATAATATAATATAAGGTTACCTCATAGATGATGGTGGAGTGCTCCAGATGTCGCAGGTCGAACATGCGCACGGAGCCGTCCGCGCCCACGCTAGCGAACATGTCGCGGGGCTGTAGATAATATAATATAATATAAGGTTACCTCATAGATGATGGTGGAGTGCTCCAGATGTCGCAGGTCGAACATGCGCACGGAGCCGTCCGCGCCCACGCTAGCGAACATGTCGCGGGGCTGTAGATAATATAATATAAGGTTACCTCATAGATGATGGTGGAGTGCTCCAGATGTCGCAGGTCGAACATGTCGCGGGGCTGTAGATAATATAATATAATATAAGGTTACCTCATAGATGATGGTGGAGTGCTCCAGATGTCGCAGGTCGAACATGCGCACGGAGCCGTCCGCGCCCACGCTAGCGAACATGTCGCGGGGCTGTAGATAATATAATATAATATAAGGTTACCTCATAGATGATGGTGGAGTGCTCCAGATGTCGCAGGTCGAACATGTCGCGGGGCTGTAGATAATATAATATAATATAAGGTTACCTCATAGATGATGGTGGAGTGCTCCAGATGTCGCAGGTCGAACATGCGCACGGAGCCGTCCGCGCCCACGCTAGCGAACATGTCGCGGGGCTGTAGATAATATAATATAATATAAGGTTACCTCATAGATGATGGTGGAGTGCTCCAGATGTCGCAGGTCGAACATGTCGCGGGGCTGTAGATAATATAATATAAGGTTACCTCATAGATGATGGTGGAGTGCTCCAGATGTCGCAGGTCGAACATGCGCACGGAGCCGTCCGCGCCCACGCTAGCGAACATGTCGCGGGGCTGTAGATAATATAATATAATATAAGGTTACCTCATAGATGATGGTGGAGTGCTCCAGATGTCGTAGGTCGAACATGCGCACGGAGCCGTCCGCGCCCACGCTAGCGAACATGTCGCGGGGCTGTAGATAATATAATATAATATAAGGTTACCTCATAGATGATGGTGGAGTGCTCCAGATGTCGCAGGTCGAACATGTCGCGGGGCTGTAGATAATATAATATAAGGTTACCTCATAGATGATGGTGGAGTGCTCCAGATGTCGCAGGTCGAACATGCGCACGGAGCCGTCCGCGCCCACGCTAGCGAACATGTCGCGGGGCTGTAGATAATATAATATAATATAAGGTTACCTCATAGATGATGGTGGAGTGCTCCAGATGTCGCAGGTCGAACATGTCGCGGGGCTGTAGATAATATAATATAATATAAGGTTACCTCATAGATGATGGTGGAGTGCTCCAGATGTCGCAGGTCGAACATGCGCACGGAGCCGTCCGCGCCCACGCTAGCGAACATGTCGCGGGGCTGTAGATAATATAATATAATATAAGGTTACCTCATAGATGATGGTGGAGTGCTCCAGATGTCGCAGGTCGAACATGCGCACGGAGCCGTCCGCGCCCACGCTAGCGAACATGTCGCGGGGCTGTAGATAATATAATATAATATAAGGTTACCTCATAGATGATGGTGGAGTGCTCCAGATGTCGCAGGTCGAACATGCGCACGGAGCCGTCCGCGCCCACGCTAGCGAACATGTCGCGGGGCTGTAGATAATATAATATAATATAAGGTTACCTCATAGATGATGGTGGAGTGCTCCAGATGTCGCAGGTCGAACATGCGCACGGAGCCGTCCGCGCCCACGCTAGCGAACATGTCGCGGGGCTGTAGATAATATAATATAATATAAGGTTACCTCATAGATGATGGTGGAGTGCTCCAGATGTCGCAGGTCGAACATGTCGCGGGGCTGTAGATAATATAATATAATATAAGGTTACCTCATAGATGATGGTGGAGTGCTCCAGATGTCGCAGGTCGAACATGTCGCGGGGCTGTAGATAATATAATATAATATAAGGTTACCTCATAGATGATGGTGGAGTGCTCCAGATGTCGCAGGTCGAACATGCGCACGGAGCCGTCCGCGCCCACGCTAGCGAACATGTCGCGGGGCTGTAGATAATATAATATAATATAAGGTTACCTCATAGATGATGGTGGAGTGCTCCAGATGTCGCAGGTCGAACATGCGCACGGAGCCGTCCGCGCCCACGCTAGCGAACATGTCGCGGGGCTGTAGATAATATAATATAATATAAGGTTACCTCATAGATGATGGTGGAGTGCTCCAGATGTCGCAGGTCGAACATGTCGCGGGGCTGTAGATAATATAATATAATATAAGGTTACCTCATAGATGATGGTGGAGTGCTCCAGATGTCGCAGGTCGAACATGCGCACGGAGCCGTCCGCGCCCACGCTAGCGAACATGTCGCGGGGCTGTAGATAATATAATATAAGGTTACCTCATAGATGATGGTGGAGTGCTCCAGATGTCGCAGGTCGAACATGCGCACGGAGCCGTCCGCGCCCACGCTAGCGAACATGTCGCGGGGCTGTAGATAATATAATATAATATAAGGTTACCTCATAGATGATGGTGGAGTGCTCCAGATGTCGCAGGTCGAACATGTCGCGGGGCTGTAGATAATATAATATAATATAAGGTTACCTCATAGATGATGGTGGAGTGCTCCAGATGTCGCAGGTCGAACATGCGCACGGAGCCGTCCGCGCCCACGCTAGCGAACATGTCGCGGGGCTGTAGATAATATAATATAATATAAGGTTACCTCATAGATGATGGTGGAGTGCTCCAGATGTCGCAGGTCGAACATGTCGCGGGGCTGTAGATAATATAATATAATATAAGGTTACCTCATAGATGATGGTGGAGTGCTCCAGATGTCGCAGGTCGAACATGCGCACGGAGCCGTCCGCGCCCACGCTAGCGAACATGTCGCGGGGCTGTAGATAATATAATATAAGGTTACCTCATAGATGATGGTGGAGTGCTCCAGATGTCGCAGGTCGAACATGCGCACGGAGCCGTCCGCGCCCACGCTAGCGAACATGTCGCGGCCGCCGCCCGCGCGGCTGAAGGCTATGTCGTACACCTCCTGGGGAGCAAGTGAATGAGTTTGAGAATGAGAAGAGGGGAAAAGACTTACCCCTCTCAGCATAGGGAATCTTAGTGTGGGATCCAAGGAATTTGTACAAAACTAGTATTTGAGGACTCCTATGTAATGTATTATTGTTAATGTCCAGCAGTGAACGTCTTTCGGTTGAAATTATGAATGACGAAGATGACTGTACAGTGTAAAACTGAACTGAGAAACAGAAAAAAAGCGTCACTTTTAGGGAATCATCATCATCATCATCATCATATCAGCCGAAAGACGTCCACTGCTGGACAAAACGAATGACCTGGTGAAGGTTGCGGGGATCCGCTGGTTACGAGATGCACGGGACCGGTCAATGTGGCGACGCTTGGGGGAGGCCTATGTCCAGCAGTGGACGTCTTTCGGCTTTAGGGAATACCGCGACTAAAATAAAACAGCACAAAATCTCATAAAACGTCACAAATATAATTTAGAGCGGAACCCTAATTCTTTTTACCCGACTGCCGAAGAAGGGTAATGTGTTTATCAGTCTATGTATGTTTGTTCGTATGTGGCGTTCCAGAGATCAAAGGCGCTGGCCGATTTTGATGATTCTTTCGTCAATCGATTCGTATTAACCTTGTGAGTGTCACTAGCTACATTAAAATTGGAAAACAGAAAAATTGCGGATTTTGGGCGCTATATTGTGGGGTCCCAATTGTTTTTTACTTCGAAACCCGTCGTGTCGGGTATCAAAATAAAGGGTTTTAAGAGGTGTTTTCAAAAATATATAACACTTCTATTTAAATGTACCTAATTCAAAAAAAAAATGTAACTAAAAAGTTTCAAATAAAAAAAGTTAATAAAACAAAAAAAAATCGACTGCTTAAAAAGCGCACTAAAAAGACGTAAACAAGAAGAAAATCATGCTGTGCAGTCGGAGGATACATCTGGTTTTGGTCAGCCAGCTCACGAATATGTATCCTCCGACTGCACAGCAGGTTTTTTTTTTGTCTAAAATGAAAGTGGCTGAATCGGTCCACTATCATCGATCTTCTAGCGTATGCCATTCACATCTGGAGTGAGGCCATCGAGAAACACGGGGAAGCGCTAGCCGTCTCCCTCGACATCTCGAAGGCTTTCGACAGGGTCTGGCACGAAAGCCACATTGGTAAGCTTCCCACCTTCGGACTGCCTAGTGGTCTGTGTAATTGGATTACGGACTTCCTGAGGGATCGATCCATCCAAGTGGTTATCGATGGCTGCTCGTCCGGTCAGTTAGATATCAACGCCGGAGTCCCTCAGGGGTCAGTGCTCTCGGCAACATTATTCTTGCTGCACATTAATGATCTGCTAAAACCCGGCACCTTTGGGTACGCAGATGACAGCACTGTTGCTGAGAGATACGTGTCCGACGCACGAACTACTGGGCCTCAGATTCGGTCTCTCCGGGAGGCCATGGTCGAACGCTTGAATCTGTCCTTGAAGGCGGTCTCCGAAAGGGGTGATGCCAATCTGGTCAGTTTCAATGCTACTAAGACCCAGGCGTGTCTTTTTTCCGCTAAGAAGAACCAATTCCACCCGGCTCCATCTTTCCGTGGTGTAACCGTGCCGTTAACGGACCATCTCGAACTTCTTGGTATTACGTTGACATCAACCCTTAATTTTGGTCCATTCATAGAGGCGAAAGTTCAGTTGGCTGCAAAAAAGTTGGGAATTCTTGCAAAGGTGAGACGGTACTTCACACCTGAACAGCTGCTTAACTTGTATAAAGCGCAAGTTCGATCGTGCATGGAGTACTGCTCTCACCTCTGGGATGGATCTGCCAAATACCAGCTTGATTCACTTGAGTCGATTGACAGACGGGCCAAGAGGCTTATTGGCAATGATGCACTGGTCGCGTCAAAGCTCCAGAGCCTCGAACATCGACGCCGAGTTGCCAGCCTGTCGGTTTTTTATCGGTTACATTTCGGGGAGTGTGCGACGGAACTGCACAATTTGATTCCGCCTAGCCCTTTCCATCATCGGACTACAAGACGTACGGCCATGCGCCATCGGTACATGGTGGACATCCCACCCATACGCACAAAGCGTTTTGCTAATACATTCATTGTGCGCACAGCTAAGGAGTGGAATTCCCTTCCGGAGTCTTTGTTTCCTGATAGCTACAACCTTGGGGTCTTTAAGTCAAGAGTGAATAGGTTACTTCTAGGCAAGCGTGCTTCACCGTCGACCACATCATCGCTTACCATCAGGCGAGGTAGTGGTCAAACGCGAGCCTATCGATAATAAAAAAAAAATATCTGTGAAAGTCTAATAAAAATGTTTTGGAGATTATTCAGAACAAAAAGATAGACAAAAACATTGAAAAATATTTTAACATTCATTCAGTATTTATTGTAGTAAAAGCTATAATTTGACATTATAAATAAATAGACACATCAATTTTATTTATATAATACTAGCTGTTGCCAGCGGCTTCGCTCCCGTGGACCAACCTATAGAACCCTTTTTTGGGATTAAAAAATAGCCTATGTTACTCAGGCATAATGTGGCTATCTAATGGTGAAAGAATTTTTCAAATCGGTCCAGTAGTTTCGAAACCTATTAGGTACAAACAAAAAAATGTTTCCTCTTTATAATATTGGTATAGATAATAATTATTATATTAGTGTGTATGTACGTGGGACACTCAGAAAGTTTTGCGAAACTAAAAAAAATTGTTCTATACGTACATATATTTTTATTAAATCTTTTCAAAGTACTTTCCACCAGCCTCTATACAAAGATTCATGCGCCTAAACCAGTTTTCAAAACACTTTTTCCAGTCCGCCGCAGGCACCTCGTTTACAGCCTGCTCGAACGCAGCCAGCGCATCTTCCGGCGACGAAAATTGTATCCCTTTGAGCTGATTTTTTATTTTTGGGAATAAAAAGAAGTCACACGGTGCTAGATCAGGGCTGTAAGGAGGGTGACCCAGGAGTTTGACTGGCGTGCTGTCCAGGAAGTCCCTCGTTTTGAGTGCGGTGTGCGCAGGTGCATTGTCGTGGTGGAGCAGTAGCCCGCGGAGCCCTGTGTTTGGTCGCTTGTTGCTTATAACAGAGAAAACTTCTGGCAAACATTTGGTAGTATACCATTCGGCATTAATGCTTCTTTGATCCCGTAAGGGAATTGATACCAAGTGGCCAGTCAAATTAAAAAAGCTAGCGATCAAAATCTTACCCCCGCTTCTAGATCGCTTCACTTTGGTAGGCGTTGGCTCATTTTGAAACACCCAAACAGTCGACTGGCGCTTGGTTTCTGGGTCGTATTGATAAATCCAGGACTCATCACCTGTAACGATGTCGTAAACACGCCGAGACGAGCCTGCTTCAAATTTGTTAAGCATATCACGGCACCATTCCACCCGGGCCTGCTTCTGAGCATCGGTGAGGTTGTGCGGCACCCAGCGTGATACTACCCTCCTCACGCGAAGATGGCTGTGTAGAATCTCGTGAACGCTTCCCGATCCAATCTTCAATATGTGTTGAATCTCCTGATATGTAATTCGCCTATTGTCTTGGATTAAATTTTTCACTGCTAGCACGTTTTCTTCGGTAACAGCCGTCAAAGGGCGACCGCTTCTTTCGTCATCTCCCAAAGTTGGTCGACCGCGCTTGAATTCGTTATACCAACGATACACGGTTGCCTTGGAAGGGCCTTCATCCATGAATGCCATTTGAAGTCTATCGTACGATTCATCCGGTTTCAGGCGACACTTGAAATCGTATAAAATCATAGCTCTAAAATGTTCCCGGCGCAGATCCATATTTCAGTGAGACACAATACTTTGAATTAACTCGCAAAAAATGTGGAGGGAAATTTTGAAATTGGAACTTACTTATTTTTACTTATAAATAATCATATTTTCGAAAAACATTATAACTGGCCAGTCTCCCATATATAAAAACTTTTTTTCGCAATACTTTCTGAGGGGCCTGGTATATGATAAGAACGGTCACATACCATTTATATAAACTAATTAAGAAGCTAATAGCACACTGATAAAATCTTCAAATTGTTGTTGAATACCTACCACAAAACATTAAAATCTACTCAGTAACTTTCACAGAATCGGTCGAAGTGGTGACACTTAGGAGAGCCTATGTTCAGCATTGACGTTTTCGGCTGATATGATGAATAACTTTTCTATTTACCTTGTCATGAGCAATCAGCTGCGTCTTCACATGTCCCGACACCTCGTTGACCCTACCCAGCACCTGGCCTGTCTCCAGCCCCCAGATGGTGCAGGTGGTGTCGATGCTGCTGGTCCCGATGAGGTTGGGATCCACCTCGTTCCAGTCGAAGGAAGTCAGGGGGGCACAGAAGTCCGAGTTCTTGTTGTTGTTCAGAACGCACTCGAAGAGGGTGTACGGTTCGCCAGCGCGCCAGATGCGGAGGTAGTCGCCTGGAAGGGAATTATAAGATTTCACTTCTACTAATAACTACTACTGATTCTTAACTATCTACAGATTTAAAATGTAACGTGGGGAGACTAGGTGGAGTGATGATATTCGGAGGTTGATTGCAGTTGAGTGGCGTGCGATCGGAGAAGCCTATGCTCCATTGCTGGAAATGGACTGCGGTTGGCTGGTATGATGCAAATATCCTATTCAAAACATAGGTAGAAACATGTTGCTGAAGAATTTGATTCACCACTTCATCTAACCAGCTCAAAAACAATTTATGGCCTGCCTTTCTCAATATCTTAGAATATTTAAATAAAAACCGGCCAAATGCGAGTCGGACTCGTGCACGAAGGGTTCCGTAGCATTTTCGCGAAAAACGGCAAAAAAATCACGTTTGTTGTATGGGAGCCCTACTTAAATATTTATTTTATTCTGTTTTTAGTATTTGTTGTTATAGCGGCAACAGAAATACATCATCTGTGAAAAACTCAACTGCCTAGCTATCACGGTTCACGAGATACAGCCTAATGACAGTCGGAAGACAGACCGACCGCAGAGTCTTAGTAATAGGGTCCCGTTTTTACCCTTTGGGTACGGAACCCTAAAAACACTCATTCTATTTGTCAACATGTAGAGGTAGAATATAATTATTATTTTTTTAAATTTGCCATCTCCATGAAAAGTTCCAGTAACACAGGATTGTTTATTTCTTTTCAAGCTACAAAAGGAACCTTGTCTCTTCAACTTACCGCTGGTAGCCAGCAGGTCAGGGTAGACTCCCTTGCTGTCAGGGATCCACATGATCTTGGTGGTGGGGTAGGGGTGGTCGAAGGTGCTCTTAGCACTGAACTCACTGGTTTCCTCATCTAGAGATATGATTTGTACCTGTACATAGAAAAGTTTTATATTAATCTTACTTATATAAATGCGAAAGGACGGACGGATGATTAAGTTTGTTACCCAATCACGCCAGAATTTGGCACAGATATAGATTATAGTCAGAAGAGCAGTGGTGGCTCAGTAGTAACGGCCGCGACTTACAAGTTATAGGTCGTGGGTTCGAACCCAGGCAGGCGCTTTACTTTGTGTCAATTATTTTCATGATCACTGCTCAAAAGAAAGGTGAAGGAAAACGTCGTGAAGAAACCGGCATGTCTTAGAACCAAAAATTCGAAGACATGTGACATCCACCAACTTGCACTAGGCCCGCGTGGTGGATTACGGCCTCTCACAGAGTGGAGGCCTGCACGCACAACAGACTAAATGAATGTCTAAAGGCATAGCCAAACGGACCCCGTTTGGCTATGCCTTTAGCATCATCATTATCTATCCTTTTAATGATGATGCTAAAGGCATAGCATCCTTTTTTTTTTTCTTCGGGGTGGAAAATCCTCATTGGATGTCCATCGCCCCGGGGAGGGCGGAGGGGTCTGTCAGACTTATACTGACTAAAAACCACCCCGGTGTTCCATCTCACACCTACGCTGAGGGTCGCGGGAACAACGATACTTCCGCAACCCCCGGCTAGTGCTGGCCCGCCTCTGCGGGCCTCGATCTCGGGTTGGGTGGGGTTGAGGTGTTAGACTCCCCCCGCGACGTCTAAGAGGGGCACGCGTGGAACACTACGTGCCGCCACCTCGGGTCCAGATGTGTGGGGGGGCGACGTCCTATCCTAGATTATAGTCTAGAATAGCACATAGGCTAAGCTTTTTCTCCCGGTGTAATGTTCCCCTGGAATGATAAAACACGGTCGCCGAAAAAAAACACGGTTCCTGTGCGGGTGGGCCACGGAAGCGAAGCAGCAGGAAAAAAGCTAGTATGTACGGCATATCAGTTAATGTTCTATCACATTTCATCTTAGCTATTAGGTTAATAAAATTCCCTTGATTGTACACCGAATAAAGGCTGCTCTGGTTAATTGATCAAGTATTATTTTGAAAATTAAGTTTTGTCGAATTATGAGATTAGACAGCTATTTACAAACTACGAAATTCTACTTTTACAAGCATTTTACAATATTCAGATTTTTTTTATATATAGCAAGAGTCGTTAGATGCACACAAGTCTTATTTATATCTCTTTGGTTACCAAGCGGGACGAGGGAAACGTTTAGCACCGTTCCGAGCGCGCGATTGGTTGTTCAGTTGACACAAGGATCGACTGACCAATCGGGTCGCGTCCACGTTCCGTTCGCTCTATATGATGACCAGGTCAGTTCGCACTCTATGCGTTACATGCCAGGGATTGTATCATGGTGCTGACTTTTGCTGTAGACTAATGCCAACTACCAACGCCTTTCCTACGTTTTTTTGTTGTGAAATGAAAATTTAAATTAGTTGGCGCTGTGGTTGAGTGATTGACTGCTGAGCTGTGTGTCGCGGGTTCGATTCCCGCACGGAACAAATATTTGTATGACCTACAGATAGTTATTCCGGCTCTGGGTGTTGTGTATGTGAGTTTATATGTTTGTAAACGCACCCACGATACAGGAAGAAATTCCTAGAGTGGGGCAACGTTTAAAAAATATATAAAGTTATCGCAAGATATAAGTAATTAAGTCTTCATACCATAAATTGAGAGTATCTTACATACCTTGTTATTGTACTCTTCAACAAAGCTACCAAGTGCGAGGCGGAACCGTTTGTCCGGTCGCACGGACCAGTTCATGGAGTACAGCGGCCATGGTGCCTGATATCTGTGGATGTCAAACAGTTTGTGAGTACATTATATATTGAACAGACATACTTATTATCTGGGAAGAGGTCTACTTCAACATCCATGCATGCAATCTGTCTCTTTTTCTGTGTTACCTAACACGCATAAACCGCTGAACCGATTTGGATAAAATTTTGAATGGAGATAGTTTGAGAACCTGGGAAGATTCCGGAATAAAAGCTATTAAACCCGGAAATTATCCTTAAGGGGTTGCAAGTTTGTATGCGAAAAACAAAACAGGCTATTTGAAATACTATTGCGACGCAGTCGCGTACAAAGTTAGTTGGAAATAAGTGTTGAAATTGACGGCGGGGATAAGAAAAAATACACCAAACTACTAAATGTAAAAATAGAAAATACTAGCTGACTCCCGCGGCTTCGCCGTCAACTGGCTAACTACCTGCCTACCTACCATAACTACCCTACCCACCTACCCTATTCACCCTACTCTACCCTACCTACCCTACACTAGCTACCATACCCTACCTACCTACCAATTTGTTGAACTATTTATTTAATTTAAGAAATAATATATACTAACTATACGAATGTAACCAACTTTTGTTTCTACCGACGGCGACGATCTAATTAAAATTTAGAACATAAATGCTGCTATTGTGAGTTAA
This sequence comes from Orthosia gothica, assembly GCA_949775005.1. Lineage (NCBI taxonomy): Eukaryota > Metazoa > Arthropoda > Insecta > Lepidoptera > Noctuidae > Orthosia > Orthosia gothica. The sequence goes on along the minus strand of OX459054.1, from coordinate 20,610,557 downwards.
TCTTAAAAGATAGACATATGCTGTCGCGGACTTTTTTTTAGAACTTTTAAAGAGGAACAATTTCATTATACACGATATTTGCGTAACTTACACCGTCAACGCAGCGCACGCAACGGACCTTCCGTTGCGTGCGCTGCATAAATGGCTCAAAGAGGAATATCCTTTCCCATTTTTGCAACATTTTTCATTTATGCTCGGCTCCTATTGGTTGTAGCGTGATGTTATATAGCCTATAACCTTCCTCGATAATCCAACACAAAAATATTTTTTTTAATTCCAACCAGTAGTTCCTGAGATTAGCGCGTTTAAACAAACAAAATCTTCAGCTTTATAATATTAATAATATTATTAGTATATTAGTATAGATTAGTAGCAACAAGAAAAATTTAAAAAGCCCCGACACATTTTTTTTTCATGCTACATAATTTATCTTGGTAGTAGACACGATTCGATCCACAATCTATTAAAAACGTTATTATGACACGATATCTTGCGAAAACACCCCGATTCAAACAGTAAAACACCCATAACTTTAGAACGGCTGCACCGACTTTCATCAAACATAGCTAAGAACGCTCTCGATAAAGTCACCTTTCAAACAAAACAAACCTAAATCAAAATCAGTTCAACCGTTTAGGAGCTATGATGCCACAGGCAGATACACGGATACACAGTACACACGTCAACTTATAACACTCCTCTTTTCGTCGAGGGTTAAAAATAAATTCTAAGTGACTCGAATATGCAACTTCTAAATAAAAAAATAAATTCCAATTGACAATTAAATTGGCTTTTGGCCGTGTTATGATGTTATTGTTATGTTAAAGTAAATAAATAAATAAAAACGAAAAAACCGGAATATCATTGAAGAGTTAAGTAACACAAGTAAAATTTCACAATTTAAAAACCCCCGACGCATTTATCTTACGAAAACACCCCAATTCAAACAGTAAAATGCCCATAACTTTTGAACGGCTGAACCGATTTTATTCAAACATAGCTAAGAACACTCTCGACAAAATTACCTTTCAAACAAAAAAAACTAAATCAAAATCGGTTCATCCGTTTAGGCGCTATGATGCCACAGACAGACACACAGATACACAGCAACACACGTGAAACTTATAACACCCCTTCTTTTTCCGGCGGGGGTTAAAAATCAGAGAAGGCATACGAAAATACAGGAAAATCAAGAAACTACGAACCTAGTAAAACACAACATCCTATCAGGAGAAACCAGAAAAGCTCTAAAAGAACGCCCGCGAAACGACACCTTGACACTTAAAAAGCAACCGAAATAACATCACTAGCCGCAAAAAACTCTATAAAAGTTTATGATTAAGGTGGATGAAATTCAATTTTACGACACGGAACGGTTTTCTATTGACGGTAGATGAAAAAAATATGTCATCAGTCGTAAGCCAATTACTGTTTGTAATCATATTGTTGTAGGGTAAGCAGTTAAATTACTAAGTGACATCTTAGTACGGATATTGCTTATAGTGCTAACACACGTCCGGATTTGGTCCGGCCGGACCACAGATTTGTGGGCGGAGTTAGTCCGGCCGGACCATATCCGAGCGTGTGTAGAATGGTTCGCCGGACATTTTTATTATTAACTAGCTGTTGCCCGCGACTTCGTCTGCGAAGCATTAGTAATTCGAAAGCTTATTTTTTATATCGCGGCGTAATATTGTAGGTTTTCCATACAAACTTCTAACCCTCTTTCCACCACCTTAAGTATGATTTCCGGGATAAAAACTATCCTATGTCCTGCCCAGGGTCTCAAAGTATCTTCGAACCAAATTGCATCTAAATCGGTTCAGCGGTTTAAGCGTGAAAAGGTAGACAGAGAGACAGACAGAGTTACTTTCACATTTATTATATTAACTCTGCCCGCGACTTCGTTCGTGTGATAGCAACCAAAAATAAGCTGTTACTAAACCAAATAAAAATGTGGTTTCGTAAAGTTCTACGGTTTTAACAAAACTTTATCATCTGTTAAATCGTATTTTGGAGGAAGTTTCGAAAATCTAATAATATCAACCTTTATTGTTTGTTTATGTTGGTATTTATGTCAAGTATCAAGTTTATTAACCCAAGTAATAAGATTATTCAAAAAAACTTTAACAACCCCTAAAATTTTTGTGGGGGTAGTTCGGAAAAACTAATAATAACAACCTTTATTATTTATTTAAGTTAGTATTGGTGCAATGTTTCAAGTTTAATAACCCTTGAAATCAAATTTTTCGATACAAAATTCAACATCCCTAAATCGACTTGTGGGGGTAGTTTAAATTCGGGTGGACCAAAAATCACTTTAGTATGAAAACGAATGCTGCGTAAATTACGCGACACTAAAACGACACTTTTAACCCCCTAAAAAGTTGAATTGCCAAAAATCCCTCCTAAGTGCTCCCCTACATAATAAAAAGAAGCTGTATGTAGTAAAAGTAATCAAAAATCTTTACCACCCCGAAATCGTATTTTAATTGTAGTTTCGAAATACTAATAATGACAACCTTTATTGTTTATTTAGGATGGTATTTATGTCAAGATTCATGTTTATTTACCCAAGAAATCAGATTCCTCAAAAACGCTGTAATACCTCCTAAATCGTCTTTTGAAGGTAGTTGCAAAAAACTAATAATGACAACCTTTATTGTTTATTTAGGATGGTATTTATGTCAAGTTTCATGTCTATTCACCCAAGAAATCAGATTCTTCAAAAAAATTAAAAGCCTCTAAATCAACTTTTGGGGGTAGTTTCGAAAAACTAACAATGAAAGCCTTTATTGTTTATTTAGATTGGTATTTATGTCAAGTTTCAAGTTTATTAACTGAAGTAATAAGAGTCTTCAAAAAAACTTTAACACACCTAAATCGTCTTATGGGGGTAGTTTCAAAAAATAATAATAGCAACCTTTATTATTCATTTAGGTTAGTATTTGTGCCAAGTTTCAAGTTTATTGACCCTAGAAATCAGATTTTTCAAAAACACTGAAGTACCTCCTAAATCGTCTTTTGGGGGTAGTTGCAAAATACTAATAATGACAACCTTTATTGTTTATTTAGGATGGTATTTATGTAAGATTCATGTTTATTTACCCAAGAAATCAGATTCTTCAAAAAAAATTACATCCCCTAAATCATCTTTTGGGGGTAGTTTCGAAAAACTAACAATGAAAGCCTTTATTGTTTATTTAGATTGGTATTTATGAGAAGTAATAAGATTCTTCAAAAAAACTTTAACACCCCTAAATCGTCTTTTGGGGGTAGTTCCAAAAAATAATAATAGCAACCTTTATTATTCATTTAGGTTAGTATTTGTGCCAAGTTTCAAGTTTATTGACCCCAGAAATCAGATTTTTCCATACAAACTTCAACACCCCCTAAATCATCATTTGGGGGTAGTTTCGAAAAAATTATAATGTCATTCTTTATCATTTATTTAGTATACTATTTGTGCTAAGTTTCAAGAATGTTGGTCGAAGGGATTAGATTTTTCATACAAACTTTCAACCCCCTTTTTATCCCCTTAGGGGTGGAATTTCCAAAAATCCTTTCTTAGTGCACACTTACGTCACTTGAGGAACCTTTCTGCCAAATTTCATGCTTCTAGGCTTAGCAGTTTTGGCTGTGCGTTGATTGATCAGTCAGTCAGTCAGTCACCTTTCGCTTTTATAGATATAGATAGAAGATTGAGTCCGTCTCGGTCCACACAAGCGTGTGTAAGCGAGAAAGGATTTGTGAGCGGAGTTAGTCCGGCTGGACCAAATCCGGACGTGTGTTAGCACTATTAATTTTTTCTCTGCCTTACAGGTTGGAGTGTGGCGTACGCTTAACCTGCCCTAATATTTATAAATTGTACCTAAATGCATTAATCTAATGACTCAACAGCGCGCATGTGGGCTGTTTCGTTGTTTGTGTGTTTCAACAATAAGCCGCGCGGATGTTATGGTGCTGTTAGCTCCATCTGTCAGTGCTCTCAGAAAACCGGTAACATCTGTGAAAACTACGCTAGCGGCCACGGGATGCTGTATAATGTTAACAAGCCGGATCTCATGGTTTTCAAGGTTATTGGCAAGAAATGTCCAGTAAATTTGCCACCTATTAAAATCAACGATGTCTATTCGTTTGGTACATCAGGTCACAGATAATATAATACTAGCATACAGATGCCTCATCCCATACAAAGAAACCGTGCCAACATATCTAGCGTTTTTCATCTGATTAATCTTGTTATTTTTGTAAGTACATCAATCGCGTTCGATCCCGTTTCACGGCAATAGATGGTGTTAACAGTGACTTGCAAGTAAAAGGTTTTACTAGGTTCGTGAACATTGATGTACTTTTTAATACCTACATCAATGTTCGTGAATATTTTTTTCTTTCAATACAGTGAAGGTTCGTTTAATAGTATTTTTTTGCACCAAAATGTGTTACAATGCAAATTTTAACAATCGAGTGGAAAGCCTCAGAAATTTAAAAAGGCGCCAGCTATTGGCATCAATCATCAATAATCTTTGAAATGTGAATTAGGAGCCCAATTTTCCATAATTTTGTACTTAGCAGAGTTGATTAAACAAGAACATACAATTTTTATGTTCAATTCCAGAAAATGTTAATTTCACACACAATTCTATTGAATTGTGTGAAATTAACATGTCGCGCCATCTAGTGAGATTTAATTGAACCAAATTTTCTTTCTTAGCAATGAGACCCCGTGATCAGGTATAATACCTTAGACATTTCATTGCTGATGACCTTGGGGATGATGCATTGGCGGTACGGGCGAACATGTTAGCACTTAGATTAGCTCGATGTAGGGTATGACGCCGTCAAACACACGCTCTTTAAAGCATACTGCACATCCCTGAACTCGAGCGCTTTATGTTTCAGCTGTACCAAACGGTCATTTAATGTGCTCGCGTCCAGTATAAAAACTCTTTCAGGGAGCTGATGCGACTGCCACATTATTGTAGTGCATCAGAGATTTTTGCTCAAGCCAGAATTGACAGCTCCTAAGTTAGTTGTAGTGCGCAAGAAGAGTCGAGCGTCTCTTCTCGCCAGATTCAGTGGCAGTAGCAACAGCCTCCTGAAAATGATTGCTGGTAGGTGGGAAGCATGATGAGAGCGCTATAATGAACGAAAATATTACCTAATCACACTTTATTATTAATATTGCAGCACTATTTGTCTCTGCATCACCCAAAGGTGGACAAGTAGTAAATGCCTAAGGCCTCTGTACATTTATGTGCATGAAGTAATAAATAATTTATTCATTTGTTAATCCTGATCCGGAATGCCTTGCAGCAATTACACCAATGGAGCACAAACTTATAATAGACTAACATAAGTTCAGGTTTCTCACAAAATTTTCCTTTACCACTGTCGCTAACTTCAGCAATGTCCAAGAAAGTCTTAGAAAGTACATATAAATGAATAAGTTGCCAAAACCTTAAAATAATTTGTCCCCATTTTAACCAAAATCATCATTGAGATTCTAACATCAGGACATATTTCAGAACAATGGGAAACCTCACACATAAATCTTATTTACAAATAAGAGTGAAAAGAAGACTTATAGACCATTAAGCCTGATGTCAAGTGTATGAACACAGGTCTTCTCCAAGATAATACTAGATCGAAAAAGATTCAAAGTGAATGAAAACCATCCACTTAAGCAGGCTGGCAAGCTGCTGATGCTGGCAGGAAGTTTCACCACAACAGACAACATACATACAACGAAATCATATAAAAGTACAAGTGAAACCTGTGTATAGTGCTTGCCAAAATTTGGGCCGCCTGAAGTTGGCTTACCGAAGCGCAAGGCACAAAAAAATGTTGCTGTTTTTGTTTTTTTGGATCATTTGGTTTCCTTCATGATAGTTGAGCTGAGTGGTGTCGATTCATGCGTCATGTTCGTGAACGGGCGCCGTCAGTTGGGATTGGTCATAACTTAACTGCTTCGGATGTTAATGGTTTTCTAGTACCTATTATATAACTGCACAGTGCATGTGTGAGTACTTTTAATACTTTATACCTGTATGTAGTAGAGTATGTAGGGATTCTGGGTGCATCATTCTCACGTGTATGAATTTATTAATGTATGTACTTATGTACCTAAATATTGTAAAAACTGTATTTTTTTAAAATGTGAATGGAGTTTCTCTTGCGTTTTTCTCCATAACAAGCTACTTGCCGAATGCACGGTAGAATCAATTTTTATTACTTGTAAATTTTAATTTTGATGTTCACAAGGGTGGCCTAGTTGAAGTAAAATATCTCTGTCTTTGAAAATTTGTGATTGTTTTTCGGTTTATCCGCACTAATGAAGATTAGGTATTTTAAGTTTAACATACATTCAAGTGGTCTTTTGATTTTAGAATCAATTTTTTTTTTTTTTCTTTTTGTTCGCCCTTTCGGGCAGGCTAAGGTCTTGGACCATACCCCCTCGTCTTCAGTGCAATTTTAACATTCTTTAATATGCATTAGAATACGGGTGTAACAGATTCTAATGGTTTTTGGAGTATTTGGCAGCAAATTGTATCGAGTCAGCCTTCCCAGTAAGATTTGCGGAGGTAGTCAATACTACAATAAAATTCTCCGCTCCACTATCCTGAGATCGCTTCTGTCAATGATTTCACATATTGTCCAGTTGCGTAGATAGTTGAGACACAAAACTACACCAATTTTATATCACAATATCCACTAGGAATCAATTTGCAAATAATATTAACAGCCGCTGAACTTCACTCGAAAAAATCCCGCCAAAAAACCCCTTTTAGAATCAAATTAAAATTATCTTGACAGAAGATATTTTTTATGTATAACCATAAAGTATGTACATATGTCTGTGGTGGAAAACTTGGATTAATAAAACTTTATAAAAACATAGAAACAATATTCTTGAAACTTATCTAAAAGTTTAGAGCCAACTTAAAACATGCACAAAGTTTGGACTTTGGTTCATTCCTATTTACTCATCAATACGGTAAATAAACTGCACACAAGGGCAAGTTAGGGTGACTTGACACTCACTTGTATATTTCCTTGCGTTTTGTGCTGGAACTCGTGGTACTTGAGCTACTATGTGGCATCGACATCTTAACTGATTGAATGTTTGTGTACAAAACTGTAAAAAAAAAATACAGCTATTTTAGGTATATTTTACCAAGGAACTTGACAAATTAATCACTAATCAGTAAGATATTATTTTAATTCATATTCACATTAACTGTTAAGATAAAAACAATTATTTCGCAAACAAATAATACGAAATGCGAACACAATATTGTTACAAACAAACCTCGTGTTACAATGAAATTAGCACTACCTTTAAGGTTTTAACATAGGTGTCGTATTAACACGAAAAGTTATAGATTTTTAATTAGGACAAAGCCTAGTTTAAAACTTTATTTATAAACTAAATTCCATGTGAAACGAACGAAAGCATTATTTTTACAATTTTGACGTGACCGATGACATTTTGAATTAATGTTGCTATATGTATGTATAAATGATGAAATTGATTATTGATTTTAAAGTGATGTTGCCATGTCATGGGTTGTTTCTTTATTAGCAAGAGATGTAGAAAACTTCAACGTTATTCAGGAGGATACCAAGGGCCGACCGTCTACACCCGGGGGTACAACGGGTGCGTGTTTCCCGAGCATGGAGTCCTAGGGGGCATAAGCCGATCTATTTTCGAGTTTTGCAGAGCCCGAGGCAACAAATGAACATAAAATAACATACCTATCAACAAACACTTTGCGACGGGTCGGGTAAAAAAATAGTTTTCATGACTGACGGAATATATCTCGCAAACGGTATGCTTGACAAAAATATGATGTACCCATACCTAAAGTGACCAGACGTCCCGTTTTGAACGGGACTGTCCCTTTTTATAATTACGAGTCTGGCAGGCTTATTACGTATCTTTTGCAAGAGCAAAACGATAGCGATCAAACGCTTTATGTCATAAAAGTCGGCATTACCTGCAGTGTAGATATGTTAAGTCCTACACAATCGTTTGCTAATCGCTCGCTGTTTGTTAAATACACTTATTTAAAAAAAAAACCGCCAACGACTCTAAAACTTCTGTATGGAAGAACTGGGGGGTAACCACAAGCTCTTAGAGTAAGGTTATTTTGAGATCGAGTAAGTGACAGATGTATACAAGTCAGATACATCTGTCCCTTACTCGATCTCAAAATAACCTTACTCTAAGAGCTTGTGGTCACCCCCCTGTGCGCAAAAATCGCTATCGTCTTGCTCTTGCAAAAGATACGTAATAAGCCTTCCGGTGTCCCCGAAATGAACTCTGGGACGCAAAATTGACCCGTTTTCTGAAACCGCGCGAAAATTTGAGTATTCGAGTCGGTACAATCATCTCTGAAAAGCTGAGTTGAAGCTCTATAGGAGTTTTGCGCCAAAACTGAAACGGAATATCGACAAATGCTCGGCTATAGCAAAACCAGATGGCTTGCTCTTTATGCCTGCCTTGGAAAGGGTTTTAAAAATGTAGGTATCAGCCATTAAAAACGGCACTGATTTAAAGAGGCAGTTGTAAATAGCGGTTTTGGTAAGTTACAAATTATAAATGGCACGTTTAATAACTAGTTCAGCAGTTAAAACTAAGCAGTAAAGTAAACAAAAATGAGTAATAAAAATTATGAAATGGATCAGTGAATATATAATTGAGCAGGAAAATAATTAAATGGGGGGTAAAAATTATTGAACGAGCGGGTACGTGTGGGCAGTACTAAATCGGAATTTGTCGGTAAGAAATCTCATTCTAAGCAATTCTATAAACAATGAGTCATCTCGTTCGAACCTAACCTGTCCGTGTCGGGGTGCCCCAAGTTCCCGAGCTCGCTTCGCTCGCTCTTGGACTGATTCGTTGACCGTCACTTATGGTTTTAATGATAACGTTGGTTTTAACATAGAATAGGTGCAAGTACGATTAGAATTTAAGCAACAAAATCGACGGAGCCCCGCTGCGTGGGGATCCTATTTCTGTCTGCAGGGTCTAAAGTAACCTAACACGAACGAGATGATTGGAGCTGAGTTCGCTCGCTCAGCTCCTGTCATTTCGTTCGAACCTAACCTGTCCGTGTCGGGGTGCCCCAAGTTGCCGAGGTCGATTCGCTTGCTCTTGGACTGATTCATTGACAACGTTGCAAGAATTCAAAACACGAGCTCACGCGAAACGATTACCAACCCTGTGATTGGTCGCTTCCGCCACCCGCGCTAATAAGCTCTGCCCAACTAACGAACATTTACCTCTCTTTTTAATGAATTTGAGTTCGGGTGTCACAGCTCGCTATGATCTGCCGAACTATTTAACGAACCGCTCATTCCATCATTTTTACTGCTCATTCACCGCCAGTTTCCCAGCTCAAAATTATCGGCGAATTAATGTGACAAATTGTCAAGCACGCGTTATCTGCTGTGATTGGTTGAATGAATTTTCAACAGCCAATCACAACAGATAACGCGTGCTTGACAATTTTTCACATTGATTCGCCGATAATTTTGAGCTGGGAAACTGGCGGTCAGTTATTGGGCTGCTCAATTATTTTTAGAATTGACTTTGTATGATAAAATAACCGACAAATTGTTTTTTTATTACTGTCCATGTTTTACTGTCGCAATAATTAATCAACCGCCATTAAATTATATAACTGCTCAATATGTTTTTCAACTGATCATACTATCATCTCGAATATTTAAATAACAGCTCAAAAAATTAGTTCCCTTAGAAAACTACTTTTTGAGTATTGAAAAATGTCACCTGTTACTAAAATATTTTTTGAATATCCCACATCCGAATTGTGGCCAATGTCCCGTTTTGAGTCAAAGACTAAATGGTCACGTTAACCATACCCTACCTTCATTTTAAAATTCCTGCTCAGTGATACCACACTGGGGTGGAGCGAAAAAAATAATTTGAATACTTCGTGCCCCCTAGAGGGCGCCTATATTTCAATTAATGTGACGGCACAAAGCCTATAACCTGCAGGAAAATTAATAAGAAGCTTCCAACGACACCTCATTTGAGAAATTATGATAAGTAACTAGTTTAGAAGTTATGAGGGAACAGATGAACATACATAGGTACATACACACATACCGGCCAAAAACATAAACCCTTCCTTTTGCTTCGCCATAGTCGGGAGAAAAGTACAAGACTCTCTAAATAAAACTTATTTTATCCATAAGTTATGTCTTGACATAATGCAATAAGTTTTGTTTTATATTTTTTCAGCAAAAATCAGTCTCTATATTTATTTCATGTAACCTATTTATTATGTGTAACGAGTAACCTATTTTCTTATTTTCTATTATATTTTGGGTACCCATATTTTACTTTGTTTAAAATGTCTGTCATGTCAGCTCACAAGCACAACCCCACTCCCATCGGCGCCTAAAGAATTGAACATAGCATTTTTACGTTAAATAACATAATTATGTACATGACCTAAACTGTAGGCGTATGTCAGGGATGGCGAACCTTTAATGGTGATTGGGCCATCATGGTAACATAGAACTTCTAAACTACATAATTTGACAAATGAGATGTCGTTGGAAGCGCCTTGTTTGTCCGCTGGAGTGACGTCACATTAAATTGAAAGTGGCGCCCACTGAGAGGGCACGAAGACAAGAAAAAAAACACCCTACCCTATCATGTGTGGTATCATTGAACAGGGATTTTAAAATGAAGGTCAGGTTTGGTACATCATATTTTGGTCAAGGGTACCGTTTGCGAGTTGCGAGGTATATCCCGTCAAAGTCATGAAGACAATTTTTTTATCCGACTACGGCGTCGCAAAGTGTTTGTTGATCGTTATGTAAGTATGTATGCATTTATGCTTTTATGTTCATTTGTTACCACAGGCTCTGCAAAGACCCAAAAATACATTAAATAAAAATAAGTTCAAAAAATAAAACCCGATTACTAAAAAATCACGCTCCATAAAGTATGAAACAAGCGCAAAACCATCGTAACAAAACAATACATTCTGCAAAGTAGCATACCTACGACCACGTACCCAAAGGGTAAAAACGGGACCCTATTACTAAGACTCCGCGGTCCGTCTATCTGTCTGTCTGTCACCAGGCTGTATCTCATGAACCGTGATAGCTAGACAGTTGAAATTTTCACAGATGATGTATTTCTGTTGCCGCTATAACAACAAATACTAAAACAGAATAAATATTTAAGGCGGACTCCCATACAACAAACGTGTTTTTTGCGATAATGGTACGGAACCCTTCGTACACGAGTCCGACTTGGCCACCTGGCCAGTTTTACTTTAATTTTATTCTAACACTTTTGGAGACATCAGTACGAGGAATGGTCAAGTATATAGAGTAAGGGCAAAGAGTATGAAAAATCGAACAATTACATGCGAGATGAAAGACGCGACGTGGTTCTCAGTCTATGTTATTGGTCGATTTTCTATACTCTTTGCCGTTTGCCTAGCCGAATTCAGTAAACGCAATAATTTTGTTGTCAAAATAACTTTGTCGCAGATTTTTCTTGGTTACTGAATGTTTAAAATAAATACTATTTATTTATACTTGCCATAATAAAATTCATTGACAGTTTAATTTACTTGAAAATGAAGGAGAATATCCAAAATTATTTAAAATAAATCATGAATTGTTTTAAATAATATGTGCGTGTGCGTAATTTGTTTTCTTTGCAAGTTATTAATAAAAACTAATTAATGTAAATTGTTCTTTTCACCTTCTGATTCACGACTGGATAATTTTATAACTATTACACACGTATTGAATATGAATTGAATAGTTATTATATTAGTCACCTTAATCCGAATTTCGACCTACATTTAAATATTTCGGACGTGCGCCTTGCATTCCTTCGGTGCGCACGCAATGTCAGTGTTGCCTGATCAAAAACAGTCCCACAGTATAGGTAGAGTAGAGATAGATACATATTCATATTCTTGCAAATCATTATATAAGTACCTAAAGATCATAGTTCTGCAAAATCTACTTTGCTTGGTGACAACTATTTGGGGTTCTTGTTTATCAATAGACTCAGCTCGGTTAAATATATTATATTACCATTCTACAGGTTGAGTAGCCAGTAGATTGGCAATGCCCACAGAAATAGTCGAGTTTTATGATCTGGTGCATTTGTTTAGAATTATCGTAAAACCAGTTTTAGAATGTCCACCAGTGATATTCTCCTCCAATTTCTGAATTATCAATTTGAAGTTGACTAGGTACTAATTGTCAAATTATACTTTCGTATGAAAACCTGTCAAATTTTGCATTAGTAGGGTATTCATCATCATCACCAGCTTTTTAATGTTTCCACTGCTGGGACACAGGCATCCTCTCTGTGAGAGAGGTAATGGGCCTTAATCCACCACGCGGGCCCAGTGCGGGTCGGTGGATGTCACATATTTTCGAATTTTTGGTTCTAGGACATGCCGGTTTCCTCACGATGTTTTCCTTCACCGTTTTAAGAGCAGTGGTGATGAAATAATTTACACAAATTAAAGCGCCTGCCTGAGTTCGAACTCACGACCTACGACACGTAAGTCAGAGCTGTTACCACTGGGCCACCACTGCTAGGGGGCTTAAGGGTATTACACTATCTTAAATCTAGGATTATAGATCTATTAGCTGACCCCCGCGGCTTCGCTCCCGTCAAAATTATAGCCTAGCCTATGTTACTAGGGAATATTCTAGCTTTCCAAAGGTGAAATAATTTTTAAAATCGGTCCAGTAGTTTCGGAGCCTATTCGGTACAAACAAACAAACAGAAAAATATTTCCTCTTTATAATATTCTTATAGATGAATCATATTTATATGATAGTGTAATCATTTTGGATATGATCCTATGTATGGTAGTGTTATACCCCCTAAGAGAAAGGTTTAACAATTTCATAAATCAATACAGAATCCACCCCTTAGAAACGACTTTGCAAAGTACCCTGCTGAAATACAGTAATGTAGTTAATAGACTTCCATTTTCTCATCACATGGGTCTTCCATCTTGGATCCTTTTACACCTAGTAATCTGTAATCAGTCACCAACCAACTCAAATTGGGGTAACTTCGTGGTCCACACATGGCCGCCCATGGCACAACCGACCTTATCAATTCAGAGCACATACAGATAGCTCCGGTTAAGGACATCACTTTCTTTATTACGTCAGCAATCGTTTAGGAAATCCTGATATAATTAGTTGCGCAAGAGTTGCCCCCCAGGCGTTTTAAATGAACACGTAGATCATAATAATATTGAAGTTATGATTTAACTGATAGATAACTTTGCCTAATAGCTGGCCGGTATACCTACCTACCATAGGTAGGTAGGTAGGCATTAGGTAGGTAAGTGTACTTATTACTGTTAAGTTATCCTACTACGAGTAGGTATGCATTGTGAATAAAATAACACATACCTAGCTGATTCTGGGCGCCTTACAGTGACTGGCTGTTGTATTGATAACTGCAGCATTGGGTACGTAATTATGTTATTTATTTATTTAAACTTCATGTACAATGGTGATACATAGGCGGACTTAATGCAGCAAGGCATTCTCTTCTTCATTCTCTCAGTCAACCTTTGGGTTAAAAAGAACACAACAGTGGCAGGTGTAAAAAATATTCACAATAATTTAAAGTCAGATATTAATAAACTTATAACATATATTAATAATAAATTTAACTTATAAAATACATAAAACAATAGACTAATAATATTATAAAAATGCCAAATACTAAATGAGACTGTTTAATATATAATAACTGTGACGAAGACCGAGCTATGTATGAGAGGTCTATATATAGTGATATGTTACAAGTATGAGGAGTTATAGCATTTTTAGGGTTCCGTAGCCAAATAGCAAAAAAAAACCGGCCAAGTGCGAGTCGGACTCGCGCACGAAGGGTTCCGTACTTGGTAAATTGCGGTTTACGATTTATGACGTATTAAAAAAAAAACTACTTACTAGATCTCGTTCAAACCAATTTTCGCTGGTAGTTTACATGGTAATGTACATCATATTTTTTTTTTAGTTTCATCATTCTCTTATTTTAGAAGTTACAGGGGGGGGGACACACATTTTACCACTTTGGAAGTGTCTCTCGCGCAAAATATTCAGTTTAGAAAAAAATTATATAAGAAACCTCAATATCATTTTTGAAGACCTATCCATAGATACCCCACACGTATGGATTTGATGGAAAAAAAATATTTTAGTTTCAGTTACAAGTATGGGGACCACCAAAATTTATTGTTTTTTTTCTATTTTTGAGTGAAAATCTTAATGCGGTTCACAGAATACATCTACTCACCAAGTTTCAACAGCATAGTTCTTATAGTTTCGGCATAAAGTGGCTGTGACATACGGACGGACAGACAGACAGACAGACAGACAGACAGACAGACAGACATGACGAATCTATAAGGGTTCCGTTTTTTGCCATTTGGCTACGGAACCCTAAAAACGGAACCCTTATAGATTCGTCATGTCTGTCTGTCCGTCCGTATGTCACAGCCACTTTTTTCCGAAACTATAAGAACTATGCTGTTGAAACTTGGTAAGTAGATGTATTCTGTGAAACGCATTAAGATTTTCACACAAAAATAGAAAAACAAGAAATTTTGGGGGTACACTATACTTGAAACTGAAACTAAAATTTTTTTTTTCATCAAACCCATAGGTGTGGGGTATCTATGGATAGGTCTTCAAAAATGATATTGAAGTTTCTAATTTTTCTAAACTGAATAGTTTACGCGAGAGACACTTCCAAAGTGGTGTCCCGCCCCCTGTAACTTCTAAAATAAGAGAATGATAAAACTAAAAAAAATATATGATGTACATTACCATGTAAACTTTCACCGAAAATTGGTTTGAACGAGATCTAGTAAGTAGTTTTTTTTAATAAATCATAAATCGTAAACCGCAATTTACCAAGTACGGAACCCTACGTGCGCGAGTCCGACTCGCACTTGGCCGGTTTTTTTATATTGGAATTTTGCCTAGCCTCTGCTCTGTATCTTTCTGCAGGCTCTTAGTTACCAGAAGCTTGCCTGTAAAAAGACACAAGGGGAATCCTCATTTGGATTTACCGTCCGTCTAGGGTGAACGGGAGTTTATGTCCGATTCCTTTCGAATAAAAATCGACTATTCCTACCGCCACCATGAGTCGAAGTCCCGGGATACAAGTAATTTCAATTTCTGGCCTTTTCTTCGGCCAGAGAATCAGCATTGCCATCCAACGTGGCAATGCTGCCAGCGTTCTGGGCACGTTTCCCATTGACATCGATGTGGACGAATTTTTTGATGCACAATAAGGTCTTTTTCGTCTCCCTTTTGTATTTGTATATAGGTTTGTTTTTGTTTTTAGAATTTTCAATTGTATATATGTTAGTAATTTCACAAGCACGGTTGATATCCTAAAAGTAAAGAACTTTTCACACGCTGACTACAGATGCAGGGCATCATACTGTCCTCGGTGCACTATGACAGTCACTTAATTTTGCGAAAGTTGTAGTTGCTACCTATAGCAATACATACTTGCAAATAATTAAGGGGAAATGAAGTAACAAGTGTGCAATGCAGTGAAGGTCGATACTCGTTATCAGTATTGCAGATTTGCAACAGGTATGCGAGTCCATTGAGTAACTTAACTTAAGAATTACTTAAGTAATTCATTGGAAAAGCTTCGGTAAAAGGATTTGAGAAAGTTGTTTCAGCCTATTGGCATGATTAAAATGATTGGCATTGGCAGTTAAGTTACCTACTAACCCTCTTGCTAATAAACACAGAATAAAGTTATACCAAGTTCAAACCTATGAAAATGTATGGTTATTCCTTTGTTATTCCTGGTATAACTTTATAACGTGTTTATATGTAAGAGGGTAGAGATAGAAGTCATATCATCATTATTTTGTCTGGTGAAGCTAAGCTGAGTATTAACAGCAACTGAAGGAAGAAGTCATTGGATGAATAGCCACCCTCAACAAAAAAACAAAAGGTGTCGATCTTTAAGGTCCCTTCGGACACATCCGAGAGACGACCTTGGCAAGCGTTGCTTACACTTGCCGCTTGCTTTTTCGGATTTGTGATCGACTGATCGTCCCTACTTACCGGGTCTCCTCCGTGCCTTGGAAAGCGCGTCAATTCTTTGGTCCCGGCTGACATTTATAGATCTTAGATAATTTACAGGTAGTCAGAAGCCAGAAAATCTGACACCAGTCGTCCAGTTTAGCCATGGGATACCTATGGTGCTACAAAGTTACTGGGTTGTAGAGGTCAGACAGGTAGTCGCTTCATGGTAAAATCTGACACCGGTCGTCCAGTCCAGCCATGGGAAACCTATCGTGATACCCAGTTACTGGGTTGTAGAGTCAATTAGGCAGTCACTTCAAGGTAAAATACTATTATTAAGCTGCTTCCGGTTAGATTTGATGCTGACTCCGATAATTTTGGGAAAAGGCTAGTCTGGTGAATCTTCATCGGTTTGGTTCGCTGCAGTAGGTTTCAGTATCTTCGTCTTCTTACACCTCAGGGGGGTAATAAGGGGCATACGCTCTTAGAGTAAGGTTATTTCGAGCGGCGTAAGGGACAGATATATGTATATGACTTGTATAAATCTGTTCCTTTTTTCCAGTCGCACCATGATAGTTTTGATACATCAGCATGATAGTTTAAACACGTCTTGATACGAGGGCTCTTTACCGACATTAGATTGGTCAATCTTTTCTAGCTTAGAAGTTTGTCTTATTGTATTAAGACGGTACCCTGACCAAAAAATCAGCATGAGATATGAGCGTTCCTATTGGTCTAGCGGCACTGGTGGCGCATGAATTACAGTAGTGAATACGCCCAGATTTTAGAATAAAATCTTTATAAAATCGAATTTTGGTCTTTTGAAAAAAATAATTCTACAAAAATGTTCGTTTAAATTGTCTATCCATTAGTGTTAGTACAAAAAATAATCAATGAACACTTTACGAGGAGATGCATAATATCAATAATTATTTCTCATTTTTATGTTTTTTTGGAAGTAGATTAGTGAAATATATACAACATTTAAAAAAAAAAACTAAATCTACCATTTTAGAATCAATATTATGTAGAAATTTAATGTATTTTTATTAATTGATATTTCTTTTTAAATAACGAGTAGAAAGCTCCTAAAAACAGCACATAAAACGGCTTGCGCGGCGTTTTGCTCGGGGTACCGCCTTAAGGATACACTAGTCAAAAATTCTTCCATACAAACGTAGTCTAGAGATTACTACACTGTTTGACGATGTACGTTCAAAACTAAAAAATATATCAATTTGTCTCATCATTATCTAGTCCTGTATGGAAACAAAAATGTTAAAAAATAATATATTTGAAAGTAATGAGCGTCGAAAGTTCCATATTTCAACACTAATTTTAACGCATCTTTGGGCGAAAATAAATACCATAAAAAGAAGGAAAATTGCAAAACGGCCTCCATACAGGGATAGATTAGTAATTCAACAATGCAAATAATGTTATTTTAAAAATATACATTAATTTGTTTTGTCATGATATCTAGACTCCCAAAGATCTATTTATAAAATTTCGCGCGGTCGTTTTCGTCCTAAATCATCATCCATTTCGATACAAATTTGCAAAAGTGCTAATTCGTACGTGAACTAGCTTCTTACTGCTCCTCACAGCTTAGAAGCTGTGAGGAGCAGTAAGAAGCTAGTTTCTTTCGCACGTGTTGTCGGATGAGATAGCATGCATTTTAACCCCGCGCACAAAATAGTTCGTGCAGTCGACTAGTTCAACCTTAAGGAAAATTTAAGGTTTTTCCAGTACGATGTAGAAAGCTGTAAAATTATAAACATAGGTACTTAACAATTTATCTTGTTTACATTATACACCTACATACCTACGCTTATCAACTTAAATAGAAATCTGCACATAAATAAGATTTGCCGCTATTAATACGCCGTAATATGTATAAAATAACTGACGTCCATAATAAATTCTATAGAACTCGTACTGATTATATCTTTAACCTTTACATTTGTTTGAACTTTACAATATAACGGACATTATGACTTTATCGAATGTATTATGACTACATGTTTCTTCAAGTAATGCTGAGTAGGTATCTTTTCAAGTCGCTGACAGAAGCTAGTTTTGTGTATTACAGACTTACTAACGCTGTTAAAATCTGCAAATCATAGAGTAAAATGGCATTCAGAAAAAGCGCCTTCCTTTTGCAAGTTCATCGAGACATCGTCAGCAAATAATAAGCACCAAGGAATCATTAGGCGTCATTTTTCAAGAGCTTAAAAAGATAAATTACAAGTTCCTGCAATGGTCATTTCTGACACCGCAAACAGCGAATTGTCCTTGAACAGAAGATTTGCCGAGACGTTTGCACGTCCGTCAAATTAGAAGTCTGTAACATTGAGGTAATAATGTACTACGCACTACCTATTATCTCAATGGTCTGTAACGAAAGTTTTCGTAGTTAGTGCTCTTACTTGTATTATGGTTTATCTAAAATAAAGAGTAGTTATTCTATCCTCTGTATCTACTCTCTGTAAACCCCAATCGCAGCAAATTCTGTCTTCTACATAACCTCCTCTAAAATCTATTAACATTGTACCCAAACAGTAAGTACCTAAGTAAATGCTTGTAAAACACGATCTCAAGCAGTCCATTCATCTGACAGAACCTCGTTAGGTCAAGGCCCCCAATATTAATAGCAGTCTTTTGTCCGGCTGCACCATTCGTCATGTTTTGACAACTCGCAGCTTGCACGAGATCGTCAAAGGTTAATACTCAATAGAAAACCGGTTAGATTAACTTTTTATTGTGGTATTTGTATTGTTCTGCAAAATGCGGGGCTTTGCCTTGATACGGTTAGTAGGTGTACCATGCTTATTGTTTAATTGGTGTAGCAAACGTGATCTAGTTCTATCGTATAATTGGGGTCCCCCAGTATTTGTGCGTAATTCTAAGCAGTTCCGTTTGTGAAACAGGATACTTGTTATCTTGAAAAAGTGTAATACCGTGATTATACATTACATAGATAAATCAGTAGAATAAGGTTTCTCCATAGATTATGTACTCACACAAGAGAGGACCCAAATGTGTTGGATCGACGATTATATATCGTCTAGGTAAGAATCTTTTAGCAAGCAGAAGCTACTACTTAAGGGTAACAAATTAACAAATCTGGCTATTTATTCCATTGCGAATGTAAATAATATAGAGAGGTCTAATCTACCAAAGGGCAAGACGATGATGAAGTAATGTTTTGTAATGTTTCGCTGCTATCAAAGCTAAACTGGCTAAAACGAGATTACTTTTTAGCTTAGCTTTTGGATCCTCTAACAAAAAACTGGGGTAACTACTTCGTGGGGTACCGTGTCCCTCAGCTATTCCACACAAATTCGTGTAAAACTAACGCTGGTGTGCGCGTGCCTCTTCGTCGCCTCGTTGATGCGTACATCTCTTACTTCATGGATGCGGGAGCAATAGAGTGTAATGAATTCTTAAGTATATATAAATTTATTATCTTTCTTCTTCTTATTTTTTATGATGCACACTATTTGTTTGTTTTCTTTTGACTTTTTTTTTGTGAATTCGTGGACAATGTTGTAGGTTACATGGGTAACATAAACATGGAAAAAAAAATGTATTTCTAAGTATTGTACTAATTTGAGTTGGCAAATAAAATAAAACCTACCACAACCACGTAGCGCTTGTCCCGGTTTCTTAGCAGGGAGTCTGAGCGCTGCGGCCCATATGCGCCGCCGGAGACTACAGCGCCCGACACAACAACACAGCGGCCGTCGGCGAACAAACCGCCGCCCACTCGCTCGCGAGCGTACAACGTGGCGGAATCGCAGAGTCGTAAAAATGTGAGTACATGCCCTATATGTTTAGTGGAGGGTCACAACATATATAAATGTGAACAATTTAGTGCAGCCGTAATTGAGGAACGTTGGAACATGGCGCGGGAGCGCGGACTATGCTTTACGTGTTTACGTCTGCGTAACAAGGCGCATAAGTGTAATCGTAAAAAGTGCAGCGTAGGTGGTTGCGAACGAATGCACCACTCACTACTACATAGAGAGCCGGTGAATGTAGAAACTAAAACAGAAACTGATGAATCTGCAAGGGAAACCGTGGCATCGACGTGGATACAACATGCATGTAAGTCGTACTTAAAAATTATTCCTGTAGTAATATCCGGACCGGCGGGCGCGGTGCAAACACACGCGCTCCTAGACGACGGATCGACCGTCACACTCATTGACGCTGACATCGCCGACAGAGTAGGCCTACAGGGACCTCGCGCACCGCTCAAAATAGAAGCGATTGGAGACACAAAGGCGTCGCCGGAGTCATGTAAAGTACGCGTTAGCATACAAGGGCCATCTAAATATAAACATATTATCAACGCTCGAACTATAGCCGATCTATGTTTATCCGCTCAAGCAATCGCGCGGCAGGACGTCGCTGACTGCAAACATCTACAAGACCTGGCGGAGTACTTCAAGTTCGAGCGGGCTTCGCCAAAAATACTGATCGGCCAAGACAACTGGCACCTCCTCGTGTCTACTAAGGTAAGGCGCGGCCGCCGCGATCAACCAGTCGCGTCATTAACGACATTGGGTTGGGTACTACATGGAACACACAGTCGGGCGCTGCCGCGTCCGGATCGCGTCAACTATGTCAACACACACGAGGAGTCCGAACAACAGAGCATGGATCAGCAGCTACGTGATCACTTCATGCTTGAGTCCCTCATGATCACGCCGAAACTGCCTACTAACGATCCAGATCAGCGAGCGATCACGCTTCTAGAGGAACGTACGACGGTCCGAGATAAGGTATATGAAGTACCGCTACTATGGAAAAGCGATACCGTCGAGATGCCAAATAATTACGAAAATACATTACGCAGACTACTCAGTGTAGAACGCAAACTAGACAGGGACAGTTCCCTGAAAGATAAATATGGTAAACAAATGCAAGCACTTATCGATAATGGCTACGCCGAGCCGGCGCCGCCTACTTCTACTATTGGGCGCACGTGGTACCTACCACACTTCGCCGTACTTAACCCACTAAAACCGGACAAGCTGCGAATAGTCCACGACGCTGCCGCGACTACTAAAGGTAAGTCACTGAATGACTACCTTCTCAAAGGTCCTGACATGTTACAGTCACTACCCGGAGTACTAATGCGCTTCCGTCAACGACGCGTCGCCGTGTCAGCAGACATCAAAGAGATGTTCATGAGAGTGAAGATACGTCCCGAAGATCGCGACGCGCTTCGCTATCTATGGCGCGGAGACAGGCGTGACGACAGGCCACCAGACAAATGGAGAATGACGTCACTGATATTCGGCGCTACGTGTTCGCCGTCGACCGCGATTTACGTGAAAGACGTCAATGCTCGCAGGTACGAAAAATGTCATACTGAAGCATGTCAATCGATTATTAAAAATCATTATGTCGACAACTTGTTGGACAGTTTCGACACCTCCGAGGAAGCAGTACGCGTCTCTAAGGACATAGATCGTATACATAGGGAAGCTAATTATGAACTAAGACAGTGGGCGTCAAACAGCAAGGAAGTTCTGGACGCGTTAGCTCCAGGGGCAGCAAACGACAACCTCGGCCTCAACATGGACGCGGCCACCGAGCGCGTCCTAGGACTAGAGTGGAGACCAACTCAGGATGACATAGGTTTCAATTTAGACCTATCGAGGCTTCCACCTACACTTATCGGCAAACCCAGGCCAACAAAACGTGAAGTACTACGTATAATGATGTCCCTGTTTGACCCTCTAGGCTTCGTCTCTCCCGTTACTAATAGGGCGAAGGTACTACTGCAAGAAGTTTGGCGCCGCGGCACCGGCTGGGACGTCGACATAGACGCTGATCTCGCCCAACAGTGGAACGAGTGGACTACACACCTACAAAGGCTAAAGACTATTAAAATCCCGCGTTGGTATATGGCTTATTCTAAAGATAAACCTTTTGAGTTACATGTGTTCGTGGACGCGAGCCTATCTGCATACGCTGCTGTCGCCTATTGGCGCGCGGCGAGCGAGGATGGGCAAATCACACTGGCGCTGGTGGCTGCGAAGACAAAAGTCGCACCACTTAAGCTCACCTCGATCCCGCGACTCGAGCTGCAGGCTGCAGTTCTGGGCAGCCGCCTGGGTGCAGCAATCACGGCCGAGCATGACTACAAGCCGCATCACATCACGTACTGGACAGACAGTACCACTGTCCTCACCTGGTTACGGAACGGGGCGCGCTCGTACCGCCCGTTCGTAGCCCATCGCATCGCCGCCGTCGAGGAGCACACTAAGCTCAGCGACTGGCGGTGGGTACCCACTGCCCTTAATGTCGCCGACGACGCTACGCGCGACGTGCCGCGTGAGCTGGACTCCGAGCATCGGTGGTTCCGCGGGCCTGACTTCCTACGAGGTCACCCCGACACGTGGCCTGCAGAGCAGCCGGCAGCCTACGAGCTCACCGGTGAGGAGCGTGTGCACCACATCGCTGAGTCGGGCGTGGACCCGACCGCAGCGGTCCCCGACCACACGCGCTTCTCCCGGTGGGAGCGCCTATTGCGAGCGACCGCCCGAGTCATCCAAGCGGCGGAACTGTTAAAGTGTATGGTAACCAACACAGACCAGGTGAACTATAAAGTTAATACTAAAAATAGGGAATCTGATCCAGCGTGGAATAGTAAAAAGTGTAGTGCAAAACTTTCAGTGAACGCTAAACTCAAAGTACAAAGTGTCACCAAATTTATACAATTAACTGCCGAACAATTGAATAAAGCAGAAGTACTGTTAATAAAGGTTATACAAAGACAAAGTTTCAGTGGTGAACTTAGTGACACTAACTATAAAACTGGCAGACTACGGGCACTATCAGTTTATGTTGATTCCGACAATTTACTCAAACTAAGGTCGCGCGTAAGCGCGGCACGATGCATTTCAGATCATCAATCGAGTCCGGCCATCCTCGATGGCAATCACCACATCACCCGACTACTCATCGAGGCAGTCCACAGGCGACTGCACCACTCCGGCGTCGAGGCAACCGTCAACGAGTGCCGCACTCGCTATTGGGTGACGCGCCTACGCCCCGCCACACGAACCATCGTGTCACGCTGCCTGGACTGCCGAGCGCGCCGCAACGTGCCGCCCGAGCCCCCGACGGGCAACCTGCCGCCCTGTCGCCTCGCCCATCACGAGCGCCCTTTCACGTACGTGGGCCTCGACTACTTCGGGCCTCTCCACGTCTCTGTTGGACGCGCCGTACACAAGCGCTACGTGGCGCTTTTCACCTGCCTGACTACACGGGCAGTACACCTCGAGGTCGCTGCGAGCCTAGCGACGGAGTCTGCTGTGATGGCCCTGCGTCGCTTCATCGCGCGCCGGGGCCCTCCTTCTCAAGTATGGTCTGACAACGGGACCAACCTGCACGGCGCGGACCGCGAGCTCCGAGCATCCATCGACGCGTCAACACGACAAGAGGCAAGCCGTCAGCGTATCACCTGGCGCTTCATTCCCCCCAGCGCACCTTTCATGGGCGGCGCGTGGGAGAGACTGGTGCGAAGCGTGAAGACCGCTCTCTTCAGCACATTACGGGAGCGCCACCCCAACGAAGAAACGCTGGCGACTCTGCTAGCTGAGGTAGAGTTTACCGTAAATAACAGACCACTCACTCACGTTTCTGTGGATCCAAATGATCCGGAGGCACTCACGCCAAATCATTTCCTGCTGCACGGCCCAGCGTCAAACCCGCCACCAGGTGATTTCAACGACCGGGACCTCATCGGACGTGCGCAATGGCGCGCCTCGCAGCGACTCGCCGACCAGTTTTGGGCAAGATGGGTCCAAGAATACCTGCCTGACCTGCAGCACCGGCGGGAGCCCCACGGACGTGGCGCTCCGATACTCACCGGGGACGTCGTGCTTGTCGCGGATAGCAACCTGCCGCGGAACTCGTGGCCCATGGGGCTGGTTATTAGGACATTTCCCGGGAGTGATAACATTGTGCGCGCCGTAGATATTAAGACGAAAGGGGGAATTTTAAGACGACCTGTTAAAAGGCTGGTTAAACTAGTATCTCAAGACGCTTCTTAAATAATGATGGGCCTATGTCGTCTTTTAGTTCTCACCTTATAGTAATTTTAGTATAACTAGTATTATTTTAGTCTTTGTAAACATTGTGTTACCTGTTTAATTTAATTTTGTGCATGTCATTGTCATTTACCTTTTATAGTTTAGGGATTGTGAATGATATGACATCCTGTGATAAACTAAGTAACTGAACCATCCACGATGGTTCACGGCGGGAGAATGTTCAGAATAGAACAGAATGTCATAACAAATCATAACAAACATAGGTACCTACTAACATTTCTAGGAAGACATTGGGGGCGTGTCTTGTCCCGCGTAAGTGACTCGTGATTGGTCGTCATAAGTGAACAAACGCCAAATAACGCTACCATATTTGGTAATGCGCGAGACGCAATGCCACAACCCTCCCCGCACCTCACACGTCGCTAGGCTAGTATAAAAGGTCTTGCGCGGGCGATGAGAGCTAGTCTTGTTCCTGCTTCCGTCTAGTATACGTCACAAGTAAATATAAGTGTGTCCTCCGTCCGTAATAGTCCTGTGTAATTGTAATAAGTAATATAAAGTTCTATAGATTTAATTTAGTGATAGGGTATTGTGTGCCAATAAATCGTTTTAACGTTGTGACTTTGTGTAGACTAAATAGACTAATTATTATTCACGAACACTGCGTCTCATTTTGCACCCAGAACTAGCGCAACAAATGTACCTCCTGACAATCGGGCTCGTACAGTTACTTACTAAGCCCCAATGTCGCTCCACAAAAGCCACTCACCGAATTCTTTCACAACTATCGAGCAACTCGATCAGCTCCGACTGAAGCCAACGGGAAGTGACCTCTGCTGATCAGATTAATCGAACAATGCCCATCGCTGGGCACCTTGACCCACGGCCTTTTGCTCCGTGCTAAAACAATTACTACTTGATGAAAGGTTGACCATTCGTACTGAGATTGTAAGATTGTGTTGTGAAGGATTGTGAGTCTAATCGTTGCTGGGTATGAATTCGTATGTAGCTTGTTATTAGCAATTTTGAATGGTGGCGTGAGGAGTGGCTGTTCGTGGTTTTGTTTGTCATTGTTCTACTGGTCTTCTATTATTACTGCAATACCTCTTAGGCACTCCCTGCTGTGTGTCTATTGACAAGCTGATTCTGTATTGAGATTTGCGGGATCAGAATAGTTGCAATGTGCAAAGGATTGGCTACAAAATGGCATTGTTCTTTCTTAGCCTATGTCGATTTTTTTTTGTTTTTTCTGCTATTAATCCCTGGTCACCCTGAGACGCAGATAGATCAGCCAACCAACCATCATCGTCATCAGCCGGACTACCAATGGCAAAAAGGAGTCTCTTGTTCCTTTCTTTATTTTTTTTTATTAAGGGTGATCCAAAAGTTCGCGGATTTTTTTTTAATAAAACTTTTTGTACAAAAATATACAACCGATTTCCTAAAAAAAAACCACTACAAACAAAATAAAAATTACTTTAATTTCGGAAGTCGGTGTCAAAAAAAGAAGAATTAAAAACAGGATCACCGACTTTCGTTATTGAAGTTATTTTTCACTTTGTAGTGGTTTTTTTTTTGGAAGTCGGCTGTATTTTTTTGTGAATGTTGTATATTTTTTTGTCTAAAAGGTTTGATTTTACACTTTTTATGTACCTAATGCCCAACGTTGCCAGAATAGATAACCCGAATAACATAAAACTTGTATGATAGTGTACCAGAGTTTACTGTACACATCTGCGTACCCCTTTACAACGTACCGGCGTGATGTTATGTTATGAAATGGTGTAAATGCATGTGATTGCAGCAATCCCGAGAGAATTGCCGTCATTTTTTGTGGAGCTCTGTTCCAAATCTCCGAATTTCTTCATCAGATCTCCACCAAATTTAAATGGGACCAATACGTACTCTTCAAACAAAAAAGAATTTTCAAAATCAGTCCACATGTACAAAAATAAAAAGAACGTAGTGCCTTCTCATTTTTGATAAGTCGATTAAAAAGAAGATGTTAGTATTTTTATTTAAGGAAAATATTCCACGAACTTTAGGACCTTCCTATGTAAGAATCATCAGTTCCGGGCACAGTTTCTTGGTAACATAAATACCTAAGTAAGTAACCATTCCAATTATAAAAAGATAGGTACTTGATGAGCATAAGGTCATACTATTACTACTTCAAAACTACTTCCATGAACTCAGTCTCAAAATACTGCACAATATTGGCAACACCAATCTGCCTAAAAACCGCAATGTTTTAGGAAGTAACAAACCATTACGACTAGCACCACCCACACGTCGGCATATAATGCTTAATTGCTAATTGAACCAGCTCTTATCTTCAGGATGTATGGAGTTATCTAAAGTTCAAGGATTCGGTGTGATTTAATCTCTGTAAGGCGGATTATTCTACCAGCAGGTATGACTAGAATTTTACGGCAAAGGAGGCGTATAAGGAAAACGTAAAAGTATATGATCAATCAAATAAATTTGAAACGCTGAAAAAGATTGCAGTTAGACGAAGGTCTGATGAACACATAGATCTAAGGACGAGCAGCTATTAGCAAATATTATGTAGTTAAATTGAAAATTATCTGAAAGTTACTCGTATGTAACTTGAGTAGGTTAAGTCTCCCAGGCCGATTTCACCAATTAAACTAGTCGCGATTAGTTCAACTAAACTCAGCTTAAGCAAATACCGCGTTCTGATTGGTTGAAGCCGCTGATAAACTACCAATCAGAAAGCTGTATTTGCATAAACTGAGTTCAGTAGTTTAATTGGTGAAATCGGGCCCTAAGCAAAAATCAGTGCTTTACTGGCCACAATACAAGAATACTAGGTACTTTGGATAAGATCTAACAGCAGCAGCAGTATTCTGATGCAGTTTTATTAAAGTTTTGACACTCAATTCCATCAGAAAGAATAAGAATTAACAGAATGGCTTTGAAAACTGCGATAACTGGGTATCTACATATTGTCGATACCTTCGACATTTCTAATGGCTCTTTTCTGTAACAACAGCAGGCTAAGTGCGTAAGAGAATTCGGCAAGGCAAAGGGCAAAGAGTACCTACCTATGAACAATCGACCAATCACAGCCTTCCAGGGACTACGAAAGGGACCACGGGGAAAGTACGAGAAATACATGAAAGCGGTAAAGGACGTCAGATTCCAAGTAGGTCAGAATCCATGTACGTCATTTTCCAGTTAGGTCATTTTCCATCTAGGTCAGATTTTGAGTAAGTAATTGTTTCTGGTACAGTTAGTGCCTTTTCACACGCCCCGGTTGGCGGGTAGCTGGTGCCGGGTACGGGGGGCGAGTAAAAGGCCTGGTGGACATATTATATTCATCGCAGCATATCTGCGAGACTTCTTTGGTGGCACGGACTCTATAGTCTAGAAATGATGACACTAAATATATGTAAACTCCTTGATTGTGTTATTAGTTATTGCTATGTATGTACCTGGCCGCTTAATTTATTTGTTGAGCTAATAATTATTCAGTCAATATTATGACTCTCAATCTATTTTAAATTAGTCTATGATTATGACGACAATCAATGCCATCTTTATTAAATCGCTAATAATCTATTACATTACATAAAAAATGGATCGCGGTGACTCCGAAGATTTGAAAGTGATTTATACGGCAAAAGGTAAACCGTCTATCCTTTATAAAGGGTATAAATATTTTTGTATTTATTGTAAATCTAGAAGTGTTGACAGAAAATTTGATGAGTCATTGAAAATTTTAAATGAAGAGTGCATAACCGGGCACATAACTGTATCCGAATTTTTAAGAAGAGCATCCAAATTGAGTTACAGGAGAAAATACAGAACAGAAGATACGGGGGACAGTTCTGCCATCGACGAATATAAATGCAAGATATAAATGTTTAAAGATGGAAAATGTTTTTTTTTTTTTCATATTATAGAAATTTTGAAAACTTACTACGAATAAAAATGTTTTATTTCATATTTACATGGCTTAATTTCATGTCGGAAAATTATTATACTGACTGTACTGTGCATTACCAATTCAAAATCTGACCTAGTTAGAAAATGACCTAGCTGGAAAATGACGTACATGGATTCTGACCTACTTGGAATCTGACGTCCTTTACCGCTTTCGGCTCAATGTTCTCGAGGGGAGCCAGCCCCCGCCAAGCTGATCTAAATTGGTGGTTCAAATCACAAAGAAGCTTCTCAACTCCTAACACTATTAGAACCGCTGTTGAAACAGCAGTAGGTAAGTAAGTGCCTATTAATTATATGTTACTCTTGTGTTGGTGTCGACACACGGCAGACTAATTAAAACGCATTATTTATGACGCGTACGAGTACGGCAACTCGGCAACGAAACAACAAAGTTTACGACAGCGTGGTATGACGAGTCGCGTCGTATCATCCGTGATTCCCCAATCGTTTTGTAATTAGTTGTAATTGCTAACTCTATGTTCATCATATAAATAAGAATACTCTGCCGCATATGCCAACGGCTTGATAGATTTAGTAGATTTTTTTAAAAATTCACCGTAAAAGTCATTTGCACCCGTGCGAAGGCGGCCGGCAGCCTAATTGTGTAAGTTAATTCGGCAAAGGAAACAATCTGTTTCTTTCCCAAAAACACACACATACACTCTGAAAACGAAAGAAGTTGAATAAAGATTCAACTTCTTTGTGTATGTGTGTTTTTGGGAAAGAAACAGATTGTTTCCTTTGCCGAATTTACTTACACAATTAGGCTGCCGGTCGCTAGAAGTGAATGTTGACGTGAATTGCTATGTGGCGAGGCAAAAGGCGTCTGTAAGGATCGTTCTGTTGTTTATGTCCACATCCATGAGAAAAAGGCGTGACTTTATGTATGTATGCCAAATAATGTTCCTGGATGTAAAGCTGTGTTTTAAGGCATCATACGAGGCGAGCTTGGGGACTTATCAAGAGGATATGATATTTTGAAAAATCTGAATTTAGCAGAAGTCCTGAACAAGGTTGGTAGAGCATCATTATGGAGAAAGACCATAAACAGTTTTTTAAGTAAAACAGCAAAGTAAAAGGCAAAACTATAATCCAAACTGTATGTCCAAAAACAAATTAATGTGTACGTGTCTGCCTGACAGGCGGAGAGATCATAAGTGGTGGTGGTTTGGGACTCTATACTTGAGGTACAGGCTTCGCAGAAGAATGGCGATGATGAACAGGACCCCGGTGAAGACGACGACATTACCTAGCTGGAAATTGGAGATATTGGAGAACCCATTGTATACAATATATAGCCCACCCCTTTTCCTTTTAAGTCTTCTCATGTAAATTGATTTTTTGAACATGTATAGTTGCGTTGGCTTTTTCGCTGGCCGAAAGCTGAACATTGAAGACACTTCTGTTTCATAACTACTCTTAGTTTTAGAGCTTATATCAAATTCTGGAAGAAAGAACGTTTTGTAAGTGGCGATGACGGAAAAGTTGGGCGAGAGTTTGTGACGTGTAAATGATGTGAGGATGAAGACCGAGAGAAACCATAGAATAGAGAAATGGATTGTGTGAGGAATGATACGAATGGCAAGGGTTTTAACGATAAAACGATGTGGCTAACGAGGAAGGATCAAAGAGGGAAAACAATTCCGTCAACCCTCAAGTGACATGGGACATGAACAATATAAAAGAGAAGAATCTTTCAATGCGGATATCATCGCCATTATTATTTCAGCCGAAAGATAACCACTGCTGAACAAAGGCCTCCAAGTGGCCCAAGTGTCGTCACATCGACCGATCATGAGCGTCTCGCATCCGTTGGATGCCCGCAGCCTCAACCTGGTCCTGGAGGTCTTGTAATGCAGGGTCTTCCGGATACCATGATATTTAAAAATTGTAATCAATTCGAGATACCTCATAGGGGGGCTCATATAGGAGTGGGACGAGTGGGTTCCGTTTTGATGTACGTCAAGTACAGGGACCTCATGACTATGACTATGACGACCAGAGCGCCTGTCATAGCGACCACGGTGGACATCGTTGAACCACTGAAGTCCAAATTATCCTTCAGATCTGAATGCAGCCATGTATTCATCGTCGGGTTATTGGTTCTCATCTTCGGCTGCTTGCTTTGAACAGAACCGCCAAGATTCCACGTTCCCTTTCTACGAACCATGATATGGTCTAAGTTTACTCATTTTTTTTTGTATTTACTTTTTCATTATTAATCCTATTTTGATGACATCTCGGATGATGTTATAGTATTTTGAAGCGGATTTTGAGTCTATTAATTGTAATCAATTCTAATTTGGTTCACGCTTTGTTTGCTGACATCTTGAAATGTGACGTAAGTTTTCGTTTTTAGTTATGTCTCTGTCCGAAGGTGGTAATGTCAAGGATTTGTTAAAAAGGAGTTCTATAGCAAAAAAAAAAAATTATAACTATTTATAGATAGCGTAGTCCCATGAAGAGTTAAGACCCTAGTAGTTTTGTAGTTCAAGAAAAGCTATACAGCTATTAGGTTTACAAGCTTAAACAGAAATGGCAATATAAATTTAGGGCTAGGTGCGATATATCAAAATGTAACTTATATTTGATATGTGCTTGATATCATATCATATCGATATCTATATCAAAATAACCGATATCACAAAAACTGTATCGAATCAAAACCTCTACCTGCGTGGACTCACACGGTGCGAGAACGAATAAGTCAAAACTTAAAACCGTAACAATGCGAAAACGTACGAACAACCAACAAAACGCAAATTTCAAAAATGAAAAAAAAAAAAAAAAAAAAAAAATTGCTATAAAGAGATGCATCAAATACGAGGTAACTCCATTTGAAATAACGTTAGAAATTTTCACAACCCCTTTTTACAGTCCGTTCAACCGATTTTGAATTCTATCCCGTAAGTATAAGGATGTAATAAAAAGCATAAACCTGTCCTGTTACCAAAAAAAAACTGTTTATTACAGCTGCATTTGTCTATAACTGCAAAAGTGTGAGTTTGCGTTTGCTTTAGTTCGCGTTCGTTGTTAGTTTGCTCATCTAAATAACATGTTTACTTTTGCAAACTGTACTACTGATATCGTTATCTGAAAACCGTTATCGTTAAAGATATGAAAACTGTATATCAGTTACATAACCGTTTGCGCTAAAAACCGAAAACGCCTATCTCTTCCCTAGTTTGTAAGTAGAAAATAGCTGACGATGGAACTGCGCCCTTAATTTAAGACTGTGAAAATCTTAAAAGGATCATTTAAATTTCGATACCGTCGAATCCAAGATAAATAAGGAGTTAACCAAGTTGGCTTAAAGCCAGTGTTTGCCAATTTAAAGATACATCGACAGACTACTAATACTATTTGAAGGATGCCTTGTGCTCGGATGAAGCAATGGACTTTGAAACACTTGTAGTGCATTGCTGCTTATGACCTTAGACTTACGGAGTTACGGTGGTCAGCGATGTCAAGACATTGCGAAAATGTGAGCTTACTTGTGCTCAAGATACGTTGATGGAATCAGCAACAATGTCATTGTGCGCCTGCTAGTAGCAATGAACTGCGATAACAAATTCATCTCAGAGAAAGAAGAACCGTACTGTCGAAAATATTATTTTTCAGGGTAGAGATAGGTAGAGGTGTCCCTATCGCCAGATATATTTAGGGACGATTCCAATCGGGCGGCAATCCCGTTCTATTATGTTTATTTATAGTTTATATGTATGTATATTATCGCGTTTTATTATCGTTATTGCATCTACCACTATTTGTTTCAGGATCACTGGTAGAAAATTGCCTAAGGCATTAAGTTTGTGTGTTTAAAATATATTTTGAAACACTCCGGCTGCAACAGAGTAATTCCTGATACAACAGTGTTGTGTACTTAGGCAGTGTTACGACAAAATCAATCCACCTAGCCTTTACCCAGCTTTGTGGGGGTCGGGGTGTAACCAGAGGCAGCTGAATACCACCAGTATTTTTGATGGAGGGACTGCCTATCTGACCTCGACAATATGGTAGCACGATACCTGTAAATACCCTGAAAAATATCTACAAATACAAGCAGGGCCTCACGCACACATTGTAGCCACGACACCTCCTAGCTTTACGTCTTCGAAATATTCCCAGTAATGTATCAAGGTGAACGAAAGCGTAACGATCTATTACAAATAGATGTCCATTCTTTGTGCCGCAACATCCGCTGCGTGAACAATGCGCACACGCATCAACCTCTGTTTGCTTACAGATAGCGCTAAAGAGATGAATTGAGTCGTTCTATATTTAAACTAGTTTTGTTCGATTAGGTAATTGTGGTAGGAATTGGAGTGAAGATTTTTGTGAAATGTTGAAAAGTAAAGCTGTTTTGTGTTCGGTGAAGAACTTGAAATATTTCTTGGGTTTGAAAATTCTATTCTAATGAAAAAGAAGACCAATTGATACATACTGAGGAGACCCCCACATTATTAAGGTTTATATCTGAAGAAGTATTTCACCGTGCGGTATCACTAGATATGTTATATGTAGGGGCGGGCAAAAGCCTGCCGAAAGCCTACATATAAGGGCACGGCATAGAGAACGGGGTACGTATTCCTCGCGAAGATTAGAAATAGTGTAAACTAGGATAATTATTACCTACTAAAGTTTCTATAGTAATACAAAAATATCTACATACCTACATAAGAAACAATAACTTCACAGTATATTATCACTCTCTCAAGTTGTCACTTACATTCTACGTGTATTCAATTATTTATTCACTTGTATTTAATGTACGTTTTGGGGACACTTTCATTATGCGTACAGCTAAGGAGTGGAATTCCCTGCCGGAATCAGTGTTTCCCGATAGCTACAATCTTGGAGACTTTAAGTCAAGAGTTAATAGGTGTTTTCTAGGCAAGCGTGCTTCACCGTCGACCACATCATCGCTTACCATTAGGTGAGATAGCGGTCAAGCGTAAGCCTATAAAAGATTAAAAAAAACAAGAAGTTTAAGGTGCCGGGCACTTATATGTAGGTGAGGGCGAAAGCCCTTAAATGTAAGGGCGGGCGAAAGCTCTTATACGTAGGGGTGGGCGAAACGGGACAGGGCACATAATCCTGAGAGTAAAGTGCGCTACCTAGTTTTGCATTATTTTGATACGATTATCTAAATTTTATTTTCTCACAAAAAAAAAAACATTGAGTAAAACTTTTTCCGACGGGGCACCAAATCCAATTCCGGTGGTGACAAATGTGACAATTAGGAAGACGAGGCGACCTGGCTTTTCAGAAAGAGGTTTTAACCAAGCTTCACATTTCACTAAGTGTTTGTTCAACGTAGCATTCGAGAACTTGCGATTATTTCAAAGTGTTTTCCTTGTATTCTCAAGTTAGACCAATTCCAACTTAGTATTGCATAACTAACAGTAACGTGTAAATGAAAGTATGTCCACTTAATGTTCCATTAGCTGAACATGAGAATGAAATTTGCTTATTCACTTGATTTTTTTTCCAGAAGAGGAAATTTCAGCAACCGAGGCAACCTGCAACCGTACGGTGTGGCCCAGAAGTACTAAGAGGGCTGACTCCAAATAAACTGGGACAACAGTCAGGAAAGAAGAAGAAGAGGAAGTTACAGGGGTCCTTCTATGTATGGTGTTTCCTGATACCTGGTTAGTCTTTAGATCACGAATGGTTTCTTTAAACCCTTGTCTAAAGAACCATCGTTGATCGCATCCATATCTACCCTCGATAAAGGTCAAACGAAAGCCTAACCACCTGTAATCCTCAAAGGGTTAGGGAGAGGTGGAAGTTCGTACCTGCCTTGTTTTATCTCTGCACCAACCTAAGGTCGACTGGTAGAAAATGCCTAAGGCATTAAGTCCGCCTTTGTACTTATGCATAAAGTTTTAATAAATAAATAAATAATCACCACACCCATATTTCACCAGGTATGTTTAAGTACCATGTTATAGGGGTGAGCCAGGATCTAATGTACCAGACCATAGACTCGACCAGCGAGGTAGACAACCTATGTAATTTAACAATAAATCTAATCGATAGAGGATTGAATAAACTGTGGCATTATTATTGCATTAATCGATCCCTACCAAGCCTGATGAATCAAAAGCATTTCATTATAGCCTGCTGTGGAAAAAAACAAATTCCATTGGAGATTTTATCGGCGTATTTGCAAAGATAAGTATTGAAAGAAAGTATTTTTACAAAACAACAGTCCTTGACATATCTGGAACAAGTCATACGTTGAGGCAACTTGCATGTAAAGCAACTGTGTCGATAAACAATCTCTTTTTGCTGCGAAATGGTCTTTAAAACCACAGGACAAGGTTTATTTTATAATTTTAAGAGTGTAATCGTAAGTTTGTGGACTTACATTTGCGATGCGGCCCGCGGCAAAGTTATTCGTTTCGGTTTCGGAACGCAGCGCGTTATCGTAACATTTTACTGGCTGAATAACCAATGGCCGTTGCCACGGTTTGTTTTGTTTGACATGTGTCATTGCGGTCGCTCGCTAATTTTGGCGCCAATTTCTACTTTTTTCTATTCTGCTGCAATGTTGCACAGATTATATAAGAGTTATTTGTTTTTATTATAGAACAAGTGGATTATCTAGTTTTTTATTTAGTTGTGTGGGTAATACACGTGTTCCTAAATGCATCAGTGGCCTTAATATTTACAGACAATAAGGAAATTGTTATAAAATGCCTTTATTGGATGCAGACAAATAGTTTTATTAATAATTACGGGCAATTACAGTATAAATAAGGTAGTCTGATGAAGATATAGGTAGACAATAAGGTTAACTCTGAAATAATGATATTTATTTGACATTTATAGGCTGTCCAAGGATGATGGAACGACGATGTAAGGAAGTCTTCCTTTTTACGTTTGCCTGTCTTCTTTTTGTATTTTTTTTCTTTTTCCTATATGATAGACTGAACGTTTACCTTTTTTGTGAAACGGATTTAATAATTCTATTCACCTTAAAATGCCCGGGTAGGCAGAGTAGTAAGGGTCGGAAGTGCCTATTGCATATGACTGGTTTAGATTACTAGACACAAATCCAGATTCCCGGACTGCTATCAAATAATTTGATGTTTTTTAACGTTGTTTAAGTTAATCGTTTATTATTATTCTATACGAGTGCAATGGCCAGTAGCAGGTAATATAACAATTAAAGAAACACCAGTCATTTAAGCCTGTACTAGGAAACAAATGAAATAGCAAATATTTTTGTTACAAAAACTGCCAGCACGAATGTAGCTCAATGGAACACGATTTAGCCGAAGTTATCGACAAAAACTGAGACGGGGCGTGGGAACGGAACGCACTGAACACGTAGAAGCATGTCTAGTGTCAGTCTAGTATAACAGAACATATTTGAGGATAAGTCAATTTAGTTTGCCATCGGCATAAGTGATCGGCATTCCAAATTTAATCTCTTTATTTAAACCTCTTTAGGGGTTATATAGAACATGAGACTGACTTATCTCATTGTGTCCACCGATCCAATTTAGCTTGAAATTTTGCATCTAGCGTAAAGTAATGCTTGTGGTATGAAAAAAATGTATGGGGAGGTGTGTTATTTTGATTAATTATTGTGAAATAGGATGTATTCCTGTAAATTAAATTAAAACTTTATGAAATAATGGTTTATTTTTTTATTTCTATCTCCTTTTGTACACGAAACTGGGAAAATTTATCTTACACTGACTTTACACAACAATTACCTATACATTACAAGGTAAAACTGGATAAATCTACTTGAAATATGATAGCGTATTTTATAGAGATTCTAACAAAATAAGTTTCATACATGGTTCCCATACAAAACTTCCGAGAAATCGGCGTTTTACTGACACAGCGCCCATAGCGCAAAATGGCGCCGGAGTATCCGGACATTCGGCCGATGTTCGACACCCGGGTCGGACATAGGTGGGGATATTTTTTTTTATAATAGCCTACACTGTCCACTGCCACAGCTGGGTACAGGCCTTCCCCTTCATCTATATACAGGCCTCCCCAAATCCTTCTTATCCCGACCCCAGAGTATGAATTTATAAATTATGTCGTGAGTCTGACTCAAACGTGAGTCAAACTTTCGATTGTCTTTCATCTGTCAGTGAATTTAAGATTTTTGTTTAGTAGATATTTGAGGCTAACTGCTTCTTTTCTGGGTGTTGGTTTGTTGACGAAGGTTGCGAGCTTACCCTTATCCTAGCGAAAGTGCTTCGTTTTTGAATCTATATGCTCTTCTTTCAAATACCAGTCTATTCTTGATCAATTTTCTAAAGTTATTGTTATCAAATCTTTGCCACTTTTTATATTTCCATTACATTATAGGGTACGTTGCATATCGTTAAACAGACAGTCATAGGTATATCAGAATAAGGTACCTATATTAAAATAAGTAAACCTTCTTGACAACATAAACTCACGCGCCAGAGCATGACAATAATCCTTTCAGACCACAATAACAAAAAACCATCGCGCAATAATCCACCATAGGATAATTTCAGAGCAAAAAATCAATAGAACCAATCTATGTGCCTATTCTAAGATAATAATTCTATTAAGTAGAACAGATTGTAGATTACGACCTTGCGAAGTCGAAGATTGACAAAATGAGTACTTTAAAGTGACGCACAGTCGGAAATACAACCGGACACTTATGACCTTGCAGTGGACAATAAGCTTATAATAGAAATTAATTCGTGGGATTACTTGAAAGCCTCTTTCTGCTGAAATACTTGAGCACTTACGGTGACGACACCAGTTTTAGTTGCAATCGGATCAAGCATATTATTTTTTATTCTTTATTGTACACGAAATAAACATTTTAAATACAAAAGGAGAACTTATGTACAAAGGCGAGCTTAACCAATAATTGGGTTCTCTGACAGCAAACCTCAGTGCCAAAGAGAAATTTAAAAAAATTAGGTCAGTTAACAAAAGCGCACAACATTACTAAAAAACGTTTGAATTCTTACTAACTAAATACAGTACACAAAAACGTGTACAGCACAAAATGCATAAACATAATACATATATATCTAAAATACATACATATTTATGCGTCATGTTGACAGAAAATGTTGGCAGCATTCTTCTTTGTAGGAATGAAGGACGCTTTTCGTACTGAGAAGAAACGAAAATTGAACATCAGGTTGTTGACCATGATAACCAAGATATAGCATGATGTTATCAGGAGGTTGATAGTGATGTTATAAGCTCTGAGAGTACGGTTATTTTGAGTGTGTGTGTGTGACTTGTATACATCTGTCACTTACGCGATAAATCAAATAATAATTAAATAGTTTATCAATATCATTTCTGGCGAAAGACTTACTTCAGAATCAGAATTCCTTGATAGGCTATCCCCAAGTAACGTTAGGTCGCTACATCGAGAGGTTCAGTGCTTTTAGAAGAGGATTCATTTACTTCATTATTCGGACTTGCTGTTTTGATGTCGAGATAATTATACTTAGTATTCTTACCTATGGCAGTAATGCAACAAAGTAACACAATGCTGTGACGCATAGAATGAAAACCGGACCTCGACGACCTTCTGAAGAATTTTTTGCAATAAGGAATCTTAATTATTTGCATATATGTAGGTAGGTACGTTCATACATTAATTCTTCTGCAATTACCATCGTCATTCACAACGTGCCTCATCAAAAGGCTAAAAGTCATCCAAAAGGCAATTGAGAGAGCTGGGCCCGGAGTTTCATTGCTACTAAGATAGGAAGATATCCGCAAAGGGTCAAGGATACCGACACAGCCCGAAGAATTGTCAAACTTAAGTGACAGTGGGCGCATATTGTTCGCAGCACGGATGGTCAATAGATCCGAAAAGTTCTGGAGTAGCGACCGCGTACCAGAAGACGCAGCGTTGGTAGGAATTCCACGAGGTGGACCGATGACTTGGTTTAGGTTGCGGGAAATCGCTGGATGCGAGACGCACGAGACCGGTCCATATGGCAACACTTGGGTAGGGTTCTGCAGTGAACGTCTTTCAGCTGAATGAGGCTAGCCTTTTCACCATTGTAGAATGATAAGATCACATAGCTCTCATAAGATTTGGTTTCACGACGTCCTTTACAAAGCCTGAGGCTAAATACTAGTGACGTATCTACTATAGAACCGGAGGCGGCCGGCCTTGTCGTCACCGCGCCCTTTGCTTTGTGAGTGGCCCAGTCATGGTTGTCAGCCATAACTGGGCCATGTATGTGACTTGTGAATGATCACAATTGGAGCACTTGAATGAGCGGTGTTTAAATATGGTGGTTATGAGGCTTTTTAGTAAGTGGTAGGACTTTTGGTTGGGCCTTAACTAAACAGTAGAAAAACCGGGAGTTTTTATTGTCCTTTCTCATCTATCACAAAATGCGCCATGTTGTCAATAGACTTGGCTCTGTTTATTAATCTTCAAAACATTTGAACCTATGGACGACTTTTAGACTTGGCTCCTATTGAACCTCTAATAGTCACTCAATGAACTATATTACACGAATAGTGCGTTTTTTTGCATTCCTCGCCTTTGCTTCTGGCGTTAAGGCTGAAGTAAAAAAAAAAAAAACTATTAAAAATACATTTTTGTTTCCATACAGGATAATGATAATGATAATAATGAGACAAATTGATATCATTTTTTTTATTTTGAGCGTACATCGTCATAGAGTGGAGTAATCGCTAGACTACGTTTGTATGGAAGAATTTTCGACTAGTGTAACCTTAAGAAGAAATATGGGCAGAGATCGCCGACTGAATTTCCTAAGTAAAAAGTCATAATTCGAGGTTTGGCTCTCGTCTATTTCCTCCTCCAATATTGAACCAATTTAAAAGATATTCCATAAACTGAAAATGAAAGATATATACTATGGCCCTATGTTTACCCTTTGATGATACAATATCTTAAGTAGCACAAGAACCCTCAAAAAATGCTCAAAATTGCGCTGTCAACAGAGGCTTAGTGTACAAATTTGACAAATATAAATGAAAAAGGAAAACATAGGGACTTGGTATATATCTTAATTTTTCAGTTTATGAAAATTTATAACCCCCGACGGAAAAAGAGGGGTGTTATATCTATGTATCTGTGTGTCTGTCTGTGGCATCATAGCTCCTAAACAAATGAACTGGATGATTGATTTTGTTTTTTTTTGTTTTAAAGGTGATTTTATCGAGAGTGTTCTTAGCTACGTTTAAATAAAAATGGTTCAGCCGTTCAAAAGTTATGGGCGTTTTACTGTTTGAACCGGGGTGTTTTCGCAAGATATTGTGTCATAATTACTTGTTCAATAGATTGCCGATCGAAGCGTATCTACTATGTATTAGATAAATTGTAGGTTGAAATAAAAATATATAGGGTTTTTTTTTAAATTTTACTTGTTACAAAGGAAATTCAGTCGACGCTCGCTGCCCATATTTCCTCTTAATTTGGTATTGACTGCCATAAAAAAGTTTGTCCAATTACATTTTCATCTGTTGGTATAGATATTATCTCTTAAGCTAGCCTATAAATCCTGTGTTAATAAACTGTATAAATAATCTCCTTTGCGTTTTATTTCATCCTTAACATGAATCTATTTCCTGCCTAGGTACCTGCTTATAATGTTCGCATAGAGCAATTAAGAAACTTACAAATGGCAGCATTGGCAGCTGCTAAATGAGAAATAATAAAAAAGAACGTGATCACTTACTAGTTACTGCAGACATTAGTGATTCCGCTTCCGTCTACCGGAAAGTCTGAATCATTCGCACTTATGTACGTACGTTATATACGTAGATAAATCTAGATTATAATGTCTAGTGGTGCTGACTATAGGTGCTGATTAAAATTAATAATATAGCGTGTAGTTATATACTTGTAGTAAAGAACATAATTCAATAAGATATGTTGAAAGTATTGTAAATTCGGAAGTTAGGGGTGGATGCTTTAATGCAGATATCCTCACTTTTACCGATATTAACAAAGACAAAGACAAAATAATTTATTTCAACTAGGCCATTAAGCGCCACTTTCGAACATGAACTATTGAAATTAACACGTAATAAAAATTGATTCTACCGTGCATTCGGAAAAATAGCTTGTTTTGGAGAAGAACGCTCAAGAAACTCCAACAGAACACTATCCTATGCTTTAAGTTTACTAGTTGTTGTATAGGGCAAGGTACACAAG
Organism: Orthosia gothica; assembly: GCA_949775005.1. Lineage (NCBI taxonomy): Eukaryota > Metazoa > Arthropoda > Insecta > Lepidoptera > Noctuidae > Orthosia > Orthosia gothica. Next base: position 20,570,222 of record OX459054.1, on the reverse strand, counting down.
TTTTATCGTGTTTTAACCCAAATATTACCAGCAGTAGCATGGGGTGAATCTACGTATAGTGCCACCGTTACAATTTATTAGTATGACCAAAAATGATTTATATGAAGATTTTCAGCACCAAAATACTAAGCTGAAGTCTCTGCTAAAGCTCCACAGAAGTTTGTCATGCACAATGACTCAGCTAAAATCACAACCTTCAAGATAGAAAATCAATGTCACAAAAGGTCTATAGCAAAGTTAATTAATATATTAGTACTCTAAATAGACCTCATTAACACTACAAAAAGGCAGTTATAGGCATATCATTCACTTAACAGTATTTCATGCACATATCCTGGTGCCAGGAAACGACTTACTAAGTCCGTACATGAATGAAAGCTTGCTATTGGTCAGTGACGTGACCTTGGCAGCGCGCGCAATGAAAGTAAAACGAAATGAAAAGTTAACAGCGACTTCGTTTGAAGAGAATCGCTTTATTGGAAATTAGCATAGAAAACTTTATTAGTTATTGCTAGCTTTAAGTGGTTTTTAGATTTAGTTTCACTTGACCGGCGTCTGTGTCTTTGGCATAAAAGCTTGTTTGTTATCGTAAAATAGGCTGCCAACTCTACTGACTGATAGACTCCGTCTCGTAGAAATTGCTAAGGTCTAGAGTTTACTCAACGGATATCTGTACCCTCAAAACGGTGAAGGAAAACATCGTGAGGAAACCGGCATGTCCTAGAACCAAAATATTCTAAGATATGTGACATCCACCTACCCGCACTGGACTCACGTGTTGGATTACGGCCCATTCCCTCTCACAGAGAGGAGGCCTGTGTCCCAGCAGTAGGAACATTAATAGTCCGATGATGTGTGATGTGTGTGTGTGATATCTGTACCTACCTATTGGTACTTAAATAAATCTTTATATTACTGAACAGTATAAAATAAGTCAGTTCTCAGCCAGACAGGACAGTCTTTTTTCAATCCTGTCGGTGTTAAAAAAGATAGCTTTGTATACACAGAGGAATGCTGTCTTTTTCGAGACCCACGGGATTTAAAACTAAATAAAAGAAGTGTCATAATAAATGGTACTGGCTGGTTGAGTACAGACAACCTTCGCAAGTTGACCTGAGTTCAAACACAGCTTGTCAGCTTGTATTTTATTGCATATAGATATTACTTACAAAAGTAACTGATACTATTGTATCGTTCATCTTTTCTTCTCAGTTCGGTAATACTTTGATATGAAATACTTATTTTTTTGTAATGACGAATATTTCTTGAGGCGTGAAGGTCGTGGATGATATTACATTGTTGTATTAGATTTATTGTTATTTATAAGTGTCCGGTGTCTTTCGGCGCCAGCTGAGATAAAAATAAGTTGCACATTAGAACTATGACTTTTAAGTGCGTATTATACAAGTCCGTCGGGCTTTTCTTTTGGCAATCTGAAGCATCCCTGTTAGATTCATGAAGTCTAAGAAATGTCTCAGCGAGCCTAGCAGAAGCCTTGTATGAAGCCTAGATTTAGAATAGTTGCCCACGTTTAGTAGTTGAACGGTAGTATTTAGCAATTTTACAATTTTAATCTTTGTCAGCGTTGTTTCACCAGCTGGATACAGGTCATCTCCACTTTGTGCTATATGGCCTGTATAAGTTGCATCTAGGTCTTTTTTATGTTCACAGGCTCATTTGACCACATTGTCACCTGATGGTAAGCAATGATGTGGTCGGCAATGGAGCCTGTTTGCCTAGAAGTAACCTTTCAGGAAACATAAACTCTGGCAGGGAATTACTCTTCCAGGAGATACAAAAAAAAAAAAAACATCCTGACGTTACTATGTTCTTACTCTAAAAAACCTTGCAAGGTAAGCAGACAGCTCAAGTAGGAAGCAATCAGCCTTGGTATCATGGCTAGTGACAGCTTACCACCGGTAGTTCACGTCCCAAGTGACAGGTGTCGCTACCATCGTCAGGGCCTTTTCTAATGTGTGGGTTTCCTGACATTGTTCACTGAAAGTATTATTTTGACAGTAATTGGGGAAGTATCTTCTTGTAACAATAGGTGTTTTGTGACTGTCCAGTCAGTGATATGTTGGAATATTCGTGGAAGATAAATTACTTTGGGATGTCAACAAAAATATGAATAGGTGATACAAATTGCAGCATAATTTACATTTACCCATAAGTTTGCCTTAAAGAGCCTTAAAAATAATAAGAAGTTTTAGAGTTAAAAAAAACCGGCCAAGTGCGTGTCGGATTTCACACATTAAGGGATCCGTAACAAAGAAAAAATTGATTTATCAATATATTGGTATTTGTTAGTAATAATAAACATTATCACCAAATTTCATGTTCGTAGGTCAATGGGCTGTTCAAAAAATCTTCGGAACAAAATTTTGTGACAGACGACGGATAGACAGACACTGAGTGCCAGCAATAGGGCTCTGTTTTCACCCTTTGGGTACGGAACCCTAAAATATCTAAGAATATGTTCAGTACTAGGTGCTCTGTTCCAAGATATACCTAGATCTACTACAAAGCAGAACCACTTTTTACCCGACTGCCGAAGGAGGGTAATGTGTTTATCAGTCTATGTATGTATGTATGTTTGTTCCTATATGGCGTTCCAGAGACCAAACGCGTTGGCCGATTTTGATGATTCGTTCGTCAATTGATTGGTCTTAACCCTGCGAGTGTCACTGGCTACATTAAAATTGGACAATAGAAAAACGGCGGCTTTTGGGCGCCATATTGTGGGGGCACAATTTTATTTTTCTTCCAAACCCATCGTGTGGGTTATCAAAATGAAGGGTTTTAAGAGATGATTTCAAAAATATATAATACTTATTTGTTTAAATGTTAAAACTAAAAAGTTATATATAAAAAAAGTTAAATCAAAAAACCCGACTGCTTCAAAAGCGAACTAAAAAGACGTAAACAAGGAGAAAATCATGCTGTGCAGGCGGAGGATACACCAGATTTTGGTCAGCCAGCCCGCGAATATGTATCCTCCGACCGCACAGCATGATTTTCTCCTTGTTTACGTGTTTTCAGTTCGCTTTTGAAGCAGTCGGGTTTTTTGATTTAACTTTTTTTTGTTATTTTTTTTTTTTTTTTTTTTTTTTTTTTTTTAAATCGTTGCCCCACACTAGGAATTTCTTCCTGTATCGTGGGTGCGTTTACAAACATATAAACTCACATACACAACACCCAGAGCCGGAACAACTATCTGTAGGTCATACAAATATTTGTTCCGTGCGGGAATCGAACCCGCGACACGCAGCACAGCAGTCAATCGCTCAACCACTGCGCCAACCGTGCGCCCTTTGCGACAATTGCAACAGACTTACTTTTTCCGTGAATTTGCTCGCATATCTTATTCCAATAATCCCATACATTTTCCGGCACAAAAAGTAGGCTAACACACAGATAATATAATACTAGCATACAGATGCCTCATCCCAACCGTGCCGACGTAACTAGCGTTTTTCATCAGATTAATCTTGTTATTTTTGTAAGTGCATCAATCGCGTTCGATCCCGTTTCACGGTAATAGATGGTGTTAGCAGCGCCTTGCAAGTAAAAGGGTTTACTAGGTTCGTGAATAATTTTTCTTTAAATACAGTGAAGGTTATTTATATAGTATTTTTTTGCACGTTTTTATAGTTTTTTTGCACCAAATTGTGTTACAATTCAAATTTTAACAACCGAGTGGAATGCCTCAGAAATTTAAAAATGCGCCATCTATTGGCATCAATTTTAAATGATCAGTTCAAATAATCTTTGAAATGTGAATTAAGAGCCCATTATTCCATAATTTTGTACTTAGCAGAGTTGATTAAACAAGAACATACAATTTTTATGTTCAATTCCAGAAAATGTTAATTTTAGACACAATTCTATTGAATTGTGTATACATGTCGCGCCATCTAGTGAGATTTATTTGAACCAAATTTTCTGTCTTAGCAATGAGACCCCGTGCTAAGACAATCAGAATAGTAGGTATTGTTCCCCAAATCGAATAACATGTAGCTTGATACAGTAGCACGAACATTTTGCGACATTCATAACTTCGCTGTAATACGTTACAATCTAAGCTGTAGGCTAGCAACAAAGTTACAATCTATCACTTTAATTCTGATCTATATTGCACAAGAATTTCCTAGAATTTATAATCTGCATAATAACTAGAAATAATTACCAGCCGACATGTTTCCACCACCGCTTACGTAAAGTACAACAGGTTCGATTCCGATCAAGTGAACTGTGGCTAAAGATATTATTATTAACTTAAGTGGCAGTGGGTGGACTTTGCGGATGGCTGATGGGGCAGAAAAGTTCTGGAGTGGCGACCGCGAACCGGAAGACGATGCGTTGGAAGGCCTCCAAATAGATGGAGCGATGATCTGGTGAAGGTTGCGGGGATCCGCTGAATACGACGCACGGGATCTGTCAATGTGGTGACGCCTATTTCCAGTAGTGGACGCCGTTCGGCTGATATGATGATGTGGTATACCGTGAGTCCGTGGCGCTTAGATTGTTTTAAAATTAAGTTCCCTTTTATTTGTACCTACATTGTGTGTATCTGTGTGTACTAAACTAGTTTTCTTTCTTTCTTAGTTATTCAGTTTTTTTTTATTAATAAACTAGCATAAAATCACTGCGGTATTCCCCTACATTACACCCACATTTCGCCATATATTATGTTTAAGTCCCATGGCAAGCTTATTAATTTGCCCGATCTGGGCATCAAACCCAGGACCGCATTTTCAGCATTTTCAGAGCGCTTGCGACCAACATGAAAGGTAAAGGGTTAATGAATAGGCTAATTATTTTATAATATGAGGAGTTAGTAAACATATTCTATTTTAGGTTTTTTCCGCTAGTTTCATAAGATTTCGTTCTGGTTTTAAATTACGAAGAGCAATTAGTAACATTCTTTATAACTTTAAGGGAAGAATAAATTTTAGCAGTACAGTGCAGTTATTTTTATACCTAGACTCCTAAAGATTGGTATTAATTGATAATTATCCATCTTGAGCTTCGTGGCGTTACGTTGACATCAACTCTCAATTTTGGCCCATACATTGAAGCAAGCTCAGCTGGATGCCAAAAAGTTGGGGTTCCTTACAAAGGTGAGAAGGTATTGCGGAACAGCTGCTCAGCTTGTATCAAGCGCTAGTTCGATCATGCATGGAGTACTGTTCTCATCTCTAGGACGGATCTGCCAAATATCAGCTTGATGCACTCGAGTCGATCGAAAAACGAGCCAAGAAGATCATCTGCGATGAGGCGCTGGTCAAGTCAAAGCTCCAGAACGTCGAACGTCGACGCCGTGTTGCCAGCTTGTCGGTTTTTATCGGTTTCATTTCGGGGAGTGTGCGATGGAGTTGCATGATCTAATTCCGCCTAGCACGTTCTATCATCGGACTACCAGATGTACGGCGATGCGCCATCGGTACATGGTGAACATCTCACCCATGCGAACTAAACGTTTTGGGGACACTTTTACTATGCTTACAGCTAAGGAGTGGTATTCCCTGCCGGTTTCTGTGTTTCCCAACAGCTACAATCTAGGGGTCTTTAAGTCAAGAGTGAATAGGTTACTTCTAGGCAAGCGTGCTTTATCTTCGACCACATCATCGCTTACCATCAGGTGAGATAGTGGTCAAGCGCGAGCCTATAGAGCCTGCCATTTTATCTCTCCACCACCCTTGGTTGACTGATAGAGAAAGCCTTAGGCATTAAGTCCGCCTATGTTGCGTGAAGTTTTAGTCAATAAAATAAATAAATATAGAGTACAAAAAAAAGTTTCTAATAATATCCAAACGATTCAGCTAGTTATCTCCACGCGGATATGCCCGTTGACCACAAGTGTCGGTAGCCAGTGGCGCAACAGTTGCGGTCAACACCCGCAGTATTCGTTACTAATTGAGCTATTTCGGCCATAAAAGTGAAAAATTATGTTAAAATATTCTTAATCAAGTGTTTTTTTTTGTGGGAAAAGCAAATAAAAGTATTGTCAAAAGTTGTGGTTTCTTTTTTTCTACTGTTTATTTGTGAGAATTAGAAATGTCATTTTGATTGTTTGTTAAGGTGATTTTTAAGAACCTTTTCACAATAGGCTGGAAAGGAAGATTTCAACGCTTTTGCTTTTGTTTGAACGAAGTTATAGATACCTATTACAACCCATGCACAGGATGGGAATTCTCTCTGGCAAGAATTACGAGTTTCCATACAAACTTTCACTCTCTATTTACCTAACCGTTTTAGGGGATGGAAGGAGATTGCCCATACGCAGGCCCTTTATGAGGTATCGTGTCTGCGATTTCAATAATATTCAAAAATAGGATTTATATTTTGTATATTTTTTCATCTGTGTGCTTCACTTTATATGTACAGACAAAAAAGATTAGGTGCCTTCACTTGGACATTTGTATGCACCTTATTGCATTGTAATAAGGGTTCATTTCAAGAACAGAAACATCGTTATATCTCGAGAACCCCACAAAATAAATAAAAAATCTTTTCTAATTATGAATATAACGAGTATTTTCTACAATATACAACCAAATTCATCAAGATACAACCATTTTTTTAAAGGGGCCCAAGTTCCCTTATAAAATGGGCATTCCCCTTTCAAAAATCCTTCGTTAATTTGTGCTCACCCATTTTATTTTTTTTTATTTTTTCATGCTTCTAGGGCGGTGCGTTTTCTTTCTATATTAAAACATTTAAGGTTTTTTTAAAGTAACAAATCTGTTATAAATTGTATTTAAGATCGTTTATCAATCATATTCAGGATATAACATTTAAACAAAAATAGTAGGACCATTCTTCATCTTTAATTAATAAAATTAAAACATGAACTATAAATAATACCTAGACAAAAACTTGTTATTTATTACTTTTAATATACAAATAAGAAATTGTTACTTCCTTATTTGAGGGCTTTAATATAATAATTACATTTTTAACAAGTTTATTTTACAATTAACGAAATCGAAATAAGTTATTTTTAATTAGCAACTGAATCGTAAATGAAACTAGTTCAAAGTGTCAATTGACCTTTAAGAAATAAACCGACCTGTACCTACATAACTAATTTGAGTATGTAACCTATCTCTGCAAGGTAAAATACTTGCAGTGCCACTGATGCTGCTATAAACGGGCCACCTGATGGCCCGAACTGTCTAAGAGTTAAATCACCATCGACTCGTAAAGAAGGAGACGGTGATGATGATATAAGTAGTGTTGATGTTTTCAAGACCATTGAAGATATGTGATTCTTTTAAGATGTTTTCCTATGCCACTGTAACTAGAATTATCAATTTTGAAACACCCAGTGTCTTCGGAGTAACGGCAGTAAAAACATAATCACATCATGATTCCAGTTGGATGATTTCCACTGCTTGTCAAAGACTTCACCATGTCGACTGGTCTTGTGCTTGTTTTCTGTAGATATCCACATCCTTCACCAGGTTAAGGAATACAAGGTAAAAAAAAACATGACCAACACTGTCCCTTCCACTTACCCGACAGCAAAGAAAAGGTTAGGTTTTTAATCAAGTTTAATTTGTGTTTTATTAAATAAAACAATCAACTCTTCACTGTTGTATCAAAGTTGACAACTTGATTAATTACTTACTTACTCAACAAAAACTCTGCAATTTATCTTTTTAAAAGTAGGTCTAAAAATAAATCAACATTTTTATTAGGCTCCTAAGTGTATCACCTAAAATGCGCGCAACCCACATAGTCAAGTTGAATGTAACATGTTATATAAGACTTTTAATTAGTAATATATTCGTAGGTAACGTGTAGCGTAATTCTGCAAATTAGGTGGTAATTCTGCTTTGGACACGCGAGTTGACGCGGGCTATGCGCCTGCGCAGCGGGACGAAATCGTAATGTGAAGGTTTTTTATGAGATGAGCTAATTTTGAGGAATATGATTACAAATGCCAATAATTAAGTAGACATAAAACTCGCATTAATACGAAAAGCAAAGGAGTGGCGTATCTGGCGATGCTTGGGGAAGGCTTATATCCAGCAGTGGACGTCATTCGGTTGAAATGATGATGATGATAACATCCAGCATCGAGGCTTCTGGATAGATAAAAGTGACAACACTGCCCGACCCGCAGATGAAACTTAGGACCCCAATGAACCAGTTTCTCAAGTTCAGTCCAGCTTGCTGCCACAACGTGGAGTAAAGATTAAAAGATTATAGTCCATCTCAATACTATTATTTCTCTTGTCGTCGACTATATACGTGATTACTATTTCAGACGCAATTTGTTGCATATTAACAACTTTCGCCTTCTTCTTCTTTCGTGTCGATTAACTCAAGCAATAGTCTCAACCATTCAGATTTTGTCTGATCAGTATGTAGCTACTCGGACAGCTCTATCAATGCTATGTTCAAATCCTGAAAGGTGCAGGTGGTCGGGCATGAAGGGCAGACAAGGAGGTAGGACATATCTTGCGAAGGAGCCCCACACTGGCACTGGATTTTGGATGTCTATGATACTCCATTTAGCCAGGTTGTTTCTACAGCAGCCAATCTGGGTCCGCAATTAGTTTAGGGATTTCCAGATTGGCCACTGCAGTTCATCTGTAACCTCGTATTTCAAATCGTCAACCTGAATATTCTCTACCATCTGCCTTACTTAATTCTTCTTTGCTAAGAATCTTAATCTTCTTCACTAAGTACCCAATTATCCATAATGGACATTATCATTCCCTCATCATCGTTTTTCAAAACATCCAGCCGTCTTCCACTCAATGACGTCCAAACTTAGACAAAATCTAGACCAAGGTCAGGTCTGGGTCTTGCAACCTGCCAATGGATCTAAATACTACATGCATAATATAACGGTCACATTAATAAGCTTCGTTAGATAACTTAATGTCAATTGAAGGTTAACAGTTACGCAGATTGAAATTTTGGTTGACATTGTGGTAGTCTTCAATATGTTAATAGTGTGAGTAATAGATGGCTTCGTAGCAGAATGTCCCTTTCGCAAAATGTCTCTTTCGCAATATGTCCTTTTCGCAAAACATCCCTTTCGCAAAATGTCCTTTTCGCAAAACATCCCTTTCGCAAAACGTCCCTTTCGCAAAATGTCTCTTTCGCAAATTTCCCGTAGTCGCTAAGATTAAGTTCTAGTTACATTTTGATTTTTAACCGACTTTCCAAAAAGGAGGAGGTTCTATGTTCGACTTTATGTTTGTTTTTTTTTTTTTTTTGTGTATGTTCACCGATATCTCCGTCAATTGTGGACCGATTTTGAAAATTCTTTTTTTGTTTGGAAGAGTATGTTTTGAAATTGGTCCCATTTTAATTTGGTGAAGGTCTGATTAAAAACTTCGGAGATATACAACAGAACTCTTCAATAAATAACGGCAACACTCTCGGGATTGCTGCAATCGCATGTCTGTTTATTGTTTATACCATTTCATAACATAACATCACGCCAGTACGCTCTAAAGGGGTACGCAGATCTCTAATTTCACCGGTTATGTTCAAGTTTCATGTTATTCGGGTAATCTATTCGGCGTTATAGGGACCTTAGGAAACAACTTGCGTATCTATTAGGTAGGCAAAACTAAAAAGGGAAAAATAAAAACTGTTTTTGCAAAAAAATACTACCGACTTCCAAATGAAAAACTACAAAGTGAAAAATAACTTAACTCTTGGAAGTCGGTGTCCATATAAAAAAAAATGGTACCTACGTAAGACACCGACTTCCAATACTTAAGTTATTTTTCACTTTGTAGTTTTTCATTTGGAAGTCGGTAGTATTTTTTTGCAAAAAAGTTTTTATTAATAGGTGTTTGAAAACAGGTAAATGATGCTCCTCATCAATTGCCAGAAAAGTTGATTTCTTTAAAAAAAGGTTTGTCATAGAAATAAATCCGTGAAATCGTTGGTATACTATAGATGCACCCTGTCTAACCCTCCGGGGAATAAAACGTGATTTTATATTATATTTTCATAGAAGTTTTGAACTCAATTTGCTTGAGAAATAAGAGGCATTTATATCCCTTTGTAAAGTCGGCACATTAATTACTTTTCAAAATATAGACATATAGTATTCAAACAAAAGTTTGAATCTTTGACCCAAATAATATTACATTCCTTGTCTGCCCCTAAAAATCCTGAAAATGTGCCTGACCCTTGAATAACTTCTTGTAAAAAAAACATATCGCTAAAAGGAGCTCTAAAACTTTCAGTGAACTACGTGCTACCTACTCGAAACTTAGATCAATGTTCGTGCGAAAAGAAAATCGGAAGTAATAGAAAAAGTTACATTAATTTTAGTAAACACGTCGTACACTGTCTAAAGCAGCTCATAAAAATTAAATGCCTACATTGAATAAAATATGTAATAGATATCGATTTTATTATTGCTTATTATTAATTGTGATTGTAAATCAAATGTAATAATGTGTGTCGGAAACTTTCTACGGACCATTTAAATGCCGTATTTCGGGATTATCGCAGTAGGAAGCAAATGATCCAGATCGATCCGTTCGACACCGTGCAGTGAAAACTTTGAATGTAATTAATATAATAATAGTTTGGGGGGGAGGTTATATAGTGGGCGCGCGCGGTCGCCCGCCATTCGGCGCGCGTACCCTTCGCGCAAGTGCATGCCTCGCGAGTGACATTAGTGACAGTTTAACCCCAAAATGGCGGCCAAATTTTACGTAAGTGTCAAAATTAAGTGCAGATTTGTGGTTTTAGAACGCACCCTCTGGATTTTGGATTCGCGCTCCAGTGATGCAGTGGTATTTTTTTTAGTGGAACAAACGAGAATGTCTATCGTAATTCGTAAGGTGGTTCTAAGCCACATTTCTGCGTCCATTGTTTTGCATGTGAATAATTGATGTTGCAGTTTGATATTTGGTGGATTGTAAGAGTTGCTTGTATCTGTTACTTGTTCATAGTTCATTTAGTTCAGATTTCGATTTTTTGCGGTTCTATTTGTTGTTGTATAAAAAGTGGAACAATTTGTTCAATGCTTTTTTATTTAACTTTTACTATTTTTTGTGTAAGTTATCTAAATTGACTTTTTCGTTTATTTTGAGACAAGACTTTTTATTTTAAGAAGCAAATTAACTTTGAGGTTTATAACAATAGACATTTATGCAAATTAATAATAATAGAATAGTTAAAAGATCAAAGTTAATAGCTAAAATTCAAACATTTACATAGTTAAACTTTAACAACGAAACATTTGTAGAGCATTTCAACTCTGAACTTATTTTGCATTCAAGGACTTTAAATAAAATGAAAGTTAAACAAATGTGATATATTCCAGAAATGTTAGGCAATAAGATTAATGCCTAGGTCTAGTCAGTCGCATTCGGAAAGGACAACTGGTTGTCCGGGTCGATAACCTATTCTCTATATAGTCTATATTTTATACGTCTAGTGATATTTAAAGACCACTTTCGCATTTGCAGGGTTGACGGCCTAGAACGAAAAAAGTGCCGAGAAAATGTCATAATGTTTAGATTGACATGCAAATTAATTACGCCAATAAAATATGTTAACAAATTGCATATCACGAAAATTGCAATCAAATCCGCGATAATATTTAGATTTGTTTGTAATTTATTTAAATCAGATAGCAGAGCCACAATTTATTATGCATATTTTTAATTTAAATTAAGCAATTTGCTTATCGGTAGCTATATGTCAATAATTTTTTTTATATTTAAAAATTCAAATGCAAATGAAATACAAAATTCTGTTTGAAATCTACTCGATACTTTTGAAAAAAATATTCAAAACGTTTTAAGACTTGCCGAACTTTGTTTTATCAAAAATACCTGCATTTTATGTAACAATTTTTGACACATTTTAAATCAGGTTACGTCACCTAATTAAAAATAACAATAAAGAACAAAGTTTCAACTTACAATCAACAATTAAACACCTACTCTTTCCACCTCGATAACTATCAAAACTAAACATTGATAAAAATCAACACATAATTCTTAAAATAAACACGAAACTGTTCTCCATTAAAATTCTAACGCACTTAAAAAGAATTACCTAACAAATGTTAAAGCAATCGTTAGAGAAAACAACGAAAGTTTACTCGTACGGAGTCGTACGGAAAGTGAAACTTATTGTGGGAAGCGTACGTACGTACGGATCGACGGACCGACGACCGGTGCCTCAGCTGATGTGTGTTTAGATATAGGCGCGATATTTATTACTTACATGATAACTGTTGAATAAAGAAAGAAAAGAAAAACGAAGAAACAATACAAAAAGAAGCTATGGTTATCGATTTTGAACACGATTTGCAATCGAATATTGAGAATTTAAGATCTGAGATTTAAGGTCTGCCTCGATGAACTGGTTTGATGTCTAGTAATAGAAAAGTTAGAAAAGGCAACACCTAGAAGAGAGTTGAAGACGTTTGCTCTGCAAAAGGACAATACAACTTTATCAAAAGTTCAAGTGCAAATATATTTTCACGAACTTCAAAATAATGTGGCTTAAATTCGAGTAAAATACTTAAAGCCTTTAATTGAACAACCGTACTACAATTAACACTACCTACAATATATCTCCAAATCTATTAAGACAAAATCAAGGGATATATTCAAGGCCACCAATATATTAATCAGTCACGCCTTCATAGTAACCAATCCTTCATTATTTCTACCAACCTAGGTACGTCTAGATTAGGTCCAGCGTGGGCCAGCGTGGGCCATGCCTCAACATGGCGACCATTGCAACAGAACATGACGTTATCATATTAATGGCTATCTGTTACCAGCTGTAGAGTGATTCATACAATTGATATATATCCCGTCTGGCAGGGCAATTGGGTGTTTTAATTTTGAAGGAGGAATTTCAACCGTTTAAAATTTAGCCGTTAACGGTAACGGAGTAACTATTGCCATCTGACCATCTCGATAATTATGAAGGCGTATTTCTGGAATGATTTTGTTCTTCCTAGGACTTGTCGAAGACTTTTTTCCTGTGACTCCTGAGCCTCTTCTAAGTCACTTGTGTTAATTTTCGCCCAAAATTCTATTCTGAAAAATAATATTGCTAATATAAAAAATATTGTGATAGTGGTCATTGCTGGTAAGTGATACCAATCAGCTGTCTAGTTTGACTAAAGTTTTCAAGAGTTTATCCAGATATGGAGGTCCATCCTTCAAAGTTGAAACTCTACACTTTTGCATTAGAAACGTGTTGTAATTATCTTTCTTGCTAGACACATTAACTAAAACAATTCCAATCTGCATGTACCAATATTGTAGTACCTTCGTGGTAGGCTTGTAGGTCAGGCGCGGGGCTAGACTGCGGGGTGGAGGGCGGGGGTACAGCACGCGCCTGCGCAATCGTCCTAGTTCCCAGCCAGGACTCGGAAGTGTATTGGGGCATGTTATAATCAATTTCGTTTGTTTAGCTCACGTTAATAATTTACAATTACTTTCAGAGAACCATTGCTTTCATAAAATGGCTAAACGCAAATTTGTTTCTCAAATGAGAATCCATTTGAGAAACTGAAATAAAATAATTTAAATTTTATAATATAAATAAATTCGAATTGTTTTCTTTTATAATTATGCGCTTGCTACCCTGTCGATATTCATCACCTTTGCTTTATTATAGGATATGAATCGAAAATCTCTATCTAGTCCATTCATTCAGTCAAAAATCTCCGTATCTTTTGAAGCCTTTATTTAGTTGTTACCTCTAAAAGAAACTTTGTCACATCTCGAGACACTGAGATTGTATATTTTTTCTAATTTATCTATATAAAGATCTTTATCTCAGCTGTATCTATTAGGTATCGATCTAGTATTATGTCCTATAAAACTGTTACTAAAGGTGCGCATACGCAATCGCAGCCGACCTCGTTCTCAGATAGGACGCGGAAGTTTCGATGGGATCTGTGTCCTTGCGAAATGTAGATCTGATGGGAATCTTACCTATATATGTTCTATGGTGTGATGTACATTACATGGGGTGTTATTAGAATGATGAAGATTTTTGTAGGTAAAGTAATTATACAAAATACAGAGTCGTCTATAGATATCGTTTGTAGTGTAGTGAGAACGAGAACTTAGGTCAGAATTAACAGATTAAGCTTTCTTAGAAGTACTATCTGCTGACACAATGTAGGCAGTAGGTAATGCTAAGTAATAAAATAAATTATTCTCTAATAAAAAATGGTTTTGAAAAGAGAGAGAAAAGATTATTTAATTCATTCGACAGAAGAAGATAATCACAGGAATCCATATTTCGGATATCGAATTGATTCTAGAGATGAAAATGATGAAAAGAATGAAAGATTTTGTAGATCAAATGATGACCTGAAGAAGGCATTTGACTGGATACACATGGCGTGGAACCGTGTGTTATGATGCAACTTGAACTTAAGGCACATGACCGACAAAAGATTGCAGGCGGCGCTTTGAAAGATCATTTTTAATTCTTAAGTAACAAAAATTCATAAACCTTCAGTTAACAACATTAAACGGCAGTTAAACAAACAATCATATTTGACATTATTCTCGTGGGATCTGGGTCGGTGCGCGTCGAATGTGGTGCACCCAATAATTTGAGCTTTTTATCTTGCTCGTGATTATCAAAAGGAGGTTACTGCACAATGGGCTCGCTATTACTGTCGATACTATCTAATCTTAGGTTTGTATCTGTTGTATGTTTGTGTTGCTATAGTTTTCTGTCTAGTGTTTGTTCTTTAAAATGGTTGTGTTGCTTCACCAGTTAGTTTTATCTCCTCTGTTGATTGAGTAGGTTCTACATTTTTTTGTGATATGTGGATGTAAATTAATATGTAATTACCTTTTCGTCTTCTGTCTATTTTATTTTTCTGTTCTTTTTTAGTGAAAAATAGCTGCTAGGCTGTATCAATTTATAAATTTCTCTTTGTCATTACTAACGTTAAAATCAAGTGAAGAATTGCTGGCAATTTTAAAATCTTTTATTAAATTTTAACATGAAGATATACAGTTTGATTATATTAATGGTTTTAGCTGTAGTTTCTTGAGTGTTTTAGTTCAATCAAGTGTGCTTATAAAGTGTAAATCAATTATATTAACTTCACCATCTCCACTTAAAACAAAGTGTAGCAATAAAGCAATAATGTGTAAGTTTAAAGATCAGGATTCCTCACAAAAAGCGACAGTAAGCTGGTTTGGTGCATTATTTAGTGCAAAAACTTCGTTGACCAACTCTAAATTGATTCTCGCAAGACTGTAACAAGCATCTCACTTACTAGGTTCGTGATTAGATAGGGATCCATTTTCTTAATTGAATGTGGCTATTTTACTAAAATGTTGCCATATATACGAGTAAATACTGTATCGGGTAGAGGACGACCAAATAAAAATAGATGGCTTGCGTGAAAGATGATTTGGCATAGAATGGTTGTGAATACGGAATTGACGGCAAATGGGATATACAGAAGCAAAAAACATGCTGCGCAGAAATTAGGATAAGAGTAGAAGGATGATGAAAATAACTATGAGGCTAAATACGATGAAATGAAAAAAAAGCACACTACTGATTGAATGCTAGACCTCTTTTAAAGTCAGCTACTTAAGCAGCTGTGTATAAATAGGCAGTAAAACAATTTGCCTTGATTTTGTGACAATTACACCAATTCACCTTTTAAATCATGACAGTTGTTTGAAGAAACAACTTTCCCGAATAGGCTAGAACTGCCATTACATTGATGTCATCAACCGAGGACAAATTCTCCAACACCAAAAGGCTTAAAGATTTAGAAACTGAACAAACATGTGGTTTGCAATTAACGTCACCTAAAAAGTAACAAATTAACACAGAATATATCAAGAAAATTATACAGAGGTATATATCAGAATACGTGGGAACACTTAGAGTAAGCGAAACTTTGACAAACACACAATGTTGATGACACGAACGTACTAAGTATCTACTGAGATTCATGAAATGTATAGATGAAGAACTGTATACACAAGTCAGAAAAATAAAGGGCAAACCGCTAAGAGAACTTGTTGACGAAAATATTCCAAATTGTTTCAAATTGCGGCCAAAGAAGAGATGAAGAAAGTTGATGGTAAGGAAACTTAAAGTAACCTATTCAATGGCTAAAAGAAACTAATAAAAAGCCCTTAATTGATGAAAAAAGAGAAATAGGTTGTAGCTACCTACTGCTCTAGATATACTCAAAGAATAACACTAAAAGATCTTACTTCGAGTGAATATAAAAAAGGCTGTGGTGTCTTGCTGCTTGAGGAAGATAGTCTTCTGAAGGAAAAAATTAAACTATTGATGGAAAAGAATAGAAGAGGATTGGTAGTTTAACAAGTTAAAAATATATAGATACTATTTAGAAAAAGAGAATAATGTATGCCACATATTCTCTTTCTGCAGTACAAGGCTACAATATGTTGGAATATAATTCAAGGTTCTTACTATATAACTAATCATGTTAATCCGTATCTTCACACCTCATTAAAAGATGTCGAGAGAGTAAACAGAAAAGATACGCATTTTAAGCCTTAAGCATTCCAATGCAATAGAGCTTTCAAAACATATCTTTGTATAAAAACAATGCTCCATAGTCACACTGACCGTAAATAATGTTTTTGTAAATAGAAAACGGGAGATACATAAAAGAAAATTACACATAGAAAATATTACCTAAGTCGCAGAGAAAAACATACTGGCGTACCGAAAACAAATTCAGACATCATATGAATACCAATGTAAATGTTGTTACTTAAGTATTCGTCGCAGTCTAAGAAGTCGGACTATAATTTTTTGAATAATATGAAAATTAAACTTGATGCTTACGAATTATACTCGTTGTTACAGTATATGGGTAACATAGTAATTAATTAGGATTATGAATTTGATTTTTCAATTTCTTACGCACATAGTTTTTTTTTTGTTTTTATGGCAATTGAGTCGGTTGCGTTTTATTCTGCCAGTGTCACGTTGGGATACGTACAAAGTTATCGCAGCATGTAAAATGAGAATTATCATCGGACTTCTTAGTGTCAGGTAGTGTAGTGTCATGATTACAGTTGCCAACTAGTTTCTTCTAGTCTGGGTTTTCACAACAACATTTTTAATTTTGATTAAGGAAAATTGGATTGGGCTCTGTGACATGGTCAAAAAATCCAAAATATATGAGATTAACTTGCGTTACGGTAATGGCAAGTGGGCAATCTCTTATATTATAACTTTTGACAATGTTATTGTTGATAGAAGAATGTAACTTGTATAGAATCAACGCATACTCATGTTATAAAATTTAACGTCGATATAATTTCAGGTTTCCTCACGATGTTATCCTTCACCGTGATATTGGTACCTACTTTCCCGGATTTGAACCCACGACCTCAAGCACGAGAGGCGACGTCTTATTAGCCACTGGGCACCACGACATATATTAAAATTCAATGCAATTCTAATGGTCTATTCAAAATACATTCAAAAACCTATCTTTCATTCCTAACAAAAAAGATAACCATCGAAAAAGAAGACACAAAAAAGATAATCTGCCAAAAAAAGAATCAAAGAACCACTCCATTCAATTGAACTGGATAAGCCGTTATTCCGAATTATCGATTGCGAAGCCGCATAATTACCTTTATTGTATAATTACCAATATAATCGGGGGACTTATCTCTGTTATGAAAGCCTACAATGTAATATAGTATTATTGGGCACAAAAAGCTATTACATAAAATCAGTGAAACTAAAATCATGCTGGCCAGCATGAATTTATGCATTTTACGATAAAATTATTGACTTTTGTGCATCAAATTCACTTAAATATTCATTACTTTATTAATCCAATTAGGAGCTCGTGGCTAAATAATAACAGCCGCATGGGACGATCTTCAATGTTAAGCAACGCTTGACGAGATCGGTCCGTGGATGGGTGACCATTTCAACATACCGAGTTTCCTCCGTGCCTCGGAAAGCACGTTAAGCCGTTGGTCCCGGCTGTCATTTGAAGATCTTTGACAGTCGTTACGGGTAGTCAGAAGCCTGAGATCTGACACCAGTCTTACCAAGATGTGTCGATCGTGAACGTGTTATCCAGTTATTGGGTTGTGGTCAGATAGGCAGTCGCTCCATGTAAAACACTGGTTCTTAGCTGAATCCGGTAAGACTGGAAGCCGACCCCAACAATAATTGGGAAAAAGGCTATGCAGATGATTAATCCAATTAACTTTAATAAGTATTGCTTTATGCGTGTGAATTAATGCACTAAAATAGCTAAATGGTATTTACTTAAACATTACAAGTGCTTGAGCATAATAAACGCCTAAGAGTGCAGAATTGCAATTAAGCATGTGATAATTTAAAATCTTGACATTTTCTATGTATTTACATGTCATTTAATTTCTTAAATATGACAACATTATCATAAGGACACATCGTTTCATGAGTACTATTGACTAATAAGATTCCATCTTACCCCAATGTAGCTCGGGGCAATTCGTGTACCACCAGCATATTAATCTGTCTCCAATTAAAAATGTGTTTCTAAATTGTGGGGCAATTTGGCACCTGATGTCCCAGAGCTGTAATTTATAGATTGGCTCGATATATTAGTGGCAACATTCACTAGAGATGTATGTCAATTCATCATATTTACTTACAACATAATTAATCAGTTGGTAATGTGTAAAGTGTTACATTATTTGAACCATTACTTGTAATGATGTGGAATTAAATTGAGCATGTTTTTTTGAAATGTTTTCTTGTTGTGATTGTACTTGTAAGCGTATCTTTGATGGTTTGTTGTGTAGTTGAAAGGTTAGTCATTTATCTTGATGATTTGAAATTGATGCTTTGATGTGTTTAAATAAATCAAAGATGCTTTATTTATTAACGATACCCATAGAAAACAATGAGTCGTTTAAGAAGAAAAAATGTAGGGTTTTTTTTCTCCAAAAAGCGTTATTTCCTAAAATACAGCTCACTGAATGTAATTGTCTCGATGATTATTTCTGAATTTCTAGAATCTAAAGTCCTATGCTTGTCCAGCGGTGAACATCTTTCAGCAAAAATGATGATGTTATAAAATCTGTGCAAAAAATTAAAAGAAAAATAATCATTTTGCTGCAGTCCAAGCCATAGCAACATTAAAAAATTAAACAAGATTACATCTGAATACAGGCTCAATAAAAAACAAGTTTATCTCCAAAACTAACTGCACATATAAAGTTAAACCTGAACTGTTGACTAAAACCCGCTGAGCATCGGTTTTCGTAACGCGACATCTGCAAGGCTAGCTAGTGTTTTTCCCACGACCTGGATCGTTGCATGCATTACTTGCTATTTGTATACGGTTACATTTGGCAACGTATTGGCACATATCTTAAAATTATCTGGATTTTATTTAAATTTTTATTCGACTGGTTGTTTTTTTGGTGATAAATTAAAATTAGTTCATTTTTTAATTGGTTATTAAGATACTATTTCAGCAAGTAAGAGTTGTAACCGTGACCTTTCAATTAATAATATAGTTTTTAATATTTCAGCTTTATCTCTTCTATCTCGTTTATATTCATCATAACATACTCGTAGCAATAACATGAACGTAAATAGGCTTTCATCTCATCTAAATGTCAGTAAGTTATTCTCAAAGCTGTGTTAGATAAACTTATATCAGTTTAACGATGTCTAGAACAAAATGTTGATTATATTCTCAAAAGACAAAAAAAAAGACAAAAGACAAAAGATATTTATTTCAACTGGGCCACCAAGCGGCACTTTTGAATGTCACAATTTAAATTTAAATGGAATACAAGTAAATATTCGATTCCTTTGACTCCGACAAGGAGGAGGTTCTCAATTTGACTGTATGTGGTTTTGTTTGAAAGTGTATACTTTGGAGGTGGTAAAAATCAGGATCTGATGAGGGGAGCCCATGAAAATCGGTGGAATTCCTCAAACTTTATAGGAACACATATAGTGATTTTGGTATTTTTATAAACATGGCAAACATTTGCATACATCATTTGGTGACGTAGAACTGATGAAGAAGACCACAGAAGGCTACTGGAAGTACTCAATGGTAATTTTGGGGATAAGAGATCTTGAATAGTGATAAAGCAAATTTAAATAAATGGTTCTAATGGAAATGGTACCATCGAACTGATCTGGTGATGAAGCCTACCGGAACTCCATAATAAACAATGTATCATATTCGTGTTAAGGCTCGTTGGAATTGTTATGAGAGGCCTTCTGGCTATAAATGATCTTCATGGTAATATCAGGGAAAAAAATAACAAAAAAATAAAACAAAAACACTACAAAGTGAAAAATAAATTTCTTTTCGGCAGTCGGTGTCGAACATTGCTATTTTTATTGGTTAGTTGTAGGTGCCGTAATAACGGGTGCCCAATATGGAATACGATTCTCAGTGATAGCTATCAGTATCACTGATTAAATTTTCATACTTGATTCAGTATTTTCAGATTTTTATCATATATAAACAAATCATCAGTACCACCGTTTCATAATATTATCTAGTTCACATAAATATTTCTTATAAACATACAATTAACTTTAAAACCAATATAAACAAACAACTAATCGTATTCGTGATATTCAACCGTTTAATTGCGTCTCGAGACAAAGGTCACACAACAAAGAGTTTCCACCGTGACCCTGAATAACCTCGAGTGACCCCGAGTGACCTCTCGTGACAAAAAACACGAACAACTTCCACGTTTTTGTTAATTAATCGTTTAATTACCGTTTAAACGATTCGTTATAGGAAATCATGTTTGATGTTATTTTTATTGATCGGTTAAAGTTCAACCTCTTGTATGCCAGAACGCAGATCTAAGCGAGACACAATGGTTTTTTCATTGTGTCTCGAATGCTGGCATACAAGCAGTTAAGATCGGCTTTTATTGTGATATGTTTAATTTAAAATAAAAAATGAGTTTTAGATTTTCTAAATCTAAACTTTTTTTGTTTTTTAAGTTTTCGTAATGTGATCTCAGGCAGTAATGATCCAATTTCAAAAAAAATTTCATTGATTCAAACTGACACTATTACGTGTAACTTAGGTTATTTTTTAGGGTTCCGTACCCAAAGGGTAAAAACGGGACCCTATTAAGACTCCACGTGTATCGCATGAACCGTGATAGCTAGACAGTTGAAATTTTCACAGATGATGTATTTCTGTTGCCGCTATAACAACAAATACTAAAAACAGAATAAAATATTTTTTTAAGTGGGGCTCCCATAGAACAAACGTGTTTTTTTTGTGATAATGGTACGGAAACCTTTGTGCGCGAGTCCGATTCGCACTTGGCCAGTTTTTATCCCTGGAAAATACACGGTTCCTATAGGATATGCGTCAGCGAAGCCGGGTTAAAAACCTAGATAAAATATTTAACACAGGTATTCGTACTTGTGAAACTATTTATAAATACAAGAGAAACCGATGAACACTTTTAAATAACATGTACGTTAGTAATAAAACAGATAAAATAAACTTTCTCTGAGAAAAGTTAACGTGTGTAGCAGTTAATCTAAAGTTAAACTGCAGTTAGATATTGAGGTTAACTGCTAATGTGTCAATTGATTAGATTCCAATTTCAGAAATTGGTTTTCTTTTATTGTGTGTTAATAGCTCAGTGTATTAAAATGCAAAAAGCTTTTTTGATATCGTAAATTATACGGAAAGATCAAATATGGAACCGGGTCCGGGAATAGTAGCACGGGTCGAACTTGTAGGTTAGGCAACGCTTGCCAAGGATGGTTCGTGGATGGGTGACCATATACATACCAATAATAGATGTAAAATGAGGTTGACTAAACAATCAATGCAATGGATAACAACCAGCAATTTAGGAGTGTAATTGTATTACTATAAATGATTCTTAACATAGCCAATAATATTGACATACATATAAATACTGTACACCCCGACCCCATGGGTATGTTACAGTGATACAAAAATACTGATTTTGAGAACTGCCTTTTCACCTGTGACAAGCAATAAATAAATGAATTTGAATCTGAGACTTGTCCACCTCTTCAAAAGCAAGATAAGCCATTGGTCACAACTGTCATTTGAAGGTCTTTGACAGTCGTTACGGTATGCAGAAGCTAAAAACTCTTATATCAGTCTTGCCAAGGAGAACCGTGTTACCCAATTGCTAGGTTACGGTGGTCAGATAAGGAGCTGCTCAGTGTACAATACTTGAAAGTTTTCAGCATTCGGTTAGCCTACAAGCCAACCCCAACATTGGGCTACGGAGATTTATGAGCAACAATGAACTGATCACACTTAATATCATAAAGATGTAAATTTGTTAGTGTGTGTGTTTGTATGTTTGTTTTTTCTTCACGCTCAAACGGCTGGACGGATCTGGATAAAAACAGAGATAGATTATAGTCAGGAATAGCACATAGGATACTTTTTATCTCAGGAATATGTTCCCTCGGGATAATTTTCGACTTTCACGCGGACGAAGCCGCTAGCAGAAGCTAGTATGTTTATATAACAATGCCCAAAATATCATAGAACTATCAACATAGTATTTGTGTCTGTTTGCATGTCAGTTCGTGACCGACGCATAGGTCACTTGCTCATATTCGTTCACTCACTGGTGCTTGTCCACGCTGTCTCTTGTGAAACTGTAGCTCCCCTGACCTTCTAACTTATAAATATTTATTGGCTTATTTGTATAGCTTACCGGTTGAAAGATTAACAATAGGCTAAGCTGTTAAATGATTTGATTTGATTTCTTGACATATTTGACATTATATTTTACCATTATAAGATTATACGTTTCAACATATTTTTTTTATTTTATAAATTATAATATAAATTCAACAATATTTTGACTAAGATTCGAACTAGCTGAAAAATCTGTAAATACGATCCGTAATACTTATCCATTATCTGTTTGCAAAATTAATTTTTCCGATGCTCGGTTTTAAATTTTCAGGTCTATAGCTTTTCTAATTTACTTGGAATAGAGCTGAGTACGCAATGGTATTTTTACAAAATATTTGTAATTTATTTGTTCTAAGATTGAGTGATTACAAAACATTGATTATTCTGAAGATGTGGTAATGAGACTATATAAAAAGTAAGCCATGAAACCCTAAGCGTAAAATTAAATCAAACAAAGATGACTGAAAAGGCCCGGGGTAGTTGGGCCCAGCTGTTGGACATTATAGGTTCAAAAATGGAATTAGAAAGAGAACCAAAACACTACACACAATAACATACGAACTAGTCAAGCCTAAAAGAACCCACCACAAAAATAACTAAACATTACATAAGAAAAAACAGTTTCTAGAACATTACATTCGCAAACATCACGTGGTTACGTTGGCACCACTGTCGGTCGTCCAAAGACAATATTCTCGCCTTCAGAGAGACCCGCGTTTTTGCGGCAAGGTTGATAACTTGATACGCAGATAATAGGCTGAATGCAATTGTGCATGCCACACAATGGACGTTGCTTTATGATTCGCGTTTTACAATAATTTTTGATACTACAAGGTCGATTTTGAAAGTTTTGTGAAATATCAGTTTTGTGTAAATGTTAGTAGACGGTTCCTTTTCGGTCATTACATTCAATAACTCACTAGGTATTCAAGAATGGGTCGATGCGACAACGGGGGTGCATTGGGTCATAACAATTTGGCTAGCAGTGAATGCTTTTCTTTTTTTTTTCTTTTATTTATCGATAGGCTCGCGTTTGACCACTATCTCACCTGATGGTAAGCGATGATGTGGTCGACGGTGAAGCACGCTTGCCTAGAAGTAACCTATTCACTCTTAACTTAAAGACCCCAAGGTTGTAGCTATTAGGAAACAAAGACTCCGGCAGAGAATTCCACTCCTTAGCTGTGCGTACAATGAAAGTATTCGCAAAATGCTTTGTACGTATGGGTGGGATGTCCACCATGTACCGGCGGCGCATTGCCGTACGTCTTCGTTTCCTTTGAAATGAAGATGATTGATCAATGCAGTATCTCCAAATGTGTGTCCATCATCATCAGATATCAGCCGAAAGTCGTCCACTGCTGGACATAGGCCTCAATAATAATGTATCTAATGTGTGTCCATTTGACTTTAATCAAAGTAATTAAATACATCTTGACTATTATCATCATCAAGTCATTGTAGTTGGATAAGTGATGATTTTACCGAAACCTCGACAGTATAACAGCTTGAAAATACTAACATTAACATTAGAAGCGGGATATTTACCATGTTTACTGTTTGTTGCGACTTGCCGATATTTCGGTGCTGTTGCAAGCACCATGATCCCGCTTCGTATGTTAATGTTAGTGTTAGTGACCATGACAGTTTAAATTTTATATAGCTTGAAAATACGGAAGTGAACAATTCCTTTTCGCACAACTTAGCGACTGGGTCTGACTAGGCGTGGCAAAATACAGGGTGTTCACTTTGCCGCGACCAGCACTGAGTTACATCGCAGAAAACATTATTACAGTGGTTGCTGAGGGGCGTATTCTGTCGCAGCACTCGCAGCTTGTGGCTAAGTTATTGTGATAGAATATCGTAATCGCTGTTCCTGAAATCATTTGTCCACCAGCCACCAGACAGTATTTTCTATTCTTGTAATTCTTTTAATTTCTTTCCTTTCGTTTTTGACGGCTTAAGAAACGCTGGCGTGACGATTTGGATCCTTCTGAACAGATCGGCCGAAGAATTTTTCAGAATTACTTTCATTGTGCATATATTCAAATGGCTGTAAGTGCTAAGAATTAGGATTCTTTGCTGAACTCTGTGTTTTTCGATAGCTTTAACTTAGGAGCTTTCAAGTTGCAAGATAAAAGGTTACTTCTTCACAGATCGCGTAATAGTAGAATAATAGTGTGGTCAAAATTTAATTAAGAGGTATAATTTTTAAAAAGATTGAAGATTGAAAAGATTGAAGAAGGAGCTCGTGGCTAAATAATAACAGCCGCACGGATGGATCGTCAAGGTTAAGCAACGCTTGCCGAGGTCGGTCCGTGGATGGGTGACCATTACAACATACCGAAATTCCTCCGTGCCTCGGAAAGCACGTTAATCCGTTGGTCCCGGCTGTCATTTGAAGATCTTTGACAGTCGTTACGGGTAGTCAGAAGCTTGAGATCTGACACCAGTCTTGCCAAGGGGCATACCCCTTGGCAAGACTGGTGGTTGTGGAGGTTAGATAGGCAGTCGCTCTATGTAAAACAGTGGTACTCAGCTGAATCCGGTAAGACTGTAAGCCGACCCCAACAACAATTGGGAAAAGGCTCGGCTGATGATGAATTTTTAAAAAGATTAATAAAATAAATCAACCATTCCTGTTAACTGCCTCACTAAATCAAACTTGTTACATCCTCTTTAACAATTACACAATAATAATAACAGATGTAGATAATGAAGCCTCAGTAGGCCTTTTAAACAATCCGATTATCTAATGTGATCACGAACAATCAAAACATCGATTATAATAATAGTTTTATCGATTGTTGATCAATTGTCGATACTTATGTGGTTTAGAAAGTTTGTGTAGCGGAAGGCCTATTTGATTTTGTAATTGTATCATTATATAAGTATAGAATTACTTTGATCATGACCCTATCATCAACAGTCAGTTATTAACCGACTTACCAAAAAGGATGAGGTTCTATGTTTGTTTTTTTTTGTGTATGTTCACCGATGTCTCCGTCAATTGTAGACCAATTTTGAAAATTCTTTTTTTGTTTGAAAGAGTATGTTTCGAAATTGGTTCCATTTTAATTTGGTGAAGGTCTAATGAAGAACTTCGGAGATATACAAAAGAACTCTTCAATAAATAACGGCAAAGCTCTCGGAATTGCTGCAATCGCATGTCTGTTTATTGTTTATACAATAAACAGACATGCGATTGCATTTTCATAACATTACATCACGCTTGTACGCTCTAAAGGGGTACGCAGATTTCTCATTTCACTGGTTATGTTCAATTTTAATGTTACTCGGGTAATCTATTCTGGCGTTATAGGGACCTTACTAAACAACTTGCTTATTAGTTAGGTAAAACTATAAAGGGAAAAATAAAAAAAACTTTTTTCAATAAAAATTCACTGACTTTTTGTTAGTAGACATATTTGGAAGTCGGTATCCATATCGCAAAAAAAATGGTATCTACGAAAGACACCGACTTCCAAAAATTCACTTTATAGTTTTTCATTTGGAAGTTGGTGGAATTTTTATGCAATTTTTTTTTTTTTACAACTCTTATTCCCCGAGAAAGCTATTCTTTTTTTTGTATTTTGGTCATACAGGTGATCTACTGCATCCTAAAATAAAAATTTCTATCGGCAGAAATTGCTAACTTCAATACAAATATTCATCTAACTTCAATACAATAAAGACTAAAGAAGCGTCCATGTTTCTTCATCTATACCAATATTATAAAGTGGAAAGATTTTTTTGTTTGTTTGTTTGTTTGTACCGAATAGGCTCCGAAACTACTGGACCGATTTTAAAAATTCTTTCACCTATGGAAAGCTACATGATTCCCGAGTAACATAGGCTATAATTTTGATGGGAGCGAAGCCAGTCAGCTATACATAATATAAATAAAAAATTAATATTCGCATCTATGATTGATTTTGTATTGAACACCATATTTAGGGGATGATTTAATCTAAATAAGTCTGTGAATTTAATATTTCTTTTCAGAAGTAGATTATTTTATTTTCCAAACTCAATTTAGTTTCATTCTTCATGTCATTTCAAGATACAGTTTTGTCCCAAAACCTGAATCTACCAGTCCAGTGCACAATAACTGTTGACATGACGCAGCATGTCGGCACAGCCTCCCCAGCAAACAGGTCGGGGTCACGTCCGTCTGATATCTACTGTTAACAGCCATTGTTGTGTTGTGTTATCAGCGTGGCGCATCTCTGAGAGGACGCCCACTCGGTTACAATGTTGTGTGAGGTTGTGTGTAGTGTTAACCGTTAAGTAATATCTGTAGTGCGTTTAAAGAAATGTTCAGGTTCCTTGGTTACCACATTTCAGTATATTTTCCTACGTGAATGATAGAAGAATTCTCAAACTCTCCTAAGATTTTGTAAAAAAAAGATGATAATCAGAAAATTTAAATCTTGAGCCATTTGGGTTTATAGATGTTAAAAAGGTGTTCCTCAGTTGCAGCGAAATGCTGAAAATATTTCAGGATGAATTTAAAACCTCTGTCTTACCTAGATATTGCAGATGCTGGTAACATGCATTTCATAAAGTCTAAAGCTTAAAATTCTTTTGACTTATTCTACCAGGTATACTTAAGCCCAACTATGTTACAAATATTAATATCTAATTAAGTTTGTAGATATGTATAGGGTTCTAATATCCGCGTGCCCGTACTTGCCGACAGCCATTTACACTTCAAATTAACCACTACCTTATTGTAACTACCTTACAACAGATGTATTAAAAACTTTCTAGTTACTAAATGTCTTCAAATAACATCGAACAAAATGAATAAACTGCAATAAAATAAAATACTACGCTACGGTGCACCTTTATGTTCGAACGCGTTGATGTCTTTAGTTCGCGTCGGCCGAGGCGGCACCGGCACAGGAGCGTCTTCATTGTTTTTATGGATAAAACTATTTTAGATTTTGATATTATTAATATGCCAATTAAATTAGGCAAATTAAAGGTAATGTGTATTGCCTTTTTCTGAATCTATTTAGCATTATACTGCATAAATCTCAATATTGTTAAATTTGTCAGTACAAAAAACAACAAACAAAATTATAAATAAATAATAACATTAAATAAAATATATAATAGTCCGAGTAGCCGTCTCGGGCGCCATCGGTTACCTAAGTGCAAGTGATCGGGAAATGGTTCCTAGACCAATAATACTTACTTGCTAACTATTTCAACTATCATACACTTTCTCTAGACGTTGAGTGATGTAATTAGAGCTAGAAACTAAGTTAATACTCTTTCCTAGTTTTTTAACGAAACTCTTATTGCAATGTTTAAGCCTTTTGATCATACAAACAGATCCCAATGCCTATATTTTGTTAGTTATGTTACAACAAATAATTTTTCTTTATAATTGCAAGCGAGCATATTGCCATAACAACAATCAACAAGAACAAATTCGGCTTACGAGTTAGCATACAAAATTCCCTAAAACATAAACCGAATATACTTTGCCTGACCTAGGAATCAAACCCAGAATCCTATCATCATAAGCACCGAATGTATGATAAAAAAAAATCTCTGATATAAATGGAACCCTTTAAATAACACATCTAAACTTTTACATATTCTAATTTAGTTTACTTACAAGTGTAGCACTGGTGGCCCAAGAGCAGTGGTGGTCCAGGGGTATCCGCCGCAACTTACCAATTGTGGGTCGTGAGTTCGAACCCAGACAGGCGCTTTACTTTGTGTAAATTACTTCATCACCACTGCTCTCAAAACGTTGAAGGAAAACATCGTGAGGAAACCGGCATACCCTAGAACGAAAAATTCGAAGAGATGTGATATCCACCAACCCGCACTGGGCCCGCGTGGTGGATTACGGCCCATTCCCTCTCACAGAGAGGAGCCCTGTGTCCCAGCAGTGGGGACATTAATAGGCTGATGAAGATGTAGCACTTACCCACAAAACATCCACTTTTCCTTTCATTCCTTATACAAAGCCTATATATTACATAACTGCGACCACATATTTACAATAAACCAGTTTCGTACTAAGGGCAAAATGTAGAGCGGTGAGAGTAAGCATTATTATGAAGGTTGTATGTCGAGTAGGTTAAGATTCGGGTGAGGTTCAAATGTAATGTTATGTTTACTTTCACTGAAACGGTTTGGTAATGTTAAGGTTAAGTAAGTTTGTGATTGTAGGCTTCTGGGGTGGTTCACTTAAGTTTGCAAGGTCATTGGAGTAGGTATTGTTGAGAGAGTGGTATTCAGGTAGGTTTTATCAATTACTAGCTGACCCGGCAAACGTTGTTTTGTCATAAAAGTACCAAAACACCAAACATTCATTTTTTGAATTCATTGTACTTTAATGGTACCTACTCTACCTACCTGTCTAACCTACCCTACCATACCCTACCTACCTACCTACCCTATCCAACCTACCCTTTTTTTTTGTTTTTAAACCTTCCCTGTAATCTGGCGAACAAAATCAAAAAAAGAATTATTCAAATCGGTCCAGCCGTTTTTAAGTTTTAGCAAGACTAACGAACAGCAATTGATTTTTATATATATAAGATAGATTGCGATCATAATGTTTCAATTTGGTCAAAGATAGCTAGCTAAACTTTGTCAATGTCGTCAACTATGATTGTTTACTAGTCCGTAGCAAGAATTATATTATCAGTAAAAAGAAGTTCAAAGTGAGAAGCTTTGTCTCAATTGCTAATCATAAGCCTTGCCGTCCTATCGTATTTATCTTCTCAAAGATTGGTCCCCAATTTTAAGTAGTAGTAAAAAAATGAATTGCTTGATACCATAGGATGCTGCTGCAGATCTTACTGCTTTAGTTTTCTCAGAAAATGATAAAAGTTGAGTAGCGTTATCAAGTATTCAAATAGTTCTAACACTCACAGAAAGGGAGCGTGTGGCCTTTTAACCCCAAGGACACCAACTATCGCCACTATGCACAATCACAAACTTTCTTCTCCCTGGTGTATAGAGTCGCACACTTACAGTGGTCTATATAATGCCCTTAGGACCGGTTTGTGCGCAAGCGCAGGACAGTCGCCAACTGGCACATAGCACACTGTTACATAAACACTATTGCCTTCTTTGTTGAAACTTTGAAAGTATCTACTGCGATTGTACTTGAAGTAAATTGCTTTGAATTATTTCTGACTTAAATATTATAGTTTAAAAGTTTAAAAGTTCTTTTAATGGATATATGTATGCCACCTAAAGACAAATCAAAGATGACCACCTAAAGTTGAATCATGGGGTCTTACACTATACGATAGTCTGGTCACTTGGACACCATCCTCTGGGCCTCCAGGCAATTTCAACAGATAATTGCATGATACTCGTATGACTTCAGTTTTATTCGTGACACGTCGATAATTTCGTTTCAGAAACCGGGCGATAGTGAATATTACCTAGCTGCTGTAATATCTAGACTAAAAAGCCACTGCAATATTGGAATCTAATTTTAAAATCAATTTGAAAAACAATGAATCACATCTGACCACAACCTAATCATTGCTTAACAATATAGCACATGTTTCTATGTTTACAACATCATTCAAAAATGAATGATACACACAAAGCATACGTTCACTTTTCATTCATAAACCTACATTACTCTCACCCCTTATCTCCACTACATAAGGTTTACATTCCCGTGGCAATTAACAAGTAATGTGTAAATATAACAATTTGATTAGCATACCTTCTTCCTTATGAGGAATAAACGTTAGTTTCTTAGTTTTCTATTGTGACTTGTTATGAAGGAAATGTCAGATTGTTGAAATTATGCAAAGTGTTTTACAAAAATTGTTGAAAGTTAATTAGGAAATATTCGTAGTAATAGGAATGTACTAAGTATATAGAATTAATTCTACCTGGTTTTAATTTATGAAGAATCTAGACGCAGACATTTGGTTGTGGGCAGTCAATAGAAACCCTTGTCAAAAGCTCCTGCAACTCCGAAGCATTGTTGCATTGTCAAAGAATCTCAGAATGCAAAAAATGCGAGAAATCCCAAGAAAGGTCTTCTCAAACCGTTCTCGTTCTTTCCTCAAAAGAACATCTCAGATTTCTGCATGGTCCTCATATGATGTGACCAAGATATTGTCTGGGCTCTAATGATAGATGAAGTGTCCTGCTAGAAGCTCTGCCACTGCAGAATGTGGTGATGTATTCTGTAACATCAGTCGAAAGACGTCCCCGGCTGGACATAGGCCTCCCCCAAGCGTCGGCACATTAACCGTTCCCGTGCGTCCCGCATCCAGCGGATCCTCGCAACCTTCACCAGCTCATCGGTATTACAGTAATCGAAATAACACTCTTAGACCTGCTGGTAGGACTCCGACAGACGTCTGATTTTATATCGGTATTTAATTTCAGAGTAGGCGAATATGAAACATCGACCTCATTTAGACCAAATCCTCTTTTAATTCCGACTAGGTATCACTACTCACTTCAAATATCAAACCATAGGTACTAACTACGTTATTATAAATATCTGTCTGTCAGTATTTACAAGCTTTTTTTTAACTTGAAATCAAATCTTGCAACTGAATTTTAAAGCAGTAATCCGCCACCGATTAAGATGAAATTTTGTATACACGTTTAGTTTGGATGACAATGCATTGTAAGCTAAGTAAATTACATTCTAAATCCAATATGGCGGATGGCCCAAGATGGCGGACTAGTTATTTTTTGTGCACTGCCATGATATGGATACCCATATCATGGCAGTGCACAAAAAATAACTAACTAACAAAATAAAATGAAAGGGTTTTCTGTGAAGAATACGAAAAAAGCTGGTTCAAAAATAGCTTTTTTCTTCAATAATTTTTAATGAATATTTTTTATGTTATTTATCTTTTCAAGTCTTAACGGATTTATATATAAATAGGAGATAGGAGCTCGTGGCTAAATAATAACAGCCGCACGGGTCGATCATCAAGGTTAATCAAGCAACGCTTGAAGAGGTTGGTCCGTGGATGGGTGACCATTTTTAACATACCGAGTTTCCTCCGTGCCTCGGAAAGCACGTTAAGCCGTTGGTCCCGGCTGTCATTTGAAGATCTTTGACAGTCGTTACGAGTAGTCAGAAACTAGAGATCTGACACTAGTCTTGCCAAGGGCTACCGTGTTACCCAGTTACTGGGTTGTGGCGATCAGAATAGGCAGTCGCTCCATTTAAAACACTGGTACAGCTGAATCCAGTTAGACTGGAAGCCGACCTAAATATATTTGGGAAAAGGCTAGGCAGATGATGAACGGATTTGGATGAAATTTGGTAGTACGAGTATTTTGTGTCCTGGATTAGTGCACAGAATACTTTTGATCCCGGGAATACGTTCCTTTGGGATTATTTCCAACTTTAAACACTGGCAGAAGCTCTCTTACATTATTCTTTACAAGCAAATTAATTATGAAATCAAAACAAACATCGCACAATTCAAGATCAAGCCCATAATGATAGCTTCAAGTTAATGTAACTCACAAGTCTCATGTTATCTTACTGGCCAAGATAAAGTGGTGCAACAGATCGTGTTGTCTCTGGTAATGACATGTTTCGTCATGATTGTATAGTGTTGTGAGTTTGTGACCTTCAGGGAGAATCTGCTTGGGGCATAGAGTTTTGGTTATTCTGATTATAGAGTGAGGAATCTTGAGGTGATTTCCTTTTAGATGATATTTTGTTGTCTTCTTGTTATATTTATTAATATTTACCATCTTTTTCCTTTTATTAAACAAAACGAAGAATGTGTCCTTTTGTAGATAAGTAATTTATTGGTAACTAGGTTGTTTTTTGATTAATTACGTACCTATACGTACATATATCAAATTTACGCCTCTGCTCCATGGGGATAGAGATGAAGAACGCCTCCTGCTTCATTTCTTATATATTTCTGCTTTCAATAGTGATTTATTTATTATTATGTGTTTCTCAACCCCTTAAGGCGGTACCCTGAGCAAAACGCCGCTGCCGCGCCGCCGTGCTGTTTTTAGGAGCTATCTACTCGTTATTTAAAAAGAAATATCAATTAATAAAAATACACTAAATTTCTACATAATATTGATTCTAAAATGGTAGATTTCGTTTTTTTTAATGTTGTATAAATTTCACTAATCTCCTTCCAAAAAAACATAAAAATGAGAAATCATTATTGATAGCATGCATCTCCTCGTAAAGTGTTAATTAATTATTTTTTGTACTTACACTAATGGATAGACAATTAATTTAATAACAAACATTTTTGTAGTTTTTTTTTCAAAAGACCAAATTTCGATTTTGTAAAGATTTTATTCTAAAAGCTGGGTGCATTCAATTTATGCGCCGCCAGTGCCGCTAGACCAATAGGAATGCTCATATCTCATGCCGATTTTTTGGTCAGGGTACCGTCTTAAGTACCCGATACGTGGATCCACGCGAGATACAATGGCTTTTTAATGTTTTCGGTAATAACTGCATTCAACCGATTAAAATACTCCTTTGGAAGGTTAAAAAAAGAAAAGCAAAGGAAAAATATAGCAATCTAAACAGATTGCTATATTTTTCCTTTCCTGTTCAAAATTTTTCATTGAAATTAATATCTAAGACGACATTAAACTATACAACTCCTTTGAAAATCAGTTTCACAATTGAAAACGTTTTTAAAATTATCTTTTCACAGAACTTAAAACAACTGCAATTTCTCATAATTTTCACTGCGCATTGATACAAATTCCTCGAGGTCAAAATTAAGAAACCGAACCTCTTGAATACACACGTACGCCTTTCTGACGTAACCTAAAACAATAGGAATATAAAAATTCGCAATTTCACACTTAATTTTTACCTTCTTAATAATTAAACTTTAGTACTACATTACAACAATGGTATAAGTATGGATTTCACAAAATAATGTCAACAATGTTTTTGTTATTTCTCAACGCGTTTTTTATAATTTTTATGTGTATGCCTGTTGACTGTTAAAGTATTCACACGCGTTTATTTTATTTATTGCATATTGTGGTGATGTTTACTAACGCAAATTGACGAATGCGTTTGGGAAAGCAGTTTTAGTATTATTACTGGGGTTTCTAAGGGTTCCCATGACCATTCGCATGGTTGTAGCGTTTTGTCATGGTCTTACCTAGTCGAAAGTTATTCTACAACCAACTTAACTTAAGATTACAACACCGAACACTGAGGGTATATGCAAAGCCACTCAAAAATACGTACGGTAGCGCGGTACCTTTTTTCCTAGACTACTCATTCGCTGATAGGTCTACTACATTTAAATTAAAAAATACTGAAAGTTTACCACCAGGCACAGTCCTTTAGTCACCATTTACGACAACCATGGATAATGATAAGGCTGTATGTTAATAACCCGATATCAGACAGCATTCCGTATCTGTAAAGAGAAGCAAGGCATTCCGCATTCCTTGTGCGTGAGCCGTTCATACAATCTATCTTATTTAACTTTGAATCAGCTCAGTTATATATAGGAAACAGTAATTATCTATAATACCTACAATGTATATGTAGATACTTGTACACGTACAGTGTTCAGACAGTAGGAGTACAGTTGAATAAAAATTTGTGACTACTCTTTTCTGTCATATTTCAAGAAAAAAAATTGACAATATGTTCGATAAATTTCTATAAAATCTGTCGGGGAAAACGTAGCAAAAGTGACTTTTCAGGATATTACTCCACTCCACTTAGGAAACACTTTAGTATCTTTCTTACCTGTAACTTTTACTGTAAGCCCGCATCATGCCTCTGCAGGCTGAAGGCCTTTCCCCATGACCAGCCTTCGTCGTTCCACTGCTGGACAAAAGGTTCTCCACGTGTGTTCTTGCATTTTTCGTTCTGCTAACCTAT
Organism: Orthosia gothica; assembly: GCA_949775005.1. NCBI lineage: Eukaryota > Metazoa > Arthropoda > Insecta > Lepidoptera > Noctuidae > Orthosia > Orthosia gothica. The sequence goes on along the minus strand of OX459054.1, from coordinate 20,535,642 downwards.
GACGTAAAAAATAAACCTTTGACCAAATAGCAGTTAAACATTGCATGAAGTAAGTACCGAAGTTTTATATGGCTACATCAAACCTTTACCGGTAAATAGTAAGTAAATACACAAATTTACATGTAAATAGTGTGAACCTGTTTTCGAGTGCGTCCATATAAACATGGCCACGAAAGGTCGCAGCCGGTTTACACATTTTACCTTCTACGCGATGCTCTTCTCGGAGTAATTGCCGTTAATTCTGAGATTTTAATCCGTGAATGAGTAGGTACAGAGACTTGTGAACTATTTGGGTACCAGGTTAGACCAGTTTGAAGTTTGATTTACTAAGCATTCATAGATGGCAGAGTTGAATTGCAAAACCCACATTGCACCAGCTTTAAGTTTTATATAACCTTTCTGAAGTGGACTGTATTGGTTGGTTCGGTTGGAGACTCGTTGAGGAAATGAAAATACTATCGTGATTCGTATCTTCAATTTATTCCTTACTTGTTACTCCTTGTAGAGTGGAAGACCGACTGTGTCTCTGCCTACAAGCGGGCCGGCTTTTATACAAAAACCGCTCGGCGAGAACAATGGCGCCCCTACTTTGCAACTGTATTCAAGCATGGCACCACAGAAATGCCGATTTTATAAAACTTATCTTACTTAAATATACACAAGTTATACATTTCCTTAATCTACATACTTAATTCTACATAGGAAAAATATAAAAGGTGTACAAAGGTCAACACAAAAATCTTAATCTAGATTCCTCCTTACTCCAAGTAATAAAACTATGACAATATACATAATCTTATCTAATTAGCTACCTTTTCTCTAAATCTTATGTATATTTCAAGTTTTATTATACTACTACTACTACTCTAAAATTCACATGGCCCATACATGTGTCATTTTACACACGTGGCCAAACACGTGGACGTGTTCATTTATTTTTGTAACAAAGAAGAAAACTGCGAGACAATCCCAACTAACTATCTACCTTTTCTCTAGTTCTTATACACATTACAAGTGTAGATAGCTTTACTCACATGGCACCTACGTCAATCCTACTTTAAATATTCACATGTTAATTTCTAAGTTACAAGAAAGCTAAGAGACAATGCTTACGGTACATTGTGTCCGGCCCAACCAGGCCACACAATGGGACATTACAAGGGACGGAGTTCGTCTTATTTTCTCACGCCGCTTCGCGGCATATGGCCATACTTTCATACAAATTTTAATTACGGTCGAGGAATATTAGTCGGGCCCGGAACATTAAGCATTGATTTTAAATAACATTTTATAACATTGAAAAAGGCCGACAGAAGATCCATATTGCCGCCATTCATAGACCCAAAAATGTGCAGTAATAAAAAAAGCCATTAAGGAATTTAGCGTGGGAAGTGTCCATTTCTTTAAATTACCATGTGAGCCGTTGTCGTTTACAGTTCTCCCCCCGGCGCAGCTCGCGTAGCCTCCTTCGTTGACACGACGACGAGCTTACTCACGGGGCGTCGAAAGGTGCCGGTCCTGGTGCGCACCTCGACGACTCATCCGGTCCACGATGCGTGCGCTCGACGATTCCCATCGGCCATGTGTTCCGTGGCTCGCCGCAAGGTACCCGTGTGGGCAGATAATTGCGTAGCCACCGTCGCCAGCTTGCATGGCTCGCACGTCCTCATGCTTCGAGAAGCGGGCTGGGTTCGGTAGCCAGCTGTCTCGCTCCGTTTCTTTCCTTGTGTGAAGGACCTCCTCGTTCTCTGGTTCCTCCGTCGACGGCGTGGGCCACTGCTTTTCTGGCAGGAGCAAGAAGTCCGGCCCCCGAAACCATCTATCCGTGGCGCAGATGGGCGTGTCGACGAGTCGAGTGGCGTCATCCGCTACGTTGCACGCAGTAGGCAGCCAACGCCACTCTTCTTTCTGGGTCAACTCTGCGATCTCTCCCAGCCGATGCGCGACGAATGGCGTGTAGCGTCGTACGTCGTTATGGATCCAGTGCACCACGGTAGATGAATCGGTCCAGTAGGTCGTCTGGCCGATATCATCGAGATACCCCCGCGCGCGCCCGCTGTACGCACACATAAAGTGATAGCTCCGTTGCAAAAAAAATTATTAATTGCAAATGTCGCTTATTTCTTATTAAATTTACACAAATCGGTATCCAAACTTGTGATTTTACGTGTTGTCAAAACGGTGTCGTGATAAATCAAAAGGATTATAAAAAAACAGCAAAAACAATTACTACAAAATCAACAAAGTGATTCGTGAACTCAGTGTGACTCATCATAACAAGTGCGCGAAGCGACTTATTACCAAATATGGTTACAAGTTGACCCGTTTTCGCTGAATCATTGGACAAGCATAACAACTATATCGGCTTTTCGAAGTGTCACAGAAGAAGTGCCGTGGCGCAACGGCTACAGACGCGGCTAGCCGAAGGAGTGGTCGTACGTTCGAATCCCATCAGAGAATATACTTTTTGTTTTTCAAAATTTGAAAATTATTTCCTGTTTAGGGGAAAAAAAAAAAATACTCACTAAAAATTGATAATGGAAATGGATCCAGATTACATAACTATTCGTAGACCACAGAAATCGACCTCGCTAGACAACATTTTCAATGATAATTCCACGTTACTAGATACTACCATGATGAGTTTGCCGAGCACATCGTTGAATGAAAGCGACACTACCTTGGATCTAAAAGATACAATAAAAAGATTAACCTTAGAACTACAAAGCGCACACCAGGAGATTGATAATTTGAATAGCGAAAATTTCCGTCTAAAAATGGATATTGGTCAACACCAAAAACTCATTGAAACTTATAAGAAAGTAAACTTATTGGAGAGAAAAAGCATTACACCAAAGTCTTCGCGCCAATTAAATTTGATAAGGACAAGCTGTTTTTCGACGCCTACAAAAATAAATCCCTCTCCTAAGGTTACTACCTATCCACCTAATACTGTCGAACAGGCACAGAATGCTACCGATAGCTGCGACAATTCATTTAATTCAGCCTTATCTGGACGTATTACTGAGGGAAACTTAGAGACAAAGTCGCCGAAAGATGTCATCTATAGTTCTTTCACACTTCCGGTCAGCTCAAGCCGTGATTCGAAATATGTTGATGAGACTACTCCCACTTCGAAGACTGATTCTAATATTGAATGTACTCCTGCTGAAAATCAGCAGTCGACCTTTATCTCACAAACCAATTCGCAAAAAGAAGCTACTCATAGAGTCATGATCTTCGCTGATCAAACTGGACACGGTGTTCGTAAAATCCTGCAGCACTATTTGGGATCAAAGTTCATCGTGACCTCATTTATTAAGCAGGATGCGACTACTGAACAGGTTCTGAAATCATGTGCAAGTATGTGTAAAAACTTTAATAAAACCGATTTTGTTATAATATTAACTGGCTCAAATGACAACAATCCGATGAATATTCAAACTTATTTATATTATACTTTATGTCAATTAAAATCCACTAATGTTTTAGTAGGTCAAATTTACAAGCATAACTCACTGAATGTAAATAGTGTAAATAAACTACTAAAATTTGTGTGCGGTAATTGTACAAATTCTACCTTTCTATCGTTACATAGTGATGTTTACATGCCTTACGTAAATAAATTGCATGCTTGTAGATTAATACATAGACAGATTCTAAATATAAATTATAAATACAATTATCAAACTTATACTGAAAATCTAGTTAGTCGGAGTAAGCAAAAATCTACAAAAAATGCTAGCGTACAAACAATTTTTTTCGAAAATGTTGGGGTTCAGACTGTTGATGTTGATGCGGCGACAAAAACCATCGACTTAACTCCACAAACAGATTTTTTTCGTGAATAGAAATGATGTATGTGTAAAATGTAGTAATAATGTTAATACTGACCCAATTAATTGTACAAATTTAATAATTTTCCACCAGAATATATGTGGTATTTCAAACAAGATAAACGAATTAGAAGCCTATATACAAACTCTTGGGCAAAAGGTAGACTACCTATGCTTGACGGAGCATTTCTTAAATAGTGTATCTGTATCTTCTTTCCACTTAGATGGTTACAAATTAGCGTCTTATAATACACGTAATAAGAAAAAGAGAGGAGGGAGCTTAATTTTAGCACAAGCAGATAGGAAAGTAGAGAATGTGATGGTAATTGATAGACTGTACGTCGAAGAGAGTTTTGAGGTATGTTGCATAAAGGATACCACAACTGGAGTGTATGTATGTTGTGTGTATCGTAACCCTAATGATAGGAATTTTATTATTTTTATGAAGAAAATGGAACTATTGCTTGAGTTTGTATTCAATAAGAAATGCTTTATTTGCGGAGATTATAATGTCGACTTGCTTCTGGAAAACAAAAAACGTGCTGAGTTTTTGAGTCTGCTGGCATGTTACAATTTTAGATGTCTTTTTGATAGCCCTACTTTTATTCGTAACAACTTGTATTCCTGCTTAGACAATATCATAACGAACTTACATGAAGATCAGGTATTAAGAAGTGTAATTGACCACAATGCTTTAGGAGATGGACATGGAGCACAATTGGGTGAATTTTTACTAGAAAATATGTTAGTAAACAAAAATAATAATTATTTATTAATTAATAAAAGAATCTTTAATTGTAGAAATAGCTTAGCTTTTAAGGACAGTCTGTTACATCTAAATTGGAGCGCAATGGGAATTAACTCATTTTTGAGAAAATTTAATAGTACTTTTCGGAAAAGTTACAAAAAACGGGTAATAAAAATACATTTGAAAAGGGGACAACAGTTAAAGTGGGTAACTAAGGGAGTAAAAACGTCTAGTAAAATGAAAAGAGTTTTATGCACAAATACTGGTAATCATCTTCATAAAAGTGTACTCAATTATAGAAATAAATATATTCGAATATATAGAAGAGTTCTGACCAAAGCCAAAAAAATTGCGGTCATAGAGAAAATTGATAACTCTAATAATGTAAGTAAAGAAGTATGGAAAGTAATTAATAACAGCACAAACAGGGTAAAAAAAGTGCAACAAGAACCACTTTTACTAAAACTTGAAGATAAAATTATAGATTCGCCAGCTGCCGTGGCTAATATATTAGCAAAACAGTTTAACCATAGTTGTGATTCATCTGAAACTGAGACGGAGGAAGCTCTATTGCTTCTTCAACAAAGTTGTGAAAGGGTTATAAATGATATGTCACTTACGCCTACTACACCCAAAGAAATAACACAAATAATTAAATCTATGACTAACAAGCTCTCCAGTGGATATGACGAAATTCCTATTGCTATTATTAAAGAGCACTTAAAAATATTGGCTGGGCCACTGTCAACATTCTTTAACAACTGTCTTGAGCAGGGTATTTTTCCGGAACAATTAAAAATTGCAAAGGTGGTGCCAGTTTATAAAAAGGGTTCAAAGAAGGATCCTAAAAATTACAGACCAATTTCGCTTCTACCGACACTATCAAAAATCTTTGAAAAAATATTGAAATCTCGGCTATTGACTCACCTTCATTTAAATAAAGTTCTACATGAAAGGCAGTTCGGTTACCAGAAAGGAATTGGCACTGGAGATGCTATTTATAAGCTTTTAGATGATGTGATTAGCAAAATGAATAATAAATTAAAGGTTGCAGGTATTTTTCTAGATTTGTCGTCCGCATTTGATACGATTAATCACAATCTACTTATTGCTAAACTTAATTATTATGGTGTAAGAGGCAGAGCCCAGCAATTATTTACATCGTATTTAAGAAATAGGAAAATGTATGTAGAAACCAGCACTATAGAACATAATGGACAACGGAAAACATACCAATCATCCATGATTAATGTTACCACTGGCGTACCACAAGGTTCCATATTGGGTCCCATTCTGTTTATTGTTTTCACTAACGATTTGATAAACTATATTAAGAAAAAAGAACCAGACATTAATCTCGTAGTCTTTGCCGATGACACTAACGCTGTAGTTGGGGCGAAAAGTATTAGTGAACTGACAGATAAGGTCAATACTACGTTGGCAGCTTTTCAGTTTTGGTTCAATACTAATAGATTAATAATAAATATTATAAAAACAAACATCATGTTGTTTCGATCCACTGCAGGCAATAAAGAGAATATGGACATAACCCTTAACAATGCAAAGATAGAATTAGTGAGGGAAGTCAAATTTCTAGGTATCCATTTAGATGATTTGCTGAATTGGAAAAAAGAACTAGCACACATTGACTCTACTATATCATCTGCGTGTTATGCGTTGAGGAAATTGAGAGACGTCATAGATACGAAACAGTTAAAGATGGTATATTATGCTCTTGTCGAATCCAGACTTCGATATAGTATACAGTTCTGGGGGAAAAGTTACGTTTATAATTCTCAGCGAGCTTTCATTCTTCAAAAAAGAGCAATACGTACAATTGTCAAAATTACACAAAGAGAAAGCTGTCGATCTCATTTTCAGAATTTACATATACTAACGTTGCCCAGCTTATACATACTTCTGTTGTTAGTTAATTTCAAAAAATATGTCCATGAATACGAATCTGGGGAAGGAAGAATAGCCAGGGAAAATACTCGTAGAAAGGACTTTAAAAATAAAGTTGTACCTAATTTCAACATTGTCAAGCATAGCCCTCATTACCAGGCTGTACAAATATTTAATAGATTGCCGGCGGATTTAAAAATTTTGTTATACACTAGCTCTTTTAAGGCTAAACTAAAAGCTTTTCTGTTGGATAGAAACCTGTACTCAATAGAAGAATTGTAATTTAGAAATTTATATAATAGAAATTTTCTAACTAGAAAAAGCTACTTATTGTTATTGGTTTTGGTTGGTCATGTTTTCTTTGTTTCTTCTTTTATATTTTTTGTATTTTATTTGCATGTATTTTTTTTTGATTTACTTTAATATAATTAATAATGATGAATGTAATATTAAATAATGTATCAAACACAATGTAAATTGTTCCTGATAAATAAATAAAAAATAAATATCGACGCGGTGCTCCCTCCTTATCGTCTCGGCGAGTCTTGCCCCGATCACTGCGGCTTGTAGCTCCAGGCGTGGTATAGTTTGCGCCCGACGAGGCGCCACCTTAGCTTTGGCGGCCACCAACACGACGTTCAGGCTCCCATCGACGTTTCTTATTCGCCAATAGGCCACGGCTGCGTAGGCTTGCTCGCTGGCGTCGCAAAGTACGTGTAAGTCGACGCGTTCATACTTTTGCGTCACGTAACAGCGTGGTAGTCGCAGCTGAGCGAGTTCTGTCAGGCGAGCGAGCCAGGAGGCGAAGAGCTCGTTCTCTTCCTCGGGGATTTGCTCGTCCCACGTCGTCTGAAGGCGCCACAAGCTCTGCAGTATGATCTTCGATCGTATTGTGTAGTGGCTCAGCAACCCAAGCGGGTCGTATGTGGACATCACGGCGCTGAGGGCTTCACGCTTAGTCGGGGCGCGCGTTCTCGTTCTTACTTCAGCGGGGACTCGGTTCATGGATGTGTTGAACCCCAGCTCATCGCGCTCCGCATCCCAATGCAGCCCCAGGATCTTGCTCTCAGGCTGCTCACCTCCCAACTGTGTAGGAGAGGTGGCGTGTAGCTCGGTGGGCACGTCGCATAGCACCGTCTCGTCGCTGGAGCTCCAACCTCGCAGCGTGAACCCTGCATGCGCGTGCACTGCCCTCGTTTCCTCGACTGCTCTCCGTGCTTCTTCGGCGTCTTCATAGCTGGCCACCAAATCGTCCATATAGTGACTTCCTTTGATGGCCTCCAGCGCCCGCGGGTACTCCTGCCCATGTACGTCTGCGTTGTAGTTGCGTACGTAATGGGCCATGTACGGGGAGCTCGCGGCGCCGAATATCATACTGGTCATCTTGTATTTCCTCGGAGGCTCTTGTCGGTCGTTACCTCTCCATAGGAACTGTTGCGCTGGTTGGTCCTCCGGCCTTATCCTGATCCTCAGGAACATCTCCTGCACGTCTGCTGTAATCGCTACCGCCTTTTCTCGGAACCTAAACAGGATTCCTGGTAGCGAAAGCAGTAGGTCGGGTCCCTCCAACAGTTCGTCGTTTAGGCAGACGCCGTTGCTCTTCGCTGCTGCGTCGAACACTAGCCTATGTTTGCCGGGCTTGTTCGGGTTCTGCACGGCGAAATGTGGCAGATACCAACAGATGGCACTCGCTCGCTCCGACCCATCGCATGGCATCGCGTACCCATTGTCCAATAGGTTGTTAACCTGCTTGGAGTACTCGGCCGCGAACTGTGGGTCGGCGTCCATCTTCTGCTCGATTTTCTTCAGCCGGCGGAACGCTTGATTGTAGCTAGGCGGCATAGTGACCTCGTCTCGTCGCCATGGCAGCCCAACCTCGTACCCGGTGTCAATCTTCCTGATTGTCCTCCCGACTATGTCGATAGCCCGTTGATCGCTCGCCTTGACTCTCGGCTTGCCTTGTATGCCGAGCGCGTCGATCCTGAAGTGGCCTTCGACTAGGTCGTGGAGTTCCTGGCTGCATGCACCCTTTGTTCGGTCGGGCTCGTACACATGCAGCACGTTCCCTTCTTTAACGATGGTCTTGCGTGGTGCGGTTCCGTGCACAACCCATCCTAGTTGCGTTCTTGATGCTGCCGGTTGGTTAGGGCCGCCGATTCGGAGCTCGCGGGACACTATGCACTCCCAGTGGTCTGTACCCACTAGAAGCCCGGGGTGCGCCAGTTCGTAGCACACCTCTTCTGGTGTCAGGTCCCTCAGGTGCTCGTAGTCCAGCAACGTGTCGGGAATTGACTGCTGGTGCAGCCGGAGATCCTTCATGGTCCTTGCTCTGACCTTGTAGCTCTCGTCACTCTTCAGACCCTTCACGTTGAGGTTTACTGTTTGGCTGCCCATATCTCGCAGCGACATGTTAACCCCGCTCAGGTGGAGCGGCCGTGATGGCCCTTCTGCCCCGACGCTCGCCGCCAGTTCTTCGTCCACTAGCGTGATCGTGGCCCCTTCGTCTAGGAGCGCGTAGGTCTTGACCTCCCCCCGTGGTCCGGACACGATGACAGGGCACATCTTGAGCAAGACTGCCCGTGGCCCAGTAGCAGGTCGGGTAGCCACGGACAGGACCGCTTCCTCCTTTGGTGGTTCAGCCTTCACCGTGTCTTCGATCTGCGCTTCGCGTACCGCTTGATGGAGCGTCGCATGATGCGGGCGGCGACATTGATCCACGCCGCACAGCTGCGCCTTGCAGCTTATGCGCCTGTGTTGCTTCCGGGCACATTTGAAGCAAATCCTATTGGATTTCAGGAAGCTCCATCGCTGCTCTACCGTAAGCGCCTTGTACCGCGGACACCGCGTCAATACGTGGGCTTGCTCGCACTTGGGGCACTTGTCCTTTTCTTCTTCTTCCCTTTCCTCGGTTGTAGTGAACACGCTCGCCTTCTTCTTGAGTGTCACGATGGGTCGAGTTTCCTTTCTCGGTGCGGCGGCGCTTGTAGACGGAGCGTACGTATATTGTAACGCTCGGTCCGCCTCTCGCATTAGAAACCGTGACATCACGACGATTTCCGGATCCGCTGTCCCTTCTTGATCGTAGGCGTAGTCACACCAGCGGGATCGGAGATGCGGGCTGAGCTTGTCCAGTACTTCCCGGGTCATAAAAGGGTTGAACAAGTAACCTCTTCGATCGATTGTTTGCAGCACGCAAATTATGTTTTGTAGCTTGACAGCGAAACTGTTGAGTTCTGTGGCCGATGTACCAGGTTTCGGAAGCTTCTTGAGGTCATCCAGTGCCCGGTCGATGATGACTTCCGGTCGTCCGAAGCACTGCTCAAGGGTCTTCATAATGACGCCTGGATCAGTGGCCGTATGTAGAAGGGCGGCCACGGCGTCTCTTGCTTCTCCTTTGAGGCAGCTTCTCAGCCTTTGTACGTTCTCGGCTGCTGTAACCTGGTACATATCTGTCGAATCTCGTACAGCCGCCTTGAATGGCAGCCACTCGTTGGCCGCTCCGGAGAATGTAGGTAGCTCCGTGTGCCTAGGCCTAGGTCGGGCCATCTTCTCTAGCGTTGCTGCCAAGTGCTCGATGCTGTCCTTCGGTCTAGTGGGAGTCGGCGATCTCGTTCTGGACGCGAAGCGTAGCTGTTTGGATTCTCTTGGTCCCTCCTCCCCCCGTGAGTTGAGGGGATTCGTCCTTAGCCATTCATCCACCATTCGATGAGGCTCTTCGCGTGGACGAGAGGGCTCTTGTTCCTCTTGTACGCTTTCTTCATCGTTGATCGCTGACACCTCCACTGCTAGTCTCTTCTTGACTAGCTCTTCTTCCAGTGCCAGTTGCTGGGTCCGGATGGCTGCTAGCTTCTCTGCAGCCTCCAGTTCCGCCATCCGTAGCCTTGTTGTGACGCTTGTCGTGGACCGTTGCGACCTCATTGTCCTGGTCGGTGACGTCATTCGCTGTCGGATCGCGGTGTTTGTCGTCTGTGCACTGGAAGGCCCCGCTGCGCTGTTGTGTGCTGTTCTCGAGACTGGTGATGCTGGTGGGTCCGGTGAGAGTCTTCTTCTTCGCTCCCGTTCCATTGCCGTGACCGTTGTTAATGTGGACTACTTTGCTTAATGCCAAAATTTTACAGGTTCTAAAGTTAAAGTAAAGTTTGACAACATTAAATTCTTAATTCAGAAATAAGGGGTAAATCGAAGATCATACCTAGTATAAACAATTATAAATAACTAGCTATCCCACGTGGCTTCTCTTCTCTCGTCATCTGGCTACCTACCTACCCTACCCTAACTACCCTACATACATGAATGTTGTAACTTTAACCGCTTACGCAGCCCATACAACGTAAGCTCTCAAAAAGGAATATTTTGCCCGTTTTTGCAACATTTTTCATTCATGCTCCGCTCCTATTGCTCGTAGCGTGATGTTATATAACCTATAACCTTCCTTGATAAATGGCCTATCCATCACAAAAATATTTTTCAATTCCAACCAGTAGTTTCTGAGATTAGCGCGTACAAACAAACAAACTCTTCAGCTTTATAATATTAAATATAGATTAAAAAATTAAATAAATAGAAAACACATTCGCATAAAAATGTTTGCTTATTTAATGCTCGTACTTTGCACCATAAATCTTCAGAGATATGAATTTCAAAAAATCGGATATTTGAATACATAACCTTAAAATTAACTTACCATATAAGCATATTGTACAAACTAATTTTACATGTTAAATTGACGTAAAGCCACGCATAATAAATTTTATCAGGTTTATTTACTTAAGACCTTGCCTTTTATATTAACCTATGTTACAACTTTTAAATGAAGTAATCTGTAATGTCAATGGCCGGAAATGGGCCTATTAGGAGCGAGGGCTGCTTATCGGATGATCGACAGTTCGAGTCTTGTGCATTGAACTTTGAGGACGCAACTTGTGGCAGTTCGCTTTGTTTTATGAGATAAATGTGTTAATATTGTTTCATTTCAGATAAGATTAACGTAAATAAATTTTCAGTACAAAATATTGTTTCCTAAAAAATCAAATTGTTAGAAATCAACAATACATTTTGAGTAAGCGAGGATATCAATGCACAATTCTATGCATAAGAACAAGCCTTTCAGTGGGGTATTTTTAGAATGAATGTAATTAATGTTTTCTGATTTAAGTATTAATATACCTTTAATTACCTTTACTAATGATTTTCTTTTCTTTTTCCAGGTAAGTACCCCAACTACAAAGTAAAATACCTTAAAAGGAACAAAGACTGCAGCAACTAATCTACCGTAAGCCTTCATTTGTCTTTTCCTAACATTGCAAGCGCTACGCACATTCTATTCGGCAGCTTGAACTAAGAATCTTGTACTTAAGTGTATTTAGCATCTATTAATAGTAGTGGTATATAAAGGTATGTGTTGCCGTTGGTCCCGGCTGTCATTTGAAGAACTTTGACAGTCGTTACGGGTAGTCAGAAGCTTTGAGATCTGACACCAGTCTTTCCAAGGGATATCGTGTTACCCAGTTACTGGGTTGTGGAGGTCAGCTAGGCAGTCGCTCCATGTAAAACACTGGTACTCGTACTCAGCTGAATCCGGTAAGACTGGAAGCCAACCCCAACAACAATTGGGAAAAGGCTAGGCAGATGATGTTGCCACGGTGTAATGTGTTACCCAGTTACTGGATTGTGGAGTCACACAGTAAAGGAACGGGCACCCAACGCGAAGAAAGATAATTTGGTACAAATAAATTGCACTAGATGGCGTGATAAGCTTAGATTTGTAATTGAGTTTTGTAAAACAATAAGATATTTTAGAGGCGATCATAAAAAAATTATGTTCTTGTTTAATTAACTCACGGGTCCATTTCGAGTGGGTCCAGTTGGCCAAAGACTCTTGTTACTCAAACTCGCTAAAACGACTGAATGGATCTGGATGAAATTTGGAACAGACATAGATTATAGTCTATAATAGCACATAGGCTACTTTTCATCCCGGTATAATGTTCCCTTGGGATAAGAAAACACATTTCATGCAGGCGATGCCGCTGGCAGAAACTAGTTTGTTAAGAAACAAATAATGATACTTACCTCTGTTCTGATTGTTTTATTGTTGAATGATTGAATCATTCTTCATACTTGGGCTTATCTTAACCCAACTTATTTCTGTGTCGACGTAAAATCTCCTCTCCTCTTCTTTTTCAATACGTCTCTAATACTTATTCCATTCAATCCATCAGTGGTTCTTTGGTCTCCAACTATTCTTTATTGGACATCCAAAAAGTTTTACCGAAAACGTTATGTATCTGTACTTAACGTTTTCGGTAAAACTTTTTACTTTCTAACCTATCTGATGCCAATATTGCCAAACAATTCCTCTCGAAATTGGTAACAATCGGATAATAACATGTAATTTTACACGTGTTACATTTTCCACTTACACCATAAAGCCAACTACATATTACCCTAAACCAATAACGGGTTACCAGCCAACAGACCAACAGTTGTGCGGCTGTAGGAATGGTATTAGAAAGGATCTCGCCAAGGTCGGGCCGTGTCCGCCACGCTGCGCCGGCGCTACGGATTGTGTGTTGTTCATGGTCTGGTCTTATGGGGTTAATGGATAGTTGACATTGGTTTGTTAATGAAGAACAGATGAGGATAAAAGGTCCTGGGTTCGATTACTGGGTCGGGCAATGTGGTATTGGGTTTTTTCATCTGGATTTTCTCAGTAGCACCCGGAGTATGGACTTGTGCTCGCGACTTGTTTTGGCTATAGGCTTGCCTCCTTATTCATGGGAATGGGACTCAAACATGGCTGGCGAAATGTGGGTATCACTAAGGCGTACCTTGCTTACTCTTTGGGAAATACAGGCTTGATGAAATATGCATGGAGAACATACGAAACGGTAAGCGAATGAGTCTCCTAGGGGTAGGATATCCAAAACTATACTATAGACTCATATCTCCTAGTCTCGTTGTAAAACTCATGAAGAAAGTTTTCAACGAGATTGGTTAGGAGTAGGTTATCTAGGGGACCACAATATAACCCAATGGGTCGAAGTGTCCGAGCTATTTCGCCGCGAAAAATATGCATTAAAGTTTGCATCAAATTTAAGAACTGAATTAACTTTAAAGCAAGCCTCAAACTTGTAATCCAAAATTTATGACAGCTACCCAAGTCCTCATAATAAACCTAACCATGACCACGACATTAGCAAGATTCCAATCTGCACAGTTCCACTCATAAATTCTATTTAATCTTATCACAGACGCCAGAGATTACCTTTAGTTGATCGTCAGCTAAAACTAATAATATCACGACCTCAGATACAGTTGACATTTTGCTACCATTTCGACATATATATTTGATCTAAATGTCGATGTCTTTAGTTAAATCAATAAAGTTGGAGGTCGATGCTATAATTTGATGATTAAGCGTGATTTAGTGATAGGGATCAGCTAGGTTCAGGGTGGTGTTAATTGAAGAAACGTCTCGCTACGCTGCAAGGACTTCTTGGATTGATTTATTGATAAACACGCCATCTGCATAATCTAGATCAAAGTTACTAAAATGTTCTTTTGCTTACCAAATATGACATTAATTTAGTTCTACTAAATATTCTGACTGGCACATAAATGCGGTAAATTACTGCTTGACATAAATACTAAATAGACTCAAGTGCCTGTTATTTTTTAAAATCCTCTATTTCCACATCCGGTCAAAGGTATTCACCATAGTTATACAACGATCTTTGAATTTCAAGTGTCGTCCTATTAATAGCCATTTAAAAAATCCTTCGTTTATGACTTCAAACGTCTCAATTAGTGTCTAGATACTATTGCGAGGATAAGAGAAGAAAGATCGAAGAATTTGTTTCTGGATCTTTTCCTTTAAGATCCAGAAACAAATTCTTTACTTTACAAATTTTATTTTTCATCCTTTTCTTCTTCAGCATAAAACCCTTATCTTTAATTTGTGACCTCTGTTTCTCTTTTTTTTGTTGTTATAAAAGTTTCTTACTCGCTTCTAAACATCTCTCGTATATACGCCAATACGCCACAGTCTTCTCTATCTTCTAATTCTACCATAACCAAACTGACTCAATCATTTCCACTTCATTCAACTCCATCAACACAACTACACAAGACTTATCCCACAGCCCACAAACATTAGTCACGGCCCATTTACACGCTCCGTGACGCTTACGCAACGACTCCGTGACGCGTCGTGACAGCGTGTTGCTACACGGATGTCTTTGTGTCTGTCCGCTTGTCCTCCGTGACTTGACGGCACGCGACAGTGGTAATGTGGCTTGTTTGAACGAGAGTTGCGAGCGTGGTTATGTTATGTATTTAGTGTGTAATGTTGTGGATGAACTGATGAGATTACATGGGTTATTTAAGACTAGCTTTTCTAGACTTCGCTATAGTAGCCTATCCTACGGGAACCGTGTAATTTTCTAGGTAAAATGTAGCCTATAACAAAAGAATTGTAGCATATAATACTCAGGGATAATGAATGAATAACTGAATGAATTTACCCAACAATCGCATGTACATTCAGAGATTACCTGTTACAAACATTTGAAAAAGGGGTACTATAATATCCGATCTTCTTTTGTCTATTTTTAAATCACGATCAGTTGCAAAAAAAATCGCAATCTTTAAGAGGATAAAGTTTCAAAAACTAAATGGTCTTTTTACTAAAATTTTTGGGAAAATTTTACTAAATTTTTCAGCCACTATGGCAATTATTAAGTTTACAATTTTGTCCAAGAAGTTGTTTAAAGACTTTAAATGCTCGATCTTGAAAGTTCTTTTCGTATATTACATTTTATTACAGGCTTTTGAGGTATATTTTAACAAAAACTGGACTCACAAAGTAAAAAAATCTTGGTGAATATTGCAACTTCATCTTTCCAAATCATTATATCTTATCAGAAAAACACGCAAATCATTTTCACTTTCACCCAAATTTTAATAAATCATGTTATCTTGTGTTTGTGCACCCACGCATGAACGTTTAACTGTTCTATTTTTAAAAACAACTGGTAATTGTTTTTTTTATGTAACCATAGATTATTACAGATAAAAAATCTTATAATCAAAGCGTGTATGGTGAAAGTTTTAATGGTTATCGCCATAATTATGAATTGGAGGGAAACCCATTATTTTCTATGTGAAGAGCGATCAGGAAATGCTGATACAATACTTAATTACTTACTAGCTTTACTGCCTATTAACATTTTATAATCTCTCAATCTTATTGCTTGTCAGCGATAGACCGCCTTTGTAACATTGAGATATGAAACTATATTGATGTACAATAAGGCTATATTCTATTCTATATGCTAGAAGACATCTGGGAACAGCTAAGTCAGTGATTTATATGGTGATTCTTCTTTTTGACTGGCTAGTCAAAAGCTTGATATTCTCTTTTTTTTGTGGGTGTGGAATCATCCAATGACTTCTCCCGCTCTGGTTGAAGCGGGAGGGCGTGTCAGACTTTTACTGACTAAAACCCACCCGTGTTCCTTCAGTCGCTTGTGCCAGGGCCGCGGTAACTCTCTTTCAAATTTATCTTGATCCTCAAGTTAGACAAAGTGTCATTCGATTTTTCATAGTAGGAACTACTATTCCATAGAAGTATTATTTTCTCCTATTCTGTTATTCAGGAATAGTTAGGGATTATACGAGTAATAATAAATAAAAATCTGTGGTTAGGAACTTAAGCTTTATTACCACTGTAATTATCATCATCATCATTTCAGCCGAAAGACGTCCACTGCTGGACATAGGCCTCCCCCAGGCGTCGCCACATTGACTGATCCCGTGCGTCTCGCATCCAGCGCCTTCCCGCAACCTTAACCAGGTCATCGGACCACCTAGTGGGAGGCCTTCTCCAACGTATCGTCTTCCGGTTCTCGGTCGCCATTCCAGAACTTTTCGGCCTCATCGGCCATCCGTTCTGTGAGCAATGTGCCCTGCCCACTGCCACTTAAAATGGGAACTCTTCGGGCTATGTCGGTAACTTTGGTTCTCCTGCGGATATCATCATTTCTGACGTGATCACGCAAGGAAATTCCGAGCATAGCCCTCTCCATTGCCCTTTGGGTGACTTACTTTGGGGCCCATTGTGAGCGACCACGTCTCGGTCCCATAGGTGATCACTTTAATTATATGCTCCCATAAACACGATTTCTAAGCCCTATTCATCATCTCAAAAATCATTGAGTCTATAAATAGACCTCACACGACGAAGTAGGTATAACGATCAATGAATTAATCATGAATCGTGAAGATGCTACAAATACGAGTCTCCCACAATCAATCAGTGTAACGATCGCAACGGGTGACCACTTTCGCTAGATCTTGACCCCGTGCGACTCGGAACTGGTTCTCACGCGAGTGTCATGTGCTGCTGGTCATTAAACTTTGTAGGACTTGGGGTATGGAGCCGTGTGTTGGTTTTATTTATTTGTCTAAAAACAAATGGAAATCTTTCGAGTGTGAAACTGTTTTGTGACTGATTGACTGACAGACAACGTACAGCCAAATGCAGCGTAGAAAGAAAATTAGATAAAATAATTACTTAATTACACATAAAAAAAGATACGTTTTTTAAAACCTGGGTCAAGAGAGATGTACTTAGAAAGACAGTTTAAAAACTATTTGCGGGCTAACTATTTATTCCAAATAAATCTAATAACACACTAGGTACGCAAAAACAGTGACACCTTGAACCCATATAATTAAAATGTAAATAGAAACGTAATTACTTACAAACTATCACGAAAAATCATGACATTAACAGACAGGCTCCGGGTAACCCTAGCAAGGGCAGGCCGTTCACATCAGCCATGCATTAATAAAAAAAGTGACGTTAACTGTCAAGGTCAGCTGTCAAGTGAAAGTTTTTGGCGGGAAGTAGAATGGGTGAGATTATCTGAATTGATATTGTTTTATTGATTGATTTGGTAAAGGTCGAGGTTACGTTTTAGGCGATAATGATTTTAGATTAACTAGAGTAGTTTGGCGCATGATTATAATAGTCGTAGGAAGTTATTAGCGTGCAACTAATAATTACGTTTGGGCAAAAACTTATTGATCGGACATTTATAAAATGTTATACTGGTTGTTAGTATCCGTTTCCTACAGCAAATGTCACTTTGCTTTATTTTAGGATTTTTTGAAAGTTGCTGAACTATTTTCTGCCCGTTTTTTTAACCAAATTTAAGAAAAGGAAATGTTGGCCAATCCGATTGTATTGTTTTTTAAATTTGTTACCTCAGAACTTCGACAAGTTTTCTGGGCAGATTTTACTTTGAAAGTTGCGTTAGAAAAATAATAAAAATAAAAGATAAGCTATAGAAATATTAGAACGCTTCGCTTCTGGTGTTTCGTAGTTATGATTACATAATTATGGTTAAAGAAAAACACCTCTATTTTATAAACCACAAGGTGACCATAGAGCATAACCTCGCTAGCCAATCAAAAGTTCACGTTGATTGATGTTGCCAGCCACAAACATATGAAGACAATCATTTTTGCTATTGACTACCCTTGAATCTGTTGTTTTGATGGATGGGCTGTACCTTGTTAAGTTAACAAAGTAATGAGCTTACAAGGAGTAGATCAGTTTTTTGTTCACACTATAAATGTAAACTTTATACGAATTAAATGTTTGCGTCGACAGACAAAGATTATTTTAAATAGCAACAGTAATGGTCCTTAATGAAGTAAGATCATATTTTAGTAAAATATAATAAAGATCGAAAAGGTATTGCAATTGCAAGATTACCATTGTTCTAGAGACGTTTCAGATCCCATTCGCCAATATCGATTGCAAAAACCCGTTATTATAAAATTAACAATCTCTGAGTGCCTTAAAAGTTGCCCAATGTTGCACGTGATGAAAATAAAAAGACCTCATGTGCCTAAACAATTTTCCACACATCGAATAAAATAAAAACGAGTCGTAGTATCGATTATAAGTGCCGATTTACAATAGTGTGTTACCGTTGCGACATTTCTTCGTTTCGTAACATTTATTAATCAACTAGCTTCTGCTAGCGGCTTCGTCCACGTGAATGTCGTAAATTATCCCAAGGGAACATATTCCCGTGATAAAAAGTATCCTATTAGCTATTCCAGACTATAATCTATATCTGTGCCAAATTTCATTCAGATTCGTCCAGCCGTTTGAGCGTGAATAAGTAACAAACATAAAAACACACACACACTCACAAACTCTCGCCATTATAATATTAGTGTGAAAGTGTGATTTTTTGCTGACGGTACTTACCTACCTCTTAACATAACATCACGCACGCCCATGTTTTCACAAAGGATAGGTAGTGGTGCACATATAATACACCCAGTTTTTGGAAGTTATGTTGAACAGGTGAGATGGTGGTCAAGCGCGAGCCTATAATAAAAAGAATCTTGTAATAGGAGACAAGCCTCAACCGGGCACTAGTCCGAATCCCGGGAATCGAACCCAGGATGCTCAGCAGTAGTCATTGCGATGACTAGACCAACGAGGTACTGTGTGGAACTTACCTACTTCTTATTCAATGTTTTTGCTGACGTTACCTCGGTACGGTTCACACATCGGTCAAGGATTTTCGTTAAAATATTTATTTTGTTTGTTTATCGATTTTGTTGTTAATCGTTTGGAAACAATCGGAAATTGTTACGAATGTATGTTTTGTGTGTATGACCTGCATATTTGATTAGAAACGCCTATTGTCCTTGTGGTTTAGTAGTATTATCATGGTGTAACAAATTAATGTAGGTAGTACCATACCTAACCTAAAAATATTTATTATTACAGAGGTAAAATTGTTTTTGTTTGTAAGCGATAAGCTCTGGAAGAACAGATTATAAAAAATTCTTCTCTAATTCAAAAGTACATACCGCAGAGTCGAATCAAAACAAAAGACATTTTAGTATTCAAATAAGGCTGAGAGCCAGTACTTTTTAAACGTCATACAAGACAGTCACCCAAAACGTCACCACTTCCTAACTGGGCAGAAGAAGTGGAGCAACAAACTGCCCAGCAACACATCTGTCTGTCACAGTGTCATAAGATCCCGAAAAATGCAAGGCTATATGAGCTGTATCCTTTTTTTTTTTTTTTTTCTCCGGCCATTTGGGAGAAGCCGCACAGAAAAGTTAGTAGATTGTGTGACATTTTGTTACATGCTTACAAATAGCAAACGACGTGTATAAATCATCACTATCATACAAGGAAGCCCATACATCATACAAAACTCATGTATTTTTAGATACGGATCTAAAAGCAGCTTAGTTGTTAGTATTGTATGTAAATGTTACACGATTATGTATGTATATTTTTTACGATTATGAAATCATTCTAGACTTTTCTGAAGTGTTGAATTTTCATCACTTCTAGCACCTGGTAAGATTGCCTTTGCTTTTTGATTATGGATAATAATGACTACTTCAGAGTCTAGACCAATTTAATTATTTTCTTTTCTATTTATTTTATCATCCGTAAGGTCGTGGCTATAAATAAAAGATGCATGAAAAAAAAAAAAAATATCAGCAATACTTGCTTGTTGGTCTGTGGATGCTTCACCATCCATTAACCGGTTAAATGCGGTAATTTTATCGAAACAACAAAAAAAAGCTAATGTGTTTCGCGTGGATCCACGTTTCCGGCACTAATGGTATTAAGCCGCGTTTTCACTAGTGGGACATTTGTCTCGCGACCTTGTCGCCCGACAGTGTCGGACGACGTCGCGTGGGACATCGCCAGACAGCGCAGGCGAGATATACGTGTCAAAATGTTCAGCAAAATGTCACTCGACTTTGTCTCCGGACAGTCGTACGTAAATGTCCGGCGACTGTTCCTCGACATGTCGAGCGACTTTGTCCCCTAGTGAAAACGCGGCTTTAAATATCTAAACGTATCCGTGCCTCATAAACACGCCCCCTGTTCCCGTTGGTGGTTGGTCTTCAAAGTGACAGCTCATTTAAGATCCTTGACAGTCGTTACAGATAGTAAGAAGCCAGGCAATCTGACACAAGTCTTGCCAAGGGTTACTGTTACTGTCCAGTTACTGGGTTGTGGAGGTCAGATAAGCAGTCGCTCTGTATTTTACCTGGGTAAAATAGTTTATACTTAACTGCATCCGGATAGACGGAAAGCCTACCGAACATAGTTCGGTAAAGGCTAGCCAGTTAATGATTGATCAAAAGATAAAGTTTCAGTTTGAATTATCTATCATAGATAAAATGCATTCAAGCTTACAATTTATTAAATAAACTTCATGACATACACAAATAAACCATTCTATTACACTAATGACAGCTCTAAAACATGTTGGTAGGATCAAACCTAATGGCGGCTTGGAACAGTCTGCGAGTCGCTGCGTAGTAGCAAATCCAAATCAGACAGCGGGGGTTAGAGGTGGGGTAGTGCGCAACGAAAAGCAAACTGCACAGACGTCATTCAGCTTGAATCGATCTATACTAACTAAGCTAGACATGACATCAACAACTCGATATAAACTAATTTCACAATATCGATTATCGAGAATCGATTCCGTCTTAGAATACAATTATAGTTACGATAACTGTCTTGTGAAATACATACTCATTCATTAATAACTATTTCTTCTATTGTAAGATGTCGTAAGCAGAATGATTGGTGTTTTGTAAGAAAAACATTGAAACAATGTAGCTGGCCCCGCGGCGTGGACCAATGATACAACTTTGATTGATATGTTTGGGCGGACCTGTATTATTAGGAGTTTTGACCTCTCTTGGGATAATAATGCTTGTTAGGAGCAGTAGGGCTATTTGTTAAAGAAGTTTGTCTAGGTACCAACATCTATTTCTGTCGCTCAGCGACGTTGCTAAAACGACAAGCACATGATGGAGTCATCTACCATTCTGGTGGGTGTTATGATGCATAGGATGCATCTTTGGTGGTCTTAGCCAACGAGACAATAAATTGATCTGTCTTAATAGACATCTCATCTCATCGCCAACTCACCTTGCGTTGTGATGCTTTTGCCTTCCCTTTATGAGAAGAAGCTTTTGCCCTGCAGTTGGATCGATGGAGACTATATTATAACTTTTAACATCCGTTGTGCTAATCTGTCAGTTCTTCCTTCAAAGCAATGAACGACAAATAAAGTTGCCATACTTGGTTAAACACAGATTGCAGATCCTGTTCTAGACATATTGCAATTACTAATCCTCTTAACATTTAATTCAAAGCCTCTCCATCCATATTAATCCCTGTTAAATAATCAATCCCGTCAAATGTCAAGATGGATCCTAATCACATTTGCACTCACATCTCTTTCACCTAATCTTTATTTAATCCTCTTAGGTGCTCTTGCGCCATCCCGAATTATCTTTCTAACTTCGAGTTAGTAGCTAACCCAGCCAATTATGTCATCATCATCATCATCTTCCTGCCCTTATCCCATGTCACTTGTGGTCGGCGCAACACGTTTTCTTCTTCCATACCGTTCTGTCCCCAGTTACGCTATTACTGATTCCCTTTTCCTTCATATCACTCCTCACACAGTCCATCCATATTTTCTTTGGCCTTCCTCTTCCTCTCCATCCATTCATAATTATGTATGACTTACCTATAACTTGAATGTTAGCGTTAACTGTGAGTTAAGTTTTTGGCGCAATTGAGCCTAGACATGTAATTCAAAGCTTCATCCATATTAATCCCTGTTAAATAATTATAATCTATCCCGTTCAATGTCAAGATGTCGTCCATGCGTCCATCGTCCGTCAAGCACCGTCCATCAGTGAAACCGTTGGCTTTCTAAGTCGCGGCTAGCATGCGCGATGCGGGCGACTCCTGTGCCGGACGTGCTCTAGTGAAAGTGACAGTGATCTAGCTTATTGACTTGTCATGGTTTGGAATAGGTAACTTGGTGGTGCTGTGGTTGAAGAGCTGTGGAGTGGGTTGGGATTCGATTCTCAGAAATGAAAGCAGAGTTTTGTTTATCAAGAAATGAACTCAACCTATCTCAGTCCACTGTCGGACTTAGATCTCTCGCAAGTTATGCCACAATACCCGGTCCTCCGGTTTTCGCATTAAGTCTGTCCCATCCAACTTCTTAAGGTTGTCTGTCCACCTACCCAGCGGGGTCCTCATTCTATGCCTATCTTCACTCCGAGACTTCTTTCCTTCGACAGACATGGCCAGCCCACTGCCACTTCAGCTTGCTAAATCTGCAAGCTATGTACTGGATACATTTTTGTTTATCACTATGTACACGGTATATATGTAACCACATGATTTCGTACAACCTGAGGGTATTGGACTCACATAGAGGCTCCTTTCATGGCAATTTAAAAACCCCTTCGAATTCAATATATTAACAGCCAAATCATGCCGGTCATTTCCGGACTACGTACCTCTGTTAGCACTTCCGTTCTTGAAGAGGGTACTTGATCTAAACGAAAACAACATTTTTACCCAGATTAATATTCCGAGTGGTACCATTATCGAACATTACGTGTGTAAGAGTGTACTTAACAGCAGTAACGCGACCAGCACACGATTATGTGGCGTGTCATACATAACCAATGAATTGCGGTTCTTATGTAGCATGACATGCTCGCTGGTCATCTGGTGCGGAGTAACTGGATTGGGGAAAAAGTGGATTGAACTAGTAATGTGAGTGTACTGTCAACCCCTGCCTTACCCTTCGAGGTGTGATGTTGTGATACATTTTGAATATTTCCGGAGTTAGTCTTTGCAGCCTGCAGATTTTTCAGGAGTACATTAGGGACCATTTTGCGAAAAGGGACATCTGCGTTCTCCTTATTGCTTATTGTGTTTCTACGTACGTAACTGGATTAGGGGAAAAGTGAATTAAATAATTGGTAAATGTGGGTTTAGGCACTGTTCACAGTTGAACAGGATCTACACGAATGGTTAAGCAGGAGCTGTCCCCTTCGGGGTATGCAGATGTTGAAGTATTTCAAATTTAATTTTGAAGATTTTCGGCATTTTCAAAAGAGAATCGAAAGGCGTTCTCCTGCTTCTTAAATTGATAAATTTCTTTGTTTGCGAAAGGAAAGGGGTTGGAAGCCTAAGCTGGCACTATTTTTTTGTCATTAGCAGCTATATTCTCGCCTTCTATGAAACATTAAAATTATAATAGTGAAGTAGAATACGCCTCTCATTTTTAAACACTGTAATTTAATTTACTTTTTAGCAAAACTAGCTACCTAGCTACATATTTACCCTACCTACCCTACATACATGATATTTGCGTAACTTAAACCGTTTACGCAGCGCACGCAACGGAAGCTCTCAAAAAAGAATAATGTTTCCCGATTTTGCAACATTTTTCATTTATGCTCGGCTCCTATTGGTCGTAGCGTGATGTTATATAGCCTACAACCTTCCTCGATAAATGGACTATTCAACACAAAAAGAATTTTTCAATTCCAACCAGTAGTTCCTGAGATTAGCGCGTTCAAACAAACTCTTCAGCTTAATAATATTAGTACAGATTTAATGTGTTTTGAACTACGGGGCGAGTACAGTAAATTCGTTGTAAATACATAGGTACAGTAAGTTCGGGCCTACAACTGTGAAAATGACAAGAATAGAACGGTGTCCTAGACACGGCCTTAAAGTCAATTCAGGCACAAACAATCACAAACTGTCTTACAACCCTTAATTAACTACAGAATAATTTGTCTAATTGCTATCGGAAATCGTTCAGTCCATTTAACATAGTTCTGACAATTGTCAGAAGTCTAATGCTGGTTACACACAATCGAGCCATTACGGGCACGATTGTTGAACCGTTTGATTCATTGACAGTAAGTGTGCACGATTGTAGAAATTGCACCATTTAAGGTAAAGTAGGTAAGTAAGGTCAAATTTTACTCTTTGAAGTTTTTTTGCTGTAATAGGTCTGTGATATAGCCTAAGATCCCACTGAAAAATTCAGCACGTTTCTTTTTCTTTATAAAACTTAGTTTTCATGATATCTACTTGATAGTAGAATAGTTTGCTGTAGGATTGCCTGGCAATATCTATAAATGCCTTACGATATTTGCAAGCATTGACTATTGATCATGTTATTGGTCGTAGATTCTATTATATTCTATAAGAAGCCCAACATATCCTGTCTGAGCAGTCAGTAACGCCACAGATAATATGACCTATTTTTTCAAGCCATGAATTCCTGACATTTAAATTTGTGTGCAATTTCGGGCTTCTTCCGATCTTGACATAGAATCCTTACAAATCGATTCTGTTTCATGTACCGGATAGACACTCCACGGGATTGTTACGAACAAAATTTCATCATTATATCAACCGAAAGACGTCCACTGCTGCACATAGGCCTCCCCCAAGCGTCGCCACATTGACCAGTCCCGTACGTCTCGCATCCAGCGGATCCCCACAACCTTCACTAGTTCATCGGTCCACCTGGTGGGAGGCCTTCCAACGCAACGTCTTCTGGTTCGCGGTCGCCAGTAGAACCTTTCTGCCCCATCGGCCAACCGTTCTACGAGCAATGTGTCCTGCCTTCGGTTCTTCCTGGTTCTCATGCGGATCTCTACATTTCTGATTTGATCACGAAAGGAAGCTCCGAGTAAAGCCCTCTCCAATGCCAAAATGCGACAAAAATTTTGTTTTTACAACAGTGTATATTAGTATGTAACTAGTCACATGATTCACAACGAAGAAAAAGTTTAAATTACACCTCCCATTCTTTTAATGACTAAACAAGCACATGCAACAGCCTAACAGAGAGCAGTGTTGAAAGTATCAGAAATTGTCATTTGATTAGGTCTATTTATATGTCGTTTGTAGCGTGTGTTGCGATGCATAGGCAGCATAGGTCGCCTGTCGACACTCCACGCAAATTACCTAGGCTGTGGCGCCATGGACTGAAATATGAATGAATATTGACAGCATTCACCGTTCGGTGTTATTCGTGGATACACGCTTGTTCAGTTAAAACAAATTTCCAGTGGTTCTCAAACTACTATCGCGATGTTTACCTGCCCGGATTGCAATACCCACCACACTGATGGCCCGACCTGCAGTGCTTGCAAAAGTCAATATGACTTTGGATGTGCTGGGATTACTGAAGCTGGTTATAGGCGTCTAGGGGAAAGGAAGAACAGCTGGCGTTGCCCTAAGTGCAAGTCAAGTCCATTACCTTCTCCTGCCCCAATCTCTCCGGTACCAAGTCAATTGGATAAAATGCAAGAACAGTTGAACCAAATCGTCTTTCAGTTGGCTCCTTTGGCTACTCTTGTTGAGGATGTCAAGTTGATCAAATCGGATGTCAACAATCTAAAGGACTCTCTTGAAATGGCTCATGGATTGATCAAGAACTTCTCAAGTACCATTGACTCCTTGGAAGAACGAGTGTCTTTAGTGGAGAAAGTTGCCACCCAGATTCCAACTCTTCAGGCTGAGATAACCAGACTAAACCGGGAATTGGACGAAAAGGATCAATGGGCCAGGGCGAATAATGTTGAAATTCGGGGGATCCCACAAAAAAGGAATGAAAACCTTTATGAAATAGCCCAGAAAATCGGAAGTTTGTGTGGTTTTCCCATAAAAAGGAACAAATAAATTATATTGCCCGGGTACCTACACTTGCACCTAATGCAGAGAAACACATAATAATAGCTTTTAATAATCGCTATATTAAGGAAGAACTGGTCGCGTCTGCACGTAAAAGTAAACAACTCACTCTTTCCAATATGGGGTTCTCATCTACCGGTAACTTTTACGTAAACGACCATCTAACGCAGCGGAACAAGAAACTGTTGAGTAAGGCGAGATCATTGGCAAAAGAACGGAACTTTCAGTACATATGGGTGAAACATTCAAAAATCATGGCCAGGAAAGTGGACGGTTCTCCAGTATTTTTTATAAAATGCGAAAACGACCTTGCGAGGATAATTTAAGATACTTTAATTTTAATTTAACTTCTTTAATATTTACAATCTATAAAACCTATGTAAAAAGTTTGAGAACCACATTCTGTTCTAAGCGGGGCTATTGTGTTGTGATTTATGACCAGTGTTTTAAAGGTGTCAACAAGTTAACGCACATATCTATGCAATACTCAATGGCATTCTCGTACTTACTGACGCGCCTACTCATACTTATAGCGGTCGCTTTCGCGCGCACACTTAACTACTTAAGATTGAATATGTATTTGCATCTATGTCGGTTTCGATACACGGTACGGACGTCAGTTAAACGAAATAGTTGTGGGTTTACCTGCAATGTTAAAATAAATAAGCGTTATTATATTTCTATTATGATTATGATCCGATTGTTGCGTTTTATAGTTATGGTATACTATTTGACACGTTTTTATCTATCTCTTATACAAATATTATCTGTGCTTGGCTCTTTGCGTGTCGTGTTATTGAATTCGCGACAATCATATCGTCCTGTTTTTATGTTATGTGGGTTTGAGTGTGTCAATTTGACGACGCGTACATTCTTGAGCTACTCACCGTGCGTAATATTTAACAATATAACATTTTCAATTAATTGGCTGCGCTGTAGTTTATGTTTTTGTTTTATTGATGGCTACTTCTAATTTAAGTGTGTACTATCAAAATACTCGGGGACTGCGCACGAAGACGCACATATTTAAACGTAATCTCCTTCTTTCATTATATGATATTGTATCGTTGACTGAGACGTGGTTATTGGAGGGTGTATGTGATAGTGAGTTGTTCGACGAAAGGTATGTTGTCTGGAGGCGGGATAGGAACTATGTTGCGACGGGGGAAAGATACGGTGGCGGCGTGCTATTGGCTGTTCGTCGTGAGTATGCTGCGGTTGAGCAGCCCGATTGGCGCTCGACGGCTGAGGATATTTGGGTCACCATAACATTAAAAAATAATAGTCCTATCAGTAGATCACATCGACTGCATGTATGTACTTTATATCTTTGTAAAGAAAAGTCAGGTAATTCTTTCAATACGCAACTGCAGAATTTCACCGAAAATCTTTCCTTTATTGTTAACGCCCACCCTCAGGATGCGTTCCTGATAATGGGCGATTTTAACTTAAGTCATATCAATTGGTCAGGCGATTTAGGTTCTCTACAGCCTAGTGGGATTAATGGTGAATCTCAGGTATTCTTTTTCGATACCTTATCCGAATGTGACCTCAACCAATATAATTTAAACAGGAATGCAAATAACAGACTACTGGATTATATATTATGTAACTATAAGGTAACGGTAACATCATGCACAGACCCGTTGGTACCGGAAGATAGTCATCATAAGTCGTTAGATATAGTCCTCGATTTTACCAAGGAGTGTTTATTGAAAAGTAAAACCAGACTTAAATATTATTATAATAAAGCGGACTACGGAGCCATAAAAACTTTCTTAAATAACATAAATTGGCAAACATGCTTAAATAATAATACATTAGAGGACGCAGTACAATTATTTTATAAACACCTATATGATGTCATTGAGCAGTATGTTCCTCACAAATTAATAGCCTCTGACTCTTTCCCACCTTGGTATTGTGCTCCTTTAAAGAAACTTCTCAAAGAGAAGTTCAAATTCTTAAAAAAATTTCAAATATATGGTAATACTAGTGACCATGATACTTTTTGTCTTCTTCGTGAGCGTGCCAAACGATTGGAGAAAGAATGCTACTTAAAATATATTAAACACGCGGAAGATGCAATAATTAAATGTCCCAAGTCTTTTTGGTCGTTTATTAAGTCAAATAAAAAGGGATCGAACTCACTCCCATCAACTATTCATTATAATGGTGTTCCAGCTGATACTGGGGATGAAATATGCGATGTGTTTGCTTCTCATTTCCATTCAAACTTTCTACCTCCGTCTACATACTCTTCTTCAGTACCCATGTCTATTGATAACAACGCACCAAGCAACATAGGTAGTATAGAAGTCACTGCTGACCTAGTTCTTAAATTATTAAAATCTTTAGATTTAAGTAAGGGTGCAGGGCCCGATAATGTGGTACCATTATTTATTGTCTCTTGTGCTACGTGCTTAACTGAACCTCTTGTTATTCTTTATAAAAGGTCTATCTCGGAAGGACTTGTACCTAAAATATGGAAATCTGCATTTATCACACCCATACATAAGAGTGGTAGCAAGAGTGATGCTAAAAATTATCGCCCCATTTCCAAATTATGCATCTTTGCTAAGATACTGGAAAAAATCGTATATACACAAGTTTATGAGAGTATCTCACCAACTTTGATCACGGAGCAGCATGGTTTTGTAAGCAAGCGGTCAACTTTATCTAATCTGCTGTCTTTCACAGAGTTTACGACGTCTAGCATGGATGCTGGTGGACAGGTCGATGCAATTTTTACTGATTATAGTAAAGCGTTTGACCGAATCGACCACAAAATATTACTACAGAAGTTACTCCAAGCTGGCATCCATGGAGACTTATATCGGTGGTTTGTTTCGTACATTGAAAATCGATCGCAGGCAGTGGTTGTGAATGGGTACCGTTCTAAATGGAGCATCGTCCCTTCTGGGGTACCGCAGGGTTCTTTGCTTGGGCCCCTTCTTTTTAACATATTTATAAATGATGTCACTCAATGCATTAAATACTCACAATTACTCCTTTATGCTGACGACATGAAAATTTTCAAAAAAATCACCAGCTTTGAAGACTGTCAGCTTCTCCAAAATGATTTAGATAGTTTCGAACAATATTGTTTAATCAATAAATTAGACTTAAATGTCAAAAAATGTTTTTTTATAACCTTTACTCGTAAAGTCAAAATTATTAAATTTAAATATTTTATCAAAAGACATGAGTTAGAACAGGTAGACTCAGTACGGGACCTAGGTGTCATTCACGACTCCAAGCTAACTTATGAAAGACATGTAGATCATATTGTCAAAAAAGCTTACAGGACCATGGGCTTCGTCTTGAGAGCCAGCTCTCAGTTTTCGAACTTGAAAGTACTTAAAATTCTTTATTGCTCTTTGGTGCGCAGCGTTCTTGAGTATTGTTCCCAAGTGTGGAATCCTCTCTACAATATTTATATAGATAGAATTGAATCCATTCAACGTAGGTTCCTGAAACACTTGCAATATAAGTCTAAAACATATGACCCCAATTATGAGGCGAGATGTCGAAGACACCATATCTTACCATTGTACCAAAGAAGAAAGTTTTCGGATATTGCGTGCCTTGTTAAAATCGCGCAGAATCACATTGACTCACCGGATTTACTATCTCAAGTTAAACTTAAAGTCCCAAATAGAATGACGAGACGTAAAGCATGTGTGGACGTGCCTCAGAGTTCTTCAAACTACAGGCAGAATTCATTTTTTGTGAGGTCCGCTAGAGAATTTAATAAACTTGTTGACTTTCCTGAACTGGATTTGTTTAATTCAAAGCCACGCGTTTTCAACAGAACATCAACGAAATCATGGTTTGGTTCTCTGACTTCAACATAATTTAGTTATTAAATATACTTACTCTAAATTTCCCTTTTCCAAATTTTCAAATTTTGCTTAATATTAGGTTATTTACATTACCTGTTATATCACTAAAGATTGATAACAAGCTTTCTAGATGTTTAAATGCGGAAACATGTAAATGGTATTCAGTTGTTTATATCTGTTTCTACTCTGTATGAATACACTGTATGTTTTCCTAATAAAATAAAATAAAATAAATAAATAAATTGACAGAGGTAATTTCTGGCTTGTTTTTACTGGAGGAACTTGTGGCCATGTAATATTGGAGTGGTTACCAAGGAATGTCCCTAGACCTATTACATACCGAAATGACTTCCTGCCTCAGAAAGCACATTGAATGTTGGTCCCGGCCGCCGACCCCAACATTGCTGTAAAAAGGGTAGGCATATTGGGCAGCTTATATCTTCCGTAGACCTCTGTAAATAAAAGGAACTGAAAGCAAAACATAAAGACCCAATTTTGAAGATATTCAATTTCCAACTCTCACTGTAATAATCCTCTGCATCCTTATAACTAAGAAGTTATCAATGTTAATATACGTATGTAATAAAAGAAAATTGAATAACCAGAATCACAATCAGTTACACACACGCATAACATCACACATGCAGTCCAAGAAGCTCCTGGGCGGTGGTTAGTTAAACTCAGTTATGAATCGTGGTCGTGGTGACCCAGTAGCTAAGACCTCGCCTCTCATGCTTTAGGTCGTGGTTTCAAATCCGGACAAGTACCAATGTGACTTTTTCATACATTTTCATTATAATTCATACGTACTTCCTAAGTTTCTCTTGGACATCACGGGCAACGGTGAGGAAAACATCGTGAGGAAACCTGGACTTATATAGTTAATTTAAGTCTGAAATAGCCAAGTCAGAGGTCTGTGGGGTGAGAGGTGGCTTCATTAACTCTGACACCAGAGATGGCCACCTCACACGAACAAAGCAAAATAAGTTATGAATGCAAATACTTTAGAATTTTCAGAAGTTTCCATCTTCGTTGTTGACGTAATCATACGATTATGAGAGCGAAACTTAAATACTAAATCACATAATCGTGCTTCCTAAAACAATCTAGATTATAATTCAGTGTAACCGCTGAGCCACCACAAACCTCAACCTTGGCCAAATAATTACTAGAACGGAGAATATTTTCTTCTAAAAGATTTTCTGCATTGCAATTAATTTGTTAGTATCTTTTATTGCATCTGTTCAGGAATGTTACATCTACTGTTGCAGCTCAGGATATCCTTATGTGGTTGGATAAGTCATATCGTAGTGCAATTTTGAGTAGTCTTTTGTTTTAATATCTCATACTTTGGGAGGGTTTCTGAATTGAGTATACAGAGTTATAAGTGTCAAACACTATTTAAATTCCAAAGTTTGACAGGTTTTCAGGCTAGATTCAGAATGGGGGTTTGGTTATGAATTTCTTCAACTTCATGTTCTTCTTTGTCCAATCCTCTTCGCAGTTTAGCTGTGGTCAGATCACCATCTGCCTGCGCCAGATGGCTCTATTATGGGTTGTCTGTGGACCTCTTTCTGAATGTTCACCACCAGGTGGCGTCCCCTTCCTTGCGCAAAGAGCTTTATCTGCATCTAGAAAGAGCAAAACTAAAAACCAGTCCAAAGTATAACACACAGTTTATTTAAAATAAGTCATAACTTTCAGGAAATGCCACCCAAGTGCAATGAGCCATAACATTAGCACAATTCATAACTCACACAAAACCTACTTTCTCAAAAACCGTATCTTTCACAATACTTCACCGCAATCTATTAAATCAGCCTACCGAACCAAAAAAATTAATAATAAAGCTGTAACTGTCGGCACCCGACCATTAAATGGGTTTGAAGTTACACTTAGCATTAATAAATACTTGATTACATAATGACATTACACTCATTACATGTAACATTACGTTACAGATATGATATATTCGCTCCAGTTTTAAAACTTGCTCTTTATTCTTGTTCTGCTGTAAATTATATGCAAATGAATTATGGCACAGTGTTATGTATGACATGGCTTACAGTTTTCGTAAGAATACTAGTGTTGAGTGAAGCAAAAGAAGTATGTAAGGATCGTAGCAGGTGGCGATCTGTAGTTTCTGCTTACCCCCATGGGCAAAAGGCGTGGGTTTATGTATGTATGTGCTAGTGTCATATCGTCATCCATTTACATTTTATTCCATGTAAATTTAAATTGTGACATTCAAAGTGCCGCTTGGTGGCCTAATTGAAATAAATATATTTTGTCTTGTCCGTCCGTCTCGCATCCAGCGAATCCTGCGTGTCATAGTCCTTTATAGTAGTCCCTGCTGACTATATTGAGCCTGCAGAAAAGCTCCCTGCGGGCCACCAACTGCCTTAGCCCCCTGGAAATCTCTAAACCGACTACGAAGCCAGGTGGGTCGCTGCAGGCACAACCGAGTTAGATGGAAGTACTCCAATGACCCACAGTGTGATTGCGATGCCACGTCCCAAACAATGCCTCACCTTTTCGTCCAAAACCTGCGTTTCGTTGCATAGAAAGCACGACATTTGCCTCGCAAAGGTCTTTCAAGGTGCAGACCTTAAAAGACCTTTGCGAGGCAAATGACAACGCTGTTGGCGTGGCTGAATTCTGGTCAAAATACATTTAATTTTGGAATCATCGATACGACGAAGAAAAAGATAGGTGTCATATGGCTTGTCATGATTAATAGACTTACGGTATGAGCTGAACAGAAGTCATTTTTTTTGCCTTCGTTAGCAAGAACGTAGCAGGGCTGGATTTACTAGTTTGCCCATGCCTTTGGGAATAAACATTAAAGTTGAAAAACAAAATTGTATAAATGCTTCTATGAGTGACAATTTTATGGTTCCTGAACCCTGGCCGTTGTCCATCTCTCAATCTTGCTTGTTATTTGCTGAATATTTCTAACCCGACATAAACTTGCTATTTACTCCATAATTTCAGCCGAAAGACGTCCACTGCCGAATATAAGCCTCGCCCAAGTATCGCCATATATATATACAAAACAAAAAACACATATTAGGAGTATTCAATCTACGTGTATCTGTGCAAGTGCATCCAAATAAAACTCTATAATTTCTGTTTCCTCAATATTACGATACTTCAGAACTATCATAAGCAGCTAATTACCACATTCAGTTGTTTTATCTTCCGTAGATTAGTGGGAAGTTATGAGTAATTAGGAGATTATAAACAGTTTTATATCTTCCTCGCTCTGTTTAGCAAAGAATACGTGTTGGATTCCACGCGGTCTGAGCAGATAGTGTTGTTATGGCATTGTAATCTAGTCTAAGTTCTTATAGTGCACTAGTGTTACTGCCTCGTCGGTCTCGCGGTCGTAAGTGACTGCTGAGCGTGAGGGTTTAATTTCCAAGTCAGGCAAAGTGTTAATGGAATTTGACGGAGTAAAACCCCCGTACTTTGGGCTTGACGACTATTATTATTGTTTAAATTTTTCTAAGACAGCTATTTGGTTGTCATCGCCTTTATCTTGGGGTCGGCACAACACGTTTAATTCTTCCATTACATTTAATATTTCCTCACAAAATCCTCATTTCTTATGATTGGCGCACCTTTACCCAGCTGTTTACATTTTACATTATTTTTGACTTGGAAAAACCGCGGACTTAATACGACTAAACGGAAGTCATATATATATTTAATTGCGGTTTTTACTGAGGTGTTTATTTGTACGTTCCGCATTATTAAAACTAGAAAACTACTAAACAGTATTTTAGCTGTTTTCATTTTAATTTAGTCAACAAACTTCTAGACACAAACATCAATGGTGCCCTGGCTCTTGAACTAGGAGATCCTGTATCACAGATTCACAAGAAACATAGCTGATTTTAGGGTTCCGTATTCAAAGGGTAAAAACGGGACCCTATTACTAAGACTCCGCGGTCCGTCTGTTTGTCTGTCTGTCACCAGGCTGTATCTCATGAACCGTGATAGCTAGACAGTTGAAATTTTCACAGATGATGTATTTCAGTTGCTGCTATAACAACAAATGCAGAATAAAATAAATATTTAAAAGTAAGGCTTCCGTACAATAAACGTGATTCCTTTGCCGTTTTTTGCGAAAATGGTACGGAACCCTTCGTGCGAGTCCGGCTCGCACAGGGCCAGTTTTTTTTAAATGTCTTACTTTCAGATTTTCGATATCAAAAAAGATTGTATGTGAAATTTTTCATTGTACCAGATTTTTATTAAATAACAGTTTCGGACAATACTTCTTACCACCTTTCTACACACCTACTGTGATCCCTTTATCCAAAAGTACCAGGGGACTATAACACGATAGGAGATAGCAACATGAATGAATGACTCAGTGGGACACGAGTCGTGACTCGAGTTAGTACGAGTCCTAAGACATAATTACTGGTTAAGTAACCCACGGTCACGACTTGTCGAACTCCGTCAGGGGGGTAGGCAGCAATGTAGGTGAGGTGATGAAATTGGAGCGGTCTGCTGATCTTGTTAGCTGATAGCCCTTTTTGGTGACTGAAGGCGGATTTAATGGTTATTATGACTTTCTCTCTTGAATGTGAATTATATCACATTGCAGAACAGCATTACGTATTATTCATAAATTGTTGTTACTCAAGAATTCATTCGCATACAAACTTAGGTAATTCATCTTTAGATAATCCATTTTTAATGCATTTCCACCAATTTTATTCGAACTGATTATACTGATTCTTTGATTAATCTATCGATATCGATTGATTATTAGATGGTGATCTATCTATCGCCGTGGAACGGAACCGAACGCGTTCGATTTACAAAAAAATAATTAGTATAATCAAATGAAAAGCGCTAGTTACTTGGCATGTTTTCTTTGTATGGGATGAGGCATCTGTATGCTAGTATTATATTATCTGTGGTATAGACCTAGGTAAAGCATTTACTTATAACAGAACATCGAGCATTCACCGTTTGTATCTGCACTTCGAACACAATAAATGTTCTATTCCATACTCATCTAAACACATGCAAGTTATGTGGTCAACAAATGCAAGATATTTGTAGACTACATATTCAACAGAGGTTTCATTATCCTGTATCTACCATTTCATTTTCTTGCTCCAGTGTCTGAAACTCTACAAAATATTTTCCTAATCTTTTCTTAAATTAATCGAGACAAACTTCTAGAATATAAATAAATTAATCAGAGTAACTTATTGTGAACTTGATTCTAGATAGTAAATAAATAACGAAATAGCGTTTTTAAACCGGTTTCGTCGAGGTCAACGGCTATTTTATGTAAATAAATAATCAAGGTATTAGTCACACTATATTGATATATTGTTAAGTTTATTTATGGAAATTGCACTTTTTTGCAACGTTCTCAAAATGGTAATAAAGCCAGTCCTGTCTATCCATATAATTATCTGACTGTCACAGACAATTTCTTATAGTTATCATCATCATCTACCATTTTCGATTTATGTTATCAAAATTATAATTAGACGAAAGAGTGGAGAAAGGCCACGAGTTGGACAAAACAGTTTAGTAAAGATAAAATAAAAAAAAATACTTGTAGCCGAAAAAAGTAGATAGGAAGAAATTTTAAATGAGAAGTGCTAACGTAAGCCATTTCAAAAATTGAAAACCACTATCATTCTTATTTCATGCCTAGATGGAATATGATAAAACCACTCATAAAACATTCGTATTTTGTAACCTACCTATTTTTTTTACCGTGGAGCACCCACCTTCCAAAACTCCACGGTGTTTTCCTATGCCGCTTATGTCGGGAACACGGGCACGCGTTAGCACTCAACTCTTCCTTACTGCTCCGTCTATCCACAAACCCTACTAAAAGTAACTATCTAACAAATAAACAAGACACTGCTAACAAAACACTATAGTTCAACATTGCACAACACAGTTAAGGACGACGCACTCTAAGCGTTCCCTTCTAAGCGCCGACGCGCAACGCATCGATGACATGCCCTTAATGTATAATAGATCAGATAAAACTTGATTTATGGATGTTAATCATGTATGTTTAGCTTTACATTCGATGTGCTTCGATGTTAACAAAAATAAAAACTCGCGCATGAAGGTTTCCGTACCATTATCGCAAAAAACGGCAAAAAAAACGTTTGTTGTATGGGAGCCCCACTTAAATATTTATTTAATTCTGTTTTCAGTATTTGTTGTTGTAGCGGCAACAGAAATACAACATCTGTGGATATTTCAACTGTCTAGCTGTCACGGTTCAGGAGATACAGCCTGGTGACAGACAGACAGACGGACCGCGGAGTATTAGTATTAGGGCCTCGTTTTTACCCTTTGGGTACGGAACCCTAATAAAACCGGTTTGGATATTGACGAATATAAAACGGTGTGGTGTCGAAATTCACACATTTAGGGTTCTGTACTAAATCTAGAATTTATTGGTATTTGTCAGTAAAATATACGTAATAATAAACATTTCCAAAAAATTTCAAGTTCATAGATCAATGGAAGGTTAAAAAATTCTTCGGAACAAAATTTTGAGATAGACTACGGACAGACGGAAACGTGAGTGACTCCATTTGGACCCTTCGGATACCGAACCCTAAAAACCGACTGCCTCGTGGGTCTAGTGGTCGCAAGCGCTACTGCTGAGCAGGTCCTGGGTTTGATTCCTGGGTCGGTCAACGTGTTATTGGGTTTTTCCATGTGGAATTTCTCAGTATCAGCTCGGAGTTTGGACTTGTGCCAGGTTGATGGCATTTAACTCTGAGGAATGAATGAATTGAATTAGGAAAAAATAAAAAGGCATGTTTGTTTAGCTTTAAATTGTATGTGCTTCGATATTAACAAAAATACTGGCTCGACTGCTTGGTGGTGAAGTGGTTAGGTAATCAGTTTGTTATGGTAAGGTTCCGTATGATTTATTCACACAAGTTATAAACAAATAGGTATTCGTATCACCTAAATTTGGTAAGATTTGAGTTCATGGATATCAAAGGCATGTAAACATTTGATAAAACAATATCGTGCCATTTTTATGATCAATTCTAGAAAATGTTAATTTTACACACAATTCAATAACAAATCGATGGATATCGCGCTATCTAGTGACATTTATTTAAATCAAATTTTCTTTGTTAGCGCTGGGACTCCGTGGTAATGGTTTTCAGACCCATGTAGTTACTATGAGTTCATTAGGTAATATATCACTTTTGACAATATTTCAGTATTTAGCGTATGCTTCAAGAGTTCTTTTAAGGATTTGGGGAAGGTCTTTGCCCAACAGATGGACAGCTATGGCAAAAAAAACTTACGCCGTCCAAAACTATTTTGCTTTTGAAATTGCCTTAGTAAGAACTTTTAATAGCTCTTCATATCCAGGAAACAATCACTATAATGCCACACACTAAACAGCCCCTAGTCTAGTTATTAATTTAATAACTAAAAGTCTGCGTCAACACTACTTTTTAACCGACTTCAAAAAAAGGAGGAGGTTCTCAATTCGTCGGAATCTTTTTTTTTTTTTTTTTTTTTTTTCCCCAATTACTCAAAGACGCCTGGACCGATTTCAAAAATGTTTCTTTTGTTTGAAAGAGTATACTTCCTAGTTGGTCCCATAGTCATCAGGTCAGGATTTGATGATGGAATCTTAGAGAAATTGAGGGAAATCCTCAAATATTATAGGCGTTTGCCTCACATATAGCGATTTTGGTAGTTTCATCAACAATCATTTGCACTCAGAAAGTATCATTTGGTGAAGTGGAACTGATGAAGAAGACCACAGATGGCCACTGGAACTCCTAAATGCTATGTATGTCACGGGCATAAGATATCTCGAATAATTAGAAAAACAAAGCAAATACTTAAAAATAAATGGTACTAATGAAAATGGCACCATCGAACTGATTTGATGATGAAGCCGGAAGGTAGGTACTATAAAATAAAACATTGTATCCTAGTCGTGTTTGGGCTTATTGGAATCGCCATGGGATGTACTTTGGCTATAAATTATAATCATGTTAATTGGAGGTACCTACCAAAACTAAAAACAGAAAAATAAAAAACTTTTTAACAAAAAATCAAACCGACTTCCAGAACAAAAAACTATAAAGCAAAAAATAAAATTATTTTCCGAAGTCGGTGTCGAAAAACTGAAAACAATGGGTACAAAAGACACCGACTTCGGAAAATAATTTTATTTTTTTCTTTGTAGTTTTTTGTTCTGGAAGTCGGTTTGATTTTTTGTTAAAAAGTTTTTTAATAGCTACACATATAGCATAAAAAACCACCCACATCTTGTATCCAACGCAAATCGTGTCTATTCATAAAACAGCTCTATTTAATATTATCACCGCGTAGCACACTTTCGCTACATTAAGTAACTACTACGTATATATTATGTATGTTGTATGTACACGACATTCAAATGTGGTCCGCTTTTCTAAACATGGCCAGGTTTTATTGGCCCCTCGGGGGTAGGCGCGAGCGCAACCTTAGAAGCGTGCAGGTGTGTGTCAATTTATAACCGACTTCATATATGGAAGGTTATGTTATTAGCAGCCATGTTGTGCAATGAAGTGGAGACCTTAAAGAGTTTATTGAAGGCTGTATATGCTTTCAAAGAGGATGGAAAATATGTATGATTGTGGGAACTTTAGAATCTTGCACGCCATATATCTTTCTAGTTTAATGGTGGGTCCACACCACACAGACTTCCTTTCTGATACACCGACATTTGTCTGTACTGCAATGTAGCACAAAAAAAAACTATAAAAATTGTTTAACGTGTAAGATTGTGAGGATGTTAATGCCATCACGCAAAGGCAAAAATATTTACAGATAAATAGCTTATACATCAAAATAAAACATAGGCTATAAATGCTACAATTTATGAAGATACTACTTAACGTTTCTTGCGGAAATTTGCTCTCACAGGAATATTCAAATATTGGAATCCATTATAAAAACGCCTTTAGTGCATACACTCATCCATTTATTTCATTTGTACTCACAAAACTTTATTATAAAAGCCTACATTATTCTAAAATTACACTGACTAAAAATTACAACTTGCTCTGAACAATTCTCAAAAACTAGTGTCATTTAAATTTTCTTCAAGACATAAGTCAAAAAACAAAAGCTCTAAGGCGGGCGGAATGGCGGATGGCTGTTAGTCCTTTTATAATGTCAGAAAAGCAGACAAACTTGTAAGAATTATGATATACCATAGGCATATAGTCATGTAGTCAATACGCACTGCAGGTAATCCTCAACCCCACTATTATTCCTCTGAAACTCATTTTGAAACTTTTTGTAATATCCTAATAGTAAAATTCTAATGACAATATGTTAAATGCAAAAGAATTCTTCAAGACCACTCACTCCATGGCCAGTTTATCAAAACCTTGTCGCATAGGTCGGGGCGTTCAATAATATATTCCCACATTAATCGTAGGTTCAACCAGTTCCACTGGTTATCCTTGCTAGCTTTGAGATCTGAACACACTGTGGTGTAACATTTGCTGTTAGTAGTGCTTAATGAGTCATGGGCACATTATATTTAAGAACATGGGTGGTAAATTGTCACAACGTAATGACTGAATGTTTAGAGTGTACCAGAAGGCTGCTACTGTTTAGTGTAGGGTTTAGGGTCAGGCAAATAGTTAACAATTAGGAAATCTTTAGTAATAGATAAGCCCGATAAAAGGCTCGTGGATTCTGTGTGAGGGACTTAGGAAATTTACAAAATATCTTGAAAAATGTGGGTGTAATTTGCTGATATCAGGAGCTCGTGGCTAAATAATAACAGCCGCACTGGTCGATCAACAAGGTTAAGCAACACTTGACGAGGTCGGTCCATGGATGGGTGACCATTTTAACATACCGAGTTTCCCCCGTGCCTCGGCAAGCACGTTAAGCTGTTGGTCCCGGCTGTCATTTGAAAATCTTTGACAGTCGTTACGAGTAGTCAGAAGCTTGAGATCTGACACCAGTCTTGCCAAGGAGTAACGTGTTACCCAGTTACTGGGTTGTGGAGGTCAGATAGGCAGTTGCTGATACTGGTATTTAGCTAAATCCGGTGAGACTGGAAGCCGATAGTTGGGAAAAGGTTAGGCAGATTGATTGTAGGTTAGTCAAGTAATTTGAAGAAGTGTATAAATAACAGTTTGGTTGATTTGTAACAATTAAGTATTTAAATCTTAAATGCACTCGGTGATTTCATTATTTTTTTCCTTTTGAATCCTTGATCTATATATAAATACTTATCACAATGGAAAAAAAAATCCAAGCTTGCAAACGTCCTTAAGCTTAAACAGAAATATTTTAAATGAAGTGGACAGCCACCTTCACATTAAAAACATAATGTTGATTGCAAAATAACTAGTTTGATTTGAGATTTAATTTTATTACTCTCATAATTAAACGATTTGAAGTCAATTAATTAAATGTTTGATCATTAAACTTGATTTTATTAATATTAATGCAGTTGTAAACGAATTTAAATAATGATAAAATATATCATAATTTATTGAATACATGGTACTTAAAGAAGTTTTGTTTATTTAAAAAATGTTTGTATATAATTTTGTATATTATTGTAAACTTAATGCTTATGTGTTTGATTGTTTTGTATTGTATATATATGTTAAGAGTCTCTCACATATTAAGAGAAGACCACCCACAGACATGAGAATCTAATTTGAGGACATTCTGTACATTTCAGCAGTTATGTTTAAAATGATATCTACATACTACTGCCTGTTACATTTTACTGGTCACAAATCTAAATTGTAACTATGAAAAAAAAACTTTGGAAAACTTCGACCCACTTTTCTGATGCTGGCTTTCAGGAATTGCTGTGATTTATACTCGTAAAAGAGCAGTTTTCTTCTTCCATACCGTCTTGTCCTCGGTCACGCTATCACTGACTCCCTTTTCTTTCATATCACTCCTCACACAGTCCATCCATCTTTTCTTTGGCCTTCCCCTCCCTCTCCATCCACAGTAGAAGAGAGTATTTGAGAAGAATAACTATAGCGTAACATCAAACTACACAAAAAACATAACATTTATATCTCATCAGTCGCCATTATTTGCCTATTAAGATAACATCTCAAATGAATGCCCACATTAAAATATTCACAGCGGATGCTGGCAACACAATGCCACTTTCTCAGTAATAGCCTTTAAAAAAGGCGTTTCGAGGAAAATGTGCAGATAAGGTGACGACATAATGACAATTGCCTATTCTTATTGTTACACATTCGCTTTCACTGCGGTGGGTGCGTGTCTTTAGGGAATTGGATTAAGCGGTGAATGGATGGCTTTATGTGGAAAGCATTTCAGGTCATGATTTTTTTCACACTCCATGCATTGTATTTTTGAGGCAATACCTGTCTTTGGAGCCATGGGTTCTAGGCAAATTTTATTAGTGTTAGCAATAAGGAAATGGCAAAATGTTTGGGATTATTTTTCCATTTTTATTGGGCTGAAAATATACCTGGCAAAAAGATTACTTGGATTTTCTAGTATTATTTATGTGTTTTATATTTGAGCAGTCATTTCAGACACATTTTCAAACGTAAACTGCATTTACGTCATCAAGAAACCGAATTCAAAATCTCGTGCATACAATCTTAGCAGCCATCTTTGCTAGACACAATATACATAAAAATTTAAAGCAAGAAAATCCAACTGCTTTACCGTGACTAAGACTTACCACAGTAGAGTGAGTACGTCTCCAGGTAAAATTAGGACAAACCCAAAGTAACTCAATTAAGTAGATCCTTTTTAGGATAAAATCATTTTCGCAGTATTTTCGGTACATCGTGAGAAACGATTATCATTTTCCTAATAAAGTTCTTGTTAATTGAGCTGTGGTGAGTGACAGGCGATTGGGGCCTTCAAATACCGTTGAAGTACTTCAAAAGTTCAGTATTTACTCCAAAATTAATTATGTTTGAG
The DNA here is from genome assembly GCA_949775005.1 of Orthosia gothica. Taxonomy (NCBI): domain Eukaryota; kingdom Metazoa; phylum Arthropoda; class Insecta; order Lepidoptera; family Noctuidae; genus Orthosia; species Orthosia gothica. Next base: position 20,493,711 of record OX459054.1, on the reverse strand, counting down.
TGTATTTCATTTGTAAAGTGTGGATGTTCTTTAATCTATACTATATACTATACTACTCGTATATATATTAATATTTTAAAGAGGAAAGATTTGGATTTTTGTATGTAACGAATAAACTTAAAAACCAATGGACCGATTTAAAAAAATCTTTCACTGTTGGGAAGCTACACTATCCCCGGGTGACATAGGCTATATTTTTTATCCCTGTATTCCCACGGGAACGGGAACTACGCGGGTGAAACTGCGAGGCGTCCGCTAGTGTGATAATAATTATGTTATGAGAAATATTCAGCACTAATTAGTTGCTAATTAACTCTTCTATTGTTAAGTTTATGGTATTTGCACATGAAACAGTTATAAGTCCCTAAAGTATTTTTAGAACTTTTCTAGATTCTATATTTTTTATAAACAAGTTTTGCTTATGTCAGAAATCATTACTGACCTAATGCCGGTTGTCTGGTTTCAAAAGTTAATAAAGCTACTTAGGAAAATACTTTTTTTATTAAAAATCCCATGGAATATGTAAACCAGTTTGCCTGTAAATCCGCTTTGACAGCTTGAGCCACATTTACTGTCGGTGAGTGTACAAGTCGGTCCCTAATAATATTCACTACTAAAATAAAATGTAATCAATGAGTTACTACATGCCAAATTATTATGAACCAATTTCCACTTCATAAAATAATTAGTTAGTCATAACAATCTTTCGTTATTGGAGGCGTATCACTTTTCCTTGCGTCATGGTCTCCCTAGCGGCGCGGGCGGTGCGCGAACGCAGGTTGCAAGTGGCGCGGAATGCGGCCAGTTTTGTAATTAGCTGTTACGGCAATTGTATCATGTCATTACAATTACGTGCTATTGAATTACTCTACTTATGACCGACACCGTGACCATTTCTCTAGTTTTTGCTCTCAGAAGATTATCATAGTTCGTGTTTTGGGCACATACATTTTTGATGCATTAAATCAACGTTCAACATCTTGATTTAAATGTGGAATCTCTTCGCTGGATATGCCCCACATCCTTTCCTGCCCTCTTTGCCCACCTACATCTTGCAGAATCTGAACGTGGCAAATCGCAGATCTGTCCAGTTAGCCTTATACTTGGTCGGACAGAATTTGATAAGTTGAATAGTCAATCGTCCCAAAACCTAGAAGAAGATCGATCTATCCTGACATACTTAACCTAGAAGTAGGCTGATGACTGAGTGATTCATTTTCTTGGGAGAGGCCAAAGTAATTCATGGTCCATGGAGAAATATCCTGAATTTTATCTAACTTTTTGAATGAAAATTATGAAAATGTCAGATTTTCAGCGTTAGGTTAAAAGGGGCTGGTATCCGCAACTCCACGACCAAGCGCGTATTTTACGTACGTTCAGCGTAGTTTTCCTTGAAATAACTTAATACTCCGCTTGTCTCAAAAAAGTAAAGGCTATGCAACCTATTCCTAGCTATACACACTAAGATAAATTGTCACCACAGCATCTTCACCACAGAAACTCGTTAACGATAATCTGCGCGTACGCATTATATAAGCGAGTTGAACGTCCGCGATGAGCTGACCTCTGCTGTGGGTCATTATCATTTACTATAAGGGTCCAGGTCATCGCATTATGTGGTTATTATAATGTTGTAGTAGGTAAATATTGATGGTGTTACATAAGGTTAGATGATTAACCTGTCATCTGTCTGGCAAAGCATAGCTTTTTGAGTTTCACTGAAGGATGGGCAAGGAGGTTAGAAAGGTTGTTTACTTTCTTGTCCTTTCGATCAAACCAAACTAGCCTGAAGGGGTTTGGAGGTTGAGAAAGAGAGACGATGAGGAGCAAGAGGAGCAAGTATCTGCAGGAGGTCGGAAGGAAATAAAAATGGTTTATTTTATTTCGCACAAACAAATATGATGCCAAATGAATAAATTAATCTAATGTTGATTCGTGTTTTAGAATCATAAATTATCATGAACATTTGAGTCAATCAAAGTAATATTTTAGAAGATTTCGTTCGATCTTTGATTTTTATACGGATTTCAGCGTTGAACTATTTTTTGTTTTACGCGAATCGGATACACACTTGAAAGATTATTATTTGTTCCACCAGTAAAAATAGAAATATTAGGTTTCAAAAGAGCATCGTTGCCAAATATTAAAGAATTTTTCAGCAATAAGGATTTATGGTTGAATGGAGGTTGCTTAAATTTTTATTTAGGCAAGGTTTCGGAATTCAGGACTGTTGACAAAGGTTCCTTTGTAGCAAATAAAGGATAAACTAGGATAAAAAATTACTTAAACAAAACGATGGACATTTAATATCTATAAAAACCGACCAAGTGCGAGTCGGACTCGCGCACGAAGGGTTCCGTACTAGGTAAATTGCGGTTTACGATTTATGACGTATTAAAAAAAACTACTTACTAGATCTCGTTCAAAACAATTTTCGGTGTTAGTTTACATGGTAATGTACATCATATATATTTTTTTAGTTTTATCATTCTCTTATGTTAGAAGTTACAGGGGGGGACACATTTTATCACTTTGGATGTGTCTCTCGCGCAAACTATTCAGTTTAGAAAAAAAATATATTAGAAACTTCAATATAATTTTTGAAGAACTATCCATAGATAGTATGGGTCGTATGGGTGTAATGGAAAAAAATAAAGTTTCAGTTTCAAGTGTGAACCCTCAAAATGTATTGTTCTTTTTCTATTTTTGTGTGAAAATCTTAATGCGGTTTACAGAATACATCTAAAATCATCATAAACCAAGTTTCAACAGCATAGTTCTTATAGTTTCGGAAAAAATTGGCTGTGACATACGGACGGACGGACAGACAGACAGACATGACAAATCTATAAGGGTTCCGTTTATTGCCATTTGGCTACGGAACCCTAAAAATGGTTGTGCAATGTCGAGATTTCCAGCATTTGGATGTTAGTGGCCTTTTAAATAAATAACACATATAATATCACGCCTGTATCCCCGATAGGTTAAGCAGAGCATCAGACATCAGCCTTCCCATCTCTGTGAGAGGGAATGGGCCGTAATCCAGCACGCGGCCCAGTGTGGATTGCTGGATGTCAGATGTTTTCAAATTTTTGGTTCTAGGACATGTCGGTTTCCTCACGATGTTTTCCTTCACCGTTTTGAGAGCAGTGGTAATAAAATAATTAACACAAAGTAAAGCGCCTGCCAGGGTTCGAACCTACGATCTACGACTTGTAAGTCGCAGCCGTTACCATTTGGCCACCACTGTCGGGTGCTGCTGGGTATCGAACCCAGAACCTCCTGCCCTGCAGTAGCGCTTACAATCACAACAGCAACGAGGCAGTTTAATAATCCTAGTTAACCTATGTATAGAACGAAAGGTGCAATCATCAAGTTGCCCAACACTAATTAATCCGAGAACAACATTCAAGCGATTAGTCACTTGTCCGTACAGTCTAGAACAAAATAGATACACATTAGTTTAATTTTCAGTTTAGTTGGTGTCGAAACTTGTGAGGTGGATTGTTTGAGAGCGGCCTTGTGTGTAAATGTCTTTGGTCTTTTGTAATATTGTAGGAAGCTGACTTAAATAAAAACATACAAAATGGTTTTTGTGTAGGTGAAACCAGACCATGTTTTCTTTAGGTGTAAACTTTGATTGATTATGTCTGCTTACTCATTTAATTAGAATAGCTTAGTGATAGGAATAGCCATAATTAGATGAAAAGTTAGTTAGTTGATTAGATGACGTGCTCGGAGGAAGGAAGTAAACCCAGTAAGGTGTTTGTAGGGATCTTGACCGTACTGCCGGGATTGTCCTGATAGCCGTGGTATACCTCTCCTCAACGTTACGTCACTAAAGTGCTAGCGATCCTTTATGGGGGCCCATTAATTGAGAATGCAAGTCACCCTCTGCCATATTATAACCGTTTAGTTCAACAATGGTCGCAGGGGCCGGTAGTTCTCGTATAGTTTTAGGCAATCGATTCACTAAACCTACCAAACCCATAGCCCAATACATTTTCTCTCCATATTTTGCAACAGTCCTGCACCAACCGGGGATTGTCTTTGGGTGCAGTTGCTCAGTGCATAGAGGGATAATCGTTGGTTGGTGTCACATTTCCTGATTCATGCCTAACGGGGCCTCTACGAGTTGGCTTCGGCTCCTCGCACGCCTTTCAAAGGACCGGAACCCTAAAGTCCCGAGAAAAAAAAATGTTAATTAGATGATATTGATGTGCAATGAACACTATATATATGTCACGTCGAAGTACCTATGTATCGTAGGACCGCCATCATTACCCCCATTGCCTAGAGGCAATTCCTTTATTCTTGATAGGAACGGGTGAACTTCAATTACACACAATACTGGATTGAAACTCTCAAGAGCATTTATTTGACTTAGTTACAGACACTTTGAGTTTTCAAATGAACTTGAAGCTAAAACCACATCTTGTGGCTCGCTAGATCGCAAAGCCTCGGAGATCTAGCAAGAAACTCCAGAATACTCTTTTAAATCTTTACACAATCACTTTATGACAATTAGCGTTACATGTTTATTAGGTTTTCAAACATCTAATCAGTCAGCAGATTTATTAAACAGTTTTACAGTTATTATTTTTACACACACCGTGCACCGTACGCGCCATCCGCGTTCTAAGTGGGCGGGACCTCCATCCTCCATCCATATTGTTTTTGTTTAGACACTAATTATTTGGATAGTTGAGTAAAGTTAGCAAACAATACTAAAATACTGATCAGTTAATTATTTTAACATTAAACAACCTCAATACTCACAAATACAAAGTGGTTTGTAGTTTATTATTGAAATAGTCATCTAATAACAAAACTATTCAAGTTTCCGGTGATCTAACAATCTTACTAATTAGAAAGTTTCTCATTATTACATAGCTGTGTAAAATGGTCTTATGACTTCTTAGTATTTAATCATTTACTCAAATTTGTTTAGTTCTCGTATTAAATTATTAAATCTGGTTATTGGTCATAGAAATTATAACATCCGCCATTGTTTGACAACTTAATCTGAATAACATAATCAAACACATTTACTTAGTCAAATGTGCAATAGTTAAAATGAGAACAAATCCAAAAGTCCTACAATAAGTGTTCCTCTTTTATTTAAACATCTCGTATTAATTAAACATTGAAATTAGCATACGAATTATGAATCAATACTGATTCCACAGTGAGCCAATAGATGGCACTGAACTCAAAACCCAACTTAAATAGACATTGACACTTAAAATTACTAATTACTATTAATTAGGATAATAAATTAGCAAATTCACGCCTACGCGGCGACACGGCCATACCGGACCTAGCTGCGGGCTCTGCAGCTAGAGGTGTCCTCAGTCTTGTGTCCTCAGTCTCGTGTCCTCAGTCTCGTGTCCTCAGTCTCTGTTTCTTGGTTGTTATCTGTAGTAGCGGAGAAATATTTGTCGGCAGATTATTGTTGTTTATCATCCTACAGTATTAATTAAGTTTAGGATCTGATAACAACTGGTTTTATTTTTCATTGACAGCTTGTAATAAATCTAAGCTAAGTTTGCCTTATTTTTGAAATATTGAATGTATTTTTACACCCACAGCTATATGCTTTAGGTATTCAACTTGCTATATGGTAAAGACCAATGTTGTTAGGAAACAACTAACTGCTACATGTCATGTCAATGAAGGCATACAATTTCTATTTCAGATTTTTGACATTGAATAATCAGTTGCTAGCTTACTAGTCCAATTTGAATCTTGTTTGCAGAATGTTATTGTTTGTATTATCTTACAATATTCATTGATTTGTAATAGGTAATAGTCAGTTTAAGTTATCAATTTATCACTGAATACTTATGAAATTAGGTAACTATTAAGTTTATCTCAAATTAAAATATTTGATGCATTAATGAGCACATACCTACTTATAAGAAGGCTTTCATAGCAGCCTTGTATTTGGTAAGTATAGTGTAGGTAGTGTAGGAGTATTGTGATCAGCTGTTTTTTGTTTAGTTTCATTCTCACGGGACGGTAATGCTCTGTGATAGACACAAAGTCTTTGATTTGACAGGATTTAAGGATAGGATCAGGAACACCGCTCTGTGATAGACACAAAGTCTTTGATTTGACAGGATTAAAGGTTAAGGAGTTTAGGATCATTGCTCCGTGACAGGCACGAAGTCTTTGATTTGACAGGATATAAGGAACCAGGCTCTGGGTGGTCTTGTACACCGTGGACCCAGCAGGATAACATGAGAGATTGTTCATTAGCGGCCTCCACGCCTAACCAATGGATATTAAATCTTTATTAGTTGCTTCCACAGCAAACCAATAGATTGTGTGTTGTATTATCACTATTAGTTTCCTCCACGGATTACTAACAGACAGCTTATTGTGTTATCATTATTAGTTGCTTCCACAGCATACCAACAGTATAGTTTATTGTGTTATCATTATTAGTTGCTTCCACAGCATACCAACAAGATAGTTGTGTTATCATTATTACTTGATTCCACAGCATACCAATAGGATAGTTTGTTGTGTTATCAATCTTAGTTGCTTCCACAGCATAATAAGATAGTTTATTGTGTTCTCATTATTACCTCAAATCCATCTCCATGGATGCTGATAGTTTGGTGTTGATATAACCTATTATTTTATTAAGTGCCTCCAGAGCTATAGGTTATTGGACATCTCAATAATTAGAGCTTGTTTTATTATTCATTTTTATAATTGACTAAATATGACAATAGAATAGCATAAACTGAAACGAGTTACAAAAACATAATAATAACAGTACTCCTCCTGACTGTTGAGCCATCTGCATAAGGAGGTACTATGGTGCACAAGGCCAATGGCTCAACATGCTTTTTGAAGCATGGGGGTTCACCAATTTCAAAACTCTGGGCTGCTACAGAGGAATCCCTATTGGAAAAACCCCATAAACAAATTTTGCCCAACCTAGGAATTGAACCCAGGAATAATAATTTAAAAGTACTTTGTTGCATGGTAGTATCATGCACAAGCGTCATGTAGTTATTCGACATGGCTATTGTGTTGAGCCTTCTGATACAACAACACCGTATCAGTTAGCGAGGTGAGTAGAAGATAGTTTGAAAACTTCTCACCTTTTACTTTAGTTATGTTGGGCTGGAAGTCATTTTTCAGCTGACCTCTATTTGGTGGCTTGTATGTATGTTGGTAGCTTCTAAGGTCCTGACCCGGCGACACGGTCACTTGCAAACCAGGTATTTTTAGTTTTGTTTCCACATCCTTGATAATACTTGACTATGTAGGTAACCATTTTGATTTTTGATATGACACAGGAATCTGGAATGTGAGAAGGTATACAGATAAATAATAATAAAAGAAAAGATGATCCTATTAATATTTAAATAAGTAGGAGTTAGTACTGATAACAATTAAATTATGTTATTGTTTTGAAATAGTAAGTGAGTAATTCAAAGTTAACTAGAATCTGATGACACTGAAATGAATAACTATGAAGATTGCTGCATTACTTATGACGGTGTTTGCACTAGCTAAAGATTAATGTTAAAACATGTTGAAAACTACTTTTAATGATGCATGTTTGCATACCACACACGCAACAACCTATTTACACACCTATTACAAACCTATTTCATTACAAAACATTTATGTGTGAACAAGTTTGAATACAAGCTAGGTAAAAAGTTGCAAAAAGAAAAGAAAGTTATTGAATGCTAAAAGTGACAAATTATCAAAAAACAAACCTGTCTTTTGATTGTTTTTATTCTGTGCAAGTGCATCCAATAACAAGCTTTGAAATCTGTCAGAAATTACTAATCTATTTACACCCATGTACCATAACAAGTAAAATTCAACTAAACCCATTGTGAGATTTAATTCATTAGGAAGGTTCTCAAATATTGAATGATTAAATAAACTTTATTATAACAAACTTAACTTGAACAAGCATAAATCTTAGAGCTTATAAAAGGCCCCATCAGTATCCAACTGACAGTCTGAACCAAGAATGTAGGGTCAGACAATTTTTTAATTAGATTTAACTTATAGCGCTATCACTGTCAAGAACCCCATAGCCAAAACAAATCTACCAGATCATGTAGACAGATAAGATGGAACACAGTAATCACATTAGATTCACTCAAATATGTCTTACATACACAGGACCATTAATTTACCAAAAATCACAAGGTCCATACATAATAGGTTACTCACACATACTAAGCGTACCTACTTGTAAATTAAAAGTTACCAGGTGGCTATCAGCTTATGACTATTTATTATTATATTATGATTATGCATGAACTGAAGCTCTGCTGATACTTACCCTGATTATAAAGTTTGTAATGACTCACCCAGGTGTATCACAACCCTTTCACCCATTCATACAAATACATTTATATTAGATGCATACTCACTCTACAAAAACCTCTAGATAATATTTTAAATATTGTTTAGTCTTGTAACCAAACAATTATTCTCACCCCAGCTACTTAAATGCAAATCATTGTAAGTATTTTCTTGAGCACACTATAATTTTATTTTTATTTGTTGTGCTTTTCATGTTTAAGGAATGTGTTAATACATTTTCTTATCTTACTTTACTTTAAAAAAAGTATGACATGCAACGGGTTCCACATTATTCAATAATAAACCCCGTTTGGTAGTCGGGTAAAAACAATAAATTGCAAAAATGCCAATTAGTGCGTCAACATGAATATGTCATGGCACTTTCTGCCAAATGTTTACTACTTCTGTTGCACATACATTCTGTAACTTACTTAACTTATTTACCTACTAAACTTTTGTTTTAGCTACCTAAATGTAATGAATGCTATAAAAATAAGTTGTTACTTTTTGTCCGGTACAAAACTCAACGTAGGTACTTTGAATTGTTTAACATTCATACACTCACACCTTGTCCCCATGGGGATAGGCAGCAACCACAGATTGCCACTTGCTACGATCCTTACATACTCCTCAAATAAAATAAAATTTCTCAAATAACTGAGCCATTGCAATTCTTAAGACAAAAGAACCATATTTAAACAATAACATTGAGTTCCTAGTCAGCTGTCTTATTTTATGGAGTAATTTAAGCCGTTTCATTCATTTTAATTCCACAAATTGCCACACAAACAACAGCAGGGACCACTCAGTCAGTAAGGGGTATTGTGTTACCCAGTTACTGGGTTTTGGTTGCTCCATGTAAAGCACTGGTACTCAGCTGAATCCAGTTAGAATGGAAGCTGTCCCGGACTTGGTTGGGAAAAGACTAGGCAGATTGATTAAAATTGTCACACAAAAGGTCACTGACCTTGCCTTGTATGATGAAAATAATTAAGAATGTTAAGTTACATAAATAAAAAAAACAGAATACTCCCCTCAACCATGATGGAATCTATCAATGGACAGATCAAGTTGTTCGCTTAGCTGCTTCGGTCATTCTGTGCTGTATAAAGTTTTGGCCACAATGGTGTAGGACAGCATCCATGCCACTAGTCAGTAGCTTCTTCTGTCGTTTCAATAGAGTTCAGATCGTTCACGTAAAAATATTCCAGTTATTTTCGCCTATGTCTGGGCATCGCTTACTCTTGGAAATTATCATAGGAAAATCTTTTGCCATACCCTCGGCGCTGGCGATGTTGTACAAAATTCTTCGGATGGCTTTCATAGCATGGGCAGAAGGCGATAGTGGGAGCTGAGCCCAATTCTGATGTCACGTCGAAGTACCTATGTATCGTAGGACCGCCATCATTACCCCCATTGCCTAGAGGCAATTCCTTTATTCTTGATAGGAACGGGTGAACTTCAATTACACACAATACTGGATTGAAACTCTCAAGAGCATTTATTTGACTTAGTTACAGACACTTTGAGTTTTCAAATGAACTTGAAGCTAAAACCACATCTTGTGGCTCGCTAGATCGCAAAGCCTCGGAGATCTAGCAAGAAACTCCAGAATACTCTTTTAAATCTTTACACAATCACTTTATGACAATTAGCGTTACATGTTTATTAGGTTTTCAAACATCTAATCAGTCAGCAGATTTATTAAACAGTTTTACAGTTATTATTTTTACACACACCGTGCACCGTACGCGCCATCCGCGTTCTAAGTGGGCGGGACCTCCATCCTCCATCCATATTGTTTTTGTTTAGACACTAATTATTTGGATAGTTGAGTAAAGTTAGCAAACAATACTAAAATACTGATCAGTTAATTATTTTAACATTAAACAACCTCAATACTCACAAATACAAAGTGGTTTGTAGTTTATTATTGAAATAGTCATCTAATAACAAAACTATTCAAGTTTCCGGTGATCTAACAATCTTACTAATTAGAAAGTTTCTCATTATTACATAGCTGTGTAAAATGGTCTTATGACTTCTTAGTATTTAATCATTTACTCAAATTTGTTTAGTTCTCGTATTAAATTATTAAATCTGGTTATTGGTCATAGAAATTATAACATCCGCCATTGTTTGACAACTTAATCTGAATAACATAATCAAACACATTTACTTAGTCAAATGTGCAATAGTTAAAATGAGAACAAATCCAAAAGTCCTACAATAAGTGTTCCTCTTTTATTTAAACATCTCGTATTAATTAAACATTGAAATTAGCATACGAATTATGAATCAATACTGATTCCACAGTGAGCCAATAGATGGCACTGAACTCAAAACCCAACTTAAATAGACATTGACACTTAAAATTACTAATTACTATTAATTAGGATAATAAATTAGCAAATTCACGCCTACGCGGCGACATATATATCAAGTAAAAGGTTTCCAAATTCACTTAACCAATTCAATTTTTACTCATGAAGAACTCTTTTTTGATGATAATCTTAAATTGGTAGTTTAGGAAAGACAAATGAAGAACCTAACCCATTCCCGATCCTGACCCTGGTACTTTTGGCAAAAAAAAAGTTACAAACTCACTACAGCCGATTTCTTCATCTCTCCACATCATTGTACTGAAAAAAGCTACTACTGCCGAACAACCATATATGTTTCGACAAACTACTTTTCTTTTCTGTTCCGCCAACCATCTAACGAACCCCTTCTTTCTTCCAGATGCTGTGCGTACTTTTGAGTGTAGCCCTGGTGTCAGGCGCCCGACCCCGACCGAGGCTGCAGCAGCCCATCCAGGACGAGTACGACTACGAACCGCAGGCTCAGGACCGCGCCGCTGGAGATCAGGTGAGGATCTTTGATATCCCCAATAAGAATTAATCTTCGTCTGGATAGGAAGAAGAACCAGCACAACACCGAAACAAAGGATATTAGTAACTACAGAAGACAATAATACCTTAGATATCTTCGGTAGAAAAACCGATATCTATATTTCCAAATTATCCTGTTTGACACTACAACAATAACAAAAAAGAAATTATTGTAAGACCATTAAAAAAAGGAGGATAAAAAAACCAGCACCCAATCACATGGAATCCTCGAAATATGTACTATAAGTCTTGACTGTGATCTACAGCAAGTATAACCATAAAAAATGTTTCCCTTGTTTCGCAAGAATTAATTCCACTTGGAATAACCATTTGCCTAACACGCCTACCAACTGCTTCCAGGTGGTGTTTGAAGCAGCGGATCAGTACGACGGACTCTACCGGGCGTCAGACAGGCTGGATGACGAGTACGAGCCTAGAGGCCTGCCGCGCCAGCCCGCCCGGCTAAAGCAGCAGCAGCAAGTTCAGGAGGGGCCCAAGCAGCCGCCTGTACAGACTATTAGGAACTACAATAAGGTATGGAGGAGATTTTATAACCAGCCAAATTTGTTTTATTGAAAAATCTTCAATTTTAGCACACGGTTCTGTTTTCACTTTGCTTTTTGTCTTGATGACTTTCCTATTACTAAATACAGTTCAGGCACCAACTTCAAGTATGTTTGACTATTGTTTTGCGAAGTGAAACAGCTCAGCAATATTAAAAGATTAACCTTTTTTTTTACAAAATGTATGAAAAGAAGCGAAACGTGTTAAATTGTTTTCTGTTGCTTCTATTATTTATTATTATTTAAACTTCATGCATAAAGGTGTATATACAATGGCGGTATAAAAACACTGTTTTCCATTTTCCAGGTCAACGACGACGGTAGTTTCACATTCGGTTACGAGGCAGCCGACGGCTCTTTTAAGGAGGAGACCAGAGGCACCGACTGCGTTGTCCGCGGCAAGTACGGCTACGTCGACCCTGACGGCAACAAACGAGAATTCACCTACGTCTCCGGCAACCCTTGCGACCCCAACAAGCCCAACGAGGAAGACGATGACGAACCCGCCGCCCCCAACTCCGCTGAAAGGGACGACCCCGAACCCAATTACCCCAGACGACCAGTAGCCGCTCCCCGCCCTACGACCCCACGACCCCCCACGACCTTCTTCCAGAACGATTTCCGTGATGCTGATGAAGATGAAGTTGAAGAGGAGCCTCTGCAGCATATCAGGCAGAGAGTAGTCCAACGCCCGCAGCCAACTAGACGCCCTGCCTACCAAGCTCAGCCCATCGCGATCACTCCTCGCCCCCTTCAAGTGACATCGCCCAGGACTCTGCCTCCAGCGACAACGTTCAGGCCACAGCTCGTCCAAGTGACCGCTAAGCCTCAGATTCAGTATAGTCCTCAGCCTAACTATTCACCGTCTCCTGCACCCGCTGTAATTACCACCGCTATCCCGTCCAGGCCTGGTCAGATCGACTTTGCTGCTGAGTTTGCCAAGTTCCACCGTGATAACCAACAACAGCTGCAACAGTCGACTACATCCGCTGGCGCTAACCCTACAAAAGCCACCTCTCTGGCCTCGCCCGCTCCCAGTGGCAACCCTCTGTACTCCACCGAGCTGGTCTACGACCCGTCAAGTGGCGCTTACAATACTCAACTATACCAGAGCTTGCCTCAGACCAAGGGAGAGCTGAACTTGAACCAGAGACTGCAGCCTTACGTCGCCACTCAGCAGCAGCAGCCTAGGCCATTCGTGCCCTCTCCTCAGCTTCCGTCTCCTGCCTCCAATGGACCTTTATACAGACATCAGCTACAGAACACTCAACAAGTGTACCAGAGGCAGCAGGCTGAGAACCAGTTCCAGAACTCGCAGCAACTGTTCGCACAGCAGCAGCAGTTGCAGCAGAGTCAGTTGCAGAGGGACCGCGCCGCTGCGAAGGCGCAGGCCCAGAGGCTACAGGTGTCACCGAATGCTCAAGAGGGCTCCCCCCAGTTCTACTACGTCGCGCCCCGCGGAGAGTCCGCCTCCTCCGGACAGATCGACGCCTTCCTCAGAGGGCACGGCATTCAGTTTTAGTCCCTAGAGCTAAACTTAGCTGAGCTAGTTAATCGCTATCGACCAGTCAGCAAGTCTCTCCGGTAAGGCCATAAGCAATGTACAATCTCCGATTGGTCGAATAGTTTCGAGTGTGTGTGTATGTTTTATATCTAGTGTCTATGGACGGACAGTGGTCGTCTCGTGTACATAATACGCTGTGTCTAATCAGTACCTTAATGTAATTCTAGGAATAGTGTTTTAAGTTTAAAATAAATATTGTAACGTATGGAATGATTTTCGTGCGTGACAGTCCCCGACGCGCGTTGTAAAACTTACAAATGATCATTTGTAAACATTTTTGTTTTAATAATAAATTATATTTTTTATAACATTGTGTGTTTATTTGTTGTTTATCTTCAATGTTAACGTTGTTATTGTTACAACATTACAATGAGTTGTTCGCTGAAGCGAGTAGTGAAGGTGAAGGTTTTGTAAAACAAGTATAAAAAACTGAACGAAGCGGACTGACGAACAAACGTTACGGTTATTAACTGATAAGTAACGGATTCTTTCAATCAGTATTGAATTGCAAGTTGCTGTATCCATTCGATATAGGGAATACCATAAAACTCAACTGTAACACATATTTATATGCATATCAATCAGCAGTGCTTCTTTCCTACAAAATAAAAATAGGCATGAGCAACTTACGATTAAATTCGTTCACCAAATTCGTTTTACAGTTACTTCAACAGATTAAATTTCACAGATACAAGCTAACAATAAAATCATAAACAGCTATTCAAAGACTGCTTAAATGTTTGTACAGAGGTATAGCGACCACAAAACACCTTTATGTAGATAGGTGCCGTAGAACTCATCATCATCAGCCTTTTCATGTTCCCACTGCTGGGACAAAGGCCTCAGAACCTGAGGCCGTAGAACTACCAATCATAATAACACGTCTTTATATAACCAGATTACCACCTTATATACCTACCTACACCACCAGAAGACTAACAAGTAAATAATTAACTTGCTCATAATTTACCAGTCGCCCGCACCGAGCACCGAGCACCGAGCCTTCCGCATTTTTATTGGAGAAACCCGATATAAGTCAAATGAGCCACTTTCATATTTCTTAGAAGGACTTTTCTATTTAATTATTATCACGTAGCTGTTACGATTGTGATTGTAATAAACAACATTGCAGCAGTGTTCTGTAGACCACTTTATGACCTGTCTTTTCATTATCATCATCATTTTAGCCAAAGAAGTCCACTGCTGGACATAGGTCTCCCCCAAGTGTCGCCACATTGACTGGTTCCCGGCGTCTAGCATCCAGCGGATCCCCGCAACTTTCACCAGGTCATTGGTCCACCTAATCGGAGACCTTCCAACGCAACGTCTTGTCAACCTGTCTTTTAGGTTCAGATGATAGATAAAAACACCGAAACAAGGGGTAGTCATTTTATACATTACCAACCATAGCAACTCCTGAATCCAAAAAAAGCAACAAGGCAATGAAGTTTGACGAATTACGGAGAATCCATTCAACTGCTTTGGATCTCGCAATGAAATTATTCAGATTATCAATCTAATATCTTCTTAACTCTAGGATCTCTAACTCCTCAGTCATGTTCAAAGGTTTAGCGATCTTAAACAAGTCCTGACAAAATCGTAACTAAGAAATAAGGGCAAGTAGAAGTAGAAGGTGTTGGAACCTTCTTCTGAACCAGAAGCCTTTGCGTAAGTGAATTCGGAAAAGAAGGGGGAGGAAGGATGACGACACCTTGGTGGCGTAATACACTCGAAAGGGGATAGGTCATGGAAAGGATATGTGAATTAAACTCATACATAGGGTCATCCACGTACCCTTTCTAAGTTATTTACGCAATACCGAAAACATTTAATGGAAATGAGCCATACTCATTCATGGAGTTGTACCCTTTGCCCTACCGAAATTACTTACACAATTACGCTGCAGGTCCTGATTTGGAAGGAACGTAGGGGCTCAGAGAGTAAGTAAGGGATCAAATCAAAAATCAAATATCTAGTACGAGTTTAATTTGCTTCTAAATTATTATTTGTGGCCACCCCGCGTAAAAGTTAGTAAGTGTCCCAAAAAGGCACTCCGCACTCAAAAGTCCTAATCCGAGACATGTTCTACCCTCGTGCCAAGTTTTACACATTTTCTAAGGCGCGAAAATGTAACGAAGAGACAGAGTTGCTTTCGCATTTATAAGTTTTGTTTTACCAAAACAGTGAAATCCCGAAATGGAAGTCAAAATTGTAATCCTTCAGCATAGCAAGCGAACCTCAGTCACTTCGGCTAATAGATCAATATTATCCAAGCGCCCTCTAGCGTTATATACCTGAAACTATACGTAACTTAGCAGCATGGTCAATAGAAATCACGCTAAGCTAGTAGTTGAAGAAACTTTCAAATGACCGAAGTTCTAGCGTTCCAAACAAGATGGAGCTGTTTTGTTGGTGTTGGTGAAACAGTGACTTGCGAACGGGTAAGCAGAATTCTAGCTACCTTCCCTTCTTCTGTCAGTATCAGCACTAGCAATACAAATAAATATCAATTATAAGAGAATGTAACTGAAACAATTTCCTTATTACTAAAATTAGAGGAAATTTGTATTTTTCCTGCTCCTCCGTTATTCTTTTCTGATTAATTTCGTTGCGGGATCCAAGACAGTTAAATTCATTCTCCGGGACTTCGTCGAGCTTCATTGCCTCGGCGCTTTTCTGGTGGTTCACCCACTGTTGATTCTGGCTTTCAGGAGTTGCAGTGGTGTGGGAATAGTGCGGTGGGATTGAACCAATTTTATATTTTATATCGGGCTGGTATACACAACTCCTCTCCTTGGAACAAGTCCAAGCGCGTATTTTGTGTACTAGTGGGATATATTTTGTTATATGATCCATTCTAGCTTTAGATAAAAGGCCAGCAAGGTCCTGGTGTTATTGACGATCTCACGGCTTAGATGCAGATGAACTGCTGTCTCGTCCTCCTTCATGCAGGATCTGCATAGTGGGCTGGTGCCGCTAGCGGTGACTGCTAATATAAGGACGTGTATGACTAGCTTATATATTACAGGGCTGTAATTGAATCTTGGCGTACATTATTCAAAATCTTATACTTGGACTTAAATTACAATCGACCACAAAATCTCAGTAACCGCAAAATATGTTAAGCCATTTTGGTATTATAGGACTTTACACCTTACATATTTTGGGCTTCACCTAAACCCTTCAATGTCGTCGCGGTTTTCACCGTACAAGCAGAAACGAAATTAACAAATTCATATTTAAGACCCTTCACTGGAAGTATATTTGTAACTATTCCGTGGGAACACTGGCAACCCTCATTCGTGTGCACAATGACATGTAAGCCACAATCGTCATTGTTAACAGTAATACCCAAGATTTATTATGTGCTTAATAACTTGTTGATGTTTTTATAATGATCTGTATGTTTTAATTTACATTATGGAGCTCTAATTTTGGTGTAATAACGGATATTTATAGTACTTTCGCTGAATTAGGGGGCACATTGGTTTTCTAATTCTAATTCGTTTTCTGAGGCAATATGGTACGCTCTACGTTAGTTAATTCAGAGTCAAGAAAATGTATGGAATCTACAACAGCTGAAAACCAGCGTCAGATAGTACCCATCTAGCCATCACCTAGCTGAGGTCCTTTTGAGGAATAGCGTTCTTTTTACCCAACTGCCAATGGAGGGTAATGTGTTTATCAGTTTATGTATGCTTGTTACTATGTGGCGTTCTAGAGACCAAACGCGTAGGCCGATTTCGATGATTCTTACGTCAATATTTTAGTCTTAACCTTGCGAGTGTCACTGGCTACATTAAAATTGGAAAATAGGAAAATGGCAAATTTTGGGCGCCATATTGTGGGGACTCATTTTTTAATTCAAACCCATCATGTGGGGTATCAAAATAGAGGGTTTTAAGCGGTTCGTTTCAAAAATATATAACACTTATATGTTAAAATGTACCTAATTCGAAAAAATGGTAAACTAAAACGTTATAAATAAAAAAGTCAGGGTACATCTGGTTTTGGTCAGCCAGCTCGCGAATATGTATCATCCGACTGCACAGCATGATATTCTTCTTGTTTACGTCTCTTCACTTCGTTTCTTAAGCAGTCGGTTGTTTTGATTTTTATAATTAACTATTTTGTATTTATCTATGCCAATAAAGTCATTTTCTTTAGGTAAATTTCGTTTTCAAATGAACATATAATGTAAACAGTAATCACCTAACCGTGTCAGGTAGCTCTGAGAATAAAAGAGTTAGTTAATGCCATATGGTAGAGGGATAGAAATTCTACAGCTCTACGTATCCAAGTTTTTCATGACTGGAAGTCGAACGCAAAACCTCACGATCCACAATTCCACTTACCACCAATATGCTAATGAAGTGATATACTCGTAATACCTAACAAAAACAAATGAACAAACGTACAAACTGCCCGTGAGAACACTGATACAGATCATCTGTCAGTTTGAGCAGCAAGGTGAATGAATTGAATCGCTTAACAGCGAAGTTTCAGAGGCCAATGGCTACTGCAGACAGTGCAGTGGTATTCGATCATGTTGATGAAGATAGAGGACAAGACAATAAGGAGATAGTTAACAATAGATTGGAATTAAGGAAAAATATAAAGTTAGATAGTAACATATTGTCTAAGACAGCCTTGTATGTAGATTAATTTTTGCAAGAACAACCATTACTGAACTTAGAAGTTTTTCAATGTTGATACACACGCTCCACAGATATAGTAGTAATTAACATTGGCGTGACCTAAAAACCGCAAGTTGTTATTACGAATTTGACTTTGACTACCGTGGGAGCAGACAGACAAACAGACCGCACCAACCACTCATACCATACACACAAACAATCGAACAATTAAAATAACACAAGCACCGAAATCTATAACGCCCTAAAAAGCGAATCTGTCCTCATACAAGTAATTCAACAAAACTATTTGGACAATTAAACAATTGGGAGCTTACGGCACAAGTGCAGCTAAAGAGAAAAAGATTTTCCGTTTCAGATAATGAAATGACAACAATAGTGACGCTTGCGCAATATTCGCACGGTAGCTTTGAGAGTGGGGCGATATTTTTATATAGGGGAGCCGCGGGCGCGCCGCCGCCGTACCGTCGACATGCCGACAACCTGCCTGACGAGATGATCGTCCTCATCATCATCGCGTGCATCACAACAGCAGCTGCGACCAACTCCACCGAACATGCCACTACTAAGTCACCGACCAACTCGACCAAAGAGATCCTGAAAGCCAGTGAAACTGCTGACCCCAAAAAGATTCAAATAGTGAAACAGATTCGACGCTTGAACGATGATGGTTCGTACACCATCGGTTATGAAGCTGACGATGGCACCTTCAAGATCGAGAATAAGGATGTCCTTGGCAATGTTAAGGGCACTTTCGGCTATATAGACCAGGATGGCGAGATCAAACGTGTGACGTATACTTCTTCGAGTGATAGTACACCGGTCCCGGTAAGCACCAGTACGACGCCAAGTACTCCGACTATGATAGTGAGGGTGAATAAAACAGTGTCATCGACCACGAGAAGACCTTTGCCTACCGTTGTTTACCCCACAAGAGGTTCATATACCACACGAGGGACAGTGATTCAACCTATACCGAGAAGACGAGTTCATTCCAGTACAACGAGAGCCCCATTTGTGGAAACCACAACAGACACCCAGAAAGTTGAAGAAACCACAACAAACATTTTAAGTTTATACAAACCGAAAGTCGACGATATGAACACTCGGACGCAGATCTTAAAACCGATGTCGGCAACTGTGAAAGATGATCTGATTACAAGACAAACGACTACGAAGATTCCCGCGACTCTGAAGCCCGTGTATGAACGTGTTACTGAGAAAGTTCAAGAAAGTGACCCAAACAAAGCTAATACTATCCGTCGCGAGTTAAGTGGAACCAGCCCTAACCCCCGCATGGTCAGCCTACAGCAATCTGTAGGGGATGACTCAACTGATGTGTATGGAAGCCATCTATCCATGGGAACTGTTCGTCCTTTGTTTACAACTACAACCCCGCGACCAAGACTAGTGCCTATACACTCCTTAGTGGCTGCCAGACAGAAGATCCATCAACAATACCAGGACACGCCTATCCAGGAGCAGGAAACCACAATCGAGGCAAGTACTGGCCGAGTTTTTGACCAAGACCATGTGTTGACCACAAACGCAGTGCCAGTAGTTCATATTCAACCTCAAAGACATCTTGATGACCAGGAGTACGAGCATCAGCAGCCTATCTACAGACGACCACCAGCAGCCGTCCATTTCCGCACACGAGAATATTTGAGAGACAACCCTGGTGCGCCGGTGCCTATCGGGAACACGCGGCCCTTTATCCAGTACGAATTCCAGAACAAGGTATTGGAGCCTCAGTATGTGAAGGAAACCTCACAACATCCTCAAAGACCTCAACCACCGCAGACCGCAGAAGTGACACAACAACCTTACGAAGTGAGACCAGTGACCAGGATCATACCAATTCCTGTGGACGACAGAGGAGTGCCTCTCCAGGGTTACCAAGGCCGCTTTGTCAACCCCTACCAGAGACCAGCCCTCTTCCAGCCGAGATACGACCCCGTGGAGGAGATGACCTCCATCGCCGCCCCTGTGAGTACCAGAGATTTGCGCCGCTTGCTTCACATTCTGATATTACGGCAGAATAAGTTGCAAGTGTTGATGGACCAGATGATGCCTGGCCCGTCCTTGTACCGCCCGGAGAATGACTACCGATACCAGCAGCGGTATCAGGACGATGACCGCTACGACTACCGATACGACCAGTACAGGCAGGAGTATCAGAACCAGGGTTATGAGAACCAGTATGAGAGTCAGCGCTATGTCCCCCGGAGGAGGTACCCTCGGCCGTATGACACAGCTGGCTCCTCCTCCAACCATATCGAGGAAATGCCAGAGTTCCTCCCACCAGAAATAAGAGAGGCTTTGTTGTTGAAGATGCTGATTCTGGCCATCAGTCCGGACTTCATGCCTACGGTGGCGCCCCCTACCGAGCTGACCACGGCCGCCCCCACCAGGAAACAAGTGAGAAACATCCAGATCCTGGGTGAGGAAGGCTCCATGGATGACAAGCGCCAGAGGCACTGAGGTAAATATTTATTTTTAAATGTTTTGATAGAAATACTCATGTAATGTAAATAGTACTTTTTTATGTGAACTTTGTGGTAATGAAACTATTTAAAATTTCGTTTTGCTGTTTGATTTCAAATCTTTCATTCAAATCCTATATATAGATCAAGCTGCAGATCTAGTCACTGCAAAGCAAAGATTCCGAGAACTACTCTCAGTCTTATAAGAAATACTTGAATTATCGCAATCAAAAAACAACAGGATGACCATGAAAGACACCACAGTCATGAGTAGTTAGTAAATTGTCCAACATTTATAACAGTGTGTGTAATATAGCATACCGTATCGCAATAATTTATCGCAATTTCCGCCGTACGCATCTAGTAAATGCGACATATTAGATACGCTTCCATACAGCTTCATAGTACATAGAGTAAAACAAAAGAAACACATAAGGAACGCATAAAGTCATAAAAAAAACTTTATAGTGTAATTAACAACTGTTAATTTAAACAATAGAGTACAAGAAAATTGAAAGTCAGATGAAAATCATTGATCTTAGACACTTCAAAGACACAACATATATTTTTTAACAAACATAAAGCTAGTGCAGTGCAATTCATCTCTAAACCTCATTCTGAAGTTCTTTTTATGAAAGAAAGAAAAATATTTATTTGTGACCCGCACACGAGACATGAGACACGAGAAATAAGCATACAATGAAACAATAAAAAAATACCCCGTGCGAGAACAAAAAGGCTCCTATCACAGCATGTGCAGCGATATCCAAAAAAGGTAATAACTCTGCGCTGATATTATTATTGACAGAGTAGTCTCAAGTGTGTTAACATTTATATTCAGAAAAAGTTACATGATTATCATTGAGTCTATATATAGGGCCCAACCCTATATATAGACTCAATGATACCCCACCCCTATTCCCTTATAAAATGTCAGAAAACTAATTCATTATTAAGATCAGACAGGCAGTCCTTCCATGTAAAATACTGGTATGCAGCTGTATCCAGCTAGAGCCAACCCCGTTATTGTTGGAAGACTGCATAGCTAATTAATTCCATTCTTCCTCTTAGTGGTTGCCATCTGATCAGAACTATCGTGGTACATTCAACCATCACAAAACATAAATTCTTCTAGAACACCTATTAACACATCTTCATACAATCTTAACTTTATTGCGACAATTCAGAAGCCTCTGTCTACCCCTCTTGGCTAAGAGTCGCAGGCGTGAAGGTTGGCTATTGTTTGCACACTTGCAGGCAATATTTTGGGAAAAAGCCTTGAAATACACACAGTAGTACACAGTACACACTGTGTCTCTGTAAGATTAATGAATGGTTCGTAATTAAACTTTTGTTCACTTTTTCCCATGGATTGGAGAATGGGTGGTATGGTGTCAGGTGGCTGCCTTGGAGTACGTATCAATTATATTACCTTATCTATGGCTTTGTAACACTATGTGAGATTGTGAAACAAATTTTCCAAAGACTGAAAATGAAAACTAACTGATGAATGAAATGGTAACTTTAAAAGTAAATTATTTTCTTTCAAGCTCGTTGCCTCGCCTTTATGTCAGTGTTCTACATCTGACTGCGAATATGTACAATCTGCACATCATATCTTATGGGAGTGTATTCTTTGGCAGAATGAACGTATTATTATGTTGAATAATGTACAGGCTGCATCAGGAGTTGTTTACTATACGGACCTTGTGGAAACTAGAACAAATTTCCGTGCGTTCAAGCGTTTTTGCCATACCTACCAATATAACAGCAGGAACCAAATATAACAGCTCACAATGTTAGGACCCATTAATATGTATTAATGCTAATTTTTTATCCGTGGTGCTAGGCAACTGGGCTTATCCCAGTTGTATATGACCCTTTGTGCCTATTGGCCTTGTTTGTTCTGTCTCCTGCTTGATATGGAGGGAAGTGGAAATTTAAATTTTTCCTACTCCTCCGTTATTCTTTTCTGATTAATTTCGTTGCGGGATCCAAGACAGGTAAATTCATTCTCCGGGACTTCGTCGAGCTTCATTGCCTCGGCGCTTTTCTGGTGGTCGCCACTGTTGATTCTGGCTTTCAGGAGTTGCAGTGGTTTGGGAATAGTGCGGTGGGATTGCCAAAAATGAGACTGAAAATGCTCGAGTTTGAAACGATTATTTGCCGTATTCCAGTAGAAATATTGTTCGTTTTACGGTCTGTAGGATGGGATAAGATGAGTATTAAATACCATTGAATCGTATTCTTTAGAATTCCGTTATTAGATGTGATTAGTAAATACACTAAAAAAGTTAATAAAAAAAATCAAAAGACCCAACTGCTTAAAAAGCGAACTAAAAAGACGTAAACAAGAAAAATGCTTTGCAGTCGGAGGATACATCTGGTTTTGGTCAGCCAGCTCGCGAATACGTATCCTCCGACTGCACAGTATGTTTTTTTTCTTGTTTACGTCTTTTTAGTTCGCTTTTTAAGCAGTTGGGTCTTTTGATTTTTTTACTTAGCTTTTTTATTTACAACTTTTTAGTTATTTTTTTTAGAATTAGGTACATTTAAACATATGAGTGTCATATATTTTTTAAATTACCTCTTAAAATCCTTTATTTTGATACCCTACACTACGGGTTCGGAAGAATATTTTTTTCCCCCCACCAAAATGACGCCCAAAATCCGCCATTTTTTTTTTCAGTTTTTATGTATCAAGTGACACTCGCAAGGTCAAGACGAATCGATAGACATAAGAATCATCTAAATCGGCCAACGCGTTTGGTCTCTAGAAAGCCACTTAGGAACAAACATACAAACATAGACTGATAAACTCATTACCCTCCTTTGCCAGTCGGGTAAATAGCGAACATACAAACAGATTCACTTTCACGATAGTGAAATGCTGACCTGGAAATGCACGTAAAATATTACATGATTCATCAAAGAACACATAATACATATAAACATCAACGATGCATGTAGTTCTGTTTAAAGATAATTATCAAACACAAACAAACTGCTCAGCATGGGAACCATTAGGTAAGTAACGCATTTCCTCGAGATGACTTAACTACAAACGATAATATCACAAGTAAGAGCGCGTGAAGTTTAACACTTGCGCTATCACTGTTAGGTGTAGTCGTTAAGACGGAAATATTTATTTAAGGCGGTACCCCGAGCAAAACGCCGCGCACGCCGCTTTGTGTGCTGTTTTTAGGAGCTATCTACTCGTTATTTAAAAAGAAATATCAATTAATAAAAATACATTAAATTTCTACATAATATTGATTCTAAAATGGTAGATTTAGTTTTTTTTTAAATGTTGTATATATTTCACTAATCTACTTCCAAAAAAACATAAAAATGAGAAATAATTATTGATATTAAACATCTCCTCGTAAAGTGTTAATTGATTATTTTTTGTACTAACACTAATGGATAGACAATTTAATAACGAACATTTTTGTAGAATTATTTTTTTCAAAAGACCAAAATTCGATTTTATAAAGATTTTATTCTAAAATCTGGGCGTATTCACTACTGTAATTCATGCGCCACCAGTGCCGCTAGACCAATAGGAACGCTCATATCTCATGCCGATTTTTTGGT
Organism: Orthosia gothica; assembly: GCA_949775005.1. NCBI lineage: Eukaryota > Metazoa > Arthropoda > Insecta > Lepidoptera > Noctuidae > Orthosia > Orthosia gothica. Next base: position 20,469,606 of record OX459054.1, on the reverse strand, counting down.
CAGGGTACCGTCTTAAGTTTAATTGGTTGATTGCCGTAATTACCGCAACAATTAAAATCAATTCGGGCACTAAAGGGGTAATATTCTTTTTCACTATTGAGCTTAGTTTTCATGAGCAAATCAAATCATTCATTTGCATTTTATAACAAACTAGCTGTTCCCCGCGGCTTCGCTCCCGTGACCCGTTTTCGGGATTAAAAAATAGCCTATGTCACTCAGGAATAATGTAGCTTTCTAATGGTGAAAGATTTTTTTAAATCGGTCCAGTAGTTTCGGAGCCTATTCGGTACAAACAAACAAAAAAATCTTTCCTCTTTATAATATATTGGTATAGACTAGCTTCCGCCAGCGGCTTCGCTCGCGTGAACGTCGAAAATTATCCCGTGGGAACATATTCTCGGGATGAAAAGTATCCTATATGCTCTTCCTGACTATAATCTATCTCTGTGCCAAATTTCATCCAGATCCGTCCAGCCGTTTGAGCGTGAAGAAGTAGCATTATAACAGTAAAATGGTTATTGTGAGTTATCCCTAAGAGATGTGTTTGTTTACGACATCACATTAGAAACCTCTAAAATTATCAGTGTTTCTCTACTATATTATGCATGTATACCTTCCTCTTGAATTACTCGATCTATTAAAAAAAGGCATCAAAATCCGTTGCGTAGTTTAAAAGATCTAAGCTTATATAGGAAAACAGTTAGCGGGCAGCGACTTTGTTTTATATTATGTAGTGATAGTGAAGAACTTTCGATTTTAAGGTGAAGAAATATATCTTAGTTGGAAGATATTTCTTAACACCAGTCTTTACACCTTTTCTAAGTGTTTATTGTTAAAAGCAAAAGATCGACCACTCGACTTAATGACTAAATAAGCAACGTTACTAAACAAACGAGCGCTGCCTGAACAATATCTGAAAATCATTACAGGGCAATCAATCAATCAGAGTACAATTAAATTGTCCTTATCTATCTACTCCAAAAGTTTACATTCCATTGATATCATCGAAAGGTTGTGTTTAATCAGATTTCCCAAAGAATGCGGCCGTCCGATTATAATTTCGCTTCACGTTAAAACTGAAAGGCATCCAGTCGCGTGAGTGATTTTAAGTTTTCCTGCATTTTGTTATAAACCAAGATCAGTCTGAAATTGGAATATTTAGTCTTCATTATCAGCAGTTAAACACACATTGATCAACATAATCATAGGCCGTTACTTTCTGATTATGTTCGTCTTTAAAAAATATCGAGATTTGAGATTTTTCTATGGTTCCGTACCCTTAAAAACGGGATCCTATTACTAAGACTACGCGGTCCGTCTGTCTGTCTGTCTGTCCATCTGTCACCAGGCTGTATCTCATAAATCGTGATAGCTAAGCAGTTAAAAATTTCACAAATGATGTATTTCTGTTGCCGCTATAATGACAAATATAATAGAATAAATATTTAAGTGCGGCTCCCATACAGCAAACGTGATTTTTTTGCCGTTTTTTGCTATAATGGTACGGAACTCTTCGTGCGCGAGTCCGTTTTTTCTAGATTTACCATGATTGTGGGACGGTTTAGAGGTGACGTGGTGGTGGTGACCAGCACTGCACAAAATACCGTAGACGATAGGAAGTGGACTGCCTTTTCTCGCCATTATAAGACACGCTTCAAGAAATAATGATCATTTACAACAATTAAAACACTTAAAAAACTCTTAAAACAAAACGTCAAACAATCAAAAAGCTACTTAATATCAGACACAACATTCTAAAGTAATGCATAACGACTCTTGTGAATTGCGCAACGTTCTTGAGAAATATGCCACACATACGTACATATACGAGGCTCCCATGCGTAAGAATGGTGGGAATAAGTCCCACGTCCCAGATGTGAGTAAGTAAAAAATGACACAAAGATACATTCAATAATGTAATGTGTTTCGTCATTGTGTATGACTGTTTCGTATATCAATCGATGGGGAAGCTGTTTAAAACTCAAGGTCGAAGACTCCTGGGTAAATAACAGCTGAGGCACCATCAGCTCAGCTCAGCTGAGGGGCTGGGTGTACTCTGGCAGGTACAAAGCAGCTTTAAAATTGATTGGTGTTCAAGGTAGAGAAGATGGGTGGACTGTGTGAGGAGTGATATGAAGGAAAAGGGAGTCAGTAATAGCGTAACTGGGGACAGAACGGTATGGAAGAGGAAAACGTGTTGCGCCGACCCCAAGTAACATGGGATAAGGGCAGGAAGATGATGATGATGTTCAAGGTAGAGACTCTGTCCGCCCACAGAGTAAACCCGGGAAAGACACAGTGAATATAGGCTGACGTGCACAGCCAGACTCAGGGGAGACCCTTTTACAGTCATTTTGGTCTAACAGGCGTTGCACCAAGGAGAATCTGGGATGGTATTTTAAGAGGTAACGGATCCCTTCCCATACGCTGATAGGTATCAGCGAAGTGGTTTTACGAGTAGCTAGGTTAAAATCCCACACCCCTGGTAATTTCCCGAAGAGTCCAGGCACCTTTTGAAGGTCCCCGGCAACAGAACAAAAAGGTATCTAAGCAGGTCAATATTGGACGAGAAGAGAAATGTCATACCAATTTGGACCGCCTCTGCCACAATTATTGTTTGGTGCCCTGTACCTGATGATTTGCCCTGTAAATATATAATTATAGCATCTACAAGGTCACTTGATCTTCCTAACGTGGGGACAGTCCATGGACGGACGACAATTCTGTGATCATCTGATCTTTGGAGACCAGTTTATAGGTACATTTTGGTCTAAGTTATCACAGCATACTTGGTGTTTATGACATTAGTAGGTATTAGAAGAACGAAACTTGAAACTCTGGTAAATGTTCTAACTGTAGAATATTCACTATCACTATAAGGCCCTTTCCTGATGGCGCGATGTAATTCAATTTATATCATACCTATAAGTGATTCTGAATAAGGTCCAGTTTTTTGATCCATAGTTAACTCAATGGTTAAAGAAATGGTTATATATGCTAAGCAAAGGTTTAAAATTTCGGTCAAATGGGTTTGTTTATCAATTTTTAGCCTCAAAAATGGCGAAATAAGTTGGAGAGTTAATTATTTGACCATGTTTTAGACTTACTATAGATGAATATACGCGACTTACAATATTACCTACAAATTATGCGACGACTTGGATGAATTTGGCATAAGATTGAATTGGTCCTGATTACATTGCTTCCTTCAACTTCAACAAAAAATCTTATTGCCAAAATAGCTGTCTGAGCCCGAAAGGATAAAGAACCTTTTACTGAGCCTCTAGTGCTCAGCAGCCTTATTACGTAAGTGAATTCGGCAAGGCAAAGGGTTTTGACCCTATCAATCAACCAATCGCATAGACGGAAATCCACATCGTATCTTTCAGCTCGTCTCGCTTGTGATTGGTCGATTGATGGCGTCAAACCACTTTGCCTAACTAAATTCACTTACGCAATAAGGCTGCAGGTTTACCTACAATATTAATGAAGTCTTTAACATTAGTTAGCTTGCTTTTACAAATGACATTCATCATCATCTGCCTAGCCTTTTCCCAATTGTTGTTGGGGTCGGCTTCCAGTCTTACCGGATTCAGCTGAGTACCAGTGTTTTACATGTAGCGACTGTCTATCTGACCTCCACAACCCAGTAACTGGGTAACACCATACCCCTTGGCAAGACTGGTGTCAGATCTCAAGCTTCTGACTTCCCGTAACGACTGTCAAAGATTTTCAAATGACAGCCGGCACCAACGGCTTAACGTGCTTTCCGAGGCACGGAGGAAACGCAGTATGTTGAAATGGTCACCCATTCACGGACTGACCTCGGCAAGCGTTGCTTAACCTTGAAGATCAACCCGTGCGGCTGTTATTATTTAGCCACGAGCTCCTCGACGAGGTTTTATAAATGACATTGATTTCTTTAATCTTACTAATATTATAAATATGAAGGTTTGGATGGATGTGTGTGTGGATGTATGTTTGTTACTCAATCACGCCAGAACGGCTGACCGTATCTGAAAGAAATTTGGCAAAGAGATATGTCTGGAGTAGCACATCTAGGCTTCTTTTTATCCCAGTATAACGTTCCCTTGGGATGATAAAACACTTTTCACGCGCGCGAAGCCGCTGGCAGAAGCTAGTTTTTGATATAAGTACCTTCCTACTCATCTTAAAGAAATTACCTATGTCTACTATCGTGATTCCTATTGTCCTTGAAAATTCCTGAGTAAGATAAGTATGACAAATCCATAACATTCAAGAAGCGTAAGTATTTTTCGACAATCAACCAAGATGAGCACTCCAATTAAGATTAAATCTTCTATAAAAGTGATAGGTACACCAAAGTCCTTGTTACGGGAAGGCTCTACATTTTCATATTCTGGCACCACGAAACTGCTATGATTTGGTTTTATCCTAGCATCAAGGTTCGACAGGCCTTCGACGGAAACTCTATACATTTTATTTGACTCACGTACCTTCATCATTTATTTAGATATGTGCGAATTTAGACTACACTCTTTGCGCTGTAGCATGGTGTGGGTGACAGTTTCAGTAACATTTTTACGCATATACGTATACGCATTTTTTGTAGATTGATGTCATACCACCAGCGCAAAGAGTTGTAGAAGTACTCGAGGAGTTGTTCTTGACCGCCTGAGCTTTATGTCACTGAACATTTAGAAAGTCTACCTGGGTCTACATTTTATGTAAATTTCTTGAACCATCTTCATCATCACTTAACAAAAGTTTAGATACCCCTGATACTGCCACAGCCACGATCATAACCCATTTGGACGTTTGCCACCAATCGAAAGAACAATCCCAAATAAAATCAAATTAAAAATGCAAGAATCGATTACTCAAATGCATGTTATGAGTTCTTGACATGCGTTCCAAGTTTAAATTTCATAACTACCCTTCAAACGGGGTGAATAGGAACGCAGGGGAGAAGTGAATAGAATCGGGCGTCGCAAGCCGATTCCCGGCCACCGTAGAGTTACATATTTTTGTTATCACCTCTTAAAACCCTTAATTTTGATACTCTACACGATGGGTTTGGAAGCCTAAAAAAATCCGCTCATTTTAATTTTAATGTAGTCTATTTGACTCGCAACTACTCGCAAGGTTAAGACGAATCGATTGACGAATGAATCATCAAAATCGGCCTGCGTTATTTGTTTCTAGAACGCAACATAAAAACAAACATACATACATAGACTAAGAAACACATTACCCTCCTTTGCGTCGCGCAGTCAAATAAAAAGAAACCCCCTTTGACTTTTACAGTAATAAAATTTAACTTTTTTTTAATTGCCTACGGGTCTTAATCAATTACTAAGATGGGATTTACCTTAAGTTTCAAGGTCACCAAACAACAAACCAACTTACAAATTCCACAATTTCTTTTACCTAATTAAGCCTTTAATTAATTAAGTATTATAAAAAAATAGTCTACATATTTACAAACAGACATGAGATTTATTCTTAAATTAGTAGGAGCCAAACGTGATATCGTGTAGAGGGGCCGCGCCATTCTTAGGCAGGCCATATTCCTTCAGGAGTTCGTCCAGCATGGAGTATGGTTGGTTCTGGTTGGCTCTCCGAGGGGGCTGGGGAGCCAAGTGTGGAGGGTTGAACTGGTTATGAGAGGGTGCTGCGTCAGTGAAATCCGAAGGTCCAAAGTTCACGGGGGCAGGCCTGTAGGCCTGAGGCTTGTTCTGCGGTTGCTGGAAGTTTCTTCGCTGAGGAGCTGGCTCAGGGTTGAAGAAGTTGTCTTGGGAGGGCACTGGGGCGGCGCCGGGGAAGAATGCAGGCTGGAAATTATATAACAGAAATAAAATATTTGTGAATGAAATCACAGCAGTTCGGTGTCATGATTTTCGCAGCAAAGTTTTAGATCTGCCGACGTATAACAAGCTTCATATACGTTCATTTACTTTGGAGGTCTTACACTTACAATAATATATTTACTACTTCTGAAATTGTTGTTTTTAGTGCTCAGTAACTGTGTGAGTTATTTAAATATCAAACCATTGTACGAAAAATGATCTTGTAATTGCAGTTCTTGTAATTACAAACTATTTCCTACGAGATTTACGAGTAGGTCGTGCGTTCGTACGCAAGCAGACGCATTCATTACTGGCATTTTTTCCTGATCTCCAAATACAGCCTCAAACATAAAATTAGTAGACATGTGATATTCGCAAACATGGCCCGCATGATGTTTTACTGTCATATCAGTGCAAACGATATATCCAGGCTGAATATATTTTCAACCCCTTACCTTAGGCACACCAGACTGTTGTCTCGCCTGTTCCAGCACCCTGTACTGGGGCACCGATTGGACCCGGTACAGGCTCAAAATAATAATGATTTCAATCCCTTGACTTGGGAGGTGTAGGAAGCTGCTTCGATATTTAGGGCAAGCGTGAGAACTGGCACACCAAACTGCTCCTTCTCAAAATATGGCAGTCTCATATTAATAAAGATTTCAATACATTGGGCGGTAGGGCTCCGCAGCAAAATCCTACCTTGTAGTGCCCTATGGGGGGCTGGCGTGGGTGGCGGCACGCCAGGCCACTTGCTAGGGCCGATGGACCGTGTGCAGTGCGAGCAATTTTTCAATCCCTTACCTTGAAAAGAGTAGGACCATGCAGTGGTGGCCTATATGGTGCTTGTGTGGCTACTGGCACTCCAAACTGCTGATTCGCCTGTTACGCTCCTTTGTGCTGTTGCTAGGGCCGATAGACCGGAGACGTTGTGGGCAAGCTTCCAATCCCTTACCTTAGGTGGGGTAGGACTCTGCTGAGGTGGCCTGTAAGGCGCTGGCGTGGGAGCTGGCACTCCAAACTGCTGCTGCTGTCTCGTCTGTTGCGGCGCCCTGTACTGTTGCTGGGGCGCTGGTTGTGGGCGGTATTGCTGCTGGGGCGCCGGTTGGGGACGGTATTGCTGCTGGGGCCGCTGGGGCGGGCGGGGTGCTGGAGGAGCCGGCGCAGGGATATCGTCATTGTAATCGTAGTCTATGGCTTGAGCTGGGGCGGGCTGGTATTGGTTGCGGCGGGACTGTGGGGATAAAAGTGAAGAAATTATTATTATATTATTGCATTGAATTTAGTCCCTATTGTTTTATTATAATAACGAGTTAAGCGAACATTATTTTGGGACGAAAAATACCATATGTCTTAATCCAGGTTCTAGCCAAGTTTCATTCAAATCCAGCCGGTAAGGCGTGAAACTCACATACGCATTTCTAACATTAAGGATTTAGAACACATTTCTAGAAAACACGATTCTAAACTCTTTTTATTTCAGAAACACCACGATTTGATTTAAAATCAGCCGTATGATGGTAATTGAATGTTTATTCAAAAGTATGGATGTATCACAAACTCTTGCTTAGAAATGAAAGACTTTTTCAAGAAAAGTGTAGATAGGATACAAATGTTAGCACCGCACTCAGGCCTGCTTACGCCATCCTGGTTTATTTTACAAACTCCAACTTAGTAGCTAACCCGGGGAAATGTAAGACATTCAGTTATTTAACCTCGTGTCAGCAACTAACTCAGAGTTAAGTCTCTGAAGTAATTGGACCTAATGAAATGGTGAAAGAGCATTTCCTTTCACTATAATTAGTCTTCTCCTTTCTCTGTGATATTTTTGTTATTTATTATTTTATGTATGTATTTTATATTAGTATGTCTAAGTATAATTATTTAGGATATATTGTACACTGACAACCCTAAATTCCTCTTTTCTCGTACAGTCCATCGAAAGGTGGTCTGTAAGAGATTACCCTGTGCGATAAGACCGCCCATTGTACACTTGTTTTTATGAGTTTTTGTACTGTATATATATATTGTTGTGGTGTACAATAAAGAATATAATAAATAATGAAAATAATGTCACTGTGACCTGCTGCGGATGCTGCCTATTCTCCTGCCTCTGCCTCTCTTCCTTGGTCTCATCCACCAGGGTAGGGGGCGCCACCGTGATGCCCTCGCCGGCGGGCTGGAAACCGTACTTGTCGGCTCCGTACTCGATTACTCGGACCTGGAATTGTAAAACATACATCGTTAATATTCACTTAAAATAATATAAAGCCCACAACACATAGACCTGGTGAGGGTTGTATGCCAAAAAGGCATAGCTATCCCTAATGATGCTTTGAGAAAGCTAGGATCCAACTAGAAGACTTATTTCGACTAAATGAGATTATAATGATAAAGGAGTGCAAATACAAAGCATCGTATTAAGTACACGGCAAAATGTCACGGATCTAGTAAATGCGGATATATATTAAATAAAAGGCAATTACATGCATCTTTCCGTGTAGCACTGTGACGAAGAACTACTCTCGTTTTAGTTGCTGTATCCTAGTTCCTTGTCTTAACCAAGCTACAATATCTTTATCCTTACCTTGCCTGTATCATCTTTGTATCCGTATTTGCCCTTGACCTCTCCGGCGGGGGACTTGGTCTCGATCTTGAACGATCCATCGGCGGCCTCGTACCCATACGTGTAAGATCCATCCTCATTGTGCCTGTAATGTATGACATACTATGTTAGACATAGATAATAGTTGATTTATTTCTGTACAGATAGAACTTTGAAGACAATTTTCTGAAAATTCCCAGATCGAATAAGACCTAAGAGCAAATATTACGCCAGTTTGTGGAAACACACTTGGACTGCAGTCTTGCATTGCTGAAACAATTATTTATTGGGAAACCAGCAACCTTTGTGTCGTTTCATCTGCATTTTTCAAAACCAGATGCATGATTCTACATCCTTATACACAAATTCAGTAGTTAAGGCATATCACTTTTAGGCATTCTTCCAGAAGTAAGTGAAAACATGTACCTATTTAACCGCAACTTGTTAACAACAAAAACATTAGTTATCTTCTGAAATATTTTTAGTAAACATACATATAGACTTAGGAGTATATCACGATTCTAAGCTTTTATTTAACACACACGTGGAACATATAGTAGCTAAAGCCTCGAAGTCGCTCGGCTTTGTTATGAGACTTGCAGGATGCTTTAAGAAAGCTAAAACCCTAAAGATTTTGTATTGCTCATTTGTGCGGAGTCATCTCGAATATGCGTCTCAAATTTGGAACCCTTGTTACAATAAGTACATAGACCGTATTGAAAGTACCCAAAAAAGATTCCTTCGTTTTATGTGTTTTCGCCTCCGTATTCAATATCATTCTGAAAATTACTTAGACCTTTGCAAGAAATTCCATCTGCAACCACTTAGGAATCGTCGCAGGATGGCGGATTGCACATATCTTTTAAAAATATTGTCAAATGAAATCGATTGTCCTGATCTCCTCCATAAACTGTATTTCAATGTTCCGCAAAGATCAGTAAGATTTAATCCACCTATCTCTATTCCCTCCTCTTCATCTAACTACAGGCGTAATTCATACTTAGTGCGAGCGAGTAAGGATCTTAACTTATTGTGTAAGGAGTTCTCGTTTGATGTGTTTACCACTAAAAGCTTGTCAGTGCGTAAGCAGCTTAACCTTGACTTTTTCAAAAGTGCATAGTGTGCAATATTGTCCTTTAGCGTTAGTGATTTATTTTTTCTGATTGTTGTGCCTGCTGCTAGTGATCCCTATGATCTCTTTAAAATGATTATATCTCTAGCCGTGTGAACCTGTAATTGACTTAATGTAACATACTCAACCTGTGTATTCATTTTATGTATAGCTGTTGGTTTTCCATCTAATAAATAAATAAAGGAATCAGAATGAAACAACTAAAACTGCAATCAAACAGTATTATGACTGCACTTAGTTCGATATAATAAATAACTTGTTAGACTTGAAACCAGTCCCTTACGTTTAGGTATTTTAGAAGTACGCCTTGCCCAATTCACTATGCCTAGGCTACCTAGTGCCTAGGTCTATTAACCAATAGTCAAGGTTGTAGGCTTAAGACTAGTCACAGGGAAATAAGCACTAGACTGCTTTAGATAAAAGTGCCCTTAAAGGCAACATACTTGTACATTTGAATAATTTCCTAGGATAGGTTCAACTGTGTTGAATCCTTTGTTCACGTGTCCGTGCGCTTTTAATTAGATAAAGACATTATAACTACAAGAACACACAGTCACACAAAGAAAGGAAAGAAGAAACAAAAAAAATTCAAAAGTGAGGAGTTTTTTGCCGCCACTTCTTCTTTTCAGCTAAAACACTAGGAAACAGTGAGCGCAGCGTTTTGTACTCCTGTTTTTACGTAACACTCTGTCGTTCAAAAAGTGTTGACGGGCTCTCAGCATAATTTGATTAAATAACTTTTGATTTAGTTTATCATCACCTCCTCAGTTGTAAAACATCCACTACGTTCGTATTTTTTTTCGTAATTTCTGTGCTTACTATGCGACAGGTCACACCAAATTTAAAGACGGCTGTGAAATTCCCTTTTCACTGCCCCTCCTCAACTACCCCTGAATTTACTACGCAGCGACTCTCGGAGTGTGCCGAACCGCAATTAAGTTTGATCTTACCCATATTCTCAAGTAATGTTAAACCTCTTAAACGGGAATAGATAAAAGATTGAATATAGCGATAGGTAGGTAATATAAAATAATAAAAAAACCCGGTCGGCTCTCCAACTTCTAAATCTTCGTCCTCTCTTAGAAGATTCTCGATTTTTGCGAGATGGTCGAAAAACGAAGAACGCACCGGATATCCAGGAGTTGTCATATTTAACGGTAGAAGCCTTGAAATAAAATCATTAATGTTATGATGGGTTCCTACTTTCCAAATCGTTTGATTTAACCTTACTGAATGTATTAAATGTTTGTAGTGGCGAAATAACTCCTTCTATATAGAATTTCTCTCTATTGGGGAGCAGATGTGGCCCAGTGGTAACGGGCGCGACTTACAAGGTCGTGGGTTCGAACCCAGTTAGGCGCTTTACTTTGTGTGAATTATTTCATCTCCACTGCTCTCAAAACGGTGAAAGAAAAACATCGCGAGGACACCGTCTTATAACCAAAAAATCGAAGACGTGACATCCACCAAACCGCACTGTGCCTGCATGGTGGATTTCTGCCCATTCTCTCTCGAAGATAATGCCTATGTACCAGCAGTGGGGAAATTAAAAGGCTATGATGATGAGGAGTCGTTACCTGTTGATCTGCTTGAGGATCGGCACGGGCGTGGAAGCCACCTTAGGCTCGGACGCGATGTAGCGCGGTGCGCGGTCTTCGGAGTACTGCGCGTGCGCACACGCTACTAGGGCCAGCACCGCCTGCGTAGGAGCGAAAGATTGTGTTAGTTTATTAAGAGGATGTGACGGTTGAGGTGGTTAGGTTCCTGTGGGGAAGACTATGAAGATGGGGGGACTTTGATCAAAGTTTTCAATGTGGTCTTAAAGGTTGAAATGATAGGATCGGATCATCAAACGAATTACGTTTGATGATTCGATCTACTCTTGTACAGTGACTTGCAAATACGACGTATTCCACATTGGGCACCCGTTTTAACGGCACCTAGGTTAATGGTACCTGAGGTATTCCACATTCGGCACCCAACAATATTGTTCGCAGGTGCCGTAAGTGGAAAGATTTATTATTTAAAATTTTATGTGCCCAATTTGGAATACGTCGCAAATACGATAAAAGAGAGTTTAAACGTTTTTCGTGGACTTTAAATACCTAATTGAAGTTTTGTAACTTTAGAGTTTTTCCAACCTCGTCAAACATTGTTTTGACTGCGCAAACGGTGTGTACAAAAACGTTTTGAACGAAAAGAAGACAACGTATTTATCGTTACTACCTTAAGTATGGATTGAGCAAGGAATAGACAGAGCATATCAAACTTAATAGGTAGATATCGAAATGAAATAATTCATTTCAATTTCTTTTATTGCCAAAAGTTAATTTTGTGTGTAACGAAACAGCAGCTACATTGAAACGTATATTAATTAAATTGTCTAGTTACACTTACAATTACTTTGTTGAGACACACGCGGTCCTTGACACCTGCGTTTGTTATAATAAAGTGTTATGTGTCATGTTGGGGTAATTGTGGGCGGTGGCGGGAGTTACAGGCGAAAGCGATTTGAGTTATCCTCAAATCGCTGCCGCGTTTTATCGCAGATGTGGTAAAAATGATTGTGTAACTACATTTGATTGTGAAAGAAAGTTTATAGTGATAGAATTATATCAATCAATATTGTCGAGAAGTTTAAAAAAATGTGGTTTTAATAGTTACAAACTTAATGATGAAATCGTGGCAAACAAATTTGACGAGTAAATGCTATGTTTTAAGCCAAATTAATGATAACAAAACTTCCTTTTCCAAAGGTGAGTTTACGACAAGACATTTTGGATAAATATGGCAAGCTGTTTAAATATAATAAATGTCTTTTTTTGTTGGAAAACTTCCGTCTTGAGAGATATGAGTTATGTCGGGGTACCACCGGCTAATACACTACGATTTCTGTCGCTACCATGAGTCGGGAGCCATGTCAATAAAACTACTTCAACACACAAGAATTCTCTAAAAATACCTACTATCAGCACAGACGAACTAACAACGCTTATTGGTAAAACGCCTCATTCTCCGTCTTATACCACACCCCAATGACGAAAGTTCACGCATAGATGGCTTAACGTGTCAAATATAACTGTCTGTCACAACTACTGATCTAGACTTAGGTCTGAGGGTACTGCAACATTGGCTGTTTGTACCTACAGCTTGCTTCACGAATTGCACAATGCTGCTGTTTCTGTTATATATTGTGTTCTATAGGGAGCTCGTGGCTAAATAATAACAGCCGCAAGGGTAGATCTTCAAGGTTAAGCAACGCTTGACGAGGTCGGTCCTGGATGGGTGACCATTTTCAACATAGCAAGTTTCCTCCGTGCCTCGGAAAGCACGTTAAGCCGTTGGTCCCGGCTGTCATTTGAAGATCTTTGACAGTCGTTATGGGTAGTCAGAAGCTTGAGATCTAACACCAGTCTTGCCAAGGGGTATAGTGTTACCCAGTTACTGGGTTGTGGAGGTCAGATAGGCAGTCGCTCCATGCTCGGCTGAATCCGGTAAGACTGGAAGCCGACCCCAACAACAATTGGGAAAAGGCTAGGCAGATGATGAGGGGTAAATCCTGCTGATCTAGACTTGAGTCTGAGTGTACGGCAACATTGATTAAGTGTACATATAGCTTACTTAATGGGTTGCATAATCCAGCTGTGATGTATTGTGGCTAATAGGGGTAAATGTTGGACTAACGGTGTTTCTTGGGTAACTAGGAAATAAAGAGGGTGTCTGACTTTTGAGCATTTTTTACAATCGGGTGTCGACATTGAAGACTAATAGAGTCCTAGAGTTTAGTTACGGAGCCAGAGAGTTAGTTTTATAAATTGTTGTAAATTGCAGTCTCTTCGGTTTTCTTCTGTTATAGGATAGTTGACAAAATATATATATTTAGTCCGTCAGTTAGTTGACCTAAAAATATTGGACACGTATTTTTCTTTTGCCACGTAAACACAAAATTTTCGGCGATATTTTTTTTATTTTTTATTTTAACTTACACACTATCTTACAGGTTTAACCCAATACAATAGAGTGGTTGAAATCTTAATCTAAATCAGAAAAACAATTCTTAAATAAATGTACCTATAATAATTATATAAACCTAAACTTCTAACACTATTAATATCTTCTAAACTAATATAAAATTACACGTTACTCATCTAAATTTTAATTATAACTAACAAAATTTAACAAAACTCTTGCGAATTCACTCAAATTGCACGAAAATATGTCTAGCCTCTCATGCAATTCGTTGAGCACACAGATTGTGCGGGTGAGAGGTGTTTTCGCCAATAGATTGGTTCTAGCAGCAGGCACGGCCAGCAGTGGCGGCCGCCGCCGCCTCCACACGTACCGATCTGGCACGCACAGCTTCAGGTGACGCAGCACACCCGGGTTATGTACTACTCCACGCAGGAGCTTTAGTGCATACGCCGCGAGTGTAAATTCCCGGCGCACTCTGAGTTCGTTGTAACCCACCATTCCGAGTACAAACAGTGTAGGATACATTAGCGGGTAAAATGGGTAAACTCCATAAAGTTTGAAATACAAGTGTCTTGTAAATTTATTTTGTACTCGCTCCAGCATGACATTATATTTCGCTTCATGAGAAGCCCAAATCACCGCACTGTGCTCCAAGTGACTCCTTACCAAAGCGTCATACAGCACCCTGAGCGTGGTAATATTTTTGAATCCTTGTGTCTGCCTCAGCACGAAACCCAGGTTTCTGTACGCTTTCTTGCAAATCTTAACTATATGATCCCGGAAAGTGAGATCCGGGGTAAGCAGTACTCCTAGATCTCGCACCTGAGACACACGCTGCAATGGCGCTTCCTCTACTTTGTATTCGTAATCTAAGGCAGTCTTCGCGCGCGTAAATGACATGACTGAGCATTTCGCTGTGTTGAAATAGAGTTTATTTTTATGGCTCCACTCTACCACTCTATCTATGTCTTCCTGCAATCTCTCACAGTCCGACAAATTCTTGACCTCGAGCAGCAATTTGAGGTCATCGGCAAACAATAAACATAAACTATGTTTGACTACGTCTGGTAAGTCATTTATCATTAAAATAAATTCGAGAGGACCCAAATTGCTGCCCTGGCTCACGCCGGATCTGGTATAGTATGGCTCGGATTCGAACCCGTTGTAGTCAACGTACTGCTGTCGGTCTTCCAAGTAGCTGGCGAAGAACCGTAAGAGGTGCGATGTACAGCCAATTTTTGCCAGTTTCATTAGCAGTACATCATTGTCGACAGTATCAAACGCTTTCCTAAAATCAAAATAAGCTGCGTCTACCTGCACACCAGCATCGACTGCCGGCACCACCCGTGCCATGAAGTTAAGCAGATTAGTGGCAGTGCTGCGCGCCGGACGGAACCCGTGCTGCGCGTCTGATAGCTGTGCGCACACTTGACCTTGCACGCAGCGCTGGACGGCAGACTCAAACACTTTTGCAGGTGTCGACAACACTGCCACCGGTCTGTAGCCACTGACATCCGAACCTGACTTACCCTTAGGAACCGGAATCACTCGAGTGATTTTCCACCTCGGCGGAAACGTTGCTTGTTTTAAACAAGTATTAAAGATATGATGCAGGGGTTCAGCCAGCACCCTGCCACAGTCTCGGAACAGAAAAGCTGGTATGCCATCGGGGCCAGATGAGCGCTTTGGTTTGAGGTTTATGAGCGCTTCCCTTACGTCTTGAAGACTGAGGGTCTCAATGTGCACTCGCGCACTGTTCGCATCCGCCTCCGCCGCCGCCGCCCGCGCATCCAGCCGCGGCCGCTCCTTATTGTATACCGACTCAAAAAATGACGCAAATTGTCTAGCACACTCCTCATCCGAAAGATGTTGACCATCCTTTATGATAATTTGTCTGTTTAACCTGCTTCTTTTGGACCTAATATACTGCCAGAATGATTTGGGATCTTTTGAGAATTGACTTTGAATTTTAAACTTGTGTTCTTTGTGCGCAATATCTATTGATTTTTTAATACGAGCTCTGCACTTTGAAAATTCTGAATAATCACTATCCAGCTTTGTTCTCTTGAAAGTTTTATGAAGTCGAGAGATGGCGCTAGTTGCCGCGTAAACATCAGCTCCGTATTATTTATGTTTTTAAAAATAGTCTTTATAAGTTATTACGTAATCTAAACAGTTCAACAGTTAAAGTGAACTTCAATAACTAAGTGACAGTGTTATCCAGTGCTAATATATGGATATTAAAAAGTTTTAAGCATTTCAAGTGAACAAGTGCTGACACTTTTGGCAAAGACATCAACTTTGTCATTGCTGTGATTACTTCATCAAAACAACAAAATAACTAACATTTTATCTCCAAATACAGTGTTTTCTCAGACTATTAACAGTGTAAAGTACCGAAAAGTGATAAAAAAGTGTATCAAAATTTTACAAATTGATAACCGTCAATGGAAAAAAATATTCGAATTTTAACGACATACCCGATTCTAAATTTATAAATAATCAAGCGAAGTATAATTTGGTCAAACGAAATAGTTATCAGCTAGTCTAGTCGGCCAAGAGACTGGTAGGCAACCCATGCGCATAGCGACCGGGAGTTCAAACCCCAGTGAAGACAAAGTCTTTTCTAAAGTTTTTTTAAGTAAATAATTTGAAGATACAATGAATTTCTTCGAAAACATAACGTTTAGAAAAACACGCACACTATCTGAAACAGCAATGTCGTCTGATAATAGTATGAACCATTCAAACCTAGATGGCACCACTAGTAGCTTACCAAACACATCGGTAGATGAAAACTTCACTCAAGTCCAAGAATATAAACAACAAATTGAACAACTGACTTTGCAACTGAACTCTGCACATGATGAAATCAATAATTTATCTATCGAAAATAGTGAACTTAAAAAAGCTTTAAATGATATAATGTCCAAACATGAAATTCTAAAAAAAGCATCAAGAGAGTTAACTATGGAAACTGACAGTCCTTGCAAAAGTCTTAAAATCGCGACCCCACGTAACAAGTCTAAAAAGAAAACAAAGTCAGTCTTAAAAGAAATTCACCCACCAAAAGAAGTAAACAAAGAACAAATCACATCGTCGCCTCACAGTGATGTTTGGATACCTGACACAACTGAAAGCAGCCAATCCTTAAAAATAAATAAATTATGCATTGTCAGTGCTAACAAAACGAATAAGATCTTACCTATTGCTGAAGAAACTTTTAACAACTCACAGATATGTCACTATCTATTTCCAAACAGCGGGATTATGCAGCTTTTTAGTGATTTACCTAGTAAATTAGTGGATTTTACAAAAAATGACTTCTGTGTCATAATGATCGGAGAAGAGGATTTTCAAAAATCTATGAACTATTTAAACTTAATTTTAGAGATAAGATCATCTTTAAGAAAAATTCAACACACAAATATAATTATTTGCTTACCAACATTTAAATTCTTTACATCTTCCGTAATGTTTAATTCCCGTATTGAGATGTTTAGTAATCTACTTTATTTGGACATTCATACATACAACTATGCTACGCTACTAGACTCTAATCTTAATTTATCCTATGATGCCACTATGTTCTCAAAAATTACTGGAAGACTTAATAATCATGGTATGAGAACTATAATGAGTAATATACTAATGCTAACTACCATTGTCCGAGAAGAATCTTGTATGTATATCGAATCAGAACTTAATCTTAATAATGACCCCATTGTAAACAAAAACTCTGATTTTTTTCGTGTCTGATCACTTTTATATCATGCACCAAAACATAGCTGGTCTTTTAAATAAATCAGATATATTAACAGTTCACATTCAAGAACTACTATCCAAACAAATGAACATTGATGTCTTATGTATAACAGAGCATTTTATAATGTCTGGACAAGAGAAACTGTTACGCATTCCAAATTATAAATTAGCAGCATGTTACTCTAGAAATAACATAAAGCGCGGAGGAGCGTGCATATTGATAAAACAAGGGCTTGAATACAAGGAACTACCAGACATAATGAGATACTCTGTAACAGGTATAATTGAATGTTGTGCCATAAAACTTGTTAAACAAAATGTCATCGTTCTATGTATATATAGACCTCCTAAAATGTGTAACCTAAGCAAATTTTATGAAAATTTAGACAGTATTTTAAAAATTATATGTACTAAAAATGGCTCTAAAATAGTATTGTGTGGTGATTTCAACATAAATACAATGTTGAGAAATAGATTTACATTGGAACTCGAATGTTTTCTCCTGAGCTATAACCTAAAATTAGAAATAAATGTTCCCACCAGGCTTAACAGTAACACTTGTTTAGATAATTTTGCTCACAATTACAGACAAAAATGTAAATGGGAAGTAATAGACTTAGCATTGTCTGATCACACAGCGCAAATTCTCAAAATCAAAGTTAATAAATCATTTCAGATACAATCTTGGCGTAAAAGTACACGAGATATTTCGGGTGAGAATCTACTCAAATTTAAAAACCATCTGCTATCATTAACTTTTTCAGAGGTATATAATAGCGAGGATCCAAACTTAGCATATGATATGTTCTTGGATTTGTTTCTTTTACTATACAATCTGTGCTTCCCCATAAAATACACAACTGTTAAATTTGGAAAATCAATTAAATGGATATCACGGGGTATTCGTATATGCAGTAAAAGACAGCGCTTCCTACTGTGGCAGCAACGAATAAAACCCACAGAGGAAAATAAACAAAAATTTCGTAATTATTCCAAAAAATTTAAAAAAATCGTCAAATTAACTCAAAAAGCTCAAAACAACCACTTACTTTTAAACTCGGAAAACAAATCAAAGACAGCCTGGCATATAATAAACAACAATAATAATATTAATGAACCCATCTCTAAGATAAATAATCATGGTGTCATAATAACTAACCCTAAAGATATAGCTGAATCATTTAATGATTTTTTCGTCGATCAAGTCTCGGATTCACCGAAATCTGCATCTCATCGTGTAAAGGACATAAATCATAATCCAAATTCGTTTTTCATGTCCCCAGTTGTACCGCAAGACGTATCAAGGGTAATAAGATCATTGAAAAATAAAAAGAGCTTTGGTTACGACGGCATTTCCACTAAAGTCATAAAATTCGTTTCTAATGTGATTTCTGGTCCTTTAAGTCATATTATTAATGCAAGTATATCTTCCGGGATATTTCCTAAGAGTCTCAAAACAGTAATTGTAAAACCTCTTCATAAAAAAAACAATAAAGAAAATATGTCAAATTACAGACCCATTGCTCTTATTCCTGTGTTCTCTAAAGTAATAGAAAAAATTATATATGAACAAATTTACAATTATTTGACAAAATTTAACCTACTTTGTGACGAACAAAAAGGTTTCCGTAAAGATAAAAACATCAATATGGCTATATTCGATTTATTAAAAACTATAATGGTGAACGTAGATAACAAAACACCAGTTTGCGCCATTTTCACGGATATGACAAAGGCCTTTGACTACGTAGATCATGAGACACTTATAAACAAACTTCAAGCTTACGGAATTCGAGGAAATGCATTAAATTTAATTAAATCCTATCTTACTGGTCGTATGCAGTATACTGAAATTTCTGATATTTGTTTGAATACAAAACGTGAAATAAAATTCAGATCTTCTTATAGAAACATTAAATATGGCGTCCCTCAAGGAAGCGTTCTCGGTCCGCCTTTATTCTTAATTTATATCAACGACCTTCCACTTCAAATAGACCATCCAATCATATTGTTTGCTGATGACAGTACAGCACTAGTTAAATGCACAATTAAAGAAAACTATGAAAATGATATTAACAACACTCTTAAATCTATAGTAAACTGGCTTGATTACAATAATTTAAAAATAAATATACAAAAAACTAATATCATGCATTTCTACCAACGAATTAATCCCAAAGACTTAAACGTCAATTATAATGGTCATAAGATTGAAAATGTTAAGGTAGCTAAATTTTTGGGAATATTAATTGACAATCAATTAACATGGAAATCTCAAGCTGAATATATTTGTAAAAAGTTAAGTACTTTCGCCTATATGTTATACAACCTATCTAAAAAAGTTAATACCAATACAGTCCTTGTTGCTTACCATGGCCTCGTTATTTCAACGTTGAGGTTTGGTATCATATTCTGGGGTAATAGTAGTGAAAGAGAAAACATTTTCAAGGCCCAAAAACGATGTGTTAGGTCAATTTTTAACTTACATGTTACGGACAGCTGTGTTCCTATTTTCAAATTACATAAATTACTAACCTTCCCATGTCTGTACATTCTAGAAATAGCCATTTTTGTAAAAAGCAACCCGCATCTGTTTCCATCGTTACGTGAGATACGAAAGAGGACAAATTGTATGAGATCTCAGTATCAAAATTTATTGCACACAGGTAGCTATAACACCACACTGTTAAAAAAAAGCGTTATGTGTATGGCGCCAAAGATATACAATAAGTTACCTGAAGTTATAAAAGAACAACCATTTAGAATATTCAAAAAGCGACTAACTGACTTATTGTTACAAAAATGTTACTATTCTATATCCGATTTTTTGAATGATGATTTGTGATAGTATATAGGAACATATTTTCGTTTTTTTCTACGCTGATAACCTGCTATGTCATATGTATGTACCGGTGTCTACCCATAAATGTTTGCATGCCGAAAGGCAGGATGTACAAGGATTCTTGAACTTTTGTTAACATCTTATTGTAATACCTACATTCTATACAAATAAAAACTTCTTATTCTTATTCTTATTCTTAAAAAAGAAGTCTAGCTTTATTCTTAATATCTCTTATAATATCTGCAGTGTACCATTCGGGATAAACGTATCGAGAATTTTCAATTTTAGCCTTTTTGCGGGGTACACATCTATCTAAAATATCACACAGTGTATCATAAAAAATATTCAACATATCCTCCAAATCATGCGTGTCATAAATCATACTCCAATCAGTGGAAGTCAGCAAAGAATATAACGTCTCGTAGTCAGCCCGATAAAAGTTCCACTGCGGCCTAACACTACGTGTTGCGGGACTACCGTCTTCGGCAGAAGGCATAGGCGGGGCGGACGCCGTGGGTGCGGGGGGCGCGCGTGCACAGGGCACGCTGAGCGCGAGCGGCGGGTGGTGCGCGTCGACGAGCACGAGCGCGTCTTCGGCCGCCACCACCGATATCTCCCCGCCAAAACCTGTGCTCAGAACCAAATCCAACTGACGACCCAGATGGTTGGGTACTGTGTTGCTTTGAGTGAACTCGCAATAGGACATAAAACATTCATAATAATTTTTTACATTTACAGGACACGAATACAAATTAAAATCACCAATAACAATTATTTCTCTATATCTATCGCATAATTTTTCTATTAACCTAAATAATGTCAAGTAGTCATTCTCAGAACTCCCTGGAGGTATGTAAACCACACAACATAAAAACAAAAATCTATTTTTAAAATAAACCGTTGCACTAACCATTTCAAAAACGCAGGTGTCTATCGACGCGTCTGCGATTTGTACTTGTCGCAGCTCATATCGGTGTGTGGCCACTAGAAACGCTCCTCCCTGTTTCCGACCATCCGCTCGATCGCAACGTATTATTTGATATCCCGGTGGGATTATTTCAGAATCTTCTATGGAATTATTGCATCCAGATTCCGTTATTGCACATAAATCAAAATCAAATGACTCAATACTGGTTCGGAATTCATCCAGTTTAGTTCGTAGACCTCGTACATTTTGATAGAATATATCGACGTTGTGACTATAATATGTTTGGTTTCGTTCTGATTGAGTTCCGAAACCAAATCCACTCACTGAATTCCGCATTCATTGGCCAGTTTTCGGCCTGGTTCAACCTTATCGAAACACTTTTCAGGTAAACCAATAACAAACGACAATATCGATGACTGTGCGTTGAAATATCGTGTGACGTCACGGTGTGCTACACTTTATACTGACAAAGTGACGTCACAAGCCCCCACTCCTGAACTTTGATGCGTTTTATCTGTGTAAAGCTTTATTTATTAGATAAAGCAAAAAATACGGGTCCAATATTATTTGATAATCTCACTGAATGACGGACTAAATACAATTATCATTTTTATACCCAGGAAACATCCCTATTGTCTTTCAGACACACTTTTTTCTGAAACTATTCGATGTTCTATATGAGAACAGGCCTTGCAGTGGAATATTAGCACACTGGTAATGTTAATATTCGATCCTATAGAGATGAATCATCAAGTTTTCTTTGCAAAAAAGCAGCACTAAGTTAGAATTAGAGCTTTTTAAATACTAATAGCAATTAAACGTTGCATTGTTAACGTAATTACTTACATAAACACTTTACGTTTCATGTACTTGATAACTACTAACTTGGCCCATACAATTTTTCACCATGACACTATAAAAATTCACTTTGTTTCAATCCAATTTGTATACATGTAACCGAATAACTATTAAGTAACTTGTGGAAATACACAAAGCATGTTATTCATTGTTTTTTAACCATAAAAATGTAACGATAAATGATACGAATCTTGATAAAAATAAGAACGCTGCGTGTATATTGCTTGCGTAAATTAAATTTAAGTATTTGTTGTTATTGCAAATAGATGTTTGTTACAAATGAAAATAACTTTCAACGGATCTTTGTGTCTCTGAATTGGCTGCAAGAGCCTGCGCGGTAGATATTTTTGTGTCAGTATTTAAAGTGAAGTTATCATTGTATAACTGTCTCTTTCACTCGCTTACGTTTGTCGCATCATCCTATCTCGCTTACTCTATGCAGTTAAACTGTTTCTTGCGCATTAATTGACAGAACCAACTTCAGAGACACAAAGATCCACTGCGAATATTATACGAGGACTTGTTTATCGAAAGGAATTAAGTATATCACTTTGTATTTTAATTATTATAAGCTTTTATTTAACTTGCAACGTATGTATGTATGTAAGTGTATTCGGGTCAAATCTTGTAACTGAATTTTAAAGCAGTTGTCCTCCACCGATTGAGAGGAAATTATGCATAAACGTTTAGTTTGTATGACAATGCATGGTTAGCTAAGTGACGTCATACTAAATCTTATATGGCGGATGGTCCCAGGTGGCGGACTAGTTATTTTTTGTGCACTGCCATGATATGAGTATCAAATGAAAGGGTTTGCTGAGAAGAATAGAAAAAAAAAGCTTTTTTTTTAGTAACTTGACTAAACTTTAGAGGCAATGCAATATATTTCAAGTAGTTTACTATTACACATTATTTGTAACTACTAAACTGCCTCGTTGGCCTTGTGGTTCCAAGTGCTAGTGCTGACCGTGAGGTCCTGGGTTCGAATCCTGGGTCGGACAAAGAGTTATTTGGATTTTCCTTCTGGTATTTTTCAGTAGTAGCCCGGTGTCTGTTTTGTGTCCGGCACCCTACTAGGAATACTGGCGTTATGTTATGTTGTTATATTGAAAGGCTATAATGCAGAAATATTGCTAATTGAATTTAAGCTAAAATGCATAATTTCACGTTCATTTTCACGCTAGATTTAACTTTTCACGGCATTCAGTCGATTCATTCACAAAAAACTGCTGAACATTTTAATCGCCACTTTAAAATGACATGCACGATTCTTGAATAATGAAGAATCGTGACATTTAAAGCTTCCGCAAACACGTGCAACGCGACAATGCGACATCGATGTGACATTGCAACATCGATGTGACATTGCAACATCGATGCGACAAACATCTTGTGATATTTTTAATTCGTAGAAAAAAATAAAAATGCATTGTCGCTTTGTCACTTTGCGCCCGTCTGCGAGAGCATTAATTCTTACCCATATCAAATTAACGCACAACATTCAATAAAGCTTTTTTATTTCCTACTACCTATACCTAAAGGTGGACCAGTACAATATTATAAATAATTATAATATGGCACAAAGGGGCTAGGAAAGTCGCTGTTAGAGGCCACGGTCCGTTCACTGGACACAGAACAGCATGATCCAGTATAACAAGTCTGCCACGCCCTTGGATTGGCGAAGTTCGATAGTAGATTTTGAACTTTATCTTTTTTGGTATAAGGTTTATATTCATTTGAATTGTATGACCAGAATAGTGTGCAGTTGTAGGCAATACTATATGAAGTATTTTGAAGTGCCGCAGTTTTGAATCGTATTGCAAAGATTTAAGGTTGAGATTGGGTTGTGTTCGATATTATTGATTGCAAAGAAAGGATGCGGAAATATAATGCATGTGTCGAGGCAAGTTATTACTTTTTGTTTTACTGTCAAGGTCGAACTTAAAGGTGTTTCAGATTTATTTTATTTAATGTTTGTGGCTACAGATTATGTTACCGAGAACATTTATAAATGTTATGATTAAAGATATGAACGGCTTACTACATTATGATGATATAAAAGTTATTTTAAGTAATGGAAAGTGTAAGTAGATATAATCTGGCACGCAAAAATGTTTCTCATTATTCATGCTTACTTGACTCGCATAATTTATGAGCAATTAGTAATTTACACACTCTCTTCACATTTAGATCCCTTGAACGCAACATAATAGTTTATTATGTATTTAGCTATGAGTGATGCTACCGTATTTGCTGTACTGTTTTAAATGTGTACTATTAGAAGAAAATAGCTTCTACGCATTCAATCAGACATTGATACTGAAAAAAGCTATGATGGAGTGGCCCTGGGCTTGAAGCCTACATATTTTTAAGGTGGTTATAAATTCAGTCGTTTGTTTAGTTAACTAAATATAGAAACGGACCTATCTTTCTCGAATAACTATCACGGACCTATCTTTTTCAAAAAAAGGTAAACATTGACGCGGTTGTCCTACTGCGCATCGTGTACACTGTGGCGCTGCGCGGGCGCAAGCCCCCGGTAGTATGGTATGTCACAGATTGATTTACAGCTTGTTGCCAGCAGTAACCTGACCAACTGACCATTGGCACTGCACTGATAATAATTCGCGGCCTATGAAATATGACGTGGTATTTGCAATGGATGCAGAAATAATCGTTTTTACGCTTTTTTACGCCTTTGGTTGCAATCATTAACAACATTTGTTGTATGTTTGTATTTAAAATTGGATATTTATGATGAAATCAATATTGACAGAGTATTTCAAGATTGTTGCGTATTATTAGTTATATTTAGTACTGTACATGAAAATTTTTATTTGAAAGATTGAAACATTATCATCATGCATTAATCTTAGAACGAAACCTTGTAAAAACTTCAGCAAGTATTAAAGCTATCCTTATGTCTTATCGCCAAGTTAACATTTCGCAATTAGCTTGCTCAATTTGAAACAACAAAAATTTGAATCCTATCAGAAACTAGCTCGAAACTCTAGGACAACTGCATTTGACACAACATTTGAACTCGTTTTGAACCACAGTGTAAAAATATGAAATATTTCATCATGTAAAAAACTGCTTTTAAACTAGACTAAGCTGTTATGAAACTGATATATACGTATAGAATAGGAAATACCTATGCATAGTTCTAAACAAAATATAACTTCACGCTCGTATGTAGAAGGACTGGGTAGAAGCACATTTATAGTCCACCTACATAGTTCCATTAATAAATATTTTAGAAACACCAATGGCTTGTTCAATATTCGATCCATAAAGGGGTATCTATGTTCCACGTTTCAGTAAACATCAAAAGTTTCTTCAATAACTACTAATTATACTTTCAAATCTATGATGTTCATCGTAATATGTACCCATTAGGAATATTATCAGACACACGCGAACCTTAACAAACACATCACTTAATTGTTAACAACTGCAAAACAAAGGAACCACTTGAACTCACTTTTCCATTAACTTTCACTTAATTATAACTTAAGTTACAAACACTCACTGAAATAAAACAATTAGTTAAACAGAAATGTTAATAAAATTAATTAAAACAATGGCGTAATTGTGACAGCACTTTTCGCGGCAAATTATATAATTAATGGCCTTAATTTTTAAGTAACCCACTGTATTTCGAACAAAGATAAAAAACAGCTTTAATTTATTATAATAACTTGAATAAATTAAAAATAAAGCGACCAAAAACAAAATATCAACTTATCACTGAGAGCTAATATTTTTCTAAAATTACTTTTCTTTTTCTAATCAGCCAGGTCAACTGTCAAAATTGACAATTATTACCAAAAAGGTATGATTTTTTCTTTTTTAAAAAAATAAGGTTTAAATGAAGCGAGTAACGTACCAATCGCGTGAACGGTGTCATGTCGGCAAGTCGGAGGCGCGACGCTTGCGCACTTCTCTTTTATATCAAGCACGGGGCGAAACCTTTCACTCGATTTGTATATATTCCAACTTTAGGGGTGATGGGAATTAATATAGGCCAGCACTACACCACCTAAAGAACTACACATAACTATTTAACACTCTATTTTCAAAAGAAAAACAAATACCACAAATTATAAACAACAAAAATCTTTGGATGTGTGTGCGCAGCTGCATCTGCTTGCTTAAACCCGATTCATATTTAAATCATATAAAAATAAACCATTCACAATAACTATTTTTAGTGTTTTACCGATAAAAAGTACATAAATATAGTACCATTGACCTTCTAAGTTAGTACAGAAGTATTTGAGAAGCTGATTTTGATCCACAACCTTGGGTATTGTATTTAGTTATCACTGAGTTCTTGTAAATATACTTTGACACTATTAAATAACTTGGGTACAGCCTAGTGTCTAACTTATAATAATAGTGCCCACCCTTTTAGAATAGGTACCTACAGTGTTTTGTTTCAACCTACATACAGGTCTAGTTTTCAGCAAGTTGGATAACTAGGTTAGTGACCTGACTTTGGAGACAATGTCTTTGTTTATGCAAAAAACAGAGAATAACTGCTTGTCACTACTTAATAAGTGTTGAATGATTCTCTTGCCCGTATCCCAATTTAGTTTAGGGTCGGTGCTGTTTATTTTTGTCTCATAATTCTCTTTTAGTCGTCATTTCCGTTTTGAAACAGTCCATCCATAATAGACCAGTGGTGGCTCAGTGGTAACAAACGACTTACAAGAGTTAGGTAGTGGGTAAGAACCCAGGCAAGCGCTTTAATTCGTGTAAATTATTTCATCGTTACTTCTCCCAAAACGGTGAAGGAAAACATTGTGAGGAAACCGTCTTAGAAACAACAATTTGAAGACATATGACATCCATCAACCCACATTGGGCCTGCGTGGAGGATTACGGCGCATACCTTCTAACAGAGAGGAGGCCTGCACGCACAACAGACCAAATAGGAGTCTTAGTGTGGCAAAGGGATTCCATCTTCCCTATTCGCAGTCCTTCCATGGTTTCTTTGGCATTTCCTTACTTTTAACCACATCCGTATAAGAAACTTTCTACACGACCTTCTCCTCATTCTTCCGCATCATATGCACCGCCCCGACAGCCCCGACAACCGATTTACCCACAACTTGACGGTGCCACTTTCAGACTTCCTATCACTCATTTGTTATGGTAAGTATTTACAGAAAAAAAATTGAAGCTGAAAGCTGCTCATGGTTGCAGGCACTGCAGTAAGGCCTTATTTTCCTTTGTCTCTTTTACTTATTCTTTATTATGAAACATAAAGACACAGATGCAATCGGTCTCTTAGTCAGAGTGAAAAGATGGCATGCGTAAAGTGAGAACTAGTATAACCTTCCTGTTTTGCCAGTTTAGGTTTCACATAAAACTAAGAGTTTTTTAGGGTTCCGTAGCCAAATGGCAAAAAACGGAACCCTTATAGATTCGTCATGTCTGTCTGTCTGTCTGTCTGTCCGTCCGTATGCCACAGCCACTTTTTTCCGAAACTATAAGAACTATGCTGTTGAAACTTGGTGAGTAGGTGTATTCTGTAAACCGCATTAAGATTTTCACTCAAAAATAGAAAAAAAACAATAAATTTTGGGGGTCCCCATACTTGAAACTGAAACAATTTTATTTTGTTTCATCAAACCCATACGTGTGGGGTATCTATGGATAGGTCTTCAAAAATGATATTTAGGTTTCTAATGTCATTTTTTTCTAAACTGAATAGTTTGCGCGAGAGACACTTCCAAAGTGGTAAAATGTGTCCCCGCCCCCTGTAACTTCTAAAAAAAGAGAATGATAAAACTAAAAAAAATATATGATGTACATTACTATATAAACTACCACCGAAAATTGGTTTAAACGAGATCTAGTAAGTAGTTTTTTTTTAATACGTCATAAATCGTAAACCGCAATTTACCAAGTAACCCCGGAACCCTTCATGCACAAGTCCGACTTGCACTTGGCCGGTTTTTTTTTAATAAGGGTGTTTGAGTTTTATCTCATCATTGTGTGTGCATCGGTTATGCATAACACTTCAAACCTCTTTATACCTACCTACTTGCATACTCTAGGTCATAACGTTATGGATGTGAGGGAAGCGGGTCAAACTATACAAAAACACCAGAGCTGAGGCTTGGGACTTAGCTTGTCTGATGTAACATTGTATACATACACAAGATTAATTCACAACTTACTAGTTACTTTTACTCAAACAGTACGTGTTAAGAAAACACGTAAGTTGATTCAAGTTATCTAGGAATATACTTTTTAGGCGACTTCAAAAAAGGAGGAGGTTTATCAATTCACCCGTTTTTTTTTATTTTATGTGTGTTCGCGGATAACTTCGTCGTTTATGAACCGATTTTGATGATTATTATTTTGTTCGAAAGGAGATATACCAAGGGTAGTACCATGATAAGGAACCAGGATCTGATTATGGCATCCCGGAGAAATCGAGAGAACTCCAAGCAAAGTTTTCGGCGCGATTGAACATATACTACTACTATAACAGTCCGACAACAACCGTTGGGCAGTTGCCCGGACCAGACACAACACCCGTCTGGTCGGAGGATCCTCCCTTTTCTATGGAGGTTTGTGGGACTTTACACCCTGTTCCACCTACCCCCAAACTACCAAAGCTAAAAAGAGAAAAGTAAAAACTTTTCAACAACAAATCAAATCGACTTCCAAAACAAAACACTACAAAACGAAAAATAACTTTCTTTTCCGAAGTCGGTGTCGAATAACGGAAAACAATGGGTACAAAAGACACCGAGGTTTGATTTTTTGTTAAAAACTTTTTTGGTAGATAATAAAAAAAAACATGATATAAAATCATGCCTGTATTTCCGAGGGGTGAGACTATTGCCTTAAATCGGGCGCAGATCCTAACTCCGGGCAGCTAAGCCCTATAACATTTAGACCGGCCCGGAAATCGAACCCAGGACTTGCTGTACAGCAGTAACGGCCAGCTTGGACCTGGTGGTCGAAAGAACCACCAGGTCAAAGAATCCACTACCTAAGAACGCCCAAAAAAATCTAAACTTAGTTGAAAATTTGTTTAATTACCAATAAGACTAAGCCTGATCTTGAAACCATACATACATACATAAACTCACGCCTTTTTCCCATGGGGGTAGGCAGAAACTACAGAACGCCACCTGCTACGATCCTTACATACTTCTTTTGCTTCACTCACATTCATACATCTAGTCATACACATAACTTGAAACAAATTCCACTAAAAAAACGGTATGCTTAATTGAAAATTTACAAAGGATCCCGAACCGATTAATTACAAATAGGATTAAGCCTGATCTTGAAACCAATTGAACAAAAAAAACACAATCTATTATAATTACTAACAATATGTGCATTCTCGTACTCGTATTCACAAGCTGGCACGTGACCACGTGAGACATGCAACCTTCAGCTAACGGAAGAAAGTCTCGCCACACCTCACACACCAATGTCGAGGCTAGCATACCCAGATAGATTGCCTAGCTGCCCGAAATATTGATCTATATCACTTCATTCTTAGCTAAATTCATCTCGTATAGAGGCAAGTATATTATAGAGGCAGGTGCAATTAGAGGCTGGTACTATTACAAGAGGCAAATCAATATTGGGGCAAATTAAGAAGCTCCCCAGATTAAATGTGGGGCGATTTAAGCATTGTTTTCCTTTAAATGACTGCAATCCATCAATGTATTTGATTTTTAATGGCTTTTTAGGGTTCCGTAGCCAAATGGCTACGGAACCCTTATGGACTCGTCATGTCTGTCTGTCTGTCCGTCCGTATGTCACAGCCACTTTTTTCCGAAACTATAAGTGCTGTTGAAACTTGGTAAGTAGATTTATTCTGTGAATCGCACTAAGATTTTCACACAAAAATAGAAAAAAAACAATAAATTTTGGGGGTTCCCCATACTTAGAACTGAAACTCAATTTTTTTTCATCAAATCCAGACGTGTGGGATATCTATAGATAGATCTTCAAAAATGATATTGAGGTTTCTAATATCATTTTTTCTAAACTGAATAGTTTGCGCGAGAGACACTTCCAAAGTGGTAAAATGTGTGTCCGGGGCGGACACCCCTTGTAACTTCTAAAATAAGAGAATGACATGTAAACTTCCAACGAAAATTGGTTTGAACGAGATCTAGTTAGAAGTTTTTTTAATACGTCATAAATCGTGAAGCGCAATTTACCAAGTACGGGAACCCTTCGTGCGCGAGTCCGACTCGCACTTGGCCGGTTTTTACTAGTGTTGCGTTTGCTAAATTAAATATCTGTATGAAATAATCGCTTTATATTTTTTTATTGGAAGTGCAAAAGACGTACGTACGTATAGGTACTCTATTCATCACGATACAACGTAAAAATTCACCCTGATCTCCTGTAATGTAATAAAGCTTTTCAAGCTGAGTTATTTAAAAAAAAAGTCTACTTCCCATTTCACATACACAAAGGAAGTGTATGTCTCTCACGATCTATCCATCTTTTCTCCATCCGAATATTCATGACGTCAAATGCATTTCATCCATCTTCGTCTTATGCAATACTTTCTATAAAATGAAGTTATGGAACCTTCTAAGTACAATATCGAAGTCTACAAATGTAGACCAATTTCCTGGCTGTTCTATATTGTGGTATCGTGTGTAATTGCATATTCAATTGCAATTGGTAACGACTTCCAACAAGGCTGTTATATGTGCAGCGGTAGCCAGTATCGCTTCTTGTATGAGGTACTGAGTTTGGCATCTAGGCATTTTGATAATTTAAATCAATAGTCTAATAATCCACAGCTAAAATCTGCAAGTATGTTTGTTTCTGAAAAAACTTATTTTTCATTAATGATACTTGATAGCAGAATAGAATTCTGCAGGGTTGCCTGGATTTACCTAGCCGCAATCTACTGCTGAGTCAATATATAGTGATCGCTTGGGCTATGGGTTCGGTGCCCGAGTTAGACAAAGTTTTATTTGGGTTTCTTATGTCGAATTTACAGCAGCAGCAGCACGGATTCTGTATTTGTGGTTTTGTGTCCTGCGTATTAATTCGCCGCTAGAGGCGCTGTTGTAGCGTAAGGTCTCCGATGTGTCAAACTCCACTGTTTGTGTTGCAAGTGGGAGGGTTTTTTCCTAATTATATTATTATTGTGAATATTTTGCGATATCTCCGATCAGTTATGGCAAATATGAGTTACAGGTCAATGAATGTCGGTGCTTTAAGGTATTAAATATGATTTAGATGTAAATTTAGTTTTCACGCCCCTAGTAGGTAGGTACGTAACAAACTTTGACAGCTATATACTTCTGGACCGTAGTCAACGTTCCAAGTTTAAACAGACGTTAATTAGTTCATCCTCATTGATGGCAATAGGCTTGACACCTATATCAAGGGATGATCAACAATTTAGCCATATACTTATCTCCAATATCTGGCTATATTTGGGTGGACTGAGGCAATGATGTTTTTTTTGGGACTTGTCCAAGCACTATTCCCAAACCACTGCAACTCCTGAAAGCCAGAATCAACAGTGGCGACCACCAGAAAAGCAACGAGGGGAAGCTCGACGTAGTACCGGAGAATAAATTTAACTTGGATCCCGCAACGAAATTAATCAGAAAAGAATAACTGAGGAGTAGAAAAAAAAACCTAGACTAAAAACGCTGTGAAAACTGAGAGACCAACATATAAAGATGGTCGGGAGAAGAATATATGTTACGACCTCAAATGAATTGAGACCAGAGAAAAGTGTATGGACAATCAACTTTGCCCTTTTCCTTGCCGAATTCACTTACGCAATAAGGCTGCAGCCACTGCGGGGCACGGACCCATCCTCAGAGAGGTTTGATTCTGAATTTCAAAGAATCAGTGAGAGTTGATCCTTGTAAACTACGGGTATTTAACGTCAGTTCAGTTAGACTAGAAGCCAACCCCAACAAACTTGGAAAAGGGCATGGCATATGATACAACATACAACATACCAAAGACTCCAGACCACCACAACTTTTCTCAAAGACTTCCTCTAACAATACAACACAATGAGACGGACTTCCTGACTGATCTAAATTGCACTGTTGTAGCTGATCGCATATTCATTGTACACTGCCAGTAATTGGTAACAGAATGTAAGAACTTTATATTGTGATAGGGTAAGATACCCAGTTATTGGCACTTTAAGGAGTTCCTCCCCTAGCTTCGTAATCAAATGCCCAGAAAATCATATTGAAATGCACTAGCATACTAAAATTATAATGACATCGAAGAAAATCCAGTGAAATAGTAAATATACATATTATTATATTTTCACTGATTTATAAAAAAAACTATCTCAAATCCTATTGCTGGCATCACAGATATAAATCTAATTAGATGACGTAATTATATGTATTTCGCGTGTCATAAAACGGAGTAAAATTACGATCAATGATCGTAATTTGAGCTTTTCATTTAGCATTATCGGCACCGGAAATCGAGAAATCTAGAAAAATGCCTAATTATGCCATTTTGAACAGTAACGACTGTATAGAAAAAACCGGCCAAGTGCGAGTCGGACTCGCGCACGAAGGGTTCCGTACTTGGTAAATTGCGGTTTACGATTTATGACGTATTAAAAAAAAACTACTGACTAGATCTCGTTGAAACCAATTTTTGGTGGCAGTTTACATGGTAATGTACATCATATATTTTTTTTAGTTTTATCATTCTCTTATTTTAGAAGTTACAGGGGGGGGGGGGGGGGACACACACATTTTACCACTTTGAAAGAGTCTCTCGCGCAAACTATTCAGTTTAGAAAAAAAATATATTAGAAACCTCAATATCATTTTTGAACCTATCCATGGATACCCCATACGTATGGGTTTGATGAAAAAATATATTTTTAGTTTCAGTTTCAAGTATGAGAACCCACAAAATTTATAGTTTTTTTTTATTATTGTGTAAAAATCTTAATGCGGTTCACAGAATACATCTACTTATCAAGTTTCAACAACGTAGTTTTTATAGTTTCGGAAAAAAGTGGCTGTGACATACGGACGGACAGACAGATATGACGAATCTATAAGGGTTCCGTTTTTGGCCATTTGGCTACGGAACCCTAAAAAGTAGGCATTGGAAAAAATTTCCGATGCCTCGGGCATTGGAAATGTTTTCTTTCATTGGGAAGTAAATTTGTTATTATATTGTGTGTGAAAAAGTGGCACGCTTGGTTTTCATACAGATGGAGGGACTTGCGTTATCTTGTTAGATTCATGTCACTGACTGGCATAGAATTACAACATTGCGTAATCTATGGTTTTCTTATTTTTAACCTATAAACTCAGAAGTGCCTATAACTGGAGGGATGCCAGCGATAGGAAGGTTTACCCTAGTATACTTTCATCTTACCTGGGCTTTGGTATCACGTGTTGGGTTTTCCTTATTTAATAAGCAAAGGTTACAGAGCATGCAGCAATGTAGTGTGTGATAAGTATAATTGATTGGCCTGTCTCACGATGGCAATGAGTTCTAGAAGTCGTAAGGGGCAAGGGCGCTCAAAACGGAATGTATTAATAATAACTACTTATTTATTAACCCCCGCCGGCAAAAGAGGGGTGCTATAAGTTTGACATGTGTTGTTGTGTCTCAGTGTGTATCTGTGTGTCTGTCTGTGGCATTATAGCTCATAAACGGATAAACAAATTTTGATTTAGTTTAGTTGAGTTTAGAGTGTAGTTTTTGTTTTTTCTTTGTTTGAAAGGTGATTTTGTCGAGAGTGTCTTTAGCTATG
Source organism: Orthosia gothica (assembly GCA_949775005.1). Lineage (NCBI taxonomy): Eukaryota > Metazoa > Arthropoda > Insecta > Lepidoptera > Noctuidae > Orthosia > Orthosia gothica. Next base: position 20,435,897 of record OX459054.1, on the reverse strand, counting down.
TTTGAATAAAATCGGTTCAGCCGTTCAAAAGTTATGGGCGTTTTACTGTTTGAATCGGGGTGTTTTCCCAAGATAAATGTGTCAGGGGTTTTAAAATTTTAAAATTTTACTTTTGTAAATACCTATGTGCTTGCAAGCTGATGGCTTCCACCGCTTTTAAAGTAATTTTTAAGACTTTCCATGATTGATATCGTACACAATCTGTCGAAAGTAAGGATTTAACTCATCTGGTGGTAGAGTAGAAAGATATCTTTGACATTGTAATCAGAAAAAAATATTATTCAGTTTTTCAAATGTTTTCAATCGAAATAACGCAAGCGTTAGAGGATGTACAAAAGTATTCACTAAGCGACAGGTTGCTAGTACACTTGCCTGAGGCGAATACGATCACGAACCGCTCATCACAATACAATCTACATTTCTCCGATCTTTCTTACTTTCAGCATCAAAATCAAAATCAAAATTTATTTATTCAATTAGGCCATTAAGCGGCACTTTCGAACGTCAAAAAAAAAATTAAAGCTAATATTAATTGATTCTACCGTCCATTCGGAAATGTAGCTTGTTGTGGAGAAGAATGGACAAGAAACTCCACACTTACTACTCTTTAAAAAAAAATGTGTTTTACAAGTAGTTGGTTACATTATCCCGTTGAAAAAAAAATACATTTATGTGAGAACGATGTAAAAAAATAAAAAAAAATAACGCACTTACAAGCTTACAAGCTTCTACAGTAAAACAAACAATTAAAAATACAATAAATAGGTAATTAAAAACAGGCGGAGGCAGCTAAGTTATGACCAATCCCAACTGATGGCGCCCGTTCACGAACATGACACATGGATCGGCACCACTCAGCTCAACCATCATGAAGGGAACCGAATGATCCAACACACGTGCCATCATCAGAGAGACATTAGAGAGAGCATGACACACTATCAACTGCCAGGGCACACTGAAGTCAACGAACGACACAAAGGTACAGCAAATGGTAGATTTACAGTTGGTACAAAGTACTCACATATGTGCTGTGCAGTTATATAATACAAAAATAAATTGAGTTTATACAACACAAATACATTCATTCAGTCTTCAGCAGGTCCAACAATACTTCAGAACTTTTCTGCTTATAACTTGTTATTGTGCCCTAGAGACTGTGGAGCTGGACTAGCGTTGAGCCAAGCATTTTTATCAGCGATGTAATCCCCCAACCCATAATATGCCTGCCTGCATAGTGTGCGTTTTATAAAAGTTTTGAATTTCGCCTCATTCAGTTCTAGAATGTGAGGCGGTATTTTATTGTAACATTTTATACAGTACCCCATAAAAGATGACGCTACCTTAGCCAGCCTGAAACCTGGTTGAATTAATTGGTCCCTATTTCTAGTAACATAACTATGTCTATCGCTGTTTTTACTAAAAAGATGTAAATTCTTTCTCACGTACATGATGTTTTCGTAAATATATTGACAAGGTACCGTCATGATGTTAATGTCCTTAAACAGTTCCCTTAGAGAATCGCGCCGGCGAAGATTGTATATCGCTCTGATGGCTCGTTTTTGCAGAATAAAAATTGATTGAATGTCTGCAGCCCTTCCCCATAGTAATATACCGTAAGACATTATGCTATGAAAGTAACTAAAATAGACCAGCCTCGCGGTATCTACATCAGTAAATTGACGAATTTTTCTAACAGCATAAGCTGCCGAACTTAACCGCCCCGCAAGTGATGTTATATGAGGACCCCATTGTAACCTTGAGTCTAGCGTGATCACCAGGAAAACTGTTTTGTCGACGAATTCTAGCTTCTCGTTGTTTAATATAATGTCACAATCATAACTTTTGACATTCGGCAAGGCAAATTTTATACACTTAGTTTTCTTAGCATTTAAAACTAAATTATTAGCAGTGAACCAATTCAGAACTTGCTGCAATGCATTGTTTACGACGACAACTATTTATCTTAAAAATCAGAGAAGTGTCGTCAGCAAATAACACCATGTTTAGTTTGTTTTTCAATATTTTAGTCATGTTTAGTTGGTTTTTCATCATCGTATATACTATAATTTTTATTGCAATCTTAATTATTTTAGGCCAATAAACGACAGCTATTGAAAATAATCATCATCAGCATTTTAATTTTTCCACTGCTGGGACACAGCCCTCCTCTCTGTGAAAGAGGGAATAGGTCTTAATCGACATGTAAAAGTGTTTGTACAAACCAACTTACAGAAATAAAATCATTTATCATTTATCATTTAATCCACCACGCGGGCCCAGTGCGGTTTGGTTCTAGCCAGGACATGCCGGTTTCCTCACGATGTTTTCCTTCACCGTTTCGAGAGCAGTGGTGATGAAACAGTTTAAACATAGTAAGTGCCTGCCTAGGTTCGAACGCATGACCTACAACTTGTAAGTCGCGGCCCTCTATTGAAAATAAAACTTCGTAATATAAGTTATTCTCAACAGAAGTGGCATTCAGAAATTGTAAACTTTTCTGAATACATCCGTCACTTCCTGGAAAATAGCCTCCACCACCAAAAAATAAAAATAAATCTTTTCTGGTGCCAATACATCTGAATTATCTGATTTAAAATTCGTCTTGTAACCAAAAAAGATTTCTGAAAAAGACGCGGTTAAGTTCATCAGCGTCTTCATATATTTCATAAAACCTTTGTATTTCTGCTAACATCCCAAAAATAAGCGGTACAATGGCACCCATTAGGTAACTTACATCACGATTAACGTTCGGGTCGCGTATTTGTGTCTCGGTTAAAATCTGCACGATTTGGGTGCGATGCGCCGGCGCCGGGGCATGTGACGTATGGGAGTCAATTGGTGATCGATGCAAGCCTTTTTTGGGTATTTAGTATCGGTAAATTGTTTATTTTATTACATGCCAGCTCCTTCTTTGTTATGTGGTGCAAAAGCTGTCTGAGTTAATTTATTTAAGTAGTAATTCTGTTGTCAATTAGTTTCATTTTAACTGTTGTATTTATCTACCTATTTGGTAAACCTTAAATTGTCTAATTACTAGAGTAAATTGTACAAGTCTAACACAGGGGATTTGTGTGGATTTGATTTTCGACATTTTAAGTTAGCCTATCTATTATATTGTTAACAAATTTTATCTTAAGCTTTCAAAAAAATATGAATAATCACTGAATGGGCATCCAAGTTCCAATTTTATTCTTGAATTCATCACAATAAAATTTAATTCATCAAAACAATTACAAAATGCCTTCATAATCTATCTGACCTTGGCTCACCATTTTCTCCGGCAGCTCTAGATTCTACGGCCCAAGTGGCACAGTAGTGCACTGCCCGCTTTCTGAGCTCAAGGTCATGAATTCGAAACAATGGGACATTTTTTTGTTTTACTTCCGAGACAAGACATATTGTTTTTGGCTAGAAATTTCAAGGAGCTTAGGAAGACCGATGACAAAGGACGCTTAGAACGAAAAATACTCTTTTTGATGATGATGAGGCTTGTATTGACGCTGCTCAACTCCATACCACCAGCCCCGGAAGACATAGTTTCCTTATGATTAAAAGACGATTTATGTGGTTTTATAAGACAGAAAAATTTATAAAACCCCTGACACATTTTTATTGGATAGTACGTAATTTATTTAGTAGTAGACTCACTTCGATCGACAACCTATTTAACTTCTAATTATGACACGATGTCTTGCGAAAACACCTCGATTTAAACAGTATCACGCCCATAAAAACAAAAAAAAATACGAAATCAAAATCGGTTCACTCGTTTAGGAGCTATGATGCCATAGAAAAACACACAGGTATACACGCCAAACTTATAACACCCCTCTTTTCCGGATCTGTCGGTCTGGCGACGCTTGGGGAAGACGCTAGGTGGTTAGGAATAGTTTATAAAGAATTGTAATCAAATTGATACTGCCGGAACATATTTAAGTAGCTATTTTGTTACGCTTACTTTGATAGCCCTGAGTAACCTTGTCAGGGCTTCGCCCGAGCCCTGAATACCCAATCATGCATTTGGCACAGAATACGTGCACAAAAAAGCATTTGTTTAATTATTTGCTCTCAAAACGGTGTAGGAAAACATCGTGTGGAAACCGGCATGTCCTAGAATCAAAAATTCGAAGACATGTGACATCCACCAACATGCACTGGGCCCGCGTGGTGGGTTACGGCCCATTCCCTCTCACAGAGAGGAGGCCTGTGTCCCAGCAGTGGGAACATTAAAATGCTGATGATAATGATGATTGTATTAAGGATTTTGGTGTCTTTTAAATAACAAGCATGTTAGAATGGTTTCTGATTTTATGTCGCTAATTCGATGCTGGAGATCTCCTTTGTTTGGCCAAAATTAACGCAGTGGAAATGGCAAAAACTTATGTTGATAATGCTACCCGTCGCCTATCATTGAATCAGAACCCTATATTCCAAATCATGTCCTTTAACTGGACTCCAAATCGACTTATGTCATTGACAGTTCTGACTTGTTATTAAGTTTTCCGTTTTCATGGCAACGGAGTAGAGTGGATGTCTTTCAAACTTAGTTCTAGAGAACTGGAACTACGGTACTACTGACCTGGTTGTACAGTACCTTTTCCATTACTACTTCAGGTCCTACATAGGGTCATGTAGTAAGTGGTCTGGTTACCACAACCATAGAATACCATACAATTTGATTTCTAAAACAAAATATACAAAGACTCCTCCATGTTTTTCCGTCGGTTAACAAACGGATATTTCGTGGAAGAGTAACGATTTAGAGAATTCCAACACACGAAGATTCTACATACAATAAACTTAGAATCCTTGGTGCCGAATTCTCACAAAATTTTGTACTGCAGAATACAAAAATGCTAATTATATTCCTTTACCAGAATCCGATGTTAGTTAGAGATAAGTTCTCACATAAAACATTAACCTTCGCTTGTTCCTAATTAGTATAATCTTATCTTTGTAAAGGAATGCGTCGGTACAGACCAAGTTCTTGTAAATTACGAGTACCTACTAACCGTTGTATGCGGTTTTGTTACCATGAAATGCTGGTCCAGTGGTTACGGCCCCAATTTACGAGTTATAAGTCGTGGGTTCGAACCCGAGCAAGCGCTTTTGTTTTTGTAATTTATTTTTATCACAACTGCTCTCAAAACGGGGATAAAAACATCGTGAAGAAACCGACATGCCCTAGAACTAAACCTTCGAAGATATGTGACATCGACAAACCCACACCATGTCCAGGAGTCCTGTGTCCCATCAGTGGGAATGTTAGATCATTAAAAGGCATTTTTGAATGTCAAAATTTACAGGTAGGGTTCCCCTAGTCGACGGCACGATCTATTTTGTGCGTGAGGTTGAAATGCATGCTATTTCATCCGACAACACATGGGAAAAGAGATAGATGCTTTGATGAGCAGTAACAACCTAGTTTGCGTACGAATTAGCACTTTTGCAAATTTGTATCGAAATGGATGATGATTTAGGACGAAAACTAGGGTGCGAAATTTTATGAACAGACCTTTGGGAGTCTAGATATAATGAAAAAACGACTAAATGTATATTTTCAAAATAAAATTATTTGGATTGTTGAATTACAGTTACTAATATATCCCTGTATGGAGGCCGTTTTGCAATTTCCCTTCTTCTTATGGTATTTATTTCCGCCCAAAGAAAGAAATTTGTGTTGAAATATGGAATTTTCGACGCTCATAACTTTCAAATATATATCTTTTTTACTGTTTTGTTTCCATACAGGGCTAGATAATGATGAAACAAATTGATAACATTTTATTTTGAATGTACATCATCAAACAGTGGAGTAATCGCTAGACTACGTTTGTATGGAAGAATTTTCGACTAGTGTAACCATAATAGAATAAGAAGTGGTTCAGGCTCGCAAACAGGGAACTCACTGTGCAGTTCTATGTCTCTGTATGATTAATATCTGAATACGATTGTCCATAGTCTGTGACTCTTATTATTAAGACATTAACCTCCTTATCGGAGATTACGAAATTGTTAACGTGTTCAATTTTAAATTCCATTCTAATTTGATACGAAATGATTACACATTCTAATCAAATCTAACTTGCATTGGCAAGTCAGATTGCCCACAGTCCCACTACAGGGCTAAAGTCCCACTGCAATGCAAAATATATCTTTGCCACAATATGGTGTTATCTGCTGAGAAATTGATGATGAAGTATACGTATATTCAGCTTAATTTCGTAAGAAATAAGAGTATAGTATAGTATTCTGTGGAAAATGTCGTTGGTTGTACATTTTTCACGCTGTTTTGTTTCAATTTAATTTAATACTATTTTGGCGCTTTAGCCATTTAGCCATTCTACAAACGATGTATAGATTTTAAGTCATAAAAATAAAACTAAAGACTCGGCTATTCTCCGAATCATAATAAAATTGCCCAGTGGGTCCAGTCAACCCATTCAAAATGCGATTGGGTTGAGTGATCCCGCGGGTCCATTTCGTGTGGGTACAGTTGACCAAAGTAAATAAAATTAAGTGTAATGGCTTAACGTGCTTACCAAGGCTCGGGAAGAGTTATTTAAATAATCTTTTATAAATCTTTCGGAATGCATCCCAAGCACAGAATTATTAGTTTACAGTGATATTCGTGTTGTTTTACGACTTTGACGTTGAGGAAGTCGCGGGCTGAAGCTAGTTATACATAAATGTCGAAAGTTTGTAAGAATTAATGTTAATTACTCATTCACGCAAAACCTACTAAATGGATTTTGAGACAACTAAAAATATAACTAAATAAACAACCATAGCTTTTATTAGCGATTAGAATAACTATAATTAAAACAATAAAAGAAAGACTAACATCAGAATAACTATAATTTATACAGATATTGGGACAAGAACCTATTAATACATCGCGGATGACAGGTAGGATAGGATAGATGGACCTCTTTTCCGCACTTAGATCATTTGGTCCGTTGCGCGTGCAGGCCTCCTCTCTGTGAGAGGCCGTAATTCACCACGCGGGCCCAGTGCAAGTTGGTGGATGTCACATGTCTTTGATTTATTTTTGGTTCTAAGACATGCTAGTTTCCTCACGATGTTTTCCTTCACCGTTTTGAGAGCAGTGGTTATGAAATTAATTTACACAAAGTATAGCACCTGCCTGGGTTCGAATCCACGACCTACAACTTGTAAGTCGCAGCCGTTACCACTGGGCCATCACAGCTCTCCCGTGGCGACAGGCATAGTGTCACAAATAATCCCATCATTTCTGATGTCATAATGTTATTCTGTCCTTCTGCATAAACTCTTTACTTAAATGAGTCAAATAAAATTATGTTTTTAATTATATATTGTCAATATTGGAAAAACAATAATCTAGGTGACCAGTCTACTTTAACCTACGAATCCATAGTTCAAAATCTTTGATTTTATAACCTGCAACAATCCACCACCAATGGGTTAGTCCTTGAAAGGACTTGCATGATGCATACAGGGATAATGAAAGATGAAAGATCGATAAAATGTTTATTGTGCATGCCCAGGACAAAAACTGACACGCCAATACATAAATTAGGTACCTATACTTAAACTTAACCCTTAACAATCGTATAAGTAGTGCTTAAATTATGTTAGTAAAGACAAAGTTACGACATACTGTCTTAATTTAACGTATATAAGGAGTGTCCAGAAACCAAGCAGAAGCATGTCGTGATTCGTCGATTCGTCAGAGTCATCGTCAGCGTCACAGCGTCATGAGGACCCACAGATATAGCCGGTAGGTGCCCCATTTCAAAAAACCCTCCGGACGGGGCCTCTGTGAGTTGGCTTCGGCGCTTCGTGAGCCTCTCAAAGATCCGGGATCAAAGAGTACCAAGACATGTTGAAGACGTTGTAAAATATAATTGAGATTTTTGAAAAAAACTATGTGCAAGTTTTTATTTAATGGTTTAAAATTCCTGAATCTGAACGGCACAAGAAATCTGTACATCAGTATTTATAAACCAAACAATCTTATTACATATTTACACAAATAATTTTCAAGATTATCACTTATATAAACAGTTAATAAGTAAATACACACATAAAATTACTTAACTAAAAACAATAATTTATCTGTACCATCATAAGACAAATATGTATGATATTATTAATTAAACATTACTTTGGCAACCACAAAGGTATATAATATATATATATATATAATATATATATATAATATATATACTATTATAATATATGCTGATTTTGATGCATTTCGATATCATGATCCTGCCTTGCAGAAGATCTTTGCCTTAATTTATTTATATAAAATTCTTGCCATACCTTTCTATTACTCTTTACTAAAACCAAAAAAAAATGACAATAACATTGGTTGTAAATAAAACAGGATTATATATAATGCACGTACAAAAATCTTACTCCTATTTCGCATAAAAATCAAAACAAAAGTAGACAAAATGGTAATGTCGCCCAATGTAAATATCAAAATGGCGATGTAAAACCGACGCCACTTGTTAGTAGCAGTAGATGCGCTGGAACTGCGAAAAAGTGAATACACAGTGCTGGTATAAAGAAAAGTGTACAGTATCGCAAGCAAATATATAAAAAACATCCCAAAATACCAATTAAACTCATTTGCATATATATAAATTGGAGGTGCAACCAACGGTACGCCCCAAGTAACGAAACAACTTTTTAAATAAATCCTTTGGATATTCCCACTGAAAACGTTAACAAATTCCACGTAAAACATACGGCTCATAACTACCATCCAGTAACCCCTCACAGATAAGAAGTACCACATTAAATATTGGCAAATATTTACCGAGTAAATGTTTACAGTGAAAAGTTTTTTGTGATAATCATGAACCATAATTAATAAAATGTATGAAAACTGTGCCAACATCAAGTTAAGGTACACGTAGTTCCTGTAATTGCGAAATGTTTTCAAGATACACCATGATATCACTCCGTATATCAGACCAAGTATTGCCACCGCACAATAAGTCCATTGAACATACGCCAGCGTCTTTAATTCGACTTTCGTCTGAATGTCACTGACACAGTTTTGTTTGATGCACTTTCAATGTCGAAAAAGTATTTATAAACTTGACACTGAGCACTACCACGCCGTTATAATAGTTTTAAGTTATCACCAAACGCTTCATAACGGTATCAATTGTAAAGCCGCGGGTCCTGTGTCTGATCTCTCTTCAGTCGTGTCGAATTGCCACCCTATTCGATAATGGAGTGGGAAAATAGAGATTGCACTGGAATGCACCTTTAGTTGCTCACACTCTTAAATACTATAATTTATACCGCGCTGATGCCTAGTCTTCGATTATATTGATCACTGTAGCCAAAGTTTGTCTGGAGAACCGAACAAACAACTTGAATCGAACAAGTTTAAAATGAACTGGAATAATAAAAGATTATTCTACAGCGTTCCAAATTGTGTTTCACTCTCCTTGTTATTTTCCTGTTTGGCATTTTCCTGTTGTATTTTTGTTTCTAAGAGGCCAGTATGTCGAATTGCGTATATTAATTAAATACCTAAATAATTTACGATTCCACCATACACATCTATACTATATCCATACTAATATTATAAATGTGAAAGTAACTCTGTCTGTCTGTCTGTCTGTTACCTTTTCACGCTTAAACCGCTGCACCGATTTAGATGAAAGTTGGTATGAAGATAGTTTGAGACCTGGGAAAGGACATAGGCTATATAGGTAGGGTAGGGTAGGTTAGGGTAGGGTAGGGTAGGGTAGGGTAATGTAGGGTAGTGTAGGGTAGTGTAGGGTCGGGTAGGGTAGGGTAGGGTAGGGTAGTGTAGGGTAGGGTTGGTTAGGGTAGGGTAGTGTAGGGTAGGGTAATGTAGGGTAGTGTAGGGTAGTGTAGGGTCGGGTAGGGTAGGGTAGGGTAGTGTAGGGTAGGGTAGGGTAGGGTAATGTAGGGTAGTGTAGGGTAGTGTAGGGTCGGGTAGAGTAGGGTAGGGTAGGGTTGGGTAGGGTAGGGTAGATAAATGTTTGGTCTTTTTATGGCAAAACAAAGTTTGCCGGGTCAGCTAGTTAAAATTATAAACGCGAAAGTAACTCAGTTTGTCTGTTACCTTTTCACGAATAAACCGCTGTACTAATTTAGATGAAATTTTGGTATGGAGATAGTTTTAGCCCCTGGGAAGGACATAGGATAGTTTTAATCCCAGCAATCATCCTTAAGGGGACGAAAAAGGGGATGAAAGTTTGTATGGTGAACTAATAATTTCTCAAATAAGGCGGCCTTATAATATTTTTACGCGATATAAAAATAGGCTATTCGAAGTACTAATGCTACGCAGACAAAGTCGCGGGCAACAGCTAGTATACATTAGCTAAAAATAAATAAATATAGATAAATTGGCTACTTACACCTTATACAAACATAAAAAAACAGTTTCAAGAGTTTGATGCCAACGAAGCCGCGTGCAACACCTAGTCTTTAATATTTTGATCGCTATACAGGATTAGTTTGCCAAGTGTACGTGGATAGCAAAACCAGAAACTATGAGGAATTGCAAAAAACACTCAAAGACTGTTTTAGATGAAAACTAAGACTGCGTCATTGGGTTTTTGAAAAACCACTCCTAGCCAGGAATCGTGCCCGTTGAGTTTTGAAAAAAACCGGCCAAGTGCGAGTCGGACTCGCGCACGAAGGGTTCCGTACCATTATCGCAAAAAACGGCAAAAAAACAAGTTTGTTGTATGGGAGCCCCTCTTAAATATTTATTTTAATCTGTTTTTAGTATTTGTTGTTATAGCAGCAACAGAATTACATCATCTGTGAAAATTTCAAATGTCTAGCTTACACGGTTCATGAGATACAGCCAGGTGACAGACAGACAGACGGACAGTGGAGTCTCAGTAATAGGGTCCCGTTTTACCCTTTGGGTACGGAACCCAAACAACACTCGCCGTATTATTATGTACACCATCTGGTAGTGTCGATAATAAGGGTCAAATTCTGGGCATTGATGACATGTTATTTAATTGTTTTGTTATTTATTGTATATTAAGCAACTTATTTTTTTTATTTCCTCATTTTAAACAATGCTCCACCATTTTGTCTCTTCACCAACCTTTGCCACCACCATAGAAATATGGCCACCACCATTGTACCTTTGTGCAAGATATTTAAAAAAAAAAAATGTCATACGGCAACCTTATGGCAGACCTAATTTGAACCTATTCACTGTTGAAGTCTTGACTGAAAAATTGAAAATAAATTAAATTTTTCAGTCAAGACTTCAAGAGTGAATTGGTTACTTCTAGGCAAGCGACCACATCATCGCTTACCATCAGGTGGGTGAGGTCAAGCTATCAATAATAATAAAATCTCCGTGACTCTTTTGATTGTTTTTTTTTTCTCCATTCCATAAAGTTTCGAATTTGGCCATCTACGCTAACTTGAAAATCTCATCATGTCGCCTCATGAGTGCCTGGGAAAGGTACTCAGGGGGTGATCGTGGGGGTATCTTCTGTGTGGTTGGGATATCTTCTGTAATATGATAGGTACCTATGTATAGGTAATTGATTTTGCAAATGGCATGCATTGACGGAAGTACATACATAAAATAATAATTACTAATGAGCAGATTGTGTGTTTCATTTGTTTTCGTGGTAGTGGTCTTAGAGACTATTCCTGTAAGTTTGAAAATATCAAGGTGTATGTAATAAATTTGTTTTGTTTAGTAAAGAATTCTGTTGTATGTTGATAATTAAAGTATCATTACGGTAATTACTGAGTCACTAACATTTAAGTTGTAACATTCAATGGTTACGAGGAACTTTGACTCCTGAGATACAAGTATCTTTTTACTTAGTTCAGGAGCCAGCTGTTCAACCTGATTCTGACTCCCTTTAGTACAAATGTTTAGTGTATAATTAACCTTGTGTTACTGTTTTGTACAATAAATTTATTTTTGTTTGTTTTTGTTTTGTTTGATCTCAAAGTATCGGCAATTTTCCGGTTATTGATTTTATAACTACGATTCCCTTTTACGTCCAAACAAGAGAAGTTAATAACATAAAGCTAAGATGTCGTCATGCGGAGCAAAGCTGCCCACCTCGGCAGTTCTGCATTCTTCACGCAAAGGTCAACAATCAGGGCGAGACTGCATTAAACTGTCTCTATCACTTCAAATTGTATTAAGTTAGGATAATTGTTTGAGTGTTGCAATGTCTAGCGAGTTGTAGTTGTGCAGGTATTTTAACTTAAGGTTACACTAGTCGAAAATTCTTCCATACAAACGTAGTCTAGAGATTACTCCACTGTTTGACGATGTACGTTCAAAATAAAAAATGATATCAATTTGTCTCATCATTATCTAGTCCTGTATGGAAACAAAAATGTAAAAAAAATAAGTTATATTAATTTCAACACTAATTTTAACGCATCTTTGGGTGGCAATAAATACCATAAGAAGAAGGAAAATTGCATAACGGCCTCCATACAGGGATATATTAGTAATTCAACAATGCAAACAATTTAATTTTGAAAATATACATTTAGTCGTTTTTTCATGATATCTAGACTCCCAAAGGTCTGTTTATAAAAAACGCGCGCTCGTTTTCGTCCTATATCATCATCCATTTCGCTGCAAACTTGCAAAAGTGCTAATTCGTACGCGAACTAGCTTCTTACTGCTCATCACAGCATCTCTTTCGCAAGTGTTGTCGGATGAGATAGCATGCATTTTAACCCCGCGCACAAAATAGTTCGTGCCGTCGACTAGTTCAACCGTTATTGTCGTCACAAGAAGCACAGCTGAAAGTCTGACGAGTATTTCTTGAATGAGGCTTAACATATGGGAGAGCCAGGCAAGGGGGGCAAAGACACTATTACGGCGGATTATGCTATTCATTATTCTAATATAATGAGTCTTCCTTCTACCAACCCTTTTTTATCTTGAAAAATGCTCATACATATTGCGCTAACACGCGGAGATAGCGCAGTTATGTGGGACTCCAACACACTAAAACTCCACGGTGTCCTTCTGTGTCGCTTATGGCGGGAACACGGGCACGCGTTAGCACTCACCGCGAACCTGCCGCAGCTGTCCGTAACCCCCATCACCGGCGCACCAGAACACACTGTTCGATGTGACCACCCCAGGGACCAAACCATCACATGGGCGCCAAATGATTCCGTGTATGGCACCCTTGGTCCCCCTGTGACGGGTCAAGGTCAATGGCCCCGCCACCTACCATTTTTCGGCCACAGGGGATAGGGAGAGCGGCCAATGCTATATCGACACTCCTCCTCCCCTATGGCCCCACCGCGTCCGCCATCAAACGGTGAAATTGTGTGGGACCTGGGACGCTCCTTAAGACATCGCGGCCCGCATCAGTTGCGATGTCGCCTGTTACCAAGCGGCACCGCAACCTACTAGTTGGCCGCTACATTAGGCTTAATCGGCAAAAGCCCTGACGAGTGGACCCCCTCGGTTTCCTCATCGCTTCACCGCGGGTGGCCAAGCCACGGTTACTGAGCCCCCCCGCCTCGACAATGCAGGTACCCACCGGGAGGTTCCTTCTACCATCCCTGACTTGAACAATGTAGCACTAGAAATCATCGAAGAATTACTCGTGATAAAAAAAGAGGAAAAAAATCTTTGGATACAACATAGTACTTGGTGACATCGCGGCAGACCAAGACGAAGGAAGAGAAATGATCTTCAGTTTTACCGGAAGGATTGGCACGCTATGGTAGAGAACAGACATATGTAGAAAAAGGTGAGTGAGGCCGTTGCCCACCAGTGGGACATAACGGCCTAATTAGATAGTAGATACATAGATAACTTAAAAAATAAGTTTAACTTGTTGCTTGTTGACTTACCCTCTCCACCAGATGGCGCTACAACCTAGGAGTCTTTAAGTCAAGAGTGAATAGGTTTCTTCTAGGTAAGCGTGCTTCTTCGTCGTCCACATCATCGCTTACCATCAGGTGAGATAGTGGTCAAGCGCGGGCCTATCAATAGTAAATAAAAAACACTAATACATGCATACAACTTACCTACTTTAAACCAGTGCTCGCTCAAGTTATGAACTTAATACCTGCGACATGCCAGGAAGTGCATGCGACCTTGTGACCACTTTCATACGTATGCCACGGCTAAGTTATGCTGTCAGTAAGTTTAAGTTATGAAAGTTATTACGGTTAAGTTGATTGTTGTTTATTGGCTTGTGAATGATGGCTTCATTCTTACAGTTATAGTTTTTTCATCATTTATGTTTTGTTTGTCTTTCGTTACCTTTGCTTATTTGGAACCTTTATGGTTCTTTCCTTTTGGTTGCTCTCTCATATTTCTTCTTTTATTTTAACAAAATTTTTACCCAACTGCTGACGGAGGTGTTTATCAGTCTATGTATGTATGTTTGTTCCTATGTGGCGTAATAGAGACCAAACGAGTTGGTCGAATTTATAATTCTTACGTCAATTGATTCGTCTTAACCTTGCGGGTCACTGGCTACATTAAAATTGGAAAATCCAAAAATGGCGGCTTTTGGTCGCCATATTGGGGAGGCCCAATCATTTTTCTTCTTCCATACCCTTCGTGTGGGGTATCAAAATAAAGAGTTTTAAGAGGTGGTTTCAAAAATATATAATACTCATACGTGTAAATGTACCTTATTCGAAAAAAAAAATGTTAACTAAAAAGTTATAAATAAAAAAGTTGATTCAAAAAATCAAAAAACCCGACTGCTTAAGAAGCGAACTAAAAGGACGTAAACAAGAAGAAAATCTTGCTGTGCCGTCGGAGGATACATCTGGTTTTGGTCAGACAGCTCGCGAAGATGTATCCTCCGACTGCACAGCATGATTTTCTTCTTGTTTACGTTTTTTTTACCCGACTGCCGAAGGAGGGTAATGTTTTTATTTAGTTTGCTTCTTAAGCAGTCGAAATTTTTAGATTTTTTTAACAAACTATTTTTTTGTTACTTTTTCAGATGATTGAGTACTTCATGAATATTTTAAGTTTTTACTTAGGTACCTAATTTTACAGCGACATTGTAAACAATTTATATCCTACTTCTAAATAAAAATGCATAGCTTTGATAATAAATTGTAATTGAATGTGCAGCTTTTTATTATTATGATTTAGAAACGGATAAGGAGACGGATGTGGATACTGTTTTTATAAGCAGCTGACATTTAATTTTGTGGCCCAATGCTTTTTATTTGTAGTGTATTTAGTAGGTGACCTATTTTATATCCTGGATCACTTTAAAGTTATTATGGTAAGCTGCTTAGGTTCGACAGGAAAAACGGATATAATACTAGGCACTGGAAAGTACAATAGAAAGAAAATACGTCTATTTACAAAATACCAAATAATTATTGTGAAATAAACTAATAAGAAAAAACTTTGTTATTTTGTAGAATAATGGATCTAGAATTATGTAACAAGAAATAAAAAAAGACTGGCCAAGTGCGAGTCGGACTCGCGCACGAAGGGTTCCGTACGATTATCGCAAAAAACGGCAAAAAATTACGTTTGTTGTATGGGAGCCCCACTTAAATATTTATTTTATTCTGTTTTTAGTATTTGTTGTTATAGAGACAACAGAAATTCGGGTTTCCCTTGTTTGACCGAAAGGAATTTGACAAATTTTCACTTCCCAAAAAATTTTTCGCATAATTTCATTTGCCAAATTATTACTTAGCAAAAAATCTATTCACAAAAAATTGTAACGCAAACCTAATGTTTGGGAAATTAACGTTTAAACTTTAACTTGTTTACCAACTAGTACTTTTAACATTTTTTATTTAGTCAAATATTTCAGTTACAATAACAGTTTTTACGCAAAATCAAATAAGCCAAATATTTATACTTTTTTACTTTTCTTTTTTTTATTATTTAATGTAGTCGTTCAACATTTCTTTTTTAAATAAGTAATTATCCTAATCTAAATAGTTTAGTTCCGGGTAACCTACTAAAAACAATCTCTATTTTTCTATTAATGCAAGTCGTTTCTGGCACTCGCCGGCCGCTGCCGCGGCACCGCTCGCTACGCTCGCTCGGCTCGTGCGTAGGAGGTCACAGTTTTAACCTAACCTAACCTAACCATTTTTATAATAATTAACCTACTCTAACTACTTCCATAAATAAACTAATACCAAGTAACCATAAATTTGACTTGTTTCAGACAAATTGAAAGAATTAATCGAATTCTGCAACACAAGTCGAAATACTCCGAAATTAAATTGTTAACGTCCATTGCAAAAATTTAAAATTGTAATGTAAAAATATTTTGCATTTAACAAATGATTATATTAAAATAAAATTTCATTTTTTAATTAATTAATTCCCAAAACTTCTTATTTTTGCCTTAATATTTTTTGTCTTATCAAATCATTTCACCAAACGTTTATTGTCTGAAGATTTTTTGCTGTAATAAATCATTTGATTAAAGACCAAATGCCATAATGACATTATACTTGGTAATATTTTGCCAAGTAAAAATTTGACCACATGAAAATGTGCGTACTAAAATTATTCCAAATATTACATTGGTATAAAAAAAGGTTGCTAAAATTTGTTTGGGTAATGAAAATTTGGCAAAATCTTTTCGGCAAAACGGCAGGATCCCCAGAAATTCATTATCTGTGAAATTTCAACTGTCTAGCTATCACGGTTCGTGAGGTACAGCCTGGTGACAGACAGAAAGACGGATCATGGAGTCTTTGGGTCCCGTTTTAACCCTAAAATAATTTCGCTAAGCAGCACCATCATATTTTCCTACAGTTTATGAGATTGTAGAATACGCCAATGTAGAGAAAATCGCGAAGGCACTACAGTTTTCATTTCTCTCCAGCTATGATGAAGAGGTTAAACATTGTCAATTCCTCTTATCTGCAGCCTACATAAATTAAAACAAGGATTATACCAGCTTACCCATGTTATCTACAAATATCAATCAAAACAATAGCCTGGAGGCACTTGACATTAAGAAGCTTATTTATCGAAGATGTATTCATACACCGGGGACAAGCGAGGACGGAAAATGAGGACACAAATATGGTACATGACCGTACAGTATGTTGATGTAGTACACTGGTTCATATGAGGAAGTGACATTTAGGCAGTGCACAGCTTACTATTGAGTACACAGAGCAGTGCAGGGACAGAGGTTTTATTTATTGTAGAAATCGTTGTGGATGCCTGCTTGAGATTCTGTGTGTGTGTGTGATAAATATTAGGTCCTTACCTATGAAATTGGCGTTTTGTCGTACTGGCCACTTTGATCTCAAATAGGTATCTCCTCTTTGGTTTGGAATTCCAATTTTAAATATATACAGCTATTTATTCTTGCTTTTGTGTTTGGAAAACTGTTTTTTTTTTCCTCTTTTGGTTTTTCTTTGCGCCAGTCAGTTTACAAAATGGAAAACTTGAAATATCGCGTTATTTACGAGTACGAGTTCCATCGTGGCACCAGTGCTGCAGAAACGGCTCGAATGATTAATTATGTGTATGGCGACGGTGTCGCAAAAGAAAACACAGTGCGTTTTTGGTTCCAACGTTTTCGTTCTGAAAATTTCAACCTGCCGAACAAGCCCCGTACTTGTTAGCGTTTGGTGGACTAGTACCGGTGTCGTTCACTGCAGCTTTCTGAAATCTAGCCAGACGATTACGGTGGATGTCTATATTGTCAGTAACTGCAAACCATGATGGAAAAGCTAGCTGCTAAACAGCCGAGGCTGGTCAATCGCTCTAAGCCACTGCTGCTTCAGGACATTGTTAGACCACACACTGCACAACAGACGGCTTCCAAATTAGAGGAGCTTCAATTGGAATGTCTAAGACATCCACCGTACTCCCCGGACCTTGCTCCAACAGATTACCATGTTTTTTGAAATTTGGATAACTTCTTGCCAGGGAAAAAATTCAACTCCGATGGGGCAGTCCAAAGCGCCTTCAAAGATTTTATTGATTCCCGTCCGAATGTTTTTTTTAGTAAAGGGATCAATGAACTACCTATGAGATGGCAAAAGTGCATAGATAGCAATGGTATACTTTGATGAAATAAATATATTACATGTAAAAAAAAAAAGGACTATGTTCCTCCCTTACAAAACGCCAATTTCATATGTAAACTGATAGTCTTCAAGTCGCAACATCGCGTATTTATCCATAGTAGATAATGTTATTATGAAAACCTGAGATGCAATAAGGATACGTTAGTTAGATTCTATTTTGCCGAGTGTTCATTGTTTAGACCACCCTGGGCGTTTGATATCGCAGTACGATTTAGGGAATCCTCCTTTAAGGCACTCTACGACTAGTATAAACTCATTTTGGAAATAAAACAAAATGATACAAGGCGACAATGTGAACATCCAAAGACAGGCTGGGAGCAGCTGTCAAATTCAAATCTTTATTGCTCAACACAGTATATAATTAAACATTTCCAGATGTTAGGTGAATGCGCAGTTCACTATGTTGTACCAGTTTAGGCATGCAAAGTTATTATTTAAATTATATAATATCATTAATTATTATTTATATCATACCATGTCATAAATCATTATTAACAATAATGCCACACATTATTACAAAATTACAAAATGTCATAAATTATAATAAAATTATACCATGTCATAAATATCATTAAAATATACAGCTTTTTAATCTGTTACTCAAATAAACAATGTCAACAAATATCACTAAAATATGATTTTAGTGATATTTGTTGACATTGTTGATGACCATGTCATAAATTAAAATGTTATACAATGTCATAGATTGAAATCACAAAATAATTTCAGAGTGTAAAATGTCATAATAATAAATAAATAAAACAATACGTAAAAAAATGTCAGAGTCTAGGACAACACATAATAAATTACAGTAAATAAATGAAAATAAATCGGACTTCAGTGTTCATACTACTATTATTGTACAGATAAATTTCTGTCTGACATGTTGACATGTCATCGATATCATTGCTAATTCATCAATCATCATCATCATCATCAGTCTTTTAATGTTTCCACTGCTGGGACTGAGGCCTCCTCTCTTTAAGGTCGTCAATAGTTAATTACTAAACAAACAAAATATGCAACGAAACTAACAAGTCTCCACTAGTTCACTAGAACGAACACTACTCTGTGTCACATATAGGGTGTGGTCGATTTTACGCGACGAATTGGTTTCAAATTCAAATCAAGTCATTGCTCGAGTTTGGAGGTCTCGGCGACCTTAGCCAAGCCGATTAGTTTGGTGCCTATATACATACTCGAATAGGTATTGCTTAAACCTTTTACTGAGGTCGTTTTTAATAATGCCAACATGTAATTGCATGTGTATGTTGACGGTGTTTTTTTAGGTGGGTTGTGATGTAGATAAATTTAGCTTCCGTATGATGTCTGTGTTTCTCCAAAGCTACAACCTAGGAGTCTTTAAGTCAAGAGTGAACAGGTTACTTCTAGTTAAGCTTGCTCCATCGTCGACCACATTATCGCTTACCATAAGGTGAGATCACAGATTACTCTGTGGGTGAGATAGTGGTCCAGCGCCAGCCTATTTTTTTTTTTTTTACTCTGTGTTGGCTTGCGCTTGACCACTATCTCACCTGATGGAAAGCGATGATGTAGTCGACGGTGAAGCACGCTTGCCTAGAAAAAACCCATTCACTCTTGACTTAAAGACCGATGATGCGTATATTTTTTTTAAATGTTACTCTTTTTCTGTTTGCAGGTGAAGGGGCAAGTTAGTAAATAATGTAGTATCTGTAGTTTTAATAATTCAAATGCATCCGGTTCCTGACCTCAATTAGTTGCAAAAAGGCTAGGCATCAATTGCTTCAGTTTCAAAAATGAAAATAAAGTTGTTTTAAATAGAAATGGCTCGATGCACTTAGTTACTTACAACTAATATTTTCGGTTTATGTAACTTTCTTCGTGATTTGTATAGGTAGCACAAAGTATAGACACAAACAGATAATTCGTAATGAGTTGTGTAAAAGTCCAATTTAAGTAGAAGGGCTACATTTAAGAACAGTCTAGGTATTCCGTATATATATATAAATTATTGTTATTTAATGATATAATGATATAAAAGGCAGAGATCTTCCCCCATTCCGTCCATTCTGTCGGTGTTGTGCTTGTCCTTCATTTTGCCAATTCTTGTAGAACCCATAGAATACAAATAGTTACTAAACAGTAGTAATAGTTCAAACGGTGCCCTAATGCTGTCACTCAAGTGTCGGTCTGTCTGTCTGTCTATCGCTTACACATGTTTTACAGGCAAACAGTTGGAGCTACAGTTTTGAAATTTTCATAGGGTAAGCATCTTGTTAATCCAAAGCCGTACAACTTTTCAATTAATATTTTTAAAAGCGGACTTACACACCATACAGCTAAAAGGGGAGCGAAAAAAAAATTAACCCACCCCATCGAATTGCCACCAAAGTCAGACTTTTTTAACACAATTTTGTCCGAAGAATATTTTAACTTCCCATTGACCTTGAAATTTGGTGATAATGTTTATTATTATGTATATTGTACCAAAAAATACCAATATATTTAAATCAATATTTTCTTTGAAATTGCCTCACTTTTACTATTTCAACTAACTTGAATTTGCGGTTTGGTAGAGAACCCTAAATGTGTGAAGTCCGACACGCACTTGGCCGGTTTTTAGGGTTCCGTACCCAAAGGGTTAAAACGGGACATCTGTCATGATCACTGTCTGTCTGTCACCAGGCTGTATCTCGTGACCGTGAGATACAGGGCTAGGCAGTTGAAATTTTCACAGATGATGTATTTCTGTTGCCGCTATAACAACAAATACTAAGAACAGAATAAAATAAATATTTAAGTGAGGCTCCCATACAACAAACGTGATTTTTATGCCGTTTTTTGCGATAATGTTACGGAACCCTTCCTCCGGAGTCCGACTCGCACTTGGCCGGGTTTTTGATTTTTTTCGCTAATTACGGCCGGTTAATCATCTTGATAACGAAACATAATCGTATCTGATTAACTTGATATGAGATTTCGGAAATAGGTACTGCAATAATTATTGGAGACAAGTTTTTAATGTCTTTAAAGGTCAAATTGTCATGGATAATGAATATTTTAAATTATTTTATTACGGTCTTAATGACTCGGATGTAACTGTTAAAATTCTTAAAATAAGTGTCGACGTGAATGTGAGATTTTATTGATACCTAATTGCTACACATTTTATTATTTATTTTTATATAATTTACAAGACTCAAGGATATAACATGGTTTTCCTGTTAATAGGAAAAGAAACAGTCTCGTAGAATTATCCATTTCATAAAATACTAGCTGTTGCCCGCGGCTTCGCTCCCGTGGGCCACCCCACAGGACCCGTTTTCGGGATTAAAAAATAGCCTATGTCACTCAGGAATAGTGTAGCTTTCTATTGGTGAAAGAATTTTTAAAATCGGTCCAGTACTTTTAGAGCCTATTCGGTACAAACAAACAAACAAAAAAATCTTTCCTCTTTATAATATTGGTATAGATTACACTGTCACAAGACCCTAGCAACTACGTAGGTATTACTCGTTATAATCGTACAATGTTTGACCAAAATACTTTCATTATGCGTACAGCTAAGGAGTGAAATTCCCTGCCGGAGTCTGTGTTGATATCAGGATTGAGGAAATATCCATAATTATGTTCAGTTGCTCATATCGTCAAACGAGCTCCATTCATTGGTTCATGCATGAAGTGGCCATTCCTATGATTATATATTTACGCACACACTTTATTCTTCGCCCTTCAAGAGTATTTTACTGTTCACAGTATAAAATATTACCAACTGAAAATATCAAACTGAACTGCATATATAATGCCAAATTAACTCCTTACTTAGCGCAAAAATAAATCTTAAAAACATTATCAACATTTCAAGAACTATTAAAATGCTAAGTTAGTAGGATTGTAACTTGGACTCATAAGGTAAAAACTGTATCAACATCGAATCAAGGCTTCTAGCAGAGTGTGGAGATTGCGCGGGTGCTAAGGCGAGCGCGAGCGCGAAGTATCAAACGCTTCGGCCATAATGAAGTGACTATTTTGTCCGCCTAAAGGGACACACACCAAACCCGCCGACCCGCCGACACAGCCCGGCGACTTTGCTTCAAGAAGGTTTGGGTCGCCGACAAGAAGGTTTGGGTCGCCGACACCAAGCCTGTGTGTGTTGGCGGGTCGGCGGGTTTGGTGTGTAGACTCCTTTATGCGACGTAATGGTAGCATCACTAGCGAGTGATCGCCTATATATATTTAACTCTAACTTAGTCTCGCTAGAACAACCCGCGTTGCACATAAGAGGAAACGGGGGCAGAGAGCGCAGACTGAATTTCCTAAGTAAAAAGTCATAATTCGAAGTTTGGCTCTCGTCTATTTTCTCCTCCAATATTGATCCAATTTAAAAGATATTACATAAACTGAAAATGAAAGATATATTCTATGTCCCTATGTTTTCCTTTTTGATGATACATTACCTTTAGAAGCACTAGAACCCTCAAAAAATGCTCAAAATTGCGCTGTCAACAGAGGCTTAGTGTACAAATTTGACAAATATAAATAAAAAAAGGAAAATATAGGGACATAGTATATATCTTACTTTACCAGTTTATGGAATATCTTTTAAATTGGTCAAATATTGGAGGAGGAAATAGACGAGAGCCAAACCTCGAATTATGACTTTTTACTTAGGAAATTCAGTCGGCGCTCTCTGCCCATATTTCCTCTTAAGTGACTTCCACCGTTTTAGGCACGTAAAACGGTTACTTTCTAAAGCATACTCCTAGTTTGAAAAAATATATATTATTGATTCATGTACATTATTCGTGAAACATTGTTTTTTTTCGTGGAACTAATAGTTACGCTTTAAAAAATAAAATAACAACATGATATTTTTCGCTACTTCGGATACTTCTCTAAAACGACTTGGATGTTTAAAAATATTTTTACACAGAAAAAATTATGGCTAGAATTTCTTCATAATTGAAAATACATATGTAAATCAAAGAATATTTGGCAAACAAAACTGTCAACAAGGGCAAGCAAGACTGCGTTAACATTGGGGAATATATACGCCTTAATGCCTCTGGCCACCGGACCCGCTTCCGCTCTAGTCCCCGCACGTTACTCTGGACAAGGCCTTAGTCGTAACTTGTTCCGACCTTGCGACTCACACTTGACATTTTGACGACATTATGCAACAGTGAAGTAATTAATGAATTGCGATTCATTTTGCTCTAGTTTTTATTATGAATATTGTAATTTATTGGAGTACCTAATTGCTTAATTGCTAATCCTCAAATTGCTTTATTCCAACGGTATTAGCAGAGTTATTTTGGTAAGGGGCCTCAAAATAATCTTTTCAAATCAAATTTCGTGCGAACTAACTTCGGTTAGTCTAATATTTGTTCTTCAACAATAATCCTTTGTTAAATATGGCGGCTTTTATATGGCTCATTGTGATTAACCCGGGTGTTATCTATTGTATTGCTTGCTATAAGCATCCCAAACAAGAAGAAAATCATGCTGTGCAGTCGGAGGATAGGTACATATTCGCGAACTGGCTGACCAATACCAGATATATCCTCCCACTGCACAGCATAATTTTCTTCTTGTTTACGTCTTTTTAGTTTGCTTCTTAAGCAGTTGGGTTTTTGATTGTTTTAATTATCATTTCTATTTTGCTTTTTAGTATTACTTTTAAGCTTATATGAGTGTTATTACGTATATGGTGCCCTAACTCCGCCACTTTTCTATTTTCTAATTTTAATGTAGCCAGTGACACTTGCAAGAGTAGAATCATCAAAATTGGCCAACGCTTTTGGTCTCCAGAACGCCACATAGAAACATACCTACATAAACTGATAAACACATTACCCTCCTTCGGAAGTCGGGTAATAACATCTTGCGCGACCCCTATGTGGCAAAGTTCATCAACAATTGACTACCCTGCTGGTCATAGGCCTCCCCCAAGCACGGCCACATTCACCGGCCCTTTACTTCCCCACCCAGCGGAGTCCCACAGTCAGGTAATTAGTTCACCTAGTGCTTATATGCTGAACAGCTATGGTTTCCATTAGTAGTCTACCTTACTTAAAGCATCGATGGAAAACCGAAAAAAAAATCAAGGAATAAGATGAAGATTACGTTGCTTCAAAGAAACTGGGTAAATGAGAACTCGTTGGCTGACCAAAAAGTTCTTCTTTGACCTGTTTTATGCTGATACCCGCGAATTTTTTCTCCGAAACATGCTATCTGATAAACGTGAACGAAAATCAGTAAAATGACAATAATTCCTCAACACTTTAACATCAATATTTGGCTCGAGTGACTAAGGCCGCCTACCCGCAAGCCGGATATAGAAGCCGCCTACGGTATTTCCTCTCTATACTTGAATTACCAGTTTGTGAACGCCCTTATAATTATTGTCATACCTACTTCCCAAAATAAGGCAACTGATTGTAAAGGTCTTGAGTTCAATTACCTGGGCATAATAACTTATATACAATCTGACCGGGCTTGTAGTAACAAAACTTTAAGGCCGTAAAACACAGTTAATTTTATCGATAAAAACACCATAAGGGGCGAAATCACCACACCCTCAAAGATAGAGCAATTTTAGTACCTGACTTAAGCCTGACTCCTTAAGACCTGACCTGTCTATCAACCATAACTTTTCCCCTAGGTCTCGCAGAGGCGTACATGTAATGGTATTTTCACGGCCATAGCATAGAAAATCTAAAAAGACATTCATCTAACACTCGAAAGATAAGATATTTTCGTATTGAGCCATAAAAGATAAATTTTAAACCTAGTTTCACAAGATTTAGTTGCATTTCCTAAAATTCTGCCAATTTTTTAGGGATTAACACACTTTATTGTTTTTTTTTTAGAATCACAGCTCTAAGCCAATTAGTTTTAATTTGATTATTGCCTAAAAAGAACCCCTGCACATTTTTGCCTCAAAATTTTAATAAAATTGGAAATAAATATTTGTGGGGATTAGACCCCTTATGTTTGGTGGGTCTTTTTATCGATAAAATTAAGTGTATGTTAAGGCCTTTCATTTTTATTACTGCAAGTCCGGACAAATTGTATATTTAGTCCTAAAAGTTTAATATTGATCGTCACCGCCAAAAAGACGTATTCGTAACTCTTGGAATAAATCTGACTACAAAAATAAGCCTTTGTAGCTGGTTTGCCCTTTAATTGCCAAGGCAGCGTAAATATTTGACTAATATTTTAGTAGATAAGTAAGTAGAAATTTACTTGATCTTAAATACCTAGTTGTCTTTGTTGGTAATGTGAATGCCCCATGCTCGCAAAGCACGTAAAGCCGTTGGCCCCTGATCTCTTCCCAGTGTCTGAATGTTCGTGTCTGAATGCCATCTCATCGAACTATGAGTCTAAAGGAACAGGGTGTATACCCTTGTTTGTGCACACATTTGATTACTATAAAATACTTCTTTCGTGCTTGACTTATCTAAGTTAAGAAAGCCACCTTGACCAAACCGGTCTGGAGACTTTATATCAGGATATTCAGAACACTGAAGGACAAAACAAGGGAAACAATTACCATATCTCTGATCAGCGGTTCCGCTTGCCCCATCCGCAACTCATCATATTTATATTAATTTCATACCCGCTCTTTATTATAACTCCCAATTCGATCATGTGTTTGACAAATACCTACAAGCTTTGAACTGTAACTACTATAGTACACTTTTCCTGTTACAATAAAAATAACACTTTATTCAATCAATTATATTTACATGATTCGACATTATTCTCTTCCACTAATCCCAATTTATTAGGTGTCGGAGGAATATGTATTCTTCTTCCATATTTCTATATCGAACACGATCCACCAACACTCAATGCGAGTGTGGGTTCCTGGTCAGACCATTTCTCATTTGCTGAAGAGTGCCAAAATTCCTTACCCTCATACCTACTTAATGAACTTGGCCGCGTCCTGGATCCGAACTGTATCATTAGATAAACCGTCGAGACGAGAAGAAACAGATCAGAAGACTAATATTCTCTATATGTCATAATCTCAGGAAGTCACTATTTCTAGTATAAATTATTTTTCCCACAACAATAAAGAAGGATGAAGGAAAATGATTTATAACTCAGTTCGCACGTTTTTAATGGCTCAAGAAAAGTCCACCCATCGCTTCTTCGGTCTTCCCCATTTCATCATGTGCATGACAAATAAGTTACCTTCATTGAACTGTAACTAGCGCACTTTCCCCACGACAATAAAAGAAAACAAACCATTTATTACATAACACTTTATTTAATCATATATTTACAATCGGTACACGTACTATTTCGCACGACCGGCCATTGCGCACGCGTGCGTAATCAATCGTTCGTTTATTGAATGTTTATTTCATTGTAGGCACTTGTTTATTTTTATTATATTATTTAAGGATCGTTTGGTAACACATTAACTGAATAATACTGCTGCAATATAGTTATGGAATCACAATTTCAATCGTGGTTACATTTTGTATGAAAACTATTTCTCAGTAAATTGTAAAACCTCTTTGGAAAAGCTCTGAAACTGTTTTACAGTTTTTCAAAAGTTGTTTTACTTTTACTGAAAACTGAATCTACACAAGTTAGGTGTTTCAAATACCTGCTTTAATACAACAGCAAGCCTTTCTGAAGTGAATTGCTAAGGCTTTAATAAAAGACAAAACACACTTGGCAGCATATACTACTTGCACGAAAACTTACAAATTAATCACTAATTTGGCAACTTTTGCCTATTATATATCCGTTTACACAAACACTAGATGACAACTAAATTGATACTTGAATAAATAAAAGCTTACTGTTGGACTTTCCACGTTCGGCTCATCGCATAGAGTAGAATCTAACAACACAATATTTTGGGTGGTCATTTAGGCGTTTCCTAGTGTTAGTGAAAATTGACATTAGTGAATCATTGTGCAAGCAGTCTTAAGGCTTAGAACAAATAACATCAGCCAATCTGAAGTCCACAGTTGGGCTGCCATAAATAAGTGCCTGTAGATCCATAGATTGGCCGCTGAAAACTGTCTGTAACGGCCTGGCTGCTAAGTGTGTTTTATCGGCATTCAATTATATACCTAATTGTTTACATGGTCCTATTACAGTCTTCCGTAGATCGTTTTTATGGTTGGTTACCAGTTTTACTATAATTGTGTAAACGGTCAGAATCTTGTACAGTACAACTATTATCTGAATGTCCCTCGGCAAAATTCGTGTTTCCTCAGTCGTCGGATTTCTTTCAGTTGCCCTTTGCACTTGGTGCAGACCGGATGCTCTCAATCAACTTAGAAGTCTGATTGAAAGCCGACGACTGACGAAACACGAAGTTAGCCGAGGGACATTAAGAAAATAGTTGTACTGTAACTATGTCTGTCTGTTTGTTACTTTTTCACACGTAAACATTCATAGTTTTGGTTTTGATACCGGCGAAAGCTAATTAGTGATAAAACTGATCTAATTATTTAAAATTTCAGCAAAATGTAGTTAAAAAAAAAACTATATAAATCGTTATCTACGAAAGACTAAGAATGTGAATATTTATTATCTGGCTCAAAATTGGGATTTTATCATTTAGGTAATATTAATGTGTTGCCAAAGATCCTAAACAAATTAAAATACTTATAGGTATATTTACATATTGTAGCGAATAATTACAAAAATATTGTTAAACTGTAGATGGTTACAAATATTTCAAAATATTAAATATCTACAGATAAAAGCATTTATTCATAAAACTATAGCAAAAATGTGTTCCGATAAGAGTAAATAACGTAATAAATAAATATAATGTAGATAAATACATAAACATAATATTTTATATAGAAAAAAGACGTTAATTGTATATCTTTAGGGAGAGATAGATAACAAAAATATAAATGTACTTAGATATATAAATAAATATGTAAACTTACAATTTTGCTGTGAGACTCAAGTCTATACGATTACCATAGTTTCTACGAAACGGACCAAATGTCGCACAGCAATATCGCAAGCGTATGCGCACATAGAATCGTTAAATATATTATAATGTTTTTATCAATAAATTCTTACAATAAAGAAGAAATCAAATAAATAATTTAATTCGTATTGTTAGTCACAATACAATTAAAGCTCCTGCCGTCAGAATTTTATAAAACATACCGAAATAATTGACTAGTACTAAAAATATACAAAAATCGTAAAAAAGGTGTCGTTCGTCACTTTGGGAGATACCCTTTAAATATTGAATATTTTGTACAAAATATTGATTTATCTGTTGGTTTAGACTATTCATAAATCTGTAGTTTTACAGTAAAACAAAATTATTAATCGTCAAAATACTGCTGAAAGTTTATAGAAGCGAATATCTACAACGTTTTTTATGTCTATTTTTTGACTCTACCATTTCCTTTGAGGCTTTTCTAGTAAATTTCATCAATAGAATCAAGTGAACGTATGGCCGTTTTCACGAACACTAGACGAATCCCAAACAAATGCCTAATTTAAAGCTCGCTGTTGGACTTTCAACGCTCGGCACAGCGCCGAGAGTTTAAAATCTATCAGTGCATTAATTCAGGTGTGGCATAGTGTTAGTAAAAAGGGGAAATCCTTTGCAAATCATGAATCGTCTACCCCACTACTAATCTAACAGTTAGCACACCCTCAAACAACCATAACTACTTAACCAGTAAAGTTAATAGAATAAGACCCAGAGCTGGGGTCAAAGTTCTGGGCTGGGTGACCGAAGAATGGGTTGAAATTCTGGCCCTGACTCTGGTAGTTCTGCTGTGGCTGCTGATACTGTGACTGGAAGCCCTGAGTCTGGAGGTTCTGGCCCTGGTATGATGGCTGAGGAGTGTACGCCTGATATGAGAACTGGGGCTGTTGGTGATAAACCTGACTTTGGGGTCGGTACTCCTGGTTTTGGGACTGGAATTGGTTCTGAGACGGAAATTGGTTCTGCGACGGAAATTGCTGAGGACTTTGGTCAAACAGGCTAGTCTGCTGCGTGAATAACGGAGCTGATCTGAACTGGCTCTGCTGCTGGTATTGAGGAGCTGGTGCCGCAGTTGGAACAGGTGCAGCTTGTTGGTACTGCCTCGCTGGTGCAGGCTGGGCTGTCTGGTGGTACTGTCTGATAGGAGCGGACTGGGGTCGTGACTGGGCTCTGCTGTTGTACTTGGGGTCCTCGTAGATGCTGGGATCCTCGCGGTACTGGCCATCGTCTTCTTGGCCGTCGGTGAGGGCGTTGGTTGAGCCGGGCTGGTTGTTGTTCAGCGTCGGTGGAGGCACCATGATGCCGGGACCTGGAAAGAGTAAAGTTTATTTAGAAATTATAAAATGATAAAGTAATCCATCACTATAAGTGGGCATGGAACATCAGGTAATGTGCCTAGAGTAGTCCATCTTCCTTAGTTGGCTTGGAACATTTGAAAGTGTATCCTCGTGGATTCCTATTATGAAACTGAAGAGAAACCTCGGCAGTAGACACGATATTTTATTTGAACCGATTTCAAAATAAAGAAGAGTTCTTTTACGCACACTGAAAAGATTCTATACATCGATATGTACCATAATGGATTAGTGGCGTATACCTCCAAACACCTAAGTCAAGGTGAGGCTGTGCCGAGGACTGCGTGGCATCAGGGTGATGATGTCGTGAACGTACCACCTCAGGGCACATACTCTACCAATACCCTTTATATAATAAAAGCTCATACTTTTGAGTTTTGGGCAATAGTCTTATTTGGAATCTTAATTAATTATGATAATGATGATAAAATTCAAGAGAGCCTGACAAATTAAAGATGAATCAAGTTTAAATAAATTACACACTATTGCAATCTTAAATTATTTTAACTTAGCAAGTATTAGGTAAGATAATCTTCTAGTTAGCGAGAATTATGTAGTTAGACAGCTTATCAGGGCGTGAAGGTTGTTGCCAGAGAGCCAGTTGTAGGGTAGTTGCGAGATCTGGTATAGGTATGGGTTTTCTAGTCCAAGTTGTTGTTCCGTTTCGGTTCAGATGTGATAATTGTTTTAATTTTGTGAGAATTTGTGAAGATAAGAAAATTGCGAAAGAGTTAAGAGACCGATGGCGAAGATCTTATAAAGAACTTTTGTCTGCTTTCATCAATCTGCCTAGCCTTTTTTACCCGACTGCCGAAGGAGGGTAATGTGTTTATGTATGTATGTATTTATGTATGTATGTTTGTTCCTATATGGCGTTCCAGAGACCAAACGCGTTGGCCGATTTTGATGATTCATACGTCAATCGATTCGCCTTAACCCTGCGAGTGTCATATGCTACATTAAAATTGAACAATAGAAAAATGGCGGATTTTGGGTGCCATATTATGGGGGCCTACATTTTTTTTTCTTCCAAACCCATCGTGTGGGTTATCAAAATAAAGGATTTTAACAGGTGATTTCAAAAATATACAACACTTATATGTTTAAATGTATCTAATTCGAAAAAAAACGAACTAAAAAGTTATAAATAAAAAATCTTAATACAAATAAAAAACCCGACTGCTTCAAAAGCGAACTAAGAAGTCGTAAACAAGGAAAAAATCATGCTGTGCAGGCGGAACCAGATTTTGGTCAGCCAGCCCGCGAATATGTATCCTCCGACTGCACAGCATGATTTTTTCCTTGCTTACGACTTCTTAGTTCGCTTTTGAAGCAGTCGGGTTTTTTGATTTTTTGTATTAAGTTTTTTTTTCCAACTATATTGGGGTTGGTTCCAGTCTTACCGGATTCAACTGAGTACCAGTGTTTAACATGGAGCGACTGCCTATCTGACTTCCACAACCCAGTAACTGGGTAACACGATATACCTTAGCAAGACTGGTGTCGGATCTCAAGCTTCTGACTACCCGTAACGACTGTCAACGATCTTCAAATGACAGGTGGGACCAACGGCTTAACGTGCTTTCTGAGGCACGGAGGAAACTCGGTATGTTGAAATGGTCATTCATCCACAGACCAACCTTGATGATCGACAAGTGCGGCTGCTATTATTTAGCCACGAGCTCTTTTGTCTGCTTGCATAATCAGCCTATAATGTGCCCACTGTTGCAACACAGGCCTACTGTCTCTGTGAGAGGGAGTGAGTCATAGGCCAGAATCTACCACGCGAGCACTGTACGTGTTGATGGATCACATACCTAAAACTTTTTGGTTCTAGGACATGCCGATTTTCTCACACTGGTTTTCTTTCATACTTTTTTTGAGAATAGTGTTGATAAAATACACAAATACACGGAAGTCGGGGGCCATCACCGCTTTGCCTCTACGTCGGTTTTAATCTTCGGAAATAGCTATGTTTATTTCTAAGCTGCATAATTATCTTTATGTCCCACTAAGAAGATGAATCTAAAGTTACACACTTTTATAGTCAGAAAACAATGCGATGACTTCTCGAAACCTTATCAATTGTATTGTACAGTTTGATCCTTCGTAATGCATATTGTGTTGAACAATCTGTAGTATCATCAAATCGATTGTAGTTAAGCCCTTAAGCATTGTCATGATTGTTAGTGCCTATCATGCAACATACACAATGATGACAATACTGATATGTTTGTTTGTATGTTGGTCACACTTCAGTATCAACTTTCATTGTTTAATACGTCAGAAGAATTATGCTGTTTCACTTGCATGAGTTGTTAGATTCAAAGTTTTTATCATGCTCAAGAAAAATCATGCTGTTGGAAAATTCAATAATCATACGAACCAAAAAAAAAAACCTAAAAATTATATAAAAGAATTTACCAATACGAAAAGGTATCGAGACTTAGCACCATATTCCAAGTCATGTTCTCTTCGACTCCACCATGAATCATCAAATTGACAGTTGGATAAGTTGGTTTGTACAAACACTTTTACATGTTGATCATAATTTTTAAAACTAGATGAGGTCGGCGTTTCCTATATGACTACTCTGAGAAGAAAGGCCGAAACAAACTCAGAGGTCACAGTCTCTTTTAAAATCCAGACAAAATCTTGGTTAGATCATGTGAAGACCATGTAGACTGATGTCTGAAATGGTCTTTTGAGGAATGAACCAGCCAGATTGAATGGACCTGTCCAGTCGGAATCGAATGGAGTTCCTTCTAACGAACTTAGGAGCCTTAAACTTTTCCTTTCAACCTGAGAATGGAAAAAAACTACAAACAAAACAAACGCGCGAAATAATAGTTCGTGTGCTATCGCGGTACAATGATACTCGTATCAATGTTGATCTGTATGACTGTATCAAACAACCATTACTCCACACAGATCTACAAATGACAAATCATAGCCCACAGCCATACTGCCGTCCACCATAACATTGCACCATGTGATATGACGATTGCTCCACGGAGTGAATTAGAGAGTGGTGATGCAACCGCTCCAGATAGTCCGCTGTTTGTAGACTCATGTTACTGATACAAACAGTAGCTAATTGTCGAGAGCATTGAAAATTTATGAGCAATTTCGTTTTCGACATCAAGGTTACGATTTTGTGAATATCTAGTGTTTATTTGCATTAGCATAAGACTCTTTTCTAATGATCTGACCTAAAGAATGGAATCTATCATTCGTAACCGTTAAACAACCCTTGTAGACCTTCTTCTTAGGACCAATTTAATACGTTGTACACCACCTTCCACTGTTGTGTTCTTTTTAACCCAAAGGTTGACTGGTAGAGAATGCCTTGCTGCATTAAGTCCGCCTATGTATCACCATTGTACATGAAGTTTAAATAAATAAATACGTGGTCACCTCTGGTGTCAGAGTTAATGAAGCCGCGTCTGGGAACCCCACAGGCCTCTGACTTCTCTATTTCAGACATGTATAAGTACAGGTTTCCTCACGATGTTTTCGTTCACCGTTGATTGTGATGTCCAAGATAAACTTGGAAAGTACTTATGAATTTGAAAAAGTCACATTGGTACGTGCCCGGATTTGAACCCACGGCCTCAAGCACGAGAGGCGAAGTCTTAGCCACTAGGCCACCACGACACCACGACCCTATTATAGGCGGATTACAAGATGGTAGCAATAAGCCAAGACAGCGAAATTATGCTAGTAAGCTCGAAAAGAAGTCCCTCTAGTCTAATGGACCTATCCTAGCCTCCTAGGATAACAAGCCAGGACTCGCTATCTGTCCTAGTTTCAAAAATAGACTCGTGTAGTCATGGCATTAATTAACAAAAAGAATCGAATCATCTTTTACTAAAGCTACACTACAACCTAAGATGGCAGTCCATCCCAAAAAAAACCCCTGTCGATTGGTCATTACTAACTCGGCAATTCCTTTACAATTCACAATATCTTAAAATAAATTCCCATTACCACGCAAAAACAAAACAGCAAGCACAATAACAATCCTACCTTCGGGCTCGAAACCTCTCTGACTGCTGGCTCCATAAGAGATCTCCCTGTTCTTGCCATTCTCATCCACATATCCGTACTTCCCAGCTACATCGCCATTCGGGTACTTGGTCTCGATCTTGAAGGAGCCATCGGCAGCTTCATACCCATAGCTGTAGGACCCATCGTCGTTCTGTCGGTTGATCTGCTTGAGGATTGGAACTGGGGTCGTGGTAGGTCCGTTCGGACCCTGGCAGTGGACTGCTACCCACGCCGCGCAGAGGATTAAAGTCTGGAAAGACAGAGAAGAGGGTTTTAGTTAAATTGAAATGGAGTTTTAGTGAGATTGGGCTTTGATTTGACCTGGCATGCCACAAGGTTGTGTTATAGGCCCTTTGATGGAAGGCACAGGTATATAGTACATTAGTTCATATATTTAATAACTAATAGCAGGAAATAAGTCGAAAAGGAGAAAAAGAATGATCGAATGACGATCCTCTTTTTATAAGTATAGAAAATAATGGAGAATCAAAAAGGCTTTAGAAAATTGCAATGACTTTTTTGTTATTCGCTTACGAATGTCGTTAAAAAGAATATTCTTCTAAAGACATACAATAGTCTTAAAACCACTGCAAAACAATCTTACGCTAGCTGATTTCGGAAGTAAAAATAAACCAAGACAGCAACACTTGTAATTATCTTCTCAACGAACCGTGATAACTCAGTTAAAATTACACAACATTACAAAAAACAACAGCGTTAAGTTATTTCAAACGGTTAAAAGTGAGCGCCCTTGATCTTGCCTCCTCGTTGTCGTTGCGTAACCATTGCGTTCTTGTTATAGCGTAATTAGAAGTTTTCTACCACGGACATACATATAACTAGATGATGCAAATGTACGTACTTCACGTGGCCAAAAAATGGATTATAGCTGAGAGCAATGCTCTTACTTTGAGGCGTTTCATTCAGCGTTATCAGCGTTACCGGCTCCGGATAACAAACGAAATGTAAAAAATGACAAATTTTGCCGTACTGAGTCTACCAAAAACATTTTCTTTCATCGCGATCGGTACCTAAATATAGTAACTGTATTGTTGATGAAAATACCAAAGTCGCTTTATGTAGATATGCCTATAATATTTGAGGACTGCCCTCGATTTCGATAGAATCCCATCATCAGATCCTGACTTGGTGACAAACTCGGGAGTATACCCTTTCCAATAAAAAAATATTTTTTGAAATCGGTCTACAATTGGCGAAGTAACCGCTTACAAAAAAAAACGTACTTTCGAATTGAGAACGGCTTCCTTTTTTGAAGTGTGTGGAAAAAAGTGCACGCCTGGTATTGATACAAGTGGAGGGACTTGCGTTATCTAGTTAGATTTATGTCTGCAGCGTAATTACAGGTACAAAGTAATTATCATTGTTTTCTGTTGCTTTATGGTGTAAGTTTATTAAAGGGAGTGGTTATGTTCGTTAATTGAAATGTTGTTACCGATTACTTAACACTGAGCTTGTAATAATGTGTAGTGCAATGTTTTGTTGAGCTTTCATTTGCTGCTCTACTTAGAGCTTTATCAGCAATACACTACACCTTAACAACCTCCCACGAAAAGCTCCATAATATTTCTGAAGTAATGCCCTCTATTTGTGCTCAGTACTATTTGGTTTTATCTATAGAATTTCCACATACTGTTCAGTCTCCGCCAGATATAGGACTGTTTAGGATAACATGAGAGCACTTCTGGCGATGACAGATGATCTCTCATTTCCAGATAGACTCAACTTAAAATATATCAGATATGGAATTGCTTCAACCATATTCAACCTAACATTTTAGCCTTAATCTACCTTCTAGATACGTCGAAATGTGGCACAAAAAGTGGGATAATTATATCGAGCAAAAAGCATTTAAAATAAGTTAATAGCTCTATCTTGATAATTACAAAACACAGCTTCTGACGCCATGAGAAGCTTTATATGGACAAAGTTCTCGAACAATTTGCTTCGACTATCTATACATTTTTTTCTGCAAATTCTTGGTAAAGTAATGACACAAGAAACTTAGTCGACTCGTTGACGCCTACTATACAGTGTAAAATAAGCAGTAGAACAACTACAGACAATTGCCCAAAACGTCGCACTGTTACAGTTTAGACGAGCTTTAGTACTCGTTTCCCACGGCGTGTGATATCATATTCAAATCACCAATCAAACTGCACCTTTCAGCGCCTACACCCCTTTATTTGTAAGTTTTCAATGCAATGTTTAGTCGGTGAAATCGTTAGAGGTTACTTTTTGCTGAGTGCTGTTTGTTGTTGTCATTAAGTACTTGTTGTGCATAGAATCTTACTGGGTTTAAACTCTTGGTGGGACTAAATGTTATCGGATTTTTGCAGGTTTTGACATTAGGCATTTCTCCGTCCACAGTCTGGATTGGATGCCCAGTTGATGGCAACAGCCTCTCCGCCTATTACACGGACTTAATTATATAGGTACCCTGTGAGGTTTCTTCAATCATTTTGGTAATTACAGACGTCATGCTATGTTTTACGCTCGCGCAAAAGAATATCACGAAAATGTCCCAGTTGAGATACTGCTCCATATTTCTACTGTGGCCAGAGAGAATGTCCCAACTTAGCAACTTAGCCTTGTGGTCAACGCGGACATGCGATACTTTGTTTATACTTATTATATATTGATGTTAGTGTATAAAATTAATATTGCTCGCAGTAGGTAACTGGAAATTGGTTTATGATTAAAACATGATGGAAATGCTTACGTTACTTTAAGTTACAAAATGTATGTAGATTAAAGAGAGGTAGATTGTAGATAGATTTTTGTGCAGTTTTGTGGTGTTGTCGCGTACCACGACATGGTGAATATGGGTCAAAGTCTATGGTTATGTTTGCCTTAATAGAATTTACACAAAGATGTAAGAATTAGGTACAAAATTAGGTACCAAACCGTAGAAATCTTGAGTATCTTTTTGGCTTTTTAGGAAAAAAAGAGATTTTAAGATTGAAGACCAACTTGCACAGTACCTACCGCATGTATGTATGAAGCGTAAGTTTCAAAATTTGGCTTTTTTAATCTGTATCACGATTGGCGACAGTGAGTCTGCAAACCTTGAGATCCTGAGTTCGATTACCTGTCCAGTTCTGAGGTTAACAAAAACTAAATTAAATCCAGAAAAAAAAAGTCGAATATCCTTGATTGCAATAGGCAACTAACAATAGATATGGATTTAAAAAGACCTCCTAGATCACAATCTAATTAAAATAGTTCCACGTAACGATTTAATTGCCTACGTACACTATCTGTCTTAATATGGTACCGACGCAAATAGATAAAAAAATGTATGGTTTTGCCTTTTTCGATCACTGGCATGACATTGCATAAATATCTTTGTCCCAGCATGTATCTACCTATCTGATAAACGAAGTACCTATATACGTAAGTCTGATTTATAAACTTCTGTAGTTTTTACCTCCTCGTCCTCAAAGATCAAACCTGACAAGTTAATGAGCTTCAAATTGATCCGAGCAAGCTTACTTTATACCCGACTGCCGAAGGAGGGTAATGTGTTTATCAGTCTATGTATGTATGTTTGTTCCTATGTGGCGTTCTAGAGACCAAACGCGTTGGCCGATTTTGATGATTCTTTGTCAATCGATTCGACTCAACCCTGCGAGTGTCACTGGCTACATTAAAATTTGGAAAATAGAAAATGGCGGATTTTGGGCGCCATATTGTGGATACCAACATTTTTTTCTTCGAAACCCGTCATGTGGGGTATCAAAATGAAGGGTTTTAAGAGGTGATTACAAAAATATATGACACTTATATGTTTAAATGATATGTAATCGTGTTTTATACTAAAAACAACATAAAAAAATAAAATAAAAAAAAATTACATAAAAATAACAAAAAACCCGATTGCTTAAAAAGCGAACTAAAAAGACGTAAAGAAGAAGAAAATTATGCTGTGCAGGTTTTTTGTTATTATTTTTTATTGTTTATGAATAGCTAGATAGAAGATAGACACATATCAGTATTAGACGCAGTTTAAATAATTATTTTGGGTAATTGTATAGTTTATTTAAATATCTTTTCATATTCTAAAACCGAGTGGATGAAAAGAGTTTTTAAAATATAGTAACCTTACATCAGAACACCCACAAATCAAATAAAAAGCTTTATAGATAGTTAATTTCTTCGGAATATCAAAGAGAAAATCGATCAAGCGTTCGATCACCCACTGATTAAGTATAATAACCATTAATGCTTGACAAACTAGTCGCCAGGCAGGCATTATAGATGTATACTACGCTGCGGTCTAGATTCTAGATCGATCTAGTGCTTATGTAAGATTCAGGACATTTGTAAGGCTAGCACTACTTGCTACACTAACAAAGTCAAACTGAATAAGCTATATATTCACTCTCGGAGTAAATAATACCCATACATTTGCATTTATATTCAAAGGTTATTTCCCTCACTTTGCTTCGCACAGGAACCATGCACTTGTCGGGATGAAAAAGCGGAAGTGTAACTTTTTAACAGTGAAATACTTATCGAAATCGGATCTCTAATGTTACAGTTCCGCAGAGAACTTTTAGACATTTTACCTGATTATTGTAGTTCAGCAAAAGTTTTGGAAAACAACAATCTCCCTTTACAGATTAGTTTAAATAATACAATTTGTGTAATAGGCTTGGTAAATAGGTATAGAGTCCATGTATGATGGAATATTGTTACCGAACCCTATCAATAACTACAACATGTGACCGACTTTACACATAAACACCATAGGTAAATTAGGCAATAATATTATTATTATACCATCATAATAAATGATAGTAGATTTCAAGACGAACTTTGCTCTGCATACACAAGAAATTAATGTAAAACGAGGTTAAATTGATTAATTTTGAAATTAAAATTGACTTATCTAGTTCAATTATATTTTGAAAATATGAATAAAAAGCAGTACAATTTTTTTTACTTCCATAGTTTGGGAGAAAATAAAAAAAAACGAGCCTATGAATGCTAAAATGAAAATGGGGTTACTTTGATACCCCATTTTTTTTTTCTTTGCAATATAAAGTAACCCCAATTTAAAATGTATTTTTAATGAATTCACACTATAATATTTAAAATATTTATTCTGCAACAAGTAAACTTATTCTTGCGATGTTTTTTTTTTTTTTTTTTTTGTTCGCTTTCGGGCAGGCTATGGTCTTGGACCATACTCGTCTTCGGTGTTTAACATTCTTTAGTATGCATTAGAATACGGGTGTAACAGATTCTAATGGTTTTTGGAGTATTTGGCAGCAAATTGTATCGAGTCAGCCTTCCCAGTAAGCTTTGCGGAGGTAGTCAATACTACAATAAAATTCTCCGCTCCACTATCCTGAGATCGCTTCTGTCAATGATTTCACATATTGTCCAGTTGCGTAGACAGTTGAGACACAAAACTACACCAATTTTATATCACAATATCCACTAGGAATCAATTTGCAAATAATATTAACAGCCGCTGGACTTCACTCGAAAAAATCCCGCCAAAAACTCCTTCTTGCGATGAGGTTGATGCAAAACATGGCTGACATGACAGTGTTGTAAATTTAAAAAGAAATACGAGGTGCGTTCCGTTTTTACGGAGTTAGCTTTACAAACTTAAAAAAATAAAGTTATCCTCAAAGTTACCACAGATCTCAATGTAACCCCGTTTAACTGGTACATATTATATCTTTTTACAGCTCAAGAAAAAGGAGTTATGCGATAAAGTTAATTGAACACTTAATTTTATCAACTTTATTAATGACTAACGCTGTAATATCTAAATACTTACATCAAAGCCTTCATATAACTTAACCGAGTAAGAAAATTCTCGAAGCTTCACGGAAATCAGCTTTTCATTCTGCAG
Organism: Orthosia gothica; assembly: GCA_949775005.1. Classification (NCBI taxonomy): domain Eukaryota; kingdom Metazoa; phylum Arthropoda; class Insecta; order Lepidoptera; family Noctuidae; genus Orthosia; species Orthosia gothica. The sequence continues at coordinate 20,396,554 of OX459054.1, read as the reverse complement.
ATGGCATCACCAAGGTTGTCACCAGTAATATCAAATACCATTAATTAATATTGATATAATTATTTCATGTTGCATACCTGTCTAGGAATGCGGTTTGGTCTGCGTGTAAATGAGATGTATAAGGGAGTGTTCTGATGGTTAGACAATAATCTGCATGTCTGGTTTGTAAAGTCGTGTCGTTTGGAAATGTCGTTTACATACGATTGGATTGAATGAATATGTAATGTTATTGTTTGGTGTTGATAAATGTTATTGAGTTAGATTACATGCAATGCTTCATGCATGTTGATATAAGAAGTCCTTAAGTTCACAGAGTTTCTAGTGCTTGTAATTTCTTAGCTAAATTGCTTCAAAGTCTTACCTTAGCTATAGTTAGAATTAAGAAGAGTGAATGACGTTATTATCGAGTACTAAAGTAGAATCTATTGTTTATCCATTTAAACGACAGCTTGCAGAGAAATTACAACAAATAGCATGAAGCCAACGGGTTAGCCCCACTCTACCCCGATCCCAGTTTACCCCGTCCCGTTTGACCCCGATTTATTTTTCTATAGAAACTCGAATAATTGTCAATTTAGCTTAAAAGTAACGTCAGCAGATAAAATGTTAAATACAATTTTATTATTTACTCAAATTATAATACTAGCTTTAAGGATCAGGAAAAAATGATAAGGTCTTGCTTGGTTAAGGTAAATATTATAATTCGATAATACAATATAGAGTCTCCTAGAGCAATCACAGGTTTTAACTTTTATCACAATCGTTCCCTTTTCAACACAGAAAATCAAAATACCTACTCTACATGGAACATTAACATAGTTTTTTAGGTCTTTTCGGCCTTTCGGTGACAAAAATATAATAATTCGGTTGTTGTCTTCGGCATAATCTACCAAAACATTAGTTCTGAATTTTTGTATTGCAAACAAATACATTTTAGTACTTTTATGTCGACCGTATAAATGGAAAACGATAGAGAAATAAATGTAATCATATTTATCGTATTCGGGGTCAAACGGGACGGGGTAGACTGGGATCGGGATAGAGTGGGACTAACCCAAGCCAACGGGTTAAGCAGAGATATCTATTTGTACTCACAAATATCGCCAGTTATTTTTTAATCATATAAAAAAAGCATAAAGCCGGCGCCCAACCCAACAAAATACCCGAATGGTAAATCAAGCCGGATCCAGAATGCAGATATTTTCAAAAGATTGTCAAATTTTTCAGCAGATCATGGGAAAACTATGCATATGACACTGTTAATAATAGTTTAAGACAAGTCTCTTATGTCGAACAAACGGGAATAGCCTGTTTGTTCGACACTACACTCGATAAAAATCGAAGACATTTCAAGGCACGTGCTACCATAAGATTTCGACACCTACTATTTAGTCGCAACATGTCTGTCGCGCATAATTTGAATGCGTCGCACCGTCCGACCGCGGCCTAATTTTGGCGCACTCAAAACTATTATAAGGTCATTTTTTACATAATTTCGTTCGATCAGTTATTATGTAGGTACTTGTACTTATAATTAGACCTTGTCGTATGGGTTTTGAATAATTATTGGGCATTAAAGTGTCGAAATTATTGGAAATAAATGTAACAACTGTATTATTAGTATTTTGGTATTTTGTTAATGTATTTTAAGTGTTATGACATACGTAAAGATAAGTGCGAGATTTTGCGTAATCATTACTGATAATTTATATTTGATAGACTGTAATTCTCGATTTATAAATTAAGAATTCGAAGTTGAGTATTTTTTACCCCAGACGGAAAAAGAGGGGTGTTATAAGTTTGAAGTATGTACCTGTGAGTTCGTGTATTTGTTTATCTGTCTGTGGCATCATAGCTCCACGGATGAACCGATTTTGTTTTTTTCATTTGAAAGGTGACTTTATCGGACGTGTTCTTATCTATGTTTGATGATAATCGGTTCAGCCTTTCAAAAGTTATGGGCGTTTTACTGTTTGAATCGGGGTGTTATCGTAAGATATCGTGTCATAATGCGTGTTTGATAGATTATTCATCGAAGCGATTATCATCGAAGCGTGTCTACTACTAGATAAATGTTTTTTAAAAAGTAGAAATAAAAAAACGGGTTTTTTATTTTTATTTTTGTTCAATGTCTCCTTTAGCCTGAGAATCTGTCAAAATTGGCATTGAAGAAGGATTTTACAAGTTCTTAACTCTGAACACTCAATTCTGAAACCAGCCTTAAATGGCCTTTTAAAGTCAAACAGTAAATCTTCAAGGTTCTTAAAGTTTCTAAATCCAAACGGAAGTATCACTCTATAAAAATCCCATAAAATTAATTGATCAAGAATATTAATCACAGACGTTTTAAAACTACACTATATTAGGAAACCCATTACCACATATCCTTATATGACAAAAAAAAAAACAAAAAAAAACTGGTGCAATTTGATATCAAGATCTATTTCCTTGAATCCGTCATATCCGTGCTTACCCACGTAAAACCATTCACTTGTTTTGTCCAAAACAATAACCAAAGCAATACAAGTAATTGGTAGATTGCTTTTATTGATAAAACACCTGTATATAAGTACCTATTGACCAATGCTTAAGAAATATTGCATGTCCAGACAGTCTTAAATTAGATTCTAGAAAAATAGTTAATTGTTGCAGGTGCAATCAACTTTTAGTCGGTGCTATATTTAATTAAAAACATTTCAGTTAAAGTGTTTAGGTAACTACTTAATATATTTAATAAAAACAAACAATGTCCCACATTTAGTTCAAAATTGTAATTTTTTATGAAAATGTGATGGCATTGAAAATGGTGACGCAATGTTTACAGTTTTCCATGTTCCGCTATACCAAATTGTCACATTCAATTATTAGATACAATGTATACTTGTAAACAAAGGCATAATGCTGCATAACTCAATAATATTCTTAGGGAATAACTTAATAACAATAATTACCTAAACAATACTTCAATTATCTAACAATAAAACCAAGAAAACCGATTTCACATAGTTCGCATAGACAACGCTTCCAATTTTAATATAAAAGGCGCGAACCGACATGCCATTGAATTCACTGTGATCTTTTTTTTTAAACACAGAACAGTGACATTGTCAGAAGGCTATACAGCCAGTATTGTCATGCAAAAGAGAGGTAGGCAACTGTCAAAATTGAAATTGATTTAAAACAAAAGTAAAACGGAACGTTAATGTTTTTGTAAATAGTTGTTGCGTAAACTGAAGTAGGTTGCGTTGCAAAGTTATCTATTTCTATAGACAAGACCTGCATATTGATTGCTTGGTCTTTAGAATAGTAATGACTGGTTTGCGGCCTATAGATTTTGAGGTTAGGAAGTACCTAATTACTTTCGACATCGTGGAAGGAAGTTAGGGACATTTTTGAAAATGAAAGGAAAGAACCAGTAAGAGGCGTAGGATATTGAGGGGAGTAATTTTGATAGGGTTGAAATATACAGCTGACTAAATCATTTGATGCTGCCTGATTTTGACAATGTAATTTTATGTTATTTTACGTTATTCGTACATACAGCTTTTATGTACATATGCGTTGATGTCTTTTGTAGGCAAGAACAACAATAAAAACTTATGATTTCATAGACGCTCTACACATTCAGTTTAAAAAGAATTTATGCAAATTCTAGAGGGACGAGTCCTTGAAGGTAATATTCCGGAAGAACATAAAACTGAAGTGATGAAATATCAGGCCATGACCAAACTTTTAAGGGCAAAATTGATGCAACATTTATGGAGATCAATTTTGCATCCTGATTTGGCAAAATTGACTTTGTTATTCATCTGTTATGATTGCAATTATCTCAAATATTAGTGATTGCATTCTTAATAGAGATAAAACTTATAATTCTCGCTCTAGTTAAGTTTGTAGGTGAATCAGGACCATTATCCTTCTGCCTTCTATTTGTCAAGGTTTCGGGCCGATACATATTATTTTGTTATTGTTTTGCTTGTTTCATATATTTTAAAGCAGTTTCTCAGTTATCTGCACGCATAAGTAGATATTTTATGCTTTCATCGGAGAAGTTCTTCTTTGTCTTAAAATGCTTTCGATACAACGTGATCATCGTTAAGGTTTTTAACCGACTTCCCAAAAAGGAGGTTTAACAATTCAACAGTTTTTTTTTTTATAATTATGGGATCCTAGAGGAATCGAGGGATTTTGGTATTTTCATCAATAATGCAATAATTTGCACTCAGAAAGTATCATTTGGTGGAGTGGAACTGATGAAGAAGACCTCAATGGCCACTGGAACTCCGAAATAAAACAATGTGTTATCCTAGTCGTGTTTGGGCTTATTGGAATCCTCATGCGATGTACTTTGGCTATAAATGATTTTCATGTTAATTGAAGGTACCTACCAAAACTAAAAAGAGAAAAATGAAAAACTTTTTAACAAAAAATCAAACCGACATCCAATTCAATTATTACTACTTATTTTTAACGAATTGGTTAAAAATATAAGAATGTGCAATGCACTGTCCAGTTGATGATTAAGAGAATCAGACAAAAAATTAACCCAGTTTTTGCTCCTAAAATATATGTCAATTTTACGAAACAGATTATAGAACATCCCTGCTTTGGCTCAAGAGGTAACAGATCCATTTAATATCTCACTTATATTAGGTAGTTATTTATTTTGACAAGAGGCCTTTAACTAGAGCTCATTACTAGCTCCCCGTTCGATCTATTACCTCCTAGCTAGCCCAAGCTAACACAGCTGCAACTGCGAGTCTATCATCGGAGTGTGGCAACGACCGCGCCCACGGACTTTTGTGTTACATTCCGAGGTACAACTTGTGAAACAGATTACTTGTCAGTATTATTGGAATTTCAACCGATTGTGCGCTAAATATTTCGGTAAATTGGTCTGATAAGAGGTAATGGAGGTAGAAAGTATGACCTAGCTATTCAAACAATTAAGGCGCCGATTCCCTTGAGTACCTGATTTTAAAATGAGAATCACGTCTTAACGGCTAGGCATAATTTATTGGAAAAATATATGTTATATTAGACCATTTTCTAAATAATTTCATCTGAGCAAATTTTGAATTTTATTCGTATAACATAGTGTAATTAATTTGTAAAGTTATGTCTAAAACGGACAAAAACACGACAATCGCACCAAAACCGCTGTATTTTAATTAAATTGACATCATATAAAAGACAATTTAACTATCTACATTTTGATCTTAAGCTTTTTTTTTTTAAAGTCATAGAATAATAAGGAAAATACAAAAAACTACAAAATTTTGGGTCACGCGGGTTTGAAACGAGTGCGCGTTTTGTTCCCTCAAGGTCGTTGGCGTTAGTCGTCATCTTAAATATTAGACACTATCTTCCACCCGCGGATCCGCCTGCGTGGTATGAGTACTTCCCCCAATATCTGTATAAATTACAGCCTTTATGTATAAGCTATTTTACGTACAGTTTCATTAAGATCCGTTCAGTAGTTTTACGTCAAAAGTAACAAACATCCATTCTCACAAAATTTCGTATTTGGGAAGTATGGTAAGTATCCTAACTGACGGACTAAATAGATTTTATTTGTCTGCTTATCTTGGACATCGCTGACAACTGTGAAGGAAAACATCGTGAGGAAACCTGGACTTATACTGAGATATATAAGCTCCAATGGTGTTATTGCTGTAGGACGTTCCAGTGTGAGGATAAACTAATAAATAAATAATAAATAAAATAAACATCCACAACATTGCTGTTTATTTTTTGAAAAAGATATCTATTTAGTCCGTCAGTTAGATAACCTAAAAACATTGGACACGTATTTTTTCTTTTGTCATCTAAAAAAATATACGACGATACAGTGCGTTGAAATATCGTGTGACGTCACGGTGTGCTACATGTTATTCTGACAAAGTGACGTCACAAGCCCCCACTCCTGATCTTTGAAGCGCTTTATCATCGTCAATTTTTATTTATTTGATTAAGTAAAAAATACGGGTACAACATTATTTTGATAATTCTAACTGTCACGAATTATCATTTTTCTACTCAGGTAACATCCCTATTGACACTTTTGCTCAATATAGTGATCGAACCAAATATCACCCACGTCACAGATAATATAATATTAGCATACAGATGCCTCATCCCATTTAAGAAACCGTGCCGACGTAACTAGCGTTTTTCATTAATCTTGTTATTTTTGTACGTACATCACGTCCCGTTTCACGGCAATAGATGGTGTTAGCAGCGACTTGCAAGTAAAAGGGTTTACTAAGTTCTTGAATATTTTTTTCTTTCAATACAGTGAAGGTTCGTTTTATAGTATTTTTCGCACGTTTTTACCCCATGTAAATACGTCGTGCAGAGTGCTCGCGACCAGTTAACCATTGAATTCCCTTCTAATAAAGAACTATACGTAATTAATTTACCTACAACACGTATCACTTTCAATCTCACTTTATATCGCAAGATGTCCTTATTGGTATCGAAATAATTATATTGCGGAAACCATTTTTAGCCTCAATAAGAATTTAATTCAACTTACTTTCTGGCCTTGTTCGCGTATTTACGTAAACTTGTTTACTTCACAGCTCCCTTTAGGCTGAGTTCAGATTGGTGCGACAAGTGACGTTTGTACGCACTGTACATAAACGCCTACGTTATTGATTATACCATTTTCACGTTCATTACGAAACGGTTATACAAAAGGTAGGTTAGATAGTGCATCTAGAAAGCTGAACTATCCTATGCAAATGTAAGTCCTAAGAATAATCGATAAACCTTAAACAAACCAAATTCCAACTAGCAACTGCATGCGCACGGACTAAGTATGGTAAAAAAAATATAATTAAAGAAAAACAAAAAACCCGACTGCTTAAAAACTTCATTTTTAAAAGCAATCGGGTTTTTTTGTTTTTTTATTTATAACTTTTAAGTTTTTTTTTTTTTTGAATTAGGTACATTTAAACATATAATTGTTATATTTATATTTTTGAAACCCTTTATTTTGATACCCCCAAGAAGGGATTGGAAGAAAAAAAAATTTGGGCTCCCACAATATGGCGCCTAAAATACGCAATTTTTCTATTTCCCAATTTTAATGTAGCCAATGATACTCGCAGGGTTAAGACGAATCGATTGACGTAAGAATCATCAAAATCGGCCAACGCATTTGGTCTCTAGACTGATAAACACATTACACTCCTTCGGCAGTAGGGTAAAAAACAGTATTAGTGGTGATTTACCGGAGGATATAAAGAGGTGTGAAAATATTAACATATTTAAGAGTAAACTAAAAAAAAATAGGTGTATCCTATAACTTCGCCAATATCCCAGAGGCAAATATTATTTATTATTATTTAGAATAAGTAACTCTGTATCTCATTATAAGTGAACTGTTATTTATAAGTTCTTATCTTTAAACTTAAACACCTGAACTAAATGAGCAACCACTATAGTTGCGTCTCGATTTCTCAATAGAGAATTCCAAGTAGTTAAAAGTTGGTTCGAAGTTTTTTCAATCTGAAACCTATCAGGATATTTTAATTAAACAGCAAATTAATCAGTTTGACAGCTCACGCAATTATGTGACATCGCAATTCAAAGTAATTATTGACGATACAATATCAATAATTATCTAGGTCGAGTAGGATCGCACCTGACATATTGGAACTATCTGGACTAAGCCTTAGTGTAACCTGTTGGTATGTATTGTAATATTCCATCATGTTGACAACTTTATGGTGGCAATACTGTTTGAGAAATCGTGCAAATTGCCTAGCTCCTGTGTAAGTAAGGCTCGTTTACTCAACAAATCGTCTAAAAAACTATACAGGAGAGTTTTTCAAATGGGCGTGAATGGCCAAATCCAAAATTATGAGGAATAGCGAAAAACACTCAAAGGCGAATCACGAGGCCGATTTTGATGAAAACTAAAAAAAAGAACCGCATTATTGAATTTTTGGAAAATGATATTCCTAGCCGGGAATCGAAACCGTTGATTTTGAAAAAAACCGTATGCTGTTTTTGTAGGTACATCATTCGATAGTCACGCTTATAAGGATCAAATTCTGGGCAGTTATGACTTACGGCAAACTTAAAAAAAGGTAAATTTTTAACAAAATACATTTTTTTCCACGAAATTATGGCTATCATTTTCAACAAGTAGCTGAATTCGACAACTCAAGCATTATACTACATTCAGCGTTACAATAATTTTGATTCCGTTTAGAATATTTTCCAAAGACCTTTTCATGCCATTAATTTCAGATACGAGTCTTCGTAGCAGACTATATACAAATAAAATAAATATGTTAAACATGAGGTCTGTTCTCAAGTTTGCCGCCAAGTCTTTTTTTCCCCAGCTATTTATCCTTATTGGCGACACTGTCGGATGGTGTAAATAATACAGCGTGTTTTTTTTTCAAAGGACGGTTTTGATTCCTGGCTGCTTTTAGTTTTCATCAAAATCGGCCTCGTGAATCACCTTTGAGTGTTTTTCGCTATGCTTCAAATTTTCGAATTTGGCTATCCACGCCCACTTGATAAACTCACCTTGTACATATATACCTAGTATTGTATCGTTAAAATATGAAAAAAGACTAAATTAGCATCATCTGACTACCCTTTTCCTTACTATGTTGGGCGTCAGCTGCCGGTTTAACCAGAATACTGGATACGGCTAAATACCGATATTTCACTTATAAACTTCACAAGCCAATTACTGGGTAAAATCAGTCACTGAGAGAAGAGGATTTTTTTTAATTTTACAAAAAAAAAAAAAAGTAAAAATAAAAAAAATCTTTTAAAATCTCGCTTAAAAATAATTAACAAAAGCAAAAATAACTAGCGCAATATACTGTAAATTAAAAGCAACAATTAAGACACGCATACAGTTAATTCTAATAAATCACTTCAAGAGCACAAAGACCACTTCAAGAACACAAAGACCACTTACAGAACAGAATAGAGCACTTTTCTAGAAAATAGAGCACATTGCGCTAAACATTGCGCATTGGACGCTAATGGTTGAAGTTGAACATAAGCACTAAACAGAACATTACGACAATCCCGTGAGAAATTCACATTAACTCTGAAGATCTAATTATTCTTGCTAAATGAAGGTATCATGGCAATTTGTTGAAGATGAGATAAGTCCAAACCATGGTAAAATTCATGTAATTATTTTTAAATTATACCATGGGAGTGTTGCGAGATACATCATTATTCTATTAAAGCAGCAAAAGATTAGCACGTTGTTTAAAAACCTCAGTACAAAAACCTTCAAAAGGGTGAGACATTGGCAATAATTTGTACATTTTGTATTGGAAACTTAAAGACAGCTAAAAACAGAAGCTTCAATCGAATAATCTCAAGACTTCACATTTAAATCTACGTCCAATATCAACCGTTACATAAATAGGTATCCATACGAAACCATAAGGTCACAGAACATTCCAATAATAGTATTCCACATTGAATACTCAATGGTTCACACCTTGTTAAGTATTATTGGCGCACTATTACATGAGAATTCGAACAATAACAAACACTTTTGTGTAACACATAAAAAAAGTCAATGCCGACACAAAAAAAAACACGCAACTTGAAAAAAATAAACCGTATTTAAAATAAAAAAATGTTTAATAAACATGGCCGCCTAAACTGTCAAAATTTCCCGCCCAAAAAGAAACGTCAAAAAATTTCCCGCGACAATTTCTAACCATAAACTCACCTTCAAAACCAACATGGCTGCTTGTCAAATTTGCCGCGTTCCGCGCGCGTTATGGCGAGCGATCACAACACACGTCTGCCGTTTGCTACACCGCCACTTGTATTTATAATGTCGCTAAGTTACCACAGTGGTTGGTCTGATATTGTTATTCTCCGCAGAGCCCTATGGTAACGTAACACCCCCGTTGGTCAGTTATGTTTCTGTTGACACATTTACTAATGATTCATGGAGGAAATACGCTTGTTATTTAATCTAGTTCTTTTTTGTGTGCAAATGACTTGACTGATTTGATTCAAGTCTCGAAAAAGCGTCAATAGATATTACTATAACGACACAAATAAAAACTACTAATCTGTGATCACTTGATCAGACACAAAAAGGTAGGTATAATAATTGGTATTGTTCCAGATAAACCATTTTTTTTTTCTGGAAACCTAGCTGAATAAGGACTCCCGGAAGGCTCGTTCTGGTTGCTTATGATTGAACACGACATAAGAAAGATTAGGTAAACACAAGGACTAAAATATTAGAGGAATCAGTCGAACAATTGATGTAATTAATCAATTTATGGATTTAGCTAACCCTTAAACCACTTACGTAAGTACATAAATATATAGAACAAATAAGAAATAGTCCATAAGGAGATAGTTTGTATCTTATTGTGACCTGCATACCGATTTTCTCGACCTCACTCATATTATATTTTCTACAGATTTTCCTGTAAAAGCGCTTCCATGCAAGTACGTGGATGTGCAAACGGGGTCAAAGCCTCCTACTTTTGTTTAAAACATGCGTATTTATGTACAGCAGTCACGCATTTCTCCTTTAAGGTCGTGTACATCCGATTCCTAATAATACCTTACTGACCGTTACTGATTAAAACTAATATATTACAAAATAGGTAGTTTTCTTGATAAAGAGGCGTTTTGCGTCATATAAAAACGTTAACAATGAAAATTGACTTTAAGATATTTTGAAATAGACAGATAGACATTTCCCAAGGGACTTTCCTTCAGTAAGTATGAAAAAAGCAAGAGAAAGGAACATGTTTTTATACCCGACTGCCGAAGGAGGGTAATGTGTTTATTTGTCTATGTATGTATGTATGTTTGTATGTTTGTTCCTATATGGCGTTCCAGAGACCAAACGCGTTGGCTGATTTTGATGATTCGTACGTCAATCGATTCGTCTTAACCCTGCGAGTGTCATAGGCTACATTAAAATTGGACAATAGAAAAATGGCGGATTTTGGGTGCCATATTGTCGGGGCCCAAATTTTTTTCATTCTTCCAAAGCCATCGTGTGGAGTATCAAAATAAAGGGTTTTAAGAGGTGATTTCAAAAATATATAATACTTATATGTTTAAATGTACCTAATTCGAAAAAAAACTAAAAAGTTATAAATAAAAAAAGGTAAATCAAGGGTTTTTAATTTTTTGAGCTGGTAATGGCTTTTATGTAGTTCTTCTTCTACTCCAGTAGGTGCTTTTAAGTAAGATAGGCAGAGGGATTATGGCAGATAAAGCCACCCTTTTATAGATACCTACCTAAATAAGTTTAAAACATAGAAATCCAACTTCGATAAAGTTAGTAGTGCATTGCCCAAGGGCTCCTACTCGTAGTAGGTAATAAACATTTAAGTAAAGGTTATTCTAATTTTGCTCGTTACTATTTGTAGCTGGACATTCAAAAGTTCAATAGCTAGACATTAGATTAATTTTAATCGTCCATTGTTCTAGTTTAAACACGCTATACTAGGTTTAAGAATTAAGGTGATTAACCGCCAGTTTCCCAGCTCAAAATTATCGGCGAATTAATGTGACAAATTGTCAAGCACGCGTTATCTACTGTGATTGGCTGTTGAAAATTAATTCAACCAATCACAGCAGATAACGCGTGCTTGACAAATTGTCACATTAATTCTCCGATAATTTTAAGCTGGGAAACTGGCGGAAAATGCCTCTCGGAACGTTTGTGGCATCCCCTATTTTGGGAAGGTTTCACACAAACTGTAATTAACATGATACGGCTTAAAATCGATGGCAATAAATACTCACAACAGACCTTTGTGTCTCTGAATTGGCTGCAAGCATTGAGGTAATAATGTAACATATTATCTTAATGGCTGCAAGACTCTGCGCAGAAGCTATTTTTGTGTCAATGTTGATGTTGAAGATAGCATTGTATAACTGTCTCTTTCACTAGCTTACGTTTGTCGCATCGTCCTATCACTCTATGCATTATACTCGATGACAAACTGTTTCTTGCGCAATAGTTGGCAGAGCCAACTTCAGAGACACAAAGATCCGCTGAGACTGTATTCGCGGCGATGTAACCATAGAATCTATATTCACACGGGGCACAAATCCTGACTGACCGGCTGCTACAGAGAAAGCCTAGTTGGAAAAACCCAATTACACATTGGCCAACCCAGAAATTGAACCCCCGACCCCATGTTGAAGTAATTCTTACGACCACTGCACCAACAAGGCAAATAAATAATTCATAGTTAAAGAATTATCCCAGTCGCCTCATAATACTATTCGTTCCAAGTTTACATTGCAACAAATTATTCTATTGAAATTATATCCTTGGACTATCAGAAACCGCTTACCATCATCATAGCCTGCGGGGATATTTAAGTGTTAAAATATGCGTCTAATTAGCCTTTTTAGTACACCTTAATTATCTTAAAAATCGTAACAAATATACAGGTTCTATCAATCATTGCTAAAAATTTCCTTACATATATAAATGCTCCAATTACATAACAAGACTACATTTTGTTATTATTTATGACACAATTACATATCAATTAAATTATTGCTACAATTTAGGAAGTAAATCCTCGAACAAAACTTGTCTACAGATTTACATATTATCGTAAAAGTGGCTTCATTGCCTGCTAGAGTTTTGACTGTGACTTCGTCCGCGTAGATTTTGGATGGCCACAAACAAACAACTCTATAAAAATATTTTAACCAGTTGAATGCAGTAAATACCGAAATAATTAAAAAGCCATTTTGTCAAGCCAGTGTGTGCTTGGCTCCACGTTTCAGGCACTCAAGGGTTTAGGAAATAATTTCACAAAACAAGTACGACAAGAACCTGTAACTACAGAGTTACAGGTTCTTGTCATAGTTTGCATCTGGAACCCTGAGAAGGGACAGCCCGTCTCAGGGTTCCAGATGCAAACTATCCCTTATATACCATCTATGGTGCTAGGCAACTGGGCTTATCCCAGTTGTAAACGACCCTTTGTACTTATTGGCCTTGTTTGTACTCTCTCCTGCCTGATATGGAGGGAAGTGGAAATTTGTATTTTGCTACTCCTCCATTATTCTTTTCTGATTAATTTCGTTGTGGGATCCAAGACAGTTAAATTCATTCTCCGGGTATTCACTGAGCTTCATTGCCTCGGCGCTTTTCTGATGGTCGCCACTGTTGATTATGGCTTTCAGGAGTTGTAGTGGTTTGGGAAAAGTGTGGTAGAATTGTTCCAATATTTTTTTTTTATCAAAACCCATCCCAGAATTTATGTGATAAGGTTGAAATAAATAAATAAATAACAACATCGTTTCGGTAGTTTAGCCGTGAAAAGGACAAACTAGAATACTTAAAGATCCACGCTCACCATACTGTTATGGAGGACACAATAACAACAAAATTAATTTATGACTAAACATAATTAGGAAGTCCTCAAGCCTCGTTGACAGATCATTCATAAGTAACATAACTTACAAAGGAGTCCCTTGGAGCCCCCACGACCAGTTGTAGACGCCTGTAGCAAGGCCAAGTACAACCAGACCAGTCTCTCTCCGAGTATGTAGTGTAGGAGCTAGCGTGCGATTGTGTGCTTGATCTTGATAGTAAATTAAGGTTCTTTTTTGTAAACGTTTAGACAGGTTGTTAAGTTTAATGTTTTATATCACGCCTGAATTTCTTGAAAGATGCAGGATAAAAGTTAGGGTTTGGTAAGTACTTTTAGATTTTTATCCTCGATGGAAAAGAGGTGTTATAAGTTTTAGTCAAGTCTGTAAACGCTTCCTAACTAGCTTTTCAAACTATGGTGTCAAGATCGTTACTACGATGTGATACGGGCAAATCATGAGAAATCCAGAGACGGATTTCTAAATTGTATCGAAAATAGTAAATCCAAAACTTACCGATTCCCTTGAGTAGCTGATTTTAAAATGAGAATCACGTCTAAACGGCTAGTCGTAATTTATTGGAAAAAATATATGTTATATTAGACCATTTTCTTAATAATTTCATCTGAGCAAATTTTGAGTTTTATTCGTATAACATAGTGTAATTAATTTGTAAAGTTATGCCTAAACCGTACAAAAACACGAAAATCACACCAAAACCGCTGGGCGAATTTTAATGAAATCGACACTATATCAAAGACAATTTAATTATCTACATTTTGATCTGAAGCTTTTTTTTTAAAGTCATAGAATAATAAGGAAAGTACAAAAAACTACTAAATTTTGGGTCGCGCGGGTGTGAAACGAGTGCGCGTTTTGTTCCCTCAAGGTCGTTGGCGTTAGTCGTCGTCTTAATCTCTTCTTGTCCATAGGGACATGATGAGGACCGAAAAATCGCCACAAATTGGAGACAGTACGTAATTGCCTCGTTGGTGTAGTGGTCACAAACGCTACTGCTGACCATGAGGTCCTGGGTTCGATTCTCGAGTCGGGCAAAGTGTTATTGGGTTTTTCCATCCAAAATTTCTCAATATCAACCCGCAGCCTTATTGTGTAATGAATTCGGAAAGAGCAAAGGGCAAAGCGTATGAATAATCGACCAATCACATGCGAGATGAAAGACGCGATGTAGTTTTCCGTCTGTATGTCACATCACATCATCAGCCTTTTTAATGTTCCCACTGCTGGGACACAGGCCTCCTCTCTTAGAGGGAGTGAGCTATAATCCACCACGAGGGCCCAGTGCAGATTGGTAGATGTCACATGTCTTTGAATTTTTGGTACTAGCCGGTATGCTCACGATGTTTTCCTTCACCGTTTTGTGAGCAGTGGTTATGAAATAAATTACACAAGTAAAGCGCCTGCTCGGGTTCGAAACCACGACCTACAACTCGGGACCGTAACCACTGGGCCACCACTGCTCTGTCTGTATGTGATTGGTCGATTTTTCATACTCTTTGCGCTTTGCTCTTTCCGAAGTCATTACGCAATAAGGCTGCTGGAGACTAGCTTGCCCCGTTGATGGCAATAGGCGCCTCCTGCTATAAAGTTAATTTTCAAAAACCAGTCAATTTTTTTCCAGGAATTAGGTATAAAAAATATTACCCGTTCTGTGCATTTTTGGCCACATTAACTCGGCAAAATGTACAGAACGGCAAACAGCCGATTTTTCTTTTTTGGGAGTGTATTTTTTCATAAACCTTTCTTTGATTAACACATATAACTTGGTATAGGACTTAGTTAGATAGTTTTAAGTATAGTTTTGACAGGCTGGTGTCCGCATTTCCACGACCAAGCGCATATTTTGCGTATATAGGACATAAGGCGCCTCCCCGAGCAAAACTCCGCGCTATCCGTTTTTGTGCAGTTATTAGGAGCTATCTACTCATTATATCAACTTATAAAATACATTAAAATTCTACATAATGATGCTAAAATTGTAGTTTTTTTTTTAATGAAGTATATGTTTCACTAATGTCCTACCAAAATAACCATAAAAATGAGAAATAATGACTGATAGCATGCATCTCCTCGAAAATTGTTCATTAACTAATTTTTGTACTAACACTAATGGATAGACAATTAAATAACGAACATTTTGTAAGTTTTTTTCTTTCAAAAGACCAAAATTCGATTTTATTCTAAAATCTGGGCGTAATTCATGCGTCATAAGTGTGCCGCTTGGGCACTAGGAATGTTCACGGCGGTGTTTTGTTCAGGGTATGGCCTTAATAACTGGCGAAACATAGCCTTAATAACTGTCTAACCCTTCGCGGATTACAGGCGTAAAGTTATTTTTCGTACCACTTGCTCAAAAAAGTGACATTCTATGCCACAAAAAGCGAACATAACAATAGTCATTTTTAATCTGTTATAAACAGGGAAAGAAAATTGTACTGAATTTCATTCATCCTCTAGGGGGAGAATGTGGTTTAAATTTGGCATACTTACCGAAATTAATACTGAACTACATCTGTGTTTACACCATTGAGTTTGTATATAAAGCATTATACATCTTTTTGAAAATCATTATAATATAAAATCATTTATTATGCAGTTATGATTATTAAATAAAATTACGAAAACCGACGAGGCTTTAAGAGCTTGATGCCTTTGCTTTTCCGACAAAAAAATATTAGTATAGAAATTTGCCGCGTTTTTGTTTTCTTCAAATACACGTTAGTTTATTTTAATTTATTTTTATATGTCTGTATTTTTAATAAATGCTTATCTCATATATTATTATTATTGTGTTAATTTTTTCGCAAATGGTACGAAAAGTAGAGTATTTTACTCGGTGATAAAGCTGTCTTAGTCTTGGGTGAACTTAAATCCCTCGCTACACTCAGGACTCGCCTTTAATCCCTCGCTTCGCTCGTGATTTAAGTTGTTAACACCCTCGCTACGCTCGGGAGTAAACCTCGAGTCCTTGGTTACGCTCGCGATTTAAATCGTCACCCGCGACAGAAGACACTGCTTTATCCCCTTGGTTAATAATCTACTATTTAATCTGTTAAAACAGGAAAAGAAAATTGTATTGAATTTCATTAATCCTCGAGGGGAGAATGTGATTTAAATTTGGAATACTTACCGAAATGTATACTGAACTACATCTGTGTTTACACCATTGAGTTTGTATATAAAGCATTATACATCTTTTTTAAAAAGGAATACGCATTTATTATACAGTTATGATTATTAAATAAAATTATGAAAACCGACGAGGCCGTATGAGCTTGATGCCTTTGTTTTTCCGACAAAAAAATATCAGTCTAGGAATTTGCCGCGTTTTTGTTTTCTTCAAATACATAAACGTTAAGTTTATTTTAATTTATTTTTATATGTCATTATTTTTAATAAATGCTTATCTCATATAGTAAGAAAAGTAGAGTATTAAAGTAAGTAAGAGTAGAAAGTAGAAAAGTAGAGTATTTTCCTCGGTGATAAAGCTGTCTGAGTCTTGGGTCGCAATAGAAGACACTGCTTTATCCCCTTGGTTAATAATCTACTATTATGTTACCTAACACACACACATGTGACTATTGTGTACTATGCTGTAACTAAATCCCATAATCTTTTGATTTCGATACAATATTAGTTTGGACGACAGATGTAAGAACTAACACAATGCGGCATTGTACCTACCAGCACAATGAGCACTAGGAGGTACCGGCTCATTTAACATTGAAAGTGCTTGGAATTCTGCACAGCACGTAAGCGAAACTCAGTTTGAAGGCAAGGAGGTAAAAAGGCTGTTGTGTGATTTAAAGTCAATCAAACATGAATAAATGTTATTTTATTTAATAGAAGATTTGCTTCTACTACATCCCACAGGAACAATCCGCTTATCATCATCAATACATATAATGAATCTGTAGACAAGTAATATTTCAAAATTTAAAAAACCCCCGACACATTTAACTTGCGAAAACACCCCGATTCGAACAGTAAAACGCCCATAACTTTGAACGGCGAAACCGATTTTATCTTTTTATCATATTATTGATTTATCAAACATAGCTAAGAACAATCTCGACAAAATTACCTCTCAAACAAAAAAAACTAAATCGAAATCGGTTCATCCGTTTAGGCGCTATGATGCCACAGACAGACACACAGATACACAGCAACACACGTGAAACTTATAACACCCCTCTTTTTCCGGCGGGGGTTAAATTGAAGAGTTCTGACGTATATTTCGAAGTCCTTGATCATATCTTGATGATCTTTTTGGGACCACATGACAAGCTAGTTTTATTTCAAAGCTGGTTCAAATAAAAAAAGAATCATCAAAATCGGTTCACCTAGTAAAAAGTTCTGAGGTAACACACATAACATTAAAATAAAATACAGTCGATTTAATAACTAACTCCTTTTTGGGCAGTCGGTTAAAAACACATGGGTACAGATTAAACTTTGTGATAGTAATGAGGTTCTAGGTAAGTTTAAACTGGAGCTTTATAACTTCGCACATAATAAAAATCATAACTAAATGGTATAACCTTAAGAACAACAGCTCCTCGGCTATAAACGCGTCATAGATCGCCGCAAGTGCTCGTAATGTATGCGTACGCGCATAAAGGACACAGATTTCATCTCCCGCAATACCAGACATGCTTTATTTATTATAGCGTGGGCGATGATATTGCGACGGTCACTATATCATTTTCTTTTCTAAAAAGGATAAATAATATGTTTGGAGATTTATATATTTTGTGTGTGGTCTTTTTTTTGGCCGTTTCAGAACACAAGGGAAAGAAAATGCACCTCTTGTAATGCTAATTATACAGGATGGTAGCAGATAGCTTCCACTAATTGCCTGCCTGCATGTGCAGAAGACGTGACTTTATATAGGTATATATATTTTTAGGTAGTTTTTAGAATACCCTTCTCCTGAGCTGAGAGAAAAATATCAGCACATAGTAGATGCTAAGATTAGTAAGGTAGGATAGGACGACGCGGTTAGCGCAGTGGTTGAGCCATCGGCTGCTGCGCTGCGTGTCGCGGGTTCCATGCCCGCACGGAATTTGTATGCCCTACAGACAGTTGTTCCGGATCTGGGTGTCTTTTGCATGAGTTTAAATGTTTGTAAACGCACCCACGACACAGGAAGAAATTCCTAGTGTGGGGCAAGACAAAAACAAAAAAATTCGTTGTTTAGTAAAATCCTCACCTAATTTGGCATAATAAACTATGAACGCGTACTATGAGGGCTGATTCTAGAAGACGCGGAAGAAGAATGGCTGGAAGGACTTGGGGGATGCGTTTGCCCAGCAGTGGGACAGCAACCACCAGACAGGCAAAAACAAAAACAAAATGTATTACCTATTGAAATAGGAAGTGCTCAACGTTCAAGACAATTATGAAGAAGCATTACCTTTCACTATAATTTGTATTCTTCTCCTTTCTCTGTTATATATGTGATATGTATTAGTGTATTATTTAATATTGTATGTATGTATTATATGTTATTAATTCTAAGTAATATTATTTTTGATATTTTGTATCTACACTGACAGCCATAAATTCTTCTCCTATCGTTCAGTACATCCAAAGAGATTGCCCAGTGCGATAAGACCGCCCATAGTACACTTGTGTTTGTGAATGTTTAACCCGTACGTTTTTTTATGTGGTGTACAATAAAGTATACAATAAATAAAAAATGCTAGGTAAGTATTGGGTATCGGTATTTGTCAAAATTAGGTAGCGACTGTCCTGGGTACAGCCAGCCGATATTTTATTACTTTAAACAATTTATTATTACCGAAAACAATTTGGTTTTTCTTCACTTACCTATTATACTATATCACTTTATTTAATTACTTTTATCTATTGATTTAAAGGGACGATTAGTTAACGAATCGGCTTTCCTTGGTAGAGTAAATCTGTAGATTTTATATTCTTCTAAACCTAGCAAAAGCCTTACATAACATGTAAGCTTAACATTACTTAATAGATAACTTAATACATAAAAAAATATAATTAAGTAAGATATCTAATTGATATCATAAATTATACTTGTTGCAAGTAGGTAGTAGGTGTCGCCGTTCCACTCTACATAGCGGGCGAACTGAATGAAGTGCAGATGTACAAAATAGTTTATTTATTTATTTCACTTTGTAATTAGTAAATACTGTGTGAGGAGTGATATGAAAGAAAAAGGAAAAGGATTCAGTGATAGCGTGACGGTGGGCAGGACGGCCTCTCTCTGACACCATAGGATTTGCTGTAAGAAAACTCAACGTTGAGTTAAGCTCGCCTTTGTAAATGTAGGTACCTACAATAAAGAATTAAAGACGGTATGGAGGAAGAAAACGTGTTGCGCCGACCCCAAGCAACATGGGATAAAGGTGGAACATGATGCAAGTAGGTAAGTAAACACAAGAAGCATCGCGCTTGGGCCTATTGGCCCAGGTGTGTACGCAGTAGCGTATATTAATACTAAGGCCAAATGTTCCATTGGCCTGGGGCGGCAGATTTCGGTGGTGCCTAGATTCATGCCGTAGTTTCTTGTGAAAAGCTGTACTAAGCTCTTCTAACCTAATCGTCACCCCGTGTATTATTTTCTGACAACAGAAACTTGCAATGATCTGAGTTGAATTGCATAAATTTAGGTTTTTGTGCAAAGGTAAAGAAGGTTCTGTATCATTATGAATATTAAAAGGAAAATCTAACCAATCCGAGATGGTATTCGAAAATATTCGAGCTCGTTTCTGCAGGTTTCGTTTCGACTCCTACGACACACACATACCTATTGTATTTTTTTTCTTTCCAACCAAACCCAGCGGCAAGCGTAATGAGGACCTTAGTTCCGTATCGGAAGTTACATCTAATTATAATTACATGTGTTAGTAGCTACATATATTATGTACATATTTGTATTATTATAATCCTTCCTGTACCTCGTATGGTCAGCATTATACCCGTGACGAGGCAGTTATGTAAATATGAGAGGAACTAACTTATAAGCCAACTAGAAATCTTAAGGGTGCCGTCTGAAACTCCACGCCACTTCTACATTTAAATGGTTTCTAACTCAGTTAGATTTTTAACAGTTCCTATACAATTCTAGGTACGTACCCTACCTACATTATTTGAGACAGATAACACACAGCCTAGGTTCGACCTAGCCCACATTGCCCGAAGAATTGCAAAAATGAAGTGGCAATGGGCATGACACATTGCTTGCAGAACCACAGATTACTTAATAGTTACTACGTAAGCAGAACGGATGGTCGGAGGGTCCGAAAAGTCTGGAGTGGCGACCGCGTACCGGAAGACGTATAGTTGGAAGGCCGTGAACGTCTTTCGGCTGAAGTGATGATGATGAAGTGCCTAGGTCCCTGACTAACATCGACCCACCGAAAAAACTTGGTCAGAAATCTCTGAAACGAAAAGGTCAGGCGTAGTCATTCACGTCATACACAAATAATTATGATAGTGTAATACGGGGGGTATTACACTATCATATATGTGTATGTATATACTTTTATTACCTACGTTTTTAGTACCTATACCTAAGCACTGGTAAAATACCGAGTCTTAGCTTTTTGTACCTACGTAGTTAACATTTAGGTACCACAATAGTCCTTGACATTCAATTTCATCCATTTGACTGTCTACTCCGATTCCCAGGACCAAGATCATGCTCATAAAAACCGGCCAAGTGCGAGACGGAACCGCGCACGAAGGGTTCCGTACCATTATCGCAAAAAAACGGCAATAAAATCACGTTTGTTGTATGGGAGCCCCACTTAAATATTTATATTATTCAGTTGTTATAGCAGCAACAGAAATACATCATCTGTGAAAATTTCAACTGTCTAGCTATCACGGTTCATGAGATACAGCCTGGTGACAGACAGACAGACTGACGGACCGCAGAGTCTTAGTAATAGGGTCCCGTTTTTACCCTTTGGGTACGGAACCCTTAAAAGAAAGACAATTTAATACAAAATTACCCAGTCACACCGTACTCTTCTCGGAACATAAAAATTAAACAAAAGAGTTAATATCTACAATGTGGTCGTTCACAAGGACAGTAAGAGTACTTCCGCGTCCAAAGCTATAGGTGACTCATGGCGTACCTACAACGATCTTTATGCGTCAGGATATTTGTCTGCTTATTATTTATTGAGGGCAAGATGTTGAAGATTGAGTTAGAAATAGCACTGGCAAACAAGTGTAAAAACCTTCGTAACTAATTTGGGTTCAATAAAGCTAAAAACACAAAATTAGAAAAAAAAATAATGGGTGCCATCATCATTTTAGTTGAAAGACTCCGGGCTCACTCAAGGATTGAACCAAAGATAGGTCTTGCGCTATCCCTAAACCTTGTCCAGGCACCTTTAAGTTTTCTTCCTTTTCACCGTTTCCGGTTACACTTTCCCAATCCCTAACCACTGCAAGCTGTAGGAGGTAAAGATCACACCCAATGGTATCTGAACCAATTCGCTAATAGGCGATAGTCACGCCCTCTATCCCTCTACTTTCGAAAGCTCACTTCATCTGCGCCAGCGTCAATGACTTAATCTGGCAGTTGTGTAGCAAGTGTATGTTACCTACACAACTGCCGATCACCGGAGGAATAATAGCCGTAATGCTCTTGTAACGTTTTGCCACTAAACTAGTGCAGTGTAGCAATAGTGAGAAGATTGCAACAGTAGCAATGACCAAGTGATAACTTGTTATCATCGGCTACAAGGACCATTGGAACATTAGCCTCTTTTCCTAGTTATGATTACGTAGTAAACAAATCTGAGGCAAGTAGAATACGCAGCAATACAATTGTCATTTTGTAAAAGACTGCTAGCTCTCAATATCAAACTCTTCTAATCGAATGTAACTAGCTCGTTATATCCCACTGTTGCGCAAGGCCTCCCTCAGAATTTTCTCTACATACGACTGTTTTCTGTCATTGCAGTCCTACCGGTCGGAGTCCAATTCATTCCTCCGTCTTCTTCTTGGTCTGACGCGATGTCGCCTAGCTAAATGGGAGCATTCTTGCCTGGTAGGTATACTATTTTCATACTAGAACAAATTTCCGTACGTTTAAGCGTTTTTGTCATACCTACTTTTGGAATAAAATTTAACAGCTCACAATGTTAGAATAGAACCCATCAATATAATTGATCATTTTTATCCGTGGTGCTAGGCGACTGGGCTTATCCCAGTTGTAAACGACCATTTGTGCCTATTGGCCTTGTTTGTTCTGTCTCGTGCTTGGTATGGAGGGAAGTGGAAAATTTTGATTTTCCTTCTCCTCCGTTATTCTTTTCTGAATAATTTCGTTGCGGGATCCAAGACACTTAAATTCATTCTCCGGGACTTCGTAGAGCTTCATTGCCTCGGCGCTTTTGTTGTGATCGTCATATTCTCGAATACTTCTACTCTACTTCATTTATCTAGGAACTAAACAGAGAAATTGAAGCATTAGTAGAAGCCTAGATAGAGATGGCCATAGATCTCAATGTCGTACGGCGAGTAAGAAGCTGTCGCAACCGTAATTGGCGTAGTTCCAATAGAGGCATTAAGGGCCATTGCACAATGTGATTGTTATCAGCTTTGGCCGTAGGTATTGATCTCATCGATTTATCGATTAGAAAAGTTATTGGACTTGTTTCTAACAGCATCAACAGAGTTTGCCTTACATAAAAAGCTCGAAAAACAATAAAGTTATGAACAAAAAAATTCTTCTCTATTAGTCACCATGTCTTTTTTTACCCGACTGCCGAAGGAGAGTAATGTGTTTATCAGTCTATGTATGTATGTTTGTTCCTTTATGGCGTTTCAGAGACCAAACGCGTTGGCCGATTTCGATGATTCGTACGTCAATCGATTCGTCTTAACCCTGCGAGTGTCACTGACTATATTAAAATTGGACATTAGATAAAAAAAACTTTTTTGCAAAAAAATACTACCGACTTCCAAATAAAAACTACAAAGTGAAAAATAACTTAACTTTTGGAAGTCGGTGTCTTTATTTTTCCCATTTTTGTGCGATATGGACACCGACTTCCAAAAGTTAAGTTATTTTTCACTTTGTAGTTTTTATTTGGAAGTCGGTAGTATTTTTTTGCAAAAAAGTTTTTTTTATTTTTCCCTTTTTAGTTTTACCTACCTAATAGCAAGTTGTTTAGTAAGGTACTCTATAACGCCAGAATAGATCACCCGAATAACATGAAACTTGAAAATAACCGGTGAAATGAGAGACCTGCGTACCCCTTTAGAGCGTACTGGCGTGATGTTATGTTATGAAATGGTATAAACAACAAACAGACATGCGATTGCAGCAATCCCGAGAGTTTTGCCGTTATTTATTGAAGAGTTCTGTTGTGTATCTCCGAAGTTCTTCATCAGACCTTCACCAAATTAAAATGGGACCAATTTCGAAACATACTCTTTCAAACAAAAAAAGAATTTTCAAAATCGGTTTACAATTGACGGAGATATCGGTGAACATACATAAAAAAAAAAAAAAAAAAAAAAAAAAAAAAAAAAACATACAAGAAGTCGAACATAGAACCTCCTCTTTTTTGGTAAGTCGGTTAAAAAATGGCGGATTTTGGGCGCCAGATTGTGGGCGCCCAAATTTTTTTTTTCCGAACCCATCGTGTGGAGTATCAAAATAAAGGGTTTTAAGAGGTGATTTCAAAAATATAAAATACTTCTGTTTAAATGTACCTAATTCGAAAAAAATACTAACTAAAAAGTTAAGAAAAATCAAAAAACCCGACTGCTTCAAACGCCAACTAAAAAGACGTCCTAAACAAGGAGAAAATCATGCTGTGCAGGCGGAGGATACACCAGATTTTGGTCAGCCAGCCCGCCAATATGTATCCTCGGACTGCACAGCATGATTTTCTCCTTGTTTACGTCTTTTTAGTTCGCGTTTGAAGCAGTCGGGTTTTTTTATTTTTTCATTTAACTTTTTTAACGATATTATAACCTTTCAGAGAGCCTATCCATCCAACAAACGGTTAACAAAATATGATGATAAGTAACGGCAATCTGTGACTAGGAAATCCCCAAAACACAAAAACTCATTAAAGACAATTCTAAAACAAACAGCTTGCTTAACCAAACGTCCTTATACGGCATTCAAACAAAATTAACAATAGATTCTACTAAGAAAATTCGAGGACTTTGGCGCCAAATTTTCTCCACATTACGGCTTCAAGACGCGTGTCGGCCATGACACCTGCGCCATTTGCATTCCTCGCACGGAGACATACGAAACAGTAACCGATAATTGCATATTATTTCACTTGTTACACGAATAGCGTTATGTATGATTTAATGGCACAGTTTTTAGGTTCCTGCTGCAGTATTGTTGCGACAATATGACATTGATGTGGTGTAAGCAGGTGGCAGTATGTGTGTAACATTTTGGTGTCGATTTTCGCGATTGCTTGACGAATTTTGATGTTGTTCACAATGAATGACAAGCACTATAATCTGATAGTATCAGGGGAGACAGAGGACCATTACTATGCAACAATACAAACGGTCAAAGTATATTTTACTTTGGAATCATCGATACGAGTACGACGAAGAGGACTATTTATTTATTTATTTGAAATATAGCACAGCCACATTACATGCATTACAAATCGACAAAACAATCTATACAAATATTATGACAAGTACGGCGTACATAACACTCATCGTAACATTGCTGCCCTGAGATAACTATGAATTATACAATACAAATCAGAAAAAGTAGATTAAACAAAAATACAAATGGATAAGTACCTACATATAAATCAAACTTAAATAATTAAGATATTATTAATAAAATTGTCAGAAACCAAAATCATAATGTAAATAATCAAAATTATATGGTCAAAATCATTGAAAAATAAAATAAAAATTCAAAATTAATATAAACAAAAATCAAAACCAAAAAACAACAAACACAAACCAAAAAAAAAAAATAATAACACAAATCAAACTATAAACTCGATAATCCAAACCATAAGTCATAATCAAAGTCAATAAAAATATAATACAAAAAAAAAATACATATTCTAAATTATATTGTCATACAAAACAACAGTCATACATCAAAACCATAGTTAGAAGTCGGCGTAGTTAAAAAATGTAATACACAATCGAAATCATTACAATTTAAATTAAAAATGTCATAAATCAAATTCAAACCATAAGTCAATAATCGAACACAAAAAGAAATAAAATAAAAACCAAAAGCGGAAAAATAACACAACACAATTTAAACTTAAAATATAATATCATCAAAAGTCAGAAAACTAAGAACAACCTGGCAGGGACAATATGATTTTCTTCTGTAATTCGGTTAAGTCTGGCAGGTGTTTTAAGAAGTAGGTATTGTTAATTGATTGCCCAAAATGTAGGAGGTTCGGATGTTCCATTCTTTTTATAAATGTTTTATTCGGGCATAAATCAGCTATTTTTTTTTTGATAGCTTCTTGATTGACCACTTATCTCGCCTGATGCTTAGCGATGATGTGGTCGACGATGTATAATACTCACAACGGATCTTTGTGGCTCTGAAGTTGGATCTGTCAACTATTGCGCACGAAACAGATTAACTGCATAGAGTAAACGAGATAGGATGATGCGACAAACGTATCCGAGTGAAAGAGACAGTTATACAATGCTATTTGCAATTTCAATATTGACACAAAAATAGCTAGTGCGCAGCCTCTTGCAGCCAATTCAGAGCCACAAAGATCCCTTGTGAGTATTATAATATAGTATAAATATTTTAGTATAGATGGATTTGCAAAATTCATTTTTTTGTTTTAAAGGCTATACTCTCAAGGTGTCATCAAATCAGAATCTGATGATGGGATTCCATGGAAATCGAGAGAAATTCTCAAATATATATATATAGGCAGACATACAGCGATTTTGGTATTTTCAATAACATGACAAGTATTTGCACTCAGAAAGTATAATTTGGTGAAGTGGAACTGATGAAGAAGACTACTTAAGGGCACTGGAACTCCCACAGAGTACTTATTATATACGGGGAACTCCTTAATATGTATGATGGGTATAAGATACCTCGAATATTTAAGCGAATATGATGAAGCAAATACATATAAATAAATGGTAATGATGAAAATGTTACCATCGAACTGACCTCATGATAAAGCCGGAAGGTAGGCACTGGAACTCCGTAATAAAACAATGTATCCTAGTCGTGTTTGGACTTATTGTAATTTAAATGAGATGTACTCTGGCTATAAATGATTTTCATGATAATATTATGAGGAACCAACACTAAAAAGAATAAAATTGAAAATAACTTTGTTTTCGAAAATCGAACGTCGGTTTATTTATTTGTTAAAAACTTTTTATGAAGTGTTAAATTTTATTTATTTACGCATCATGTCCAATAGTAGTACATATAATTATGGGCACACAGATCACAGAATAAATCAAAAACATCGATAATGGAACAATCCGTTGCTGACTCGTAGTCACACCAGACCAGATTATCACACCAGTGTGACAAACAGGAATTTTTTTCTCGTTTGTCACACCACTGATTTTTCCACACCATTTATTCCTAACTAGTGCTGTCCTAGTTATACTAGTTGGTTTTTCAACCTTACCGACTCGTAGTCACACCAGATTATCTCACCAGTATGACAAACAGGATTGTTTTTCTTGTTTCGTTTTTTTTTCAATAAGGGCGGGTAGATGTTGAAATTAAATAAAAGAAGCTGTGTGTAAGGTATTTACAAAATTATTTTTTATTTAAAAGGCTTACTTGTGCCATTAAGTGTAGAATATGATATCGTTCAAATGCCCGCCTCTGCTATTTAGTGGCACAGATCCGAGTGGTCCAGTTTTCAATGACTCTTCTGCATAGATCCGGCTGAATTTGAACAATGGCCATGACATCGGTCGATTGTGGTTTGTTTGCATAGACCTGCTACTTCAAAAAACCCTACAAGAAAAGGTCTAGCGGCGTCAAATCGCATGACTTTGGTGTCAAATTCACATCAGCTCTGCGAGAGATAACCATACGCTCAAATCGCTAATGCAGATTTTTTATCATTTGAACGTGCTGCTCAATCGTGTAACTTGCCATGGTGATTTGGCGTAAGTAACTGAATAATAAATTATTAACACTATTATTTAATCAAAAGGAAATTGAAATCGAAAAAAAAAGAAGGTTCGACCAAACTGATAAAGATAATTAACAAAAAAACCCTTTATAACTAAGTAAAGGGTTTTTCAATGGGCGCGGGTAGATTTTTGGGGGGCGTGGGCGAATTATAAACTTCAAATTCCGTTTTTAACGCAATGTTTCAAGAAAATCATCGGTCCTTCTTTTATTTCGATATCAATTTCCTTTTGATTGAATAATACTGTTAATAATTTTAGTATAGTTAAGGAGTCTACACACCAAACCCGCCGACCCGCCAACACAGCCCGGCGGCTTGGTGTCGGCGACCCAAACCTTCTTGTCGGCGACCCAAACCTTATTGAAGCAAAGTCGCCGACACCAAGCCGCCGGGCTGTGTTGGCGGGTCGGCGGGTTTGGTGTGTAGACTCCTTTAGATAAGGTTGCATTATCATATGAACCACTGGACATAGGCTATAGCTTGCACTACTTACCACAAAATATGATATATATTTTCCATTTGTATTAGTTTTGTTTTGTCCTAAACCGAATAAGCCGTTTTTATCTTTCCTAAGAAATGAATACACTTTGTACCTTAAAAAGTTGGCAGAAATATAACTAAAAGTAGAAAATCTAAATAGTCGGCAAAGAACGAAAGTCGGCAAACGCCGATCAGCAGATCCACTTTATTAGAATATATAGGTACTGCACTAGCAATTATCGTATACATGGTGTGGAAAAATAAGTGGTGTGACAAACGAGAAAAAAAATCCTGTTTGTCACACTGGTGTGATAATCTGGTGTGACTACGAGTCAGCAACGGAACAATCCTGTTGACGCTACGGAGTGGGCCTGTCAACGTAAGACGTAATGCCTTTTATATCACACTATTCACAAAAATCTATCCCTGTTTAATGGGATACGGTATTGTACCGGAATAATTGCGGTTACACATATAAATCAAAATTACTCAATAAACGTAATTTAGCTCGATAAACCTTCAAAAACTCAATAAATGAAAATGCATCAATTATATCAATAAAAGAAACTTTATTAATTGCTAAACAGAGAAAAATATACTAAAAATTACATGAACAATGGCTTCTATGCGCTTACACCTATCTTACAGTAAATAGAGCGAAAGGAAACATTCACAATTTTGTACACAAAGCTCCTAGCCCACTGTGGCGTAACATGGCATGCTTTTGACAAGCTCTAAGCTCGCAACACGACATCTGATAGGTTGTAGTACTAATAAAATGTAGTTAATTATTTTCCTAGACAAATAACTACATGCCTTTATCTGTGTTTGGTTACAAAAAACGGTTGTTCTTTTAGCTATTTAATACAAAATTGTTTGTGCTTATTTACATGTTCATCTTATAAAACTTGTGCGTTCTTTTATACAATCATGTTACGCCTCAGTGAACAGAGCCCTAAAACCCACAAACACATTTCATATAAATCCGACATCACGACACGAACAGCAAACTCTCAAAATCAACAGACAAACAGACTTTTTAGATTTGACAACTTAAAAAAAAACATAATTTGAATAATCAAAAAGTAGATCATGTAACATAAATGTCTATAGGAAAAAATAAAACAGTATTTTTTTTATTCATCATTTTGTGCTTCTCCAAAAAAATAAAAATGTTTCTGACCACAAACTCTTGAACTCATGAATGTACTGTTCTACAACAATCAAAAATAGGCAGTCATATATAAATAGGCGTTCTCTTTATATTAGCGGCCAGTTATAACAAAGTTTTAAGTTTTCACTGGCGCAACACATCACATTATCAAGTCAGTGACGCGAACCAATGAGTTTTGCCCCTACCAAAAAATGCTCAACGCGGCTACAGAAATTTTCAACTGTTTTCAATACATACTATGTATTAATAATGAATAAAAAACAGCAATACTATGTCCTATATTTTGTTAAAGGTTGTCAAATCCCAAAATTCTTGAACCAAAACTACATAACAATCACCACACTGCCGCAAAACATTACATTATGTACAAGTTTACAATTGATTCCACTCTGACGTCACAAAGATCACACCATTCAGACGCACATATAACCATTATTAGTATTTTAGTTTAGTTTCTTGGATTTAATTGTACCGAACGATCTGAGTATGTTGTCGCATGGACAATAACTTACTATGAAAAGATGTTTTTTTGTTTATTAAACCTATAAAAGATGCCGAAACGGATCATCACCGTATTAACTGACAAGTCGAGCCGTTCTGTATTCTTTGTATGAAATTCGCTACTGTAACGCACACTAAACAGCATCGTAACGGCATCGCCTTGCCACGGGACCAGCTCGAGAACCTCAAGCGGTGACGATACGTTTCCAGGATGATAGTGTGCGACAACCTTAAGAATGATGAGAGATTTAAATTTAGGAAAATAATACATTTTTGCTTCACACACATTCATACATCTAGTCATACACACACGCCGGTTGAAGGAAGGTTATGTGTGTGAAGCAAAAGAAGTATGTAAGGATCGTAGCAGGTGGCGTTCTGTAGTTTCTGCCTACCCCCATGGGAAAAAGGCGTGAGTTTATGTATGTATGTATGTAATATATTTTTTTAGTTTTTCAATTAATATCACATTTTAGCAAGTAGGCCATAACTCGCGTGTGCTTAACTTAAATAAGGTTTGTTAGAAAATATATGACACAATGGAGGAACTATTAATTACATTTTCTTTGCGTGAATTGTGCATTTCATTTACTGTAAGGATCATTATTTTAAAATTCACAAATTCATGATCTATATATCGTTCGGCACAATCAATCCAAATTTATTATTTAAAAATACATGTAATATCAGCAATAAGTTTAAAGACTTCTACGTTTTTTAACAGACATATACAGGGGGTTGTTTAAAAAGTAGTAGGGTAATTCTCATTAAATCACATTTACCCTTCTAAAAGATTATTTTAATCCAATGTTTAGTTAAATATTTCATTGTTTTTTATAAGTCTACCGTGTCAAATCGCTATTAACAAATGTCAAGAGGACTATTCCTACTACCTTTTATACAACCCCCTGCAATAAAAATATGAATTCGAAAAAATAAGGCATACAAATGGTATTTTATACTAATTTATAAAGAATAGGCACTATTATAATTATGGTCAAATTATAATAAAAATTAAAACAAAAATGCAATATCGTAGATAATTCCAAATATAATATGAATACTTTTCTCATGTAATAATTAAAATAATAAGGCATTCGTCGAAGTTCAAAGTTTAAAGGCACTATTATAATATATAAATATAGTATGTTGCGTGTATTTATGACAACAAGCCAATATGTTATATATGAAATAACATCTTGTAAAAGAAATATATGTAAGTATACTATATAGTTAATGTATACGAGAGAAGCGGAGCTTATGTATGAATTTAGTCATTAAATATAGTTATTTTTCTATACTCCATCATAATATTTACCCTCTTCTAAAATATTAGGTAACATGTCTCTCATGAACAGTATTATTATTTTCAAAAGCTCTTAACGACAGTTGCTCCGCGTAAAAATAGAGAACCACTATGTCAAAGGAAGCTGACCATATACTTGCACTAATGAGCATACAATCAGTTTCAATAATCATAGTTAACCAAAATTACCCTTTAAAAATAGGGTAAAATCGGTCAAATCTCTTATGGCCAATACACGACTGCCATGCTGAATATTGATCACAAAATGACTAAATCCGTGCAAAGTTCCGCCGTACAAGTGGACGGTCATACAAGCTATATTTAGGCACATTTCAAGAGGCCATACGTTTTGTAACAACACGTTTAAAATGTATATGAAAACCACATTTAAATGACGCTGCTTTTTCTAAGGGTTTATCTTTTTTAACATTACAATACATAACTCATTTATAAATATATACTTCATAGATTTCAAGTCTTTTTTAAACATCCTACTCGTTTTAGGTTAATTTATAAATTGTTTGTCTGTCACATATTACTCAAGATTTTTTGCGTATAATTGAATTTACCGTATTATCTTTTACGATGGCAATATATGAGTGCAGCGTCAACGATAATATATAAATATTTATAATTAGACTTTTATTAGTTCACTGGATTTTTACCAATTACTATCGAATGCCATACATACTATGTAAGGCGTTAATTGGCTATTATTACACGAGTGAAATAGATTTTTAGACGTAGATACAGCAACAAACGGTCAACTTAACTGACTGTGCACCTCGCTGGAATGTGAACCCACTCCCGCCAATCCGCGCGGCGCCCCGCGTTTCCCTCGTGCGCCAATAGCGAGGGTCAAATGTCACTGTGATGTCACAGGGCCAGGTGCACAGTTAAGTTGACCGTGTTATACGCATACATTGCAATAAATACTGTTTTTATGAAATTGAGCTACATTACCCTCTTGTTTAGTTAGAAATGTATAAAATTATTTTATTTATGATGTAAGTAAACATCTTTAAGCTATATTTGATCAACAGCTGTGTAGCATTCTATGAACATTGCAAATGAATGTGTTATAGACTTATAGTCGATAGGTTACCGGCAATGGATACGCAGGGATTTGTAAAACATGTATGGCAGTTCTTTTTTCATGTCAAATTATATTCAGCTCAATGCATTTCGGTTATTTTTAATATTTTCGGTATACCTACCGATTTAATTAAATTTACCCTTCGTTAGACCAACGGGGTAAAAGAAGTCAAATTGATGAAATTATTAAAATTATAGTTTTTACTTATCTAGTGATTAGTCAGGTGTTGAAAACGTTAGTCATTGCAATATTTCAATAGAAAATATATAAGTTTTATGTATTTTACTATCTCTAGTATAACTGGGACACGCAACAGTCACTCTTTTGGAGGAACTAAATCATTTCTTATTAATATTTTGAGATCAATCACATTTTTCTTGACTTCTTTCTGCACATGTCCCCTGATTTGGTTTTAATTCCTTTTTTAGTAAAACTGACACTCCTAAGTACTACTTAGTTAAAAAAAAATGTTTTGAATTTTTCCGACTTTTCTGTTCATAAAATTT
Organism: Orthosia gothica; assembly: GCA_949775005.1. Taxonomy (NCBI): domain Eukaryota; kingdom Metazoa; phylum Arthropoda; class Insecta; order Lepidoptera; family Noctuidae; genus Orthosia; species Orthosia gothica. Next base: position 20,363,931 of record OX459054.1, on the reverse strand, counting down.
TTCGAGATTATTTTATTAAAAAATAAAACATTTACAATATAAAAACAACTACGAACAAAACGATTTATAATGAAATTGCAACATTCAGATTTTACAATTTACACGACAAAATAAATTCTGTCAAATTTTATGATGGCACGATTTAAAATTATTGTCAAATTAATATTTTTTCGACCCGAACATCGCCATTTTGTTAACCTTTTCAATCTTCTCTCTCTTCAGCATACATGCAAACCCTGTGTCTCTCTCAATCATTCCAATCTTTACACATAATTATAATCTACATAAAATCTTTTCTATGTCCGATTTTCGAGTCGAAAAAGTGATTTGACATACTTATACAAATTATAAATACATTTACTGTAATATATAGAACACATGATCATCACTACGCTATGTCAAGTGTAGTTTTGTGGCTCATTTGTACAAATTGTTGTGAGAACACTCCAATCTTAGGATATTCTGCCAATATGGTAATGTTCGGGGAGCCTTTTAGTTTTGATGCGCAGTGGCAGCGTATGTTGTGCGATTGCCTCTATAAATAATATATGTCATAATAATCTATATAAATAAAAAATAATGTTGGTAAGCGCATAACTCAAGAATGGCTGGACCAATTCGGCTAAATTATTTTTTTGTATGTTCATTAAGGTCCACGGAAGGTTTCAATATTATATAAAAAAAAAAACAGTACCTTACCTCTACATAGGTAGGGTAGGGTAGATAGGTAGGTAGGGTATGGTAGGTAGGGTATGGTAGGTAGGGTAGGGTAGGGTAGGGTATGGTAGGTAGGGTAGGGTAGGTTGGGCAGGGTAGGTAGGGTAGATGAATTTTTGGTGTTTTTATGGCAAAACAAAGTTTTCGGGGTCAGCTTGTTTACAATAAACATTACATACGCTGTAGTAGTTTATAAACAAGACAGATTATTTAGACAGTTATTCAAGTTGGGTTATACATAAAACGGAACAAAATCACACAAAGAGCCACAAAACCAAATAAATGATTTTAATGTTAGTTAAAATAAAAATTGCATTAAAACTAAATCTAAGCTAATAAAGTATATTAAACTTACACACATATATGTCTTATCTTAATAACATATTTATAATAATATACTACGATATATAATATCATCAATATCGAACGAATTTATGGCGAACTTAAGACTTTTGTGCTTGACATTACCAAAAAAAAGTTTTTAAGCATTATTTATTTACACCAATAATATCTTTTTTACCTTGTCATAAATTATATTGACGAGTATAGTAACCTTAATGTCTTTATTCATTACAATACGCTTACAAAATACGATTCAATAAATTGGACACATGGTTTGAGCTGCATACTTGTAAAATGCCAATTGGGGCTTTATTACAACACAAAACATTAAAACAACGATTAAAAATATTCTGTCACGTATAAAATACAAAATGCAACGGTTGAAATGATTTTTGAGATTAAAGAATTTTAATACCGGATACCAAAGTACGGTGGGGGGTGTCGAGAGGGGGGGATGTGGCTAGGATACCGATGAGATAGCGTTGTGCGGCGAACCCATCTGAGTCAGCACCTTGTCCAGCCACTGCAGCGGCCCGTGCAGGTGGATCTCGATCCAGCAGGGCGTGGACGTCACGTCCTGGCGGTGGTACTCCGCCCCCCAGCCCTTCACGAACGACATCCTAATCGTGCACATCTTCGTCAACTCATAAACCGCTTCGAAACCATGATTCACGCTTTGAGACAATAATTGCGCAAACTCCCTATTATTGAAGATCTTCAGCGAACATCCAGGGGGTATTTTACACACGGTAGAGGGATGGAAGCCGTGGTGATGGTTACAGTTGCGACTCTGGACGAAAATAGCGGCGTCTGACAAACACTCCGCGTAGACTTCACCGCCGACGTAGTAAAGGTGCACCCCTTTCCCTATGTGCCTTCTCGTGTTTTCGATCGTCGAATTCCTGTTCACATTACTGAGCTGACCTAAGCAGAACCTATCGCTGTTATTCGAGGGGTCCGTGAACCCATCGACCACGACCGAATGGGAGTTACAGTGGAAAACTTCACCTACTCGACAGTTCAACTCGTAATAGGCTACCGATGCCCAGTATAGGGGTTCCTGGTAGGAAACCGGGGCGACTTCCCCAGGAGGTTCTGAGTCGTCTGAAGGTGGGGAATACGCAGGAGGTGGCGTGTCAGGCAGTTCCGAACTAGCTGACGGAGGAAACCCTGACCCTGAATAGGAGACATTATGAGGCATAGACGGTTCCGCAGTCCTTTGGAAGGGGAGTAACGAATGTCCTGGAGCGAATTCAGAATGTCGTGGTACTAACACTGGCGGTAAGACGGGGCTCTCGACTCTCTTGTAGTGGTAGGGGTTGATGCAGACCTCCTTCTGTTTCGCGCTGAAGGGGTACTGGCAGATCTCCAGGGGTTTGAGCTCGTGGTGGCTTTGGAGGTCGGGCCAGCGCCAGACGCGGCAGTAGATGACGTGTGGGAGGCCTTTGCGGTGTGATACCTGGAATTATTAGGTTTTATGTTAGTGACTGGTATACAGAGACATCTCCGAATGACAAGTCAGAGTGATTTGGTATTATTTTCATAACAGTAATCTTGGGTTCACGCTTAATAGAAGGAAACCACTGAGCCCTTATTTCACTAACTTCAAAATGTGGTCTCGGTATTGCGATTTTGACACATTTCGTTTGACCAATCTGGTTTAGGTTCAGTAAAAATATTAAATTTTTACTGAAAAAAACGTAGGTAATCAATTTGACACGTATGTATGTAATATTCACAGATGTTATTCTATATGGGCTTCTAAATTTGTGTGCCAAATTTCATAAGTGTATGTTTGTATATATGTATGTTTGTCCACGCATTTCTCCGAAACTACTTATCGGATCGTGATCATTCTTTTTTTGTTGGATTACGTATGTCTCAACTTAAGGAACAGAGCAAGTTGCATCAAAATAGGTTCAGCATTTTTCAAGATATGGAACATACAACCTTAGCGACAAACAGCACGAATGCGTAAAGTTACTTATTATGGGTATTTTGTCAATCCTTTAAGTACACTATAGAACTTGCTCACTTTTTAGTGAAACATCCGAAACGAAAGTTATTTTTGCACTTTTTAGTGTTTTGCTCTAGAAGTCGATTTATATTTTGTAAAAAAGTTTTTTACTAAACGTTCTTATTTTTACTAGAAACAATCACACACGCCCCTTCTAATCCTTTTTGTCGTGTCTTGATCAGGATTCAATACAAAGTTATTTATTCACTGATGATATATAAATCACAATTATTAATTTCTTCAAAATAACCAAGTAGATCAGCAGTTATTTTTTAATAATTATACGAATTTGATACTAACCTGCAACCTTCCATCTAGCGACCTAGGAATAGTGACACATTTGGACGGCGTGCCTGGACACGACAGCGCCCGCTCCAGCTCCTCGATTGCGCCCTTCCGTTTCTTCAACTTCTTCACCAGGCTGTCCACTGCCTTCTCCGCCCATTTCTCTTCTTCATCACCCTGAAAAAAGGAAAGGTATAGTGGTAAAAAAATAGACAGATAGTTTTGTATGAACCTTGTAAGAAACCTCATGAAGAATGATCTCTCGAGATAAGTCTCTCCAGGACCTCTTAATGGAATTGCAGGAGTTCTCTGGAATTAACGTTTAATAATAAACATCGCCCGGTTCCCGGAACGAATTTTAAATAAACAAACAATAATAGTTTTGCTTCTTCTTTTTTTACTTTGTTGAATCCGTGTTTAAGTTATTCCTTTTGGTTTTATGGTATGTTTAGAACGATGTTGCGGATGAGCTCGAAAGGACACTAGTATGGCACCGGTGGGCCCGGAGCCATCGTGCCTTTACCTTTGGGCTAACTACGCGGTCTGGTAAGGAAAAGCACCAAGGACCAGCACAGTAAGCTGAGGATTTGACCATAGCGAATGTAAGCAGGCCAAGGAGGCACTGCCCGCCATCGCCGGCCGTTTAACGAAAACGGCCCTAGGTATGACTAAGCCACAGTTGCGTGCAGTCACAGCCGTTACGACTGGACACGGCCTTTAATAAGCACCTTTTTGTCATAGGAATCACGGACAGCCTACGATGCAGAGCAAGCATGTTGGAAGATGAGACAGCAGCTCATCTGCTCCTAAGCTGCCATGAAATCGCTAGTAGGGCCAAATACTTCATTAGCACAGGTACCCTGCAGGAGATAGGCGGCAGCACCAGGGCGCTGCTGGCCTTCCTCGAGGAGCTGGGGTGGATCGAATGAAGTAGTCGAATCCCATTCGTACGCAAAATACGTGCTGGACGTGGAGATGCGGTTATAGCCCGTCGAAACGTAAACTAATGGTATGCGTCGTGCCTGGCGCAAATACTCTTTTCTTTTATGTTTGTCAATATAATTGACTTCGTATATTTAGCGTACTAGCTACAGACCTCGGCTCCGACTGCGTGGTGCTAGTTTTTCTACCAATATCTCTTTAAATTATAGCCTAGCCCTCTTACTAATAAACGCGGAATAAAGTTATACCAGGTATAACTAAGGTATACCCATACATTTTCATAGGTTTACACCTGGTATAACTTTATTCTGCGTTTATTTGTAAGAGGGTATGTGTTTTATTCTGATGTAGTGATGCTATATTACTGTAAATATCATCAAAATCCGTTCGGTAGTATTTGCGTGAAAAAATAGCAAACATTAATCCATCCTCAGAAACTTGCACGTTTATAATAGTGTACAGTAAACTGACCATAGTTTCAATGTTTGTTTTTTCTCTCAGAATGTAGCTAGGAAATAGCAAACCTAGCTGAGCTATATTTTTGGTGTTTTTCATTTATTGGATAGGATAGGCAAATCTATTCAAGTCAATCCAAGTTTTAAGTACAGTATTAATTCAAAAGCTACTCTCCAAGTGATTAACTTTTACATTCAAGTTCCGCTGAGGAAGGACACTAGGTAAACTGGTAGGTACATTAATCATTCATTCTACACATGTGTCACATTAGAATGCACTACTGACGTTAAGTGCATCATTCAAATGGGAGAATTTCACCGTTGTATACATGTTCAAAAGCTCCTTAGACAGTTAGTTAAACTTCCTAACCATTTGTTGTCTTGACTAAAGTAGGTATTATCAATGATTATTTAATTATAATGAAAGAGTCAGTGATAGGTTCACAGTTATTATAAATATTCTCACATACAAATTTAATATGGTCGATAATTTCCACAGAACTTCCTCAAAAAAAAATTGCCAGTTATTATTCAATACTTTTATCAATAAACATATTAAAAATTCAAGGTCAATGTGTCACAAAATTCTATTTAAAAATATCTATTTTGGCACAGGTAAACAAACATCAATAAAGTTATTTCCTCAAATAATTTCTATCAAAAGAAAACCGACTTTGTGATAACAAACAACAATATGATTCACAGTTTCTAGGAACTAACTGACTGTAGTATGACTCATTTAAGTATCAATAACTACCACTGTATTTATCGTCACTGTTCCCTGTCCTTGTAGAAGGTTTATTCCAATCCAGGTGGGAATGGAAGGCCATGGGGTTACAGAATACTGAGAATTGTAGTAAGGAGAATCTAGGAATATACTGCATTCAAGGCACTGTGAAATAGTGATGTTTTTGAACTGAATATATCAGTGATAGGATGTCTATTTATCAATAGTTTATAGAAGATATCCTAACTTAATATTGTAAATGCAAATGTGAGTTTATTTGTTACACTTTCACTCCTTAACAGCTGAGCGGATTTGAATAAAACTTGGCCTATGGATACACCAGAACCTAGATTAGGACAAAGAATAATTTCCAGCCTGGATTAATGTTCCCTTGGGATAATAAACACTTTTCACCCCAGGAAAATCAAGGATAGAAACTAGAAAATGAAAATGCAAATGCATTTGTTGGTGCACAGACTGCACCAACTAATTGTTTCACAACTTTTTATGTTTATAGTAACAATTTCTACAAAGTTTTCAGAGCTCATTCTAACACAACTTTTCATCATTTAATCATACACAGTCATTGTGATATGAGCAGTTACAGTTGTTATACCTTTGCCAATATTAGTAACCTTTGCTAAAAATAAACATTGTTTTTCTCTTGTTTTGCCATTTACAACTTTCATGACTAAGTTGGAATATTTTATGTGAATTCATAACTTTTCTACACCCATTCAAATAGTCACTAATGCAGATTCACAACATAAAATTTAAAGATACTTACCCCCAGTTTCCCAGCTCAAAATTATTGGAGAATTAATGTGACAAATTGTCAAGCACGCACGTTATCTGCTGTGATTGGTTGAATGAATTGTCAACAGCCAATCACAGCAGATAACGCGTGCTTGACAATTTGTCACATTAATTATCCGATAATTTTGAGCTGGGAAACTGGGGGTTACTACCGCACTTAGAAACATTAAACGGTTACTTAAACCGCTCCTTAGAATAGATTTTGTACAAAAAATCAATACTAAGGATCGCCTTAAGTAATCATTAACGGCTCTGAGTGTGGCAGTTACTACCTTTTACTTAGGTAACCAAGTAGCATTTTTTGCCTATTATTATAATACATTCTCCATTGACTGCTTTAATTAAGATATGTAAGAGATAGCCTATTAATCAAATCATACACCTGATATAAGGTTGATGAACTTGTACAATGATATTTCATAATATTATTATCCCAGACAGGAAGGAATGTTATAATGAAAGAAACCTAGGCTACTTGAACTCACATTAGTTAACAAAATCTTACTATTACAATAATATTATAAAGGCGAAAGTTTGTGAGTGTGTTTTTATGTTTGTTACTTCTTCAGGCTCAAACGGCTGGACGGATCTGGATGAAATTTGGCACAGAGATAGATTATAGTCTGGAACAGCACATAGGTTTTTTATCCCGGGAATACGTTCCCTTGGGATAATTTTCGACGATTACGCGGGCGAATCCGCTGGCCTGGAAAGCTTGGATGGATGGATGTTTGTTACTCAAACAAGCCAGAACGGACAGACAGACATAGATAATAGTCTAGAATAGCACATAGTCTTTTCATCCAGGTATGATGCTCCCTTGGGGTGAGAAAACAATTTTCAAGCAGGCGAAGCCACTAGCACAAGCTAGTTCAGTCAGTATGAGAACCTGCTCAGACAGAGAGCATCCATAAGAACACCATCGCAAAAAGACAATTATCACAAACTTTTATTTAGGTAGTTTAATCAAACCTAGTAAATTATATTTAACCCACTTTCCAGTGTTTGACTGAGCTGAAAGCTAAGCACAAACATTTGTTTCTAGTGACAAGTGCAATTTTTAGTATGAGAGCAGGTTCTAAAAATAAAATGTTTTTGAGCGAACAATAAATAACTTTATAAACAGAAGGTATCAAAAGGCAGGAGTAAAGAAATCATTGGGCATAAAAAAAATTGTTGTCATCACTGTCGGGAAAAGTGCCCAAGATGCAGGCAGCATGGCAATGTTTCTTGGATCTAAAAACCAACCAACTTTTTTGACATGAAGAGTTGACCAACTGATTGGTGATGTCTCAAAATATAAAATACAATTTTACCAAGTAAATTTTAGTAATGATATTGGGTATTACTTCAGGAATATAGCATTATTTTACTAAACTGTTCAATGTATCGGTCTGTATAGCTAATCCAAAACCTGAATCTTTTAACCTTTCTCTTTGGAGCATCTCGTACATTCATTCATAGCCAAAAAAGGGTAAGAGCTAGTAACATGATGATTTATTTGTTATCCTCACACTGGAACGCCCGGCAGCAATAACACCAATGGAGCATAATCTTATAATTAACTCACTATAAGTCCATGTTTTCATGTCCAAGATAAACTTAGAAAGTATGTATGAATTAAAAAGGTCACATTGATACTTGCCCAGATTCGAACCAACAACCTCAAGCATGTGAGGCGAGGTCTTAACCACTGGGCCACCACGACATATGATCATCAGGTTAAGTAAAAACACATGATGACCAGGTTAAGCAAAAAAAATACTCTATTCAAGAACTAAGTGAAAATGCAGTATTACTAAGTTTCAAGAACATAGCTTACACAAAATTGTTAATTGTAAGTCATATTGCTGTCCCATGCTTATCTATTCAACCTAGTGCTATCCACATAGAGCTTCCATAAACTCCATGAAGGAACTAACCAAAAAACTACAGGTTTGCTGTAATTATGATCAACAAACACTCAAATTTAGCCCTATCTTAGACATTCTGAGCTATAGACTACCTGATATGGCATTAGATTAAGATAACAGTACAAAAAAACTGAACAAAAGCGTCTATTACAGAGAAATTGACAGTTTCATGGAAAAGTAACATGAGCCTTTTATGATAAGGTTTGTAACCATACCTGCTTCCACCCCAATAATTTCTTGACAGCGGGACTTGTGAACGAGAACAGGCTGTTCAGGCTGGACATAGGCCCGCTGCTCGAGGATTCCCCATCATCGGTATCCATGATCGCCAGGAAGCACCAGCCCGCGAATGAGTCACCGAACTGTGGGATCCCGCCTCCCGCCAATAATCACACCGCGGCAAACACTCAAGCCGCCATCGATCCCAAACACCACTTGGTATTCCCCACAACGTCTAGGAACCAATTACGAACGTCGAACACTACAAAATAGTGATTGGCGAGACAAGCGTCGGTCCCATTAAATGATTAACGACGACACTACTACGCAACTGTCATTGCTCCATTTAAACATTAAAAAAATACACAGCCCTGCGGTGGGTATCAAAATGATTTTGTGTGATTTAAGCAAGATAAAACTGTGCAAAAATAAATTATAACACTGGTCAAGCTGCATAGGACAGCTCGGGAGACTAGAGATGGGCAACTCGAGTTACTAACTCGAGTTGCGGCTAACTCGAGTTGACTCGAGTGGTATTCATCCGAACTCGAGTTGCAATCACCAAAATCTAAAATAAAATATAATAAAGAACAACCAAATTCACACATGTCAAACATTTAAACTATTATTTCAATGTGTTTTACAACAATATCAATATTTTTAAAGTTTGAATTTAAAAAAAGGTAGAACCAAAACCAATAACCAACATTAAAAAGCATCACGAAAGCCAGGAGTTTGGAACTATTAAGATATATAATTAAAGAATGCTACAAAAGTAACCATTTTGCGATCTAAGGTTGTATTTTTAAATTAGTCGGATAATAATTAGTCGTTTGACGTGAACAAAAAGTTGTCCCCAACGAATAGGGTATAAGTATAAAATGTATTTTTTTTCTTGGCCAGTTTTGTCCTACTCCCGTGCTAAGGCCTCTCCCATTCCTTCCATTTCCCTCGGTGTTGAGCCTCATTTCGTCAATTCTCGAGGAAGTTATCCAATTTGTCTGTCAAATACATATGTAAAAAAGTGTTTTTTAACAAATAAATAATTTATTCTAACTTAGCTTCGTTACGCTAACTCGAGTTGCGTAACTCGAGTTCAACTCGAGTTATAATCATTTCAACTCGGGATAACTCGAGTCGTGTTTATCCCGAGTTGGCACATCACTACCGGGGAGACATTTTTCAAGAACAGATTAAAAATATTAAAAATAAATTGCGTTGGTTGGGGCTGCCAACTGTGAAAATGCAAACAAGTCATTTTCTGAGCATTTTAGAAAAAAAAATTCTTTTCCAAGCTATTTTTTTTCTAGAAATCATTGTGTCCATCTGCTATTTATAATTTAGAATGATTGAAAAAAAACTTATTTCACAAAGCGCTTTTATTAAACATCCAGCACATATTGTTCTATCAATTAATACACAACACGCCAATTTTTTTAATTGCTTTGTGTTAAAGCTCATCTGAATATTCTGAATAAACCCAAACGGTCGGAGCGACGAGAGAGGGGGTCGCCACAGTCAAAGTTTCTCTCTCGCCTTGTTTGAAAAATTCTAGATCCGGGTCTATTGATGTTCATTCAAAATCTGTGATTATCAAGAAGTTTTGTTTTGCTACGCAATGTTGACAGTCTCTCTTCGGGTATTTCATCTTTAGGAGTCGTCAAAGTTCGAAAAGTATTTTGGGAGTTGTTCAGAGGCCTGGAAAGTTTTTTTTTGCTAAATATACATAAATGTAGGACACAATGTTAGAGCTCGACCCGCCCGCTACACCAGCACATTTTTTTTTAGTCAACAAAGCAACAATTAGTATGTATGTACTGTATGGTTACCTTCCGAGGGCGAATGTAATGTCCAAGCTTGCTTTGGTCCTTGTCACCACGTTCTCTTAGATTCATATTTTGTTCTGTTCTGAGACAGACAACACAAAAACAAGACGAAGAATTTAAAAAAAATTAAAGTAATGAAAATCATCTGTCAGAGCACCTAAAAAGACAAAAGACATGTGTTCAAAAATACTTATATTAAAAATAAAATACTGAACTCCGTGTTCCAGTTACCTGCATGCCGCAATCAACGCAATGAATAAATAAAGTAACTAAAAAGTCGAGAGAGAAAGCTATAATCAAAACTGCTCGAGTATAAAAGAGCTCGACATCAATCTGTCAATATTCTTATGTTATAACTTGTAAACAAGTTTTGGAACGCCATCCTGTATCGCATTTTGGCAAGAATTTTCTCGAATTGAAGTGTCATTTCTAGACTTCGTGTTGCTTGTTTGAACTCGAAGGAAATTTAGTGAAATAGGAAAGGAAGAATTGTTAAGCGAGATACTAGAGTATTTAGAAGTAAATATTTTATTGCATGTGCATCTTTTGTTTTATCAGTTGTTAGCAGAAAACAATCATGGCTCAGGTAAGAGGTTATACCGACGCTTTACGATTAAAATTTTGAATGAAGTAGCATAATTCCAACATGGGTATCGTTTTTAGGTGAATCAGTTAAAGGAGCAGGGTAACAAGGCGTTATCATCGGGGCGTTTCGACGAAGCCGTCAAATATTACACGGAGGCTATTGCCTTGGACCCTAAAAACCACGTTCTGTATAGCAACCGGTCGGCAGCTTACGCCAAAGACGAGAACTACGCCGCAGCTTTAGAGGACGCAAACCAGACCATCGCTCTGAACCCTATGTGGAGCAAAGGGTACTCTCGCAAAGGTTCAGCGTTAGCATACTTAGGCCGTCATGATGAGGCCGTTCAAGCTTATGAAAAGGGTCTGGAGCTGGAACCTGGTAATGAGCAGCTGGCTGCAGGATTGGAGGAGACCAAGAAACAGGCTGTTGAACTGAAGTTGAAGACAGAACAGCTATTCGAGAAGCTCAGAGCGAACCCACAGACAAAGGAATGGCTGAATGATCCGGAATATGTTAAATTAGTTGAAGTGAGTATTAAACCTTATTGTTCATGTTAGTTCCTCCTTTTACTCTAAGTAATTATATATAACTTAGTATAAATATATTGGGTCAGAGGGTCATCTTGTAATTAATTAATCAGTCCTACTTTTATAATATTATGGTTCATTTTATTGTTATTCAAGTTCACTTTGTTAAACTCTTCAACTTTTCTCTTTAATTAGGTATATTGATTTTCTTTTGTGCTGTGCATAAATTATCATGTTATTAGGGATGTCGCCATATTTATGAATATTCAAATGTTCCAATTTAACCAATTTAAAAACATTGCCATAGCAACGCTTTACTTTTGAAAAGGTATAAAAAAAATTGAATTATTTCAAGAATACTAAACTATTACAATGTTTTATAGTTTCTAGCTAGATCCATACTAAAAATGCAATTAGCATTATGTAGCAGAACTGCAGACTATTATACAGGGTGACTTGTAATTAGAGCACAACCTTGTAAGGGGATATAGTACAGGTCATTTGCAACAACTTTTGTAGGAACACTCATATGCAAAAGTGCACCAACATTGAGTTATAATTTTTTTCGTGTTATTTTGAAAAACTCTTATGGGGTAACCTTAAAAATTTAATAAATAAAAAACTTGACATAATTTTGTTAATTTTCTTTTTATTATTTAGTCTATAACGTTCCAGTTACATGTCAGCATCATCAAATGTACATTATTGACATTATTTTAGACACAGTGCTCCAAAATCCAAAAAACTTAAACAAATTTTACTGGCATTATTACACAAAACAGCCTGTTTAAAAAAAAAATCACTATGACACTTACTCTGCGTATTATTAAAAAAACATCTACATTTCATAAGCTTTCAAATGAGATATAAAACCCTAACATAGCTAGTCCAATAGGGAAGATATTCGCATAACAAAGGCGCACGGCCAAAAAAAGGTCTGTTTCTACTAAGCAGGTAAAAACAGCGTCCAGTCTCCCGGGCTCGTCGATAAACTCGGGAAAACACGCCTACATCAGGTAAACGGCGATTGGGGTATCTCTGTTGATATTCGCGCTGGGCAGCTAAAGCATTGCCTCTAGCTACGCCGTAAGTGTACAGAATATCGGCATATTCTTCATTCGTAAAATTTGCCCGTTGTCTTTGAGCCATAGTCCTTGATACGCGCCAAAACCACAGATGAGCATAACACACGGAAACCAGTTGAAAAGCCAAGTCATCAGGAGAGCAATCAATCACAAAAACAGTCACAAGCCGGGTCGTCAGAGATAAAACAAAACTGCAGAGCACACACAAAAGCATCCGATCGCAACGAATCACAAGGACGGACTAACCTAAACAACACAAAAGAGATTAAACAATGACCGGCTGTTTTTACCTGCTTAGTAGAAACAGACCTTTTTTTGGCCGTGCGCCTTTGTTATGCGAATATCTTCCCTATTGGACTAGCTATGTTAGGGTTTTATATCTCATTTGAAAGCTTATGAAATGTAGATGTTTTTTTAATAATACGCAGAGTAAGTGTCATAGTGATTTTTTTTTTAAACAGGCTGTTTTGTGTAATAATGCCAGTAAAATTTGTTTAAGTTTTTTGGATTTTGGAGCACTGTGTCTAAAATAATGTCAATAATGTACATTTGATGATGCTGACATGTAACTGGAACGTTATAGACTAAATAATAAAAAGAAAATTAACAAAATTATGTCAAGTTTTTTATTTATTAAATTTTTAAGGTTACCCCATAAGAGTTTTTCAAAATAACACGAAAAAAATTATAACTCAATGTTGGTGCACTTTTGCATATGAGTGTTCCTACAAAAGTTGTTGCAAATGACCTGTACTATATCCCCTTACAAGGTTGTGCTCTAATTACAAGTCACCCTGTATTGCTTTTAAATATTTTTCTGTATAATTTCATGAAAGGGAATCTAGGCTTTTGGCCCTAGTTCTAATAAAGTTATATTACTATTTGCTTTCTCTGTTTATCTGAATTGTTATTTTTGGATTAATTCATTTCTTTTATTTAGCACAAAAATGTGTAGAGTATGTACAAATAAATTCCACTGCCCTTTACAGTCACAAAGAAACTCAAAAAACATAAATAAGTACTTACATCTTCTTTGTTCAAAATTAGCTTTTCAGAATGTAACTAAACATTGCAGTGGATGGCCCAGGCCCAGTGGTAACGACCTTAACTTACAATTTGTGGGTTCAAACCCAGACAAGCTTTACTTTGTGTAAATTATTTCATGACCACTGCTCTTAAAACAGTAAAGAAAAACATTGTGAGGAAACCGGCATGTCTTAGAACCAAAACTTGGAAGACATGTGACATCCACCAATCTGCACTGGGCCTGCACACTCAATGGCCTAAATGGGAGTCTTATTGCGGAAAAGAGAATCCATCTATCAAATTAAACATTCTTAAAAATTTCACAGAGAATAGTACAGAACCCCTTCGATGTTCAAAACTTAGGCGCTAAAATGGAAGACAAACGAGTCCTCACCACAATCAGCATCATGTTCGGTTTCGACTTTCAAATGCCCATGGACATCGACCCACCAGCAGCAGCACCAGAAAAAAAGACTGCAGAACCACCGAAGAAGGAGGAACCAGAGAAACCGAAATATGATGACCTTCCTGAGAACCGAAGACTTGCGTTACAAGAGAAAGATCAAGGAAACGAGTTCTACAAAAAGAAAGACTTAGAAAATGCTCTGAAACATTACCAGAAGGCTATGGAACACGATCCTACCGATATCACCTTTTACACGAATATGGCTGCTGTATACTTTGAACAGAAAGAATATGAGAAATGTGTTAAAGAATGTGAGAAAGCCATTGAAATCGGTAGAGAGAATAGAGCTGATTTCAAATTAATAGCCAAGGCCTTTACTAGGATTGGTAAGTTGATTTCTTTATTTATTACTAGCTGACCCCCGCGGCTTCTCTCCCCTCAACTGGCTACCTACCTACCATAACTACCCTACCCTACCTACCCTACATACAAAAAAAAAAAAAGAATATACATAAACCATCTACTAAATAGTCTGAACAAAGCCTAAACAATTTTTTTGATAAGTGAGCCTGTACTTGAGTTATAAAATTACAACGAAAAGTGGCATTGATTTTTATATATACATGATAATGTAGATGCAAGTACAACAATATAATTGTACATATTTTATTTTATAGCATTGGACTATATACTTTCTACTTATTTATCATTGAGGTCTTAACGAGCTATTGGTCTATAGGATTACCCATCATCATAAATTGCTCTCCTCCAACCAACCCATACTGGGTTAAAATGGAGGAGTGTGGAGTGTGTGTGTGTTATTTGTTTTTAGAGTAAATAGGGAACGTTTTGGAAGATTTTAAGATTTTGGCCTATGTCTGTTCTCTCTGAGTGAATTTAAGAGTTTTGATATCATAATGTTGATTTGTTAATGAAATGTGTCTTACACCTGTTTAAAATTACAGAGTCATGGCAATCAAAGTTGTGTCTGTGTCAAATGAATCTTTTCTATTCTATGTCTAAATCATATTATTGAGTCATGTGTTATTTTATTGTGATGCCATAAGACTATTTGACAAATGTCAATTCAAAGGTCATAACCTCAATACTTACTATTTCCATAGATGTGAAAAAAATTAAGACAATAGTCATGTATCTTTTATAATATTATGGGTGGTTCCCACAGTTTAGTTTATCAGCTATTACTGATAACGGCTTATATTAGACTGATAAGGCGTTAGATGGATGTGGTCACCAATATACATCATACTATGATTTTGATTAGTTTGTGATGGCCTGGAAATTATAAATATGAATGAGCGACCCGCCCCAGCTTCGTAAAGGTCAAATTATGTACCCAAACCTTCCTCGTTTATTGTTCTTTTTATTAGTGAAAACCGTATCAAAACCCGTTGAGTGGTTTAGAAGATGAAGCAGAAAAAAACAGACAGGTAGACAGCGACGTTGATTTATGGGTACTATTTAGAGATTCGAAGATACGAGAGGAGCTCGTGGCTAAATAATAACAGCCGTACTGGTCGTTCATCAAGGTTAAGCAACGCTTGACGAGGTCGGTCCGTGGATGGGTGACCATTTCAACATACCGAGTCTCCTCCGTGCCTTTGAAAGCACGTTAAGCCGTTGGTCCCGGCTCTCATTTGAAGATCTTTGACAGTCGTTACGGGTAGTCAGAAGCCTGAGATCTGACACCAGTCTTGCCAAGGGGTACCGTGTTACCCAGTTACTGGGTTGTGGAGGTCAGATAGGCAGTCGCTCCATGTAAAACACTGGTAATCAGCTGAATCCGGTAAGACAGTAATCCGACCCCAATATAGTAGGGAAAAGGCTAGGCAGATTGATTGATTTAGAGATTCGAAGATATGTGACATTCACCTACTCGCACTGGGCCCATGCTGTGGATTACCGCCCGTCATTGAAAGGATGAGAAATTACAGAAACTTATTTCACTGAGCTTGATGTGCTTGACGAAACATTTTAAGGCGTATGACCGTGTTGACCTTTTGGGCACTTTTGTTTGCTAAATATTCTTTGCTTTACTATGCTATTTCAGTTATGAAGACATTCTAGCCTTAAATTTTTCTGTGTAAAAATATTTTAAATATCAAAGTTTTGGACGAGAACCCAAAAGCAGCGAAAAAAATATCGTGTTGTTAATTTTTTTTTTAAAGCAAAACTATTAGTTATACGAAAAAATCATGTTTCACAAATAATGTACATGAATCATTAATCTATACCAATATTATAAAGAAGAAAGATTTTTTTGTTTGTTTGTTTGTATCGAATAGGCTCCGAAACTACCGGACCTATTTTAAAAATTCTTTCACCAATAGAAAGCTACATTATTTCTGAGTGACATAGGCTATTTTTTAATCCCGGAAACGGGTCCTGTGGGGTGGCCCACGGGAGCGAAACCGCGGGGAACAGCTAGTTATTTATATTTTTCAAACCTTATAGCCTAGCCGTTACTAAGGAGTATGCTTTAGAAAGTAACCGTTTTACGGCACTAAAAAACCGGTAGAAGGCCCTTAAATGTATGATTGTATCTGCATACGAAATTACGAACCACTTGTGATTGCCTCTTTTTGGCACTAGTGGTTAGCCCATACATTTCATGCAAGTAGTTGGTACTCGTTAGTGCCGCAAGATGTATGAAAACTGACCTCCACTGATCACAAACGGCAGTTGCGAGTAGGCCGTGTGACGATTCACTAAGGTCGCCATAATATACGGCCACTTGGACTATTAGGTACTTGACGACAAAGTGATTGAAGCACTATTATGGCAAAACTAGGAAGGCCAACGACAGATTAAAATTCATACAAGCCAAAATTATCCGTATTAACCCGACTTAAAACTTAAATTCGAAGTCCGGAAGGATAATGACAAAGTATATCGCACTCACAAGCCAAAATAACCCTTATAATCTTGTCTTAGAATTTCTTCTATTCTTTAGGCAATCTTTTACAAAATACAGCGATGGTAGTATCACGTAACCTGCAGTCCTTGAGCGTTGGCCCTTAGATATCTTATGTAGTACAAGTTCAATGTCCTCTGGAGAACACAAATCAAAACAGTTTTTATCTGTTTGCATGTAGAAGTTATTATTGATTGCTCATTAACTGGATAAACTTTTTACGGGTCACGAATTAAAATAAAATGCAGTTTATTTTTATAACTATGGCTTTACTAGCGGCAGCCCGCGGATTCGCCCGTGTGGTAGTTGAAATTTTTACCTAAAGAACCTACTACCTGGATAAAAAGTGTCACTATGTGTTAATCCAGGTGATGAACTATCTGTGTGATAAATTTCATCGAATTCTGTTTAGTAGTTTTTACGTGAAAGACTAACAAACGTCCATCCATCCAAACTCGAGAACATTCATATTTATAAGATTTGTCAGAGAGATACTAAAGTTGCGGTCAATCAATCTGCCTAGCTTTTTCCCAACTATATTGGGGTCAGCTTCCAATCTAACCGGATTTAGATGAGTACCAGTGTTTTACATGGAGCGACTGCCTATCTGACGCCCACAACCCAGTAACTGGGTAACACCGTACCCCTTGGCAAGACTGGTGTCAGATCTCAAGCTTCTAACTACCCATAACGACTGTCAAAGTTCTTCAAATGACAGCCGGGACCAACGGCTTATCGTGCTTTCCGAGGCACGGAGGATAAAGATAAAGATAAAGATAAAGATATTTTATTTTGCAAATATGGGTACAAGTCATGGTGGTACACAATAAATAAATACAGAAACAGCCATATTTTGCCAATTACAAGGCATGCAAAAGTACAGAGTTTAAAATTTAATACTATAATTCCATTAAATAATATAAATTTGGTTCATCATTTACTAATAATAATATCAATGTTCAACCATTCAATTCATTCAGCAGAAGAGGAAACTCGCAATATTGAAATGGGGCGACCATCCACGGACCGACCTCGTCAAGCGTTGCTTAACCTTGATGATCGACCCGTGCGGCTGTTGTTATTTAGCCACGAATTGCGATATCCATACTAATAATAATTATAAATGCGAAAGTAACTCTGTCTGTCTGTTACCTTTTCACACATAAACTGCTGTTCCGATTTAGATGAAATTTGGTATGGAGATAGTTTGAGACCCTAGGAAGGAATTAGGATAGTTTTTATCCCGGAATTCATCCTTTAAGCGGTAGACAGGGGAGTAGAAGTTTGTATGGTAAACTAATAATTTCTCAAATATGGCGGCCCACACCTATAATATTGGCGCGATATTAAAAATAGGTTATTCAAAATGCTACGCAGACGAAGTCGCGGGCAACAGCTAGTTAAATATATCGCGGCTTCATTCATTTTAATTAACATGACTGTGTTACAAAATATTTTTAGTTCTTCAAAGTGGCTTTGTTGTTAGAATGAAATCACAAAATGAATGAATCATGAATGATGAAATTACGTTCATTCAAATAAAGCCAATAGGTACGTTATTGGAATGCGTAATTCCTTAATTAGAAAGAAAGAAAAATATTCATTTGTGACCCGCACAGGAGACACGAGAAATAAGCATACAATTAAACAATAATAAAATAAAAACCCTGTGCGAGACCAAAAAGGCTCCTATCTTAGCATTTGCAGCGATATCCAAAAAAGGTAATAACGCTGCGCTGATATTCTGATAGGGCCTACTGTTGATGTCACGGACACACTTACGGGAACGGGACTTTTATTATAAAATGAAATGAAGAATATATAAATAACAAACATAAAAAACTTTTTTGCAAAAAAATACTACCGACTTCCATATGAAAAACTACAAAGTGAAAAATAACTTTATTTTTGGAAGTCGGTGTCTTTCGTAGATACCAATTATTTGCGATATGGACACCGACTTCCAAAAATAAAGTTATTTTTCACTTTGTAGTTTTTCATATGGAAGTCGGTAGTATTTTTTTGCAAAAAAGTTTTTTATTTTTCCCTTTTTAGTTTTACCTACCTAATAGGCAAGTTGTTTAGTAAGTACCTATTACGCCAGAACAGATTACCCAAAAAACATGAAACTTGAACATAACCGGTGAAATTAGAGTTCTGCGTACCCCTTTCAGTATACTGGCGTGATGTTATGCTATGAAATGGTATAAACAATAAACAGACATGCAATTGAAGCAATCCCGAATGATTTGCCGTTATTTAGTGAAGAGTTCTGTTGTATATCTCCGAATTTCTTCATCAGATCTTTAACAAATTAAAATGGGACCAATTTCGGCACATTTTCTTTCAAACAAAAAAAGAATTTTCAAAATCGGTCCACAATTGGCGGAGATATCGGTGAACATACATAAAAAAAAAAAAAAAAAAAAAAAAAAAAAAAAACATACAAGAAGTCGAACATAGAACCTCCTCCTTTTTGGTAAGTCGGTTAAAAATAGAATAAAACACTGACGGTGGGTCAAAGTATGTGTAAGTATAATACACATATATAAATAAAACATATTAAGACGATTCCAGGTTGCCTGGAAGAGATCGCAGAATGCGATAAGGCCGCCCATTGTATATTTTTTTAGTTTTAAGTTTCAATTGTTCCTGTATTTTCTGGTGTACAATAAAGTGACAAAAGACAAAAGATATTAATAAGACGGTACCCTGACCAAAAAATCAGCATGAGATATGAGCATTCCTATTGGCCTAGCGGCACTGGTGGCGCATGAATTACAGTAGAGTGAATACGCCCAGATTTTAGAATAAAATCTTTACAAAATCGTATTTTATTCTTTAAAAAAAAAAAGTACTACAAAAATGTCCGTTATTAAATTGTCTATCCATTAGTGTTAGTAGAAAAAATAATTAATGAACACTTTACGAGGAGATGCATGCTATCAATAATTATTTCTCATTTTTATGGTTTTGTTGGAAGAAGATTAGTGAAACATATACCTATTTTAAAAAAAAGTACGACTACCATTTTAGAATCAATAATATGTAGAAATTTAATGTATTTTTATTAGTTGATATTTCTTTTTAAATAACGAGTAGATAGCTCCTAAAAACAGCACGAAAAACGGCTAGCGCGGCGTTTTGCTCGGGGTACCGGTCTACACCTAGAAACCGACGTTCGCAATGCTCAATGATCATTGGCGAAACCATAGACAAACGACAGAGCGCGCGGACCAAATAGTAATTTATTAAATACGGAAGATAATTACTAACATAGCCTTAGCTCTGATAGATTTAGGTTACATTCAATACAGGGCGAACTTATTGACGTCAAGGGAATGCATTACTAAACTCGACAGGAAAATCAATAAGCCAATAGGGACGCGGAAACACTTAGAGCAACGAACCTGCGACTTTAAGGCCCTTTGCTGAAGACACGACGCAATTTTATTGACGTTGTTGGGCGATAATAATATCGCGCACGAATTTTCTAGGAAACATTCAAGTGCGTATTTGTCGAATTCCATCGTATTGCGTCCATGTGAACATATTTGCAACTTCGCTTAAGGGCCTAAATACCCTTTAGTGCCGTAAAACGGTAACTTTCTAAAGTATACTTGTTAGTAACGGCTAGGTTAAAAAGATTGAAAAAAAAAAAAATATTGGCTAGCTGACCACCGCGGCTTCGCTCCCGTCAACTAGCTAGCTACCATAACTACCCTACCTTACCAATTGAAAAAAATAAAAAATAATATAAACCATCCATCTACTAAATAGTCTTGGTTTGGATAGGTGAGCCCGTTCTTGAGTTATAAAATTACATAGAAAAGTGGCATTGAATGTACCTACATAATTTTGAACATAAGGTTTTTTCGTGTTACTAATAGTTTTGTTAATTAACAACACGATATTTTTTAGCAACTTTTGGAAACTCCTCCAAAACGACTTGGATGCTTAAAAATATTTTTACACAGAAAAAATGATGGCTGTAATTTCTTCATAACTAACATAGCATATGTAAATCAAATAATATTTTGCAAACAAAACTGTTCAAAAGGTTCAATATTGAACCTATTGATATTTTGGCATCGAGCGGGCGCACGGCCAGTACTGTGTTAACATTCGGGCGTATATAGCGCCTTAATAACAATCGCTTATCGGTGTGATATAAATCGCATTGCATCGCACCATCAGAAAAGAGGCTTAGAATAATAGAAATTACTCAATATGGCAACTTAAATTAGCTTTAGAAAGTGACCGTTTTACGGCACTAAAGCGGTGAAAGGCCCTTAATATGCCAATGTAAATGAATAAATAGCCATATTTAAAAAAAATATGGATGATTAATTTACAAGCGCGATTTTGCTATAATCCTTTCATTTAATGGAATACAATAGCTACAGGAAAATGCACAAAATTAAGCAGGCAAATATTGAAATATGCATTGTGTAATCAAGTGTCTGTAATTAACATTTTCTGCTTAATTATTTAGTGGTAAAGCATTTTAATGGCTAAACTGAACCACTTGGCTCGTGTGCTTCAGAGTTATAGACTCTTGTCGGGGTCGGTCCGTGAATTATCGAGATCCCTCCGTTCGTGTCTCGGCGACTCGCTAAGCTGTTGGTTCCGGTTGTCATTTGCGGACCTTTAGCATCGTCACACCTGAAAATATACCGACCAAACTTCTTCTTTCTTTATTTTTCTTGTTGTCGATCAACTCAAAAATCGTCTCAAGTAGGTATTCAGATTTTGCCCGACCAGTATGTAGCTACTTGGACAGCACTGCAGAATGGTGCAGGTAGTCGGCCATATCTTGCAAAGGGACTCCACACTGGGAAGACCAACCTTACCAAGGAGTATAGTGTCACTGGATTGTGGTGGTTAGATAGGTAGTCGCTCCATGTAAAATACTGGAATTTAGAGGGAACAGATTAAACAAGAAGCCGAATCCAACGTAGGAAAAATATAGGCAAAATCTATGTATATAAAAAAGGAATCCCTATTTCCCTTGGTCACGGCATCACGCGTAAACGGCTGGACCGATTTCGTAGTGTAGGGTAGGTAGGGTTAGGAAGGGTAGATGAATGTTTGGTGTTTTTATGGCAAAACAAAGTTTGCCGGCTCAGCTAGTTGCACAATATTTACCGCAACTGCCGTAGTGTGGTCGTCGCTTTATAAACAAAAATATCCTTACGATTACGATTATTATGCGGTTTCTGGCACTGAGCCAAATCGTAATGTATTACGATAGAGGATTTTACTAGATAAATTATTGATAAAATGTTTTACGTAAATAAACAAAGTTAGTGCCAAAATAAACAGAGTTTGACGTTATTTGATCGAGCGAGTCTAAAGTGGAACGTCCTAGATCAATCTAAATGACATTATATTTTCTCTATGGTATTTTTTTTTAATAGTCTCGCGTTTGACCACTATCGCAACTGATGGTAAGCTATGATGTGGTCAACGATGGGCCACGCTTGCCGAGAAGTAACCTATAAACTCTTGACTTAAAGACTCCCAGGTTTTAGCTATCATGAAACACAGACTCCGGCAGGGACGACTCCTTAGCTGTGCGCACAATAAAAGTATTCCCAAAACGCTTTGTGCGTTCGGGTGGGATACTGGGATGTCCTCAATACACCGATGACGCATCGCCGTTTTTCTTGAATTTTCAAGATGACTTACGACATTAGTATCAAAACCAGTGTAAGCTGACTTCGTGTTCTATGGAAACTCGGTACTACACTAGGCCAGCTAAAGTGTTACCACTGACATGCGGTTGACTTTACAATGGTTGTTATTGACCTGTTAAGATTTGACACTACTTAATTAGTTATCCCAATTTTATTTTTTGTGTATTGTGTGTCTTACCAATATCTCACCTGATGGTAAGCGATGATGTGGCGTAGTTTTTGAAATACCTACGCAAACACTAAAATGTGTGTTGGGAAATGCGTCTACGACCTTTCCAAGAAACAACTAATAAGGATGGATAATCTTTTAGTTGACACTCAAGGCAAAAATGTCAGTGGTCTAAGTCTTTTATTCCGTATTCCCTATATTTACTTTTAATGGGACGCAAATAGCCGTCAATATCGTACATCAAAATCGAATTGTGGCTCCAATAATCAACTTTTTTCTACAACTAGCTTTGCCCGTTTTCGGGATAAAAATAATGTAGCTTTCTACTGCTGAAAGAATTTACAAAATCGGTTAAGTAGTTTTTGAGTTTATCCATTACAAGCTAACTTACAAACAAATCTTTCGTCTTTATAATATTAGTGTATATTATTATTTCTAAATACGTCGATAGTGTAGTCGTCACATCATAAGCTCTAATGCAGAACGGACCTCATAGTCCTGAGTTCGATTCCCAGAAATGACGATGTACAGGTACACCACTGCCCAAGCCTTCGAAGAATACAGATTTGATGTTATGTTCATGGACTTACATTATTTTTTCTAATCCAGGTAACGCATACAAGAAAATGGAACAATGGAAGTTAGCAAAGACCTACTTCGAGAAGTCAATGTCCGAGCACCGCACTCCGGAGATCAAGACCCTGCTGAGCGAGGTGGAGAGACGGATAGTCGAGGAAGAGAAGAAAGCCTACGTCGACCCCGTGAAGGCTGAGCAGGAGAAGGAGCTCGGCAATGACTACTTCAAGAAAGGTTGGTAAAAAGAGATGTTTCTTTTTTTCAAATATTAGGAGGACTTAAAACTGGCTCGTTCTGTGATCCTGGTGGTAAAAGTATTAGCTTTAAAGCAAGGTGGACTGACTCCCTATGACGGAAGTCCATTTAATTAATTTTACTTATTTAGGGACTACAAAAAGCTACAATAACATAAAAAATATTTGGCATTATATCTAAATAGTGCAGACCACTAAAATTTATTTGCATTTATGTATTAGAACACAAGGTATCCCTGAGTTCTAGCTGAAGCATTTGGAAAAATTACGCCGCAGGGGAGGAGGAGTGTCGGTATAGCCTTGGCCGCTCTCCATATCCCCTGCGGCCGTAAAATGGTAGGTGGCGGGGCCATTGACCTTGACCCGTCCCCTTGTGACGGGTGGAAGGATGCCATTCACGGGGTCGTCTGGCGCCCATGTGCTGTATTGGTCCCTGGGGTGGTCACGGCGTACAGTGTGTTCTGGTGCGCCGGTGATGGGGGGTACTCCCCCGAGGAGGGTCCGGTGACGAACAGCCGCGGCGGGTTCGCGGTGAGTGCTAACGCGTGTTCGTGTTCCCGCCATAAGCGGCACAGGGGGACACCGTGGAGTTTTAGTGGGTTGGAGTCCCACATAACCGCGCTAGCGGAGTATGCATGAGCAATTCTAAACGCCAAAAAAAGAAAGTTTGACTGAATTGGAATAAAAAAAATCAAAGCATACTTACGTCTTTTGGTTAAACCAATTTCATAGTTTTATCGACCAACTAAATCAAACAGAAAACCTTCCAGAAATATTAGAATTAATATTTATTTCGGGATATTGACCATGTATATTTTGATTTTGGTTGAAATATCCCGAAACAAATATTAATTCTAATGATTGTGACCATGTCAGCTTCCAGCAATAGCCATAAACAAGGCTCCTTTTCTTCACAGGTGACTACAGCCTTGCCGTGAAACATTACACCGAGGCTATCCATCGCAACCCAGATGACCCCAAGCTGTACTCCAACCGTGCCGCCTGCTACACCAAGCTGGCTGCCTTCGACCTTGGACTGAGAGACTGCGATCAGTGCTGCCGACTGGATCCCAAGTTCATCAAGGGATGGATTCGGAAGGGCAAGATTCTTCAGGTAAGATATTCTTTCACTAACGAATTCTAGAAAGTTCAAAATATCATCGGTACTGTTGCAAATTACATCTTGATCAACATACGATCAACACAACAGTAGTGGCCCAGTGGTAACGGCGGCGACTTAAAAGTTTTAGGTCGTGGGTTCGAACCCAGGCAGGCGCTTTACTTTGTGTAAATTATTTAATCATCACTGCTCTCAAAACGGTGAAGGAAAACATCGTGAAGAAACCGGCATGTCTTAGAACCAAAAATTCGAAGACAGGTGACATCCACCAACCTGCACTGCGCCCGCGAGGTGGATTACGGCGCATTCCCTCTCACAGAGAGGAGGCCTGCACGCACAACGGACGAAAAGAAGGTCCATCCAACCCTACAAAATAAAAACATGATATTGCTACTTTTAATGTGGACAATTCTTAGTACATATCATAATTATGTAGGGAGGGTTCCTCAATCTCTTACCCGCTAATTTCTGCGATGTTCCTTCGGTGAGTTTGAAAACCTAATCATTACACTCGCTTCACCCATTCTCTGCCACTGATGGGATTTCCAAATGAACGTATTTACCTGTCTACATTCATTTGATAGTTCTTGCTACAGGGATACGGTAAGTTTCTTCATAAAAAATGAATAAACTCCAGGAGTTTTCTCCAAGAATGTCAATTCCATCAAAAAGGCCTCATAATCATAATGGCATTTTAAAGACGTACACATCTCCATCTCATCTAGTTTTTCCGTTCTAGTTAACAAACCCCATGAAACGTGAGCGTGGCATGCACGCTACGAATACGCCGCGTAAACGCAGTCACGCTGGCGATACGCGAATGTCCGCAAAACGCCAGTGTCATAGAGGCCTCATTATTTTGGTGAGCGCCATAGGGCAAACAGGGTTCTTCAAAATAGTTTTGATGTATTTTTATTCGAAACAAGTTTTTAGATGTAATTTTTTACAACGATTATTATTTTTGAATTTTTAATTAATTATAGTCTTGACAGGAATTTTTCAGACACTCGCGATATATTTTTTAACATATTAAATTTGATATAAAATGATATTTATCCATTAAGGCGGTACCCTGACCAAAAAATGAGTATGAGATATGAGCATTCCTATTGGCCTAGCGGCACTGGTGGCGCATGAATTGCAGTAGTGAATATTTTAATATTTTTTTATGGTTTTGTTGGAAGGAGATTAGTGAAACATATAACTCTTTAAAAAAAAAAAGTATACAACCTTTTTAGAATCAATATTATGTAGAAATTTA
Organism: Orthosia gothica; assembly: GCA_949775005.1. Taxonomy (NCBI): domain Eukaryota; kingdom Metazoa; phylum Arthropoda; class Insecta; order Lepidoptera; family Noctuidae; genus Orthosia; species Orthosia gothica. The sequence goes on along the minus strand of OX459054.1, from coordinate 20,338,028 downwards.
ATGTATTTTTATTAGTTGATATTTCTTTTTAAATAATGAGTAGATAGCTCCTAAAAACAGCACGAAAAACGGCTAGCGTGGCGTTTTGCTCGGGGTACCGCCTTAAAAAGATGGGTGAAGGGCGCTCCTTACTCGGATCCTCTATCATCACGTCATATACACAGGCACTAAATAAAAGCTTGTAGAAAAATAACATTAATCGTTAATTTTATGTAGTTTTTTTAAACGACAGCATCGAAAGACAAAACTTATGTTTTCACACTATTTTTCATTATTAATAATATAATAAAGGCGAAAGAAAGTTTGTGAGTGTGTGTGAGCGTATTTGTATGTTTGTTACGTTTTCGCGCTCAAACGGCTGGACGGAACTGGATGAAATTTGGCAAAGAGATAGATTATAGTCAGGAATAGCACATATGTTCCCCGGGATAATTTTCACGCGGGCGAAGCCGCTGGGTTAAGCTAAAAATGCAATCATAAAAATGACAATGAAAACACAAATTACATTTTTAAACGCAAGTTTACATTAGTAACTAAAACATTGACGTTAGCCTTCGCCAGTTTGTTAACTGCACATCAGTAACTGATTGATTCATTAATAAACACAGCAGTAAAATTAAAAAAAAACATTTTATCGACATTTTACTTTAACTTTACGACAGATAATATAATACTAGCATTCAAAATTAAAAAAATCGAGTGGCATGCGTCAGAAATTAAAACGGCGCCATCTATTGGAACCAAATTTAAATTAACCGTTCAAATAATCTTTGAAATGTGAATTAAGACACCAATATTCCATAATTTTGTGTTTAAGAGAGTTGATTAAACAAGAACATACAATTTTTATGGTCAATTCTAGAAAACGTAAATTTTACACACAATTCAATAATAAGTCGTTGCATATCGCGCCATCTAGTGTCATTTATTTGAACTAAATTTTCTTTGGTAGCGCTGGGACCCCGTGAATTTACTGACATTTTTATCACGATCGACAATCTAATGAACACGTAATCATGACACGATATCTTCCGAAAACACCCCGATTGAAACAGTAGAACGCCTATAACTTTTGAACGGCTGAACTGATTTTTATCAAACATAGCAACAAAAACAACACATCGATAAAGTCACCTTTCAAACAGACAGAACGAAATCAAAATTGTCATCCGTTTAGGAGCTATGATGCCATAGACAGATACACAAATACACAGGTACACACGTCCAAACTAGTAACACCCCTCTTTTTCCGTCGGGGGTTAAAAATCTTCACTTAAACTTGAAATGTGTTTTGAGACAAAAAGTGTTTTATTTAAAACTGGCGAAAATTGGGTGTAGTATCCACCTCTGCCTAAACCTTCGGGGAAGACATGTGTCATCTATATGTTTTTGCCTCGAGAAACACTTAAACTTTGTTGCCGTTACAAAAAATAACTAACACATTGTCTCTTTCCTTACAGGGTATGCAACAGCACTCGAAAGCTCTGACCGCCTACCAGAAGGCTCTTGAGCTGGACCCAAGCAATGCCGAAGCGCTGGAGGGCTACCGTGCCTGCTCCACGCAACTTAACTCCAATCCTGAAGAGGTGAGTCCATAACTGATGGAAGTGAAGAGGTAGCAACACTCTTAGGGACTCGTCCCATTGAGAGCTATTTTATAATTCACTAATAATACTGCTCTTAGTGGCACCGCACCCTTATGTTGGTACATCACCTTCTTTTTAGTTTGTGTAAAAGTAGCTATAGGACCACTTGATGACATGACAAAATATATAAATTTATTTGTAAACACAGGTCCGCAAACGTGCCATGGCCGACCCAGAAGTGCAACAAATCCTCCGCGACCCAGCCATGCGCTGTATCCTCGAACAGATGCAGCAAGATCCCCATGCTCTACAGGACCATCTTAAGAACCCAGAAATCGCCGCTAAGATTCAGAAGCTTCTCGAATCTGGCCTTATCGCTATTCACTAGTTTACGGAAGCCTCGTCTAGAGAATAGGATTAATATATCAATTAGTATTCGAATCGATTAGAAAAACTACCATTATAGTAGAAACTGTTTCGTTGCTGGCAACGTTTCTCCAGTGATTTTGTTTGTACATGAGTCGAAGTTTTGCTGAGTGCGAGACATTTTATTTATCATTAACGCTATCCAGCAGTAGGAAACTAGGAACATTTAGTTTTTGTAATCGATTCAGATACGAATTCAGAGTCTCGCCATCTCGGATACTTTAAAATGGAGATCGAGTTACTGTTTTGAAAGGATTTTCGCCTACCAAATGTTGAATTAAACTTAATTAGGTATTTTAAAGTCATCGCTTTTTTACTGTGATTTTACTCAGTTCGTGTTATGCTTGTCTCAAATTGTAGGCTTGTGGACCATTCCAAAGTATGCTTATACAGTATGTAAGTTATGCAATTTGGACATTTTCGGTTTTAGGTTTTATTTCAGCATACCTCTTAATTTGAAGAATATCTTTATGCAGATATACTGCCTGAATGGATTTTACATTAATAGCAATTTTTGTAATTTATTCAATAATAAAGAAATATGTAGGCAATATATTTGTTTTCTTATTATTATCCCGATATACACTGACCAAACAAAACACAAGGGAAACATCTCTAAAACTACACGAAAACCTCCTTTATAGTGAATCTGCTATATAGCAGATGACAGTCTGAGTTAAGCAAGATCGTCAAGGAGTTTGGAGCACCAATGGCAGTGTCCACGACATATTACGCATAATAATTCATTATACCATGCGTATCTTGCAGTCAACCCCTGCTAGCGATGATATTCATAAATAGGCCTACCGTACTGTGATGGTGCCTGTGTGGTGCGCGATGCGCACTCGTTCCACTAGAATCCCCTATTTCAATCCCCCAGGGGATCGTACAGCACTCAATGTTCCACTACGATCCCCTATGCAGGGGATTCTATATGTACTAATGAGTTATTTGCCTTTAAAGTCTCTTCTAAATAAAAAAGCCACCTATAAAATAACAATACTTAATACATAGATTTAAAAATCGGTCTACAGAGGGGATTACAATGATGTAAATTAGTTTTTTCTAAAATAAGTTAGATGTTGACAAAAAAGTACGAAAAGCGTTGAAGAATTTCGCAAGTTCGACGAGTGCAGCATCCCTTTCTCGGTGGCGTTGGGTTCAAGTCCCACCTAAGGTGTTCGGTTTTTTTCAATGTTTTAACTTATTTAAATACATTTATTTACCGTTATAAACGCAAAATATAAAAAAAAAACCTTTTCTACTTAAAAACCTAGGTCATCGGTCCATCTAGTGGGAGGCCTTCCAACGCAACGTCTTCCGGTTCGCGGTCGCCATTCCAGAACTTTTCGGCCCCATCGGCCATCCGTTCTGCAAGCAATGTGCCCGTTCTTCGGGCTATGTCGGTAACTTTGGTTCTCCTGCGGATATCCTCACTTCTGACGTAATCACGCAAGGAACGTGTAAATGTTGCCGTTTTTTGCGATAATGGTACGGTATAACCCTTCGTGCGCGAGTCCGACTCGCACTTGGCCGGTTTTTTATGTACAAAAGGTTTTTTTTTTATATTTTGCGTTTATAACGTTAAATAATACATAAATAAGTTAAACATTGAAAAAACCGAACGCCTTAGGTAGGACTCGAACCCGCCACCGAGACGCTGCGCTAGTCGAACTTGCGAAATTCTTCAACGGTTTTGGTACTTTTTTGTCAACATCTAACTTATTTTAGAAAAAACTAATTTACATCATTGTAATCCCCTCTGTAGACCGATTTTTAAATCTATGTATTAAGTATTGTTATTTTATTGGTGGCTTTTTTATTTAGAAGGGACTTTAAAGGCAAATAACTCATTAGTACATATAGAATCCCCTGCATAGGGGATCGTAGTGGAACATGAGTGCTGTACGATCCCCTGGGGGATTGAAATAGGGGATTCTAGTGGAACGAGTGGCGATGCGGGGGGTATGTTGACGCCCGGTATCCTCCCTACTCGAGCACCGTCTCAGTTGTGTGTTAGACTTCTAGTAATTGATTTAAAAAATAACTGTTTAAATTGCTGGAACAAGAGCAGTGTGATATGCAACTCGGGTATTATAGGTTGACTAACGATACCTTAAAAAAAAACAGCAACAAACGACAACTATGAAACTGCAAAGACTTCAAAATCGACCGCTGCTGTGGTTACTGGCTGACTGTTTTAGGGGCGGGAAAGATTGTAATAACCACGGAACAGAAAAAACAGTGAAAATGCAAAGTAGGCGCGGCACGCGTGTCACTGGCGCTACCACGCTAAATTGATTCCAGTCTTGTTCTAACAACGCGTCGAGTTGCTAGTCTCGCGACAAATTTATTTTTCCGTAACTATGCCGTTTTATCCCATTTTGGAGTTCAAAAATGATAGTAGGAGAGAGAAACTTAAAAAGGGGTGGAGGTGTTTTGTATCATCGGTTAAAACGATTTTATTTGTTTTCTAATAAGATATTAGTAAATTTCAATTTACTAGTAATTTAATAGAATGTTAGTTAAAATCAACCTTACACGATTAACATATAGTTTATTTTGGATTGAACGTTTTCACTATTTCGTTCTCGAAAGTTTTTCGCTACTCAATTGGACGTAGATAAGCAAAAAGGATCCAACCCACAACATGACCGAAAATGACTTAAGTATATCAAACTGCTCGTCAAGGTCTATACTCAAATGTAACATTTTGTGGGGTGGATCCTTTTTGTTTATCTACGTCCAATTAGGGATGTAGTCGTGTCGGGTATTGATTTTATAGATAGATATCGATAAAAGAAAATAGGAACCTATATTTTCTTTTTTATTAGGTGGATTAAATATTTCCAAAACAATTTGGAATAATGCTGTATTGCATGCATAATTATTATTGCAATGATTATATCGGCTACTTACCTACCATATCTACCCTACTGCCTACCTACCTACCTACCCACTAGGGTAGGCGAACAGTAATTGATTTTTATACATGTAATATTTTATTTTTAAATAATACTACGTCATTCGTCCTACAGTTTAACTGATCTACAAAATAGTTAAATTTTTGCGAATTAAGATATTGGGTATCTATCGATAGCGATAATGTTATTAAAAATGTAATGTTGCTTCCTTGATCGAGTAGCAGTTGATATCGATCTATCACACGAATGTCAACCTTACTTTTAACGCAATAAAGTTTATAATTGCAACCACTGAGAATACCGCCATCTATGGGTGGGTAGCGGAATTTACTTGGCAATCGAATCTAGTTTGACTTTAGATTGCAAAACGTCGTAAATACTTTCTACACTAACGCAAAATAAATCCTATTTAAAGAGTGTGAAGTGAAACGGATAAATAAAAACCAGCAGAGCTTTGTTCAGATCTTGTATTCACAATCGAATAAGAGACAAATAAATGGCTTGCCATCACTTATATTAACAAATCCCCGCTGCTTGACATGGCTTGACTGGAGGGGGCTTCAATATGGCGGCTTAGCTTCGGCGGGCTCGGCGGGCATTGGTCGGATGCACGTAGGCTGACGTCACATCCGTTACAGAAGATTGTTTTCCAGATGTAGGATCTCTGACTTATGCTAGTTTTAACTAAAATTATAACGACAAATTAAACGATCGGCTTATTTGTAGTGCATTATATGATTATTAGTTTATTTGTGTGAGTTTGGCGACAACGGTTGCCATAGTAATTTTGATGCATTGCACTTCCACTGTTTTTTCTGTTCCGTAACATTGAACATTGGCAAAGATTATTTTTGTTCGCCAAGTTCCCAGCAAGTGCTAAGACGGAGCTCCACTGCCACAGTAGGAATCAAAACTATTACTCTAGTAACACTTTGTAAATGTCACTGTCATTATAATGTCTTTTGACTTTGACATTATTGACTTGTTGATAAAAGTCAAAAGTCGAACCAACCATTCATTCATTGAATTCGTCATATTCGCGGAAACACTTTACGTTGATTGCACGTAAAGTTTGTTTATTTATTTATTACGTTTTTAGTTTAATTAATTAATCAGTGTTGTACTTAACAAGTTGCGAAGATGTTGAGAAGTGATGTCCGTGATTTATATTAAATATAAGTGCCGGTACCTAAGAGTAAACACGAAATAACGTGCGTGAGCAAGTGTTTGTTTAGATTTCGTGATAACTAATGCTTTGAAACGTAAGTAAACTAATAATATAGTTTTATCTAATCTAATTATATTTAATTTAATTGCTTACGCTTTACGTAGATTTAAATTAAATTACAGTCATCGTGTTATAAAGTCGCAAAAAGTTACTCTTTCCAACTAAACACGTCAATTTAATCATATTAAAGTTTATTCCTAATTAGGTAATTCAAGGCTTCTAGTAAATACCCAAACCTATGAACTACCAATTAATTTTATGACCTTATAATATCCCACCAAAGTTTAAAATTTTGCCTAAAAATATATAAATTTAGGTAATGGTCAATGTAGTCAGTGAGACATCAAATATTTTTTATCTCAGTGACCTACTTGATTTTTGGTTTGTTTACTGTCGCAAACTCGCAAACGACTTAACTCATTAGCTAACGATTTTAATTTAAAAATAATTTGCAAATCATAATGTAATGATGTCAGGCCATATTTTGTGATAAAAATTAAAAGCAGAAGGTTTATCTATGCTCTAATTCATGTCTTTGTTGTTGTTAAACGGTTTTATTTGATTACTAAGTTCTGTTTTGTGTGACACACATTGTTACGTATAATACATTATTTATAACTAACTCCTTTTGTTTACTCAGCCAAGTGATAATTTTATGTAAACAATGAAATTGGATTAAGGGAACACTTTCAGATAAATTTGGTCCTTTAGTCCAAATATCTATGTTTTTAATGTTATTCTGTCTGACAGCCTAGATAACATTTTCCCTCGAAGATTACACCTTCCATAAAAACATAACTAAATATTACAAAGAGGTAAAATTTTATGTTTGCTTATAAGAAAAAGAAATGACTCAATAATAAAAATTCATGCACTGATAAAAAGTTACAATATTTTTGAATTGCCGTGGCATAAGCCACAGAAGTGTAACCACAAAAATATATTTTTGAAATATAGTTAAATATATATGAGAGCAGTGGTGGCCCAGTTGTAATGGCAGCAACTTACTAGGGTGGGTGCACCAGTGCCATACCAGGAACCAGTAGTACACCATTTCAATCTTTTAACCGAAATATTAACCTTCTGTTGAATTTCCCGCAACTTTTTTTACGTTTGGTAGCCCTGCCGTACTTCTACCAATCATGTAAGCATAGATAAAACCGATGAACACGCCATTTACATCAGTAAAAAACACAAAATTCGAAATGACAATCGTTCACATCGTTCCGGGCGGCCATTTTAGTAAGCACGCGTACGACGGTAAGTTTTTTAATCCTTTTATATCTTGGTTTAAATCAATCATTGTAACCTAATGTGCAATTTTCTGCATAGTATAATGCATAAAGAAATATTATTACTTGTTATTTCATCAGAAAATGCTAATTTAAATCATTGGTTGTCATTGGTAAACTAATGGAACACGAATTCAGTGATGTTCTAGTAATATTCCATTTGGTCTACAACTGGTGATTAAAACTTTTTTATATTTTTTTGTTTTTTCTTTTTCATTTATACTCACTTAAGGTACTGCAATAAATTATTATAATAAACTCCTAAAAAAATCTCAATATTCCAATTGTAGACCAGTGGTTTGTTACTGGTAACATCTATACAACGAGTTTGTGCCAGATGTAGACCAGAGGTTTGTTACTGGTAACATCTATACTAAGAGTTTGTTCCAGTAATTGACCACGTACACTTTTTTACAGACACAATGCCACCGAAAAGAACATTTTTCAAATATAAGGAGGAAGATTTCCTAAAAGCGATGGACGAGACAAGTAATAGCGCAAAAATTATGCAAAAATAAATAAATAAGTAGTATGTAAAAAAGGCCCCCGCACGCCTTTCAAACGACCGGGACCCCAGGGTCCTGTAGTATGAAATACATGTTCTGGTCCTGTTCCTATTACATGAAATTTGTACCCTGATTAAAATTTGTGATGATTATTAAGTACAAAACTTAATTAAATTAATAAGTATCAATAATAAAATTATTCTTCATTAAAAACATTCGTTTTATTTACTGGTTCACTATTGGCACATTGTCTGGTATATTACTGGTACAATCTGGTCCATCTTAGGCACATTGCGACTTTCCACATTCATATTTAAATTAAAAAAAACCCAATCATTATTAAGAAAATCGGATTAAACTACATGATTCTATGGTAGATAATGAGTATGATGATTTTTTTTTGCAACGATTTTTGCAATAATTGAGTCACAGCATAATTTTTTTTTTCAAAATGTCTCTTAATCGGTTTGTTACTGGTGCACCCACCCTAGTTGTATGTTGTGGGTTCGAACCCAGGCAGGTGCTTTTCTTTGAGTAAATTAATTTATCACCACTGCTCTCAAAACGGTGAAGGAAAACATCGCGAGGAAACCGGCATGTCCTAGAACCAAAAATTCGAAGACATATGACATCCACCAACCCGCACTAGGCCCACGTGGTGGATTACGGCCCATCCCCTCTCACAGAGAGGAGGCTTGTGTCCCAGCAGTGGGAGCATTAATAGGCTGATGATGATGAATTACTAGCTTCTGCCAGCGGTTTCGCCCGCGTGAAAAGCGTTTTATCTTCCCAAGGGAACATTATACCGGGATAAAAGTAGCTTATGTGCTATTCCAGACTATAATATATCTATGTGCCTTTCATCTAGATCCATTCAACCGTTCTAGTGTGATTGAGTAACAAACATACATACACACTTCCATTTTATTTATTTTTTCTGTGGGGCGTCTCGCAGCTCAGTCAACTGAGCTGCAGCTGCTTAACCGGGCTTCCATGTGGAGACTAATCTCTTAGCCTCCAGCCAGGCTTCAAAAATACTAAACCTAAGCAACAACGCTGAGGGCTACCCCAGTTGGGGTCGAACCTCGGCTCAGTGCGTCGCTGGGGGGACAACTAAGGCTGGATCTAGTGATTCTACCATCCGTTCGGAAAAGCCTACGTGGAGAAGAACGGACAAGAGACACATTTCCAAGCACAATTTCATATTTATAATATTAGTAAGATTTCAATTAAAATCTTATCTTATCTTATCTTATCTTATCTTAATCAACAAAGTTGTATAGCTACAAGCTCCAGTTACAAAAGTAGGTATTTAATCTTGAAATAACTTTTATCATAGTGACAGACATGTAAACACATAATATTAAGTGTTAACCTTTATAAAAATATGCTTCTCTTGAAAAGTTCAACCTCCTTATGAATATTCTATACCAAACTTTTAAAATCCACAAAATAAAGACTGTTGATTTTGTTAAGTTATCCATAATTGAATCTAAAATCTCGACTATAACCTAGACATTAAATTTAATTTATTGCTTTACATAAATATTAAAACAGAATATATTCATAATAACTCAAGTGAATGATATACCTATTGTTTGTTTTGCAGTCATAAATAAATTAAAGTGCTTTTGCAAAGTCTGATTCATAAATCGGTTGAATGCCGTATTTACCGAAATAATAAAATTGTGCCTCGCGTGAATTCACGTTTCGGGCACTCAAGGGGTTACAGTTTTTTTTATTTTCAAAAAGTTTAACAGTTTAACCAACAACAAATAGGTATCTGTAGGCCATACAAATATTAGTTCCGTGCGGGAATCGAACCTGCGACACGCAGCGCTGTAGCCAATCGTTTGTGGCAACTTTAATGAATGGCTTTTAGTAGGTATTTAGGTACATATTAATAAAACTTATAAAAATCATTGAATCACAATTACCTAGATCCTAATCTTTTATGAAACAAAGTATTTAATGGAATATCTTTTTGACTTATTTGTCCTATCTCTTTCTTAACAATTTTAATACCAAATAATGCAGATTAATTTGATACGCACTGTAGGTACCTAAACATGGGCCTTTATCATTAAGTCTTCATTTCTTTGGATTACCCTTCAATGACAGAAATAACATAAGTTTTAAGAACTAGCAAAGCTTATTTAAATAGTATATAGTCCACTAAACATGAGTGGTAAACCTTGCTATACGAAAATCGGCCCTTCTGCTTCAACATAACGTCGTATAAGTCACAGCGGATCTTTGTGTCTCTGAAGTTGGCTCTGCAAAACATTGCGCAAGAAACAGTTTGTCATCGAGTATACTGCATAGAGTAAGCGAGATAGGACGATGCGACAAACGTAAGCGAGTGATAGAGGCAGTTATACAATTCTAGCTTCTACTTCAACATTGGCACAAAAATAGCAACCGGGCAGGGTCTTGCAGCAAACTTCAAAGACACAAAGATCCACTGTAAGTGTGCTACTTTCGTAATTGAGGTCCTGGGTTCAATCCCTTATTCAGGTTTTCTGTCTTTCAGGAATTAGGAATTTATTAGTAGCAGCACGGAATTGTTATTAATGCCCAGCTGACGGCAATAGGCTCGCCCCTTTTAAATGGTAGTTAAAAATAACCAGTTAAATGGAAAAAACAGTATATAGGGTACATCTTCGCCTAAATCTTCGGGAAATACAGGCATGAGTGTTACTTTATGTTGATGTGCGGTTAACTGCATACGCCATTAAGGTTGAACTATTCGACGGCACGAACTATTTTGTGCGCGGGGTTAAAATGCATGCTGTCTTATCCGACAACACGTGCGAAAGAAATAGATGATGTGATGAGCAGTAAGAAGCTAGTTCGTGTATGAATTAGCACTTTTGCAAGTTTCTAGCGAAATAGATGATGATTTAGGACAAAAACGAGCGCGTGATTTTTTATAAACAGACCTTTGGGAGTCTAGATATCATGAAAAAACTACTAAATTTATATTTTCAAAATAAAATTATTTGCATTGTTGAATTACTAATCTATCCCTGTATGGAGGCCGTTTTGCAATTTTCCATCTTCATATCGTATTTATTTCCGCCCAAAGATGCGTTAAAATTAGTGTTGAAATATGGAACTTTCGACGCTCATAACTTTCAAATATATTATTTTTTTACATTTTTGTTTCCATACAGGACTAGATAATGATGAGACAAATTGTTATATTTTTTTTATTTTGAACGTACATCGTCAAACAGTGGAGTAATCTCTAGACTACGTTTGTATGGAAGAATTTTCGACTAGTGTAACCTTAAGAAATATCAGTACCAACTAGAATAAATTCCTTATTAAAAACCCGACTGCTTAAAAAGCGAAATTCATGCTGTGCAGTCGGAGGATACATCTGGTTTTGGTCAGCCAGCTCGCGAATATGTAACCTCCGACTGCACATTATGATTTTCTCCTTGTTTACGTCTTTTTAGTTCACTTTTTAAGCAGTCGGTTTTTAGGGTTCCGTAGCCAAATGGCAAAAAACGGAACCCTTATAGATTCGTCATGTCTGTCTGTCTGTCTGTCTGTCCGTCCGTATGTCACAGCCACTTTTTTCCGAAACTATAAGAACTATGCTGTTGAAACTTGGTAAGTAGATGTATTCTGTGCACCGCATTAAGATTTTCACACAAAAATAAAAATAAAACAATAAATTTTGGGGGTTCCCATACTTGAAACTAAAACTAAAAATATTTTTTTTCATTAAACCCATACGTGTGGGGTATCTATGGATAGGTCTTCAAAAATGATATAAGAGAATGATAAAACTAAAAAAAAAAGTATGATGTACATTAGTAAATAAACTGCCAGCGAAAATTGGTTTGAACGAGATCTAGTCAGTAGTTTTTTTTTAATACGTCGTAAATGGTAAACCGCAATTTACCAAGTACGGAACCCTTCGTGCGCGAGTCTGACTCGCACTTGGCCGGTTTTTTTATTTTATAGAATCAACTTTTTTTATTTATAACTTTTTAGTTATTTTTTTTCGAATTAGGTACATTTAAACATAAAAGTGTTCTTTATTTTTGAAATCACCTCTTAAAATCCTTTATTTTGATAACCCACACGATGGGTTTGGGAGAAAAAAAAATTGGGTATAATATAATATGGCGCAATTTTTATATTTTCCGTTTATAATGTACCCAGTGACACTCGCAAGGTTAAGATGAATCGATTGACGTAAGAACAATCAAAATCGGCCAACGCGTTTGGTCTCTAGAACGCCACATAGGAACAAACATACATACATTGACTGATAAACACATGACCCTCCTTCGGCAGTCGGGTAAAAATTAACACTAATTTGCTTGATAAAATAATTTAATAAGGTAAGTCACTGTGCGTGTGCTCTATCAGCTCCTTTCGGATAGTACGTCAAAAGTTTCGATAAAATTTTCTGTGTCGACCAAACATTCACCAGCATTCATCAAATATTTTTAATATAATATAATACTAGCTTTTAACTGTCTCACTGCAGAGCAGTTTGACGAGTGTTGTTGTTTATCTGTGTGTTTGTCTGTGGCATCATAGCTCCTAAACGGATGCACCGATTTTAATTTGCTTTGTTTTGTTTGAAAGGCGACGCGAAATCGGTTCAACCGTTCAAACTTAATCGCATTTTACTCTTTGAATCTGGTTTTTTTCGCAAGATATCATGTCATAATTATGTGTTTCGATAGATTGTCGATGAAGCGTGTCTTCTACTAGGTATATTATAAATAGTATAAAAAATATTCAAATAAAAATTAAATTTAAAACTTCTAAAAAGCATAATATAAGCCTTGTACTCGCGTCTCGGGGAACCGCTAAGTAAATAATGTAAACTTTGTCGAATATTTCATACAAAGAATGCACGAGCCTTGATTGGCAATTCAAAGTTATATCTATACCAATATTATAAAGAGGAAAGATTTTTTTGTTTGTTTGTTTGTACCGAATAGGGTCCGAAACTACTAGACTGATATCAAAAATTCTTTCACCGTTGGAAAGCTACACTATCCCCGGGTGACATAGGCTACTTTTTATCCCTGTTTTCCTACGGGAACGGGAACTACGCGGGTGAAACCGCGAGGCGTCCGCTGGTTAACTATAAAGTTAAAAATAAGTAATTTTATATTTGAAGTTCAAAAGTGCCACATAATGGCCTAATTGAAATAAATAATTTTGAATTTATAAATTTAATATTTTACTAATGACCTGTGTCTGCATGTAGGTATTATTAACTGGCTGATAGCAGACAGCTGTGTGTAATCAGATAATTATATCATTTATTAATGGGTCGCTATTTAATTATAAGCCTAGTGCAATGTCACTGATATTGCACAATTTACCTACACCATTCAGTAATTTGTTACTTTCGATTCGTTTGTTTCGGACTTTAGTGTGGATATTCGTGAAAAAAAAATACAAAAACCCGACTGCCAATTTTATAAAATTTGTGTCCTACATTTTAGCGAGTTTATTTTCGGAATCGTCTCCTCATGCTCTTTGCCTATTGTCTATGCCGCCATTGTGTGTTTTTTTTTAAATGTTTCTCAAGGTATCAAGACCAAGACCAATAATGTAATGAATGATACCTCATTTGTTAAAATGATCGAGCCGTTTAGGCTTCAGGGTGTTCCAAAGAAATGGACATACAAATATACAACATACTTACATTTCGAAAAAAATTACCCTCCTTCTGGAGCACTCGGGTAAAAATGCCCTATTCTTCGTTTAGAACGAAAGCTGAAGCTAGCAGTATCGTTCGATGACGTAATTTGCTATTCAAAATCGAAGTTCTAGGTCGTTCTATGTCGAAGTTATTCTTATCATAGGTATGCGCTAATATCTGATACCGGCAAATACCAACATGGTTTAATAAAGTAGTGAGTACTATTAATCTATCATTATCAGGGAACTAGGATAGTTATGTACTAGAATTAGATTAGGATTACATAATATATCACTCATCGATCGCCTGATTATAATTATCTAGGGCCCTCTTTCAACCTGTGAAATGCCTAGCTAAACAGAGGGTTTAGGTATAACGTAATGTATGTTGGTTTATTGATCAATATGGTCTAAGATCAATATGGTCTAAGATCAATATGGTCTAAGATCAATATGGTCTTTGATCAATATGGTCTAAGATCAATAAGGTCTTTGATCAATATGGTCTATGATCAATATGTTATATGGTCAATATAGACTATGATCAATATGGTCTTTGATCAATGTGGTCTATGCTCAATATGTTATATGATCAATATGTTCTATGATGAATATGGTCTATGATCAATATGTCTATGATCAATATGTTCTATGATCAATGTGGTCTATGATCAAAATGTTATATGAACAATATGGTCTATGATTAATATGGTCTATGATCAATATGGACTAAGATCAATATGGATCTCACATGGCAGTATTTGCGGTGTGTTTGTCATGTAGATCCTGCATCCGTTTGACGATCGCTTCGTTACTCCTATGTGGTGATTTGTATGTAGTTAGACAGAACTAATTTTAAGATATCTATATCCTTATAGGTACTAACGACAAAAATTCGTACGTACGTAGCGATTTGAACATACACAACTGCCCTACAACAACCATCGGGCTGTTGCCCACGGTGGGCAAGTCTGAGTTTCCACCCTGTGCCGCATTCCTCTATAAGCTGGAAGACTCTTCTGTCAGGTTTCTACAATCTTTAGTCTCCTAACCTAATTATTGTAAAAGAAGGGTAAAAAGTGAGCATTTGGACACCTAACCGCAGTATAAATATACAAACACTCGAAACGGCACACAAAAATGCACACCGACAAGACCGCTAAGCAGCGTCCGCCGCGGTGCTGATGCTGACAGTAGTGTGTGTGATCTCGTCGATGCTCGTGTTTGTGTGAGTGTGCCATTTCGAGCGTTTGTAGGTAGTTTCCGTACTGTCCGTCCATATTTATACTGTGCACTAACCCAGGAGGTATTCAATTCATATTAAGTGTAAAGACTTTGTTCCTTACGCTCTAGTGTAGTAGTGATAATTATCATTATAATGACATATTGATAAGATAAATAAAATTAATAAATCGAATAACGGTCAAACATGACATATTTAGTCCTTGGAACCATTCGATTCAATGTCTCTGTAATCACCAGTTTTAATCCCGTGATGAAATTAATATCCTACGATATGTCGGATACAATCTTATCTTCCGAAGTCCTGATTGATGGCTTAATTGAATGGTTACACGATAGTTGGTTTTTAAAAGGACGTTCAATCATCATCAATTCATCATCATCTTCCTGCTGCTCTTGTCCCTTATTATCTGCGGTCGGCGCAACACATTTTTAACCGGTTTCAAAAAAAGGACGAGCTTCTGAATTCTTCGGAATCTTTTTTTTTATGTATGTTCCCCAATTACGCAAAGACGCCTGGACCGATTTCAATAAAAACCTTATTTTGTTTGTAAGGGTATACTTCACCATCTCCTCCATGGACATCAGGTCACGATCGAGGGAACTCAAATATTATAGGCATACATATAAGGAATTTTCATCAACAATGCAATCATTCGCACTCAGAAAGTATCATTTGGTGAAGTAGAACTGATGAAGAAGACCACAGATTGCCACTGGAACTCCGAAATAAAACAATGTATCTTAGTCATGTTTGGGCTGATTGGAATCTTTATGAGATTTACTTTGGCTATAAATGATTTTCTCTTGATAATTGGAGGTACTACCTACCAAAACTAAAAAAAGAAAAATAAAAAAACTTTTTATCAAAAAATTAAACCGACTTCCAAAACAAAACACTACAAAGCGAAAAATTACTTTCTTTTCCGAAGGCGGTGTCGAATAACGGTGCAAAAGACACCGACTTCGGAAAACTGTTCTATAGTAAGGTAACTATAAGATTGAAACAATACCCATAATGGCTCAATGAAACTTATGGAATTACGTGTATGCCTTTGTAGTACAAGTCTAATCCAGTCAATATTTAGATACCTACATACTTTGCTTTGGGATTAACTAAACATAGACACGCGACATTATGAAATTAACACGGCCATCAGTACATTAAACTTGTAAGGTAAATAGGTGAGAAGAACTGTAATTTCGGAAGTCGGTGTCAAAAAATTAAGAAACAAAACCAGAAACACCGACTTCCAAAAAAGTTATTTTGCACTTGGTAGTGTTTTCCTTTGGAAATCGGTTTATTTTTAGTAAAAAAGTTTTTCCCGCTGAAACATCCAACTACTGGATACTTAGTTAAATAACAATGATAAATTGTATGTAATATATGCCTTAAAGTTTAGACACTAATTAATTTTGGTTACTTACAAAAGCTATGTAACAAAATAAATATGGCATTCAGAGAACCATAGTTTAGTACTGTATCTACTCACTAGATGGCGCTTTACATTCACGTCACGTTTCTGAATCGCGGTGTTAAGATTCTCCGCCGTTGAACGACCCTCGCGAGAATTTGTAGTGAATTCATACTTACCTGGCATAGGGGACACCGTGATCATGAAGGCGGTTCCCCCAGGGCGAGGCCTTCCCAATGCACTGCGGTTAGGTTGACCCCTGCGATTATCCCTAATGTGGATAACTCGGATGCGTAATTTTTGGTAGTGGGGACTGCGTACGCGCCGTCCCCCTGGAATACATATAATGTTAACAGCTTGGAAAGGAAGATTGCAAGTCAAGGTCACTATAATATTTATAGCGAGCGAGTATTGTGATGATGTTCTTGTTTAAAGAGCTTTAGTCTACGCTAAAACTCCTCAGAAAGAGGGCCTAAAATTTAAAGGCACTAAGCTATTTAATCGAAGGAACTTACTACAGAACTATGAGAGTTAATCCTAATTTGTTTACGTTATATATATCACGGCTTTTGTAAAGTTTACTATTCAAAGAAGTTTTGTCGTCATAAGTTGTCACCGATACTTGTAGTTAGTTCTGTACGTAAGTACACAAAGCAATCAACGTGCAAGAAGTTTCAGTCTACACCAGTCAGTAAACCGAATTAATATCGACGTTCTCTTTCTTTAGCTAGCAACGCTCAGTAATAGAGTTTGAACGTATGCAAATAGCATAATATTTAGGTAGACAACACAATCGAATCGCGCCGAGTAACCCTGGAAGATTGAATACATTGAGCCCCCCGACAGTATTGTTGATTTTTAACCCCGACGGAAAAAGAGGGGTGTTATAAGTTTGACGTGTGTACCAGTGTGTTTGTGTATCTGTCTGTGGCATCATAGCTCCTAATCGGATGAACCGATTTGGATTTACACACACAAAACACACACACGTGACATTGTAAAGTTAAAACGGCTATCGGCCACAAGAGATGGATTACTTTAATTTTGGCTCCGATCAAATAAAAAGTCAAGATGGAACGTTGCAAACAATAAAGTGAAGCCGGTTCAAATTATGCCTTGCCGTATAAAAACACAATTACACGCGCACACGTACAACGAAACTACACCTTAGCTTGTCAGTTGAGCTTTATTATATGATCTGTGAGCTCGAATGACAAGCTAAGGCGTAATTTCGTTGTAGGTGAGTGTGTGTAATTGTGTATTTGTTCGGCAAGGCATAGTTTGAACCGGCTTCACTTTGTTGTTTGCAACGTTCCATCTTGACTTTTTATTTGATCTGAGAATTTTGGATGTCGGTGTCAAAAAATAAAGAAACAAAACCAGAAACACCGACTTCCAAAATTAAAGTTATTTTGCACTTTGTAGTGTTTTGCTTTAGAAGTCAGTTTATTTTTTGTAAAAAAGGGTTTTTATATTCCGTATTAATAAAATATACCTAATGGTGATTTAAATAACAATGGTAAAATTGTATAATATAAATACCATAGAGTTTAGACCCTAATTATTTTTGGTTACTTACAAAAGCTATGTTACAAAATAAACATTGCATTCAGAGAACCATAGTTTAGTACTGTACCTACTCACTAGATGGCGCTTTACATTCACGTCACGTTTCTGAATCGCGGTGTTAAGATTCTCCGCCGTTGAAGGACCCTCGCGAGATTTTGTAGTGAATTCATACTTACCTGGCATAGGGGACACCGTGATCATGAAGGCGGTTCCCCCAGGGCGAGGCCTTCCCATTGCACTGCGGTTAGGTTGACCCCTGCGATTATCCCTAATGTGGATAACTCGGATGCGTAATTTTTGGTAGTGGGGACTGCGTACGCGCCGTCCCCCTCAGAAACACCTATAATGCTAACAGCTAAGCAAGATAGTACTTATTATTGCAAGTCACTATAATCTGTGTAGCGAGCGAGTATAGGGGGGTTCATTGTGATGATATTCTGGTTCAAGGAACTGTACTGTGGTCTTCGCAAAGTCCTCAGAAAGAAACTCTAAAATTTATCGACCCTACAAATACAAGCTATTTAAACAGACGAAGTTGCAACAGAACGATGAGAGCTAATATTTGCTATTTAGTCTTATCGAGAGGTAACATCATAACCACGGCTATTGTGAAGTTTACTATTCAAAGAAGTTTTGTCATCATGTAGTCAGCAGAAATACCCCTTCAAGATCAGAAGGTCTAAATGTATGAATGCATGCACGTTGATTGCTTTGTGTACTTAGTACTTTCGTACTTAACTATTTAGGCTCATAATCAGAAGGTCTAAGTAGCTAAATGTCCAACAGCACGAAACATCTAATGCGCAGTAAGTCTAATTAGCAAAATATCAATGTAGCAAAACGTCCAACTATCAGATGGTCTGTTTAGCAGAGCATATATATAGCAAAAACACAGATTCTCAAAATGTCAAGATACTCAGGCGCAAAATTCAACACACATATTACATCGGAAGAAATAAAAAAAACGGACACGGCATTGTAATGTACAGACTCTTTAGTATATGTACTCATAGCGTATATCATATCGTTTTAACGGTGACGTCATAAATGCTATTTGATTAGCATTACTCATTTCGTATTTATCCTGTATAAATTGCTATTCATTATAAATACAAAAGTTCTGGCTTCTAAATTATAAAAATGGATGAAGAACAAACGTTTACTTTCATAGAAAGTCAAAAGAAGAAGCGTGTGCTGCTGCGCAATGGTCATAGGGACAACTCTAAGGAGTTTTTCCCAGCGCAATTGTGTACCTAGTGCATCTATTACAATCAGAGTGAAGAAAACAAGGCAATTCGTCAGTTACATGACCATACTTGTAAAGCAAAATTCAATAAAAGCAGGACTAACATAGTGATGGACAAATGCAAGAAATTAGTTCGCCGAAAAGCAAAACCACTCTAGATTTTTTTTGAGAAAGTATTCGGAAAAGTGGATGAGATTCACAGACATACGTGGGACACTCAGAAAGTTTTGCGAAACTAAAAAAAATTGTTCTATACGTACATATATTTTTATTAAATCTTTTCAAAGTACTTTCCACCAGCCTCTATACAAAGATTCATGCGCCTAAACCAGTTTTCAAAACACTTTTTCCAGTCCGCCGCAGACACCTCGTTTACAGCCTGCTCGAACGCAGCCAGCGCATCTTCCGGCGACGAAAATTGTATCCCTTTGAGCTGATTTTTTATTTTTGGGAATAAAAAGAAGTCACACGGTGCTAGATCAGGGCTGTAAGGAGGGTGACCCAGGAGTTTGACTGGCGTGCTGTCCAGGAAGTCCCTCGTTTTGAGTGCGGTGTGCGCAGGTGCATTGTCGTGGTGGAGCAGTAGCCCGCGGAACCCTGTGTTTGGTCGCTTATTGCTTATAACAGAGAAAACTTCTGGCAAACATTTGGTAGTATACCATTCGGCATTAATGCTTCTTTGATCCCGTAAGGGAATTGATACCAAGTGGCCAGTCAAATTAAAAAAGCTAGCGATCAAAATCTTACCCCCGCTTCTAGATCGCTTCACTTTGGTAGGCGTTGGCTCATTTTGAAACACCCAAACAGTCGACTGGCGCTTGGTTTCTGGGTCGTATTGATAAATCCAGGACTCATCACCTGTAACGATGTCGTAAACACGCCGAGACGAGCCTGCTTCAAATTTGTTAAGCATATCACGGCACCATTCCACCCGGGCCTGCTTCTGAGCATCGGTGAGGTTGTGCGGCACCCAGCGTGATACTATCCTCCTCACGCGAAGATGGCTGTGTAGAATCTCGTGAACGCTTCCCGATCCAATCTTCAATATGTGTTGAATCTCCTGATATGTAATTCGCCTATTGTCTTGGATTAAATTTTTCACTGCTAGCACGTTTTCTTCGGTAACAGCCGTCAAAGGGCGACCGCTTCTTTCGTCATCCCCCAAAGTTGGTCGACCGCGCTTGAATTCGTTATACCAACGATACACGGTTGCCTTGGAAGGGCCTTCATCCATGAATGCCATTTGAAGTCTATCGTACGATTCATCCGGTTTCAGGCGACACTTGAAATCGTATAAAATCATAGCTCTAAAATGTTCCCGGCGCAGATCCATATTTCAGTGAGACACAATACTTTGAATTAACTCGCAAAAAATGTGGAGGGAAATTTTGAAATTGGAACTTACTTATTTTTACTTATAAATAATCATATTTTCGAAAAACATTATAACTGGCCAGTCTCCCATATATAAAAACTTTTTTTCGCAATACTTTCTGAGGGGCCTGGTACTATAAGAGTATGTCTGTGATGAGATTCAACAGGTACCAGATTAAATGAAATAAGATAGATAAATAAAAAGATAAAAACAGGGGAATTTATGCACCTAATATCTTAATAATATTTATGTGGCTACTAGCTTTTTTAACCCAGTTTTTTATCAAATAAAATGTAATTTACAAATGACGTTTTATTATGAGTGTACACATTTTAAAAATGACTTTTTGTTACATAGATGTTCTGCTATACAGACCATCTGATAGTTGGACGTTTTGCTACATGGACATTTGGTAGGTAATTAGACTTACTGCGCATTAGACGTTTCGCGCTGTTGGACATTTAGCTATTAGACCTTCTGATCATGAGCCTAGTTAGTTATGTACGTAAGTAAGTACACAAAGCAATCATCGAGCAAGAAGTTTCAGTGTACACAGTCAGTAAGCACCGAATAAGTTTTTCAACGTTCTCTTTATTTAGCTAGCAACGCTCAACAACAGAGTTTGAACGTGTGCAAACAGCATAATATTCAGGTAGACAACACAATCGAATCGCGCCGAGAACGCCATTTAAAGTAACCCTGAAAGATTGAATACATTGAACCCCCCGACACTATTGTTGATTTTTAACCCCGACGGAAAAAGAGGGGTGTTATAAGTTTGACGTGTGTACCTGTGTGTTTGTGTATTTGTAAATCTGTCTATGGCATCATAGCTCCTAATCGGATGAACCGATTTTGATTTACAAACACAAAACAAAAACACGCGATATTGTAAAATAAACACGACCATCAGAACATTTCCTTGGAAGGGTGATAATTTCGGATGTCGGTGTCAAAAAATGAAGAAACAAAACCAGAAACACCGACTTTCAAAATTAAAGGTATTTTGCACTTTGTAATGGTTTGCTTTGGAAGTAGGTTTATTTAAAAAAAGATACTATTCCGTATTAGTCAAATTTACTATCATCCAACTACTGGATACTTAATCAAATTTACCATCATCCAACTACTGGATACTTAGTTAAATAACAATGATAAAATTGTTATTTAGCCACGAGCTCCGTCCTTTATTATTGCAATAATTTTACGAGCTTTATCAACCGACTTCAAAAGGAGGAGGGTATCAATATAATATAAATGCCATAGAGTTTAGACCCTAATTATATTTGGTTACTTACAAAAGCTATGTTACAAAATAAATATGGCATTCAGAGAACCATAGTTTAGTACTGTCTCTACTCACTAGATGGCGCTTTACATTCACGTCACGTTTCTGAATCGCGGTGTTAAGATTTTCCGCCGTTGAACGACCCTCGCGAGAATTTGTAGTGAATTCATACTTACCTGGCATAGGGGACACCGTGATCATGAAGGCGGTTTTCCCAGGGCGAGGCCTTCCCATTGCACTGCGGTTAGGTTGACCCCTGCGATTATCCCTAATGTGGATAACTCGGATGCGTAATGTTTGGTAGTGAGGACTGCGTACGCGCCGTCCTCCTGGAATACCTATAATGCTTAGAACTTTTGCAAATCCTTAACCCTCTTACTAATAAACGCGGTATAAAGTTATACCAGGTATAACTAAGGTATACCCATACATTTTCATAGGTTTATACCTGGTATAACTTTATTCTGCGTTTATTTGTAAGAGGGATAGTCTTTACAGCAAGCGAGTATAGGCGGGTTCATTGTGATGATGTTGTTGTTCAAGGAACTGTAGTCTACGCAAAACACGCCTCAAAAAGGGCCTAAAATTTAAAGCCACGTCTCGACTCTACAAGTACTGGTACAAGCTATTTAATCGGACGAACTTGCAACAGAACGATGAGAGCAAATCCTAATTTGTTTACGTTTGCATATCACGGCTATTGTGAAGTTTACTTTTCAAAGAAGCTTTGTCATCATGTAGTCAGCAGAAATACCGATACTTGTTGTTAGTTCTGTACGTAAGTACACAAAGCAATCAACGGGCAAGAAGTTTCATTCAGTAAGCACCGAATTAGTTTTTCAACGTTTCCTTTATTTAGCTAACAACGTTCAATAACGGAGTTTGAACGTGTGCAAAAAGTATAATATTCAGACAACCGGGAATCAGTATTTTTTGAACGTCAAAGTTTTTGGTATAATCTATAAAGACAGTCCCATAAAACGCCTGGCCGTCACCACTTTGTAGTGTGTTCTTATTTGTCTTGATGTGTTTTCTGTATGAATTAAACTGTGTATAAAATAAAATAAAAAAACTATTTTGATATATTTTGTCTGTCTCTTTGTTCCGGCTAATCGCCGAAAACTGCTGGACCGATTTTGACGGGACTTTCACTGGCAGGTAGCTGACGTTCTATGGAGTAACTTGGCTACTTTTATTTCCGACAAAATATTTAGCGTGCCGCACAAATAACTCTGATCACTATCTCACCTGATGGTAAGCGATGATGTGGTCGACGATATTCTTTAAATCCTTTTGATTTTTCCACAGGTAATATATAAGAATCAAGATGGTGACTTCAGGGGTAAGGAGCGGGCTCCTTTTGGGCTTCGGCTCGTTGCTGGTGGTCTCCGGCGCTGTCATGGTGGTGTTCTGGCCGCCATTGTTCAATTCACAGTTACGGAGGGTAAGCAAAGATTTTTTTTTATACCTTTGTAGGTTAACCCTCTATTTTGTTGCAAACCATCATCAGTGCAAAGCCTTCAACGGTCATAATTAGCGAACTTTGTTAGGGTTCCGTACCCAAAGGGTAAAAACGGGACCCGATTACTAAGACTCCGCAGTCCGTCTGTCTGTCACCAGGCTGTATCTCATGAGCTGTGATAGCTAGACAGTTGAAATTTTCACAGATGATGTATTTATGTTGCCGCTATAACAACAAATACTAAAAACAGAATAAAATAAATATTTAAGTTGGGCTCCCATACAACAAACGTGATTTTTTCATCGTGTTTTGTGATAATGGTACGGAAATCGTGCGCGAGTTCGACTCGCACTTGGCCGGTTTTTTTCTATTGGTTCACACCTGATGCAGGTTTCTCGACCGCTGAGAGGTATTAGGGCTTAATATTATAGTATTTCTTTGTGTTAGAGAAAACTGTAAGTAACGTACAAACGTATGAAGAAACAAACGTTTTATCAAGAGGTGCCACCCCTCGGAGGAAAGAAGAAAATACTTAAAGAAAGAAATATCTTAGTGGGCGTTAAAGATTAGAAATCTTTTATTCAAACTACGCTGACAATCAGCATAGTTTGAGCGTCCAAAGTCTTAGAAGAAATCACCCGTCACCAATTTTCTTTGTAAAGATATAGTTTCTGTTGAAAATACTTGGCTGTATTATGATAATTGATACTGTCAACAGATTTGTGAATAATATTTGAGCTCTGATAAGGTTGTTCACATGTTAGCCAAAATGATTAGTGTTAATCAAATTACTGATAACTGTGACTAACCAAATAATTTATTAATTTTCCTATACTACAGATAATATTATACTAGCATACAGATCCCATACAAAGAAAGTGTGACGACGAAACTAGCGATTTTCTTCTGATTAAACCGATTTGTACAACGTTCGCGTTCGGTTCTGTTCCATGGCGATAAATAGATGGTGTTAGCAGTAAAAGGGTTTACTCGGTGCATGAATATATTTTCTTTAAATACAGTGAAGATTTTTTTTATAGTGTTTTATTGCACGTTTTTACAGTTTCATTGCACCAAAATATGTTACAATACAAATTTAACAATCGAGTGGAATGCCTCAGACATTTAAAAACGCGCCATCAATTTTAAATGATTCGTTCAAATAATCTTTGAAATGTGAATTAAGAGCCCAATATTCCATAATTTGTACTTAGGAGAGTTGATTAAACAAGAACATAACATTTTTATGTTCAATTCCAGAAAATTTTAATTTTATCCAATTCAATATCAACTCGGTGCATGTCGCGCCATCTATTGAGATTTATTTGAACCAAATTTTCTATCTTAGCGCCGGGACCCCGTGCCTATTCTTTAATAATATTAATTAATATTGAAATAACTAAAAACCTCTAATAAGGTAAAGCGCTCCTGCTGAGAGTTCTTGGGTTCGATTCCCGGGTTGGGAAAGTGTTTTTAGGTTATTCCATCTGGACTTTCTAAGTAGCAGTTCGGAGTCTGGACTAGTGCCTGATTGATGGCAATAGGCCGAACTCACTCGGAGAAGGCGTCGGGGTAGGCAACCGCCCCGATTCCTAAAACGCCGAAACCCCGCATGGATGCGGCAGGTGGGACTCCGGGTTAGCGTGCGTTCAGATTAGGGACTCTGTCCCCCCCACCAATTTACCCCAGGAAAGACGGTGGCATAGTGATCACGTGCTGCCGTGCACAGCGAGGCTCAGGGGAGGCACTTTTTCAGTCTCCCCAATGGTGTGCCCTAACAGGCGTTGCACAGAGGGGATTCCGGGGTGGTCTTTTGAGAGTACTTGAGAGGTCACGGAGCCCCTTCAACGTGCTGATGGTGATCACCGGCAGGCTTATTACGTATCTTTTGCAAGAGCAAAGCGATAGCAAACAAACGCTTTATGTCATAAAAGTCGGCATTACCTGCAGTGTAGGTATGGTAGGTCCTAAACAATCGTTTGCTAATCGCTCGCTGTTTGTCAAATGCACTTATTTAAAAAAAATACCGCCAACAACTCTAAAACTTTTGTATTGAAGAGCAATTATTGCGAAAAAATCGCTATCGTTTTGCTCTTGCATAATATACGTAATAAGGCTGCGGGTTGGTTTTAGTGAGGTAAAAATCTCACACTCCCTGGTCTTTTCCCCAAAAGTCCTTTTTAAGGTTTCACCTCTTAAACAAAAAAAAATGTGCATCCTTGCCTATAACTTCGGGAATACAAACGTGTATTATAGTTGTTTTATATAGGTAGTAACTACTTACATAACAATTATTGCGAAAAGTTGTACGCATAACTACTTATTAATGTACGTATTGAGTTTTTTCGCGACTTCAGGGTTGTTTCTTTAGTAAAAGTTGTTGAGGTTTTCAGGGCTAATTGTACTATTCCTGGCTATTAATGCTTTCATTAAGGTTCCCCTAGTCGACGGCACGAACTATTTTGTGCGCGAGGTTTAAATGCATTCTATCTCATCCGACAACACGTGCGAAAGAGATAGATGATGTGATGAGCAGTAAGAAGCTAGTTCGCGTACGAATTAGCACTTTTGCCGTATCGAAATGGATGATGATTTAGGACGAAAACGAGCGCGCATTATTTTATAAACAGACCTTTGGGAGTCTAGATATCATGAAAAAACGACTAAATGTATATTTCAAAATAAAATTATTTGCATTGCTGAATTACTAATCTATCCCTGAATCGAGTCCGTTTTGCAATTTTCCTTCTTCTTAGGGTATTTATTTCCGCCCAAAGATGCGTTAAAAGTAGTGTTGAAATATGGAACTTTCGACGCTCATAACTTTTTTTTTTCCATACTGGTCTAGATAATGATGAAACAAATTGATATCAATTTTTATTTTGAACGTACATCGTCAAACAGTGGATTTATCGCCAGACTACGTTTGTATGGAAGAAAAATCGACTAGTGTAACCTTAATTAAAGGTTCTTTATTCACTCTTTACCGTAATGATGATGTGGCCAGCATGAGCCGTACGAGCTCATGCTGGCCACATCACCCTTATAGGGTTAGGTTAGGTTAGGCATAGGGTTCTTTATTCATGATCATAAAACGGTGTCCTCTAAATTAGGGGTTACGACAAAAGACCCCAACTATAATTAATTTTTTCTGCTACATTTTGGTCCTAACGCCTGCCAAGGCAAGGCTTTAATCCCGGTTAATAACTCGATTAGGCCCAATTTCACCAATAAAATGGTAAAACCCGCCCTTAGAAGTGGTCTAGGAATAGGTAACTAGGTACACAGTATTACCCTGTCCTATCATCACCTCATCATCCATCATCTATAACCCAACTCCGTCCACTGCTGAGAAAAGGCTCTCTTTCATGTACCACTCCTTCTCCACTGAATATTAACACCTCGCGTACCAAAATACCATTTTTTCCGTATAATTAACTCTTTTATTTACTTCCAGATGATGACCCTGACACCAGAATCAATGTCGTTCAGCATATGGCGAGAGACGCCGATCCCAATGTATCTGGAGTGCTACTTCTTCAACATAAGCAATGTCAACGAGATCATAGCTGGGACGGCTGAAAAGTTAAGGGTCACGGAGATGGGCCCTTACGTGTTTAAGGAGTCACATACAAAGGTGAGTTGATAAAAGAGTTTGTTCAAAGGGTTTAAACTTTAAGCCACTCAATGGGTTGCGCACTCAGGTAGTCAGGAAAATGGAGTTTTACAGACCCGTCTGATATAAATTGTAAGTGCGGTGCATGTCCAGAGCAAGACCCACACATTAGAGTGCTCCAGGTGCTCATACACTTTGGTGGACTTGATGAACGCTACTAATGCCGCTATAAACCTTTTGTTTAATTCTAGATAGGCTTGCGCTTGACCACTATCTCACCTGATGGTTAGTGATGATGTGGTCCAAGGTGTAGCACGCTTGCCTAGAAGTAACCTATTCACTATTGACTTTAAGACCCCGAGATTGTAGATATCGGGAAATACAGACTCCGGCAGGGAATTCCACTCCTTAGCTGTAAAATGAAAGTATTTCCAAAACGTTTAGTGCGAATGGGTGGAATGTCCACCTTGTATCGATGGCGCATCGCCGTATGTCTTGTAGTCCGATGATGAATAGGGCTTGGCGGAATTAGATCATGCAAATCCATTGCACACTCCCCGAAATGCAACTGATAAAAAATCGACAAGCTGGCAACTCGACGACGATGTTCAAGGCTCTGGAGCTTTGAATCAACCAGTGCCTGGCTACCTACTGAGCCCGAACGGGTTTAATCACCATTGACTCGAGATGAAGAAGAAGGTTTAGGGTAAGTGTCTTCTTTTGAGGAGAAGTGAGGAATTTCTGGAAACTGTGGATTTAATGCCCGATTTTATCCAGGGATCACATTGACATAAATCATATCAAAGATTTCAAGGAATATGAGTTACTTACGTTTCCACGTGTTTGAAATAAATCGTGGAACTTACGTCATTTTCAGTAAATGCATGTTAGCGAGTGATTACGGGTGAATACGACGTCAATCTTTGCGCTAGTGGTCAACAAATTATGTAATTTTTTTACTGCAGACAAGGCTGTCAGCCGGCAGGAATTTCAGAATCTTAGCACTGAAAGCCTTGAGGATAAATGAGTCTGTGTCTAGAGCTAATGACCGTTACCTTCTGAATCATTAAACCTTCAGTACGAATTGTCACATGACTTGATATGACGTTTGCATGACGAACAGTCTCCATGACCAATCAGAAATGCCAATTAATTGACGTATAGTATTATGAATACTTAGGCTCTAGACGAGAGCCATTCGATGTCAACGAAGGCGATAGTCGAAATGTAAAGGATGATCACTTGATTTTTCGATATCACTTGTCAATCCCATACAATTTTGCCTGTCGGTTTTTATCGGTTAAATTTCGGGGAGTGTGCGTTGGAATTGCATGAACTGATTCCTCCTAGCCCGTTCCATCATCGGACTACAAGACGTACGGCGATACGTCATTGATACATGGTGGACATCCCACCCATACGCACCAAACGTTTTGGGATTACTTTTATTATGCGAACAGCAAGAGTGGAATTCCCTGCCGGAGTCTGTATTTCCCGATAGCTACAACCTGGGAGTCTTTAAGTCAAGAGTGAATAGGTTACTTCTAGGCAAGCGTGCTCCATCGTCGACCACATCATCGCTTACCATCAGGTGAGATAGTGGTCAAACGCAAGCTAATTACGAATAAAAAAAAATAAAAAAAATGTATATATCTCATGGTAAAAACGTTGTCAATGTCCCAGCAAAGGAATTTGGTCCTTGGCTTTACTGACTTAAAACTATGCCTCCTATGACTTCCTGCT
Source organism: Orthosia gothica (assembly GCA_949775005.1). Taxonomy (NCBI): domain Eukaryota; kingdom Metazoa; phylum Arthropoda; class Insecta; order Lepidoptera; family Noctuidae; genus Orthosia; species Orthosia gothica. Next base: position 20,309,425 of record OX459054.1, on the reverse strand, counting down.
AGTACTTTCCCAATGCCGGGCAAAAGCCTGCCCTAAGCCAGTCCAAGAATTCTTTGCCCGCGCCACCTTGTACCAGCCCTCACGGTACGCCTCCAGGTCGTCTCGCCACCTCTTTCTGGGCCGGCCTCGGCAGCACCGTCCGTCTCCAAGCACCCATTGTGTATATTTTTACTGTGCTTTTGCTAACGGTCACAGTGCATATAGCTGACGTGTTTTATTGTTATTAATTATGACCTTAAAAATAATAATAACGTGTCGTCACTGATACAAATCGTTCGATAGTCTTAATCCGTTGTTTTCATCGTAATTTTCAGCTCGATTTACAATCATACGAGTACTTGTTTCATATTTTATTATTACTTGTTTGAGTATCTTGAATATTAACAATGTTATTGTATCGCATTCCTTAGTATTAGTAGGTACCTAATCTTTTATCTAAGCCGGAATTGCAGCGATAAGACCATCACCGCTTCCCATACCACTTCTTCGTATCAATGATTCAAAATGGTTTTTTTTTGTATGTTTGACCAAAAATTGGCCACGTCGACAGCGTTAGCGTTTGCCTCGTACAGATCTTTCAGAGTGCAGGTGTTGTTGCACAGAGACCACGGCAAGCCGGTTGGTGGCCCGCAGATAACCTTTTTGGAGGCTCAATATAGTAATACTTCCTACTTATGATGTAAAACGTGAAGAAAAGGCATTTTTATGTATGGTGGTGTAAAGGTGTCTAATTCCTTTGTCACGCTAATTCTCACATCTAGAAGTTAACATTTGACTTAACGTCTCAAAAATTCTTCTCAGTTTTCTGCATCAGTCTTTCGAATGTCGAAGACGTCAAAGGATTATTAAAGGCGCTATATACGCCACAATGTTAACGCAGTACTGGCCGTGCGCCCGCTCGATGCCAAAATATCAATATTGAACCTCATTTTGTAAAGTTTTGTTTGCAAAATATTATTTGTGTTACATATGCTATGTTAGTTATGAAGAAATTCCAGCCATCAATTTTTCAGTGTAATAATATTTTTAAACATCCAAGTCGTTTTGGAGGCATTGCCAAAAGTTGCGAAAAAATATCGTGTTGTTATTTTTTTTTTAAAGCGTAACTATTAGTACGTATTATTACACAAAAAAACTTGTGTTCAAAATTATGTACATGAATCAATTTTTTTTTCAAACCTTTTAACCTAGCCGTTACTAAGGAGTATGCTTTAGAAAGTTACCGTTTTACGGCACTAAAGGGTATGTAGCCCCTTAAGGATCGTACCAACGCAGGTCTTCCTTCCAACCTTCTCCCATAGGTGAGGTATCTCAGAGATAAAACTTTATGTACGCAAAGGACGTAAGGTTGTCTGGTAGATATCGCTGTCAGCGATAAGACCGCCTTTGTACCCGTATAATTAAGTTTTTCTTATAAAATAGATGTGTAACTTTTATGGTGTACAATAAAGTATATTCTATTCTATTCTATTCTACGCCCAAAGGTGGTTATTATGGACTTACACTCCTTGAAACTACCTCTCCAGTCAGAATGAGCCACAAATAGGTACAAGAAATTGCTCAAGATATGTTCGCTAGTTACTTAGCAATGTTGGTGTAACTAAAATATCATAGCCGTCGTTAGAAGACTCATTTTAGCTATTATGTTACTTTCTACCTCGCGGTTACATCATATCATAAGTGTTTACTTCACAAAGCGAACATAAGTTATAAACAAAAGGTGTTTGTTCTACCCGGTGGTGGTGTGCAAAATCATCATCTTTGCTAAATGCGTCGTTGTCTCCGAAACGAGTATTCAAATTAGTCTTGTTAATGTCTTTGTACATTAGATGATGTTGCGAACACGTGCTATAATGTTATATCTATATAAATATTATGAAATGATGTCTCTTGTCTGTTTTTGTGGCCGCGCTTTCCTTTTTTAACCGACTTCAAAGGAGGAGGTTATCAATTCGACTGTATGTTTTTTTTATCACCTTGGAACTTTATTTTCATTACTAATAGGCTCGCGTTTGATCATTTTCGATTTAGCGAGCTCGGTAAACCTTGGGCACCCTGACACGGATAGGTTGGGTTCGGAGGGGATGACGGGAGTTGAAGTGAGCGAGCAAAGCGAGCGAACTCAGCTCCTGTAGGTACCGATGGCGCATCGCCGTACGTCTTTTGGTCCGATGATGGATCCGGCTAAGCGGAATTATTTTGAAAAATCATCTAAACTACGCAACGGATTACGGTTTTCACCATCATTTAGATAATTTCTTCCGGCAGGTTCATGTTTATACTACATTTATGTATATTAAAAGTTTTGTCTAGTCGTAAAAACTGTGCTAAGCAGGGGCGGATGCTAGTTTTATTAAAGAATTCTACCTATTATTATGTTGTTATGATATTTTCTTATCTTACAGTCCAAAGATTATGTTTTAAAACAACTTTGGACGGCAAATTAGCTCTGAATCATTCGTATTCTGGGTTTGTATTGTTTGAATCGCCTTTGCTTTGCTGATTATACGGTATTAGTAACGGCATTGTAGATATTTGATTTAGTCAGATATCGACATTAGCATTATTACCACGAATAAGCTAGTTTTCTTTTTACAAAGTGTAGAATTTGGTTACAACAAATTCTTCATACTATCTACTTTATTTATTTATTTTAACTTACATACACTATCTTACAGGTTGAACCCAATACAATAGAGTGGTTAAAATCTTAATCTAAAATTAGTTGTTACAAAAATGTATAATAATTATATACACCTAAGCTTTTAACACTATTAAAATCATTTAAATTTTTATTATAATTAGCATACTCTTGCGAAATAACTCAAATTGCACGAAAATATGTCTAGCCTCTCATGCAATTCGTTGAGCACACAGATTGTTCGGGTGAGAGGTGTTTTTGATATATTTGACACAATTGACAAGTTGTTGGTAACACTTAGACCTCTAGCAGGTTGGATTTTCAATAGAATATGAATAGAATAGAAAACATTTATTCGAGACAGACAAAAACAACAGCAGCAAACACAAAGTAAAGAGAAGAATCTATTTTTTTAAATAAGTCAAATTAAGCTAAGCGTATCCATGCATGCCCATACCGAAAGGGTTGCTAATTCAGCATTTTTGCTGGGTGTCGAACACCTAGCGCTGGTTTTCAATTTGTACCCCGCAGATGAAAAAATGTTCCTTAAAAAAACTTGGTCCTACAGTTTAAAAAATTTGATTCTTCCGGAAAGTCTATTTCCTTAGTTAATTTAGGTATTTCATTATTAAATTATCACAAAGTTTGTTTATTCTAATTGTCTAAGTGAAGTAAGTGATTGACCTCTACATGTATGTAAGTGTGTGAGTGTTCGCAAAACTCATTAACCTGGTTTTTGTTCCGTAATACTTACAATAGCGTAAAATTGTCAGTGCAGTAACATTAAGGCGCCGATTCCCTTGAGTAGCTGATTTTAAAATGAGAATCACGTCTAAACGGCTAGTCGTAATTTATTGGCAAAAATATATGTTATATTCGACTATATTTTTAATAATTTCATCTGAGCAAATTTTGAGTTTTATTCGTATAACATAGTGTAATTAATTTGTAAATTTATGTCTAAAACGGACAAAAACACGACAATCACACCAAAACCGCTGGGCGTATTTTAATGAAATCGACACCATATCAAAGACAATTTAATTATCTACATTTTTATCTGAAGCTTTTTTTTTTAAAGTCAAAGAATAATAAGGAAAGTACAAAAAACTACTAAATTTTGGGTCACGCGGGTGTGAAACGAGTGCGCGTTTTGTTCCCTCAAGGTCGTTGGCGTTAGTCGTCGTCTTAAGTTATGTATTTATGTTATGTAGTGTAATATTAATTGTTATTTTGCTATACAAGATGTTAAATCTGTTTATAACTGCGTTTATGACTGTTTTAGTGATTTTGAGTGCTCTATTGTCTGTGATTTTGCAACATAAGTGCCATGTTTTTTTAATGCAAGTTTGTTTCCGTATCTTATCGCGAAAAGATACTACAGTCGGTTATTCTAGTTGTACTATTGTTAACTTCCATGCATAGAGTTAAAAAGTCAATATTTATGTTCCCCAGGTACTGTATGTCAAATACGTTTTCTTTTTGTTTACCTTGGTACACGTCAAAAGGCGCCTGGTCCTTTGAGGAAAATACCAGCACTCGAATTGCGCAAGTGAATTCGGCAAGGCGAAGAGTTTGACCGCTATCAAACTTATTATATATTATCTTTTTATATTATATTTATTATCTTTTTGTATATGCTGTACTGTATAACTGTTTTTTGTCCCAAATAAATAAAATAAAATAAAATAACGTAAACGAGCTCTTTTGTCAAAAGGTATAAAAAAACAGCCCACTTTAGGGGTATAGGAGGTAACCGTAACAGCTAAGCTGCGGACGGACAGACGGACATAGCGAAACTATAAGTGTTCCTTGTTGACTTCGGAACCTTTCAAAGAGGCTTCCCCTTACCGTCACCAGCCGGCCCTTATCCAATTTCAATACAAATTTACGTTTATGTTAACGCGATTGAGCGTGATTAAAAACTCGCACTAAGGCCTCTGATTGGTAGTTTCTCAGCGGTCTCAACCAATCAGAACGCTGTATTAGCGTAAACTGAGTTTAGTTGCCATTAGTTTCTTTGGTGAAAACGGCTCTAAACTTCTTTTGCATTTCGTCACACTCCCCCGGCCAGGTATTGGCCCGCATGAATAAATGCGAACTACGTCATCCTCTGCGGCCACATACAACCGCAGTACCTTGTATATTTTCATATAAAAAAATAACAAAATCATCTTATAATATAAAATTATTTTATCATGGTGAAATGGTAAGAAATCACGTTACATTCATCGATTTATTCTTCGTTCGGCCCACTGATTTTCGGCCCAAATGCCAAAATCCTGGTTCGTCCCAAACAATATGCTTCCTTCGTCCCAAAATATAATTTTAATTATTTCATGCCTGCTTCGTCCTATTTTATATTCCTTCTACGGCCCATATCTTTTTTGTATGTACCAAACTTACTTGTTTGTACAATCAGCTATTAAAAAGGGTTACGTATTTTGAAATATTTAACATCAATAAACTACTTTAAACCACCGCTCCTCTCTGTCTTCACCGCGATGGAAAATGTACTCGTATTATTATAATAACACTTTTAAGCCGCTCTTAGTGAGCAAGTTATACGTATAGGTACAGCTGACGTCACCGGAATCTGTTTAAAAGAGCGGGTAAAAAGGTCCACCCCTTTTATATATTGCGTCCTTTGTTTGTTTTGTCTCATTTGGCCAATAGCATTACTTTCCGTTATCAGCAAAACAGGCTTCACGCTAACTCCTGTGATGCAAAGTGGTGCATTCAATATTAGTACTCATTCGTCACCAGTTTAAAATGTGTATAATTTTAGTTACTTTCATAGTATAATGTCTTACGTTATCTTACTATGGGGAAGGGCTGCAGACATTGAGTAAATTTTTATTCTGCAAAAACGAGCTCTCGGAGTGATATACAATCTTCGCCGGCGCGATTCTCTAAAGGAACTGTTTAAGGACATAAACATCATGACGGTACCTTGTCAATATATTTATGAAACTTATTATTTATGTACGTGAGAAAAAAAATCACATTCATCTTTTTAGTACCTAAAATCGCGACCTCTGTGTCTTTTCTGGCTACTTGGAAAAAACTCAAAACTGGTGATAGATAACAAACTTCTAATATACAAGACCATACTGAAGCCAATCTGGACATATTATGGCATCCAACTTTGGAGATCAGCCAACGCCTCCAACATAATGAAAGTGCAACGTGCACAAAATTATATACTAAAACAAATATCAAACGCCACCATGGTTTATCAAAACAACAGAAATTCATGAAATCCTCAATATTCCTATGGTCAATGAGGAGATAAATGCACATGGCGTCCAGTAAAAATCCCGACTGCTAAATAATCCGAACATGCTCGCAGAACAACTTACAATCCCAGAAAGCATCCGACGATTAAAAAAGCGGCGGGATATTTTCGACTAGAACAGTGAGCCAGAAGAGTGACTGTAAAGATGGGGCAGACCCCACTGAGAATAGAGCCTAACACGCCATCCGAACCATTTCATCTGCTCATAGTGAAAGACTGATCGCAAGATAAAACAAAAAAAATACTTTTTAGTAAAAACGGCGACAGACATAATTACGTTAGTAGAAATAGCAAAAAATTAATTCAACGAGGTTTCAGACAGGCTAAAGTAGCCCCTTCTTTCATGGGGTACTGTATAAAATGCTACATTAAATTCTTCCCCCCATTCTATAACTGAATGAGACGAAATTTAAAAATTGTATAAAACGCTCACTATGCAGGCAGGCATATTATAAGTTGGGCGCTTACATCGCAAATAAAAATGCTTGGCTCAATCATAGCCCTGCTCCACAACCACTAGGGCGCAAAAACAAGTGATATGCAGAACATTATTGTTTTGAAGTATTGTTGGACCTGCTGAAGACTGTATGCATATATTTTTATTGTATAAACTCAATTTCGTTTAGTGATAACTGCACAGCATATGTGTGAGTACTATTTACCAACTGTAAATCTAAGATTTACTGTACTTATGTGTCGTTCGTTGACTTGTGTGTGCCCTGGCAGTTGAGATTGTGTCATGCTCTCTCAACTGTCTCTCTGATGGTGGCACATGTGTTGGATTATTCAATTCCCTTCATGATGGTTGAGCTGAGTGGTGATCAGTTGGGATTGGCTTACTCGCCAACTCAACTAAGCTGCCTCGGCTAGTTTTTAATTACCTATTTTTTGTATTTTTTTATTGTTTGTTTCACTCGTGATGCTTTTACGTGCACGACTTTTTACATCGTTCTCACACATGTATTTTTTCAACAAGAATGATGTAACCAAATAATAAACTGATGGAAAAGAGAGTCCGTGGAGTTTCTTGCACATTCTTCTCCATAGAGACGTACTGACGCTTGCTAATGTGCAACTAGATTCATATTATTTTCTTTGACTATTCTAAAGTACGATGTATTATAAGTCGAAAAAAATTATGTATTTTTTTAATTTTACGCTTCAGTGTGCATGTGTGTGTGTTATTTTTATTGACTGTACCTTTAAAGTACTTGTAATATGGGACGAAACAGTACTTCAATGATGATGTGGGACGAACTAAGAATTTTTTGGAATGTGGGACAAAACTTCGGGCCGAACGAAGAATAAATCCATTCATCATACATTAGTACAAATACAATCTTCAAATACTTTCCAAATCTTTTTACAGTCCGTTCAACCGATTTTGAGTTCTATCACGTAAACATAAGGATGACATAAAAAGCATAAACCTGTTACCAAAACCAACTGTTTACTACAGCTGCCATTTGTCGTATCACCAACGCAATAGAAGCAAAAATCGGTTGAAAGGGCTGTAAAATAGGCTAATTTAAACGTCAAATGTTATCGCAAATGGAGTTTAGAGTCTGGCAAACGAAAGTAGAGACTGAAAAAGCGCGGCAAATATAAAAAATCTCGGCATAGCAACCCCAAAACTAGTATGTATATATAATTTGATACTTTAGAATTATTTATTATTTATTCTAAAGTATCAAATTAGGTTATTCCAAGTATTTCATACTAGTTTTGGGGTTGCTATGCCGAGATTTTTTAAATTTGCCGCGCTTTTTCAGTCTCTACTTTCGTTTGCCAGACTCTAGACGCTAAATAACCTCATTTTAGCGCGCCCAAAATATTTTGTCGTGTGCCTCTGCCTATGGTGGCACGCGTGCCATAGGTTCGCCATCCCTGCCATATACCATAGTTGCCTGTATGACGTTAAGGCGGTACCCCGAGCAAAACGCCGCGCAAGCCGTTTTTCGTGCTGTTTTAAGGAGCTATCTACTCGTTATTTTAAAAGAAATATCAATTAATAAAAATACATTAAATTCCTACATAATATTGATTCTAAAATTTCGTTTTTTTTAATGTTGTATATATTTCACTAATCTCCTTCCAAAAAAAACTTAAAAATGAGAAATAACTATTGATAGCATGCATCTCCTCGTAAGGTGTTCATTAATTATTTTTTGTGCTAACACTAATGGATAGACAATTTAATAACGAACATTTTTGTAGTATTTTTTTTTTCAAAAGACTAAAATTTGATTTTATAAAGATTTTATTCTAAAATCTGGGCGTATTCACTACTGTAATTCATGCGCCACCAGTGCCGCTAGACGAATAGGAATGCTCATATCGCATGCCGATTTTTTGGTCAGGGTACCGTCTTAAACTACTAAAAATCCGTATACGTATATGCGTAAAAAATGTTATTGAAACTATCACCCGCACCATTCTACAGCGCAAAGAGTATAACAACCCGCACTATATATACAGTATAACAACGAAGGAAGATTGAATGCTATTCTGCAAAGATAAAGGAGAATGCCCATTTTGTAAGGGATGAATTTGGTTGTATATTGTAGGGAAAACACGTCATATTCGTAATTGGAAAACATTTTTTATTTATTTTGTGGGATTCACGAGATATAACGATGTTTCTGTTCTTGAAATGAACCCTTATTACAATGCTATAAGGTGCATACAAATGTCCAAGTGAAGTAACCTGAACTGTTGTTGTCTGTACATATAAAGTAAAGGACACAGATGGCAAATAACACAAAATATAAATCCTATTTTGGTATAATATTTAAATCGCAGACACGATACCTCACAAGGGGCCTGTGTATGGGGCAATCTCCTTTATTTCTGTTTTTGATAAACTTATTTATGTAGTTTTTTCCTGAACACAAACAATGGTACCTAATTAAATTAATAATATTCAGACACTTTAATCACTAACCGCATACCTTATTATCAATTTGTGGGATGAATTAACGGGTATTAGAAATTAGGATGCATATTCGAAATAATTAAAGATATAGATATATTTATTTGCTCAAACATGTGTATACTTGCAAGAATAAACAATACGCGCATGCAGGATAACATTAAAAAAGATATACAAAGTTCGGACAATTTTGCCACATAATATGGCGTGCAAATATTTTGGAAGTGACTATCAATTAACAATTACGAACATTAACTTAATCACAATAATTACAAAATGTCAAACATTAAAAAAACTGCGTAATATAAGTTTTTAAGTTGACATGGTCACAATCATTAGAATTAATATTTGTTTCGGGATATTTACCATGCATATTTTGCATTTGGTTGAGAGCTCTATATTTCGGCACCGTTACAAGCGCCATGATCACGAGAACTAAAGTCTTTGCGGGTGGGTGTTGTTTACGAACTGACATATCTGTCTACCCTCTTCCTCACTCGTTTTTCACGCACGATACCGCTACCACCAGAACTCGTCTCACTAGTTACTCGACATTGTTCACGACAGACGATACTCACTGTATCCACTTTTGACACTCGTTCAGTAGTTTTACGACCTTTACATAGTTGAGCCACTGGATTCCAGGCTCGCGACAATTGAAACCCGTCATCGTCATCACCCGTCGTAAATAACACCCACCCGCAAAGACTTTAGTTCTCGTGATCATGGCGCTTGTAACGGTGCCGAAATATCGAGCTCTCAACCAAATGCAAAATATACATGGTAAATATCCCGAAACAAATATTAATTCTAAAAACTGCGTAGAAATTAAATTAATGGCAAAAAAAAGAAAAACGAATGTCAAATAAAGATGTACATCAAATATACGTAAAATATAAATCTATGTAAATTAATAGGTATCTGTTTCGTAAAAACACAATTTTATTTTGGAAGCTGACATTTGTATTTTGCACTAATTTTAGCATAGCGATTGTTGTTTTGAATAAATATACGTTGTTGAGAATCAAGGACTCATAATGAAAAACAAAAAATAACCATAAAAACTAATTTGAATGTCGAATAAGCATTCCCTCAGTGCTTTTTATGCAAGGCCATATACTCTCAAAATGATGAAGGTAAACTTCTTGAGGATAGCATGCCCAACACTATCGAGAGATTGTCTGTGTCCCAGCATTGTGAATTGTATAGATTGATTATGTATTAAGACGGTACCCTGACCAAAAAATCGGCATGAAATATGAGCATTCCTATTAGCCTAGCGGCACTGGTGGCGCATGAATTACAGTAGTGAATACGCCCAGATTTTAAAATAAAATCTTTATAAAATCGAATTTTGGTCTTTTGAATAAAAAACTCTACAAAAATGTTCGTTATTAAATTGTCTATCAATTAGTGTTAGTACAAAAAAAAATATGAACAATTTACGAGGAGATGCATAATATCAATAATTATTTCTCATTTTTATGTTTTTTTGGAAGGAGATTAGTGAAATATAACAACATTAAAAAAAACTAAATCTACCATTTTAGAATCAATATTATGTAGAAATTTAATGTATTGATATTTCTTTTTAAATAACGAGTAGATAGTTCCTAAAAACAGCACAAAAAACGGCTTGCGCGGCGTTTTGCTCGGGGTACCGCCTTAACAAATTGCACAGTTTTGAATACTTACTGAATGCTCAGAGTAACCCGAGTGAGCACGTTAAGGCGCAGATACCCCTGAGTAGCTGATTTTTTGGTTGGTTGTCGTAATTTTTTGGAAAAATATATGTTACATTAGACCATTTTCTTAATAATTTGATCTAAGTAAATTTTGAGTTTTATTCGTATAACATAGTGTAATAAATTTGTAAAGTTATGTATAAAATGGACAAAAATACAAGACAATCGCACCAAAACCTCTAGGATCGACACCATCTCAAAGACAATTTAATTATCTACATTTTGATCAGAGACGACGACTGTCGATTCGTCTTAATCTTGCTAGTGTCACTGGCTACATTAAAATTGGAAAATCGAAAAATGGCGGCTTTTGGGCGCCGCCATATTGTGGGGGCCCAATTTTTTTTTTCCAATCCCGTCGTGTGGTATATCAAAATAAAGGGTTTTAGAGGCAATTTCAAAAATATATAACACTTATTTGTTTAAATGTACCTAATTCGAATAATATGTGTAACTAAAAAGAATTAAAAGATCTCAATGTACCATATACTGAGAAATAAATATTTACTTTTACTTTACTTTAAATAAAAAAAATAATAAAACCCGACTGCTTAAAAAGCGAACTAAAAAGAGATAAACTAGAAAAAAATATGGTGTGCAGTCGGAGGATACAGAATCAGAATCATTTATTGCCAATAATGTAGGTATACATATAAGATGGTATTTTTTTTGTAGACAGTCCCGGTACATTTTGCCTTACGGCATGCAAAATTGTTCAATTGAATGTAACAGTTAAAAAAAATAAAAATAAAAAGTTATTAATACAACAATAATACAAAACATTCAGATCATTATGTCAACAAAATAATTAAATATAACAATAAGTAATCAAAACTTTCTAGATTAACACAACATTACATCTGGTTTTGGTCAGCCAGCTCGCGAATATATATCCTCTGACTTTCTCTTCTTCTTCTTTATCTTTTCCCTTTTATGCAGTCGGGTTTCTTGTTTTTTTTAATTATTTTTTTATTTGTATATAGGTTTGTTTTTTAAGAATATTCAATTGTATAAGTTAAAATATATTTGCTACTTTAATATAGGAATAAAAATTCAAGTTCAAGAAAAAGATATTCAGGAAAACGAAGACATATTTCAAGTTAGTCTTTAGCGCAGTTTTCTCGACCACGACGACCACAAAGAGTTTTATGCGAAGAATGTTTAGATATTTAAGGCGGTACCCCGAGCAAAACGCCGCGCTAGCCGTTTTTCGTGCTGTTTTTAGGAGCTATTTACTCGTTATTTAAAAAAAAATATCAACTAATAAAAATATATTAAATTTCTATATATTATTGATTCTATAATGGACGTACAATTTTTTTTTAAAGAGTTATTTGTTTCACTAATCTCCTTCCAACAAAACCATTAAAATGAGAAATAATTATTGATAGCATGCATCTCCTCGTAAAGTGTTCATTAATTATTTTTTGTACTAACACTAATGGATAGACAATTTAGTAACGAACATTTTTGTCGTAGTTTTTTTTCAAAAGACTGAAATTCAATTTTATGAAGATTTTAATCTAAAATCTGGGCGTATTCACTACTGTAATTCATGCGCCACCAGTGCTGCTATGCCAATAGGAATGCTCATATCTCATGCTGATTTTTTGGTCAGGGTACCGCCTTAATACTCTGCGTGCGAGTTCGGTGGCCGTCACTTTTCCTTTGGAAAGTGCGATCGAGAAAATTATAATGATGACCAAATGAGTCATGCATCAGATCAGAAATTGCGTTGCACTTGAAACTACGTACCTCTATTTATTAGTAACTGGTTAATATGATGAATTACGTTGCGGGATCCAAGACAGTTAAATTCATTCTCCGGGGCATCGTCGAGCTTCATTGCCTCGTCGCTTTTCTGGTGGTCGCCACTGTTGATTCTGGCTTTCAGGAGTTGCAGTGTTTTGGGAATAGTGCTATTTATTTATTTAAACATGACATAGGTGCAGTGGAGGGTGGTAACGTAGACTTATTGCCACAAGACATTACCGGTCAACCTTCGGGTTGACTAACGGACAGGTTTAATCTACATATTAATGTCTGTGTATCTCCAACAGGTGAACTTGACATGGAACGACGCGAACAGCACGCTGACGTTCTACAACCAGCGCTGGTGGCACTTCCAGCCAGACATGTCCAACGGATCCGAGTCCGATATGGTCACCAGCATCAATCCGATTGTAGTGGTAAGTAAAATAAGCCCTAGCAGAACCATTACTCGATTTCGATGTTAACGTGTTTGATGTTTGAAAGGCGACTTGGTCGAGAGTGTTCTTAGCTATGTTTGATAAAAATCGGTTCAGCCGTTCAAAAGTTATAGATTGTCGATTGAAGCCTGTCTACTACTAGGTCTATACTACTATAGGCTACTAGCCTATGTCACTCAGGAATAAAGCAATAATTAAAAATTATTTCAGAACCAATAGGAAGCCTATTGGTACTGGAAGATTTTTTTAAATCGGTCCAGTAGTTTCGGAGCCTATTCGGTACAAACAAACAAACAAAAAAGTCTTTCCTCTTTATAATATTGGTATAGATGAGGCTATTTTTATACTTTTTAGAGGTTTTTGTTATATCTTTTTTTTTCATTATCTGGAGCAATCTGAGCCCAATCCTTTATGAATTAGGGAAGATATTTGTGAAGTCGTGGAGATGACACACTTTAGAATTAGGAGTGCGTAATATATCGTTGAAGATACTGGAGACGCCTGAAAAAAGACATAACTTTCGAAATATGGGTGTATTATTACCCATTTGAATAATCATTATTCCCGATACAGAAGTTATGAGATGTTTTTTTATTGCCCAACAGACAATAGCCTACATGATGCGCAACGAGAACATCGCGATCAGAGGTTTAGTGGAATTATTCCTGCGAGCTTACCACAGGAACATGTTCCTCTCCGCCAATGTCACGTCTTGGATGTTCGATGGCATCAGCGACCCTGTGCTGGACATCGCCACCGATCTTCCTATTGACATACCGTATGATAAATTCGGCTGGTTCTATGAGGTGAGTGACTATTTTATTTAAGTATTCAGGCTATGCGAAAATTTTAATCTATATTTACTATCTCTGTGCCAAATCATCATCGCGTGATTGGGTAACAAACATCCATCCATCCAGCCAAACTTTCGCATTTTACATGCTTTTATTTAACTTGCAATGTATGTATGTATGTAAGTGTGTTCGGGTCAAATCTGGCAACTGAATTTTAAAGATTCCTTCACCGATGAAGATGAAATTTTGTATACACGTTTAGTTTGGATGACAATGCATGGTTAGGAAAGTGACGTCATTCTAAATCCAATATGGCGACTAGTTATTTGTTGGCCCAAGATGGTGGACTAGTTATTTGTTGTGCACTGCCATGGCATGGGTATCAAATGAAAGGGTTTGTTGAGAAGAATACGATAAAAGTTTGTTTAAAAAATATATTTTATTTATTTTATTATTAATGTAGGTTTCACAGAAAAAAAAACATACAGAAAACACATCATGACAAAGTAGTACAAAGACCAGTACCATCGGGCAAATACACGGTCTTTGATTGGCAACAGCTCATTAAATAACTGACTACAGATTCAATTCAGTAAAAAAATAAAACCACAACGTCGTTCTTCTTATGACACAAACTGACTGTTTTTGCATCTGTACCTCTTTTATCTCTAATGACCCAGTTAGCGCAGGGAACTTGCGATTTTAAAACATTTTTTTTTTCCTACAACAAAGCGACTATCATTATATTTAACTAGGAACAAAGTTCGACCGTTACAAATTTGTACAATATAAATAATTGTCAGGCAATTCATATGAATTCATATGAACTTTAAACTTCGTAGTCTCCACCTCTGTTATAAGTATCACGTTTGATGACTGCTATCTCGTCTTGTATTCCGGGATGAATCATCTCGAGTTTGATTTTCCTTATTTTCTTTCTTACTGACTATTTGATACATTTTATGGCCCGCGTTTTTTTTTTTTATGAACCCTGAAAGGAAAAAAACCGAACCCTAATAGGATCACTTTGTTGTCCGTCCGTCCGTCTGTCTGTCTGTCAAGACTCTTTATCTCAGGAACGCGTGGAGGTATCAAGCTGAAATTTATATAAAATACTCAGGTCTACTGTCCCTTAAAGCTGTGAAAAAATCAAACTTCTTAGCCAACGCAATCAAAAGATACAGCCGTTTATGCCGCAAATTTTCGACACGCAAGGGAATCAAAACCTACAGGGTACTTCCCGTGAACTCAGAATCTTGAAATTTGGTACGAAGCAACGTCTTATAGCACAGATAAAGAAATAATTGCGAAAACCGTAAATTTTTTATTACATAATAAAATTATTTTTAATAATTTTATTTTTTATTATTTGTTTATTCAATGATATTTTAATACAGAGGTGTTACTTAATTCTAAACTCGCCAAACTTTTACGTTTGATGGCGAGAGGCGCTCTTTTTCATCACAAATGCACCACTTACATACCTACTACTTATATATTAATAGTATACTGTTATGGTTAATTCTTACGTATTACCTATTTAGTTCAGTTTGCTATCCTGTATAATGTTTTTTAATTTTGTCATAATGATCCTTTACTAATTTTTAAATTTTGTCTTAATAAATCTATTTTGTTAAACACTTTAGGTACCAAATACTTAGATGTTCTCTTACTGTAATAATCTGTGGTTGAACCAGTTTGTTCTCTCTAGCTAGTACAACACACGTAGTGTACTTGTTTTTAACATTTACTTTATAATTATTACTATAATAATATGCCAGACCTATCAAATATTCTACTTTTTTATCTATGGGTATAATATTACAGATGGGAAATAATTTATCATACTCTTTGTTGCACTTATCTTTAACATTTTTACTAACTAGAAACTTTATCAGTCTTATTTGTATATCTTTAATATCTCTTAAATATGTAATAAAGGTTCGCCCATACACAAGGAGTCCGTAGCCTATTATTAAACTTACTACCCCTTTCCTCATGAACGCGTAGAGGTATTAAATTGAAATTCATATCAAATACTCAGGTCTATAATACCTTTAAGCTGAGGTTTGTACGGAACCCTCTGTGCGCTAGTCCGACTCGCACTTTGCCGGTTTTTTTTTCGTTCTTCTATCCGCGAGGCTTAGGGACCTTCCTGATGAAGCGACGTAATTTAAATACCGTCGATAGGCGATATCGCGTAGATTTTCTACACAATTTTCAAAGAAAATATTAGGAAAATTGCAAGTGTAATCGTTCGAAATGAATCGCATTGCGTCTATGCAATTTAAATTACCTGTGTGATTAAATTGATTCGCGTTGATCCATCAGGAAGCCGCTTGCGCGTAGGAGGTCGCTTACTATAAGAGTATCAAACACATCTTTGGCAATCAAGAGACAATCCAATGAAGTCAGCAAGAGATATTACAAAGCTCTTGTACAGACATAATCAACTCATCCTATCGCAGTTCACTGCTGGTCATATTTGTCTACCAAGCACACAGCATCCGGATCTCTTCCTTTGGCATCCAGTCTGCCTCAGTCACCTTTTAAGTTGAGGCGTCCCACCCTCTGCACTCTTGCCAATACGTTATCTACACTCTAAAGGAGCGTCCTCACTAAGAGCATTCACTTGTAATGAGCATTCGACGTTGAATATTCGAGTGGTGTGGACGTTGAGCCGAGCGTAACAAAGCTTACACGCAAGCGCGATCTTCGGTCGGTGTGGACGTTGCAACGATTTTCGGGAAAACGGCTCGCATTCGAATGTTCACGCAAATAAAACGCGAAGTACTCAGGTGATGAAATGAATGAGTATGTATGTAGGAATATTACTGGCCACTTGTAAAGCAAGGAACAGTTTCTTGATCTTACGTGTTTGTGACCTTCGAGGTCAATAAAAAAAAATGCTGCAGCCACAACCGCTCTATTCGACATTTTGAAATGAAGACATTTAACGAGATCGTATTAGAATGCTCCAAGCTCGCAAGGGAATGTTCGACTCGAACGTTCATAGTTTTGCTCGAACGTGAATGATGGGCTCGCTGGGAAGCATTTGTTGCTCGCCTGCGATTGCTTGTTTACAAATGCTCACGAAAGAATGCTCCCATGTGAGGAAGCTTCTTAAGACTCGTCTGCATGCGCCATCGGCTATTTGGTCCTCTTCGAAGCATGGTCGGACCACGACCACTTCGTTTCGCTAACCTTGAAAGCTATGCGACTGAAACCGGTTATTTTCCGCATACTCTCATACCTAATCTTATCCTTGAAGGAAACCTCGTTTAGCTCGCTCCATAGCGATTTACGCCCGATTTATATTTTAAGGATTCTAAATTGAGTATTTGTCAATCTGTATTGTATTCTGAAAACTTGTCAAAATGTACATTATTGTAGGGTTTGACTCGTTTTTAGTCCTAAATACTCAATTCAGGAACGGTAAGCTATACAAACGAAGTTGCCCAAGTGCTGCTCAACCTAACTGAATGAATTGTTGGCCTGTCTCGAAGTTGTATTTGAAATTAAATACAGGATAATGATAATCCAACAAACCGAATTAAAGTTATCGAGAACAGCACTTTGGAAGTTTTGATTAAACCTAAATGACCAAATGGTACATCAATTTGTTTTTCGGCTGATTAAGGCGGTACCCTGACCAAAAAATCTGCATAAGATATGAGTATTCCTATTGGCCTAGCGGCACTGGTGGCGCATGAATTACAGTAGTGAATACGTACAGATTTTAGAATAAAGTCTTTATAAAATCGAATTTTAGTATTTGAAAAAAAGAATTCGTTATTAAATGGTCTATCTATTAGTGTTTGTACATAAAATTATTAATGAACACTTTACGAGGAGATGCAAGCTATCAATAATTATTTCTCATTTTTATGGTTTTGTTGGAAGGAGATTAGTGAAACGTAGACCTCTATAAAAAAAAGTATACGATCATTTTAGAATCAATAAAATGTAGAAATTTAATGTATTTTTATTATTTGATGTTTATTTTTAAATAGCGAGTAGATAGCTCCCAAAAACAGCACGAAAAACGGCTAGCGCGGCGTTTTTTTTAACAAACCGAATAATAGCTTTTTGGATTAAAACTAAATGACCAAATGGTGCATCAATTTGTTTTTCGGCTGATTAAATTATATATATATAGACGTCAGTAGTGTTTCCTTCCTTATTTACTTAACCGATTCTTAATTAACTAATACCTATATTGTAAATGCTAATTCAATATTGAGTCATTGAAATATTTACATAGTGTTTTGAAATAAGATAGCCCGCGGTTAAATGAACAGGTTTTTTTAATGCTAATTCATTGTATATTTATGCGTTCTTTATGAAATCTAGTCTTTGGTTTTGAATACTAAGTTAACCTTGAAATGTCAAGTTTGAGTTGCGAACTATTTTTTAAACGACCTCCTAAAAAGGAGAAAGTTCTCAATTCGGATGTTTTTTTATTTTTTTTTTATATAAGTTCGGGCATAACTCCGTCATATATAAAAGTATTTGCAAAATTATTTTTGTTCGAAATATGTTTATTCCGAAATGGTTATATTTAAATTTGGTAAAGATCTGATGAAGAACTTCTGCAATATACAATATAACTCTTCAGTAAATGAAGGCTAATCTCTCGGGATTGCTGCAATGGCGTTTCTGTTTAATGTTTACACCATTTCATAACATACCATCACGCCAGTACGCTCTAAACGGGTACGGGTAGTTCATCATGGTACACCCTCATTCCTCCGGTTATGTTCAAGTTACATGTTAATCGGGTAATCTATTCTGGCATCACTGTGGGCAAATATAGAACTTGTCCATTATGAACCACTAAAAGGGGATAAATAACTTCCAATTTCGGAAGTCGCTTTCACAATTCAATATACCTAATATATTTAATTTAATTCAATATTTAATATGCATCTTTTTGCGTTTGAGTTTTATTTCATAGTTGAGGTAGAGTGCCTAATTCTAGGTAGTCGGGAAGTACTGTAGTTGAGCTCACTCAACCTTATCGTTGATCTGAGTTCCACACTGTCACTGATTCTGTGGCTGGCATTGAAATTTAGATGTTTCGAATGTCTTATTGGGTATTTTGTAAAAAAAAAAAAACTTCATAATATATCATCATGTAAAAAGTATATAAAGTGCTACTTTATATACTTTTTATATTGTAAATTATGTATTTTCTATTTATTTTATATTAGCTATTTTACGTATTTTTATTATTAATTAGTTCAGCACCTACATATTAACAATCAATCTGCCTAGCCGTTTTCCCATCTATATTGGGATCGGCTTCCAATATAACCGGATACAGCTGAGTTCCAGAGTTTTTACATGGAGCGACTGCCTATCTGACCTCCACAACCCAGTAACCGGGTAACACGGTACCCTTGGCAAGACTGGTGTCAGATCTCAAGCTTCTGACTACTCGTAACGACTGTCAAAGATCTTCAAATGACAGCCGGCAGCAACGGATTAAAGTGCTTGCCGAGGCACGGAGGAAACTCGTTTTGTTGAAAATGGTCACCCATCCACGGACCGACCTCGTGAAGCGTTGCTTAACCTTAAAAATCGACCCGTGTGGCTGTTACAATTTAGCCACGAGCTCCTCCTGCACCTACATATTAACATTATATTCAGTATGTATCTATTTTACTTAACCACGTCCGTGTGTCACTAGCGGGGTGCCAATTAAAAATCAGCGCTAGGTGTGTGACGCCCAGCAAATGCTGAGGTGGTAACCCTTTCGGTGTGGGCACGTCCAGCGCAGCTTTTTCACATTCGTGTCTTTAGCTATCTGCAAATACTTTATCAAATGGGTTTCTGATGTTGCTTAAAATTACAATGAACATATTGTGCCCGTCGGTTATTTTTGCGCAGATGACTGACAGACCATCCTGTTCCTGTTTGATATCAACGCAAGGAGATATGGCGTATTTGTAATGATGCTGTAAATGCAACATTTCCAGTAAATGTATTTATCGCTAGGGGCTATGGTTTTCAGAAGTATTTTAGTTAAACAGGCTCCCGCGGCTGCGCTTCTGTGGCCTTCCAAAAGGAATCGTGCATTTTATTGGGATAAAAAGTAGCGTATGAGTCTTGTGACACTCAGCTGCTGCTGCCAACTTTCTATCATTGAAAGAATTTTCATAATCAGCATCAGACGACACAGGCCTTGTCTCTGTAAGAGAGGGAACGGTCTTTAATCCACTACGTGGGCCCATTGCGGGTTGGTGGATGTCACATATCTTCGAAATTTTGGTTCTGAGACATGCCGGTTTCCTCACGAAATTTTTCTTCACCGTTTTGACAGCTGTGGTGATGAAATAAAGCGCCTGCGTGGGTGCGAACCTACGAACTACGCTCACCACTGCTCTGCTCTGCTTTACAAAATTAAAAACCGGTCAAGTGCGAGTCGGACTCGCACTCGAAGGGGTCCGTACCATTATCGCAAAAATGGCAAAAAAATCACGTTTATTGTATGGGTACTTAAATATTTAATTCTGTTTTTACTGTATTTGTTGTTTTATCGGCAACAGAAATACATCATCTGTGAACATTTCAACTGTCTAGCTATCACGGTTCTTGAGATACATCCTGGTGACAGACGGACAGACCGCGGAATCTTAGTTTTAGTGTCCCGTTTTTATCCTTTGGGTACGGAACCCTAAAAAACAAAATAGATACCATAGCTCGAGCCCCTGGGGGACGACACAGCTCTACAGCTGGGCAATTAAGGTACACTTCTCCCCTCTAAACATTCTCTGCAAAACTCAACAGCAGGAAAACACTAACACCAAAATCGATCTAGCAAAATTGTGCACCGTTCAACAATGTTTCATAACAGCAATTGCGCGAATATTACATAAGGCCTAACGGATCGGATCGACTGACCGAGTCGTCAATGTCACGGGACAATGAACACAGTACCCTCCTTTTACCGACTTTACAAGTAATGCTGACTTGATATTGAGTTGTTTAATCTTGAGCAGTTGTTAGTTTTTAATCAAGGTGAAGTCATCATATGATTAGAATGTACTGTATTAAAATGTCATCATGATTAAGAGTATTTACAAAACGGGTGTTTTAGATACCTAGAGAAAACTTTGGAACAGCAAAATTTCACGCGCAATTTTCTCCTAACTTACCTATTACCTGCTGCAAAACACAATTTGGGGTAACTACCCCTCATTCACAGGAGCAGGACATTTATTGTAGTCTATATTTATCAAAAAAACATTCCAAGCGTTTTCGATTAAATATTTTCGATTCGTTTTAGTATCGTATGTTTCAAACATGTTCATTTAGTTGTGACGAACGCTATTGATTCCCTATTTTTTTAGGGTTCCGTACCCAAAGGATAAAAAACGGGATCCTATTACTAAGACTCCACTGTCCGTCTGTCTGTCTGTCACTGACTGTATCTCATGAACCGTGTTAGCTAGACAGTTGAAATGTTCACAGATGATGTATTTCTGTTGCCGCTTTAACAACAAACACTAAAAACAGAATTAAATAAATATTTAAGTGGGGCTCCCATAAAACAAACGTGATTTTTTTGTCGTTTAAGCGATATAGGTACGGAACCCTTCGTGCGCGAGTTTGACTCGTACTTGGCAGGTTTTTTTCGAAATTCTTATGTTACAATAATTCAAAAACATTTTTATATCATGTCTACGCGCTGGAATCCTCGAAATTCCGCCTGAAAGTATTGGATCTGCTCGTCACCTTACTTCATATTTTGTAGATGCATTTTATTTAGCTCTCATCTATCTTAGAGTCAGTTTCTCCCCTCCAAGAAACAATGCACGCTACACACATGTACTGCGATCGTTAATAGCTTGCATCACAGCTGTTACGATCGGCAGAATTCCTTTCTGGATCATACGAGCTGCTTTCTACATTGTGCAATAAATGTAATGATGATGTAGAAGGTGCAAGCTACTTAGAATGTGGCTGGATA
Organism: Orthosia gothica; assembly: GCA_949775005.1. Classification (NCBI taxonomy): domain Eukaryota; kingdom Metazoa; phylum Arthropoda; class Insecta; order Lepidoptera; family Noctuidae; genus Orthosia; species Orthosia gothica. Next base: position 20,287,830 of record OX459054.1, on the reverse strand, counting down.
TGGGTGAGGTCTTCCGGTGGCTGAAATATGGATAGACCCTCACAGTAGTGGTGTCACAGTGGTAAGTGCCCCAATTTACGTGTCGTATGTCTTGGGACTCGTGGGTTTGAATACAGACAAGCGCTTTACTTTGTGTTAATTATTTCATCACCACTGCTCTAAAAACGGTGTCAAAACATCGTGAGGAAACGGGCATGTCCTGGAACCAAAAATTCTAAAACATGTGACATCCACCAACCCGCACTGGGCCCGCGTCTTGGATTATGGCCCATCCTCTCTCTCAAAAAGAGGAGACTTTTGTCCCAGCAATGGAAACATTAAAAGGTTGATAATGATGATCAAGTTCTCCACAAACGCTATTAAAAGAAAAGGTTTGTGCATGACGGTCGATAAGGGAGAATGGAAGAAGAAAACGTATTGTGCTTACCCCAAATAACATAGGGCAAAGGCAGGATGAAGATGATAATGTTCCATCAATTAGGACTTTTGAACTAAAGATGAAAGATACACCTACTGATTATTCAAAACCTAAAAACTTAATTTAAAAAATCAAAAAACCCGACTGCTTCAAAAGCGAACTAAAAAGTCGTAAACAAGGAAAAAATCATGCTGGTGCATGGAGGATACACCAGATTTTGGTCAGCCAGCCGGCGAATATCGTCGGAGGATACATATTCGCACAGCATGATTTTTTCCTTGTTTACGACTTTTTAGTTCGCTTTTGAAGCAGTCGGGTTTATAGATTTTTTTAATTAAGTTTTTTTATTTATAACTTTTTAGTTAGTTTTTTCGAATTAGATACATTTAAACATATAAGTGTTATATATTTTTGAAATCACCTCTTAAAACCCTTTATTTTGATACCCCACACGATGGGTTTGGAAGAAAAAAAAAATTTGGGCCCCCACAATATGGCACCCAAAATCCACCATTTTTCTATTATCCAATTTTAATGTAGCCTATGACACTTGCAGGGTTAAGACGCATCGATTGACGTACGAATCATCAAAATCGGCCAACGCGTTTGGTCTCTGGAACGCCACATAGGAACAAACATACATACATACATACATACATACTTACATACATAGACTGATAAACACATTACCCTCCTTCGGCAGTCGGGTAAAAATAACAGGCTTTGTGTCGTTTATTAGGTAGGAAGTAGGTTTGAAAATATTTTTACTCTTCGCTTTAGGCAATTAGAAAGTCATTGCAATGTCTATTGTTGTTCTTTGCTGATGCCATAGTGGGTAACATTTTCCCCATAAGCTATACCTAAGCTAAGAAAACAACGTAATTAATAATTATTAATAACGTTATTTATATCACAGTTTTATGCATTAAAAGCCATTAAACTATTCTAGTAGGCATTAAATGTTGGAGTTTATCAAAAATAATTCAATACTATTCTACACTATAGCCTTCTCTCTCTCTAACCATTAATTATATAGTTTATTATTTGAGCCCTTGTCAACACTTGAAACTGAAATGCTAGCTGGTCACGGTACAGTATTCCGTTAATCTTAGTAGAGGCCACATGTGCTACACACACCTTTCGATATATAAAACAAAGGGTAATTAAACTGTTATTATTCAAACCCTAAAACAGTTCTTTTCTTTGGTGTCCACCTTATTAACCCCAACAGGTTATGGGCCCAGAGCGCTAAGCCACAGTGAAAATAATTATTGGACACTAAATAATAAAAACAAGTTGTGCATCTAGTGAAACAAATAAAAAGGAATAAGACTGTTTAAAATCAAAATGAGTAATATGAACATTTAACATTTTTGATGGAAATAAGTAAAGCGTGTAGACATTTCAAATATCGAAAATTATTAAGTGAACTTGAAGTACCTACTAAACGTTATCGACAGTGAAGTTCCAACGAAAATATGTGCCGAAGTGCGACGTAGCTGTCTCTTGAAAAAGATTGCTGAACTGTAAGCTACAAGTGTAAAGTCAAAGGAATTCTTTAAAGTTGTAAACCTTTTTCATGACTTTAGCGAATGCAAAAAGCAATATTGTCACCGCAATCGAGACTGAATGACAATTGACTAAAGATAATATAATACTAGAGTTTGTGAAAACGAGATTGATCGATCATGAAATCAAACTTACAAAGTGAAGATCATGATCTAAGTCTAAAAGTACTTCAGGCTGCAATTTCGAGGCCATAAGTCACATTTCTGAAACAATTCAAGAGACCATCAACAAGTGCAAAAGTCAATAAACCGTTCAAGATTCCGAGAGATGTTAATTCATTGGAAACACAAGAAGGAACAATACAACGGTGCTGATGTTAAGTTCAAAACCAGAACCACATGATATACGTCTGGATCTGCCTTCGTGACGGGCAAAGAATACTATTATATACTGGGTGAAGGACAGTCATGATGGCGCGTTTATACACGCGATGAAGGGAGGAGATTTGCCGGATACCTGTAAGATGGGCGTTCCAGGTGTGCTCCAGAATGTATTTTTCTGCGAGATTCCATAATATCGGTAAGCAAAATGCAGCAAGCAGACTGTCGTTTCTGATAAAACGGCGGTGTCATTGTGTTCAAAGATGTTAAACTGGTAATGAAGGGTAAGTCTTTGAATAATCTAATTGACGTTAATTGTCTGCATTTTATAAACGCTTTAATTTGCAAATGTTTGTAAATAATTTCGTAAATATTAATAATAATTACGATTTAATGTGGAACGAAATGTAAGGCTATAAAGGCAAATTATATTAAATAGTGATGCAATTAATAATATTGTGCCTTACGAAAAATTGTGTGTAGCTTGTATTTATGTGAATCAAACTTGTTTAGCAATTGTCAAATTGAAAACAAAAGTTTTGTTAAAAATAGATATTTAAAGTTACGACACTTGAGTCTATTGAAAACAAAAACTGATTTTTGTTGTTTTTGTGATAGGCTATATGTTTTTGTTATGTTCCGGGATTTAATTTTGATCTGAGCATTATTCCTAACTTATGTTATGATAATCAAGCGGAAATTGTATCCAATTAAATGAAAGAGTTCTGAACTCGAAAAGGTATTAGTTACCAATACAGTGCTTTGTATAACGGCATTGAATGGAATTGTCGAATGAATGATAAGAACATTGAATATTATAGAAAGGAGTCATACATGTAATTAGTAATAAGTTTTACTTATCTACTATTAGGGTCTTAATGTTTCAAATCATTTAGGGATAAGATTGTTCTGGAGAGCACTGAGGTTAATAACACACCATGTGTTATGGCACAATAAGACGCCACAAAAGTATTTAAATGTTTTGGTTTTACTGTTTACTTTGTAATAAGTAGAAGAAAACGAAATTTGGCAGTGTTGTCAATATGAAAATAATTCGATGGTTATAAACGAAATGATATACCTAAGGTGTAGGTTGTGGTAAACAATTAGTTTGTGTGAGTCAGTGATGTGATAATGGATCTTATCAAATAAGCCAGTGAAACCTGAGCCCGAACGGATTATGGCTAAAAGTAGCAATAACTCTGTTGATAATTCTGACTTGGTACACCCTGGCAAAGTGGTGTGGATCTAATAAGAATATATTAGATTGTACATGTTAATTAATAGGATTTAATTCCTGGCATAACTACATGCGATTGGCATGAGTTGGTAGAAGTGGTGTGGATCTGATAAGAATAAATAAAATTGTACATGTGAATAAATATGATTTAATTCATGGCATAACTACATGCAATCGGCATGAGTTGGTACACCCTGGTGAAGTGGTGTGGATCTGATAAGAATAAATAAGTATGTACATGTGAATAAATAGGATTTAATTCCTGGCATAACTGCATGCAACTGGCATGAGTTTTTACACCCTGAGGAAGTGGTGTGGATCTGATAACAATAAATCAAAATGTATATGTGAATAAAAAGGATTTCATTCCTGGTATAATTGCTAATAAATCTGTTAAGGAAACAGTAGAGCATTTGAACCGATCTTCATATTATCAAAATAATTATGAGTTAACTTTACCATAAAAAAATGAAACAGAAAATTTTAGATTAAGTTTTAGGATGCAAAATAAGCTATCTGTTTCAAATAATTAATATTATGAAGACTGTATTTTTGGTAAATATTATGTGCTCAATCTTTACTAATTTAGATATTGAATCTATATATAATAAACATGTATGGGAAAATATCAATCAGGAATATAAATCACTTATTGTAAATAAATGTTGCCTGATGTATAACACTAAAATCATGTATAATAAATATTTTGATCGATTGTAAGTGGGGCATTTACACTTAAAGATGATGAGTTTGGAAAACCTATGAATAAATGGCTAGTGATTTTAGATTACTTACAATTCAATTTAATTTACTAGTACATCCTAAGGGTGTTAAATCATTTTAAATGGAAATTTATCAAGAAAAGTACATATTTATAAATAAATTTCCAAGTATATCCTGACTGAATATGTTATACGTTTATATGTATATGCATTATGTCCATTGATTGGTGCAGTTCGCATGCTGTTAGTTCCGAAATTTCTAAATGTTGGGACAAGCTTTTAAAGTAAGGGGTTTTCATTACTCATCAGTAAATCGGTGCATTAATATGTTTAATGCAGATGAAGTAAAGCCTAGAGTCCGGACTTGTGCCCGGTTGGCGGCAATAGACTCGCCCCTATACCATAAGACCTAAACATAACTGGTGACATGTTGATGTACTATAATGTACTATGTTCATCTGCCTAACCCTTCGGGGAACACAGGCGTGATGTTATGTTATGTTATGTTTTGAAAAGAATTTATATAACTGAAAACAATGTGAGTGTATTATAATATAGTGTAGTAAGTCTCTATCTAACCGTTTAGGTAATACAGGCGTGATGTTATGTATGTTAAGTTATATTTCAAATTGTATTTAATTTTACATGTGGATGATCTTGTGACGATCGCAGATTTATAAATTCTTGATTATACATTAGTACTATGAATAGTTTTAAAACATTCTGACTGAACAATTTTAGTATGGTAGACAGAAAAGTGATAAAAGGTTTTCTGGTAATTAAAATAACCAACTCAGAAAACAAAGTTACTTTTGTTCAAGATGTGTAAACAGTTATTGAGAAGTTTAAATATGAGTAATGTAAATAAGTCAATACTTGTACCCAAAGTGGAAAATAAACCATATTATGAAGTACGAAGTATTAGAGTCGTGTGAAATTATAAGTGCCCCTTATAGAAATTTCGTTGAGTGCTTGAAGCTTATCATGCTGGCCACTTAACCTGACCTAAGTTTTTCTATAAACATTCTGAGTCAATATGCAAGCAAAAACAATAGTTCATTATGGTCACTTTTCAAAGGGTCTTGACTCTTGAGAAATTTAAAACGAACCATAAATCTCAAGTTAATAACCAAATTAATTTATTGGAATGGCTTTGTTCATTGTAACAAAAGGCTATGACGTAATTGATAGAAAAAGTACTACAGGTTAATTGTAGTATTTGATCATTGCACAATGTAATTTGTATGCCACAAATATACAGTAAACATGGAAGCCGAGCAGGTACATACATAGTTCAATATGAAGTTGTAAAGGAAACTTTGTGGTTAAAGTAGGTAATTAATGTCGAGTTTTGGCATTGTGCTACTAAATTATAATTAAATTGTTACAGACAAAAATGGATGCAAAAGTATCAGCAATCCAACCAGACGATCTAAACACATTTAAACTATTAAAATTAAGTTGAGAAAAAGTGTGTGAATGTGTTTTATGTTTCTATTAACCAGCTGCCTGTTATCCTGACAAATTCCCCGCGGTGTGTCTCTGAATGAGTATGAAGTTCGGGGTGGTGTTGCAAATATGTATATGCAACGTGGTAATAAGGATATGTTAATTAAAAGGCTTGGTTATAATAAAAAGGATAAGTTAATTATAAAAGGCTGGGTTATAACTACAAAGATCTACATAAGTAGATAATGTGTTAATAATATAAGCTTGGTTATAATTATACGGATATTTAATTATAAGAGTTTGGTAATAAGTAGATGAATAACTTTAATATTTCATTAATCACAAGAGATGAAATGGTTGATTGGTCTGATTAGGTTTTTCTGGGTTTCCCTAATCCTGCGCAATGAATGTTGGACCATGATGATATTGTTTTCCCAGAAAGAAAGGTGTGTGTTTTATTATTGTATAAAGATGGTAGGAGATACGTATTATTACGATGATGTTTTTAAAGATAAAGGGATTTATTTTTGAGGGGGCGTGTTGGAGTTTATCAAAAATAATTCAATACTATTCTACACTATAGCCTTCTCTCTCTCTAACCATTAATTATATAGTTTATTATTTGAGCCCTTGTCAACACTTGAAACTGAAATGCTAGCTGGTCACGGTACAGTATTCCGTTAATCTTAGTAGAGGCCACATGTGCTACACACACCTTTCGATATATAAAACAAAGGGTAATTAAACTGTTATTATTCAAACCCTAAAACAGTTCTTTTCTTTGGTGTCCACCTTATTAACCCCAACATTAAATACCCGAGATTTATTAATTTAATACAATACCTACATTCTTGACCACAATGTTGCTCAAATTACTTGTTGTTAAAACTACTAGACAATATGATCACAAGTACTTGTACATGGATATTTTTAGACGACACTTGATAGGTATTGCAACATAGAATAATGCGCTAAATGACGTCAAAGTGGTCGTAAACAATATGAAAAATGTTTGCTTAAGTAATTCTGATGTTGTTAACGAACGATGTCTAGCTGTTGGAGGAAAATACTTTTTATAATGTACTAGCTGACCCGGCAAACTTTGTTTTGCCATAAAAAGACCAAACATTTATCTACCCTACCTACCCTACCTTACACTACCTACCCTACCCTACCCTACACTACCCTACACTACCCTACCCTACCCGACCCTACCCTACCCGACCCTACACTACCCTACACTATCCTACCCTACACTACCCTACCCTACCCTACCCTACACTACACTACACTACACTACCCTACCTAAGGGACCCTACCCTACTATCCTATGTCCGTCTCCTGGTTCTAAGCTATCTCCCCACCAATTTTCAGCCAAATCGATTCAGCCGTTCTTGAGTTATAAATAGTGTAATTAACACGACTTTCTTTTATATATATAGATTTGCTTCTGCCAGCAACTTTGCCCGTTATAAGTGAAGTATCCTATATATTTATCCTAGGTCCAATCTATCTCTATACAAAAATTAATGTGGTCTATCGCGAGCTTATTAATAAAAAAATTGAAAATCTATATTTGCTCAGCGGTTTGTTTATACGTAAAAACGTAACAAACAGACAGAAAAAGTTACTTTCACATCTATAATAATATTAAGTATGGATTGAGGATGTTATAGCAAGGGTTACGAAATGGCGGACCGCGTCCGGATTAGCGTTGAAAATGCCGAAAAAATATTTAATTTTTCCTGTTTTTTCCGCATGTTACATAGAAAAATTAATAGAAGGCATCCTTCGGAAAGAAACAGGATTCTTTCGAATGTTTCGCTTGATGTTTTAAAAAGTTGAAAAAAAACAAGTTTTATTTATTTATTTAACCATTTATGCACACACACATAATATACAAACAAGAAGAAGAAACAGAAAAATAGGTACATAGGTGATGCTTATTTCTATAGAAATCTCTTCCAGCATACCTGCAAAAGGAAAGATGAAGAAAAAAGAGATGTAGACATAGTGTGTAGGGTTGAAATAGTTATTTATGATACAAGTGCGGAAGGTAGGTGATTTCCGATGAGTGGCATTTTTATTCACGAGCGAGCGAAGCGAGTGAGTGGATAAATCGACACAAGTCGGAAATCATCTTACGTACGTGTATCATACAACATTTTACTATGCATTGTGCGAGGAAATAAATAAATTATTAAAATGAAATTAATAAAATGGCGGGCTTATTCAAGCGCGTTCATCATATCCACAGATTAACTAATAGTTCCTCGTGCATATCTACTGCGCATGTGCGAATAGTTGTCACATCGTAACGCAATAAGGCACGAGCAAAATATACGTTCTGCCAAACATATTTAATGAATATTTAAAATTAATTTATTGGTCAAAATCTAAATCTAGAGTAATTAAAAACGCCTAAAATAAAGTATTAGTTTTATTTTACCTTTTATATGAATGATAATTTGTACATAACTAATTTTTAAAACTTTTCTCAAATAATAAAAACTCTATGCGTCGGGCTGACGTTGGAGTTAAAAATTAAAAAAGTACAGGAAAGTAAAAAGCACTAGTGAAAAAAAGTGACACTTTCCGCACAGTTTGGCTGCTTGGAAAACCGCTCTTTTCGAGGACATGCATTGTAAAATAATAAACACAAAACGATTTAAAACTAAGTAATAACTAATAAACTTAAATATACCTATAAAATTAAATGTACCTATAAAATTAAATATACCTATAAAATTAAATATACCTACTGTTATAATAATGTATACAAACATATTTATAAAATAAATATTAAAACAATAAATACTAATACCTTTCTATATATATATATATATTTTTAAATACATACATAAGCAATTATGACGGAATGAAAGGTAAGGCTTTCACTCTTTTCTTAAAAACTGCAAGAGTGGCAGTCCCTGATGTCAGGCGGTAGAGAGTTCCACAATTGCACGGCGTACACAGTAAAAGAGTAGGAGTAGAAGTCGGTAGTGTGGGAAGGGATATTGAAATATTTTTTATAGGTGAAATACAAAACAAAAAAAAAAAAACATACGGAAAATACAAATTGGTAAAATAATAGATCCATCTAGCTCTCCTCGGCCACAATCCTAATTTCACTGTCCGAAGAATCGTCAGCTTCACCAGGCGCGAGCTCGAATTTGAAAGCTTCTTTTTTTAGCTTGCATTAAATGTAAATTTGATCGAACGTAAACAAATTGATTTTACAATGCATGTCCTCGAAAAGAGCGGTTTTCCAAGCAGCCAAACTGTGCGGAAAGTGTCACTTTTTTTCACTAGTGCTTTTTACTTTCCTGTACTTTTTTAATTTTTAACTCCAACGTCAGCCCGACGCATAGAGTTTTTATTATTTGAGAAAAGTTTTAAAATTAGTTATGTACAGATTATCATTCATATAAAAGGTAAAATAAAACTAATACCTACTTTATTTTAGGCGTTTTTAATTACTCTAGATTTAGTTTTTGATCAATAAATTAATTTTAAATATTCATTAAATATGTTTGGCAGAACGTATATTTTGCTCGTGCCTTATTGCGTTACGATGTGAAAGCAATTCGCACATGCGCAGTAGATATGCCCGAGGATTCGAGCAACTATTAGTTAATCTGTGGATATGTTGAACGCGCTTGAATAAGCCCGCCATGTTATTAATTTCATTTTATTAATTTTGTTTATTTCCTCGCACAATGCATGGTAAAATATTGTATGATACACGTACGTAAGATGATTTCCGATTCGTGTCGATTTATCCACTCACTCGCTTCGCTCGCTCGTGAATAAAAATGCCACTCATCGGAAATCACCTACCTTCCGCACTTGTAGCATAAATAACTATTACAATGCATGTCCTCGAAAAGAGCGGTTTTCCAAGCAGCCAAACTGTGCGGAAAGTGTCACTTTTTTCACTAGTGCTGTTTACTTTCCTGTATTTTTTAATTTTTAACTCCAACGTCAGCCCGACCGCCCGAGTTTTTATTATTTGAGAAAAGTTTTACAAATTAGTTATGTACAGATTATCATTCATATTAAAAGGAAAAATAAAACTAATACTTCATTTTAGGCGTTTTTAATTACTCTACATTTAGATTTTGATCAATAATTTAATTTTAAATATTAATTAAATATGTTTGGCAGAACGTATATTTTGCTCATGCCTTATTGCGTTACGATGTGACAGCTATTCGCCCATGCGCAGTAGATATGCCCGTTGAACTATTAGTTAATCTGTGGATATGCTGAACGCGCTTGAATATGCCCGCCATTTTATTAATTTATTTATTTCCTCGCACAATGCATAGTAAAATGTTGTATGATAAACGTACGTAAGATGATTTCCGACTTGTGTCGAAATGCCACTCATCGGAAATCACCTACCTTCCGCACTTGTAGCATAAATAACTATAGTCGCTCTGGAAGAAGGCGATTCCTATCTTTTGTATGCGTTCGACCAAAAAATTACCAATTTCTTTCAGACTCCGCAGATGACGGTAGAACACTCAACAAACTTAAGGCAACACATGAAAGTTGTTTAAAGTTTAGAGTGACAAAATCCGCGCCGAGCTCGTTGTTTTTTTTTAATTATACCTTCCATTTTATAAGTACATAATACGTATTATTATGGAAAAAGTTAAAGCATAGAATATACTAAGATAAATACACTAAGTGTCATACGTATTTGGATAAAAACAACATGAAAAGGTGCCATATTTTTTGGTTTTATTGAAAAAAAAAAAAAACATGAAATATATACTGGTCAATTTTCTTGAAACTTTCGAATGAAACATTGAAAAAAAAAACAACGGAATTTATACTTGAAACTTTCCTTATCACATTTTCTTCACGTTGTAGTCGTAACGTACCTTATCATATTATCCCATGTTACTTGGGGTCGGCGCAACACGTTTTCTTCTTCCATACCGTCCTGTCCCCTGTCACGCTATCACTGACTCCCTTTTCTGTCATATCACACCTCACACAGTCCATCCATCTTTTCTTTGGCCGTCCCCTCCCTCTCCATCCATCCACATTTATATTCATAACTCACCTAATTATTTTTATTTAATTTTCTACTTGTTCATCATCATCATCATCATCAGCCTATAGCAGTCCACTGCTGGGCATAGGCCTCTCCAATTGCACGCCATTTGCTTCGATTTTCGGCAACTCTTATCCAGCTGCTACCAGCCACCCCGCGAAGGTCGTCACTCCAACTAGCCTGAGGGCGTCCCACCTTACGTTTACCAGTTCGCGGTCTCCACTCAAGAACACGTCTACCCCAACGGTCATCGGTTCTACGACTTATATGGCCGGCCCATTGCCACTTCAGCTTACTTATTCTGTGAGCTAAGTCGACAACTTTGGTTCTCTGCCGGATCACCTCGTTTCGGATTCGATCCCTTAGAGAGACTCCGAGCATAGCCCTTTCCATAGCTCGCTGAGCAACTTTGAACCGACGAACCAGCCGTATTGTGAGTGTCCACGTCTCGGCGCCGTAGGTCATAACAGGTAGGACGCGTAGGACGGTTCTACTTATTGCAAACTTTTATTTAGCTTACAAGTTAAAATTGACCAAATTCCCGAAATTAGATCGAGCTGAAAATTTCCACATACGTTTGTTTCTCGTGTCTATGCAATTTTTGTTAATAAAAGCTTCTTAATCCATAGATACGGTTTGTAAAAATTGCTATGCAACAAGATATCTGATGGATTACCTATTTAGAATCAGATATTGTCCGAATTAAGATATTTAATTAGTATAATCTTTAGACGTGTGATGATAACCGTTGTCTGCAGTTCTATACCTACGATTCCATATCCCCTACACGTGTATAGATAATAATAAATGCCCAATAATTTAATCTTAATAAGATAAAATGTGTGACATGCCCGATAAAATGGAGAAATCAGGTTTTTTTATCGTGAAAGTGTTTATGGATATAGTCACAATTGCACAAGACCTAGAATTCGTACTCTTTATTATTTTATTTTATATAAGCCTTCATCCAGACTCGACATTATTTTCTTTGTTGTTCATAGATACATCTTTTGTTCCATTTTTGTGTGTCCGTGTACCAGGCCTTTGCGCCTCCTCCAATCTTCTCCATTCCGGCCTTTCTATGGCCACTATACCCCATGTTGTTCCAGTGACTTGTCTAATGTCGTCTTTCCACCTTTTCTGAGGTCTACCTCTTTGTCTTTTCCCAACTCTTGGGTACCACTGTGTGATTATTTTACTCCATTTTTTTTTTTTTTTTGTTTGATTTTTTCCTCTGATCATGTGGCCATTTCCCCATTTCCCATTTCCACTTTTGTCTCCGTATTTTACGAGTTGTGTCCTGGACCTTAGTCTTATTTCTGATGTTGCTATTCCTTACTTTTTCTTTTCTTTTGATCCCCGTCTTTTTCCTTTCCATGGCATGTTGTCATATGGAGAGTTTGTTTGTTACGATTTTTGTCAAAGCCCATATTTCGCTTCCATATGCCAATACAGGCAGGATACAAGTGTTGAAAAGTTTGCTTTTCGTTGAGATGTGTAGACTCTTTTCTTTCATTATTTCTTTTAGACACCAGTATTTTTCCAGCTATTCACAACTCTTCTTTCAATTTTTTTTTCTCATTGTCTTTTGGAGACATCAGTTGACCGAGGTATATGTATTCGTCGGCATAGCAGATTTGAGAATTTGTACTCTTACGCTGTTTTTATTTGGCAAGACAAATTCTACTGCACTGGCTTTTTTATATTTATTTATATGCTCTTTTACGCATAGCGTATGTCAGTCCCCATCGTATCCTAAACAATTGTACTTTCACAACACGTGGGCCATGAGTTTGAACAAACCCTTCGCGTCGTCGCCATTTTTAACCGACTTACAAAAAAGGAGGAGGTTCTATGTTCGACTTCTTGTATGTTTTTTTTTTTTTTAATGTATTTTCACCGATATCTCCGTCAATTGTTGACCGATGAAAGAGTATGTTTCGAAATTGGTCCCATTTTAATTTGGTGAAGGTCTGATGAAGAACTTCGGAGATACACAACAGAACTCTTCAATAAATAACGGCAAAACTCTCGGGATTGCTGCAATCGCATGTCTGTTTGTTGTTTATACCATTTCATAACATAACATCACGCCAGTACGCTCTAAAGGGGTACGCAGATCTCTCATTTCACCGGTTATGTTCAAGTTTCATGTTATTCGGTTAATCTATTCTGGAGTTATAGGGACCTTTATAAACAACTTGCTATTAGGTAGGTAAAACTAAAAAGGGAAAAATAAAAACCTTTTTTGCAAAAAAGACTTCCAAATGAAAAACTACAAAGTGAAAAATAACTTAACTTTTGGAAGTCGGTGTCCATATCGCAAAAAAATGGTTCCTACGGTAGTATTTTTTTGCAAAAAAGATTTTTATTTATTTAATAAATGGCTACTTAAAAACATAAATATATTTTTTTTTATATGTTATAGGCTCGCGCTTGACCACTATCTCACCAGATGGTAAGCGATGATGTGGTCGACGGTGAAGCACGCTTGCCTAGAAGCAACCTATTCACTCTTAACTTAAAGACTCCTAGATTGTAGCTATCGGGAAACACAGACTCCGGCAGGGAATTCCACTCCTTAGCTGTACGCATAATGAAAGTATTTCCAAAACGTTTAGTGCGTATGGGTGGTATGTCTACCAGGTCTACCATGTAGCGATGGCGCATCGCCGTACGTCTTGTAGTCCGATGATGAAACGGGCTTGGTTTTTGTGAGGATAAATAAATAAAAAATATAATATTGTTATTAATAAGAATGATTATTCTTGATAATAATTATATTATATTATTGGGAATAAGATTTTTTTTTCTTTGATTTCTAATAAACAGGAAGATTACATTTTTAACCAACTTACCAAGAAGGAGCAGGTTCTATGTTTGTATTTTTTCCGGAATTTTTATTGATTTCTCCGTCAATTGTGGACTGATTTTAAAAATTCAACCCTGTTGGCCTACCAAAAAAATTGTGCCTACCAAAGACACCGACTTTCAAAAAGAAAGTTATTTTTCACTTTGTAGTTTTTCATTTGGAAGTCGGTAGTATTTTTTTGCAAAAAAGATTTTTTGTTGGGATAGAATTGTATGGAACATGCTTACATCAGTTCTGTTCAATTTTAGGGACCTTAATAAATTATTTCTACTGGATTCATATTGGACACATTCCATCAATAAATGTTGTAGATTCTCAACAACTCCACATTCCTCATAATTGGTGCACAGGGTTTCAAGACACAACTCTGAAACTGATAAAGAAAGGAATGATATTTATTTGTTACCCGACGCGAGGGGAAAAGATAAAACAAAATAAAATAAAAGATGCTGGTGCCTGACCAAAAAAGCAAGATGATTAGAACTTACCTGATGATAAACTACGCACCTTTTTGGACAAAATATAAATTAACGGAATAATCCGAAAGAACCCAAATAATTGCCTAACTTAAGAGCTCCTTATATTGCTCACAAAACGGAGAATGGGCGACCCCAGGGCATATTGCTCGCAGAACGCATGGTCAATGGTGCCGAATGGTTCTGGAGCGATGACCGCATATTGGAAGGCACAGCATTCCTTGGTCTCCCACTGGTGAACTGTTGATCTAGTTAAGGTCGTGGGAAGTCCAAAGTGACTAGATGCGAGGAGTCCAACGTCCTTTGTCCTGTAAACGACATCTTTCGCTTGAAACGATGATGATTTACGAAACCCCTTTCCATCTCCCCAGCGCAACGGCTCCATAGAATTCGACGGCTCCTTCAACATGAACACCGGTGCTTCCGACTTCTCGATGCTGGGCAACGTCCACGAGTGGAGATACCACAACAGGACGGACTATAGAGACGAATGTGGGGAGGTCAAGGGTTCCACGGGAGAGCTGTGGGCCCCGGAGGAAGGTCAGCCGGAGCTGTATGTGTTCGCGTCGGATATTTGCACGTGAGTGGTCTTATTTTATTTATTTTACCAACTTGCCAAAAAGGAGGAGGTTCTGTTTGTGATTTTAATTGTTTTTTTTTATGTTCACCGATTTCGCCGCCAATTGTAGACCGATTTAGTTCTTTTTTTTTGTAAAACTATGAGAAGAGTATTCCCAAATTGATCCCGTTTTAATTTGGTGAAGATTTGATGAAGAACTTCGGAGATATATAACATAAAGTCTTCAATAAATGACGATATAGAAGATTGCTGCAATCGCATGTCTGTTTATTGTTTACACCAAAGAACAGGAAAAACGCCTTCATTTCATATTATAACATCACGCCAGTACGCTCTAAAGGGGTACGCAGATGTGTACAGTTCGCTTTGGTAAACTCTCATTTCACCGGTTATGTTCAAGTTTCATGATATTCGAGTAATCTATTCTGGCATTACAGGTACCTTACTAATGAACATAGTTACTAAATTAGGTACAACTAAAAAGTGAAATATAAAAAAAATATTTTGATCGAAAGTCTTATAGGCTGTAGAGCGTAGACAAGTTACATTCTACCAACGAAAGTGTCGTGATAGCGATTGGAAAAAATTCAAAAATGAATGGGAATGCCAAGCGCTGTTGAAATGTTACGTGATCAACCCCGTCATCATCATATCAGCTGAAAGACGTCCACTGCTAGACATAGTCCTCCCCAAGCGTCGCCGTCCCTTGCGTCTCGCATCCAGCGGATCCCCGCAACCTTCACCAGGTCATCGGTCCACATAGTGAGAGGTCTTCCAACGCAACGTCTTCCGGTTCGCGGTCCAGAACTTTTCTGCCCCATCGGCCATCCGTTCTGCGAGCAATATGCCCTGCCCACTGCCACTTAAGTTTGGCAATTCATCGGGCTATGTCGGTCACCCTGTTTCTCTTGCGAATCTCTACATTTCTGATTCGATCACGCAAGGAAACTCCGAGCATAGCCCTCTCCATTGCACTTTGGTGACTATAAGCTTTCTGATGAGGCCCATTGTAACTTCTTATCAACCTCTTGTATTCGGGTATTTCGGCCATCACCATTGCTGACATTTAATGATATTTGTCAGGAGGGTCTGCTGCCGCTTGGATTTCTATCCTCTATTGATAAATAAGCAACTTAAGAGTAATTGTGTCTCTTTATAGTCCTGTCAATCAATAATTGTTACTGACATGTTCTTATGGCATCTGAATTCCTAGAAGTATTCTTATTCACTCTTTACTTAAAGACCGCCAGGATTTCGCTGTCAGTAAAGACATACTCCGGTAGGGAATTCCATTCTTAAGAGGAAATATGGGCAGAGAGCGCCGACTAAATTTCCTAAGTAAAAAGTCATAATTCGAGGTTTGGCTCTCGTCTATTTCTTCCTCCAATATTGAACCAATTTAAAAGATATTCCGATTCAAACAGTAAAACTCCCATAACTTTTGAACGGCTGAACCGATTTTATTCAAATATAGCTAAGGACACTCTCGACAAAATCACCTTTCAAACAAAAATCAAAATTGGTTCATCCGTTTAGGCGCTATGATGCCACAGACAGACACACAGACACACAGATACACAGCAACACACGTGAAACTTATAACACCCTTCTTTTTCCGGTGGGGGTTAAAAATAAATAAAATCAGATCTATTAGGCATTCATAAAATGTCAAGAATAATATCAGATAAATAAAAATCAAAACAAAAAACGAAATTTGCTGAATGTCAACAAATAGACATTAAATACCCAAGCATTAGGTATATAAAACATTAAAATAACATCACGCCAGCATTCTCCGAAAGGTTAGGCAGAAGTGCAACCACATTTTGCCAGTTGTTATGTTTTAGTACCTAGGGATAGAGCGCAGCCTATTGTTATCAACCGGCACAAGTCCAGACTACGGACTGCACCAGCCCGGAGTCTGGCTGCTACCGACAAATTCCAGATGGAAAAAAGGTGTCAAGTCTTAGTTCTGTAATAGGGATGTTTCCATCCTAGAAAACCGGCCAAGTGCGAGTCGTACTCGCGCACGAAGGGTTCCGTACCATTATCGCAAAAAAACGGCACAAAAATCACGTTTGTTGTATGGGAGCCCCACTTAATTATTTATTTTATTCTGTTTTTGTTGGATGATGTATTTCTGCGGCAACAGAAATACATCATCTGTGAAAATTTCAACTGTCTAGCTATCACGGTTCATGAGATACAGCCTGGTGACAGACAGAAAGACAGACAGACGGACCGCGGAGTCTCAGTAATAGGGTCCCGTTTTTACCCTTTGGGTACGGAACCCTAAAAATGATAATTCTATACTTCATAAAAGATAGCTTGATTTCAGCGACAGCTGTCAGTATCAATACAGTAACAATCAAAGACCTTATACTTCTTACTACAAGTTTAAGGTCTGTGGTAACAATAGCGCTTGACAGGCTAACAATAATAAACAATTCAACAACAACGTCAGTTTGACATATGTCATAGAGATCAAGCTATCTTTTATGAAGTATAGTTCAAAATCAAAATTTCTTTATTCAATTAGGCCATTAAGCGGCACTTCCGAACGTCAAAAAAAAAAAAGTAATAGTTATTGATTCTACCGTCCATTTTCCGTCCGTTAGTCCGTCAGTGAGATTATCAAATAATATTGGACCCGTATTTTCGCTTTATCAAATAATCAAAAATTGACAAAGATACAGCGCATCAAAGTTCAGATGTGGGGGCTTGTGACGTCACATTGTCAGTATAAAGTGTAGCTCACCGTGACGTCACAAGATATTTCAACGCACTGTATCGTCGTAATTTTTTTTTTACATGGGAAAAGGAAAAATACGTGTCCAATATTTTTTATTAATCTACCTGTCAGAAAACAAAAACAAATTTTCAGTCAACTACCCTATTGACTCTTCGCTTATCTGTCGCTCAGATATTTGAATCATAGAAAGACTTTCTTATCTAGAAGACAATGACAGTTATCATTGTAGCGATCATCAAATGTCTTTTATCTATTTCCGATAGTATAGATTCATTGTTCTATACTATTTTCTTTGTTAATTGTCCTTCAAATGTTTTAATTGAAGTCATTGATTTCCCTAGACTGAATGTTGATTTGTGACAGTATAGTTGAAATTATACAGAGTTATACTACCCAAGTAGAAGCCAAAGACAAGTAAACCTAGCCGTAATTCACCATGTGGCCCCAGTGCGGGTTGGTGGATATCACATGTCTTTTTATTTTGTTTTCAATTTAATAATATAGTCAATATGTGATCTGAGAACAACTTGTGACCCACGGATGCCCTTCAAGAAATAGGAGAAAATTACAAGTCCGTGATTAGACCTGTCGTACTGTATGGATCAGAATGTTGGGCTGTGAAAAAGATGGATGAAAAGAGATTGCATGTAGCAGAGATGAGAATGTTGAGATGGAAGTGCGGAGTGACGAGAATGGATAAAGTGAGAAATGAGTATATTAGAGGAAGTTTGAAATTAGCGCCAGTGACAGAAAAGTTGAAAGGGAACTGAATATAAATGTTGATGGATGGAGAGGGAGGCCAAAGAAGAGATGGATGGACTGTGAGAGGAGTGATATGAAGGAAAAGGGTGTCAGTGATAGCGTGACGCGGGCCAGGACGGTATGGAATATGAAAACGTGTTGCGCCGACCTCAAGTAACATAGGACAAGGGCAGAAAGATGATGAATATGGTCAATATTGAACCCTGGTGCAAAACCATTTCGATCAATTTTAAAAATAATCAACTTAGTAAACTTTACTATTAACGCTTTTTATCTTACCAATACATCTGACATACCGTTTTAAGTAGGTACTACTTATTTAAAAAATAGTTGGACTGATGCGTGTCCCAAATTACTAGGTCACTGACCTTAGGTTAAGCATGACGTAGGAAACACGACTGGTTTAACAATAACACGTTTTTTATTTGGTGTGTTAAGATATGGATAAGGTAAACAAGATATTTTTGAAAATCGGCTATTATGCAGGGTCAAACGTTGAGGAAACTTCACAGACGAGTATCGATTTCAAAATCATGATGAGGCAGAAAAGTATAATTTTGAAAACTCATTTTGCGGTTCGCGGCCGTTTTCCCAACAGAACTGAATAAAACAGGTTTTCCCTGTGTTCTTAGTTACTTGAAATAGATTATTATAACTTTGTATTCCCCAAAGGTTAAGAATTAGGTGCACCTATAAATCTGTAATAATATTATAAAGCTGAAGAGATTGTTTGTTTGAACGTGCTAATCTCAGGAACTACTGGTTGGAATTGAAAAATTTTTTTGTGTTGGATAGTCCATTTATCGAGGAAAGTTATAGGCTATATAACATCACGCTACAACCAATAGGAGCGGAACATAAATGAAAAACGTTGCAAAAACGGGAAAAATTAATCCTTTTTGAGAGCTTCCGTTGCGTGCGCTGCGTGAGCGGTTAAAGTTACGCAACATTCATGTATGTAGGGTAGGGTTGGGAGGTAGTTAACGGGAGCGAAGCCGCGTGGGAAAGCTAGTAGAATATAATACAATTATTCGACAGATACAACACAATAAAAAAACAGGGAAGAACAGTAAAAAAGTACAAACAAGGTTCAAGAAGAACTGCGCTGGGCATGCCAACACCAGGACATACAGATTATGTTGACGTAATTATCTTTTAGGCTAATTTGTTTAAGCATAATTTTGATTCGCATAATGTTACTAGCCTGTTGCCTAATAGTATTTAGGCAAAAAAATCAATAGGAATAACGGAAACATATTTGTTTTGTAATAGTTATTTTTACGTATTTATTTTGAATTTTCATGCAAATGATTTCTCAATAACTGTCATTTTATTGGTGCTGTGTTTGCCAAGAATTAGTCCAAGAGCGAGCGAAGCGAGCTCGGGAATTTAAGTTACTTTAGACTCTGCAGAAATAAATAGGAGCGCCCCGTTGACAATATTTTTTCAAGTCGCTGTTTTATAAAAATGTGTTTTAAGTCTTTAGCATTTTAGGAGTTCATTATTATGCGTATTTGATAAGCGTATAAAAATTATGTTTTAATATCATTATGAGTAAATAAATAGCTGTGGAATGTTATGCTTAAACATTATTATGATTAGAGAAATTATGCTAAAAAAAATGCGTAAGTAATGTTATGCGTAAATATAATTAGGATAAATAAAAGTATGCCGTATGGGAAACCGTTGATCATAACTGAAATGTTTGCTTATAGCTTCTTCTTTACTTAATCTTTAGGGTAAAACGTTGTGAGTTCATGAAATAAGTTACATAACGCGTTATTATTTGTTTGCAGGTACATGACGCTGAGCAAAGACCGCGACGTGCAAGTGGAAGGCATAGATGGCGTGCAGTACGCCGCCAACGACTCGGTGTTCGACAACGGACATAAATATCCACATATGGTACGTTTATTTAAAACAAATTATATATGTCCACGCCTTTTTCCCATGGGAGCACAATCTAACCTGACGCAAATTAGAGTTTTCATCAAACTCTAAACAAAAAACCGGCCAAGTGCGAGTCGCACTCGCACACGAAGGGTTCCGTACCATTATCGCAAAAAACGGCAAAAAAATCACGTTTGTTGTATGGGAGCCCCACTTAAATATTTATTTTATTCTGTTTTTAGTATTTGATGTTAAAGCGGCAACAGAATTACATCATCTGTGAACATTTCAACTTTCTAGCTATCACGGTTCATGATATACAGCTTGCCGGGCGAGCACGGCCTCTGTGATAGGATTGAGTCACGCATTTTATTATGGTTTTTGCTCCCAAAATGTGATAAAAATGAGTGACTCAAGCCTGTCACAGTAGGCCATGCTCGCCCGCCTGGTGACAAACAGACGGACAGTGGAGTCTAAAGACGGTACCCTGATCAAAAAATCAGCATGAGATATGAGCATTCCTATTGGTCTAGCGGCACTGGTGGCGCATGAATTACAGTAGTGAATACGCCCAGATTTTAGAATAAAATCGGAATTGGACTTTTGAAAAAAAAAACTTACAAAATGTTCGTTATCAAATTGTCTATCCATTAGAGTTAATACAAAAAAAAAAAAAAACACTTTACGATGAGATGCAAGCTATCAATAACTATTTCTCATTTTTATGGTTTTGTTGGAAGGAGGTTAGTGAATCATATACCTCTTTAAAAAAAAGTTTACGACCATTTTAGAATCAATAATAAGTAGAAATTTAATGTATTTTTATTAGTTGATATTTCTTTTTAAATAACTAGTAGATAGCTCCTAAAACTGCACGAAAAACGGCCAACGTGTCGTTTTGCTCAGGAAAGCGCTTTAATAATAGGGTCCCGTATTTACCCTTTGGGTACGGAACCCTAAAAATGACAATGGGTCGAAAATGTCACGATGTCGAGATATTCGAAAGTAACGATTGCTAAATGAGGTGTTTGGTGATGGTCTAACTTTCTCAGCTTCCATAGAGATGATTTAAGAATTATTTTGTGCCCGTTCCAGGCGTGTTACTGTGACAACGTGCGAGACGCGAACTGCGTACCGTCGGGAGCGCTCAATGTGTCCGAGTGTCGCTTCGGAGCGCCCGCCTTCGTGTCCCTGCCTCACTTCCTGCACTCAGACCCCAGCTATGCCAGGAAGATTGATGGGCTTAATCCTACTGAGTGAGTATCAATCTTCAAGCCCAGGCCTGGGTTCGGTGTCTGGTAGGCTTATTACGTATCTTTTGCAAGAGCAAAACGATAGTGATCAATCGCTTTATGTCATAAAAGTCGGCATTACCTGCAGTGTAGGTATGGTAGGTCCTACACAATCGTTTCCTATAGTGCGCGCGGAACTAGTTGTCCGCGCCTTAGGTTGCACGTCATCTCGCTTTTGCAGATGCACATAAGATTGCAAAATCTTATGTGCGTTTTGTCTAATTTGTGACGGCAATACGCGTTGAAAGTTCCGGCTAGTTTAGACAAAACGCACATGAGATTGCAATAGCGAGATGACGCGCCATCTAAGGCGCGGCCAACTAGTTCCGTGCGCACTTTAATCGCTCGCTTTTTGTCAAATGCAATTATTTAAAAAAAAAAATCGCCAATAACTCTAAAATTTCTGTATGGAAGAGCAATTATTGCGTAAAAATCGCTACCTGCTCTTGCAAAAAATACGTAATAAGCCTGCGGGTCTGGAAAAGTATTATTGAGCATTGCCATCTGGAATGTTTGTCTGTAGCAGCTTGGACTGTATAAAATAGGCGAATGGTATAATGCCGTTATATTCAAATACAATAGTCCCGGACAAAGAATAAAGATTTGGATAGTGAGGTGTGGACAGTCCCGGTGCAGTCCGTGGTAGCGAGCGGTGAGTGGTGAGTGGTGAGTGTGGTGAGTGTGGTGAGTGTGGTGAGTGTGGTGAGTGGTGAGTGTGGTGAGTGTGGTGAGTGTGGTGAGTGTGGTGAGTGCTTCAGCGTGCCCCGCGCTGCGCACGCGCACGCCGCTTGTGACGCCGGCGCCGTGTGGGTCACGCAATGTGTTTGCAGCGAATTCGGCGTTAAGTAAATAAAATAAACTGCTGTAATGTGTCGGGGGTTTCTAAAATTTAATTTTGTCTTAATACATTGTTATACTGATTACGTATAAAACTAGCTGACACCCGCGGCTTCGCTCCCGTAAAAATTATAGACCCTGTTACTCGGAATACTGTAGCTTTCCATAGGTGAAAGAATGTTAAAAATCGGTCCAGTAGTTTTGGAGCCTATTCGGTACAAACAAACAAACAAAAAATCTTTCCTCTTTAAAATATTGGTATATAGATAATAACCTCTCATCAGCAAACATTTAATTCCACAGAGACATGAACTTCAGACTAGCTCTAGAGATGTACACGGGAATGCCGCTGTCTGTGGCCGCGCAGCTGCAGATCAACCTGCTGGTCAGGAGAATCCGAGGGATACCGTGAGTACATACAATGACATTATTATGAATATAACATATTATCATCTTAATGAAACAAAAATGATTGCCAGATGTGCATACTTAATGCTGTCAACCGTAAAGTCATTGCGAAATTGGACCTTACTACTCAAAAACTTAAGATGCAGTTTTCTTCTTCACTGCTACCAATGGTTGTATATCTATATTTCGCAAATTATTTATGAATCCCATGTAAGCTTTTTTAGATTCTTGTGCTTTTCGTTCGATCGTTTTTGTTTCCATGGTCACGGGGTCTCATTGCTAAGAAAGAAAATTTGGTTCAAATAAATCTCACTAGATGGCGCGACATGTACACACAATTCAATAGAATTGTGTGTATAGTTCTCGCCAAACTTCTTGGCCGCCTGAAGTTGGCTACAATGGCTGCGCAGTATTAAATCTCATACAAAAATAGCACCGATTCGTGCCTCGCGCATCCGGTAAACCAACTTCAGGGCGGCCCAGAAGTTTGGCGAGGGCTATAAAATTATATTTTTTTGGAATCAAACATAAAAATTATATGTTCTTGTTTAATCAACTCTCCTAAGTACAAAATTATGGAATATTGGGCTCTTAATTCAAATTTCAAAGATTATTTGAACCGATCATTTAAAATTTATGCCAATAGATTTTTTATTTTTTAATTTTTGAGGCATTCCACTCGATTGTTAAAATATGCATTGTAACACATTTTGGTTCTAAAAAAACTGTAAAAACGTGCAAAAAAACGAATCTCCATTGTATTTAAAGAAAAAAATATTCACGAACCTAGTAAACCCTTTTACTTGCAAGTAGCTGCTAACAGTCATCTATTGCCGTGAAACGAGATCGAACGCGATTGATGTACTTACAAAAATAACAAGATTAATCAGATGAAAAACGCTAGTTACGTCGACACGGTTTCTTTATATGGGATGAGGCATCTGTATCTTTATCTTTATTGGAACAAATACACATTTTACAAAATTGTTTTCTTACGTAAATAGCTACATTAGTTATAAAACTTGCCATGGTACATTTTAAAACTATTTGGGTCCAGTTGATGGCCACGTTACTTGCAGTGTCAGAGGCATTGTACAGGTCATGCAAGCTGCAGGTGAAAACCAGCAGCCTTATTGCGTAACGAATTCGGCAAGGCAATGGGCAAAGAGTATGAACAATCCAACAATCACATGGCGATATGAAAGACGTGATGTTGATTTCCGTCCTATGTGATTGGTCGATTTATCATACTCTGTGTGGTGTTCAATGGACTAATAATCCAATAAAAACTCAAAAAAAGTCTTCAGCGAAATTTCAACCAATCCTTATGGATTTCAAAAAAAATGTCGGGAATATACCTAGCCATATTTCGATGGGCTCTCAAGTTCAATCGGTCTCTGTCAAGAAATTCTAACTCATTCCTTCCTACCCTCATTCCCAGTATAAACAACGTGCTGCCGGACCCGGACACGATGGTGCCAATGTTCCGCTTCCGCCAGCAGACGGCCACCACGCCGGAGTACGCGGCCATGGCCAGGTCAGCGCTGAGGCTGCGGTACTGGGTGCCGTACGGACTTTATGCCCTTACTGTGAGTATTATAACTTTTCACACACAACACACATCACTCAATAACTGGCTCTTACACCCGGCGTTTTAAGGCAAGCAATGAATTGTATTTCACACTCGTGTGGAAAAGTTCAGTACCACGATGTATATAAATGTATAAGGCTACTCGCCGGTCAGTCAAAAAACGGCGAAAAAATATCCACGAGCCGTTTCTCACAATAATTAGAGACTAAATATTAGCCGATGTGTAGGCAATTTTATTAATATTTTCGAGTAAATGAATTGAAAACTTCGTTTGATACACGAGGGTATTGACCATTGCTGTCTCCCTACTTCATAAAGGCAGATTCAGAATTGGCTGCAATGAGAAAGTTTGCCCACTTGCATCAAAATATACTAAGGAGGATAAGGAGTGGAATTCCCTGTCGGAGTCTAAAATATATATATAAAATAAACGTATTTCTTTAATATTTTAATTGACACTATTGTTTGTGTTATAAAATCCTTAAATTCAGATTAAGGCGCCACCCCGAGTAAAACGCCGTTTTTGTTCAGTTTTTAAGAGCTATCTACTCGTTATTCAAAAAGAAATATCACATGAAATTTCTACACAATATTTGTTCCAAAATGGTAGTTTTTTTTTTAATGATGTAGATATATGTTTCACCAATCTCCTTCCAACAAAATCATAAAAATGAGAAATAATGTCTGATAACATGCATCTCCTCGTAAAGTGTTCATTAATTAATATTTGTACTAACACTAATGGATAGACAATTAGATAACGAACATTTTGTAAGTTATTTTTTTTCATAGACCAAAATTAGATTTTGTAAAGATTTTATCCTAAAACCTTTTAAACATACATTTCATTATGATCCTAACCTCACACTTTTTTATATTTTCAGGTCATCGGCATAGTTTTACTAATAGGTGGTATAACGATACTAATAAGAAAACTTCTCAAATCCCCCGAAAATCCACCCCTAATGACGTCAGAGGATATACCAACATCGGATTAGTAGTGATATACTGAGTCATCATCACTGAGTTCCTAGTGACATTCAAAAAACTCAGTGACACTGACTCATAAATCGCCTAACTCAGTGACACTGACCCCTAATTCAGAGTCATCTTCACAAGGCTTG
Source organism: Orthosia gothica (assembly GCA_949775005.1). NCBI lineage: Eukaryota > Metazoa > Arthropoda > Insecta > Lepidoptera > Noctuidae > Orthosia > Orthosia gothica. The sequence continues at coordinate 20,262,460 of OX459054.1, read as the reverse complement.
TGATACCGACCGCTAATTTGCTAGAGTCGTTTTCACTAGATTCCTAGTGATAACAGACTCAAAAACTGAAACTTGAAGTGATAGTGAAAATATAATAAGCAAGTGAAAAAAAAAATAGAAAACATTTTTATACAACGTGTATTGAGTAAGAGTTTTTTTTTATATGGACTATTCGAAATTGCGACTTTTTCATTGTTTTCATATTTTAAGACAAATTACGACTTTGAAGACTAAGAAAATGTTTGTTAAAACACTTTCCGCATTTGTGATAAATTAAAGTTTGTACCTGCTATATTTTTTGTTGCGTCGGGTTTTACTCAGGTTTTGTAAGTTTTAAGCCACTTTTTCAGATTTTTTACGACATTTATTTTCAATTAGAATTGAAGCTACTTTAAAACACTGCTTCCAGGTTCAAATTGGCCCAATATTTAAGCGAGTTTCTTGTAAATTGTAAGTAGAATATTTAGATGAAATATTGTGCTAATATGGACCAAAACATTCAATGCATACTAATATTAACCAAATGACTGTTGTTGTCTTAAATAAGAATTAGCTTTAATTTAGAATATTTACTGCTCGCGTAGTTTTCTGCCATGAAAAGTTCCAAATATGTATACTGGGTCTATAATCTTGTTTTAGTTAAAATGAACACCCTGTATATAATGTACTTGCATACCTATTACATGCTCAATTTTTGTTACATTTGTTTCATAAGTGCCTTGAAAATGCCAGGAGCAGCGCATGTAAATGTTTTGCTGTAAGTAGTAAAATATTAACAATAATATGTTATAGTTAAAACCATTATTGAAATCTTCCATTTTGGGTTAAAATGCCCTTTTCCTGAAAGCTCTGGTCAAACTGAGGTTAATCGCACTCGGGTTTCAGGATAAAATGCGCTTGCGCCGAGCACTCGGTTTTCAGGATAAAATGCGCTTGCGCCGAGCTCTCGGGTTTCAGGATAAAATGCGCTTGCGCCGAGCACTCGGGTTTCAGGATAAAATGCGCTTGCGCCGAGCACTCGGGTTTCGGGACAAAATGCGCTTGCGCCGAGCACTCGGGTTTCAGGATAAAATGCGCTTGCGCCGAGCACTCGGGTTTCAGGATAAAATGCGCTTGCGCCGAGCACTCGGGTTTCAGGATAAAATGCGCTTGCGCCGAGCACTCGGGTTTCAGGATAAAATGCGCTTGCGCCGAGCACTCGGGTTTCAGGATAAAATGCGCTTGCGCCGAGCACTCGGGTTTCAGGATAAAATGCGCTTGCGCCGAGCACTCGGGTTTCAGGATAAAATGCGCTTGCGCCGAGCACTTGGGTTTCGGGACAAAATGCGCTTGCGCCGAGCACTCGGGTTTCAGGATAAAATGCGCTTGCGCCGAGCACTCGGTTTTCAGGATAAAATGCGCTTGCGCCGAGCACTCGGGTTTCAGGATAAAATGCGCTTGCGCCGAGCACTCGGTTTTCAGGATAAAATGCGCTTGCGCCGAGCACTCGGTTTTCAGGATAAAATGCGCTTGCGCCGAGCACTCGGGTTTCAGGATAAAATGCGCTTGCGCCGAGCACTCGGGTTTCAGGATAAAATGCGCTTGCGCCGAGCACTCGGGTTTCAGGATAAAATGCGCTTGCGCCGAGCACTCGGGTTTCAGGATAAAATGCGCTTGCGCCGAGCACTCGGGTTTCAGGATAAAATGCGCTTGCGCCGAGCACTCGGGTTTCAGGATAAAATGCGCTTGCGCCGAGCACTCGGGTTTCGGGACAAAATGCGTTTGCGCCGAGCACTCGGGTTTCAGGATAAAATGCGCTTGCGCCGAGCACTCGGCTTTCAGGATAAAATGCGCTTGCGCCGAGCACTCGGGTTTCAGGATAAAATGCGCTTGCGCCGAGCACTCGGGTTTCGGGATAAAATGCGCTTGCGCCGAGCACTCGGGTTTCAGGATAAAATGCGCTTGCGCCGAGCACTCGGGTTTCAGGATAAAATGCGCTTGCGCCGAGCACTCGGGTTTCGGGACTATCTCAATAAATTCGAATGGAGATTTAAAAACTATAATAGACGCGTGTCGCGCGGATCCGCCTTCATTTGACCAGAGCTTAAATGTTTTTTTTTGGTTTTATAAAATTTTGGATCAAATTAACATCAGTAGCTTCCAAATGTTTTTTACTTTTGTACTTTTATGTGTAACTAAAATTGGTTAGAAGAATAGAATTACTTTGTTTTTATTTTATATCTAATTGTTGTAATAGAATCATGCATAATATACTGTTAGAGGCTGTATTTTTTTTGCTTTTATGTTATAAATAAATATTAACATTATAGTTACCATTTATAAAACACCAATGCAATATACCTCCTAAAATATAATAACTATTGCCATTTCATGTCAAAGCAAAGATAAAACAAAGACAGAAGTATCAAACTTTTATAGACTAAATGTTTCTTTTTATAAAACTGTTTTATATATTTAAAAAATAAATAATATATGTATGTTTTTTATAAGATATGCAGTGTCAACAATGACTTGTAAATAAAATGTAATAATGTAAATACAGTGTTAAATCAAGGTTTATTATTTTTGTTGAAAAATATATTTTTATTATTATTTTTGTATGATTGGATCTCATTTTTCAAACCTTCCCTTATTGCCGTGTGTATATAAACATGGAAATAATAATTTACCTATTATCCCTAATAAAATATATTTAAATTATTTTATTAGGGATAATAGGTAAATTATTCTCAGAGCTCGTTATCAGGGTAAAATAAAGTGGTTCAATATTTTTTTATTAACCAGTTACTTTAAGACAAAAATCATAGTAATATAGATTTTATTCTTTCTTTTATAATTGTAACATTTTTTTAATGTTTAGACATATATTTTTATTAAAAACTAGCGGACGCCGCGCGGTTTCACCCGCGTAGTTTCCGTTCCCGTGGGAATACAGGGATAAAAAGTAGTCAATGTCACCCGGGGATAGTGTAGCTTCCCAACGGTGAAAGAATTTTTGCAGTCAGTCCAGTAGTTTTTAATTTTATTCGTTACATACAAAAATATAAAATACAATTATTTCCTCTTTATAATAGAATTAATAAAAACTCAAAAAATAAATCAAAATTCTGAAACATATTTTATGACTGTTCCATGCTTTACTACTCCTAAATGAATTTAAAGATACTTTAATTAAAAAACATCGAATATTCGAGCTTATTGTTAATAAATACAGCTTTATTTATACCCTTTCATAACTGTAGCTGTAAATTCATTAAGCGTAACGTATGTCTTAAAAAGCATTTTATAATAGTACATTTCGTGTCAGCATAAAAAGCCGAGATTTTAACACTATGTCGAGTGTTAAAATAAAGGCTTTTTAGGGTTCCGTAGCCAAATGGCAAAAAACGGAACCCTTATAGATTCGTCATGTCTGTCTGTCCGTCCGTATGTCACAGCCACTTTTTTCCGGAACTATAAGAACTATACTGTTGAAACTTGGTGAGTAGATGTATTCTGTGAACCGCATTAAGATTTTCACTCAAAAATAGAACAAAAATCAATAAATTTTGGGGGTCCCCATACTTGAAACTGAAACTAATTTTTTTTTCCATCAATCCCATACGTGTGGGGTATCTATGGATAGGTCTTCAAAAATGATATTGAGGTTTCTAATATCATTTTTTTCTAAACTGAATAGTTTGCGCGAGAGACACTTCCAAAGTGGTAAAATGTGTGTCCCCCCCCCCCTGTAACTTCTAAAATAAGAGAATGATAAAACTAAAAAAAATATATGATGTACATTACCATGTAAACTACCACCGAAAATTGGTTTGAACGAGATCTAGTAAGTAGTTTTTTTTAATACGTCATAAATCGTAAACCGCAATTTACCAAGTACGGAACCCTTCGTGCGCGAGTCCGACTCGCACTTGGCCGGTTTTTATGCGAGATACGAATGATTCTTTTTCCACTACCTGATGAGCTTACTTAATTTAATGCAAATAAGTTCCAACAACAATTGATTAGAAACGTTCAGACTAAAAATCACAGACTATATACACACAATCAACGCGCGCTTTTTCGAGAAGTTACAGGTTCGATATAATTTTGCCAGTTACATAATGATATCAAAACTCCATACAAATTTCACGTTAATCGTGTAATAACAGTTATGTTATTATGTAATTTTGCTTGTTTTTTCATTTTTATTTTATCATCTTGTCTAAAAGTTCATATTTCGAAACGAATTTCTTGGGCAATGTGTTACTTATTAGACAAGGTAGTGGAAAATAGTAGATTATTAACCAAGGGGATAAAGCAGTGTCTTCTGTCGCGGGTGACGATATAAATCGCGAGCGTAACGAAGGACTCGAGGTTTACTCCCGAGCGTAGCGAGGGTGTTAAAAACTTAAATCACGAGCGAAGCGAGGGATTTAAGACGAGTCCTGAGTGTAGCGAGGGATTTAAGTTCACCCAAGACTAAAGACAGCTTTATCACCGAGGAAAATACTCTACTTTTCGTACCATTTGCGAAAAAAATTACACAATAATAATACGAGATAAGCATCTATTAAAAATAATGACGTATAAAAATAAATTAAAATAAACTTAACGTTTATGTATTTGAAGAAAACAAAAACGCGGCAAATTCCTAGACTTATTTTTTTTGTCGGAAAAGCAAAGGCATCAAGCTCATACGGCCTCGTCGGTTTTCGTAATTTTATTTAATAATCATAACTGCATAATAAATGCGTATTCCTTTTTCAAAAAGATGTATAATGCTTTATATACAAACTCAATGGTGTAAACACAGATGTAGTTCAGTATAAATTTCGGTAAGTATTCCAAATTTAAATCACATTCTCCCCCTAGAGGATTAATGAAATTCAGTACAATTTTCTTTCCCTGTTTTTAACAGAATAAAAATGACTATTGTTATGTTCGCTTTTTGTGGCATAGAATGCCACTTTTTTGAGCAAGTGGTACGAAAAGGTTGTTTTCAAAGGACTAAATTAGGCTGTATCTAGGCTGTGTAGGCAAGGAGTCGTATTATTTTGATGCTATCATGATTTTAACACGCGCCTCTTTAGGACTGGAATCATTATGGTTTTAATACTTCTCCAGTGCAAATAAAATGACGTTTTATGGTCTGCGCACTCTGAGCAATAAAATGCTTCGAGAAAGGTACTCGCGAATACACGCCACTAGAATGAACCTCTTGCACTCTAATTTAAACTCTATTTCAGACGGCATTTAGCTCATTATCAATATAAATGGGTGAAAATTTGAAAAATTATCTTTATCCCTGTTGTCGTGTTTGCATTTTTGAATGCAGTTCTCAGCGTTTAGTGTGTATAGGCACGGGATCGCAGCGCTAACAAAGAAAATTAGGTTCATATAAATGTCAGTAGATGGCGCGATATGCATCGTTTTTTTATTGAATTGTGTGTAAAATCATTTTCTAGAATTGATCATAAAAATTGTATGTTTCTTTTTTAAACAACTCTCCTAAGTAAAAAATTATGGAATATTGCGCTTTTAATTCACATTTCAAAGATTATTTGGACGGATCATTTAAATCATAAATCATAAATCATTTATTTCTTTGCAAACATGGGTAATTGATACATAGATGTTCTTTTTTACATAATAAAGTCCTCCATATTCTACCGTCGCATGGGCATGCAAATAATATTCAATTCTAAAATACAATACGAATAGAGATAAATGTCAAATCATAAGAAATTATAAATGTCAAATTTAGCTAAATAATTTTATGTAGAAATGTCAGACTGGTTACGCTAGTAAAAATTATCACAATGATGTCAAAACAAAATAATAAGTATGTCAATCAGTATACTTGGCAGCAGCTCAATAATAAAATAAGTTAAACAGTCAACAATTCATCATTGAGGAAGTCCTCAATTTTGTAATAACATTTCTCAATTAATATTTCGTTAAGCGCCCTTTTAAATTTTATTACAGTCATATTTTTTATTACATTAGGTACTTTATTATAAATACGCGGGGCAATACCAAAAAAACTTTTCTGCATTAGCGCGGTTTTACATTTCACATGACACACCTGGTTTAGATATTGGGACCGTATTGGATTTCTTCTGACTTCCGACAGTTTTGTAAATAATTTTGGATTGTTTTTTACAAACAAAGCTGTTTCCAAAATATATAAAGACGGAAAAGTTAAAATTTTTAAAGATTTAAAATAGGGAAGACAGCTATCTGTTGTTTTTAGTCCTAACATTGACCTTATACATCTCCTCTGCACTCTAAATACCAGTTCCCTATCGGTAGACTGCCCCCAGAAAATAATACCATACCTCAGAACAGAAGCAACTAGTCCATGGTAGGCTGTTAGAAGAGCCTGACTGTTGACTTTTTTTGATAGTTGAAAGAGAGCAAATGCAGATTTGCTAAGTTTTTTGCAAACGATATCAATATGAGGTTTCCAAGTAAGTTTGCTGTCGATCACTATTCCTAAGAACTTAGCCTCATTTGCTTCTTCAATATGACAGCCTTGGTAATCAATATGAACATTTGGGTATTCACTACGTTGATGAAAATGCATTATTTTTGTCTTAGTTAGGTTTATTACTAAATTATTATTATGTAACCAATTTATTATATTTTGTAAAGTAGTATTTACGTCTTGCTCGTAATCATTTTTATTAGTACATTTGATTACAGCTGTACTGTCATCCGCAAAAAGAACCATTTTATGTATTGTTACTTTCGGGAGATCGTTGATGTATATTAAAAAAAGTGGCGGTCCAAGTACACTACCTTGTGGCACACCATATTTTATATGCCTCGGTTTAGATACATATATTGTCTCTAACTTAGTCTTAAATTTGATTCCAATAGATGGCGCGGTTTTAAATTTCTGAGGCACGCCAATCGATTTTTGAATTTGTATTGTAACACATCTTGGCATAATGAAACTGTAAAAACGTGCAAAAAGTACTATAAATAAAATCGTCACTGTATTTAAAGAAAATTGACACGAACCGAGAAAACCCTTATACTTGCAAGTCGCTGCTAACACCATCTATAGCCGTGGAACGGAACCGAACGCAATCGAAGTACTTATAAAAATAACTACTTAATCAGACGAAAAACGCTTTCTTTGTACGGGATGAGGCATCTGTATGCTAGTATTATATTACTTGTGGTATTGGTCAGATACCGAGATGTTGGTCAACAGCATCTGTCGGGGACGGTCTAATGGAGGCTCGGAGTAATGGTTAAATGCATAATACTAAGATAATTGTAATTTTTAGAATTATAACTTGAGTTGCCATGATCTTAAATAACTTTTTACCTATTTTGTACTTTAGAAGATAGAGTTTGCTATACGATCAAATTTAATTGATTTCCATATTTAGTTAATAAATCATGTCTGGTTTATCCAATCTGTAGGTACTTTATTTGTATAATTAGGTTTTAAGTATACGTATAGTTGTTCCGTTTTAGCTTGTCAAGATTGGTCATTGCCCTTTCCATAATATCTCTTAGGCCGAGTTTTCACCTCTAAATTATCGCAGAATTATAAAAAGAATTTTTATATTATAAAAAGAAGATTTGTCACATTAAATCTGCGATAATTTAGAGGTGAGAAACTCGGCCTTAGGAACCCAAACAATAAGCAATGTATCGTTTTTCATTTGCATTACATTATATATTTTTTTATTTACATTACTTTATATTACATATTCTTTCAATTTATAAGTTAAGCACACGTATCCACTGTATGACATTATTTTAAGTATCTATTTATTTACCTACGTCCGTGTATCACTAGCGGGGTGCCAACTGAAAATCAGCGCTGGGTGTCTGACGCCCAGCAAATGCTGAGTTGGTAACCCTTTCGGTATGGGCACGCTCGGCGCAATCACTGTTAAACCTTGTTTGTACTTTTGTTTTTTACTATTTTTCTGTTACTTTGTGATTGTTGTTGTTGTGTTGTTTCTATGTCGAATAAATGTTTTCTATTCTATTTGACAAAAATGGTAAAAACTTTAGCACTTGACATACAATAGGTTTATTTTTTGTGAAAAAGATTTTTTTTCTCGTTTTAGCACTCTATCACTAAAAGTGTACAAGTCTATAGTAAGGTACCTAAAGGATTGACATAATATAGGTACATAAAAAAATATTTACTCATTCTTGCTGTATGTCACTAAAGAGTTCGGTTATATGTTCCATATCTTGAAAACTGCTGACCTGATTTTGATGAAATTTGCACTGTTCCCCAAGTTGAGAGATACCTAATCCAATAAAAAAATAATGATCATGATCCGATAGGCATGTTCGGAGCAATGCGTGGACAAACATACATACCATATAAACATACAAACGTACACTTACGAAATTGGGCACACGTGCTTATAAGCCCATATAGAGTAACATATTATGTGAATATTGTGGAATTCCAACAATATTACATACATACGTATCGAATTGATTACCTACCTCCTTTTTTTTAAAGTCGGTAAAAATCACTATATATCCACGGCTCTATACTCTTTGCGCTTTAGCATGGTGCAGGTGACAGTTTCAATAACATTTTTTACGCATATAACTCGCTCGTTTTTTTATACGCATTTTTTGTAGTTTAAAGTCATAGGTACAGGAAACTATGGTATTTGGCTTAACTATGGTATGATGTATTTATTATCGTAATAATGACAATAAATATATAGCTGGGAGACTAACCGCTATTGCCATGCCGAAACGCAACCACGAAAGGTACTATAGATAGGATATATATTTAACTGGCAACGATAATCCATAGAAATACAGGGGCAAACTTTGACGTGACAATGCCATCATGATCCCATTATGGAAAAGGGATATTTTCATATTACATATTTTATTTATCTAAAAAAAAAGAAGTGACAGCATAGTTAACAGACAAAATGAAGGGTAGGTACTGGCAAAGAGCAGAGAATATCGCAAGTTTTCATTTTTAATTTTTTTATTGGCAAGCAAATCTTTATCTATGGTAGTTTTATTCCCAATCACTAACTTTTTTTAAAAGTAAACGTACGTTTTGCCTGTACCCTTCAAATTAGAACATACATCAATTCATAATTAGTATCTTAAGCATAGGTCCCCTGGCTCCCAAACTAGGTATACCTGTGACTTGGGAGTCAGTGGTATAAATAATGGGGGAACATTATAAAAGTTATTATGTATGTCGCTGGTTATTAAAAAGTTGGTTGTGAAAAGAAAAAAAGAAAAGGCACATTTATAATTTGTAGTACAAAAATAAAAATCCTGAGATTGTGTGTGATGGTGTGTTGTGTGGGTGCAGGTGTGTGTGTGTGTGTGTGTGTGGAATTTCAAGTGTATGTATGAAGATGAGATGTTTTGTTGGACTATTGAGTAGGAGAGGATGGTGTCATACGTCCTGTATAGCACCCCGGCATAATGATGGTTTAGGAGGCGTTTTTAAGTCAAGGAGTTTGTCACTGACATGATAATATTATGATATACATATATCTAAAAATTATCACTGCAATGGCGCCAAGGATAATTTCATATATCAATTTTTATCTTAACATGCAATAATGGCGAGACATTATCGGACGTTCGATAAATTGCGACTGTTTAAAATAATGTTTGATAAAATAGATAACCTTAATGAGGTATTAGTAATTATAAATCAGAATTTAACAAGAAATTAATCACTATTGTCTGAAAATCTAAGAAGAATAAGGCATTAATAGAAGGAAGAATAGTTTAATAAGCAACTAGTGAATAAAGGACGGATTTAAAGCGAGGGCCATAGATGAATCACGAACAAGTGAAGGAATCTATAGGGAGTGATTCATGATGATTGAATCACGAGCATAGCAAGTGATTCAAGTATTAGAATCCTGAGCGACGTGAGTGATTCATGACTCTCGGTATAAATCCGTTTTATTCAAGAGTTGCATAATATATTTTATACCATGACTACGAGAAAAAGAAAGATTTAAACGAAAAGAACAAGGATTAATAATAAATAAATAAATGGTTAAAAGTTAAATTTAATATAACCTTCAAAATTTACAAAAAATATGAAACCTTGACCCCTGAGCTAGGTAACAGCACCCGTGTTTCAGGGGCCAGTGAGCACCTCCGTTACGTTACATAATTATAACTAATTAAACACCAATGCAATTAATATTAGAATTACTATCCAAATAAGTATTCACTAAACATCCTAGATGAAAATAAAAACATTATTAAAATCCTAAATATAAACAAACTCAAAATTTAATCGATGAAGGAGTTTGAATGTCGAGTGTGCTTTTTACAAGGAGTTTGTACCGAGTATTTTATGCACAAGGAGGTGGTGTAGCATTGAGATGGAGGTCGAATATATTGGTGTGTTCTAAATTCAAACACCAAAACAGTGATTAAAAGTGCTTTTTATTCATTGTTTTCAGTGAATAAAATAAGCTTTTTAGAGGGGGAATTGTATAAAAATAGAAACTTGCTAGAAAAAGTCAAAGTCAAATATATTTATTCAATTAGGCCAGTAAACGGCACTTTTGAATGTCATATAAATTAATATTAAAATTTACAAGTAATAAAAATAAAAAAAATTCTACCGTGCATTCGGAAAGTATATTTTATGGAGAAGAACGCACAAGAAACTCCATATTTACTGTTTTTTAAAAAAAATAGGTGTTTACTACTAATACATTAATATAAGTGAGGAAGCATTAACAGGAAAATTAATTAATTTGATAAGTAGGAACATGGTTCTCACATACTTACAAATATTACAAACTTAGGTAAAATACCTAATTCAACAACAACGGAACAGTGTGTGAGTCAATTTCTAAATAAAAAAATAAAAAAAACAATGAATACAATAACTATGAATAAAACAAAGGCGGGTTTGTTACAACACTTATAACTCGAGATCTGCTCGACCAATTTTCATGGTTTTTGATTCGTTGAATATGTCTCCGCCCCGAACAGCAGAATACATCTTAAAAAGTAGGGTAGGTAGGGTAGTTATGGTAGGTAGGTAGCCAGTTGACGTGGGCGAAGCCGCGGGGGTCAGCTAGTATTATATAAATTAACAAATTTGATTTTGTCTACACCAAAGATTGCCCTATGGAGCAGGACCAGCATGTTTCCAAGCATTCTTATCTTGAATATAATCATCTAATTTGTAATATGCTTGTTTACAAAGGGTGCTTTTAACTAAAGTTTTAAATTTAATTTCATTTAGTTTTAATATATCACAAGGTATTTTGTTATAGAATTTAACACAGTATCCCATGAAAGATGATTGTACTTTAGCTAGTCTGTAAGAAGGATGATCTAACTTATCTTTATTTCTCGTATTACAATTGTGTCTATCACTGACTTTACTAAAGAGATGTATATTTTTCCTTAAAATAAAGTTCTACAAGCTTTTCGACTGTTAAAACTAGCTACGAAACTATACTCCAGCTGTTTGAAGATACAATGTTTCTAACAAAGTAAACCAGCATATTTTTTTAGGGCTTTACTCTACTCAATAATAAAAATAAAACAAATTCGATATAGAATGTTGTATCTGTTGTACATCGATTTAACTGAGTTATTCCAGATGAAATATAGTTTGAGAACATAAAATATCTAAGTTTTTAGGACAAAGATAAGATTAGGGCGAACCTAAAATTGACTGACCCTGCTGTCAGTGCTTTGTTAGTAAATATTGTACCTTTATCTTGGCCTGAGTACAGATTTGCCAATTTTATATACTTATCTATAAGTACTCCTTTTGAAATAACTTTAGATACTTAAACATTCTCTTTTTACAGTCCGTTACTCCTTTCCACCGATTTTAGGTTCTATTCCGTAAATATAAGGATGGCAATAGCAGCATAAAGCTTTAATATCCAATACCACGGGCACCCAACGCGAAGAAAGATAAATTTTTGTTCAAAAAATTGCCCTAGGTGGCGTGATAAGCTTCGTTTTGTTATTGAATCATGTGAAATATTAAGATTTTCTAGGCACGATCATAAAAAATGTATGTTCTTGTATAATAGGCCCACATGATAAAATAAATTTCTGTTTGTTTTCTTTAATTTTAGTTACTAACCCTATTTGTTTGTTTTGTTTGCTGTACTAACATTCTATGGATTTTACGGAATCTGAAATAAATAGTTTTTATTTTTATTTTTATAATTATTCTCCTAAGTTATTCTCCAATATAAATGAAAAATGGCGAGAGTGAGAGAGAAAGAGTTGAAGCTTTATCCCCGTTGTCGTGGTTGCATTATTTGAATGCAGTTCTCAGCGCTTGTATAGGCACGGGATCCCAGCGCTAACAAAGACAATTAGGTTCATATAGATGTCACAAGATGGCGCGATATGCATCGTTTTGTTATTATATTGTGTGTAAAATTAACATTTGCTAGAATTGATCATAAAAATTGTATGTTCTTTTTTAAATCAACTCTCCTAAGCACAAAATTATAGAATATTGAGCTCTTAATTCACATTTTAAAGATTATTTGAATGGATCATTTAAAATTGATTCCAGTAGATGGCGCGGTTTTAAATTTCTGAGTCATCCACTCGAGTTTTTAAATTTGTTTTGCAACACATTTTGGTACAATGAAACTGTAAAAACGTGCAAAAAATACTATCAAACAAATCGTCGCTGTATTAAAAAAAAAGGATTAAACCCTTTTACAAGAACCGGGTAAACCCTTTTACTTGCAAGTCGCTGTTAACATCTATATCTGTGGAACGGAACCGAACGCGAATAATCATCTTAATCAGACGAAAAACGCTAGTTACGTCGGTCGGCACGGTTTCTTTGTATGGGATGAGGATCTGTATACTAGTATTATTTATCTGTGTCTATACCAATTGTTTACTACACCTGTCATGTCACCAACGTAATAAAATAAAAGTACCTAGGTAAATATTATTTGAATGAGCTGTAAATCAAATAGAGTATATTGATAATAGATATACTAGAAAAAAATCTGTTAAATTATGTATTATTGATAAAACTAATTAAGTTTAATGTTAAGACATTTTTTGTAAATTTAATAAAAAAATATCAACTTTTTGTTTTTTTTCTATTACTTACTAATCCCGAACATGATTATATTCAGCTGTTTTTCAGTGTTTTTCTGGCTAGCTGCTTGTGGTATAATTCATTGTTACATACCAGGGTTGCCCACCTTTAGGAAAAAGTTATGTAGAGTCTTGAGTGAAGCGAGGGGTTAAAGCTGCCCAAGAAGAAGACAGATTTTGCCGGTAGTAGATTAATTATTAATCTGTAAAGCGCCTGTTTTGATAAACTCTGGAGTAGAATCACTATAGAATGGGGCCTGGCTTCGATTCACAGGTCGGGTAATGTTCGTCCCCGGACATATTGGAATACGACAATACATGAACAGCGCGTGCACTTAACGTATAATTAAATATTTCTCAGTATCACGTATCTATGTTAAAATGAAGATAAAGATAAATTTATTTGTTAAAACATGTGTGACATGATACATGAATATGCACATATAGATGGAAACATAATTTTACCGGACCAACATGTTTTGCCTCACTCGGCGTACAATTTGAAAATATTGGCTATAGTTATTAATTAAAATTAAATTGGCAATTATAAATTAAATACATCAATGTCAGTTTCATATAATTATAAAAAATAAAGTCGTGCAAAATGTAGTCAATATCAATTACATACAAAATATGTCAGTATACAATAAAATGCATAAAAAAATTCAAAATGTAGTAAAATCAACAATGTTATAGTAGCACTTATCAGTAAGTAGCTTTTTAAGTGTTTTCTTAAATAAATTAAAATTTAATTGCTTTATGTCATTCGGAATTTTATTGTATATTACTGGGGCCATGCATACAACACTTTTGCTCAGAAGTGCTGTTTTGGCCGAGTGTGACTGAACCCAAAGCAGCTTTACTTACTTTTTTTTTTTTTACTGCTCACGTCTATTTCTATTATTTGACAAAAGAGGAAACCATTGAGGATTATTTTTTACAAACACAGCCATTTCCAATATTATGAAAGAAGTTACTTAAAGATAACTCTATGTTGTTTACAATTTACGGGAAGGTAGGTAGGTGCTCATTTCAAATGTGTGTTTCTATTAATCCTAACGCCAAGTGTGACTCGGCCAGCTTATCTTAATGACAGACATTAGAATGAAGTGAACATTCGTTTGTTAATCTTACTGTCATATAGAGTTATGTCTTGAACGTTTTAAGTTGGGTACCTAGGTAGGTAATATATTTTTTTTGTCTTACTAGTGTTATGGATTACGGAGCTTTGTATCTAATCTATTGGCACCCGTTTTCACTAAGCGACACCTAAATGACCTAATGTCAAAATAAATATTTGGGACGAGAATCTTCTACGTTCGGCTTAGCGTTGTGAGTTGAAAACTTGAAAATCCAACACCATGTTGGAAGGTCGCTCTAAGTGGACCCGATGACCTGGTTAAGGTTTCGGGTATCCGATGCATGCGAGACGCACAGGACCTGATCAGTGTGGCGACGCTTGGAAAAGCCCTAATGTACAACCTACAGCAGTGGACGTCATTCGGCTAAAATTTTGATGATTGATAAATAATATATTTAAGGTAGGTTCAATTGTAGGTGGATGTACCTAACTACCTAGTTGCTTAAATCGGAATTCTAATTTAAGAGTAGTACGAGTAAAATTGATGACAACGGAAAAAATAAATCATGCCAAGGGCAAGGGTTGCAGCATCTTCCAAGTTCCAGTACCTAATGACGACCAAGAGAGTAGGAGCCAAGGTTGCCTTTGAAGTGCTACAAATCGAGTTCAATTACGAAATTAATTGAGGTCCTTAAGGTACTTAATTTTGAAGCACTTTCTTTTTTATTTCAGCCTGTGCGAGGTCAGTTTCATGATATTCGGGTAATCTATTCTGGCATTATAGGTACCTTACTAAACAACTTGCCTATTTTAGGTAGGTACAACTAAAAAGGGAAATATAAAAAAAAAATGCAAAAAAATACTACCGACTTCCCAATAAAAAACTGTAAAGGGGAAAATAACTTTATTTTTGGAAGTCGGTGTCTTTCCTTTTTTCCCATTTTTTTGCGATATGGACACCGACTTCCAAAAATAAAGTTATTTTTCCCTTTGCAATTTTTTATTTGGAAGTTAGTAGTATATTTTTGTAAAAAAAATTTTTTGCAATGTTTTATTTGGAAGTCGGTAGTTTTTTTTTTCAAAAAAACATGTTTGCAGTTTACCAAAGATTACTATTATATACTGGGTACAGTGTACTTACCTATGTTTTCAGACTGGCATAATGATGATCATTATCGAAGCCATAAAACTGGTGTTCATTGCCCCTATCTGATACCTACCTACGTACCCTATGTGTACGTACTACATTGACACACACAGCGACCCGGTGATTAGATAACATATAGCTATTTGATAAGACTAGATCCGCCAAGTTGTAAATAACTGCAGGTACACAAATCATTCCATTGATACATGACTATGTAAAAGGTACCTACGCAATTATTTATTTGATATTTTTCAGATAGATATCAAGTTATTTTCGTGTAAAATAATGATTGTTCATTCATTAAAAATGACTAATAGTATAGATATTTAGGGATTGTTTCATTGTATCCGGATTGATAATATCTACTAAGAAAATTATAAAAATTGGTACCTACCTGGAATTGAATGTGAATGAAATTATTTACCTGATAAGATACATATAGATATGTTAGGTATCCTAAATTTGATTTATCAAGAGGAAAAAGACTACCTAATAAAATCATTGTGGGTCGTCTTAGGAGCGATACCCATGCGTCTGCTAAGTCTCGGTATATAAATAAGTATAGTCTAGGAATAAAACTTTTTAACAAAAAAATAAACCGCTACAAAACAAAACACTACGGATACTCTAGAGTCAGCTGGACCCGCTCGCTACTGGACCCGGAAGTCCACTTGACCACATAATTTATTTTCTGTATTTTTATTGGTTAACAGGATCCACATTCAAACTTAAAATAACAAAATTTACCGTTTAAAGCTACCAGTGGTTACAGTCGAGCTCAAAAAAGGTTAGTCAAAATATTATAAAACGCAATTGAATTAGGATTAAAAGTTTATTCTCAATCAAAACCTTTTTAAAAAAATCAACAATATCTAAACAAATCAACAATAAGTAAAAAAAAATTCAGCGTTTATGTATCCATAAAATAGTATTTAAAACAGTCTGTAAGTCCGTTGAAAATCAGTCTCGCTTTAATAAAAAATAATTTTTCTAAACAATGGCCTACAGTGTAGGCCATTGTTAGGAAAAATGAAATTACCTACACTAATCTGGCCGCTGAGTAGTTCATCTACAGCGCAGTCGATTTTATTATTTATTTTCCTTGCTTTCAGGCAGCTGCTTAGATATTTTGTTACCGTAAGGATATTTCACCGCAGTCCAATTATAATTCCTTGCTTCATTTTTCAGATATGATTATAACAATGTAGTTTCCCTAACTTACTTGGTAACTTCGCACATATTTTAAAGATTTTTTAAGCTTCAGAACGTTTAGTGAGTATGTCCTTGTGTCACTTTGACGTTTAGCTCATTCCTTTTTTCGTGCGCGGTAACTTACGCACGCGCTCCGCAAAAAATGCCGAAAAGAAGCCCATCATCGAAACTCGAGCACTATGCTCGTAAAATACGGAAAATTAAAGAAAAAGAAAAACGAAGAACAAGACTTCTACCTCTACCATCATCATCAGACGAAGGTAAGGCACAATTTTGCCATCAAAAAGTGAACTGTGATATTATTAATACCTACCTACATAGCTTTCGAAATGCTCTGGGATTGACTGCGAGTCAATAACTTTGACATTTTTCGAAACTAAGATAAAAAAAGTGCTGTAACACCTAATAATTTGCCTACTTTAATTGCATCGGGGTTGACTGCGAGTCTTCAACGATGACAAACATGCACAAAATACGTACAATCTAAAACAGATGTAACGTTTAGTGCAAATACCTTCAATCTACCTTCAAAACTTAAATTGCTAATTGTAATTTTAGATACCGAAGATTTTGAAGTGAGTTTTGGCAGAGAGAAAGAACCCTTGACGGAACCATTATCAGCACCTCCGGATATTTCACACATCGTGGATCCGGAACCGGATGATGATAATCAATGCGCCCATACAGAACACTGCCCGCAAGAGGAAGCCAATGGATCCGCAGAACCCGAGTTAGACCCTGAGCTACTGTCAGCACTCGGTGAATCCACGTCGGACTCGCCTGATTATGGTGATGATATTCATGGTAATTTATCACAATTGTGGCTTCCTTTACTTAAGAAAGGAATGCCTACAGGTAGTAAAGACATTGTAATGAAGGATTATCCTATACCAAACAACTGTAGGCTTTTACAAGCACCAAAATTGAATGCAGAAATCTCTGCAGCAGTACCTGACATGGTTCATAATCGTGACAAGACACTTACAGCGTCTCAACAGCAGCTTGGTACGGGCATTACTGCCATCAATAGAGGCATGGATCTGCTGCTGAAAAGCGATAACAAGGTTCTAGCTATGAAACACTTGAGCAATGGTTGCCGCCTACTTTGTGATTCACACTACTTGGCAACGCAGGCACGAGTAAAATTAATAACTCCTAGTTTGGACAAGGCCTTTTTAAATATTGTTAATGAGTCTGAACGGGACGAATCACTGTTTGGTTCGTCCTTGTCTGAGAAAATTAAAGCCGCCAAGGCCATTGAGAAGCAAGGACTTTCCATTAAAAAGCCTGGAAAAATTACAAAGCAGCCTCAACATGCCAGCGCCCGTCCATCCTACCAGGGAAACTGGAACCAGCCCCCTCGGCGTCCGGCGAACAGGGGGGGGCGGGGTGCATACAGGAGGCCGACTGCGGCAGGGAGTCGCCGCCCGTACGTGTCGCCAGCGCAGCCGCCACAGCGCGCTGCGCCGCACGACAAACCGCGGGCGTCCACGCAGACTTACCGTTGACGCAGGTACATGCTGGTAGACTTACCCACTTTTATGAGCGATGGTTGAAAATAACCAGCAACAATGTGATTCTTGATTGGCTAAAAAATGGCTATCCAATACCTTTTCACACCCCTGTGAGCCAACAGGTAATTCCTAAAAACATTCTATCATATACTGAAAAATCAGAAATGTTAAAAGCCATTAATAATCTAAAGTCATTAGGGGCTATCTCAGAGTGCAATGTGACTAAAGATCAATTTATATCGAAAATATTTCTCACGATGAAGCCTAACGGCGATAAGCGCTTTATATTAAATTTAAAGCCATTAAATAAACTAATAAAAAACGAACATTTTAAAATGGAGGACTATCGAACTGCATGCAAGTTGATACCACGCGATGGATACCTTGCCACCATCGACCTAAAAGATGCATATTTCCTCATTGCCATTAAGCCTTCTGACCTCAAATATTTGAAATTTCAATTTCAGCCCAATAATTCGTTGAAATCTCACACATTTTGCTTTAACTGCATGCCGTTTGGCTTATCAGTAGCCCCACGGGTATTCACTAAGGTTTTAAAAGAAGTTATGGCTTATCTCAGACGTCGCGGATTCCAATCAGTAACTTTTTTAGACGATATCTTATGTATTGGAGATAGTTACGACAAGTGTCTTGATAATGTAAATGAAACTTTGAAACTACTAGAGTTCCTAGGTTTCATTGTTAATTATGACAAAAGTATATTAAAACCGCGACAATCCTGCAAATATTTAGGATTTTGTTATGACACCAAAAAACTTAGTATAGAATTACCAGACAGTAAACGACGTAGCATTGCCGAGTTCGTTACTAAGTTTACAAAATTACAGTCATGCTCTATTCGCGAGTTAGCTCGACTTATTGGTGTACTAGTCGCCGCGTGTCCAGCCGTAAAGTACGCTTGGGTTTACACTAAGATCTTAGAGCGCCAGAAGTTCCTCGCGCTTCTTAAGCATAATAATAATTACGAAGCCAAAATTAACCTACCTGAAATTATATTAGAAGACTTGTTTTGGTGGTTGTCAAATATTGATACAACACGCAATTTTATGCGACAGTCAAAATTTGCAATCGAAATTTATACCGACGCGTCGCGATCAGGTTGGGGTTCTGTTTGTAAGAACGTTCAAGTACATGGTAAATGGAAGTCATCAGAAAAAGATTATCATATCAATTACTTAGAACTGATGGCCGCCTTTTTGGGCTTGAAATCGTTTACGAGCGATTTAACCAACTGTGCAATATTAATACGCATGGACAATACCACTGCGATTAGTTATATAAATCGTATGGGGGGTATTCAGTACACCCACTTAAACGACTTGGCCAGGTCTCTTTGGAAATGGTGTGAGCAGCGCGACCTTTGGGTACATGCATCATACGTCAATACCAAAGAAAACCGTGCAGATGCCGCTTCTAGAATTGTAAACCCGGATACTGAATGGTCTCTTTCTAATGAAGCTTTTCAAAGAATAATAAAACATTTCGGTCAACCTGAGATAGACTTATTCGCTTCTCGAGATAACACTAAGTGTGCCAAGTTCATCTCATGGCAACAAGACCCAGACGCAGTCTCCGTTGACGCATTCACAGCAGACTGGAATAGCTACTACTTTTACGCATTTCCACCATTTTCTCTGATACTAAAATGCCTAAGAAAAATCATAGATGATAATGCACAGGGCATATTAGTTTATCCTAATTGGCCTTCACAGCCATGGTTTCCATTATTACAAAACCTTATTGTTTCCGACGTTGTTTATTTAAACCCCAATAAAAACCTCTTACAATCTCATTTCAGGGAGTGTCACCCCCTGCACAAGAACCTTACCCTGGCTGTCGCGAGGCTCTCCGGCAGGCCTTCAGTCGGCGAGGTGCATGCGCACACTCAGCTGCACTGATGCTATCTTCTTTTTCTACCAGCACCATACAGCAATACAATACCTCACTTAAGCTCTGGTGGCAATATTGTACAGTAAACAAAATTAACGTATTTGACCCACCGAAATCATTTTTACTCTCATTCTTAGCGGCACAATTTAATAATGGGTGTGCGTATGGCAGTCTGAATTCCCATCGTTCTGCTTTATCAGCCTTTATAGGCAACAATATTGGCTCAGATGAACCTATAAAGCGTCTCCTTAAAGGCGCGTATAAATTAAGGCCTTTAAGACCTAAGTATTCCACCACCTGGTATCCCCAATTGGTTTTAAACTTTATTTCAACATGGTTTCCAAACAGTGAGCTGACACTGGAAAAAATCACTAAAAAACTTATCATTCTTTTAGCAATTTGTACAGCTCATAGGGTGCAGACGCTCTCCTTAATTAAACTCGACAACATACGATTTTTAGACAATGGCGTAAAGACATCATCAAGACATCTGCACCCGGTAGGGACCAGCCTTTGTTGTTTTTGCCATACTTTAGGGAAAATATTTCTATTTGCCCAGCGACAGCTCTCTCAGATTATATTTCTAGAACTAAAAACATAAGAACTGAGAGCATAAACAATCTTTTGCTAACGTACAGACGGCCACACAAGCCTGCCACTACACAAACCATCAGCAGATGGATCAAACAAGTACTGTCAGAAAGTGGCGTTGACATCAGTACATTCAGTGCGCACAGCACAAGACACGCTTCCACCTCGGCCGCGAGTTTGGCCGGGGTTAATATAGAAACTATTCGCAAAACCGCCGGGTGGACTAGTTCATCCAACTCATTCGCCCGGTTTTATAACAGATCTGTCGTAAATGAAGGCGAATTTGCTAGATCTGTTTGCTTACCAAGAGAAGACCAATTGTGATTGTAATATTGTCTTCAAATTAAAAATGATTCTGTGTATTAAGGTGATCTCAATTAATGTCTAGAAGTTTATGTTAAGTTCATTTAAATTGATAAATAGTCATAACTATTATAAGACTGATTTTTTGAAAAATAAAACGATAATTTTTGCTAACTTATTGTTTATTTTCTCCAATCTAAAACTTTCTGACTCTTAACATCTACATTGTTATAATCATATCTGAAAAATGAAGCAAGGAATTATAATATATGATCAAACGAACTTCCAAGTGAAGTTCGATCATTATTATGATGACTTGCTTCATTTGAAGATATGAGCTCCCTCCCTCCCTGATAAATGAATAAATATCCCAGGTATACAGAAAGTTTTGTTTCATACATACAGCTAACTTGACTCTAAAAAAAATGAGCTAAACGTCAAAGTGACACAAGGACATACTCACTAAACGTTCTGAAGCTTAAAAAATCTTTAAAATATGTGCGAAGTTACCAAGTAAGTTAGGGAAACTACATTGTTATAATCATATCTTCAAATGAAGCAAGTCATCATAATAATGATCGAACTTCACTTGGAAGTTCGTTTGATCATATATAATAAGCCGCATCCTTACTCAATCAAGTTGAGCAATATTTGGCTTAATTTTGACGTATTTTTTATGAGATTGTTCCATAATGCTACGGTGTTATTGGTTTCGTGCAATTCTTGATAAGTGTTCCAAGTATTTGTTGGTTTTGAGCTTTCCAACAAAGTAGTCGTTATTTTCTTAGGGTTCGTACGTACCCAAAGGGTAAAAACCGGACCCTATTACTAAGACTCCGTGGTCCACCTGTCTGTCCGTCTGTCACCAGGCTATATCTCATGAACCGTGATAGCTAGGCAGTTGAAATTTTCACAGATGATGTCTTTCTGTTGCCGCTAAAACAACAAATACTAAAAACAGTATAAAATAAATATTTAAGTGGGGCTCCCATACAACAAACGTGTTTTTCTTGCCGTTTTTTTGCGATAATGGTAGGGAACCCTTCGTGCGCGAGTCCGACTCGCACTTGGCCGGTTTTTTTTATTCTACAGGTAAATATTTTTTTAGCGGGATCGGTTCAGTAGTTTTGGCGCTAATTGAATGCATTGCAGCAGACAAATATAAAAATTAAAAAAAAACAAAATACTTCAGTGTCCTTTATAGACCCCGGTAGCTATTACTTTTTTTCAAAAATATTCAATCTAGTTTTGATGTCTCTACGATTTTATTAAATTTATAAATTTAAAATCATAAAAACAGAACTAAAAGATTCGGCTTTACTCCTTGACTGTACTAATAATGCAATTGGGCAGTGCGTCCAGTCGAGCCGTTTTTTTGCGATAATGGTAGGGAACCCTTCGTGCGCGAGTCCGACTCGCACTTGGCCGGTTTTTTTATTCTACAGGTACATATTTTTTTAGCGGGATCGGTTCAGTAGTTTTGGCGCTAATTGAATGCATTGCAGCAGACAAATATAAAAATTAAAAAAAAACAAAATACTTCAGTGTCCTTTATAGACCCCGGTAGCTATTACTTTTTTTCAAAAATATTCAATCTAGTTTTGATGTCTCTACGATTTTATTAAATTTATAAATTTAAAATCATAAAAACAGAACTAAAAGATTCGGCTTTACTCCTTGACTGTACTAATAATGCAATTGGGCAGTGCGTCCAGTCGACCTATTCAAAATGTGTTTGAGTTAAGTGATCCCGCGGGTCTATATTGAGTGGGTCCAGTTGACCAAAGACTCTCGAAGCGAAAAATTACGCCACTCTTTGTAGTGTTTTGTTTTGGAAGTCGGTTTATTTTTTATGTTATTTTTTTTATTATTCTCTTTAGTTTTACAGCTACCTTTATTACCATGAAAATACGCATTAATATTATTAAGGATAACTCAAAAAATACTCGTCAGATCTTCACCGGGACCATATGAGAAGCATCAGCTTTCAAATAAAAGAAGAAGAAAGAATCATCAAAATCGGTTCACTTAGTAAAAAGTTCTGGGGTAACAAACATACAAAAAAAAAATACAATCGAATTGAGAACCTCCTTCTTTTTGAAGTCGGTTAAAAATTAATCTGCGAGGCGTTTTCCAATTATGTTAGGGTCGGCTTCAGTTTAACTGGACGCAGCTGATTATAATGTATTTTACATGGAGTGAAGACATCCGCAAGGGAACCAGGGTTACCGACATAGCCCGAAGAATTACCAAATTTATGTGGCAGTGGGCAGGGCACATTGCTCGTAGAACGGATGTTCGATGGGGCGAAAAGTTCTGGAAGACGTTGTGTTGGAAGGCCTCCCTCTAGGTGGAGCGATGACTGGTCAGGGCTGCGGGAATCCGGTGGATGCGAGATGCACATGACCGATCGAGGTGGCGACACTGGGGAAACCTATGTCCAACAGTGGAAGTCTTTCGGCTGAAATGATGATGAAAGCCTATCTGATCTCCACAATCCACTAGGTAACTGGGAAAGATGATTGCTCATGGCCAGACTGGCTCTCAGGTTTTCGAATTTCTGATTTATCCGTCACGACTATCATAGGTCTACCAATGGCAGCCGGGGCCTTTGGGGCCATAATTTCAGAATCCCGGTGTGACATGCATGGACTGCAGCTACCAGGTACTACTGACAAATAGGAAACCCACTGCACCTGGAAAATAAAGACAAATGCCTAGTTATCCCAAGCGGAGCTCTATAATAAAATACTTGAGCTCATGCAGATACCCTAATTCCCCTAGTGTTGCTAGCGCAACCCGGAATAGATTCCCTATGACTTGTCAAGTACCTCAACTCGACGAGTTACGACATTTTATAGCGAAGGGTGATCGCTAGGCAATCACATTGACCCACATAATATAGCGCTCATCGACTATTAGGTACTGTTGGATGGGAGTCCTGATAGCTGCATGGTCCGTACCGAGAATAGAGGATATTCTGATATTTGAAAATGTATCTCCATAGACAACTCTGCAAGAAAAAAAACCGGCCAAGTGCGAGTCGGACTCGCGCACGAAGGGTTCCGTACTTGGTAAATTGCGGTTTACGATTTATGACGTATTAAAAAAAAACTACTTACTAGATCTCGCTCAAACCAATTTTCGGTGGTAGTTTACATGGTAATGTACATCATATATTTTTTTCGTTCTCTTATTTTAGAAGTTACAGGGGAGGGGGGGACACACATTTTACCACTTTGGAAGTGTCTCTCGCGCAAACTATTCAGTTTAGAAAAAAAATATATTAGAAACCTCAATATCATTTTTGAAGACCTATCCATAGATACCCCACACGTATGGGTTTGATGGAAAAAAAATAGTTTCAGTTTCAAGTATGGGGACCCCCAAAATTTATTGTTTTTTTTTTCTATTTTTGAGTGAAAATCTTAATGCGGTTCACAGAATACATCTACTCACCAAGTTTCAACAGCATAGTTCTTATAGTTTCGGAAAAAAGTGGCTGTGACATACGGACGGACAGACAGACAGACAGACATGACGAATCTATAAGGGTTCCGTTTTTTGCCATTTGGCTACGGAACCCTAAAAGAGGAAAATGTCATATTAGGAACAAAAAAAGGATTTTTTGACTGATTACACAATCAGTCAAAAAAGCCGATACAAGTGAGCTAAGTTGCTCATTACACACGAGGCTGTGGGTTGCAGCCCGAGCCGCAGGCGAGGGCCTAATTCAGCCGAGTTTGTAAAGAGCAGAGCTCACGAGTTGCATACAACGTTTTTCAACACATTCGCGAGGAAAAAACAAACATGTATTGCTTAAATCGTTTAATTATTAAAACAATTGGTGAACGAACAATTTTCAAAGCGATATTGGATTGATTTGGATGGCAATTTCACGGTTTCTGTTACATTGGTGCTTGCCACTTCTTTAGTAGATACTTTCGTTTTCTTCTTATGTAAATGTCGGCGACAAAGGCAAATCATAGAGATAACAATAGGAAACAAATAACTCATGCCACGAGATGTTCATGGTTGTGGTTCGGGGCTAAACTTCTTTGCCTTTGGCTACAAATTAATGGGAACATAGGACTTAAACATAACTTAATTATGGGTGCACATAAATGCAATTCTGCTTTACCCTTCGAGGATTACAGGGGTTATGTTATGTGGGTATAAATAGACATTACTAATAAATCCCGACACACTTATATCATTATCTCATGACTACTTCGCCGGACTGACTGCCCAAGTAAACAATGTGTTGCACTTGTGTTCTGGCGACACGTGTCTGTGACGAGGCTATTGACGATACAATGTTATGTTTGAGTTAGCTAGGTTGAAGATTGTGAGGTTATGCTGGGATGCCGCGGTCAAGGACTGGATGGGGATAAACAGCACTATCTCATGCAAACATGCTTGTAAGATTAAGAGCCGTTTTCTGAATTGAGTATTTCGAGTAACGAACGTATCATACCCATGGAGCACACAACCCGTGGAGAGAGCGTGCGTGGGCTACCGCGGGCGGCAAGCGTATGCAATATCAAGCTCATGAGACGAAATTTTGGTCAGTCGCAGCATCTGTAAGCTAAACGTACGAAGGTCACGCGCTTCCGTCTTTAAAACAAATAAAACGAATTGTCATGCCTATTTGTGCAATTAAATGGTATGGGAAGTGTACTACTACTTCAAGTTACACAAAAGATGGGACAACATTTCACAGTTTTGTGGTTTTCTACGCCATTTAATCAATTTCACTAGGTAAAATCAAATATATTTATTTCTGGATGGTTCACTTTGCTGTCTCTTTCTGGTACACTGATTTGCACATTAGTAGTTGTCTCTTTTTTTCTCGATAGTGCTGTTCGCAGCATCACGAGTTCACGACGATTATATCGATATGTAAGGCTCTAAGACTGTAACGCTCGTCGAGCGCAAAAAATACTCAGTGACTTCTTGAAACATTATTAAGCATTATACAATACTTTCTAAGTTGCCGAAATTAATAAAACTGCAGCTGTTCTTTTGTTTGTTATTGTCTAGCCCGTATTTCAATTCAATTCAAATCAATTCAAATAGCCTTTATTTCTGATACATAAATTACATTATAAAATTGTTATTATATAATTATCACATTTTATATTATGGGTTACACAATGCATGCGGTTATTTAATGTCAGGTTAGTAATAAAAATTCATGAATTAAGATATTTTAAGTAGTTCAAACAAATAGTAATTGCATTTATTGAATGTCAAATAAAGTATTAAATTTCTGAATTAATTATATAAAGTATACAAATCAATTGTCACAGTTAAAATATAAAAAACGAATTGCAATTATTTTTTCCAATTGAGTAATCAAATTCATGAATTAATCACCCATCTTACAAAAATCAATTGTTACGATTCAGATTCCAAATCTATCATTATATTCTAGTTATTTATTGTACTTCTAATTGTGACATCAGTAACATTTGTATTATTAACATTTGTATCAGATTGCTCTTTGGCAAAGGCCTCCCCCAGACTTTGCCATACTTTTCTGTTTGTGGCTATTCTTCTCCATAGTGGTCCTGCCATTTTTCTAATGTCTTCTTCCCATCTTTTTTTCTGTCGCCCCTTTTTCCTTTTCCCTTCGCGAGGATACCACATGGTGATACTCCTGGACCATTTTTCTGTCTTATTTCTGATCATATGGCCTGTCCATTTCCATTTAAGTTTGTTTATTGTGTATGTGACATCAGTAACTTTTGTTTTTTGTCTTATAACAGTAAGGTTAACCTTATCTTGCAATCTGATATTCAAAATACTTCTCTCCATTTTATTCTGGCAGGTCTTGAGGGCTCTTCTGCACTTATCAGTGAGGTTCCAGGTTTGTGATCCATACGTCATACATGGTAATATGCATGAGTTGAAATTTTTTGTCTTCTCTTTCATTTTCATGTGAGGGTTTTTCATGATCTCTTTGAGGGACCAATATCTTTTCCATGAGTTGCTTATTCTTATATTTATTTCTTTTTGCATTTGGTCCTTTGGTGATATAATTTGACCCAAGTATGTGTACTGATCAACATATTCTATACTATTATTGCCGTACTATTAGCCCGTATTTACCTTATCATAAATGTTTAATAGACGAGTATGTACCGAGGATTCTAAGAAATTCGTTCTTTTGTTTGTCTGTATCCCAAAGAAATCCTTATACTATTAATAAGTTAAACAATTACCGATATCGATATTTTTTTAATTACTTGTTTGGAATTTCTAGAGAATCAGTTGTCATTTGGTTGTCAAACTATCACCCAATCACAGCGGGGTAAGCTTACCTCTGCCCCCGCTGTTTCTTGGTGACTTCGGCTTAGAACAAAAACGTGTCGATGCTCTCTCCACGGGTTGTGTGCTCCATGATCATACCCTACGGGGTAAAATTCGGGGGTTTGGGGACATTAGGGGTGTATTTATAGTAACTGTATTCATATGTTGACAGTTATAGGGGTTTTAGTCTTTGGGGGCCTGTCATAATTAACAGGACACAAATCCAGAGTTCATCAGGGCTACTAAACTGTCGAGCACTGCAACAAGACTGGAAAATAGTATTTATATGCAACGCGGTCGTGTCGAAATCAACAGATTTGAGATTATATTTCTATACTAATACCATACTAATACTAATTACTATCTACTATATAAAAATAAGCCGGGTTTCTCCCTGACGCTATAACTCCAGAACGCACGAACCGATTTCCAAGGTTTTGCATTCGTTGGAAAGGTCTCAGGCTCCGTGAGGTTTATAGGTAGGGTAGGGTAGGGTAGGGTAGGGTAGGGTAGGGTGTGAAGGGTAGGGTGTGTAGGGTAGGGTAGGGTAGGGTAGGGTAGGGTGTGTAGGGTAGGGTAGGGTGTGTAGGGTAGGGTAGGGTAGGGTAGGGTAGATAAATGTTTGGTCTTTTTATGGCAAAACAAAGTTTGCCGGGTCAGCTAGTAATATTATAAAGAGGAAAGACTTTTTTTTCCCCCAAAATTTCTAGTTTATGCCTACCGGCGTTCCTGTCTTCGGTCCACAGCACTGAAACGTTAACCACTAAAATTTTATCCCTGTCACTGGTTAACTGTGAAGTGCCGTGCTCGACCGACGCAGTGCGCGCCTGGAAAGTGGCTTGCCCGAATACGGCGTTGACAGAAAACCCATCTTCCCAAAGACAGTGGGATGAGCCGCTCTGCAGATTGGTACGGAATAAACTCATAAATACATCCACCAATACTGCTGAGCGTGCTCGCCTACTGGCTGTGGGTGAATGGGAGTCGGGGCTCTGGCTAAAGGCTTTACCGTCACCCAACATAGGTACAATTTTGAGTGACACTACTTTCCGGATCGCTACATGTCTGCGCCTAGGTACTCCCAGCGGAGCTCCTCATCGTTGTCAATGTGGTGAAGCAGTCGACCGCCACGGACACCATGGCCTATCCTGCAGTAGGAGCACGGCACACCAGCATTAATGACATCATACGTCGAGCTCTTGTTACCGCCGGGGTACCAGATGTTTTAGAACCCAATGGCTTGGCACGCGACGGTGGGAAGTGACCGGACGGAATGACCATAATGCCTTGGAAGTTGGGTAGGCCTTTGGTGTGGGATGCAACATGTGTCGATACCCTTGCGCCATCCCATCTTCTTGGGTGGCTGCTGCTGATGCAGAGAACCTCAAACGGCGCAAATATAACAACCTTATTGGCAGTTATTTGTTTGAGCCGTTTGGGGTTGAGACATTAGGTCCATGGGGTCCGAATGTTCACCGAGTGTCTCGAGACATAAGTAAACGGTTAGTCGACTGTTCACGTGACCAGAGGGCTGGCCTTTTCTTCAGCCAGAGAATCAGCATTGCCATTCAACGTGGCAATGCTGCCAGCTTTCTGTGCACGTTTCCCATTGACATCGATGTGGACGAATTTTTTGATGCGCAATGAGCCCTTTTCCTTCTCTCCTTTGTATGTAAGTTTGTTTTATTATTAGTCATAAGATTAGAAATATTCAATTGTATATATTAGATATTAGCACGTGTTGGAAAGATTTATGTAACAAATAAACTCTTAAATCTACTGAATCGATTTCAAAAATTATGTCACCGTTGGGAATCTACACTATCCCTGGGTGACATAGGCTACTTTTTATCCCTCTATTCCCACGAGAACGGGTACTACGCGGGTGAAACCGCGAGGCGTTCGCTAGTGTCCAATAAAACAAAATAAGTCGGTATTATTCGTAGTTAAGGTAACTTGACAAATGTGAGGAAATTGACATAACAAACCTTTAAAATATCAATCTAGATTACGAAAGCTGGTTATCTATACTCGTTACATACTTAGTAGTTATTTATTTAAGTGTGTTAATACATAAATAGGAAATGGTTTATGTCCACGAGGTGCGTTACATCAATACATTGAACAAGTTTGAACTAATGAACTTCAGTCTTAACCTTTTAGAAAAAACATGGCGATTCAAGGGCGCCCTCTATTTTGTTTACATCAAACACAATGATAGGTATGGTACTACTTTGATAATTACCGACCCACCCAGTGATTGTCGGCAAACGTCGCGGAATTGGTGTTCATCGGAAATCTATGATTAACTAACGAACATAGAGCACTGAATTCTCTATGCTTGGCTGTCAAGGCGTCAAGCTTCAGGTGTCGTCTGTCTCTTTTGCAGTTTTCTGGAATCATACAAGACTGGTAATTAGTTAATTACTGAAACTTATAACAATCACTTGTGATTTGAATCGGGCCGTATTCAACGGTACCGTCGAACTGATCTGAGGCCTTAGTGCGAGTTTTTACTCACGGTCAAACGCGTTAACGTAAACGTCAATTTGTATTGAAACTGGATAAGCGCCGTCTGGGGAAAGTAAGGAGGCACCTCTTTTGTTGTATACATTTTGACATAAGAGATCGTTTACATCATCACGAATGAGCGTAAGTAAAAACTCGATGATGATGATGAAGCCGAAAGGTAATAAGGCACTGAAACACCGACACAATGTATCTTCACAATACTAACTAACAATGTATCGTGTTTGGGCTTATTGGAATCGTCATGAGATGTACTTTGACAATAAATAATTAGTAGTAGTAGTAGATTAGTACCTACCAAAACTAAAAAGACCAAAATGAAAAACATTTTACCAAAAGATTCAATCGAAAATTAACTTACTTTCCTGAAGTCGGTGTCGAAAATTTCAAAACAATAGGTAGGTAACAAAGATACCGACTTCAGCAAAGAAAGTAATTTTTCGGTTTAGAATAGAATAGAATAGTTCTTTATTTGCACAGAAAGTAGGTACAAGTTACAGATGTTAAGTTTTAATGTAATGATCCGTATACTAACTACCTTAACAAAGGCATGCAAACAGTTTTAGCTATAATAATAAAACCACATTTAATATATATTATTAAAACATTCAATTAAATCAATACAATTTTACCATGTCAAGATGAAATTCAGTAAATAATTTGAAATAGGCAATCTATTACACAATATCAATTTTAATAAAATGGGATAACAAATTCGTCAAGTTCCAGGTCAATACAGTTAAACAAAAAAATAATAATTAATAAATGATTAAATATAAGTCACAAAAACAGAGATGTCATCATATCAATTTAAATTCTTATCGGTCAGAAATTCGCTAATTGAGTTTTTTTGATTTACTAATTAATAGATCTGTCAATTTCTTTTTGAAAAGTAGAAATGTCTCTTTTTTTATTACATCGGGTATTTCGGCTTTGGAAGTCGGTTAAATATTTTTGTTAATTGTAATTGTTGCTGTTGTGTTGTGCCTGTGTCGAATAAATATATTTCTATTGTAATTAAATTTTTTTCTAATCAAAGTTTACTGGGATTATTGCTGTATGTATGTATTAATAAATAAATCTTAGAATAGATTTCAACTCACGACACCTCCTAGCCAGTATACCTTTCTACGTACAAATCGCAAAGCGACGTGACATTTTAATTTAATTTAATAATCAATTAGCAAGTGCATAAGCACTGAAATTCTCGTACATTGTTATTATTATTATTAAGTAATCCTCTCAGCTGACATATGACCTGTGCAATTAATCTTTCTGATAAGCGGTTACTAGTCTCTGTTCCTTTTAGTTACGAGGAAATATAACAATGTACAATGTATATAATAAATACACTGTTATTAATCTGTTGATTGAATTAAAAATGTAGGTACTAGCTTCGCTCAAATCCTGATTTTTTTTCCGGAATTTAGAGAAGCATCACTCTTGAAATATTGCATTTTCTAGAAAGTATCTTTCAGTGAAATTTATTTATTTATTTAGAAATTGAACCTTTTGTGCATGAAGCACAAAATGTACAAAGGCGGACTCAATGCATTAGGCATTCTGTACCAGTCAACCAAGGGTGGTGAAGAGATAATATGGCAGGTGCATTGTTTAATAATAAAAATAAAACCAGTTATTATATAACATACTAAAATAGGTAAAATACACGTGCTTACACATATATTGCATATAATATTATTTATAAAAAAATAAAATATGAAGTAACAGAAAAGAAGAAAGTAAAGAAAAATAAATCCGCAATATCCGCTTAATGCAAACTGACTTGTAGCTGTCCTGATCTCGAGAGGAAGCCCGTTCCAGAGAAAAATGGACTGAATATTGAAGGAAGAGTGAACAAAATCTGTATCTAGTATGAGAAGGACAGAGCAAGAGGAGATTATTGGAAGAACGCAGATTCCAAGCATGTGAAGAAATAGATATTGAAATTTAGATGTAAGATAGGAAGGAGGGGAAATTCGTATTCATTTCAGTATTTTAGCTCCAACAAAAGAAAAAAATATATGAGCGCTTAAGTACCAACAGCAGTCACAGCGAACCATTGCGCAAGAAACAGTTTGTCATAGAGTATACTGTATAAAGTAAGCGAGATAGGACGATGCGACAAGTTATACAATGCTATCTTCTACTTCAACATTGACACAAAAATAGCTATTGCGCAGGGTCTTGCAGCCAACTTCAGAAACACAAAGATCCGCTGTGACTACTGTACTACAACTATTACTTCGGCATTTTAAAACGTAAAAAACATAAACATAAAACGGAACCCTATTACTAAGACTCCGCGGTCCGTCTGTCTATCTGTCTGTCACCAGGCTGTATCTCAAGAACCGTGATAGCTAGACAGTTGAAATTTTCACAAATGATGTATTTCTGTTGCCGCTATAACAACAAATACTAAAAACAGAATAAAATAAATATTTATTGGGGCTCCCATACAAAAAACTTGTTTTTTTGCCGATTTTTTTGCGATAGTGGTACGGAACCCTTCGTGCGCAAATCCTCGAGAGTCGCACTTGGCCCGTTTTTATTGTTACACTGGGACGTAAGACTAAATAAGACCAGCTTATTTTTGCGAATTTCGTAGATTAGAATCTAGTAAAATTTCGAAAGGAAAACAGGGACGTAAGATCAAATGTTTTTCATGAAAACAGCGGGCTTGGCTGAACATTATCTACGCTTTTCCTTGCTTACATAAAGTAGATCTCCTAATTCAACGTAAAAGCGTAAAAACGTAGTATGAATCATTCATCGTTACATATAAAAAGTTTGTTTACAAATAAGATTCAAAGTAAGCTCCATGTTTATTCTACCGTGCGAACACCGGATACAAAGTTTCAGAAAAACTTCGTCATATTTTACGTAAGTCTATTTTTTCATTTATCATTTTGACATGAAGCTAGTTCAAATTCATTGTTCGGTATGTCAATAATGCTCTATTAGTTATCATTCAATTTCATATCCAATGTTCAAGATCTTATTGTGGACTTATCTACGTACACAAAGTACCTACTCAGTTACAATCGACAACCCGCAGCGGACGCACGCTTATCGTAGCAAAACACATCGGAATTGTCGTAACGTGCATGTGATTAAAAACCATAAGTAAAAGTTTGAATTTGGAGTGTATTTTTTTTTAATAGTGTGGGACTAAAGTGCCGCCTTTTTTACTAACCGACTGAATTTTATAGTCGATCGATTTTGAAAAATTTTGGACGAAAACTTGAAAGGTGAGTTTGTTGTTTTTTTCGTTGATTTTGTTTAGGTATTTGATAAATAATAAGTGTTAATGACTTAAAAATAGGTGTAATTAATACGTGCCAGATAGCAACCACCTGAATCACAGTTTACCTAAAAAGATAAAAGTTTGAATGACCAAAAATTACTTAGATTAGGAATTATTTACTTACACACGGGGTCTCATTGCTAAGAGAGAATATTTGGTTCAAATAAATCTCACTAGATGGCGCGACATGTACACAAAAAACAATAAAATGTGTGTAAAATTAACATTTTCTGGAATTGAACATAAAAATTGTATGTTCTTGTTTAATCAACTCTCCTAAGTACAAAATTATGGAATATTGGGCTCTTAATTCACATTTCAAAGATTATTTGAACGGATCATTTAAAATTGTTCCCAGTAGATGGCGCATTTTTAAATTACTGAGGCATTCCACTCGATTGTTAAAATTTGCATTGTAACGCTTTTAGTTGCAAAAAAAACTGTAAAAACGTGCAAAAAAATACTATAAAACGAACCTTCACTGTATTTAAAGAACAAAATATTCACGAACCTAGTAAACCCTTTTACTTGCAAGCCGCTGCTAACACCATCTATTGCCGTGAAACGGGATCGAACGCGATTGATGTCCTTACAAAAATAAGAAGATTAAGCAGATGAAAAACGCTAGTTACGTCGGCACGGTTTCTTTGTATGGGATGAGGCATCTGTATGCTAGTATTATATTATCTGTGCTTACACTATCTGGGCCAATACGAAGTATTTTTTTCTAATCTCGGGCAGGTTTTTGAAGGCGTGTTTATGTTATCAATTTATCAGCAAATGTTTTTGTAAACGCTTGAAGTAAAATGTTTTTGATAAAAAAGTACAAAAAGACTGTCTTTATAAACTGTCAAAATTTAGTTTCTTATGTCACATATTTTGTGATCTAAGGGATTCAAATCACAAAATATGTGACTAAAATAAATATTAAATAAATATTTTGTGATTTAAATCCCTTAGATCACAAAATATGTGACATAAGAAACTATGCATTAGGATAATAGGTAATAGTTATGACTAAATAGAAAAAAAAACATACCTATCATTGTATTATAAAATAAATCCTGCGTAGTCTCTGTTATTAATTTACTACTATCTCTGATAAGCATTCTTTTGTATCTGATTAGCAATTTTACGCAAATTGCCAAGTAACAAAACTTATCAATGGACTAAATTGCATATATCCACCATAAAAAATTTAAAATATTCATAAGTTTTACCTAGGCTATTTAATAATGCGATTATAAAAGTGTCACACTACCATCTAGATGTCAACTAGTTCTGTTTTTTTTTATTGATAGGTCCGCGTTTGACAATAATCTTTTAATAAGTAAGTACCTATTCATTTGAAAGCCACGTGCGCGGCAATAGTTTTTTTTTTTATATCCTGTAGGCTCGCGCTTGACTACAATCTCACCTGATGGTAAGCGATGATGTGGTCGACGGTGAAACACGCTTGCCTAGAAATAACCAATTCACTCTTGACTTAAAGACCCCTAGATTGTAGCTATCGGGAAACACAGACTCCGGCAGGGAATTCCACTCCTTAGCTGTACGCATAATGAAAGTGTTCCCAAAACCTTTGTGCGTATGGGTGGGATGGGATGTCTATCATGTATCGATGGCGCATCGCCGTACGTCTGGTAGGCCGATGATGAAACGGGCTAGGTGGAATTATATCGTGCAATTCCATCGCACACTCCCCGAAATGTAACCGATAAAAAACCGACAGGCTGGCGACGATGTTCAAGACCTTGGAGCTTTGACTTGACCAGCGCCTCATCGCCGATGAGCCTCTTGGCTCGCTTTTCGATCGACTCTAGTGCGTCAAGCTGGTATTTGGCAGATCCGTCCCAAATGTTTTTATAATAATATTATGTGACAATTAATGTCGTTGGTTGCATATTTGTTACGCTTTGTTAATCTTATGTTTTATTGTAGTTTTACGCAAATTGCCAAATAAAAAAACTAATGGACTAAAGTGCATATTTCTGCCATAAAAAATAAAAATATTTATCAATTTACATATTTTGTTACGAGTATGTGTTAATAAAGCGATTTTAAAATTGTCACACATCATCTAGATATCATCTAATTCAGACTTTTTATTGTTATTTGGAAATAGTTTTGTAAAATGTTTTATATTATGTGGAAAATGTCGTTGTTTGCATATTTGTTTTGCTTTGTTGCTCTTATTTTAAGTATTACTGTAATGTGCAGTCAAAGTCAAAGTCAAATATATTTATTCAACCAGGCCAATAAACGGCATTTTTGAACGTCAAATAAATTAAAATTTACAAGTTATAAAATTGATTCTACCGTGCATTCGGCAAGTAGATTGTTATGGTCGTTTATTTTCCCAAATAATAAAATAAAATACCAACTGATGGTAATGGATGAAGTGCTCGACGATGGAGCGCGGTTGCCAAGAACCTATTCACAATATATAACAAGGGAAACACAGACAACTACAGGGAAATCGTGAAAAATCGGCCAAGTGCGGGTCGGACTCGCGCACCATGGACGTTCCGTACCATTATCGCAAAATATCACGGTTGTTGTATGGGAGCCCCACATAAATATTTATTTTATTGTTTTTAGTATTTGTTGCTATAGCGGCAACAGAAATACATCATCCATCTGTGACGTATTTCTGTTTATTTTATTTTTGTAGAATAATATTTAAAAATATAAAAATATGTAAATACAATGAATAAATGGATTAATAATAATAATTCATTTATTTTCAGACCGAGTAGTCCATAATATTGCATTCATAAGCATTACATAAAAAACCGGCCAAGTGCGAGTCGGACTCGCGCACGAAGGGTTCCGTACTTGGTAAATTGCGGTTTACGATTTATGACGTATTAAAAAAAAAACTACTGACTAGATCTCGTTCAAACCAATTTTCGCTGGCAGTTTACATAGTAATGTACATCATATATTTTTTTTAGTTTTATCATTCTCTTATTTTAGAAGTTACAGGGGGGGGGTCACACATTTTACCACTTTGGAAGAGTCTCTCGCGCAAACTATTCAGTTTAGAAACAAATGATATTAGAAACCTCTATATCATTTTTGAAGACCTATCCATAGATACCCCACACGTATAGGTTTGATGAAAAAAAATATTTTTAGTTTTAGTTTCAAGTATGGGAACCCCCAAAATTTATTGTTTTATTTTTGTGTGAAAATCTTAATGCGGTTCACAGAATACATCTATTCACCAATTTTCACCAGCATAGTTCTTATAGTTTCGGAAAAAAGTGGCTGTGACATACGGACGGACAGACAGACAGACAGACAGACAGACAGACAGACAGACAGACATGACGAATCTATAAAGGTTCCGTTTTTTGCCATTCGGCTACGGAACCCTAAAAATGATCCATTCGAAAATTAAAATAACATAAATTCATTATGTGTGTGAGCAGTGGCCCAGTGGGTATTGGTCACAACTTACAAGTTGTAGGTCGTGGGTTCGAGCCCAGGCAGGCGTTTTACTTTATGTAAATTATTTCATCACTTCTGCTCTCAAAACGGTGAAGGAAAACATCGTGAGGAAACGAAAAATCGAAGACACGTGACATCCACCAACCCGCACTGGGCCTGCGTGGTGGATTACGGCCTATTCCCTCTCACAGAGAGGAGGCCTGTGTCCCAGCATTGGGAACATTAATAGGCTGATGATGTGATGTGATGGTGATGTCATTAATTAGCATTAGACTATATAAAAAACACTGAAATCATTAAAATTAAATCCATCAAAGCTAAAATTTAACTGTCAGCAACACTGTCATACTAATACTAAACCAAAGACCTTATACTTCTTGTAGTAAGAAATACATATAAGGTCTTTGTACTAAACATGTCAGTAAAAATTAAAAATATAAATGTCAGAGTTACAAAAATTTATAAAATAAAGAAATAAAATTGTAATTAATTAATTAAAAATGCCAATAAATAAAAATATATTCAACGGTCTGAAAGTTAGGTGGACATGGACAATTTTTCAAAGACCGATGCTTTTCAGTCACGCAAGACATTTTAACTTTGTCCCTTGGGATTTGATAATCTTAAAACGAATTAACTAAGGTAGAGTGAGCTCTTTCAAGAAAATTACTTTCAAGTATATAGCAAACTACCTTCTGCCTACGGCTTCGTCTTTGGGAGAAGTATCTTATTATCCCAAGGGCATAAAACTTGGGATGAAAAATATCGTATGTCCTAATCCGTGATTATAGGCTATCTGTGTGCCAAATATCTTCTGGTCAGCGATTTAGACATGAAAACGAAACAGCAGACAATATTGCATGTATAATAGTACCAAAGGATTTAGATGAACTATATAGTTATGTAAGGAAAGTAGCGTTCTGTTGTATCTGCTTACCACCATCGGCAAAAAGCCGTGAGTTTATTTACGAATATTTGTGCTACGGTAAAGAGCTCTTTAGTTTAACATTTATGTTAGTCTATCAAAAAAATATTACCTAATTCTAAAATTTTCATTTTTGAATTGTTGCAACCAAGTATCCTTTTTTGGGATTCCGTACCC
Source organism: Orthosia gothica (assembly GCA_949775005.1). Lineage (NCBI taxonomy): Eukaryota > Metazoa > Arthropoda > Insecta > Lepidoptera > Noctuidae > Orthosia > Orthosia gothica. The sequence continues at coordinate 20,224,909 of OX459054.1, read as the reverse complement.
GAAGTGTGGAAACGGAGCCCTATTGCTGACACTCACGTGACCGTCTGTCTCTCGTCTGTCATGTCACACAATTTTGTTCTGAAAGAAAGAAAAATTGTTTATTTGCGCCACGCACGACGAGATTTTTTTAACTTCCTATTTGCCTATGAACCTGAAATTTGGTGATAATGTTTATTAAATCAGAATCCACGGACACACCTCCAATCTTTAAAACCCAATATAACCCCCAGCCTTATTGCTTAAGTGAGTTCGGCAGGACAATGGGCATGACTCCATGAAAGAGTCTGACAAATTCTCTTTAAACTTGTTCGGTATTGCTAAAAATTATTGGACGCTTTCATGAATACGTATATTTTACTAAGAAATAACAACACTGATAAACCATATATTTTACTTTGGTACGGAACCCTACATTTGTGAAATCCGACATGCACTTGGCGGGTTTTTTTTAATTAAATTTTAGAAATATGATGCAACATTTATCTAGATGATGTTGAACTATGCGTCATTTTTACGGTTACTATTATTGTGATCCTAATTCTGCCGAATATTTTTTGGACTCTGATATTTGATGACTAACGATTATTCGAAACTTGTAATCATTGAATCAGTTGTGAAACACCTGCGTGTCGACTATTTTTTATGTAGTTAGATTGTCTAACTGTAATCTTTTTAAATAATTACGAACTTTGACTTGCAAACTTGGTGATCAATGCTCATACGTTCTCTGTACGAGAAGAGGCCTTCGCCCTGCAGTGGGCCACTTACAGGCTGGTATTCTATTATGATATTATTTTGACTTTATGGCTTAAATGCCCTAGATATCGCTGAGGCCGTCCACAGAAGTCCTCCATCGCGATCGGTCTTGAGCTTCACGCTTCTCCTCTCTCCACGTCATTCGGTGTAATTTTAAATTCAGCAAATAAACTTGAAAATTGTTGTTAGCGTGCCAACCAGTTTTCTCGTTTTTTTGTATTAGGTACTGTATTTGAAGGGCTATCATTTGAAGACCTTTGATAGTCGTTACGAGTAGTTAGAAGCTTTAGATCTGACACTAGTTTTGCCAAGGGGTATGGTGTTACCTAGTTACTGGGTTGTGGAGGTCAGATAGGCAGTCGCTCCATGTAAAACACTGGTACTTAACTGAATTCGGTAAGACTGGAAGCCGACCCCAACAAATAATTGGGCAAGGGCTAGGCAGATGATGAGGTACGCTGATGAAATTGAAAAAAATCTCATCTTAATATAGAAAGGAAACATGACGTACCATAAACAAACTTTATATACAACTGCGTATAAAATGGGGAAAGGGCAAAAAGGATTCATTGAGCGTCAAAAAAATCGTTCACATCTTTATCAAAGGGAAAATTGCCCAGAACGCTGACAGCATTGCCACGTTGGATAGTAATGCTGATTTTCTGGTGTAAGAAAAGCCCAGCCCTATGGTCATGTGAAGAGTCGACTAACTTTTTACTCATGTCTCAAAAATCTCCATGAGCATTGAACCACAACCCGTGTACTCAGAGCCGGGCCAAATACATGCTTTGCTTTAATTAAAATACAATTTCCAAAATACTATCTCGCATAAAAAAATACGAAATAAAAAAATATTTGTAATTCGTGTATTTGAAATATAAAATCCAAAATACAGTATTTTAACTATTTTTATTAAAACAAAAACGAATTACAAATACAGTCGACCATCCACCGTGACATTCGTAATAATAAACTTAATTAATGCACAGAAGTTTTGTGAAAATAACCGTTTGAAATATAAATGACAATTGACAAGAAACATGACAATTTGACGTACGCGTTCGCCATTTTGCTTATAACGAGGGCTATTTTCTGCAGAACGCACCCATTAATAAGATTGCTGAATGTATTTATGTTCGGGTACAATTTAAATGCTCACCAAAATATTTTTTAGACCCTAAGACCAAGTAAAATATATTTACTTCATAAAAATTAAACCCACTCTATACCGAGGTGCGTTTAATAAATATACACTCATCAGAATAATTGTACGTTATTTATTTATATTCTTTTTATTTGCTTACCAAAATGGATAAATGCTCACCAAATATTGTAAATAGCTTTAGTGTAATTATAGGTATAGTGATAATTATTATTATATTTTATTTTTCTTCAATATATTTATAAATCGAAATAAAAACCGGCCAAGTGCGTGTCGGACTCGCGCACGTAGGGTTCCGTATCTATCACTATCGGAAAAAACGGCAAAAATATCACGTTTGTATGGGAGCCCCGCTTAAATATTTATTTTATTCTGTGTTTAGTTATTTTTTGTTATAGCGGCAACAGAAATACATAATCTGTGAAAATTTCAACTGTCTAGCGATCACGGTTCATGAGATACAACCTGGTGACAGACAGACAGACAGACGGACCGCGGAGTCTTAGTAATAGGGTCCCGTTTTTACCCTTTGGGTACGGAACCCTTAAAAATAATGCAAAAGTAAACATTATTCCAGCCTGTTCCAAAGTACTAAGTTACTGGTAAAGTATACGTACATATTACCTTAGTCTACAATACAACAATTACTCTCATAATTATAAAACAATAACCTAGTACTTTAGAAATCGAATGTACTCGTGCGCAGACACATCCACTCCTGTCGCTCAGCGTTCTTTTTACGTGAAGGGACGTATATTAAGGGTAGACCGGATGCGAAAATGTGCAATTCCTCTTGTCCGTTCTTCTCCACGTAGGTATTTCCGAACGGATGGCAGAATCTGATCATGATGCAGCCTTTGTTGTCCCCCCAGCGACGCTCTGAGCCTAGGTTCGACCCCATAGGGAGTAGCCCTCAGCGTGGTCGCTTAGGTTAAGCATTTTGTGCCTGGCTAGAGCCTAATTTAGTCTCCACATGTAAGCCCGGCTAAACAGTACAAAAATCTATAGATTTAACTGTGAGACGCAAATTACTAAAACAAAAGCGTAGAATTCCTTAGGTATGTATGAGTTACAAACTAACGTGATCGTGGGTACGTCTCAACTGCTTGTCCGGTCGCTGACAACTGCTCATGACATTAACGATGTTTATTGAAAGTTCCGGTGTTTAACTGGAGTTATTGGAAGAAAGGTTGAAGGTCTGCATGCATTTCTTTGTAGGTGTGTTATTCTACCAAAATATTAACCATTGTAATTAGGTTTAAGCCTTGAACAAATAAATATTGTTTATTATTGTTTGTTTATTATACAATTGCTTTCTAACTGATTTAATTATTTTCTTATCACTGCATGGACATGAAAAGACTTTGACTTACTCGTACGTATTTTTAATTTATTTCTCTGAATCAAGAATTGCAGTTGAGAACTTGCCAAGTACAACTTTAATGGTAAAGGATGACGTTTTTTTATGTTTCACAATTTGGAAACCGGTTATAAGAATAAGAAAAATAAGGAATATAGAGGAGTTGTATACCTTTCTATCTGTAGGTAGGATCTTGGTTACTTAAGTAAGTATAAATACCTACTTAGTTTTACCTGGCGTATAAAATAACAATACACAGGGCATGCCCCAATTTTTACAAAGCCTTTATAAATATCCGGCACGTTTTTCTTATGATTATCCTCAACCCAAGTCCTCAATGCCAAACAATAGCATTGTTTTCGGTTTCTCCTTTTGATTGTCGGATTTTATTACGTTGAGAAAATTTCAAAAGAAACCTGAATTCTTCTCGTTTTTTTCTTGATATTTTGCAGGGGAAATGGAAACGCCGGGAGGGGACGCCCTAGAAAGACAAACATAGACCTTATTGGTGTAGTTCTTCAGAAAGGCCAAGTGCGCAGCATAACCGGCTTGTGTGTATGACTAGATGTATGAATGTGAGTGATCAAAGGAAGTATGTAAGGATTGTAGCAGGGGGCTCTCTGTAGTTTCTGCCTACCTCCATGGCAAAAAAGAGTTACGAACTTAAACTCAAAACGTGTAAAGGTCTATCCACACATATCAAGGCTGTGCCCGAGACGTAGGCGGACCGTGCCCCGTCTGGGGTTTAAAAAAATATCGGTGTGTACATTTTATATGAACTCGTTCACACACGACGTTCGGAATAAGCACATATAACAAGTAATAGCTATCATCTGTTTCGTTCTGTCGAATAGTTCTTGAATCAAGTAGGAGTGCATAACTATAAAAGTAGAGTATTTGACACGGAGCGATATCGTACGACCTCAACAAGCCAATTACTGGGCGATACTTCAGTGAATCAGTGCTGGAGGTCGGAGTCGGAGGAGCGACGTATTAAATAATATTGTAACAGAACAATGTAAGCGTAAGGATTATGAGTATGTGATATCTCCGTAAAAGTACCTTTAGGGCCAAGCCCTTCTATATTTTTACGCTTTGGCCCACGCGCATTCTTTATCAATGAAAATAATCCGTTGCTTTAGATAACCGGCCCAAAAATAGTCAGTATCTATAATAGACGTGTGCGCCGCGCAGGCGCGCCGCCGCCGCCGACATTTTTGCCACGCCGCCGCCGCCGATTTTCGTATCGGCGTAAAATCGGCGTGAGGTGTTTTAGAACTTAGTTTTAAGAAACGCTACAACATAACTCAGTCTTCACTTCTAAACTGATTTTCTGAATTATCAGTATTATATTAAGACGAGAAGAGAATTCTTACCTACATAAGAACCATACAGAGATATTGGAAATATTATCCCAGTGAGGGTAAAAAGAAAAACAACCATTAGTTTTCTTTTATTTCTCTTGACCCACTACATCTATGTCATCATCGGTGCTATGTATTAAATCTGCATCGCCTTCTCGCTGGCACAGTACTTTGGCGATGCTGCAAAGTTTAAGCAGCAAGTGCAAACGAAACACAGTCAACGCCTTGTTTGCAAAATATTACATGTCAGAACTTAAATTTGATGATCAGGAATGGGCGCTCACTGAAGATTTGACTAGGTTTTTGGAAAAATTTAAAACAATTATGAAAGTTTTATGCACGCAGACAAATTGCTTTTTTATATTTTATAGGGTCGCGCTTGACCACTATCTCAACTGATGGTAAGCGATGATGTGGTCGACGATGCGGCACGCTTACCTAGAAGAAACCTATTCACTCTTACTTAAAGACGGGATGTCCACCATGTACCGATGACGCATCGCCGAACGTCTTGTAGTCCGATGATGGTACGGGCTATGTGGAATTAGTTCATGCAATTCCAATGCACACTCCCCGAAATGTAACTGATATAAAACCGACAGGCTGGCAACTCGGCGTCGATGTTCAAGGCTCTGGAGCCTAGACTCGACCAGTATCTCATTACCGATAAGCCTCTTGGCCCGTTTTTCAATCGATTCAAGTGCATCCAGCTGGTTCTTGGCTGATCCAAGTTGAGCAACTGTTCTGGCATGAAGTACCGTACCGTCTCACCTTTGCAAGGATCCATAACTTTTTGGCATTCAGCATAGCTTTTGACTCAATGAATCGACCAAAATTGAAGGTCGATGTTATCGTATCGCCAAGAATGCTCAAGATGGTCCTTTAGCGTCACGGTCACTCCTCAAAAAGAAGGAATCGGGTGGAATTGGCTCCTTTTGGCGGAAAAAAAAAGACTCAGGGGTCTTAGCAGCATTGAACCTGACCAGATTGACAACGCCCCATTCGGAGACTGCCTTCAAGGACAGATTCAAGCGCCCAACCATGGCTTCCCGTAGATACCGGATCTGGGCCCAGTAGCGCGCTCGTCTCTCAGCAACCGCGCTGTCGTCTGTCTACCCAAAGGTTTTAGCAGATGTGCAGAATGTTGCTGAGAGTACCGACTCCTTAGGGACCCCGGCGTTGATATCCAGTTGGTCAGCCGAGCGGCCATCAATATTCGTATAGACCGGTTCCTCAGGAAGTCTGCAATCCAATCGCTCCGACAACTGGGCAGACCGAATGAAGTTAGCTTACAAATAAGGCTTTTGTGCTGGACCCTGTCAATAGCCTTCGAGATGCTCGATAAACTTCGCATTAGTGTCTGAAACTTTGAATGATGATGGAAAGTTAGTATTGTTACAGATGAAAATAAATATGGCAGCAATGCTCAATCATAGATTCCCAGTTACCGTTGTTGTAGCAGCTGCTTTGCTAGATTGCCGATTTACCAAATTACAATTTTTACAACCATACGACAAGAGTAGATTTTTAGTCAGCTGTATATAGTGCCAGCGAGTAAACTTGAGACTCAAGCCAGCTTCCCCAATACTTCAAATGCAGGTGACAAAAATACTAGTTCTTTTTTTACAAAACTAGTTGAAAAACATGCGTCTGTATTTGAAGATTTTTTTGCAAAAGAATGCCGAAAATACTTAGTTTCTTGTGCTGTCAGTGATTTAAGACATGGAAAAGTTATTAAATACTGGCAAGATAGGCGAGCAGCATTTCCGTTGTTATACAAATTAGTGAAGGCTGGCCTGCTACAAGCACGCCTAGCGAACGGGTGTTTTCTGTTGCCGGTTTGACGGTGACGGCAAACGAAAAAATAATAATAATGGAAAATTAAAACGACTTTTTTTGCTGTTACTGTCTATTGTTGATTAAAATGACTGATACATATTAGCTTTTTTTTTAAATTGGCGTGTTTTTTTAAACTGTACCTGATTATAAAATAAAAAGAATTCGATTCAATCTAGACACTTTTATTAAGATTCTCCGCGCCGAATTCACGCCGAAAACACGCCGCCGCCGACTTTTTGACCGGCGCCCGCCGCCGATGATTTTTTCATCGGCGCACACGTCTAATCTATAATGTATCTAGGGGTCAACTAATGCTAGCGATATCTAGAATTAATAAATTAAGATCTAGAAAATATTCTGTTTTCTAGGAACTAGCTCAACAGATTTAATTTTAAATGACACGCATGCACCATTGTTAGTATAATACAATTTCGTTAAAACTCTATTCAGATAAATATATAACCTCATTTAATTACAAACTTTTTTCAGTCCAACAACAAAAATAGTTACGTACTGGCCATTCCTCATGAAAAATGCCATAAAATATTTTACAATGCATGTCCTCGAAAAGACCGGTTTTCCAAGCATCCAAACTGTGCGGAAAGTGTCACTTTTTTTCACTAGTGCTTTTTACTTTCCTGTATTTTTTTAATTTTTAACTCCAACGTCAGCCCGACGCATAGAGTTTTTATTATTTGAGAAAAGTTTTAAAAATTAGTTATGTACAGATTATCATTCATATAAAAGGTAAAATAAAACTAATACTTCATTTTAGGCGTTTTAAATTAATAAACATGTAGATTTTGATCAATAAATTAATTTAAAATATTCATTAAATATGTTTGGCAGAACGTATATTGTGCTCGTGCCTTATTGCGTTACGATGTGACAGCTATTTGCACATGCGCAGTAGATATGCCTGAGGAACTATTAGTTAATCTGTGGATATGCTGAACGCGCTTGAATAAGCCCGCCATTTTATTAATTTCATTTTATATATTTTTTATTTCCTCGCACAATGCATAGTAAAATGTTGTATGATACACGTACGTAAGATGATTTCCGACTCGTGTCGATTTATCCACTCACTCGCTTCGCTCGCTCGTGAATAAAAATGCCACTCATCGGAAATCACCTACCTTCCGCACTTGTATCATAAATAACTATTCTTTTTAGTTGATTTGTTTTTCATGACCACACATGGCTTTTGTTTTTTTTGAGCTAAAGCAGCCAGTAGTTACCTATTTTTTATAAACTGTCATCCTACCACAGATCCAACAAAAAGGTGAGTTCAGAATACAAACCTACCTATTCTTTTTTATTGTGTCTCACATTGTCTCAGTAGGTACAATATAAAATTAAGGTAGATCTAATAACTAATTAAAATTACCTATTGTTGATGACAGAAATTAAGAATTGCACCATAATAAACACATTTTGCATTTTAGTTTATCTAGCTATAAACAGTTCTGTCTATTTTACAAGCCACTTGGCGTCCATTAAATGTCAGAAAGTGAATCAATCACAACACAATTGGTTGTTAAAGAAATAAAGTCGAATGAGACATATCCTCGTGTGCGACAAATTGCCAGTCATATGTCAATCAATTATGTTTGTAACGATCAATCAAACGTTTATCTAACTGTGAAGATTTAGGTAAAAAGCTTCAGTTTCTTAAGATGAAGAATACACTCGTCGTGTATTCTTCATCGAAGGTGAAAAGACATGCATTCGACCTTCAAATTATCGAATCTGATCTTTTTTTTTATTTGGAAAGAATTGTGTGCGTTGTGGAGATAAGGGTCAATTTATATGCACATTTTTCGAAATATGGTCAGAGTTGCGTCAATATGGCCTAGGAATTAAAACACATATGAAATTTAAAAAAAAATACCTGTTTATTGCAGGAATTCAGTTAGTGCCTATATTTTTAATTAAAGTACTTACCTTGTGAAAAGCCAAAAAGTCGTTAATTAGTTTTTGCTACCCAAGACAATAATTAATGAAAATATTTCTTTACTCGACAAATAATTCAGTGGCGGTGTAGACTGCCTTAATCTTATTAAAAACTCAATAGATAATATTGGCAAGTATATTTAATATTACGAAGACGTTGTAAAATTGAATAGCAGGGCTGTTCTTTAAGTCATCATGTCGTGTCTTCAAGTAATTGCCATTCATTTCTTTATTGGTGAGGCAGGGCTAAAAGGCCTGATCACTCTAAAAGATTGCAATACGGGACCAAAGTGATATGACCAAATTAAAACATATAGCTAGAGCTACCCATATATATATTTACTTGTATGTAATCTGTGTATGACAGATTGTCAAATACAAGATAGACATATCTTGGTCTATTTTGATATCAGTCTGTTTTCCGATATTTTATTGTTTCTGAAGGACAAATCTCTTATTTTTAGAACGGTGCTAACGGGAACTGCGGTTTTAGTGTTAATAATTTATAAAAATATTGCTAATAATTTGCCGCCATTTATTGACATTGATTTTAACTGAGCCCAGATTGCATGGAATTAGTAAGTAGGGTATGTTTTCATATTTCAGATTGTAACTTGATTTTACTCGTTCGTTCGTTTACTGGAATAGGTCTTCGTGATAACCTTTAGAACCTCAGTAAATTGTGAAATAATTGTTTATTTTATCATGTTGGTTAATCAACAGCTGTTTTACTATGTTTTCGTTTAATCCAACACCTGCGTCCCAGGATTAAAAACTATCGCGTAAGCTACCTGAGTATAAATGTCTACATTGTAATTAAAAAGATAAACCGATACTAATGAGGGTTACCGCGTTTGTATTGCCGCTAGGGGCGCTGGTGGAGAGTGAGGTCTTTTAATGTCAATTTCATCGTTTTTTAGCTTTTAGCGCGAGTTTATTTACTACTTTTTAGGGTTCCGTACCACGAAAGGAAAAAACCGAACCCTTACAGGATCACTTTGTTGTCCGTCTGTCTGGCAAGACCCTTTTTCTCAGGAACGCGTGTAGGTATCAAGCTGAAATTTATATCAAAAAGTCAGGTCTACTGTCCCTTAAAGCTGTGAAAAATCAAAAGATACAGCCGTTTATGCCGCAAATTTCCACAAATTTTCGAAACTCGCAAGGGAATCAAAACCTACAAGGTACTTCCCGTGAACTCAGAATCTTGAAATTTGGCACGGTGGTCTTATAGCACAGATAAAGGAATAATTGCGAAAAACGTAAATTTTTAGTTACATCATAAGATAAAAATATATTTAATAATTTTTAACTTACTACCCCTTTCCTCATGAACGCGTATAGGTATTAAATTGAAATTCATATCAAATACTCAGGTCTATAATAACTTTAAGCTGAGGTTTGTACGGAACCCTCGGGGCGCGAGACCGACTCGCACTTGGCTGGTTTTTTTATTGTTGTGAATATTTTCGACATATGCCAGATTAAGATGTTCCAGGTTGTACCAACCACTGCTTTCATATAGTTTTATATTTCGGAAAAATGGAAGTATCCTTCTTTTTTTTCGAAAAAAGGGGCTGCGCTAAACTGCAGGCTGCACCTTACTTGATTTTATATTTAAGTAATTGCACTTCTACTCACTTTATATATTTTATCGGCATTAGAATTGATTTTTATTCAAACTTTGCTTCCGTTTACGTATTGAGCACCTTACTCGCCAGTGGCGCCAACTGGTGAGCTCAAAAACGGTAGCCCTCATTGATTATGATGTTTTATTTTAACTAAGATTGGCAATTATTTTTAGTTTTCTCCAAATTTACGTTACGTTAACAACTGCTTAGCATGTTGTCCTAGGATGAGATACCACAAAAAAACAGGTTAAGAAAGAAAGAAAAATTGTTAATTTGCGCCAGGCACGACGCATACCATAAAAATAACAAAAAATCTTAAATACAATCATTACAATGTATGCGTCACAACTACGCAAAACGGTCATCGCTCAGCATAATGCTGGGACTCATGTGCGAGACAAGCCACAGCGCTGGTTTTCAGCGATAGCCGGTGTCGACTGGGTGACTCCGAACCAATGAAACCTTAGTGGCAAGTGACGGAGCGAACAGTTTTATTTATGAATAAAAAACAAATGAATGAGTAAACAGTAATAGGTAAATGAGCGTATGAAAGTTAAGCATTTTTGGGCATTTACCATTAGGATCTATTCAGTAGCAGACTGGAGTCCAATCCAGTATACAAAACTGACTGAGGGTCATGTCATATTAAATTAGCAACCGAAACGCCGTAGACCTGGGTACCGAAAAAAAAACAAATTGGATAATTTCACATAGCTAACTATGCCATTAACGACCAATGACCACGTAGTCAGCTGTAACATTTGAAATTAAAAGTAAAAAATTATTTATTTATATTTTTCGTCGTATTCATAACGAGAGCAGTGGTGGCCCAGTGGTATCGGCCGCGACTTAAAAGTTGTAGGTCGTGGGTTCGAGCCCAGGCAGGCGCTTTACTTTGTGTAAATTATTTCATCACCACTGCTCTCAAAACGGTGAAGGAAAACATCGTGAGGAAACCGGCATGTCCTAGAACCAAAAAATCGAAGACATGTGACATCCACCAACCCGCACTGGGCCCGCGTGTTGGATTACGGCCCATTCCCTCTCACAGAGAGGAGGCCTGTGTCCCAGCAGTGGGAACATTAATAGGCTGATGATGTTATGTGATGTGATTCATAACGTTTAACCTTGATAAGCTTATCTACTAGTACTTACCGTATTTTCTAGCTTGTCCCTTACACGTCTTATTGGATTAGTAAACAACAAAGACATCCGTGACAAATAAAAACAATATACACAGACAGGAAAATTATTCCGTTAATCATTAAGGCCCTTCGAGCATTAAGTCACTGAACTCATTGGCTTCTCTTAGATGGCTTAGCGGACGAACCTTGATCGGATTCTTTTTATTTGACTACGGAACCAGCTAAGGTAGTCATGTCCAACTAAAACAGTTATAATAATATATATAGTGGGTGATTAATGGTAGAGCATGCCCTACAAAAAATTGTGTCCTTGTTCTCGAAAAATATAGAAGATACATTTTTACCGTGGCTTATCCTACAGGGACCCTGTATTTTGCCTGCCTATGATACAAAGAAATTTTTGTTTTGACACAGCAGTAATGCAGTTTTTAACAGTGCAAAACTATCGAAGTATGATCTACTTTCAGAAATTACTTTCAGCAAACCTTTTTTACCATTTACTATTCCCAAGATTGAAATATTATGACACAACAAAAATAAGAAGTAGGTAAGTAAATTAATTATTATTATCAGTGAAATTGAAAATTTATCGGCTGTTTAAAACTGCAAGGTTGTAACTAACTTACTTTAATGAATGCATTATATGTCTCCTACGTATTTTAACTAATGTAAAAGTAAAAAATATGCAAAAACTAACAGTCAATTCATGCAGTTACATAATGATTAGAAACCTTGGAAACATGTTCTACATATTGGTATACAGTTAAGGTCATTATAGGGTCATCGAATTACTAAACATTAATATATGCGTTTTCGTCACTGTCATATTGCGTAAGTCAGGCAAAATTTTGTTAGTTTTATCTTTCAGGAAATTCTCGGTATGGTCATTTGATGAGGAGGTATGAAACATATATTAAAAGACTTAGGAATATAAATGTGGATGGATGGATAGGAAGAGGAAAGCCAAAGGTTTTTTTTTTTATTACTTTAAATTTTTTTTTTTTTTATTACTTTTAAATTTTAATTTTAATTTATGTGACGTTCAAAAGTGCCGTTTATTAGCCTAATTGAATAAATATATTTGACTTTGACTTTGAAAGAAAAGATGGATGGACTGTGTGAGGAGTGATATGAAAGAAAAGGGAGTCAGTGATAGCGTGACGGGGCACAGGACGGTATGGAAGAAGAAAACGTGTTGCGCCGACCCCAAGTAGCATGGAACAAGGATAGGAAGGTGATGATGACGATGGGTCTGAAAGGAGCCATATTGCTGTCAATCACTTGTCTATCTGCTTGTCTGTCTGTCTGTCTGTCCGTCGTCTGTCACAGGGTTTTTACAGCCAAACGGTGGGAGCTACAGTCTTTAAATTTTCATAGTCTATGTATCTTGTACGCCCAGAGCCAAACAATTTTTTTTTTTTTTTAAAGTTTTTATGGGGAGCGTGAAAACAAATTTTGACTTACCCCATCGAGTGGGGTATCGTTATTTAGAGCTCGTTGAGTAGATATAATGTGTATTTTATTTAAATATTATTATTCAGAATAATAAGAAGCCACCCAAGTCAGCATTTTTTTTTTATTAAATTTTGTTCAGAAGAATTTTCTAACTTCCCATTGACCCATGAACTTCAAATTTAGTGATAATGTTTATTATTACGTATATTTTACCAGTATATTGATAAACCAGATTTTCTTTGAAACGCCCTCATTTTTCCTAAATGTGTGTAGTCCGACACGCACTTGGCCGGTTTTTATATTTTGTGATAAGGTGCCTACATGAAACTTATGCTATGGAATGGGCCATACTTGGAGTCTCTCTGAGGGATCGAATGCAGAACGCATTGTCACTCAGCTGAATCCGGTAGGACTGGAAGCCGACCCCAACAACAATTGGGAAAAGGCTAGGCAGATGATGATGATCGCGTTCGGTTCCGTTCTGTTCCGTTCCACGGATGTAGATGGTGATCGATCTATCGCCGTGGAACGGAACTGAACGCGATCGATTTACAAAAAAAATAATCGGATGAAAACGCTAGTTACGTCGGCATGGTTTGATGAGGCATCAGTATGCTAGTATTATATTATCTGTGCCCCGATATAACAATCCCAGCTGTGGGAACATTATAGGCTGATGGTCGAAACATATCATCACAAAACCTTTTAACACCGTTTAAAGGTCACATTGAAACAGTTTTTATTTGTATGTAAATGATAACATTGATTGCTTTTTAATTAGATTTTAGTGTTAAAGAAGTCTCTTTTGAATGTTATTTATTTATTTTATTTGTAAAATGCCAAGATTCGAGAATTCGTGTTTGAAAATTTTGTAAAAATATGCGTGTATAGGTTTAAAAAAACCGGCCAAGTGCGAGTCGGACTCACGCACCCAGGGTTCCGTACAAACCTCAGCTTAAAGGTATTACAGGCTTGAGTATTTGATATGAATTTCAATTTAATACCTATACGCGTTCATGAGGAAAGGGATAGTGAGTTTAAAATTATTAATAACATTTTTATTATATGATGTTACTAAAAATTTACGGTTGCCGCAATTATTCCTTTATCTGTGCTATAAGACGTTGCTTCGTACCAAATATCAAGATTCTGAGTACACGGGAAGTTCCCTGTAGGTTTTGATTCCCTTGCGAGTGGCAAAAATTTTCGAAATTTGCGGCATAAACGGCTGTATCTTTTGATTGCGTTGGCTTAGAAGTTTGATTTTTTTCACAGCCTTAAGGATCAGTAGACCTAAGTATTTGATATCAATTTCAGCTTAATACCTTCACGCATTCCTGAGAAAAAGGGTCTTGTCATACAGACGGACGGACGGACAGCAAAGTGGTCCTACAAGAGTTCCGTTTTTTGATATCGAGGTACGGAACCCTAAAAATTTGGGCAAGTGACTCAAAGAGTCGTTTAGGTACGTCAAGTGTGTAAATGGCACCATATTTGTTGAATTGCGAGTTAACCACGTATAATTTAGTGCCACTGGCATGGCAGTGGAAAACCATTGTATCTCCCATACAATTTTCAGCTGTAGACAACTTTAACTAACTAACGTAATTTGGAAGGAAAACGAGACTATGCAGACAGATACGGAAGGAGACATAATTATTAACGTGTATCGAGAATTTTATGATTATTTTCCTAGACTAACAACTGCAGCAAAATGGAAATGGCTGTGGTCATTTATAAAAACAATACAAAGAATTTGCAATACAAAGGTGAATCTCAATGCTGTTTATGATGTCATAAAACTTATATAAGACAATCTAAATGGGATATAATTAAGGACGCATTTAGATCTGGCATTTGATAAAAGCATAATGTTTTAATTTGGCTATTTTTAAAACTACGATAGATTTAAGGTCGATGTTTGTCATTTGTACCGAAACACGTGTAGCTGGCAACAGAAACTACTTAGGACTTCCTGACATCTGTATTACCTGACTGGCTAACTCAGCCTCTCTAGAGGAACTGTGGCCCGTTTAAGGCGCAAAGGGTGAAAGGTTCAATACCTGGCCCGTAGCGTGACAAAATGAGCAAGTACTCCAGCGCCCCGGATAAAGGTAACTGCAGAATATCGGATGTTTGTATGTATGTATGTTTGTTCCTATATATGTCGTTCCAGAGACCAAACGCGTTGGTCGATTTTGATGATTCGTACGTCAATCGATTCGTCTACTGGCTAATCTGAAAAAAATACTAACTAAAAAGTTATAAATAAAAAAAGTTAAATCAAAAAATCAAAAACCCGACTGCTTCAAAAGCGAACTAAGCATGATTTTCTCCGTGTTTACGTCTTTTTAGTTCGCTTTTGAAGCAGTCGGGTTTTTGATTTTTGATTTAACTTTTTTTATTTTGTTATCTGATATCTCCGTCGATTGTAGACCGATTTTGAAAATATGTTCCGAAATTGGTCCCATTTTAATTTGGTGAAGATCTGATGAAGAACTTCGGAGATTTACAACAGAACTCTTCAATAAATAACGGCAAATCTCTCGGGATTGCTGCAATCGCATGCCTGTTTATTGTTTATACCATTTCATAACATAACATCACGCCAGTATGTTCTAAAGGGGTACGCAAATGTGTATAGTTCACCTTGGTACACTCTCCTTTCACCGGTTATTTTCAGTTTCATGATATTCGGGTAATCTATTCTGGTATTATAGGTATCATACTTAACTTCTTGCTTATTAGTAGGTACAACTAAAAAGTGAAAAGAAATTACTTTATACAAAAAAATATTACCGGCTTCCAAATAAGAAAACTACAAAATGAAAAATAACTTTATTTTTGGAAGTCGGTGTCCATAACGCAATAAATTGGTACCTAACTAAGAATTTTTTTTTAACACTTACCAACAGTGCCACATAAAAGAGTAAAAATTAAATGAGGGCGCCACAATCGCTCAGATAGCAACCCAGTTAGTACGACCCAGCTGATCTTGATACTTGAATAGTATTATTTATTTATTGGGTATAAATAATGAGTAAATATATTAAATAAGTATGTTTATTAAATATTTGATAATTATGTAGTAGTAATAAAACAAAAACTTCACAAAAAATAAGTATTTTAACAATGAATTGCTTTCAATAAAAAGTCGTCCAATACCTGCCGTGTTTCACGATTCTGCGCACTGTGCTTACAGAAAGACTTAAAACAAGCAAAGAAAAAAATTACTGTCAGTCCGATGAAAGAAGTTCCGCGGTAAATAAACGTGAATATATTTTAAAATTGTTTCTTTCCATTAGGTCGATTGCATCAACAAATATGGTAAAGCAAAAAAATATATTTCGTATCCGCAATAAATTACATTAATTTTTGTTGCCTTACTTTCAACGTTGTTAAGTCGCGCTATAACTACAACGCTATTTGTTTATCTTAGCATAACCTCAAAAATGGTAAACAAATAAATTGTAAATGTTGGTTCGAAAATTTTACTCCCTGAATGAATTAATCGTTTGTAATTAACGTTTAGTGCAACTTTCAATAGTTACTTACCAGTAAAATCTGCTGTACGATGGTAAACATCTTCTATGTTGGATAGAAGCTTCCCAGCTTGGAATTCGGCTATACACGGCATATAAACTTTGTAAACTATATCACGGGCACCGCCACAAATTACCTTATTCATGTTTTTCCACTGTTTTCCTATCCACACACAGAAATATCACACAAAAACTTAAATTCTTACGAAAATCGAAACCGATCTAGATGAATTGACATCTCAAGTACTCATTTAAGATGTTGCTAGAAAATGAAAACTTTTAGTTCCCAAATATTTAACTTCTACTCTTTTATGTCGCACTGTACTCGAAAACTTGCACTTACCCCACTGCTTTTAAGAACGATATGAAGATTATTTCGTACTCGTGCGGATATAGTGGGACACTCAGAAAGTTTTGCGAAACTAAAAAAAATTGTTCTATACGTACATATATTTTTATTAAATCTTTTCAAAGTACTTTCCACCAGCCTCTATACAAAGATTCATGCGCCTAAACCAGTTTTCAAAACACTTTTTCCAGTCCGCCGCAGACACCTCGTTTACAGCCTGCTCGAACGCAGCCAGCGCATCTTCCGGCGACGAAAATTGTATCCCTTTGAGCTGATTTTTTATTTTTGGGAATAAAAAGAAGTCACACGGTGCTAGATCAGGGCTGTAAGGAGGGTGACCCAGGAGTTTGACTGGCGTGCTGTCCAGGAAGTCCCTCGTTTTGAGTGCGGTGTGCGCAGGTGCATTGTCGTGGTGGAGCAGTAGCCCGCGGAGCCCTGTGTTTGGTCGCTTGTTGCTTATAACAGAGAAAACTTCTGGCAAACATTTGGTAGTATACCATTCGGCATTAATGCTTCTTTGATCCCGTAAGGGAATTGATACCAAGTGGCCAGTCAAATTAAAAAAGCTAGCGATCAAAATCTTACCCCCGCTTCTAGATCGCTTCACTTTGGTAGGCGTTGGCTCATTTTGAAACACCCAAACAGTCGACTGGCGCTTGGTTTCTGGGTCGTATTGATAAATCCAGGACTCATCACCTGTAACGATGTCGTAAACACGCCGAGACGAGCCTGCTTCAAATTTGTTAAGCATATCACGGCACCATTCCACCCGGGCCTGCTTCTGAGCATCGGTGAGGTTGTGCGGCACCCAGCGTGATACTATCCTCCTCACGCGATGATGGCTGTGTAGAATCTCGTGAACGCTTCCCGATCCAATCTTCAATATGTGTTGAATCTCCTGATATGTAATTCGCCTATTGTCTTGGATTAAATTTTTCACTGCTAGCACGTTTTCTTCGGTAACAGCCGTCAAAGGGCGACCGCTTCTTTCGTCATCCCCCAAAGTTGGTCGACCGCGCTTGAATTCGTTATACCAACGATACACGGTTGCCTTGGAAGGGCCTTCATCCATGAATGCCATTTGAAGTCTATCGTACGATTCATCCGGTTTCAGGCGACACTTGAAATCGTATAAAATCATAGCTCTAAAATGTTCCCGGCGCAGATCCATATTTCAGTGAGACACAATACTTTGAATTAACTCGCAAAAAATGTGGAGGGAAATTTTGAAATTGGAACTTACTTATTTTTACTTATAAATAATCATATTTTCGAAAAACATTATAACTGGCCAGTCTCCCATATATAAAAACTTTTTTTCGCAATACTTTCTGAGGGGCCTGGTAATGTTAGCAGGCAGCACCGCATCTTATTGTATTTATCGTATGAGGCTGGTCGCCAGCAGGAACTTACCACCGGCACGAAAAGTATAATGTTCTCTTATCCTGGTGCCAAGTTTCATTACAATCTGTTCAGAGGTTCAGTCGCGAAAACGTAACAGACAGATATTTCGCATTTCTAATATTAGTATAGAAGCCTTGAATTTATTTGATTTAAATTAAGTACTGCCATATAACTTACATCAGATAAAAAATCCTTTTAGCTATGGACATCAGTTTATTGTGCAAAGGTGATACTTTGCAATTTTAGATTCTAATATTTTACCGGTTTCTAAGTCTAAAAAAACAATATCATTATGCACGGAAGTATATCATTATTATTTTAATCCTAGGTCAATTTGTTATTGTTCAGAAATGCAGAATAATAAGGAAAGCGGATCTGTCTGATATATTGAACAATGAATTGTTTCAAATTCTCAGTCAGAACCATAATATTTGCGTCAAAATATGATACCACACGTCCATGAAACTATTATCGTATGCTATAGTTCTATCCCTCGGGCAGGAACTGTGTATTTTTTTTAGGAAATAAAGAAGAATATGATAGACTTCCAGAGAAACACAATAAATAAACAATAGGGTATTTGACTGAAAATTTGTTTTTTGTCCGTCAGGCAGATTAATAAAACACTTGAGAGGTGTCAGGGGACACCCGGATGGAACGAAGTTCCTTTCGATTAATTAGTGAAGGAATTGTATTTTTTTTTAAGTTATAATAATTTTTTTTTCTTGCGTACACGTCATAATATATATATATATATGTCGGAAACACGAGGGCTTCCTTCCATATACCCTCGTACTTGTGGGCTTATCGTGGGTTATGCTCGCACAAAGCAGGTAACTTATGCCGTTTTAGAGATAATCCTTGATCCAACAACGAAGCAGTGGATTCGGCCACCAATAGTTTCGCTTTCTTTCAACAAAACCACACTTTGTCAAGTTTATACACGCCTCTTTAGAATTCCTCCAAACTCTTTTTCAAACACCAAACGCGTGTCCGCGCGTTTTCTTTCCAACTCTAGCTCCACAATGGCGGGGACCCCACACAGATCGCCAAGTATGGCGCTCGCCGCTTCATTATTGGCTCAAGCACACATCCGACAAAACCACCGCTTTGAACATCCAATCGAATTCAAGTATTTTGACATAAGGGAAATGAAGTGTTGTCAATCGAATAAAATCTAATTGAAATTTGAATCAGAAGCTAAATGTTGCCAATTAAATAAAACTGAATTAATAAGTTTACAAGCGATCATTTACCTTCCTCCGATACGGCCATCTTGACATTCAAACGGTCCCACGTTTGATGTAGAGCGATGAACAAGATGAACAACATCGTTACTCAATTGTGATAAAAAAACAAAAACCAAGAGGAGAAAAAAATAATTACCTAAACAATAGGTAAAGTTCGGCCGCTCCTGACCAAATAAAAAAATTTACGTGGTCGTGACATCTTCCACGTGAAACTTTCAATCAACACCGTATATTACCAGCCGACAACTAAAATCAAGAACTTCTTTACTCATGAAAACATAATTCTCATAGCTTTCACATTGTCCATGTAAATCTAGGTCTCCACACCGTACACCATACACAACCATCGTCGTACTATAGAAACAGATACCTCACCGTTTAGACAACCATATTAACACTCACACATTCTTAACGGTTACCGAAGCACCAGAGGTACCAGGTTCCCAACAGACGTCAAATCGGTCTCGAAGCACTAAGTGTGCCAGAAACCACTCAAACACCCAACACAACATACCATGCCACATACACCAAACAACGGGTCACCGAGGCCCCAGAGGGACCAGGCTCCCCCAGACACACAACAGGTTACCAAAGCCCCAGAGAGACTAGGCTCCCCCCAGACAACAGGTCACCAAAGCCCCAGAGGGACCAGGCTCCCCCAGACAACCGGTCCTCTCGAAGCAACAAGACTGCCAGATACCCATGCTACATACATTAAACAACAGGTCACCGAAGCCCCAGAGGGACTAGGCTCCCCCCCATACATATCCAGCAATGTTTCTTGGTCCCACAGCAATTGCTGTGCCTCCTGATGGTCAACCCTGTGACCATCCTGCAACCATAGTCATCCTGACCAGGCCTCGTAACCCATCTTGGTTACAGCAGTCATCTTTTGACCACTCACCAGCCCACTTTAGGCTACAGCAGTCATCTCTGACCACTCACCAGCCTATCTTAGGCTACAGCAGTCATCTCTGACCACTCACCAGCCTATCTTAGGCTACAGCAGTCATCTCTGACCACTCACCAGCCTATCTTAGGCTACAGCAGTCATCTCTGACCACTCACCAGCCTATCAAAGGCTACAGCAGTCACCGCAGTGACTACTCTTCACCGCACAGTCAGTCCTTTGACCATGCACACGACCTCACCATTGCTAGATTGATTTGAATCAGTCTTCACCATAGTAAATTCAGTTACGTCAATGGGTACTTGATCTTTCAGATTTTCTCTAACTCATCATGAACCAAACAAAGCCTTTAATTCAACACATAATTGCCACCATTCAGAATTCCAATTCACTTCCAAACAGCACCTTTAAACCAAAATGAAATTTGTTATTTCAATCTTTACTCTCAGTATCAATCTTTATTCTGAATACAACGGCAACTTCACATTCAGGATTTCATACACAGCCAAAAGCATACTCAAGAACTCTATTCTATGTTCATGATTTCATACCCAACTCTCAGTACGATAGGTATAATAACTACAAACACCAAACATTACCAATTTTAGCAAACTAAAAATTAAATCATGCACTGCACATCACCGACTTTACATCTGTGTTAACATTATCTTATCCAACTTGAATGAAATAACACAAAATAACGTTAGGTATGTTCACAATGACCAGCACAGACTATTCAACTATTCAACAAGTTAGCACAGCCATTACTGACAGTATACTTTAAATTCCAAACTTATTATTCAAGTTAGGTAGGTACTAGACTTCCTACATGACACCACACAATTCACAAATACCTTTATTTTAAAGAGATGTTACAATTATTAAAATTTTTGAACAATGTTCAAGATTACCGAGGCCAAGCATCGTTGAACAACACAGAACAAGGAAAACCATTCTTAGTTTCCTCCAAAAAAAACAAAAACCCATGTACCAAGTATATCAAATAGAACCCAAGTATCTCATCCGTGGTCTACAATTCACAATAACTTAGCAAATACATTTGCTACACAGAATGCACAACTTAAACAAAAAAATAAACTCTTGACTCCGTCATCTCTCTGAGCCACGAAACTGAGAAACCGTTCTATGTGAATTAAAATGTTGCCAATTGAACATCTATCTCATCCTCAGCCACGACTTGGAACAGTTATTGGCTCTCGAGCATCTCATAATACCTGAACACGTCTTCTCGACACCATCTAAATGTCTAGTTGCACTTGTCATTCACCATAGTCAATTTAAATCATTTTTATTTGTAGGTATCATTAGAATGACATGTTATCAGTTGGTTAGTTCTCTACAATGTGATATATAACAACAACAGACATTAACTTTACCTGAATTCAACCATTGGTAGCAACAAAACTAAACGCCAACTGTCTAGGCTATAGTAACGTTAATCCTCGTGATGTTTGCAGGTTGTATGATTGCATATCGAGTCGAACAACAAACTATTTCACTAAACTTTAACACCGGTTTGAAAATAATCTTGATTACATAGCTCTTAACTGAAAGTTATTGCATGTCTTTGCAACAATGCGAAAGTTAAAAGTCTAATCCTCACAGTGACTCACACTTTGTAACGATTTATTAATAATCTAGTCTTTATCTAGTAACTTTTAAGTTAAAAATCATATCAAAGTTATTTGTTTTGTATCATCAAACTTTTTCGAATGTTGACACTAACTTGTCACTGTCTTTATGTCTTAAAGAGATGAGCAAGGGATGACGTTCTGTTATCGATTAATCGACAAATCGATTTTAAGGACAAAAAAATAAATAAACGTTTTTTTTTTTCAATCGATATCCAGTACTGAATCAATCCAGCGAATCGATATTTCACCCTAGAAAATCGAGATAAAAATTTTCTGTTTTGACATGAACCAAAATATCATTTAAAAATAATTGAATGTATATCACAAACATAAGTGAATTCAAAGTGAACAAAATAAATATTGTTCCCTTATACCTGATACTCTAATTTAGTTGTAAAAACAACCCCAATCGGCCAAAGATGCTAAAGATCGACTATTATTACGATTTTTCTTTTTGCGTTCCGTAACTGGATTCAAACTTGTATTGAAAATACCAACGCGAACAGTTAGAAAGTATGTTGTTTCCAAGGAATAGCATATTCACAAATTTTCTTGGAGATCAAATCAACAACAAACTCAGTGGTAGTAATATTTACGGGAAATCTGAAGTGACACCTATTAATAAAAAATGCAGGGCTAAAATTCCTAGTGTTCAAACATATAAAAAAAAAACGGATTGCTAATATCTTTACTTCTCGATTGTCAGTAAACTAACAACCTATTTATTATCTGTGTTTATGCTTGTGACAGCACTAGTGGTCACAAAACCGTTTATTATTGTTCTAACAACATAATAATGTAATGAAATCTCATTTTTTTTGCGTTTCGTCCCCACGTTCCAATGCTCCGATTACATTAGAAACATAAAATTGCGAAAATCGTTTTGTTGTTTATTTTGTTGGTGAATAAAAAAGATTAAATACTTGATGAAACAAAATATTTCAAAGCTCGAACAAAGCAAGGATTTCAATAGATGGAGTGACATGGACTGACTTCTCGTTCTGTCTATGTAAAAACGATTTGTTCATTTTTTTAATTGATCATAAAAAAAATTCATGCACCTATTCAATAAGTTATTTCGAGCAGCATATTACGGCTAATGGGGTCCCGAATCTAATTTCGATGATTATTGAAAGAAACATACAGTATCAACACCAATTATACAGATAGCGCTGTTTGAATATATTTTTTTTACTCTTTTTATGTAACTTACATGACACATTTCCATGAAACAAAATAATGCAATAGTTATAGATTGCAATTAATGCAAGAATTAATTGTAAAACTTAAACTTAAACTGGTAAATCCAAACCCAATACATACTTCGGCTGCCACAAAAATGCAGCTGCACATATTGTTGAATGCAGATCAATCAAAGTAACATACCTTAAGCCTGTACTCCCGGATGGGTCAGGCAGCAGTGCCGACCATGCACACATGCACAAGTCCAGACTCCTAGGTGCTACCAGAAAATATTAAATGGATTGATCACCGCAGTGGCATGTATAACACCACTAAATTTCCTCTTTCATAGCGCTGTAGGCTGCGGGTTGTGTTGCCTTTTGAAATGGAACCTGAGCTCCGCACTTGTATCACCACACACAGCTGGTCACAACAGGTCTTGTGGTATCCACAGCAGCCTTGTTGAAGGGTTCAGACGTCCCTGCTATTTGTTGCATATTGTACGAATGCCTGAAAAATTCATGTCTATGAGCAAGTTTTCACACAAGCGTAATGTTTTGTTGAATCAAGTTATAGCTTAAGGATGTTTGCTCTCTTGCACTGTATTTACACAAGTCGTCTTATTCTCATGCGAGTTCCGCTGACAGTATGAAACTGCCTAAGTTTCTTTTAGCATCATAACGTAAATAGAAATTTATTTTAAATTTTAGCCACTTTATACCAAGAAAAACAATAGGTATTGTGGCTAAACTTCACAAGGCATTAGATAGGTACTAATTATTTTCAGAATACTCAAGTTTATACTTTCCTGTACATCTGTACACCACAGTTGTTTGCCCAGTAGGTATCGAGTCAGGATTGGGCATCGATGTCATCATTAACATTATCTGCAACCCGAGTTTGCATATTGTCTAGGATAGGCCACACTATACGGTTGAATTTGGGCAACATAATATTCCTGTCTCCGCTCTCCAGTGGCCGACGAGTTGCGAAACGTCTCTCTATGTAGGTAGGTACTTCCATGCAAATTTTTGCGCATCAAAGAGAGTGCGCCAGCCATTACTCGTCTCATTTGATCTAGCATCGCCTTGTGCGTGCATTGGTTCATACTTCTGATGTCGGAAACACGAGGGCTTCCTTCCATATACCCTCGTACTTGTGGGCTTATCGTGGGTTATGCTCGCACAAAGCAGGTAACTTATGCCGTTTTAGAGATAATCCTTGATCCAACAACGAAGCAGTGGATTCGGCCACCAATAGTTTCGCTTTCTTTCAACAAAACCACACTTTGTCAAGTTTATACACGCCTCTTTAGAATTCCTCCAAACTCTTTTTCAAACACCAAACGCGTGTCCGCGCGTTTTCTTTCCAACTCTAGCTCCACAATGGCGGGGACCCCACACAGATCGCCAAGTATGGCGCTCGCCGCTTCATTATTGGCTCAAGCACACATCCGACAAAACCACCGCTTTGAACATCCAATCGAATTCAAGTATTTTGACATAAGGGAAATGAAGTGTTGTCAATCGAATAAAATCTAATTGAAATTTGAATCAGAAGCTAAATGTTGCCAATTAAATAAAACTGAATTAATAAGTTTACAAGCGATCATTTACCTTCCTCCGATATATATATATATATTCGTATATATATATATGAACTCTGTCCGTCTATTCTTTCGTACGAGTAATAAAAAAAAAAAAAAATACAATTATAGCAAAAAGTGTCGTTACAACTTTTGGTCTTAATTTTTCCGTGTAGCCCCCTTTCGCAACGCGCGATAAGGAACTTCGTTCCAAAAATATTGGACACGTATTTTTCTTTTGCCACGTAAACAAAAAATTATGACAACACAGTGCGTTGAAATATCGTGTGACGTCACGGTGTGCTACACCTTATACTGTAAAAGTGACGTTACAGGCCCAACTCCTGAACTTTGATGCGCTTTATCATTGTCAATTTTTTAGGGTTCCGTACCCAAAGGGTAAAAACGGGACCCTATTACTAAGACTCCGCGGTCCGTCTGTCTGTCTGACACCAGGCTGTAACATGAAACGTGATAGCTAGACAGTTGAAATTCTTCTCTTCACAGATTATGTATTTATGTTGCCGCTATAATAAGAAATACTAAAAACAGAATAAAATTAAAATTCAAGGAGGGTCCCATACAACAAACGTGATTTTTGTGCCGTTTTTTGCGATAATGTTACGGGACCCTTCGTGCGCGAGTCCAACTCGCACTTGGCCGGTTTATTTATTTGCTTATCTAACTAATGGACTAAATATAATTATCATTTTTCTACGCCGGAAACATCCTTATTACCACTTACATTTACCTCTGATATTACCTACACCGCCTTTACCTTGTAGTAATATGATATTTTGATAGTTCAAATGTTACTGATCGTGCCGTTGACCGTGCTATAATTTATTCAAGAATCTCGTTTAACTTGCTTTAGAAAGTCCCATCAATGTTATTAATATTACGTTGACTCGGATCGAGGTTAACGAAACTGAGTTACTGTGTTAAGGTCACTAAAATAACTTTAGTCTGGTAGTGGTTGAACTAGAAATTCTTAATGTTTAGGGTTGCGTACCTCGAAAGAAAAAACGGAATCCTTATAGGATCGCTTTGTTGTCCGTCCGTCTGTCTGTCTGTCAAGACTCTTGACAGACAGGAACGCGTAGAAGTATCAAGCTAAAATTAAATACTCAGCTAAATTAAATACTCAGGTCTAGTGTCCCATAAAGCTGTGAAAAAAACAAACTTCTACGCCAACGCAATAAAAAGATACAGCCGTTTATGCCGCAAATTTCCGCAAATTTTCGACACTCTCAAGGGAATCAAAACCTACAGGGTACTGCCCATGAACTCAGAATCTTGAAATTTGGTACGAAGCAACGTCTTATAGCATAGATAAAGAAATAATGCGAAAACCGTAAATTTTTAGTTACATCATACAATAAAAATATTTTAATAATTTTAAACTTACAGCCCTTTTCCTCATGAACGCGTAGAGGTATTAAATTGAAATTCATATCAAATACTCAGGTCTATAATACCTTTAAGCTGAGGTTTGTACGGAACCCTCGGTGCGGGAGTCCAACTCGCTCTTTGCCGGCCTTTTCTAAATCTAGTATCGAATCATGATGATATGAATTAGCGTCTGTCATCTTAATGGCGTGTGTGTCATCATCATTATCTTGATATCATCCCAATTTAATTGAGCTCAGTCAGGTTTATCGCAACATGCTTTTTCATAGGGTTAAACAAGGATAGTTGCCCTGATTATAATTACTCTAGTTTCGCGAATGGATCGCATATTATTTAATTAATCTATCTAAAGATTCTCCAACTGTTTTATATATGTTTTATGGCTCTGTTGCTACGGAGGATCTCTGACTCCTAAGTCACAGGAATATACACCTACTTTACAAATAATTACTTAATGTTTAAAGCTTTTTATATTTTTTTAACTACTTTGAATTTTTGTAAGACAAGCTTTTTGGTGAAATAAATTATTGTTATTAACTATCACTTAGTTGACCGTGTCTCTCTCCGTGCGATTGCATGGGAAGGCAAAATACGATCAAAGTTGTTTGTTGTTATGTAGATGCCCTGTTTCTCGGCGGGACATCTATCCTAAACCTAATTAACAAGGATTAGGCAGGTATCCCCTATGTGGGATAGATGTCCCAAAAATATAGATGTCGCTAATATCTACTCAATATTTTTTTTATAGTTTTCATTTTTCTTTTTGAACTAAGAGAGATAGAGTGATTTCAAAAAGCGGGGCAATTAGCCGGCTTTTACCGTACTTCTCGTATAGTCGTCATCTCAGTCATCTTCTTTCTACACACATAAATCATCTTTCACACAGTCCATCCATCCATTTCTTTGTTCTTCCCGTACTCTTAATGGCCATCCACATTCATACTCGAAACATTCCCTTCTTTCTTTGCCTTTTAATAAGCACCGCATTCATGTAATGCAATTTGTAGTATTGACATGTCAATATGGGGCCCTACTTATCATTTACTGTATTGACCAGGCATAGAAGTAAATATAAAAGTATCAGTAGATGATTATAAATACCATAGTTTGACACAATCAGCCAGACTTTAAAATACTGATGATAAAGCACAAGTCTAATTTGTAAATAAAACACCTGGAAAAAGACTTGCAACGATAATATGTCATGCAAACTTGAAAATGGCAAGGACATAATAGGTACCGGTTTCGCTATTTTTATAAATACAGCTATTAAGTAAGTTGAACATTAAATTGACATCTTTATTATTATTTATTCTATTATCTATAGCTATCTAATAATAAGGATGAGCACGTGCTAGCTCTGATATCGAACATAAGTATGCAATTATACAAATTATATAATCAATAAAAAAAAATGCGCGTTTATCACCTAACACGTGATAGAAGTGAAACTTTAAAAAATTAAGTATAAGAGATATTTACTGAAAGCAGGAAGGAGTGAGACAGAAGAAATATATATTTCTTCTGTCTCATGCTTAAAAAGTTTAACTTCAAAAATATATATGAGCTTATGTTGGCCACTTCTTGTAGTGAGAAGGAATGAGGTTAATCACCACGCTCAGTGCGGATTGGCGATTTCAGACCGAAGTCCAGAGTTTCCTCACGAATCACGATGTTTCCCATCACTGTTAGGTAGTGGTGTCTACGGCTAAATGCAACCTAGAAAAGCACATATAAATTTGAAAAGTCAAATTGGAGTATATTTTCTAGTTTTCGACCGAGTTTCTGTTGTAGTTTTCGACCATATTATTATCTTTAAGCCAGTTTCCGGTGTGAATCATCACCTTAATCGAACTAGTTTTAGTAACCCAGTTACTTCATTGATTGTATGGGTTGTTTATGTTATAGTATCTAATGTTAGTCAGGGTGGAGGCTAGTCTCGTCTTAAATTATCCTCATTAATTTTAACTTCATCACAATCTGTTCACGCTTCCATAAAAAGCTGTATTTTCTATGCATGTATATTATTATCTTCCTGCAGTTTATAATTCTTATTGTAGATATGATTTGAAATTGTTTTAGTTGTTATTGTGTTCTTATCAAAATTATCGAAATCGGGTGATTGAATTTATCAAGCGTTAGTAACACAGGACACGTGCAAGATGTGCAATATAATATTTTTAAACACCTTGTCACCTGAACGACAGCAGTATTTTTAACGTATAATTTTGTTGAAGTACCCTCTCTCCCCTTTCCAAAACATTTCTGTGCCAGGGAAATAAGTTTTTATAAGGTTTGCGTGTTTCACTACGGAGTCCCAAATTGAGTTACCTGAGTGGTTTATATGCTTTATTTCGCTCCGTTTTTAATGCTTCATCATCATCTAAGGATGATTTCCGAATTTGGGAACATAATCACGGGATAAAAAAACACATTCACATTTATAATTTTATTATTATGTTGCTAAACCAGATCAGAAAAAGATCGCCGCTTTTGGCATGTGCAGCTGCATACTCTTATCTTATTATCAAAATGCGACACACCACTCCAACTAAATATTTCCGTGCAGGCAGGATTAGGGTGACTTCTTTATCTATAGGTACTTTACATAACCTATGACAACAATAATCTCCGATATGATAGGGAGAGATGCATATCTATCAGAAAGACTACTTATCAGAACGAGATCTACTGTAAGTCCTTAAAATATTGTGCAATATTTATGGATGGTTTAGTCATAAAATTTGCAAATTGCTTCCTCGAAATTTTCTTGGCCTGTCAGACCTGAGCGATGCAAATATGAATCAGAATTACTTGATCAGAATAATGTTATAAGAACGAATTGTAATAATTCACGCTGATATGTTTTTATTAGTCTACACGTGAGGCAGTAACGTATATATAGAACTACAAAACAAATATTTTTAATATAAATAAATATTTGCATAAATATGAAATAACAATAACACTCTAAAGGTTGCATTCATGCATCCGTATAGTTACATTATATTAGTTTTTTGTTTATTATGTATAGTCACCGCTATTATCATAAACATGTCAATTGTAAATATATCAATAACTGTTTTATTATTTAAAAAACCGGCCATAAGAATGGGATGATGAGATGGTAATGCACTAATTTATAGACTAACGATTTCTGGTGGGTCTGCCTCTGCATAAGTTAAGAATGCCATTACTGGTAAGTTTTTAATCAACATATAAATAAATAAATGATAATCTAAGAAAACTGCTACTTATAATTGATAATTGTTGTTCAAACAAAAAATCCCCTGCCTTTGATATCGTTAATCACAATGAATATTTTTTTAAATTGAAAAACAAGACTTTTACTTGGAGTATTTGAATAGTAGAAACCCTTATATCTAGGTGGTAATTATATTTAATAAGTATTCAAGATTATCGAATATGTATAACTAAAGTGTTGCATAACTTGTGTGGGATTCCGCAAGGCTCATAGTTAGGCCCATTTCTTTCCATCGCGCACGCAGTGTCTTTTAGCACTTTTTAAAACAATTTGTTTTGTATTTGTGTTTGTAAATTCATTTGCAGGCCTCTACAGCAGAAGGACAGATAAGCAAAATCCCGGAATAGCAAAATCCCAGATTCGCAGAAGGACAGATTTGCATAATGGCAGAAGTACAGACCCACACAGAAAACAAAAATAAAATTGAATAGTCACAATTCGTAAAATTTTATTTGAAAGTAGATATTATTAAATACAAAGTAGACATTACAAAGTAGACATTCCATTGAGTACAAAGCCCAAATTGCGGCCAAAAAACTGGGCATCCTAAATAGAGTGAAGCGATACTTCACGCCTGGACAGCTTTTAACCCTATACAAAGCGCAAGTCCGATCCTGCATGGAGTATTGCAGCCACCTTTGGGATGGTTCAGCAAAGTATCAGCTTGCCGCGCTTGACTCGGTGGAATGCAGAGCCAAGAGGCTCATCGGCGACGATAAACTGGTGGATGCCAAGCTTAATAGCTTGGCTCACTGTACTTCGGTGAGTGTGCTCAAGAGCTCCACGACCTCATCCCACCAGCCCCCTTCTACCATCGGACATCTAGACGCACTGCAAGTTACCATCCTTACCTTGTTGCCATTCCACCAATTCGCACCAAGCGCTTCCAAACATCCTTCATAATGCGCACAGCGAATGAATGGAACTCACTACCTGCGTCTGTTTTTCCGAACGCATTCAACCCGAATCTCTTCAAAGTTAGAGTGAACAGGCTTCTTCTGGGTAAGCTCACTCCATCGTAGACTTTGTCTCTGTCACCTCTGATCTAGACTAGAGTCAAGAGCAAACCCATCATAAATAATAAAAAAAAAATAAGACGAATTAATTAGTTTTTGTAACTTTGGCCAAACGCATGTCACATTGACTTATTTAAATAGATTTTCTTAACCATTTATAACAATTAAAAGTGGCCATTCAGATATATAATGCAAATAGGTCACAAATTGATAATAAGGTTACTAGGATTTGTAACTTTTTTGGCGGCGACAGTACATTATCTGCTATTATGCAAATCTGTCCTTCTGCGAATCTGGGATTTTGCTATTCCGGGATTTTGCTTATCTGTCCTTCTGCTGCAGAGGCATTTGCAGTGATAATGTCAAATGATAAATAAAAAAAACATAGATACAATTTTTATATGTCAAGATTACGGGTATTAATGCAAACCGCTACTAAATTGTTTTAACCGACTTACCAAAAAGGAGGAGGTTCTATGTTCGACATGTTTTTTTTATTTACACCTACTTGCCTATTAGGTAGGTACTACAACAAAATAGTGTGCACTTTGTAGTTTTCTTATTTAGAAGCCGGTAGTATTTTTTTGCAAAAAAGTTTTTTTAAATTATGTATGCAGATATTATTTTGCAAAATAATTTTATATTTATTCTGAATGATGTTCTACAGTTGATGAAATAAAAATAAAAGAAATAAAAATTTGGTACCTACCTTTATAAGTCAAGATTTCGGGTAAGGGTATTAATGCAAACCGCTACTTAATTTTTTTCTCAATTATTTTTGTAGATTTTATATTCCAAATTATTTTTTTTTTTTTTGCTACATGACGCTCTAAGGTAGACGCGTGCTAACGGAAAATGTTAGTCAGTGTTAGAAAAAAAAATTGGAAATGAATGAGGAACCTTTAAACCTGTTGATTTAACGCACCTATTAACCTCAAGTTCAAATGAATCCATTAATAAATATTATTTGTTGAATGAACCGGCGACCCTGACCATGAAAGCCAGTTTTTAAACCTCTGCGACATTTGAATAAACATTTAGGCGCAAATACGTTTGATATTTTTGTTGTGAAATTCATTTTCTACGATATGGATAAGGCGATATAAAACAATATATCTAACATATTTACAAATTTTAACATATTTCAATTACAATTCTTATCTACATATTAATTTTGACTTGCAGCAGGTCATTGAACCTTTGCTATCAAAATAGTGTTGCAAGTCATAAAATTATCTTTATTAAGTATCCCGCCAAGGATGACGAGATCCGGTTTCAATAAATTTATTGTTGATAAATTTATTTTTAATTCCATTAGTCTTTTTATTATATTGTTTTTTTTATTGCACTTTAAGTATATTTAAATTAGAAATATAAGCAGCAGAACAATGGACCTTTTGCTATCAAAATAGTGTGCATGTCAAAAAATTATCTCAATTAAGTATCCCGCCAAGGATGACGAGGTCCGGTTTTTATAAAAAAATTGTTGATACATTTATTTCTAATTCCATTAGTCTTTTTATTATATTGTTTTTTTTGTATTGCACTTAAAGTAGAAATATAAGCAGCAGAACAATGAACCTTTGCTACAAAAATAGTGTGCAAGTCATAAAATTATCTCAATTAAGTATCCCGCCAAGGATGACAAGGTCCGGTTTTAATAAATTTATTGTTGATAAATTTATTTTTAATTCCATTCGTTTTTTTATTATATTGTTTTTTTTTTATTGCACTTTAAGTATATTTAAAGTAGAAATATAAGCAGCAGAACATTGAACCTTTGCTAAGAAAATAGTGTGCAAACCATATAGTTATCTCAATTAAGTATCCCGCCAAGGATGACGAGGTCCGGTTTCAATAAATTTTTCTTGATAAATTTATTTTTAATGCCGGATGTCTTTTTATTATATTGTTTTATTATTGCACTTTAAGTACCTATATTTAAAGTAGATATATAAGTAAAAGAGAAGAACCATCCAATAAACCAGTAGTATCGTTGAATACAATGGTTTTTTGGGTTCCGTACCTCAAAAGAAAAAAACGGAATCCTTATAGAATCACTTTGATGTCCATCTGGCTCCGTCTGTCTGTCAAGACCCTTTATCTCGGGAACGAGGTATCGAGTTGAAATTAATTTCGTATACTGAAGTTTGCATCTTCTTGCAGCTGTGAAAATATGCAAATGCAAACTTCTAGATCGAAGCAATCAAGATATACAGCCGTTGATGACGCATATTTTATACTCGCGCGGGAATTAAATTAGCCAAGAAGCAATCTCTTATAGCATAAGTAAAGTAAAAAATCCGAAGACCGTAAATTTCTACCGAAGCTAAAAAAAATATCATTAACTAATTTGCAGTTGGTAAACTTACCGCGACTTATGTTGATGTATGGGGACTACAGTTTTACAACGGCAAAGTTAACGTTGTCCTCAATTCTGTTTAACGTATCGTTTAACCAATGTTCGTGCCCTCATAGTTTATGAACTTCAGTAATGGTATTTAATTATTTTGGTGAATGTAGCTGTTTGCAAACCACGTGGTCAGTTTTTCTTTAATTGATTGCACTGCTTAATTGTATTTGCTGCGGATGCTGCTGCAATTGTTATTTCAAACAATAACAATTCACATTACAAAGATTATTTGAACGGATCATTTAAAATTGATGCCAATAGATGGCGCGGTTTTAAATTTCTGATGCATTCCACTCGATTGTTTAAATTTGCATTGTAACACATTTTGGTGCAAAGAACCTGTAAAAACGTGCACACAAATACTACAGAACAAACCTTCACTGTATTTATAGAAAAAAATATTCACAAACCGGGTAAATCCTTTTACTTGCAAGTGGTTTCTAACACCATCTATCGCCGTGGAACGGAAACGAACGCGATTGATAGACAAAAAGTAATCGGTTTAATCAGAAGAAAAACGCTAGTTATGTCGCAACGGTTTCTTTTTATCGGATGAGGCATCTGTATGCTAGTTTTATATTATCTGTGCCCAAATACAGTTGGGTTAAGGGTAGGATATAGCAGATGATGATGATGTAAAGTTATGCCATAACCACATTGTCTAACCACTCCAACAGATGTCACGTGAGGTCGCAATACTGTTGAGGGTGCGTTAGTACATGTAGGGATATGATACGTCACAAATACGTCTCAAATTATTTATTTATTTAACCATTCATGTACACACAAAATGAAGAGACAAGAAGAAAAAGAAACAGAAAATAGGTACAAAGGTACTTCAAAGAAATCTCTTCCAGCATACCTGCGAGAGGAGAGTTGAAAATAAAAAGATTTGTAGATACCGTGTGTGGGGCAATAAAAAGAAAAACCAAAAAAAACACTATAAAATAGAATAAAATATAACTAATTAAAATAAATAAACATGCATATTAATAAATTAAATATTACAATAATAAATTATATCATAAATAAATAATAGGTAATAAATGATTATTTGCAACTATGACGGAATGGAAAGATAGTGTTCTTTCACTCTCTTTTTAAAAACAGCAAGAGTGTCGCAGTCCCTAATGTCAGGCGGTAAAGAGTTCCACAACCGCAGCGCGTGCACAGTAAAGGAGTAGGCGTAAAAGTCGGTAGTGTGGGAAGGTGTTTCAAGGAGATGTTTAAGATGCGACCTGCAAAGTGCATCGGAAGGACGGGAGTAGGAGAACCGTTCGCTGAGGTAGGAAGGCGTTTCAGGGTTGTGAAGGACGTTAACTAGCAGACACAAAATCCGAGAGTTCCTTCGAAGTCGAATAGGGAGCCACTTGAGCATCTTGCGAAACCGTGAAACATGATCATACTTTTTAAGATTGAAAATAAAACGAATACAAATATGTACATATTACAGTACATATATTTAAAATTGATAAAATTCTAGAAAATCTGTCAAAAATAGTGATAACCTTCGTTTCTTATTATTCAGGAACTTGTGAAGTACTTGCTCTATTTGTTAAGCATGACTTTGCTCTAGTTTTATCTAATCACTGATTTGAATATTTGGCATGTGGAGAATCATGGTCCATATAAAGAAGTGTGATTGTAGGAGATACTTATCTAATACTATTTGTGAGTTTGTTTTGTACATCAGCATTTTTTCTGTAGGTAGAAAAGTACATCATGAAGCTCGTCATGTGGCAAGTAAATGGGGTCCTTTCTCATCATTTTGGTACGGATCCTTATTAACCGGATCCTTATTAACCTTCATATGCGATATAAGGTAGAAATAAAACTTGAACAGAAATCATGTAATTTAAAAATAATTATCTTATATTTACAACCATAAGTACAATCTACGATTTTCTATTCTTCGTTTTTTTTTTCTGTTTTTTTTTTTTTTTTTAGCTCCTGGATTGTTGATGCACAATGGAGGTCGCTTCCTGCGAAATAAGGATAGTTCAGAGCTCAGCTATTGTAGTGACGAAAATTCTAGGAAATTCTTCCTTCAAAGTTTGCAGGCAGTTATTTGCCGAGCTCCTATCGAGCGAAGCTTTGGTGAAGGCATAGTTCCAAGAAAAGTTGGAATGATTTTAGTATTTACGTTTGAGTAAAAAAGACGGCTGTCTCTCTATTCTTCTACGTTTGAAATCCTGTCACGTAATCCGGATGAATTTAAACAAGGTCCCTCTCACATCGTCCGGAAAAAATGTGGTCAGGTTTCAAAATAAGAGGGAATGGCAGTGATGTTTGAAAAGCAAGAATTGTAAGATAAGTATGAAGCTTGACACTGGTTTTTAACCTACGGGGGGGGATGGAATGGAATGATTGGTTGGTCCCAAATGATATCTATATTTTTCTTTATCATAACAATATAGGTATCAAATGAAATCAAACATCAATATAGACCATTCCAAAAATATATATATATCGTAACACTTTTATGTTACTATTTTGGCATAAATTCAAGATAAGCGTAACTTTGATAGCAAAATAAATATGTAAGTAGATAAAACAGTCACATCCATTTATTTTATTCACTAAAGCCACTCATATTATTAAGTATTCATAGTATTTTTTAACAGTATTATTTACATAATTTATTTGGAGATTGTTCACTAATAAAACTAAAAAGTCTCAAATAAAACAAATCAATATAAAAATTATGAGCTGCTTCTGGCGGGGACAAACAAAAATTATAGAGAAACCTACCAAAACTTCGTCTGTGACCGCTGGCAACCCCTCATAATACTTAATGTCTATTTTAATAGAACATGTTTTTCTCTTTTCAGTTAATAATTTTTTAGCAGCTGGGTTTTTTGTTTTAGCTTGAGATCTGACACCAGACTTGCCAAGGGGTATCGTGTTACCCAGTTACTGGGTTGTGGAGGTCAGATAGGCAGTCGCTCCATGTAAAACACTGGTACTCAGCTGAATCCGGTAAGAGTGGAAGCCGACCCCAACAACAATTGAGAAAAGGCTAGGCAGGCAGGCAGGGTTTTTGGTTTTTTATAAAAAAATATTTTTTGTTAGCCTATTTCACTGTAATTCTACCTAGACCTTTCCCAAATATGTTGGGATTGGATTTTAGCTTAACTAGATGGATCTGAATACGTACTAGTAGGTATTATTCATGGACTGCTAATTTGACCTCCAAAATACTGATACTAGGTTGCACGCGATCCATTACTTTTAACCCCCGACGGAAAAAGAGGGGTGTTATAAGTTTGACGTGTGTATCTGTGTGTCTGTGGGATCATAGCTCTTAAACGGATGATCCGATTTTGAATTAGTTTTTTTGTTTGAAAGGCGTATTTATCAAGAGTGTGTTTAGCTATGTTTGATAAAAATCGGTTCAGCTGTTCAAAAGTTGTGAACTTGTTCGATAGTTTATCGATGAAATCGTGTACTACTAGAAAAATTATGCAGTTTAAAAAGCATGGAACAAAAATGAGTCGGTGGTTTTTAAATTTTACTTATTTACAATGAAATATTGTATCAATAATATTGGTTGTTAGTATTTCAGTCGACTAAAATTAGCAGCCTAGCAAATTGAGAATTTACAGTAGTTTGAGTGATAAGTGGATATATTACTCGTATTATCAGCTTACAGACTTTAGTGCAAACAATTGCTTGTTGTACTAACACAGCAATCAATAGGGTAGTTGACTGAAAATTAGTTTTTTATCCGTCAGGTAGATTAATAAAAAAATTTGGACACGTATTTTTCTTTTGAGACGAAAACGAAACAATGCGTTGAAATATCGTGTGACGTCACGCTGCTAGTACACTTTATACTGACAAGTGACGTCACAAGGCCCCACTCCTGAACTTTGATGCGCTCTATCTTTGTAAATTGTTATTGATTTGGTAAAACAAAAAATACCTGTCCAATATTATTTGATAATCTCACTGACGGACTAAATATAATTATTGTTTTCTACCTAGGAAACATCCCTATTGTTATTAAATAAATAAATAAAGTTTTCTGAAACTATAGTTGTGTCTGAGTTCGCAAGTCAATGCTCATGCCTTCTCTTAATGAGAAGAGGTCTTTGCCCTGTAGTGGAACAAACTTGTGTAACATATGTCAGGTCAAAGTATGGCCTGTGCAAGAATGTATGCACAAAGCACTATGCCCATAAATGTTTGCTTGTTGCAAACAAGTTAGAACTTTTTATGATCGCACGCCTACGCCGTAGGCCGTAGCCCGTAGCGTTCTTTTCGTAGCACGGCATTTTTCATTTCGTAAAAAGCCTTTTTTGTTTGATTAAAGTAAAGTAAATTTTATATCTGTAATGTATGGGTTTATTTCAGAAGGTAATCGTTTTAGGGATATGATTTTCAGTAGGAAGTATTCTTTTTACCTGACTGTCGAAGGAGGGTAATGTGTTTATCAGTCTATGTATGTATGTTTATTCCTATGTGGCGTTCTAGAGGCCCAACGCCTTTGATGGTTCTTACGTCAATCGATTCGTCTTAACCCTGCGTGTGTCACTGACTACATTAAAATTGGAAAATAGAAAAATAGCGGATTTTGGGCGCCATATTGTGGGGGACCAAATTTTTTTTTCTTCCGTACCCATCGTCGTATCAAAATAAACGGTTTTAGGAGGTGATTTCAAAGATATATTATACTTATATGTTTAAATGTACCTAATTCGTAAAAAAAAACAAAAAAGTCATAAATAAAAAAAGTGAAGTCAAAAAATCAAAAAACCCGACAGGCGGAGGATACACCAGATTTTAGTCAGCCATCCCGCGAATATGTAGGTATCCTCCGACTGCACAGCATGTTTTTCTCCTTGTTTACGTCTTTTTAGTTCGCTTTTTAAGCAGTCGGGTTTTTGATTTCACTTTTTTTAAGATATGTTACGTGAGTGTGAAGACCTGAATTTTAATGGTAACTATAAATTAACTTTAATCTGTACTAGTATTTGCCCAAGACTTCGCTCCAGTGCCTTGTGGGATACACAGAAACTGTGCATAAAAAGCCGTATAATTGTGGCGTTTAGCGATAAAATAGCTTTGCACCAGTTAAATAGTTTCCGTAATCCGATCGCCACTTTTAGTGTTTATTAACCACCTTCAAACAAACAATTTTACCTCTTTATAATACTAGTTTACGTCATCACAATTTTCACAAATGGTGACTGACAATGATATGATTTTTTCATAAATTTCAATTTGGTTGCTTCCCGTTATCAATGTTTCGAGGGACAGTGATAGTGAACTGACTGTCCATCTAATTGATAAGGTATTGATAAGGATTCGGAACACTATCACCTTCTGCTCATCAATCAAAATAGATATAGGTTGGGATTTGGTTATCATAGAAAAATCTATGTTTCATTTCATGACATACGATCACGACCGTATTCATAACATTATGCCTTATTCTCAGAAAGGTTAAGTAGACGTTTATCCTAACGGAAAGAAAAATCTTTTTAACAAAAAAAATAAATCGACTTCCAAAACAACTAACTTTCTTTTCGGAAGTCGGTGGCTTTAGTACCATTTTCTTTTTTCGTTTTTAACACCAACTGCCAAAAAGAAAGTTTCTCGCTTTGTAATGTTTTGTTTTGGAAGTTGGTTTCATATTTTTGTTGAAAAGCTTTTTTATTTTTCTCTTTTTAGTTTTGGTACCTTATATTGCCATGCAAATACGCATTTTTATTTACTCAAATACTACACATCCGATTTTGATCAAATTTAAATGCCTTGAGAAGTTCCTTCTTTCAAATAAAAAAAGAAAATTTAAATCGGTTCACTTATAATTGGGGCCTGAGATCTTTTTAACCGACTTACCAAAAAGGGGGAGGTTCTATGTTCGACTTCAAGTTTTTCTTTTTTTTTGTAAAAGTTCACTGATATCTCCGTCAATTGTGGACCGATTTTGAAAAATATTTTTTTATTTGAAAGAGTATGTTTCGAAATTGGTCCCATTTTAATTTAGTGTAGTTCATGAAGAACTTCGCAGATTTACAACTCTTCAATAAATAAACTATTGGGATTGCTGCAATCACATGTCTGTTTATTGTTTATACCATTTCATAACATAACATCACGCCAGTACGCTCTAAAGGGATCTCTCATTTCACCGGTTATGTTCAAGTTTCATGTTATTCGGGTAATCTATTCTGGCGTTATAGGGACCTTACAAAACAACTTGCCTATTAGGTAGGTAAAACTAAAAAGGAAAAAGTAAAAAATACTTATTTGCAAAATAATACTACCGACTTCCAAATGAAAAACTACTTTAGGGTACTAAGTCTGTGTGTGGTCTCGTGGTGAAATATCTTCTTATAATATATAAACATATAAAAGAAGAAAGTGACTGACTGACTGACTCACTCACTGACCATCAAAGCACAGCCCAAACGGCTGAAGCTTCAATCATGAAACTTAGCATGTAGGTTCCTTTGGTAGTGTAGGTGAGCACTAAGAAAGGATTTTTGGAAATTGCACCCCTAAGGGCGTGAAATAGGGGATGAAAGTTTGTATGAAAAGCCGTCAGTTTTAAAGTCAGGATCTTCATATTTTGGATTTAGGCTGAAGATTAAAAAATAATTTTTTACGTTTCTCAGGGATTTTGAAAATTCCACACCCATGAGGGTGAAAAGGGGAATGAAGTCATGGGAATAATGAAATCGTCTAGAAACTTGAAATTTTGCACATGGATACTTTATACTGTGCTGTCATCCACTAAGAAAGGATTTCTGTGAATTTCACCCCTAAGGGGCTGAAATAGGGGATGAAAGTTTTTATGAAAGTCGGTCAGGATTGAAGTTCGGATCTTCGAATTTTGGGTTTGGGCTGAAGATTAAAATCTTATATAAACATCTAAACATATTAATATCTTCTTCATCTATTATCTATCCATCTTCTTCTATCTAAACATATAAAAGAAGAAAGTGACTGACTGACTGACTCACTCACTGACCATCAACGCACAGCCCAAACGGCTGAAGCTTCAATCATGAAACTTGGCATGTAGGTTCCTTTGGTAGTGTAGGTGAGCACTAAGAAAGGATTTTTGGAAATTCCACCCCTAAGGGCGTGAAATAGGCGATGAAAGTTTGTATGAAAATCCGTCAGTTTTAAAGTCAGGATCTTCATATTTCGGGTTTAGGCTGAAGAATAAAAAATAATTTTCACGTTTCTCAGGGATTTTAAAAATTCCATACCCATGAGGGTGAAAAGGGGAATGAAGTCATGGGAATAATGAAATCGTCTAGAGACTTGAAATTTTGCACATGGAAACTTTATACTGTGCAGGCATCCACTAAGAAAGGAACCAACGCACAGCCCAAACGGCTGAAGCTTCAATCATGAAACTTGGCATGTAGGTTCCTTTGGTAGTGTAGGTGAGCACTAAGAAAGGATTTTTGGAAATTCCACCCCTAAGGGCGTGAAATAGGGGATGAAAGTTTGTATGAAAGTCGGTCAGGATTGAAGTTCGGATCTTCGAATTTTGGGTTTGGGTAGAAGATTAAAATCTTATATAAACATCTAAACATATTAATATCTTCTTCATCTATTATCTATCCATCTTCTTCTATGTAAACATATAAAAGAAGAAAGTGACTGACTGACTGACTGACTCACTCACTGACCATCAACGCACAGCCCAAACGGCTGAAGCTTCAATCATGAAACTTGGCATGTAGGTTTCTTTGGTAGTGTAGGTGAGCACTAAGAAAGGATTTTTGGAAATTCCACCCCTAAGGGAGTGAAATAGGGGATGAAAGTTTGGATGTTTGTTTGTTTGTGTTGTGTTGTTGTTGTTATTTGGGTTTGGAAGTATGCTGGTGTTGATTTGAGGGAGAATTGCTTTTCCCATGGACAGTTCTATGTAGCGTGTTCACGTGTTAGCTCATCAAATAGTCTAGTGATATTGGCGCCGACATCCAAAATGGTTAAAAATGTTGTTTACAAGGAAATACTATTTAATTACTTACTTATGATTATGATTACTTATTATTAGTCATCGATAAACACAGAAATAATGGTTTAAAGTATTGATTTAAAGTAGGTAAGTATAATTCTGTCCTAAGAAAAACTTTCATATTACATTATTTTTATCATAATTATTTTTTACTTTTTCTCTACATACTGTTAAAATATGGTAAGGAGAAGCATGTAGTCTACGCGTGCGAAGCCGCGGGCAAAAGCTAGTAAAATGATAAAAATTTACTAGTTTCTGATTTATTCGTTTGTACGAGTATTCACCTAACTACCTATCTAGATGACAAAGTGGAACTTTCTAGCTCATCTGGAACTGCGTTAGAGTTTTGGTCTATAGGTGAGTCAGTGATAAAAAATACGATTTTTGGACGTTAATATCTAAATTACTATTTGGGGTGTTTTTATGAAATTTGGAGCACACACGTATCTCGCAAGTCTCAATATATGAGCCAAATTTGACATGATTATGTGAAGTAGTTTTTGAGTTATGAGGGGGTCAAATTGGCTCCAAATGGACACACAGCTGCTGCGTCACCAGTTCCTTTTTTGCTTGTACTTGGCTTAACTCGCTTCCGCGTGTCTAGATTCCTAGCGTGTCAGTGCCCAATTAAAAACTGACAAAATAATTAGCTATCATTAAATTAATTTGCTAGTCAAAACGTCACAGACTGAGTCTAGTCTAGGTTAACGAGATTTAAGTAGGTGCCTACTATAAAAAAAACCAACATCCTACTAATGTTATAAATAAAAATGTCTGTTTGTTTGGTCAATCACACCCGGAACAGGATGAAGATTGAACAAGGCTAGAAAATGGTCACAGATAATATATTGCTACTTACTAGCATACAGATGCCTCATCCCATACAAAGAAACCGCGACGACGTAACCAGCGTTTTTCGTCTGATTAAACCGATTATTTTTTGTACATCGTTCGCGTTCGGTTCCGTTCCATGGCGATAGATAGATGGTGTTAGCAGCGACTTGCAAGTATAAGGGTTTACTCGGTGCATTTTTAAATACAGTGAAGATTTGTTTTATAGTATTTGTTTGCACGTTTTTACAGTTTCATTGCACCACAATGTGTTACAATACAAATTTAAAAAATCGAGTGGAATACCTCAGAGATATTTAAAACCGCGCCATCTATTGGCATCAATTTTATATAATCAGTTCAAATAATCTTAAAAATCTGAATTAAGACGGTACCCTGACCAAAAAATCGGCATGAGATATGAGCATTCCTATTGGTCTAGCGGCACTGGTGGCGCATGAATTACAGTAGTGAATACGCCCAGATTTTAGAATAAAATCTTTATAAAATCGAATTTTGGTCTTTTGAAAAAAAAAATCTACAAAAATGTTCGTTATTAAATTGTCTATCCATTAGTGTTAGTACAAAAAAGAATTAATGAACACTTTACGAGGAGATGCATAATATCAATAATTATTTCTCATTTTTATGTTTTGTTGGAAGGAGATTATTGAAATATATACAACATTAAAAAAAAAACTAAATCTACCATTTTAGAATCAATATTATGTAGAATTTTAATGTATTTTTATTAATTGATATTTCTTTATAAATAACGAGTAGATAGCTCCTAAAAACAGCACAAAACGGCTTGCGCGGCGTTTTGCTCGGGGTACCGCCTTAAGAGCCCAATATTCCATATTTTTGTGTAAAAAACATACAATTTCTATATTCAATTCCAGAAAATGTTAATTATATAACTTTCCCACTGTTGGGACATAAGCCTCCTCTCGTTGAGAAGGAATGAGCCGTAAACTACCACACAAGCTCAGTGCGGGTTGGTAGATGCTACATTTCTTCGATTTTTTAGTTCTAGGTCATGCGGGTTACCTCACGATGTGTTCCTTTATCGTTTTGAGTAAAATAAATTACACAAAGTAATGCGCCTGCCTGGGTTCGAACCCATTACCTAAAGGTTACACTACTCGATCATTCTTCCATACAAACGTAGTCTGGAGATTACTCGACTGTTTGACGATGTACGTTCAAAATAAAAACGATATCAATTTTTCTCATCAATGTCTAGCCCTGTATCGAAACAAAAATGTAAAAAAAAAAATTAAGGTCATGAGCGTCAAAAATTCCATATTTCAACACTAATTTTAACGCATCTTTGGGCAAAAATAAATACCTTAAGAAGGAAAATTGCAAAACAGCCACCATACAGGAATAGATTAGTAGTTCAACAATGCAAATAATTTGATTTTGAAATTATACATTTAGCAGTTTTTTCATTATATGATACTCCAAAGGGTCTGTTTATAAAATTTCGCGCGCCGTTTTCTTCCTAAATCATCATCCAATTAGCTACAAACTTGCAAAAGTGATAATTCGTACGCGAACTAGCTTCTTACTGCTCATCAAAGCATCTAACTCTTTCGCACGTGCTGTCGGATGAGATAGCATGCATTTTAACCCCGCGCACAAAATAGTTCGTGCCGTCAACTAGGGCAACCTTTCGACTAATACTCGGGATTGTAACCACTGGGCTACCCCTGCTTCTCCTATGATAGGAGAGAATGTTGTATTTTTATGGCAGTAGTACGTTCCCAAAGATCAATTTTCAATATTAGGATGCAGTTTGCAAAAGCTTATAAATAAAAATACTTAAGAATTAATTGGGTATCTCATATCAACCGGTTTAGCTAGATGTACCTATTGCATTATGCATTAATTTGACTACTTTCCTATTCACAAAAAAACTGTTCTTATAATTTATAGTCTTGCAGATAAGATACAGTTAATTGGGTTGTTGAACCAACTTTTATTTTTGTAAGAAATGGAAAGATCATGTTTTATTAAGTTTTATTACAAAACTATTATAAGTAACTTTTTTCGCTATAAATACGAAGTAATATCAAATCGAAAACATTTTTTGAATCCAGTACCGTAAATACTGACAGTTCCCGAACAAACTCGAGCCCGTGTGACGTCACGATGGTTGGTCATTGTAGTACACAGCTGATACATTGTTCAAAACATACTAAAAACATTAACCCTCGCTTTGACATAACACCACACTTTGGCATAACACCAGACTTTGATCTAAAGCCACGCTTTGACATAACCTCATGCTGTGACATGACAGCTAGCTTTGGCATAAACACCACGCTTTGAAATAAACACTACGTTGTGACATAAACACCAGTCTATGACAGGAACATCACGCTGTGAAATAAACACCATGCTGTGACATAAACACCACTCCGTGACATAAACACCACGCTATGACATAAACACCATGCTGTGACATAAACACCATGCTGTGACATAAACACCAGTCTATGACAGAAACATCATGCTGTGACATAAACACCATGCTGTGACATAAATACCACTCCGTGACATAAACACCACGCTGTGATGTAAACACCAGTCTATGACAGAAACATCACGCTGTGAAATAAACACCATGCTGTGACATAAACACCATGCTGTGACATAAACACCACTCCGTGACATAAACACCACGCTGTGACATAAAACCACTCCGTGACATAAACACCATCCTGTGACATAAACACCATGCTGTGACATAAACACCACTCCGTGACATAAACACCACGCTGTGACATAAACACCAGTCTATGACAGAAAAATCACGCTGTGAAATAAACACCATGCT
The DNA here is from genome assembly GCA_949775005.1 of Orthosia gothica. Lineage (NCBI taxonomy): Eukaryota > Metazoa > Arthropoda > Insecta > Lepidoptera > Noctuidae > Orthosia > Orthosia gothica. The sequence continues at coordinate 20,180,600 of OX459054.1, read as the reverse complement.
GTGACATAAACACCATGCTGTGACATAAACACCATGCTGTGACATAAACACCACTCCGTGACATAAACACCACGCTGTGACTTAATCACCAGTCTATAACAGAAACATCACGCTGTGAAATAAACACCATGCTGTGACATAAACACCACGCTGTGACATAAACACCATACTGTGACATAAACATCACTCTGTGACATAAACACGAAGCTGTGACATAAACAACATGCTTTTTTTTGTATCGTCTATCGCTTGACCACTATTTCACCACTATGCTGTGACATAAACACCACTGTGTGACATAAACACCACGCCGTGACTTAAACGCCACGCTGTGACATAAACACCACGCTGTGACTTAAACACCACGCTGTGACATAAACACCACGCTGTGCCTTAAACACCACGCTGTGACATAAAAACGATGCTGTGTCTTAAACACCACACTGTGACATAAACACCACGCTTTGACATAAACCCCACGCTTTGACATGACCTCATGCTGTTCATAAACACCACGCTTTGATATGAACACCACACTGTGACTTAAACATCACGCTGTGACAAAAACCCCACGGTGTGACATAATCACCACGCTGTGACATAAACACCACGCTGTGACATAAACACCACGCTTCCACCTAAACACCACGCTGTGACATAAACACCACGCTTAGACCTAAACACCACATTGTGACATAAACACCACGCTGTGACATAAACACCACGCTTTGACCTAAACACCACACTGTAACATAAACACCACGCTTTGACTTAAACACCACGCTGTGAAATAAACACCACGCTATGACATACACACCACGCTGTGACATAAACACCACGCTGTGACATAAACACCACGCTGTGACATAAACACCACGCTTTCACCTAAACACCACGCTGTGACATAAACACCACGCTTCGACCTAAACACCACATTGTGACATAAACACCACGCTGTGACATAAACACCACGCTTTGACCTAAACACCACACTGTAACATAAACACCACGCTTTGACTTAAACACCACGCTGTAAAATAAACACCATGCTATGACATACACACCACGCTGTGACATAAACACCACGCTTTGACCTTAACACCACGCTGTGACATACACACCACGCTGTGACATAAACACCACGCTGTGACATACACACCACGCTGTGACATACACACCACGCTGTGACATTAACACCACGCTTTGACATAAACACCACGCTGTGACTTAAATACCACGCTGTGACATAAACAGCAACTTGAAATAGAGTATCATATGATGCGGGTGCTACAGCGAATCGTATGAGATTTTTATTGACATTGCGAATTGCGATAGTCGTAGCGTACTGGCGTGGCTTTTAACAGTAGTTTATGTCCTTTGAGAATTCGGGAGTAACTTACCATCGCGTACGGGAAAACACACAGTTGAATAAATATTCTTCCACTAGAACAAAGTACAATCCAGAAAATGCCCTCTCAACCAGTTTTCGCTACTGTCTCAATAACATTTAGATTGAAAATTGTTTGACCAAGATCTTTAGCGTATGTACCTATATACATATTCATCACTCACTCATTAACAGTTTCTCATTCCTGAACTAAATTTCTATCAACATTAATTCGTGTAAATAATTGTTTAAGTTGAACACAAGTTCAAAGGTTAGACAAGCAATTGAACAATAATATTATTAGGTAATAAAGTAAACTGTTTTATCAGTGGATGTTATCATATTGTCTGAATGTATGAATCAAACGAGAGGGTCAGCGATGCATAGTTTTGCCACAAAGTACGTAAGCGGCGGCGCGCCGCAGACAGAGGGGCCACTCTCACTTTGACATTTCGGTTTTACAGGGAATATTGGGCAATATTGGACAGAGCTCAGTCGCGGCTGTCATGATTGCTTTGTGTAGGCGTTTGTCACGTCATTCATACATTATGTACTGTAACGAGGTTGGTTGCATTGGATGGGTTACCTTTATTATTTGTTACAGACCGAATTTACTTTTTTGTTTTTAATTCTTTCTTTCAATTATTTTTAAGTTATAAAGGTCATTAATCTTTCAAGATGACTAATTAGAAATTCATAGCATTATAATAAATTAAGCCCATAGATGAAATAGGGAACTTGTCATATTATTAAGGTTCAAGTCATACAGCTTACAAATATGTTACCTTCGACTGCACAGCATAATTTTCTTCTTGTTTAAGATCATCTTTGGTTTTTTGATTTTATTAGGTACCTGTTTTTTCACATTTATATTTTTGTCGAGCTTGGAGCTCTTTATAATTTTTTTTTTTTTAAGTGGGATCATTATTACACTATTACTACGTCTTTTTACTCTCCAATATTCATCGTATGTGGCGTATTATTAAATGTTTCGTGATATTAAATGGATATTTGATGCCCTGTCTACCCTCTAAGGCATGTAAGCATGATATGATGTATGTTTAGACGAATCTATGTATTTATGTTTGTAACTTGGGCAACCTACTCTTTTTTTTAATTCGGAATCAATATAGTAGCAACCCTAGTGAATCTGTCAAGTTTAGCTGTCAATTTTCTAAACAGCGGGAGTGGCCCTTCTGTATACTTACTATTTTGTGGTTTTGCTGTCTGATATTGTGGACAGGGATGTACTCAGGTAAATTAACAATGTGAGAAAATGACATTTATACTACACCTGCTCGGAAAGTACCTTGATACTTTATCAAATTTACGGTAGAAAGTACGTCATTGCATATCGAACAAATATGCGGCGAGAATACGCATCTGAGCGGGAGAGAAAAGTGTATGAAAATCCATTTCTTACGTGGTTTTTCTTTTTTAATTTTGGGTAAGACTATGCGCTGGTAACCTAAATATCAAAAGCCAAAAAGTTTTTACAGTGAGTTTTTATCTCCAAGTTCGCAAAATGACACTGGCCACTAGCTGTGTGTTGGATGGTGTCAAACAATTTGAAAAAAGAACATGTGAAAATTGCAGACGCCATTGGCGCCATTTTCAATTTGTGTGTTGTTTGAGGATTCAGTTTTCGTAGAAAAGTAAAATAAAACTATCAAAATGATAAATAGTGATAGTGATGATGAAGATTTTTCAACTCCGCCGCAGTTGAAGGAAACAGCAAAAATACTGATTGATAACCTTTTACCACAGAAATCAATTAAAAAATATAATAAAACTTATGACGATTTTTTGCAATGGAAAAGTGAAAAAAATGCGGCATCTTTTTCTGAAACTGTTTTGCTAGCTTATTTCAGTGAAAAAGCGCAAAAATACAAACCAAGTACGTTATGGTCTATGTACTCAATGTTGAAAAGTACTATTTATTTTCCTCGTAGGTGTAGTATAAAGCACTATGTATCACTCGAGAGAAAGTGCGATTCCCGATCTCGGGTGTTTTAAAGCCCGAGCCGTAGGCGAGGGCTTCAAACGACACCCTCGACGGTAATCGGTCACTTTCTCCTCTCGGTGAACAATGTACTATTACTTATGAGAAAAATTATGATTTCACTAGCTTCTATGTCGTTTTTAATCCCAATATAAATGTAGATAAAGGAATAGCTATTGAGTAACAGACAATTTTTTTTTTATTTTTTTTTTTTATTTATCATTATCATTTATATCAGCCTTTTAATGTTCCCAGTGCTGGGACACAAGCCTCCTCTGTGAGAGGGAATAGGCTATAATCCACCACGGGGGCCCAGTACGGATTGGTAGATGTCACATGTGTTCGAATTTTTGGTTCTAGGACATGCCGGTTTCCTCACGATGATTTCCTTCGTTCCTCGTTTATCACGATACATTGTTCTAAAATTTAACAAGAAATTGACATTATATTAGAAGGATTTTATCTATTAATTTGTGACCTAACCGTTCCATAATCGTACCGTTGATTAAAGTCTCTGCCAAATAAAATAAATATCCGACTTGTATCAAAATTTATAATTACGTATTTTGAAAACATGGCTTTTGTTTATTGAGATATTTTCATAATTTTGGTCTCAATTGAAAGGTATAGGCGTAGAACGCGTTTATGAGATATTAAGTCACTACTGAATGCCAAGTGGTGGTGTGGTCACGGACGCCCCCTTACCGCGATTCGTTTGTTTTGATCATGTTAGCGACACTGTCTTTACATTTTTTCCGCATCGTTTTGAAATATTGGAATACATTGGTAGACGGGTGCTAACGACTTTTATTTTATTGTTATCTAGCGGTGACTTTAGACAGAGCCTACCCCAATTTTGTTGGGAAAAGGCTAGGCAGATAGACATTGTTATAAAATTACAACCCGTGTACCTGATTGGGTAGTTCCTATAGGAAAGAACGGAACTTTTAGTGATATTTTTTGTCTGGTTTTTCACTTTATCTCAAATCAGTCCCTGGCCAGTTCTCGGGCTCACGCTCGCCCGGGCCGGATACGGTCATTACCTACTTATGAGTCGTGGTCCGGTCGTACCCGTGATCATCGGCCGACGACTACACGACAATCTCTACCACAGAGCACCTCTGCAGCCGCTGTCAGAGAAGGCATTATTATTACTTGCCGTAGAAACCATGGAATTGTCCGGTCCGTGACGATTCAGACTAGGCATTGCTGCTGTATTTGAACTGCAACATAACTGCTCACATATATATCTACATCGAAACTGGCTATCGTCTACTGCAGTCGGCGGACTGCGCAGCTTGTTGCTGCTGGCAGTTCGACAACCGAAACTTGTGCATTGCTCGGGTATGCATTATTATCAATGATACAGTACATTGCCGGTATTTCTAGTCACGGCCAGTGCGTCTTTACCATGCTCTGCGGCCTATACCTCCAGTACATCTCGAGGGGATCTGTGTGGTGTTGTATGTATGTTTAAGTACTCCTGTACCCACATGGCCTAGTTTAACCAACCGAATTATGTGGTCTAGTATCCCCCCAGCCCAGTGGATCAGTGTTGATTGTACTTATATTTGGGTACTCCTGTACTGAAATGGCCTTTTGGTAGTTACTGAATTGTCTGCCCGGTTACCGGTCTAATTTTGAATAAGCGTGTTTGGTGTGAAATACATTACTAGACTACGTATAGGTAACGTATTTTCTTGCTGTTAACATAAGATATTGCGTTATAAAGTAAAGTAATATATTTAGGATAGTCGAAGTTTCATACTCTTACATAACATAACAGAAAACAACATAGCACAGCATAACACGACATAACACAACATAACACGACATAATACAATATAACACTACATAACACAATATAACACTACAAAACACACACAACGTAACATAACGCAATATAACACAACATGACAGAACACATAACATAAGATTAAGCCAAACCAAAACAAAAAGAAATGTCCTCTTGCTCGGCAGTACTTAGCGCTTAAGCAGCAACGAGGCAGACAACCAAACAGACCAATGGGGTAAACAGATAAGTCGTGTAAATAAAATACTAGCTTCTGCCAATGCCTTCGCCCGCGTGAATTCAAAAATTATCACGAGGAAACATATTCCCAGGATAAAAAGTATCCTATGTCCTATTCCTGAATATAATCTGTCTCTGTGCCAAATTTCATCCATATGCGATCAGCCGTTCTGGCGTGAAGAAATAACAAACATAGTCATAAACTTTCGCCTTTACAATATTAGTGTGAAGTCAATAACACACAATCGAGACACCACTAAAACGTCAGCAAATTATTGGAATAAGTGCCTTGACTTTAAGAAAATAGTTAATCAGGCAGCTGTTGCAGCTGCGTATTATGTCTATGTAGATTCCATATTACGTTCAATAAATCTGCTTAGCGTTTTTCCCAACTACATTGGAGTCGGCTTCCAATCTTACCCGATTCAGCTAAGTACCAGTGATTTACATCGAGCGACTGCCTATCTGACTTCCACAACCCAGTAACTGGGTAACACGGTACCCCTTGGCAAGACTGGTGTCAGATCTCAAGCTTCTGTCTTCCCGTAACGACTGTCAAAGATCTTCAAATGACAGCCGGGACCAACGGCTTAACGTGCTTTCCGAGGCACGGAGGAATCTCGGTATGTTGAAATGGTCACCCATCCACGGACCGACCTCGTCAAGCGTTGCTTAAGCAGATTCCATATTACGTTATGGAGTAATTATTTTGTCAAATTCCTGCGAGATAATTCACATTTAAAGCACAGAAGAGGTGCATTAGACCGAAATGTAGTCTTCAGAGCAACGCTATAGATCGGCAAGACGTCGATATTGTCACGAATATGTCTAGGCCAGCCGTACACGGACTGCTTCAAGCAGTTATGACCGACTGCTTGAAGCCGCGACCGCGCGGTGAACTATAGCCATTCATTCGCTGCCGTACACACGACTGCTCGAGCAGTCGCGACCGCTTCAAGCCGTCAACTACATGATGAAATTCCATCGTGCTGTCGACCGCTCGCGAGCAGTCGCGAGGCATACACTGACTGCTCGAGCCGTCGGCGGCTCTAGAGCAGTCGACAGTCGACGGATGAACCCAAAATTTTCTCTTTTGACGTCGCCGCCGTCGTCTCCGCTTGAGCTGAAGCAGCAAAAGCAGTGCTTCCTCGTCAGAATCCATGACAGACTGCGGTAGAAATTCAACTGCTCGAGCGGTTGGTAGAGACAGCTCGAGCAGTCAACAACCGACTGCTCAAGCAGTCAACGCCGACCGCTCGAGCGGTCCGTGTACGTCGGTCAGCCGTTAACTGCTCGAGCAGTCCGTGTACGCCCGCCCTAAGAGTCTCAAAGACCGCCCTTATGCACAAAAGCATCCTCTGCATGGCTCCAAAAATAGCCAATAAAACACCAAATAACATTAAAGATTTTAACTTGATTCAATTTAAACGGAGACTAAATATTATTTTAATTGAAAAATGCTACTATACCATTGATGAATGCCTTCTTGACAAAATGTAATACCTAAACTAGATGATAATTATGTAAATATGCTCGAAAATGAAAAAAAAAACTTGACTTATTAATAATGTGTTAATATTGTTAATATTTTTTAAATTATAATAATTAATTGTATTCTAAATTTTGTTTTTTTTTTAATTTGCATGTAATATCTATTTTAAATTCTTATCTATCTTATCTTATCTAATCTAATCTATCTATCTAATCTAATCTAATACTTTTAAACTAGCAATTCTTGTATATAATTATGTATTTACATATATAATCTGAATAACAGAAACGGTTTCGGGGGGGCATAAATCGATCTAGCTAGGTTTCATTTTTAGAAAACGTTTTTCTCTATTTTCACCCGAGCAGTGCTCGGTCGCCCAATTACTATTTTTAAAGGGTGTTATATAAATGGTTAGCAGAATATTCGTATTTTTGTGAGCAGAAAAATAGAAAAATATAATCTGTGAGCAGAAATACTCGTAGCTAATTGATCAGCAATTCATGCCCAGCAAACATTCCAAAATCAATCAGCAATTTATGTCATTCTGGGTGGCTGTAGTTATTTTTGTACAGCATTTATTATATAAGCTGCAATGAGCTGCTCCTGTTTAATAAAATTTTGTTAAGCACTCATAGGGTAAGCAAAAAAAATCATTTTGAGCTGCATATAAAAGTAGCAAAAATACTTTACTTGTCTATGATTAATTGGACCATCATCAAAATTATTTGCGGAATAAGGATTACTGCCAGATTTTTTTAATTGCAAACAAAATCTTTGTATGCTGACCAAATTATTTAAAGGCTGTTTTTTGTGGCTCACCTAATTTTATAATTTCTAAACATTTAATTACTTCTTTACATTGTAAAAGAGTGTATAATGTGTAGCTTTTTGAGTAACCATAACCTAACTGTAAGAGCTACTGTATCCCACAAAAAATACTTAGACTTTGACATGCCGCAACAAAAAGGCGTGCCCTTAACCTCGCATCTTGTCCTTTATGATATCCTTTCTTCATAATCCATCCATTCTTTGTCTTCAAAAGAAAGCATGGCGCCTACGCACCATCAACGGATGCTCCAATTGGCTCAACAGTTGTACGCATCATCGCTTGATTGGAAGATTGGCGCAATCATCGTCACGTTGAGCATACCTTGCTGTGTTTCTGTCAGTACACTCGCACTGGTGAAACATAGCCATCGTTTATTTATTATTTATTTATTTATTATATACTTTATTGTACACCACTTAAAAATTACAGGACAAAACATTTACAAAGATAAGTGTACAATGGGCGGTCTTATCGCACAGGGCAATCTCTTACAGACAACCTTTGGATGGACTGAACGAGAGGAGATAGACATTAGGCCTGTCAGTGTACAAAAACTATATTAAATAATATTACTTAGATAAAACATAAAATACATACATACAAATAAAATAATATACTAATAAATATCAAATGAAGAACAGAGAAAGGAGAAGAATAGTTATAGAGAAAGGAAATGCTCCTTCACCATTTTTTTAAATGAAGGTAAAGTTTGCGCACGCCTTATCTCAATAGGTAATGCATTCCACAAACGAGCTGCTTGTACCGTGAAAGATTTGTCGAAGAAGGATGTGGAATGCATATGAATGCATAATTTTAGGTTTTCCGATGATCTCAAGGTCCGAGAATGTGTGTCACAGAGGAACTGAAACCGTTCTTTAAGATAAAAAACCGGCCAAGTGCGAGTCGGACTCGCGCACGAAGGGTTCCGTACTTGGTAAATTGCGGTTTACAATTTATGACGTAATAAAAAAGAAACTACTGACTAGATCTCGTTCAAACCAATTTTCGCTGGCAGTTTACATAGTAATGTACATCATATTTTTTTTTCAGTTTTATCATTCTCTTATTTTAGAAGTTACAGGGGGGGGGACACACATTTTACCACTTTGGAAGAGTCTCTTGCGCAAACTATTCAGTTTAGAAAAAGATGATATTAGAAACCTCTATATCATTTTTGAAGACCTATCCATAGATACCCCACACGTATGGGTTTGATGAAAAAAAATATTTTTAGTTTTAGTTTCAAGTATGGGAACCCCCAAAATTTATTGTTTTATTTTTATTTTTGTGTGAAAATCTTAATGCGGTTCACAGAATACATCTACTTACCAAGTTTCAACAGCATAGTTCTTATAGTTTCGGAAAAAAGTGGCTGTGACATACGGACGGACAGACAGACAGACAGACAGACAGACAGACAGACAGACATGACGAATCTATAAGGGTTCCGTTTTTTGCCATTTGGCTACGGAACCCTAAAAAGGACTAGAAGGATTAAAGAGCACATTAAATAGCAATGAAAGTATGTGGGCATTCCGGCGAAGGCGAATAGGAAGCCATTTGAGCTTGGTTCGAAATTCAGAAACATGGTCATACTTGCGCAAGCCAAATATGAACCTGATACAGAGATTTTGAAGTCGCTCAAGCTTGTCCAATTGGTCTTGGGTGAGATCGAGATAGCTGGCATCAGCATAGTCACTGTTCAATCGTTGTCACTGTTGTCAGGATATCTATTCCTGGTGGGTTGCCATAAAGTTAGTTAGTATTATGTCTAAGTTTAGGGTTCCCCTAAAAAAAATGTGGTGATCAACAACACATAAAATATGGTCGGGTAATATAATGTATTCTTAGAACAATTTCTTATGTTCGGCTTTCAGTACCATACCGATGTGCTCCAACTTCCAGTACCTAGGGTCGCTTGCCCAAGGCGATGGCGAGGTAGACCGAGACGTAACGCACCGGATCAACTCGGGATGGATGAAATGGCGCCTCTGCAGCAGAAGGACAGATAAGCAAAATCCCGGAATAGCAAAATCCCAGATTCGCAGAAGGACAGATTTGCATAATGGCAGATAATGTACTGTCGCCGCCAAAAAAGTTACAAATCCTAGTAACCTTATTATCAATTTGTGACCTATTTGCATTATATATCTGAATGGCCACTTTTAATTGTTATAAATGGTTAAGAAAATCTATTTAAATAAGTCAATATGAAAAAAAAAAAAAAAAATCTGCAATAGAATGTTTGATACGTTTGGCCAAAGTTACAAAAACGAATTAATTCGTCTTAACTTTTTTTTTTTTTTTTTATTTATGATGAGTTTGCTCTTGACTCTAGTCTAGGTCAGAGGTGGCAGAGACAGAGTCTACGATTGAGTGAGCATACCCAGAAGAAGCCTGTTCACTCTAACTTTGAAGAGATTCGGGTTGAATGCGTTCGGAAAAACAGACGCAGGTAGTGAGTTCCATTCATTCGCTGTGCGCATTATGAAGGATGTTTGTAAGCGCTTGGTGCGAATTGGTAGAATGGCAACAAGGTAAGGATGGTAACTTGTAGTGCGTTATTTTTGTTTTCTGTGTGGGTCTGTACTTCTGCCATTATGCAAATCTGTCCTTCTGCGAATCTGGGATTTTGCTATTCCGGGATTTTGCTTATCTGTCCTTCTGCTGCAGAGGCGAAATGGCGACACGTCACTGGAACTACTTGCGACCCACGGATGCCCCTCAAGCTAAGGGGGAAAATTTATAAGTCCGTAATTAGACCTGTGATAATTAGATGTGTGATCCATACAGTACGACTACTGTATGGATCAGAATGTTGGGCTGTGAAAAAGATGGATGAAAAGAGATTGCATGTAGCAGAGATGTGAATGTTGAGATGGATGTGCGGCGTGACGAGAATTGATAAAGTTATTGAATTAAAGGTGGAAGGTTGTTTGAGTTAACTATGGTTAAACATGCTAACCAATGGCTGCAAATTTCAGTAAACCGCCTTTCTTCTTCAGTTGTTAGCCTCAGAAATGTTCAAATAAGTCGGTAATTTAATTATTTGACCATTTGTTAGAGATAAAAGATAAAAAATATGATGTCTAACTCACTATGATATGAATAAAATGATGAGAACAGTATTAAGTACTGATCGACTAGCAAAGTAGGTATTATATTTGCTAGAAATTTTAAACATTTTTACAGGAAATGTTCCAGTACCGGTAAGACTTGGTAAATCCTAGTTCTTACCGTAGTTCAGGCTGTAACAGTAACATATACATGGTTCATCATAATCATCATTTCAACTGAGACGTTCACTGCTGGACATAGGCCTCCCCTGAACGTCGCCACCCTGACCGGTCCTGTGCGTGTAAACGACCCTTTGTGCCTATTGGCTTTCTTTGTTCTGTCTCCTGCTTGATATGGAGGGAAGTGGGTTTTTTTTAGGGTTCCGTACCCAAAGGGTAAAAACGGGACCCTATTACTAAGACTCCGCGGTCCGTCTGTCTGTCTGTTTGTCTGTCTGTCACCAGGCTGTATCTCATGAACCGTGATAGCTAGACAGTTGAAATTTTCAGAGATGATGTATTACTGTTGCCGCTATAACAACAAATACTAAAAACAGCGTAAAATTAAAATTCAAGGGGGCTCCCATACAACAAACGTGATTTTTGTGCCGTTTTTTGCGATAATGGTACGGAACCCTCCGTGCGCGAGTCCGACTCGCACTTGGCCGGTTTTTTTTTGCTACTCCTCCTTTATTCTTATCTGATTAATTTCGTTGCGGGATCCAAGACAGTTAAATTGATTCTCCGGGACTTCGTCGAGCTTCATTACCTCGGCGCTTTTCTGGTGGTCGCCACTGTTGATTCTGGCTTTCAGGAGTTGCAGTGGTTTGGGAATAGTGCGGTGGGATTAACCGGTCCTGTGCATTTCGTGTCCATCGGATATACCTATGTAGGTACATCCGATAGATGAAACTGCGTGCTCCGCACTACATTTTTAGAAAATACGCATCGCCTATATTTAGCTGCAATCGCTCCTAAAAACATCGCACGCAGATTTCATTCATCACGCTTGCAGTCTCTGAAAGCATAGGGCAGAGATATTTATCACAGATATATCAAAATTTTGCTGTTGTAATGTTATAAAGGCTGCCGCACACGGTCCACAATTCGTGTTAGAAAAATGTTAAATTTTTGTTTTGTTGTTTCAATTTCTAGCAAAAATCGTTGTCAGGCCTGTCTGTTGTAAACTTGTAATCTTAATAGTGGGCAAGCTTATTACAGATATTATAACGAGTCGGCTGATTAAATATGCCAATCTCTAAATGAGCTAAATTAACCAAGTGAAGGTGCGTGATAACAGACAGACAGTAGGTACTGAAATGTTTCTGATAACCTACTAGTACCGTTTATAAAGCATTGACCTGATAGAAAAATAATTATAATTATTAATTGGGTTCGATAGATAATAATATTAATTTTGCATTGATTTGTACGACAAATATATAAAAGGTGACTTTTAATTCATTGGTGATATGACAGAGTTGAATGTACTCACCCTCAAAGTTGTTTATTATAATGATAATATATTTGTACAATTTTCAGTAAAAGATCAACTCTGGAACTCAGATCGACTTTTTATTTGATCTGAGCTCTGGAAAAGATGTTCTTTTTTCTTCATATTTGGAAGTATCGCTAAAACTTGTATTTATTTTTCTAGTCGAATATGTGGCAGAACGAGACCAAAAAACTGGCGCGAACAAAAAAAAAGTGCTTTTTAGCTGGTGCCTGCTTATTTCATAAATTATTTTCTAAGTTACAGTTTAAAATAAGCAGACTCACATTATATTCGCGACATAAATACTAATAGCATACAAGGATGGAAAAAGAGAAGTGTTATAAATTTTTTGTGTGTACCTGTGTGTTTGTGTATCCATCTGTGGCATCATAGCTCTAAAACGGATGAATCGATTTTAATTTCGTTTTTTTTTTAAAGGTGACATTTTCGAGCGTGTTTAAAAAAAACGATTCAGCCTTTCAAACGTTATGGTAATTTTACTGTTGGTTCGCAAGTTATCGTGGTCGCAAGATATCGTGTCATAATTACGTGTTCAATAGATTATTGATCGAAGCTGTCTACTACTTGATAAATTATGTAGCATGAAATAAAAATGTGTAGAAGTTTTTTTTAAATGTAACTTGTTCACATTTGAATCGCATTGCCTGGGTAAACAATTATAAAATTACTTTACAATATTTTTATTAAAAAAACTTTTTTACAAAACTTACAACCGTCTTCTAAACAAAAACACTACAAAGTGATATAACTTCAATTTCGGAAGTCGGTGTCAAAAAACAAGAAACGCGTACAGGAACACCGACTGCCGAAATTGAAGTTATATCACTTTGTAGTGTTTTTGTTTAGAAGACGGTTGTAAGTTTTGTAAAAAAGTTTTTATTTTTCACTTTTTAGTTGTAGTACATAATAGACCAGTTCTAAAGACTAGGTGAACTGTTCATACTTGTGTGAAGAGCGTACCAGTGTGATGTTATGCTATTGAAGAGTTCTGATGTATACATCCGAAGTTATTCATCAGATCTTGACGAAAATTAAATGGGACCACATGACAAGCACTAGCGTTCAAATAAAAAAAGAATCATCAAAATCGGTTCACCCAATAAAAAGTTCTAAATAACACACATAAAAAAAAATACAGTCGAATTGATAACCTCCTCCTTTTTGCGAAGTCGGTTAAAAATACAAGATTAGTTTCCGTTTTGGGCATGCGCCAAAATATCTAACTACGTGCAGTCATACTTAAACTTTTAAAAGATTAGGCCCTTAAAAATGTAGTTAAACTAGGTATAATAAGAACCACTACCTGATATATAGGGTGGAATTTTGTGCCACCTAAAGGGAAAGTACTCTTAATACTGTAGATAGAAAATTTTACTCAAAGAAAACATTCCTTTATTTTTGAAAAGAAAGAAAACGGCATTCAAAGATTTTCGGAAATTCATCGATCGTTGGGGTCAATTATAAGAATGAAATCTCTCTGACAAACTTGATAAATAAAATGAAAGAAAAACCATGAATTCTTGACTTAAAATTCAATAGGTCAAGTTTACAAAGATCGATTTGTATCCTTAAGTGAGTAATTAATAAAAATCATTGACGTCATTTATCCATTAAAATGACGAATTACTATTTAGATAAGACTAGAATTCGTTAGAAGAATAAAGAATAATGGCGAAATCTTAGCTGACTTAAATTTGAGCGTCTGAAAGTGAGTTATATACGAAAGACATTCTATTAATTGTCTACGTTTTTTAAAGTATAATTTGGGCTGGTTCAAAACGGATAACAAAAAATCATAATAAATTGAAAGTTATTTGACTTTTTAATTAATTTCTTTAGCTTAGTGTTGCCATTATATATTTTATCTGCTAAGTGACAAGTAGTAACTATATAAAGTAATAATATTATTATTGTATTTTTTGTAGTAAATGAGTTAACAATAAAGTTTATGTAGTGTGTGTAGATGTGAAGTGTAGATGTTCCTTGCAGGTAGGTAAGAATATTGTAGTGTACTTAGTAGAAATAAATAAATTACTTTCAATTAATGATTGGCAAAAAGACTAGTATCCAAGTCTAAAAAAATATAGGTTGGTTGTTGACGGCGATCTTCTGATACACGTCAAAGTCGCTTAGTTTAAATAAATATTCTCTTTTCAAAGAGTATATTATACATTTCATGCTGAAATAACTACGTAAGGGAAATACTAATGCGATATTCCCCTTTTACTTCCACGAAATTGGATAATATTATCTATTGAACACATTATTAAAAGTTACCCAGACATAACCTACAAAAGTTTATGACTGCATATCTATTATTATCGTGTCCGTTTCAATGGCGCGGCCACGGCGTTTTTTTTTTAAAATAACTATTCCAAGATTATGTAAAAATTTGTAGAAGATGATTCCCAAAACCATAAATTTGTCAAAGTTATGGTTAAAAAGTTATAAGGGTTTTAACGTGGCCGCGCCATTGAAACGCGGCGAACCGCGCGGCCACGGAGATCTTTAAAACTGAGCGTTGCAGAGACCTGAAATTAGGTTAAATAACAGATTGAATTTGTAAAAAAATTGTAAAAATATACAAAAAATTCCTAGGTTTATATTTTAGGAGCTGTAAGACGAAAACCCCATGGCCGCACCATTGAAACGGTGAAAAACACGTTATCGCCGATATCTCGCTGAAAAAGCATCGCAGAGGTCTGAAGTTTGTTGTAAAACCTAGATTTGAATTTGTCAAATTATGTAAAAATACACAAATAAAGCCTAGGTTCATATTTTACGAGCTGTAAGACTAAAACTCCATGGCCGCGCCATTGAAACGGTGAAAAAACACATTATCACTGATATCTCGCTGAAAAAGCATCGCAGAGGTCTGAAGTTTTTTGTAAAACCTAGATTTGAATTTGTCAAATTATGTAAAAATACATAAAAAAAACCTAGGTTCATATTTTACGAGCTGTAAGACTAAAACCCCATGGCCACGCCGTTGAAACGGTGAAAAAATACATTATCATCGATATCTCGCTGAAAAAGCATCGCAGAGGTCTGAAGTTTTTTGTAAAACCTAGATTTGAATTTGTCAAAATATTTAAAAATACATAAAAAATCCTAGGTTTATATTTCAGGATTTGTAGTACGGTAACACGTAGAAATTAGTTATGATTATCTATCGAAGAAAGTAAGGATTAGCGAGATCTCTTTTTGTAAATACCACTTATTAACATGTAGAATTACCGTTAATAGGCAAAAAGTATTTTTTTTTTCATAATATAAAGACTTTAATACGTTTTGAATGTTTCGATAGGGTGACCATGGCTTATCATTTACAGAAAACTTTCCACCTGTAAGTATTACAAATTATATTTCAAGGATTCTAAATTAAATTAAAATGAAACGTTATGATACAAAAACATATAATTTCTTCTTTAAAATTACATAAACCACTGATTGTTTACGTACACTAAGATATAGTGTAAGGCGATAGATGGCGCTCGAGAGCCGTCATGAAGTTGACAACTGTGAAGATAGCAACGCACGGGCCGCTCGCCTAGCTTGCATATTGCACCGAGGCTCGCGGTCTCTTTTCTGGCGGACACCGACGGCTTAGGACCTAGCTAACATTTTATTGTACTGCATAAGTTTATTTTTAATTAAATATTTTATTATTATTTTCCTTTGTTTTTCTGAGCTCTTACAGCTCAGAAGTAGGATTGAACCATTGCAGCCCACGTAAGTGTTTTTAAATAATAACTGAGTGTATCCTGATGAAGTACCGAGTTTGACTATTGCTTGAAATTATTTTATAACGAGTTTGACTATTGCTTGAAATTATTTTACAATTGCATTTCACTTGACTGTGTACCCTATCTATTGCTTCTTGTGTATTATTCTATAATAATGGGATACCATAAAAAAAATAATTCGGTCGGCCGGGTAGTTGTTAAAATTAAAGTTGAAGAGGCTACTTTTATGGCTTTCATAGTACCAAACTCTGCTCAAGAGATTGGCGCTATAATAGGCCAGCCTTTGACAGAGCATTCCACCGTCTATGTGATTAAAACACCGACATCTTTAAAGATATTTAATGTAAATCAATTTCTCGAACTACCTGCCAGTGCGTGCAGTGAAGTTGAGCGCGTCAAGTTGGTTTCGGATGACGAAGTAATTTTGCAACCCGGTGTAAATAAAATACTATTATCTTGTTTTGATTTTGTCTCTGGTTCGATTACACTGCGAGCTACTGAATGTAATACTTCGAGGACGGTGTGTATTATTCCAGAATGCAACACCGAGGTTATTGAAAACAAAGTTGTTTTAAACACAATTAATACTAGTAATGAGATCATAAAACTACCGCGCAACCGTTGCGTGGTGCGAGCGTTGATAACGGTCACGGACGATAATAATAAATACAAAATAGGGGATTACCTGGAATCAAACATCGTGACTGACCTAGAATCTTTACTGTACGAATATTCTGATTGTTTTTCGGGTAGTGAAAATAAAATTGGATAATGTTCAGTCCAAATGCACATTGAATTAACTGACACTAAGCCCGCTTATTACCGTCCGTATCGAATGTCTTTAGAAGACCGGGAGAAAGTCCGTGATATTGTATCAGACTTATTGAGTAAAGGAATAGTGGAGGAATCAAATTCCTCATATGCCAGTCCCGTAATATTGGTCCCCAAAAAGTCGGGTGAAGTACGTATGTGCGAGGATTACCGTGCATTAAATAAAATTACTAAAAAGGAACGCTATCCTTTACCCGTAATACAAGATCTGTTAGACCGGTTATCCAAGCGTTTTCACATGTCTTGATATTATGTCAGCCTATCATTGCATACAAATTGCTGATGATAGTAATTAGTATACAGCGTTCATAACACCGCCACCGGATGGGCACTACCAGTATACGCGTATGAGCTTTGGATAAGTGAATGCACTGTCAGTTTTTCAGCGCGCAATTGACAATATTCTCGGTTGTTTACGTTTCTAATGTGTGACAGCATAATTATATGATATTCTCGTTTACGCTGAAAATTATGATAATACATTGCACCGTCTCAAAACCGTATTGGAGAAAATACGGGATGCTTGTGTGACGCTCAGGTTAGGCAAGTGTTCTTTCTTAGTTTCAAGTATAGAGTATTTAGGACATGAAACGTGTGATGGCGAAGTCAGGCCGTTCATGTATAAGCTCAATGCAGCTCATGAAATTTGCTGTACCTGGAAACGTACACCAGGTACGTCAGTCGCATATGTGAGTCGTCAGACTACGTCGGTCGAAAAAAAGGTATCACTGTTTCGAAATAGAGACGTTGGCTGTTGTCATGAGCCTGAACAAGTTTAAGGTATACGTGTCAGGTTTAAGTAACCGATTGTAGCGGAATACGCTGGACAAGGACCAAACGTGATTTGTCTCCCCGTATAGCCCAGTGGTGGCTTGAAGTTCAAGGCCTTGATTTTACTGTTGAGTGTCGTGCCGGCAAATCCATAGCTCACGTGCATGCGCTAAGTCGTAATCCTGTGTATTCAGTAATGCGATGTGTTGAAAAATACCTAATTGAATGTGTGCAGCAGGGTGACGACTCGATGCGTACCCTCGTGGAGCAGGTGAAGGATAAGGTTGCGAAGGGCATAACTAATAGCTTGGCTAAATATTTCTTGTTTGATAATATTGTACTGTTTAGATAAGTTGGAAATGGTCCAAATGTAGTCGTTCCACGAATGCCGCGTTGGTCTCTCGTTGAAAGTTTCCATGATAACGTTAATTAATTTTAATAAAACTTACATTGCCATAAAGTCAATGTATTGGTTTCACGGTATGCGCCGGTTTATCCAAAAGTACACTCGTGGTTGTATATCGCGTCAATATGCTAAAAAACCAACTGGTTGTCGTGTGGGCTTATTACCTCCAATTGAAAAGGTGGCCGTATCATTTCACACGGTTCATGTAGACCATCTTGTCTCGTTCTGTAAAAGCCCATTAGGCAAAATACACATTCTAGCGGTAATAAATGCCTTCACGAGATTTATATGGATCAAAGCTGATCAAGACATCAGTTGTAAATATGTTTTGCAGACGTTTGACCCATTAATTAAAACTTTTGGTGTTCCTAGTCGTATAATAAGCGACCGAGGCAAAGCTTTTAGCTGCAAAGACTTGAAAGAGTATTGCACTCAAAGGCAAAGAAAGCATGTCATGACGGCGGTCGCTAGTCCAAGTACGAATTGTCAGATAAAACGTTTTAATAGGACTATACTTGACACCCTTGTAGCATACGTTGGTGATGACCATAATTACTGGGAGAAATACTTATCTAAGGTACAGTTAGGATTAAATTCGAACATAAATAATAGTACGGGTAAGGCTCCATTGGAACTTCTTTATGGGTTTCGACCTAAATTAGTAGGCGATATAGTTGTGCCCAATAGATCACCAAATTTAGACGAGGGAAGTTGCTGTCATCCAATCAGCTAAATTGTCTCAGCAGGCAAAGGACAAGTATGATAAAAAACGGCGTTATGAAGCACCTTTTAAGATAGGTGATTTAGTTCTTGCCGTAAAAAAAGATCATTTGTAAGGGTTTACGCATTAGTAAACTTATGCCGCGTTTTGACGGGCCATATGAAATTGTAATGGTCCTACCTCATGATCGGTACGTGATTAAGAGTACACGTAACCGTGGCCGACTTTATGAAAATGTTTTGGCCAGGGATAAGTTAAAGCTTTTCCGAAAATTTCGATGAGTCAGATAATTCTAGTTCTGAGTAAAGATTTACGAAAGTAATGTTGTTCAGGACGATTTATTTCATTTAAATAGTGCACGATAAAAAAAATGTTAAATGGATCCATTTTAGTAATTGTTAATATAAAACAATATTTATGATCGATCTTTGTTTCAATAGCGCTAGCCTTCAGAGGCGTTGGTAAAGGGTTTACACAACCTTACAAACCAAATTCAAGAATGCATCTAGCCTTAAGAGGTTGTATTCTTTATAATTAGTCGTGTGTCGTCCTTAGGAGGAAGACGATGCCTTTGGAGGCTATTGTGACGCGACATTTGTGATGTGGACCCTGAAGGGTAAGCCATCATTATAACCACAATCGATTTTAATTTAGATTGGGTTGTAACATTAAGAAGTTAGTCATACTGACACGGTCGACCGGTTATTGCTAAGTCAGTTTATGTTGGCATTCAGAAGCCCACGCACTGACATTCAGACGTCAGTTCAAGTTGACATTAAGACGTCAATCACACTGACATTCAGACGTCAGTTCTAGTTGACATTAAGACGTCAATCACACTGACATTTAGACGTCAATCACACTGACATTCAGATGTCAGTTCAATTTGACATTAAGATGTCAATCACACTGACATTCAGGCGTCAGTTCAATTTGACATTAAGACGTCAATCACAATGACATTAAGACGTCAATCACAATGACATTAAGACGTCAATCACACTGACATTCAGACGTCAGCTCAATTTGACACTAAGACGTCAATCACACTGACATTCAGACGTCAGTTTAATATGACATTAAGACGTCAATCCCACTGACATTCAGAAGTCAGTTTAAGCTGACATGAAGATGCCAGTCTCACCGCGTTGTCGCCGCATCGTGAGTTCGTGAGGAAGCTGTGCCGTCATCAAAACCAAGAGGCGAGAGCTACGCGGGGCGCGCAGCTGTTTCAGGAAGGCCGACTGTAAGGCGATAGATGGCGCTCGAGAGCCGTCATGAAGTTGACAACTGTGAAGATAGCAACGCACGGGCCGCTCGCCTAGCTTGCATATTGCACCGAGGCTCGCGGTCTCTTTTCTGGCGGACACCGACGGCTTAGGACCTAGCTAACATTTTATTGTACTGCATAAGTTTATTTTTAATTAAATATTTTATTATTATTTTCCTTTGTTTTTCTGAGCTCTTACAATAGGTACTTATCATTTCTTTCAAAATCACAAAACATAGATTGTTTACGTACACTAAGATATAGGTACTTATCATTTCTTTCAAAATCACAAAACATAGATTGTTTACTTACACTAAGATATAGGTACATACTTATCATTTCTTTCAAAATTACAAATCACAGAGTGTTTACCTATTTACGCTAAGATATAGGTACTTATCATTTATTTCATAATCAGAAATTCACAGATTGTTTACTTACACTAAGATATAGGTACATACTTATCATTTCTTTCAAAATCACAAATCAAATGATAAGTACCTACATCTTAGTGTAAGTAAACAATTTGTGATTTGTAATTTTGAAAGAAATGATAAGTACCTATATCTTAGCGTAAATAGGTAAACACTCTGTGATTTGTAATTTTGAAAGAAATGATAAGTATGTACCTATATCTTAGTGTAAGTAAACAATCTATGTTTTGTGATTTTGAAAGAAATGATAAGTACCTATATCTTAGTGTACGTAAACAATCAGTGGTTTATGTGATTTTAAAGAAGAAATTATATGTTTTTGTATCATAACGTTTCATTTTAATTTAATTTAGAATCCTTGAAATATAATTTGTAATACTTACAGGTGGAAAGTTTTCCGTAAATGATAAGCCATGGTCACCCTATCGAAACATTCAAAACGTATTAAAGTCTTTATATTATGAAAAAAAAATACTTTTTGCCTATTAACGGTAATTCTACATGTTAATAAGTGGTATTTACAAAAAGAGATCTCGCTAATCCTTACTTTCTTCGATAGATAATCATAACTAATTTCTACGTGTTACCGTACTACAAATCCTGAAATATAAACCTAGGATTTTTTTATGTATTTTTAAATATTTTGACAAATTCAAATCTAGGTTTTACAAAAAACTTCAGACCTCTGCGATGCTTTTTCAGCGAGATATCGGTGATAATGTATTTTTTCACCGTTTCAATGGCGCGGCCATGGGGTTCTAGTCTTACAGCTCGTAAAATTTAAACCTAGGTTTTTTTTGTTTATTTTTACATAATTTGACAAATTCAAATCTAGGTTTTACAAAAAACTTCAGACCTCTGCGATGCTTTTTCAGCGAGATATCGGTGATAATGTATTTTTTCACCGTTTCAATGGCGCGGCCATGGAGTTTTAGTCTTACAGGTCGTAAAATATGAACCTAGGATTTTTATGTGTATTTTTACATAATTTGACAAATTCAAATCTAGGTTTTACAAAAAATTTCAGACCTCTGCGATGCTTTTTCAGCGAGATATCGATGATAATGTATTCTTTCACCGTTTCAATGGCGCGGCCATGGGGTTTTAGTCTTACAGCTCGTAAAATATGAACCTAGGTTTTTTTTGTGTATTTTTACATAATTTGACAAATTCAAATCTAGGTTTTACAAAAAACTCCAGACCTCTGCGATGCTTTTTCAGCGAGATATCAGTGATAATGTGTTTTTTCACCGTTTCAATGGCGCGGCCATGGGTTTTTCGTCTTACAGCTCCTAAAATATAAACCTAGGAATTTTTTGTATATTTTTACAAATTTTTTACAAATTCAATCTGTTATTTAACCTAAATTTCAGGTCTCTGCAACGCTCAGTTTTAAAGATCTCCGTGGCCGCGCGGTTCGCCGCGTTTCAATGGCACGGCCACGTTAAAACCCTTATAACTTTTTAACCATAACTTTGACAAATTTATGGTTTTGGGAATCATCTTCTACAAATTTTTACATAATCTTGGAATAGTTATTTTTAAAAAAAAACGCCGTGGCTGCGCCATTGAAACGGACACATTATTATCGACATTCTCGAACAAAAATTCTTGCACAAACTAATTCAGAACATCACCATGAGTTAAACCAGATATTTTTAATTAAAAGACGTAGGAATTTAATCTCAGCTAAAACAATGTATGGGCAGCTGCCATTGTTCTTTGTGTATTTAAGAAAATGGAGCCCATTTCGAGCAACTAATTAGTTAGTTTACCATTTTTTGAAAATAATATAAGATTACATGGTTTTCCTTTCATTTAATTTATCAAGTTTGTTGGAGAGATTTATCATTACAAAATTCCACCCTGAATATCGATAACTGTGCTATTAAAAGTATATACAACAAAAACCATGACACAGAACTTGTCACATAAACAACATTGTACATAGTTCAGATTTGTACTACGCATCAAATCTCTCCATGTGCAAGTGTTTGTTTACTACTAAGTAGTGATGATCGTTCGTCATTTGTTAATGAATCAGATACACATGTCTATGTCAAGGTCATCGACCATCGCAGTTAGATGCGCGGGCGCAGGCGCGTGGCAGAGTAGTAGGTATTTGTTTATAATTAGCATTTACTTATGCAATGTGCGTGAATGCATGTTTGTAATTTTTTTTTTGCGTATTATTTTAGAAAACTTATCTATTAGTAGAGAAATTAAGTGAAATTTATTTTATTTCGAGGATAATAATTTTTGGAATTCCTAATGATCTCTAATTTGTTCTATAAATTTCAAATATCGACATTATAATTTACATAGAGCAATAATATTATTAAATACTAGCTACTGACCGCGGCTTCGCCCGCGTTCAATGTTCAAAAAAAAGGTTCCGATCGCCACTATAACCACATGCCTTCATGGGTTGACCTTAAGGACCTCGCGTAGAACATTTTTTTGCAGCTGATGACCCCATCTAACCCCTAGTTGCGTTTGATCCACGACTTTTTGCCCACCCTGTATATTACTTATTATACCTAAAACTTTGTTTTTGTCCAAAATACCTACCTATTGTGGCAGACTCGTTGGTTTTATTTATTCAAGGCATCAACAACACAAACATGGACATGGACACATTAAATTTTATACTGATATTTTTGTCAATAACAGACTCGCACAACATTCACAAAAATAATCTCACAATAATATTCAATAACAATCTAGTCAAACGGAGTATAAATGAATAATAAACAAAATTACAATCTATACTTTAATCTCTTCTTCTTTTCCGTCTCCCTTTTGTATTTGTATATAGGTTTGTTTTTGTTTTTAGAATTTTCAATTGTATATATGTTATGGTATCAATAAAAGATCTATACTTTATCTATACTAATATTATGAAGAGTTTGTTTGTTTGTTTGTTTCATCAAATCAGTCTATGTGTGTATGTATGTATGTTTGTTCCTATGTGGCGTTCTAGAGACCAAACGCGTAGGCCGATTTTGATGATTCTTACGTTAATCGATTCGTCTTAACCCTGCGAGTGCCATTGGCTAAATTAAAATTGGAAAATAACGAAATGGCGAATTTTGGGCGCCATATTGTGGGACACAAAAACTTTTTTTTCTTCCAAACCTAACGTGTGGGGTATCAATAAATAAAGGGTTTTAAGAGGTGTTTTCAAAATATATAATACTTGTATGTTTAAATGTACCTCATTCCAAAAAAAAACTAAAATGTTATAAATAAAAAAAGTTTATAAAAAAATCAAAAAACCCGACTGCTTAAAAAGCGAACGAAAAAGACGTAAACAAGAAGAAACCCTAGCTGTGCAGTTGGATGATACATGTTCGCGAGCTGGCTGACCAAAACCAGTTGTATCCTCCGACTGCACTGCATGATTTTCTTCTTGTTCACGTCTTTTTAGTTCGCTTTTTAAGCAGTCGGGTTTTTGATTTTGCTTTGTGAGTTTGACACACTGCCGTGTCTACCTTTGTGAGACGAGGAGTATAAAGATCGAGCTCGGATTGGTCGCTCTTGCATCTTTCATTCTGCGGTCTCCCAAAGATTTTTGCGTGACGGGGCAGAGGCCACCATTTTGTTTCTCCACCCCGGGCCTCCGACAGACATAGTTCGCCACTGCTTTACATAAGTGCATAATAATAATATGAACGTTAGAATAATTATGTGTGTAGCCAAAATCCATTTTAACACTTTAGATTATCGACTGATAAGAATCGGGCAAACAAACTCTGAAATATCAATTTTTTCTGCAGTCTGACTGGATTTTTATCTTAGATCGAATTGTATTCGACTGATCGGAATTTTATCTTTTTTAATTACTTAGATTATATCTCAAAAATGTCAAGCAGTCAAAATTAATTCGGAATTAATAACAGAATGTTTTTTTTTTTGTGAAGCTCTTATTTATTACCCAAGACAACACTATTTAAAAAAATATACATTTAAGAAAATATTTGATCGGCCTTCAAAAAGTTTTTATGCAATAGGAAATAATGCTAAACAGGCTTAGAATAGCTCAACTGCTGGAAAAATGTAAGATGTTGGTATTTATTTTCTATGGAAACCTGCAACGAAGTTATCTTATACTAGCAGAGGCCTCGTGGTTTCACCCGCATACTTCCCGTTCCCGTGGGAATAGAGGGATAAAAAGTTGCCTGTGTCACCCGGGGATAGTGTAGCTTTCCACCTGTGAAAGAATTTTTGAAATCGGTCCAGTAGTTTTTAAGTTAATTCGTTACATACAAAAATACAAATCGTTCCTCTTTTTAATATTAGTATAGATATAGAAGACAAAAAACTTAACCCATATTTAGAACAACCGAATATGAAGACAGAAATCAAGGCTCCCGCAGATATTACGACCAGCCCTTTTCATGGATAGTTTTTCCATAGAGATTTTTTTTTTGAAAAATTTGTAGTCCCATGGTCGCCTTAAAATAACTCAAAAAAGGGGAAGATTATTTTTGAGTAGTTCTTCTGCTAAATTCAATAATTATTACAGATTTTTTTTTACGTTTTTAAGTATATCTTTTGATTTAGTTGATGCAATTTTAATGTTGATTTATTATTAATTTTATTATTTTATTGAAATGTATCAGTGCTGTTGTGTTTTTATTTAATTTTATGTAATGTCTTACAATTTATATTATAAATAATTTGCACGCTTGCTTGCAGGCATAATACAATTACTTTTAGGCTTTAAGATCTTCCCTTCTAAACAATGTATTTCTAGCAAATAAATATTTTTGATTTGATTGTATTTTTGGTGTTCAAAGTCTCTCTTATTTTGATGATTTTTTAATGTATTCCAAATTCCTCATACAATATTCATTTTTGAAATCGGATGACAAAAATAATAAGATTAAACATCTTAATATTTTTGAAATTTGATGCCCAAACGTTTAATTTTATTATTTTTGAAAACTGATGCCGAAAGGTTAAATCTTAACATTATGTTAAAAGTTACTTTGAATTAATGAATTAAAAATATTTTGACGGTTTGAGATAAAGGTTAAACCACTGTATAAGAACATGCCATTTCATAGATTCGAATACTGATAACGTGAATATTAAGGTGTTAATTTGTATTATCTACTGTTGAGAGGAATTAATAATCAAATAAATTAATTTATTATTATTATTTATTACAGGTAAGGCAGAGGTGAGATTCCAGCTAAGTAGGTATGCCAGAAACCTACAAGAGGACTTTTAATTCTTGGCAATCTGTTAGGAGTGTTCCCTCTCACAGAGAGGTGGCTTGTGTCCCAGCAGTGGGAACATGAAATGCTGATAATGATGATAATCTGAAATTACGCATTAGAAAAGCTCAACTCTCAAAATAATAATAAATAATATAATCAGTTGGTCAGCACCTATCTAGGTTCTAAAAACTCGACAAAACTTCGAGAACTACAGATTTTTTATGACGATTTGAGAGTATCCTTAGAGAAGTGGTTGTTAATATTCATAAATACTTCCACCCCCTGAAATGTAATAATAATATCAGCCTGTAACTGTCCCACTGCAGGGCAAACGCCTCTTCTTATACAGAGAAGGCATGAGAACTGATCACCACGCTTGCTCAATGCGGGTTCGCGATTCCAATTTTACATTAACGATACCTCAAGGTTTTCGCACGATGTTTTCCTTCACCGTTATAGAATAGAATAGAATAGTTCTTTATTTGCACGGAAAGTTGGTACAAGTTACAGATGTTAAGTTTTAATGTAATGATCCTTATACTAACTACCTTAACAAAGGCATGCAAACAGTTTTAGCTATGATAATAAAACCACATTTAATATATATTATTAAAACATTCAATTAAATCAATACAAGTTTACCATGTCAAGATGAAATTCAGTAAATAATTTGAAATAGACAATATAATACACAATGTCAATTTTAATAAAATGGGATTACAAATTCGTCAAGTTCCAGTTTCCAGTACCGTTGTTGTGATAAACTTCAAGAGTAGACATATGATTTAGAAAAAGTCATATTGGTCCTTGGCCGGATTCGAATCCATGACCTCAAGCACGAGAGATCCTTAGTCACTGGGCCACCACAACATTTTTGTTCCTCTGAAAATATATTGCCAATAAATTAAAAGCCAACTTGTATGTATAATTATTTACAACTAGCAGACGCCTCGCGGTTTCACCCGCATAGTTCCCGTTCCCGTGGGAATGCAGGGATTAAAAGTAGCCTATCTCACCCGAGGATAGTGTAGCTGCCCAACCACAGACGTAAATCAGTTATGACGCGATTGTATGTACTTCGCGTGCCAAAAACGGAATAAAGTTACGATCAATGATCGTAATCTGAGCTTTTCATTTAGCATTATCGGCACCGGTAATCCATCGAAATCTAGAAAAATGCCTTTTTATGCCATATTGAGCTGTAAAGAATGTGTAGCAAAAGTTGGCCGAAGCATTGCAAAAGTTTATTTTCATTGGTAAGTAAATTTGTTTTTAAATTAATTGTGAAAAAGTGGGACGCTTGGTTTTCATACAGATGCAAGATGGAGGGACTTGCGTTATCTAGTTAGATTTATGTCAGTGTTCCCAACGGTGAAAGATTTTTGAAATCTGTCCAGTAGTTTTTTATGTTTATTCGTTATTTACAAAAATACTAATCTTTCCTCTCTATAATATTATAGTATAGATAAGGTACCCAGATACATTTTCAATCAATCTGTTAAACCGAATGCAGCTATGTACCACAATTTTATATGGACAGACTTCCTATCTGACCTCCATAACCCAGTAACTGAGTTACACGGAACCTTTTTGCGAGTTCTGGTTTCTGACTATTCGTATCAACCGTTCACCGGACGGCCGGGACCACGGCTTTTAGGTAGATAACTACAGGGTGTCCGGTGGCAGATTTGTGTTTTTAGATCAAATATCTGGAAAATTTATAAACGGTGCAGGGGAAGGGCGTTGCTATTCGACGCTCCGAGGGTACAAATTACAACTCACAATGCCGCAGTGGTTAATACAACACCGAGCTTACGCTATTAAGTAGTTTTTTAAGAGTGGTGATTCTTACGTGATAGCGAGATGGAAGGTTTCCAACAGTGTGTGCGACTAAACGGACAGCATTTGAACAAAATTATTTAAAAAAATGAAATCCTCACGATTTTAGTGTTTTTTAATTATTTAACAAACCCATAAGTTCGTTATTTTTTTAAATCATGAGTCCGCCACCGGTCACCCGTCACGTAAAAATCACCACTCTTAAAATCGCCTCAATGGGTACGCTCGATTTTGTCCCGACCACTGCGGCGTTGTGACTGACAATTCGCACTCTCGCAGCTTTGAATTGCATCACCCTTCCGCCGCACCGTTTGTAAGTTTTCAAGATATTTGCTTTTAAAAACATAAATCAGCCACCGGACATACGTGTCAACAATAAAATGAGATCGTCGACACAGTCAATTATATTTATTCAACTAGGCCAATAAACGGCATTTTTGAACGTCAAATAAATTAAAATTTACAAATTATATAAATTGATTCTACCGTGCATTCGGAAAGTAGATTGTTATGGAGAAGAACGCAAAAGAAACTCCATACTTTTTTTTTTTTTAAATAGATGTTTTACAATATTTACATAAGTACATACATTAATAAATTAATATATGTGAGGACGATGCACCCAGAATAGCTCTATACACTATACTACGTACAGGTATAAAGTATTAAAAAGCGTTAACATGAAAATTTATTAATTTGATAAGTAGGAACATGGTTCTCACATACTTACGAATATATCAAACATAGGTAAAATACCTTAATAATAATAATTCAACAAAAACGGAACAGTGAGTGAGTCAATTTCTAAAAAAAAAAAAACTATGAATACAATAACTATGAAAAGGAATATAAATTAATAAATTTGATTTTGTCTACAATAAAGATTGCCCTATGGAGCAGGACCAGCATAATTCCAAGCATTCTTATCTTGAATATAATCATCTAATTTATAATATGCTTGTTTATGTACAAAGAGTGCTTTTAACTAAAGTTTAAAATTTACTTTCATTTAGTTTTAATATATCATATGAATAAATTTAATTTCTTTGTCTTAAAGATTTAAATATTTTAATAAAACACGTACTACATTATTTAAGTATAATCTCGGATGCTTATCTCAATCCAAAATATTTAATAATGGATTGAGTAATGTTCTTAATAAGTTGGCACCTAATTTGTTAAATGTATTTTTATCTCTTTATTAATCGTGTTGATTAGACTGATTGTTATCTACGTTACCGGTATGTAGGAATGAATAGACCTAGAGATTTATGGTTTATATTATCATCATAAGATTTTTTTTGGTGGTAGGCTCGCGTTGCCGCTATGATGTTTGATGCCGAATGTTTCCTGGGTAGAAAAATGATAATTCTACTTAGTCCAACAGTGAAATTATCAAATAATATTGGACCCGTATTTTTTGCTTTATCATATAAATGAAAATTAACAAAGATAAAGCGCATCAAAGTTCAGGAGTGGAGGCTTGTGACGCACTGTATTGTCGTAATTTTTTGCAAAAGAAGAAATTCGGGTCCAATATTTTTAGGTTATCTAACTAACGTACTAAATAGATATTTTAGTCAACTATTCTATTGATAAGTAGATAGGCGCTTACGCTTACTATTATATGACGATG
This sequence comes from Orthosia gothica, assembly GCA_949775005.1. Classification (NCBI taxonomy): domain Eukaryota; kingdom Metazoa; phylum Arthropoda; class Insecta; order Lepidoptera; family Noctuidae; genus Orthosia; species Orthosia gothica. The sequence continues at coordinate 20,151,404 of OX459054.1, read as the reverse complement.
TACCAAGTTTGCTTAGAAGCAATTTTGTATATCTGACTCTTGATACCCGAATGGCTTTAAAAAATGTCACATCATCATCACATCATCAGCCTATTAATGTTCCCACTGCTGGGACACAGGCCTCCTCTCTGTGAGAGGGAATGGGCTGTAATCCACCACGCGAGCCCAGTGCGGGTTGTTGGATGTCACATGATTTCGAATTTTTGGTTCTAGGACATGCCGATTTCCTCACGATGTTTTCCTTCACCGTTTTGAGAGCAGTGGTGATGAAATAATTTACACAAAGTAAATGCGCCTGCCTGGGCTCGAGTCCACGACATACAACTTGTAAGTCGCGGCCGATACCACTGGGCCACCACAAAAAAATGTGCAACGTGACAAAGCGACGAAGGTTTGGAAATAAATTGTTAATGCTTATTTAACCATAGGCTTGCGTTTGACCATTATTTCACCTGGTGGAAACCGATGATGTGGTCGACGGTGAAGCATATAAGTAACTTATTCAACCTTTACTTAAAGACCTCTAGGTTGTAACAAAACAATCAAGTTATTCTAAAATTGATCTACAGCTACTATGAAACAGTTGTCGCAATGTCGAATAGGGCCTTTCTGCGATAACCTGAGCCCTTAAATTCCAGCATGGCTATCGAGTTATACTGAACTTAATTATTCTGCTAACTTCGTCCTCCAAGTTGGTGACCTAGTTCACAAATTAGAGAACTTTCAGTAACTTCTCTTATATCAGATTCCCTTATGTATGTACCTATTATTTTTCTTAGAGTTTATATGTATATGGTATACAAACTACATTTATAAAAAAATATATACAGTTTATAAAATACTATAACTACCATAGACAAGACCATAGCGGAAAAAATAAATCCACTAATCTTATACGCAGAAATGGGCGCAGACTACCATTAAAAATTTAAAAATAAAAATTGGGGTTTTCCTTTAGCCTGAAAGTTTGACAAAAATAAGAAGTCGCCTTGGTAACCAAGGGGTTACCAACGTGATTTCTTTTTTTTGCCAAACTCTAAGGCTTCGAGGGACTCGAACAAATTGAAAGTTGGACTTTTTTATTGGTTTAACAATAGAAACTAGGGGTGAACAACGTTACAACACTTTTGTATTGATCTTTAATTCAAGTTTATCACGTGGGTTCATTTGAGGGGGCTTTTGTGTTATGTAAGTAGCTGTAAATAGACTTTGATGGTAAACATTTTGAGGTGAATTGGGGTGAATGATTATATTTTTGAAGTGAAAACTTATGAGTATTTAGTTGCGTTGAGCTGATATGATGGAGAGGGAGGGGACGGCCAAAAAAAAGATGGATGGTCTGTGTGAGGAGAGATATGAAAGAAAAGGGAGTCAGTGATAGCGTGACGGGGGAAAAGGTGGTTTGGAAGTAGAAAATGTATTGCGCCGACCCCAAGTAACATGGGACAAGGGAAGGAAGATGATGATGAGTCGCGTTAAGCGATTTTTGGTAGGGGCAAAACTTATGGGGTCGCGTCACCGACATGCTAATGTATAAGCCTACTATCCAAAGATGGCAAAGCTTCTTTGGACTGCCTGCAGCCCGGTGTCGATATCCACCAGTTCTCCGACTGTGTCTGGGTGAATTCCTGTAGCCACCTGCGTATTTGGTTGCAGGAAGGTTCGGGTCCATAGACCGCCGTACTGGATCTTCGTCTCGCAAGCTCGTCATTGCCCAGCGATCCACTGTGTCCCTTTATCCATTGCAGTGTCACCGTGTTACGAATAGATACAGTTACAGCGGTGCGATGGCGTCATCAAAATGCTAATGTGACGTGTAACGGCATTCTGGTGTTTGTTTCTTTATATCGCGGTTTGACCCTGCACCTTTTGTTGACGTTTTATAAATGCCCATGTACGAACGGATGGCATGAACGGATGGCCGATGGGGCAGAAAGGTTCTGGAGTGGCGACCGCGAACCGGAAGACGTTGCGTTGAAAGGCCTCCCACCAGGTGGACCGATGACCTCGTGAAGGTTGCGGGGATCCGCTGGTTGCAAGACGCACGGGACCGGTCAATGTGGCGACGCTTGGGGGAGGCCTATGTCCAGCAGTGGACGTCTTTCGGCTGATATGATGATGATGATGTAGGTTAAGTCAAATAGAAAAACAATATTTTGATTTTTGACCACGCGTGGCATTTCAATAGCAGATTTTCAAGCTTCGCAACGCTTTCGTTGATAGAAGTTTTTTTTTATAACTTTTTGGCTCGCGCTTGACCACTATCTCACCTGCTGGTAAGCGATGATGTCGTCGACGGTGAAACACGCTTGCCTAGAAATAAACTATTCACTCTTGACTTAAAGACCCGCAGATTGTAGTTATCAGGAAACACAGACTCCGGCAGGGAATGCCACTCCTTAGCTGTAAGCATAATATAAGTGTTGCCAAGTGATGGGATATCCACCATGTATATATGGCGCATATGGTATTCCGATGATGCAACGGGCTAGGTGGAATTAGATCATGCAATTCCATCGCTTACTCCCCAAAATGTAACGAATACAAAACCGAAAAGCTGGCAACTTGGCGACGATGTTGAAGGCTCTGGAGCACTGACTGGACCAGTGCCTCATTGCCGATAAGCCACTAGGCTTTTTTTATTATTCATCGAATTCCAAAAAATTGTGTGTATTATTTGACATTCAGCGAATAGTTTTCTTATAAAAATAAACTTCTAATGAACAGAAAAACTAGAAAATTATTAAAATTTTGTTTGTTTAAAATTACATTATTATTTATATTATAATAATGGCGTAGATTATTCGCCAAAGGGAATAGCGATTAATCGACTATTCGCTATAACAACTATTCGTGGCATCTCTAGTTTTATGGTTTATGCATGTGTAAAATTGTCAATCAATAGATATTCCTAAGATTGACAGTATTGACACACCAGGAATTAAAATAACTTAAACCTATTATACCGACCTAAATAGGTACTTAAAATAAATTTAAATATTATTTAATTATCCATGTATTACAACTTGAAATTCAGACATATTATTATGTTGTTAGATATTTTGTACGCTGATTTGTGGAATGAAAATACCTACGATGAAAAATGCAAATAGGCCATGTGCGCAGTACTTATAACCGGAGTACGTGTTTGACTAGATTTATGAACGTAAATGAAGAAATAGGAGTTTGAAAGGATTGTATAATACTCACAACGGATCTTTGTATCTCTGAATTGGCTGCAAGAGCCTGCGCAGTAGCTATTTTTGTGTGAATATTGAAATTGAAGGTATCATTGTATAACTGTCTCTTTCCCTCGCTTACGTTTGTCTCATCACCCTATCTCGCTTACTCTATGCAGTTAATCTGTTTCGTGCGCAATAGTTGACAGAACTAACTTCAGAGACACAAAGATCCGCTGTGAATATTATAAGGATTGTAGCAAGTGGCGTTCGGCAGTTTCTGCCTACTCCCACGGGAAAAGGGCATGAGTATATGTATGAATGCAAACTGGTTACCCAAACGGGCCCCCGCGCCGTGCGTGTCCTATCCTTATCCTTTTCACACTCACGCATGCGCACCACTCGCGCAAAGCCCCGTAGCCCGCACCCCGCACTTTAGTCGAATCTCAACACTGCTGGTGAATGCACGCCAGATTGTTTTCGACACAAATAATCTGTTACTGTACGCTTTATCCAAATATGTATAAGACTTGTGCTTAGACGTGTTAGTGCTAACTACAACTGTGCCATCCTATCTTTCCACGTTTTTTATTTCGCCTATTATCTTACTCTGAACTACCTGTGTAGTGAACTGAGCCCTTGAGACAATATACTTCTTTAAAGGAAGCTGTTGTGTTGCAACTTGCAACCCATTACCGTTTCATTGGTGACTTCGACGAACACGAAGTATGACTGAGGCGAACGACCCGCAAAATAATGACTGCAACGCGTCATCCAGCACGACGGACGATATCCAGCGCCTTGGCTTACGGATACCTCCATTTTACCCAGAGCCGGGTTTTTGCCAGCTGGAGAGCGTATTTTATCTCGCCAATATAACATCGGAGACCACAAAGTTGTACTATGCAATGGGGCAATTGGAACCGATTTACACATCCGAGGCGGAGGACATCATAGCTGGTCTTCCGACACACGATAAGTACCAGCGTTTGAAGTCAGAACTTATACGGAGATGGAAGGAGAAAATGATCCAGCAACTGCTCACCGGAGAGAAACTGGGTGATCGGAAGCCCTCCCAATTCTTGCACCATATCCAGTATCTTTTAGGACGAGATGTCCCGGAGCATATCTTGCGAACCATGTGGTCCAGCCGCCTTCCGAATGATATCCAGGTGATTTTGGCCTCACAATCAACAGCTACGCTGGACGAGGTTGCTGATATGGCTGACCGCATCCACGACATCGTCACCCCCAGTCCACATGCAGCAGCAGCGACGGCACCAGGTGCTTCTTCGGACTTGAGCTGTCGGATATCAGAACTCACACGCCAGGTTCAGGAACTGACCACTGAGGTGCATACGATGTCACGATCGAAGTCAAGGATATCCAGGTCCGAAAGTCGTGATCACAGCAATTCGACACGAAGAAGAAGCAATTCGATGCGGAGGAGAAGCAATTCGATGCGGAGAAGAAGCAATTCGACACGAAGGAGGAGCAACTCCCGTTCGAGCCGTTCCCAGTCCACCTATAGGAAATACCCCGTTTGTTGGTATCACTCGAATTTTGCTGAGAGAGCAAGACAGTGTATCAAACCGTGTGACTATAAGCCGACGGGAAAAGTAAATAGTCCGTGATGGCAACCGGCGCCTGCCCAAATTCCGGTCGCGGTCGGTCAAATGCAGTTCATTCAAGAATATAAACATCTATCGGAGGTGACATTTGTTTTACATTATCTGTGAAATTTTTGGTAATAAACTAAATTCAATAGAACCTGAAGTTTTAATGCAGGCTTGTTTGTTAGGTTACAAAATTATTTTTTAAGTTGTTTACAAATTAATGTCAAGTCAAGCTAACAATTTAGGTGCCTAACTGTTTTTGGACTTTCAACAAATTGTATAGTGTAATTACAGCTTTTTTTTTTCTTTTTTTATTTATAGGGTCTTTTACGCATGGCGTATGTCAGTCTTATCGTATCCTAAACAATTGTATTTTCACAACACGTGGGCCATGTTGGTTGGGATAGAATTGTATGGAGCATGCTTACATCAGTTTTGTACAAATTCAGGGTCCTTAATAAATTATTTCTACTCGTCTCATATAAATATGACAGATTCCATCAATAAATGTTGAAGGTCCTCGACAATTCCCCATTCCTCTCAATTGGGTGAAGCGATTTTCTTCATCATAAATCACTGCTTTAAAATAAGTCATCATCATCATCATATCAGCCGAAAGACGTCCACTGCTGGACATAGGCCTCCCCCAAGCGTCGCCACATTGACCGGTTCCGTGCGTCTCGCAACCAGCGGATCCCCGCAACCTTCACGAGGTCATCGGTCCACCTGGTGGGAGGCCTAATAAGTCTTTAAATAAGTCATAATGTCATTTATTTCATATCAGTCTGTACTTAATATTATAAAGCTAAAGAGTTTGTTTGTTGGTTTCTTTGAACGCGCAATCAATAAATATACATCTACACTTCCACACACACATCTATCCAAAATTTCACATTTAAATTGTTATTCTAATAAGATTACAACTTTACAAGCGAACAAAGCCGTGGGCACATTAGTTCATTATTAGGTACAACTCAACAAAATATCGTTAAATAAGTTTATTTTTATGAGTTAGGTAGGTATTATTTGTAACAACTTCACAAACAAATATCTTATTTTGTCTGGCAAACTTTCTTCATAAGGTTGCTAAAATGTGTCTTATTGACTGGATGGCTAACAAATTATTATCGATCAATCTTTTGCTTTATTGGAGACTTCAAACTAGCTGATTGATAAATTTAGCAGACTTTACTGTCTTCAACGATTAACTCAAACTAATCTCAGATATTTAATTTCGAAGACTAAACTGACATTTGGGGGTTGCCACTTAATCGTTACATAAAAAAAAAATTATAACCGTCGGTGTCAAATAACGGAAAACAATGGGTACAAAAGACACCAACTTCAGAAAAGTAAGTTATTTTTCGCTTTGTAGTGATTTGTTTTGAAGTCGGTTTGATTTTTTGTTAAAAAGTTTTTTTTTAATTCTTTTTAGTTTTGGTAAGTACGTTCAATTAACATGAACATCATTTATAGCAAATTACATCTCATGAAGATTCTAATAAGCCCAAACACGACTAGGATAAATTGTTTTATTTCGGAGTTCCAGTGGCCATTATGGTGTTTTTCATCAGATCCACTACACCAAATGATACTTTCTGAGTGCAAATGATTGCATTATTGATGAAAATACCTAAATCGCTATATGTATGCCCACATTTGAGGAGTTCCCTCGATTTATCTAGGATCCCATCATCAGATCCTGGTTTCCTTATCATGGTACCATCCTAGGAATATCTCCTTTCCAACAAAAAATAAATCATGAAAATCGGTTCATAAACGACGAAGTTATCCGCGAACATACATAAAAAAAGATATATATATATACGGGCGAATTGAGAAATCTCCTCCTTTTTGCGAAGTCGGTTAAAAATTGTGTCGTATTCTGAATGATCGAAAGTAGATCGCTTCGCCGGAATGCCCGCATACTCTCTTTGCTTTATAATGTGCTCTTTAATCCTTTTACTCCTTTTTATCTTAAATATCGCTTTTAGTTCCTCTGTGACACCCATTCTAAGTCCTTGAGATTATCAGAAAATTTAAAATTGAGTATTCGTATGCGTTCCACTTCCTTCTTTGACAAATCGTTTACGATTCAAGCAGTTCGATTGTGGAATGTTATTACCCATATAAATAAAAAGTGCTCAAACACTGCTAAAACATTTAAGAAAATGATAAATAATAACAACTATACATAAAACAAAAAATATTAGACTATTTGAAATTTACAAAACGTCTACTCTTTTTAGGGTTCCGTAGCCAAATGGCAAAAACGGAACCCTTATAGATTTGTCATGTCTGTCTGTCTGTCTGTCCGTCCGTATGTCACAGCCACTTTTTTCCGAAACTATAAGAACTATGCTGTTGAAACTTGGTAAGTAGATGTATTCTGTGAACCGCATTAAGATTTTCACACAAAAATAAAAATAAAACAATAAATTTTGAGGGTTCCCATACTTGAAACTAAAACTAAAAAAAAATTTTTTCATCAAACCCATACGTGTGGGGTATCTATGGATAGGTCTTCAAAAATGATGTTGAGGTTTCTAATATATTTTTTTTCTAAACTGAATAGTTTGCGCGAGAGACTCTTCCAAAGTGGTAAAATGAGTGTCCCCCCCCCTGTAACTTCTAAAATAAGAGAATGATAAAACTGAAAAAAATATATGATGTACATTACTATGTAAACTACCAGCGAAAATTGGTTTGAACGAGATCTAGTCAGTAGTTTTTTTTTAATACGTCATAAATCATAAACCGCAATTTACCAAGTACGGAACCCTTCGTGCGCGAGTCCGACTCGCACTTGGCCGGTTTTTTTTATTATTGATAGGCTTGCGCTTGAACACTATCTCACCTGATGGTAAGTGATGATGTGGTCGACAATAGGGCACGCTTTCCTAGATGTAAACTATTCACTCTTAACTAAAAGACTCCCAGGTTATAGCTATCAGGAAATACAGACGCCGACAGGGAATTCCACTCCTTAGCTGTACGCAATAAAAGTATTCCCAAAACGCTTTGTGCTTGTTTTGTATGGGTCGGGGAGCAAAACGATATCGATCAAACGCTTTATGTCATAAAACTCGGCATTACCTGCAGTGTAGGTATGGTAGGTCCTACAAAATCGTTTGTTAATCGCTCGTTGTTTGTCAAATGCACTTATTTAAAAAAAAAACCGCCAACTACTCTAAAACTTATGTATGGAAGAGCAATTATTGCGCGAAAAACGCAATCGTTTTGCTCTTGCAAAAGATACGTAATAAATCCTGCGGGTGACGCATTGCCGTTTGACTTGTAGTCCGAGTTTCTTCGGACGCTCCCCGAAATGCATAGAAAAAAATTTACTCTAGCGAGCCGAAATGTAACCGATAAAAAAACCGACAGGCTGGCAACTCGACGATGATGTAAGTAAATGTTTTTTTCTTTGACAGGAGACTAATTAGGTTCGAAAAACCAGTCTAGATTTTGCAACACTTTTTTTGCATAGATTCAATTTATTATTTCTTTGTAGGCGGAGCAAATAAAAAGCGGTTTTTTATCGACTTCAAAAAATTAAGTAGGTTCTCAATGCGTCGGTTTTTTTTTGTGTATGTTACCCAATTACTCATAGACGCCTGGACCGATTTGGAAAATTCGTCTTTTGTTTGAAAGGGTCCCAGGTGGTCCCATGGAAATCAAGTCAGGATCTGATTATGGGATCCTAGAGAAATTACTTTTTCCAATATAAAAACTGCAATGATGCGACAAAAAATTATGTTTTATTTTCTATGTTCTAAGAGTGCCCATGGGTATTTTTTGCACGTTCTTTTCAAAGAAATGTAGGAACGGAATTAGCTTTATTATCTAACAAAGATTTCGAAAATGAAATACAAATGTTTGAAATAAATGTTTTGACTTTCACATAATAATGTCTATCAAATAAATACAAATACGTAAAAAAAGCCTCTTATGTAACAAAAAAATCATTTGCATTTTACAGAAAATATTGCACAACATTGGTTAAGGAACCGGTGAGCAATCACACATACTAAATATTCATTTTTTATTAGATGTTTTTTATTAAATGTCATGTTACAGGGAATTTATTGGCAAAGACTTTATACGTATTTCTTACTTTATTGGCGATAAATATTAAAAAAATGTTGAATTATTAAATATGAATATGAACTAGTTTCTGCAAACTGGAAAAGATGACCTCTTAACTATGTATGCTATGCTGTGGGTTTAGTGCATACTCACCACTTTTCCATCGACAAAACTTCTCTCGTGATTTTTTTTTAATTCCACTCCATTAAACCGTTTAGTCGATGGAGGTGCGTATACAATCAATGCAATATTTTTTTCTCACTTGTTTATGGTACCTATATTTTATTGGGTTTTGACACCGACTGCCTAAAATAAAGTTTATTTTTCGCTTTGTAGTGTTTTGTTTAAGAAGTCGCGTTACTTTTCTTGTTTTTTTTTTGTACCTACCTTGTTATTTAGTTTTGGTAGCTTATTGAACTTACCATGAAAATCATTTATAGCAAGAGCGCTTCTCATCACAATTCTAACAATCCTAAAAACGACTGGGATACAAAGTTTTATTACGGAGTTCCAGTGGCTTCATTACCAGATCAGTTCAATGGTACCATTTTCATCAGTAATTAAAAATTATTTATGTAAGTTTGCTTCATCACAGTCATTTAACTATTCAAGATATCCCAAAACATACTTATCTTTGAAAATTTCCAATGGTCATCATGTGGTCTTCTTCATCAGATCCACTTCACCAAATGATACTTTCTGAGTGCAAATGATTGCATTGTTGACCAAAATCGCTATACGTATGCCTATAATATTTGAGGAGTTCTCTCGATTTGTATGGGATTTCCTCATCAGATGAAAAAAAAAACATACAGTTGAGATCCTCCTCCTTTTTTGAAGTCGGTTGAAAAAAAACATACATTCGAATTGAGAACATTCACCTTTGATTTTGATTTGATTGATTAAATGAGGCAAATGCTTATTTGAATTGCCACCCACGGCTACGCCTGGAATATTACCTACTTCCTTAATCTACTTTTCAATCCTCTCCAAAAAAAAAGTTTAATAATACTTGTTCGCGAGCTGGCTGACCAAAACCAGATGTATCCTCCGACTGCACAGCATGATTTTCTTCTTGTTTACGTCTTTTTAGTTCGCTTTTTAAGCAGTCGGGTTTTTTGATTTTTTGAATAAACTTTTTTTATTTTTAACTTCTTAGTTATTATTTTGTTAGAATTAGGTACATTTAAACATATGAGTGTGATATATTTTTGAAATCACCTCTTAAAACCCTTTATTTTGAAACCCCACACGATGGGTTTGGAAGAAAAAAAGATTGGTGCCCCACAATATGGCGCCCAAAATCCGCCATTTTATTATTTTCCAATTTTAATGTAGCCACTAACACTCGCAGGGTTAAGACGAATCGATTGACGTAAGAATCATCAAAATCGGCCAACGAATTTGGTCTCTAGAACGCTACATAGGAACAAACCTAATAAACACATTACCCTTCTTCGGTAGTCGGGTAAAAAGGAGAAGGTTCTCAATTCGAATGAATGTTTTTTTTTTCAACCGACTTCAAAAACGGAGGACTCGAGGAGGGGTCGATTGTTGTCCAACTTTTTAATCAAACCCTAATCTATTTTTTTGTCGAGCAACTATCGGGTTGATAGTATGTACAGGTTTTATGATCTCATTATACGAGTATTTCAATAAACTTTTGACATACAACAGTTGTTCAACTAAAAGTTATGAATATGTATGCACTAGGCCTTAGCTTGATTTTTCAAACATGTTCATGGTCAACCAGGTGGGAACCAAGATATCAAACAGTTGGGCATCATAAATAATATCGAAGTAAAAATTATATTTTAAAATCTGTTATAATTATCTTGAGCATTCTAACTAAACTAATGAACACACTATGTTTTATGACCAGGTAAAAGGAGATGTTCCAGAAATGTATGGAGCCTGGACCAGCTCTATGTACACAGGTTGCCTGGAAGAGATCGCATCATGCGATAAGGCCGCCCATTGTATATGTATTAGACTTAAGTTTATTTTTGTAAATGTATTTTATGGTGTACAATAAAGCATCTATTAAATAAATAAATAAATATATATAAAAATCATTATATAATATAGTTACCGTTTTTTATTGTTAATTTTCTTAATTTCACTGCGTAAGCGAGTAGAGCAACACAACTTATGATTAAACATGGTGGATCAGATCAGTAATATGCGAAAAATTACATTTTGACAATGAAATTACATTGACGTGTCATCGTAATATCTGCATTAAAAAAAACCAACACGAGTTTAATTCCAACAGAGAAGCAATCAATCAATATCCGTAGAAGCAAACTGGGTTGCAAAACTAAAACAATCACTAAAAACTCCGAAACATATCCAATTCCGTCGGTGCTCCATGGACCAATTGAAATTTGACCAATTGATCTATGGGGAAAATTACATGTTTCCATCGTCCAATTATCAACTGGGCTATGGAGAATTGAGAAATGTTCCGCTGCCCAGTTTAATAGTATAGTAAAGCCTTGTCCACAAGTATTTAAAAAAAATATCAAGATCAATTTTTGAAACAATAATCATTTACTGAATAATCACGACATAACAATTTATTTGTACAAAGATTACAATACAAATAAAATGTGAACATCTATCTCATTGAGTCCGTTGGGATCCCAGAATTGGCGACAACAGTCTTCGCAATACCCTCATCCCGAAGACATACTGTCATTTGGGAACCAATTGACACCATACATAATGACAACATTTTCGGTGAAGTGGCCATTTCAAACAGTTTACATACTTTTTAAGAGAGCCAGGGCTACCGACATAGCCTGAAGAATTGCCAAACCTAAGTAGCAGTGGGCAGAGCAGATTGCTCGCAGAACGGATGGCCGATTATGTAGAAAGGTTCTGGAGTGACGACCGCGAACCGGAAGGCGTTGCATTGGATGGCCTCCTACCAGGTGGACCTGGTGAAGGTTGCGGGGATCAGCTGGACGCTTGAGTGAGGCCTATGTCCAGCAGTGGACGTCTTCCGGCTGATATGATGATGATGACATGCTTTTCTATCTTTTCATTGATGATTCTATCTAAATTAACTATAATTAACAAACATTATATTGTATTTATTTACGGCGGTCGAATCAACTATTATTACTTTAAATTATTATTTTTTGACGTTCGCAAGTGTCCCTTAATGACCTAATTGAATAAAGAAATTTTGACCTTTGTTTTTTTTTAAAATTATTTATAAAAAATTTGAATTCAGTTTGATGTGATCCAAAAAATATAACGAAGGCTTCTTTAAACCCAAAGTATAGGAAAATGGTGTGAACTCGGGGTTATAATGTTATAATGGTACATAGTTTTGGTTTACGTCCAGTGTTCTCCATAGCCCAGTTGGTAATTGGACGATGGAAACATGTCATTTTCCCCATAGACCAATTGGTCAAATTTAAATTGGTCTACGGAGCACCGACGTCCAATTCAAAGCCAAAGCAAAGAAAGACTCAAAGACGTCACTTCTTAAAACTGTCGAAGTCGTCGAACGTCATGTCAAACACAACTGTCATGGCTGCCCTAAAAATAGGGTTATCTTATTAAAAAATTGTTCAAATGATCATTTTTTACGACTGTACCCCTCTTCAAATTAATTTGTTAGTATTTTTATGGCATTCCTCTACTTTTTTCCTATTTATCTATGTAGTGTACATAGTGATGGCCCCAAATCGAACATCTCCTTTAATGTTTGTTTGTACGAGGTTAACTCCAGAAGTACTGAACTGATCCAGTATCTAATGAAAACTCGTTCAGTTGTAGAAAACCAGTCTATCATTGAGTGCTACGATGATTTTAACCGGTTGAATGCTGTAATTACCCAAACGATTTAAAAACCAAACCACTCAAGGGGTTAATTTTATCACCTCACAAAATCTTGGAACACTGCCTATCCTTTCGTAACGTAAATCATAAAGGGTAGAATACAAATTACACGTAACAGTGAACAAAAAAATATAACCCATAATAAATAAACTGAGCTGCTACGCCAAAAAAAAAAATATTCATACAGAGTACTTTCATAATAATACATCTATAAATTATGGTGGACTATATTTCCTAAGGGACACACTGAATAATATTATTTGGCCTTGTGATAATGTTATAAGTAAGTAAAACAGCTTTTAGGGTTCCGTACCCAAAGGGTAAAAACGGGACCCTATTACTAAGACTCCACTATCCGTCTATCTGCGTGTCTTTCTGTCTGTCACCAGGCTGTATCTCATGAACCGTGATAGCTAGACCGTTGAAATTTTCGGAGATGATGTATTTCTGTTGCCGCTATAACAATAAATAGTAAAAACAGAATAAAATTAATATTTAAGTGGGGCTGCCATAAAACAAAAGAGATTTTTTTGACTTTTTAGGGTTCCGTAGCCAAATGGCAAAAAACGGAACCCTTATAGATTCTTCATGTCTGTCTGTCTGTCTGTCTGTCCGTCCGTATGTCACAGCCATTTTTTTCCGAAACTATAATAACGATGCTGTTGAAACTTGGTAAGTAGATGTATTCTGTGAACCGCATTAAGATTTTCACACAAAATAGAAAAAAATACAATAAATTTTGGGGGTCCCCATACTTGAAACTGAAATTAAAAAAAAAATTAACTTCAAATCCATACGTGTGGAAAATCTATGGATAGGTCTTCAAAAATGATATTGAGGTTTCTTAATTTTTTTTTTTCTAAACTGAATAGTTTGCGTGAGAGACGCTTCCAAAGTGGTAAAATGTGTGTGTCCCCCTGTAACTTCTAAAATAAGAGAATGATAAAACTAAAAAATATATATGATGTACATTACCATGTAAACTTCCACCGAAAATTGGTTTGAACGAGATCTAGTAAGTAGTTTTTTTTTAATACGTCATAAATCGTAAACCGCAATTTACCAAGTACGGAACCCTTCGTGCGCGAGTCCGACTCCTACTTGGCCGGTTTTTTTGTTATAATGGTACGGAACCCTTCGTGCGCGAGTCCGACTCGCTCTTGGCCGGTTTTTTCATGATCATCAACTGAATCTGAATCACAACTGTCCATTTGCATTCCCTTATGATGCCTGGCTTCATGTGATGTGGAGCTAGATTTATTAGTTAGTTCTGCATTCAATTGAAGTTTTCAATCGTTGATACACATGCAGTATTTGCTTGATGTCTGGGTTCGTTTAGGTATACGTAGGTTTTTATTAGGAGAATCCTTGAGGCATGACCTTTTCGATGTCTGGAAAGTTTTAAATTATGTTGATAGAACAGCTTGGCATTCAAATATAGTTTGAGAAGAAAGTTAACGATTCATTTACATTTTCTAGAGCACCTTTTTCAACTGTTTTAAATGTTCTTAAACATTTTCCTTTTTAACCCCCGCCGGAAAAAGAGGGGTGTTATAAGTTTCACGTGTGTTGCTGTGTATCTGTGTATCTGTGTGTCTGTCTGTGGCACCATAGCGCCTTAACGGATGAACCGATTTTGATTTAGTTTTTTTTGTTTGAAAGGTGATTTTTTCGAGAGTGTTCTTAGCTGTGTTTAAATTAAATCGGTTCAGCCGTTCAAAAGTTATGCGCGTTTAACGGTTTGAATCGGCGTGTTTTCGCAAGATAAATGTGTCGGGGGTTTTTAAATTTTGAAATTTTACTTGTCGAGTTATAAGTAACTTCTGCCATCGGCTTCGCCCGCGTGTAGGTGTGTCGAAAATTATCCCATAATATGGGCTATAAATTATTGTGCTATTTCAGACTATTTATATCTCTGTGCGTGCAGCATGTACTTATATTGTACGTCGTTTTGTGACAATTAAGAGCGGACTCTAGTCAACAGGAATTTGAAAAATAGGTATTTGAAGAAACTATTGCCGTCGCGTGACCTCCAACCTCACCCCGTTAAGTGCGAAAGGGACAACTGCAGCTCAGGCTGATTTTACCTACAAAAACTTTGACTAAAAGACGTTTCACTTTCTGCTGTTTTCATCATGAAAACTGGTCTGATCTAAATAATTCTTATATGAAAATTTAGAGGAAAAGTATATCTATGCCTCTATCATTTTCTTTTTTCTTAAAAACTTATCAATTTTGTATGAAAGCCGTCTGAACATGGCGGTAAAATCGGGTTTTTGGATTATCATATTTATTTTAGTGATTATGTTTTTGAAAAAAGGAAATGATAGCGGCACGTACTAATTAGATCCAGATTTTATGGGAAAAAATCATTGCTATAGAGGCATTATCCACGAAGAAAACAGCAGAATGATTTTGTATGGAGAAAGTCTCACTAGGGTCCCCTCTTAATAGTAGTTTATGCAATGGTCATATAACAGTGTTTTAATACCTAATTATATGCTGTTGCATACACTACTTTATCTTCACTCATACAGTTGAAATAAAATAAAGGTGGAAAAGGAAAAAATATGCAGTATGGCGGACAATTTAGATTATCATTGCACCATGACTGTCAATGTTAATGAGCCCAGCGCCAATAAATTAAAAAGTAAAAGTGTGATATAAAAATTAAAATAGTTATTTATGCTACAAGTGCGGAAGGTAGGTGATTTCCGATGAGTGGATAAATCGACACGAGTCGGAAATCATCTTACGTACGTGTATCATACAACATTTTACTATGCATTGTGCGAGGAAATAAATAAATTAATAAAATGAAATTAATAAAATGGCGGGCTTATTCAAGCGCGTTCAGCATATCCACAGATTAACTAATAGTTACTCGGGCATATCTACTGCGCATGTGTAAATAGCTGTCACATCGTAACGCAATAAGGCACGAGCAAAATATATGTTCTGCCAAACATGTTTAATTAATATTTAAAATTAATTTATTGATCAAAATCTAAATCTAGAGTAATTGAAAACGAATAAAATAAAGTATTAGTTTTATTTTACCCTTTAAATGAATGATAATCTGTACATAACTTTTTTTTTTATTTTTCTCAAAAAAACTCTATGCGTCAGGCTGACGTTGGAGTTAAAAATTTAAAAAAATACAGGAAAGTAAAAAGCACTAGTGAAAAAAAGTGACACTTTCCGCACAGTTTGGCTGCTTGGAAAACCGCTCTTTTCGAGGACATGCATTGTAATAGTTATTTATGCTACAAGTGCGGAAGGTAGGTGATTTACGATGAGTGGCATTTATTCACGAGCGAGCAAAGCGAGTGAGTGGATAAATCGACACGAGTCGGAAATCATCTTACGTACGTGTATCATACAACATTTTACTATGCATTGTGCGATGAAATAAATAAATTAATAAAATGAAATTAATAAAATGGCAGGCTTATTCAAGCGCGTTTAGCATATCCACAGATTAACTAATAGTTCCTCGGGCATATCTACTGCGCATGTGCAAATAGCTGTCACATCGTAACGAAATAAGGCACGAGCCAAATATACGTTCTGCCAAACATATTTAATAAATATTTAAAATTAATTTATTGATCAAAATCTACATCTAGAGTAATTAAAAACGCCTAAAATGAAGTATTAGTTTTATTTTACCTTTTATATGAATGATAATCTGTACATAACTAATTTTTAAAACTTTTCTCAAATAATAAAAACTCTATGCGTCGGGCTGACGTTGGAGTTAAAAATTAAAAAAATACAGGAAAGTAAAAAGCACTAGTGAAAAAAAGTGACACTTTCCGCACAGTTTAGCTGCTTGGAAAACCGCTCTTTTCGAGGACATGCATTGTAAAGATTTAGTTTTTGATCAATAAATTAATTTTAAATATTCATTAAATATGTTTGGCAGAACGTGTATTTTGCTCGTGCCTTATTGCGTTACGATGTGAAAGCAATTCGCACATGCGCATTAGATATCATAGACTAATATATAAAAGATTGGTAGATATGCCCGAGGAACTATTAGTTAATCTGTGGATATGTTGAACGCGCTTGAATAAGCCCGCTATTTTATTAATTTCATTTTATTAATTTTGTTTATTTCCTCGCACAATGCATAGTAAAATATTGTATGATACACGTACGTAAGATGATTTCCGACTCGTGTCGATTTATCCACTCACTCGCTTCGCTCGCTCGTGAATAAAAATGCCACTCATCGGAAATCACCTACCTTCCGCACTTGTAGCATAAATAACTATTATGATGCAGTTGTTTGAAAATCGAAGGAAAATGTTGAACTGTAATGGTTTTTTTTTAAATTTTACCTATCCACGAATATAAAGTACGTGTTTATGCAATATTTTTTGAATTCATATTTGGAACATTACGTTGTGAGTGTAGATAAACACTTTTTCATTATTTATTTTTCTTCTGTGCCAATGTCATCCAGATCCGTTCAGTAGTTTTTGCGTGAAATAGTAACAAACATACAAACACACTCGCAAACTTTCGCCTTTATAATATCACTAGCTTCCGCCAGCGGCTTCACCCGCGTACAAGTCGGCAACCGTACACTTTGCCGGGGATAAAAAGCCTATGTGCTATTCCAGACTATCTCTGGGCCATATTTCATCCAGATCCGTTCAGCCGTTCTGGCGTCATTGGGTAACAAACATACATCCATCCAATCTTTCTCATTCATAATATTAGTAAGATTAGTGTGATGTATAAGACAGCCATTATATATATATACTCGAAAATATAGACATATAGTAGGTAATTTGTCAACTCACTGAACTTTTCATAAAACAGGTTGTAAGCCTAAGGTTATGTGATCTTGTTTCCAAGGTCTCCTGTGTATTTGCTTTTGAAAAAGGTAATATAAAAGGGAGTTTAGATTTGCTCTGGTTAAAATGTTCTACTACAAGCTTATATGTGTTAAGTTTCTAGTTGCCCGGTATAAAATATTCTTACGTGTTTAATCTGGCCATGACCTAAGTGACGCTTAAGATATTCTAATAAAGCAGGAGCAATAAAAACTCTCTTTGATAAAATATGTTAATGGATTATAAGTAAAATTTCAAAATTTAAACAACCCCCGACACATTTTTCTTGCGAAAACACCCCGATTCAAACAGTAAAACGCCTATAACTTTTGAACGGCTGAACCGATTTAATTCAAACATAGCTAAGAACACTGTTGGTGAGCAATGTGGACTGTAATTGTTAGGATGGGTTGGAGATGGTAGAAACACTGTTAGTATAATATTAATTAGTATTTATTAATAGAACAAACTATGTACAAAGCAAATGGCAAAAACGCTGACACTTGACAACCTAATCAAAAGCGTCACAAAAACACAAAAAGCAAAACCTTTCAAAATATAAACTCTTAAAAAAGGTGGCTTTCCAGCCAGTCGCCAACAAACACTATCGACAAAATCACCTTTCAAACAAAAACAATGAAGTAAAGGGGTTAAAAATCATGAATGCGCAGTGACAAAGTTTGTAGAAGTCTGGGGAAAATTTCTCAGGCTTACAGGAACTTACACAAAAAAAGTTAATACAATCAAAAATCCGACTGCAAAGATGTAAACAAAAAGAAAATCATGCTGTGCAGTCGGAGGATATTTATAGTTTTGGTCAGCCAGCTCGCGAATGTGTATCCTCCGACAGCACAGCATGATTTTCTTTTTGTTTACATCTTTGCTTAGTTTTTTTGTTATACCTTTTACTTTTAAACTTATAAGTGGTATATATTTTTGTAATCACCTCTAAAAACACTTCATTTTGATACCCCACTCGATGGGTTTGGAAGAAAAGAAAATTGCAACCCCCACAATATGGCGCCCAAAATCCGCCATGTTCCTTCTTTTTTAACGACACTTATCTAAGAAAACTTGGGCTGCCAAGACCTATCTAACGATGTCTTAATTATAAAAATCCGTCAAGTGATTTGAAAGATACGAGGTAATAAAGAATATTACTACAAACATACATACATACAAGACACGCGTGAAAAACTTAACCCTTTCCTTGCAGCCGGGTAAAAATACAGTTTCGCAAAATACAGACAGTCCGAAACAGTTGAGCACGTCTGCTCACCCATCGGGACCCATATTCCAGGGATAACAAAAACAAACAATAAACGCAATCAAACGCAGACCTGCTAAACTACAGCTGTGCCGAACATACTTCTAACTAGATGTGATATCCGATATGTACTGTTATCGATCGGCTGCGGTCACTAAGTCCTTATGTAAGACATCTAGGCTTACTATGTCAGGGTTTCTGGGGCGTGGTATGTATCCGAGATGATTGCTGGGAATATGTATGATAGCGCTGGTAAATGAAACTAGCACCACAGACGAAAACAAACGTCAAAAAAAAAACTTTTTACTAAAAATACAACCGACTTCCAAATAAAAACACTACAAAGTGAAAAATAAATTCAATTTCGGAAGTCGGTGTTCCTGTTTTCGTTTCTTCGGTTTTTTGACACCGACTTCCGAAATTGAATTTATTTTTCACTTTGTAGTGTTTTTATTTGGAAGTCGGTTGTATTTTTTGTAAAAAGTTTTTTTTTATTTTTCACTTTTTAGTTGTGGTACATAATGGACCACTTCTATAGGTTAGGTACCTATAATGTCCAAAGTGAAGCCAGAATTGATTATCCCAATAACATGAAACTTAAACAAAACCGGTGGAATGAGAGTATACCAGGGTTAACTGTTCACACCTGCGTACCCTCTTTAGAGCGTACCAGTGTGATGTTATGTTATGTAATGGTAAAAACAATAAACCGACATGCGATTGCAGCTATCCCGAGTGATTTGCAGTCATTTATTGAAGAGTTCCGATGTATATCTCCAAAGTTCTTCATCAGATCTTAATGAAATTTAAATGGGGCCACATGACAAGCACCAGCTTTCAAATAAAAAAAAGATTCATCGATATCCGTCCACCCAGTAAAAAGTTCTGAGGTAAAAAAAAATACAGTCGAATTGATAACCTCCTCTTTTTTGGAAAGTCGGTTAAAAAGGCAGATGAAATAACGGAAACACTAATTATGTATTGTTATTGTAAAGATTTGTTTTTATTTAAGTAATATTTTAAAGTCAAAAATGGAAGGTAGATCACCGACTGTTAGTTTATTTAAATAAAATAATTGGTAGCTAAATCCGTTCAAAATATTTGTAAAAGTGCTACACAATTACTGTATTTTTACAAACCTAAATCTATAATTAATTGATAAACGAATGTCACCGGATGTTGTTGCTGTGTGACGTCTTGTCATTTGTTTAAACGTATAAATAGGCTGGTTCTAGTCGAAAGAACTCAGTATTGATTTGTATTGAATTGAACTATGCACATCTCATTATAAAATTAAGTTGTGTTGTGTTGTGTGAGTAATAAAAAGTGTATAGTGTATGTGTATTATACTTACACATACTTTGACCCACATTCAGTGTTTCGTTCTATTTTGTTTGTTATTTATATATTATTCTATTTTATTTTATTATATAAGTCCTGTTTCCGTTAGTGTGTCCGTGGCATCAACAGTAGGCCCTATCAGAATATCAGCGCAGCGTTATTACTTTTTTGGATATCGTTGCACATGCTGAGATAGGAGCCTTTTTGGTCTCGCACAGGGTTTTTATTTTATTATTGTTTAATTGTATGCTTATTTTCTCGTGCCTCCTGTGCGGGTCTCAAATAAATATTTTTCTTTCTTTCTTTCTTTATCATTGGAGAACCCTGAGTACGCCCGCTCTTACATGTATGAGAAATATCGTACACTCAAGTCTGCACCCTCTTGAAAAATCAAACTTCTAGATCAACGCAATCAAAAGATACCTCCGTTTATGTCGCAAATTTGACGAATCGCAAGGGAATCACAACCTATAGAGTACTGCCCGTTGACCTAGAATCATGAAAGTTAGCAAGAAGGAATGTGTTATACCACAAATAAACGAAAAATTCCGTAAATTTATACTTACTACAAAAAAAAATCTTCGATATTCCGTATGTGAAGACCTTTTTCTCAGGAATGCGTGGGGGTATCAAATTTAAATTAATAAAATAAACTCAAAGCTGCAATAGCTTGGAGCTGTGAAATAATCAAGCTTCTAGATCAACGCAATCAAAAGAGACCTCCGTTTATGTCGCAAATTTGACGAATCGCAAGGGAATCAAAACCTATAGAATCATGAAAGTTGGCAATAAGCAATGTGTGCACAAATAAAGGGGAAACATCCGTTAACCGTTAATTTGTACCTATATATATACAGTGTCTATATTTAAAAAAACACAATAAAATTGCCAGACAATAAAAAATAAGATTTATATTATACTAATTTATTTACAGTTGGTAAACTGAACGCGACATATGACGATGTATGGGGACTACAGTTTTCCAACGGCAAACTTAATTTTGTCCCTCAGTCCAGTTTATCTTTTCGTTAGGAGTTTGGTGCTTTCATTGTTTATGAACTTCAGTAATGTTACCCAATTATTTTGGCGAATGTAGCTGTTTGTACGGTGCGCGAGCCCTACTCGCACTTGGCTGGTTTTTTTAGGGTTCCGAAGTCAACAAGGAACCCTTATAGTTTCGCTATGTCCGTCTGTCCGTCCGCAGCTTAGCTCAGATACTACTAGAAAGCTATAATATTGCATGGATATATATATTAATAATTCCGACAAAGTGATAAAATAAAATGAATTTTTTTTTTTTTCGTTTGCGTCTTAAAGACGTAAAGTGGGGATGTTTTTGTTTCTCGTGTATCCCATGGTGTGCGGTATCGTTGGATAGGCCATTTAAAAATATTACGGGTCTGTTTAAACCATTTTTGTTAGAGTCAAGTGTCCCTCCCCTGCCAGCGAAATGGTTGCTTATGGTTATGTGAAAACAATCACGTCAGTAGTATATTTATGTCACATCAAGGCTGGCCGATAGATGTAAACCATCGGGAAGTCAGGATGCATTCCCTTAGGTTAAGACATCGTGTGTGGGCAGGTCGGTGGGTACAATCGTGCAAATGAAATCACATAAATTATTCGATACACTGGGTTTATTCAAATATTCACAGTTACAATCTTGCTCACTAATATTACGGATCGACACTGATTCTACGACGTGTTAGCTCTACGGCTGTCAGTACTCAACTGCCATATTCTGCTGTCCCCACTACGCAAGCGGTTAGAAAAAGCGCGCCAATGCGTAGTTATTCTTGCTTTGCGGCCAGATGGCGTGCTTGCGATTTGTTTTAACGTCCGTACTATTGACTAAACCCGACATTTATAATGAAATTAAAAGGAACACTATCACAGCTAAGTAGGCTTTACAGTTTACGAGTAATAGTCGACCAACTTATAAAATGTACTTGGAACAGTAAAAATTATGTACATATTCCCCCGTTTACAGACGTTGTGAGCCGCTGAAACCGTTTTAATGTTCATGTAACAACAAAAAACCTTCTTCTTAGTCCGCGTTATTGTGCAACTACGGAACCGTATAACTGCGCGTGCCCGACACGCACTTGCCCGGTTTTATTTTATAAACAATTTATTATTAATATTTTGAATAACTTTGTGAATGGACAGTAGAATCAATTATTGTTTTTTTAATTTAAATTTTTGACATTCAAACGTGCTTTTAATGGCCTAATTGAAATAAATTATTGCCTTTGAGCATTAAAATGAATATGAAAGTATATTTTTCTTATCCACTATCTTGTATATCGTATTTCAGTCTTTAAGTAGCATAATAAAATGGCAGACTTCGTAGTGAAGCAATTTTTTTCCGTCGAAACATTTTTTTTTTGCGTTTGTCAGACAGGACGAAATATACAATGCAGTGGAATGTGTTCGTTCGAACGTTGTAGCATACGAAGTCTGCGTAGCAATGGACAATACTGATGCGTAGAACCGGAAGAACTGTGGAATATTTTCGTAAATTTGTCGTAGCGTATAACCGAGTCAGCGTAGCGTTGGACAACCAACAGTGCAATCTGTTCGTAGTAACTACGTAGCGTATGACAGAGTCTGCGTAGCAACTAGGATTTATTGAGAAAAATGTTAGACTTTTCGTAGCAATGCAATTGTTTTCGTAGCTACTACGTAGCGTGTGCCAGAGTCTGCGTAGTATCGTAGCGGACAAAAACCATGAAATATTTTTTAGAATTTGCGTAGCAACACGAAACGATGCTATCTTTTCGTAGGCACTGCGTAGCCACAAGCATTCATTGAGCAAAATGTTTTAATAACATAGCCATCTTTTTACTCGATTGCCGAAGGAGGGTAATGTTTTTATCAGTATGTATGCACGTATGTGTGTTTGTTCCTATGAGGCGTTCTAGAGGCCAAACGTGTTTAGATGATTCTTACGTCAATCGATTCGTCTTAACCTTGCGAGTGTCACTGGCTACATTAAATATGGAAAATAGAAAAATGACGGCTTTTGTCGCCATATTGCAGGAGCCCAATTTTTTTTCTGCCAAACAGTTTGGGGTAACAAAATAAAGGGTTTTCAAAAATAAAATTACGTATACGTTTTTAAGTACCTAATCCGAAAAAAGAAGATATAAATAAAAAAGATAATTGAAAAAAAAACCGATTGCTTAAGAAGCGGAACTAAAAACACGTAAACAAGAAGAAAATCATGCTGTGCAGGCATGATTTTCTTCTTGTTTACATCTTTTTAGTCCACTTCTTAAGCAGTCGGGTTTTTCGATATTTCCAATTAACTTTTTTCTTCATAGCTAATACATAGCGTATCTAAGAGTCTGTGTAACAATGGACAAAATGATGCTATCTTTTTGGTCATCCGTGTGTTTTATTGTTTTCTAAGCAAAAAGTATTTCATTGAGCAAATGGGAAATATTTTTTAACCGACTTACCAAAAAGGAGGAGGTTCTATGTTCGACATTATGCTCTTTTTTTTTCTTGTATATGTTCACGTATACCCCCGTCAATTTTGGACCGATTTTGAAAATTATTTTATGTTTGAAAATGTATATTTCGAAATTGGTTCCATTTTAATTTGGTGAAGATCTGATGAAGAACTTCGAAAATATACAACATAACTCTTCAAAAAATTACGGCAAATCTCTCGGGATTGCTGCAATCGCATGTTTGTTTATTGTTTATACCATTACATAATATAACATCACGCCAGTACGCTCTTAAGGGTTACGCAGATCTCTCATTTCACCGGTTATGTTCAAGTTTCATGATATTCGGGTAATCTATTCTGGTGTTATACGTACCTTACTAAACAACTTGCCAATTAGGTAGGTTTAACTAAAAAGTGAAAATTTAAAAGATTTTTTACAAAAAAATACTACCGACTTCCAAATAAAAAAATACAAAGTGAAAAAATATTTTATTTTTGGAAGTCGGTGTCCATAACGTAGAAAATTGTTAAAACGAAAGACGCCGACTTCCAAAAATAAAGTTACATACATACATAAACACACGCCTTTTTCCCATGGGGGTAGGCAGAAACTACAGAACGCTACCTGCTACGATCCTTACATACTTCTTTTGCTTCACATACATTCATACATCTAGTCATACATACACGCCGGTTATGGGTACTGCGCACTTGGCCTTTCTGAAGAACATCACCTATAAGGTCTATGTATGTCTTTCTAGGGCGTCCCCTCCCGGCGTTTCCATTCACGTCTGCCTTGTAAATACCTTTCGTTAATCGCCTTTCATTCATTCTCTCAACATGGCCAAACCATCTTAACATACTCTTTCCAATTTTAGTCACTACATCTACTTTTAAACCACAACGTTGTCTTATTACTTCATTCTTAAAATATTCTAATATTCTTCAAAAATAAGGTTATTTTTCACTTTTTTATAGTTACATGCACAGATGGAGTGATAGGTAATATTTCTTGCAGCTGCATAATCATACGCTTTGATAACAAGAGTGTTGTCATTGATTATAATTATTACAATCGAGACAGTTTTCGGAGGGACCACGCAATCTTGGCCTGATATGATCTGATAACACCCACATTGTACGATATGGTAATACAATTAGTACAATAATAAAATTGCTAGATATCGTTCGACATAATTATTTCCTAGAAATTGATAAAATTTGATCGATGTATTTTCACTTATTCGTACATTTCTCTTTGGAATTTGTTATTATTTTTCTAGAAAAATCATGTGTCTTATGAGTGATAGTGATTGAATTAAAATTAAGTCCATATTTTTGTGATTTTCTATGAACGGGGCCAATTAGTAATATATTTAAGTTATTATTACTTAGATAAATTAATAGCTATCGTAGAAAAACCGGCCAAGTGCGAGAAGGACTCGCGCACGAAGGGTTCCGTACCAGTATCGCAAAAACTCACGTTTGTTGTATGGGAGCCCCACTTAAATATTTATTTTATTCTGTTTTTGGTATTTGCTGTTATAGCGGCAACAGAAATACATCAGCTGTGAAAATTTCAACTACCTAGCTATCACGGTTCCTGAGATACAGCCTGGTGACAGACGTACAGACAGACAGACGGACGTACCGCGGAGTCTTAGTAATAGGGTCCCGTTTTTACCCGACTGCCGAAGGAGGGTAATGTGTTCATCAGTCTGTGTATGTATGTATGCATGTATGTGTGTATGTTTGTATGTATGTAAGTATGTACGTATGTTTGTTCCTATATGGCGTTCCAGAGACAAAACGCGTTGGCCGATTTTGATGATTCATACGTCAATCGATGCGGCTTAACCCTGCGAGTGTCATAGGCTACATACAAATAAGACTATAGAAAAATGGCGGATTTTGGGTGCCATATTGTGGGGCCCAAATTTTTTTTTCTCCCAAACCCATCATGTGGGGTATCAAAATAAAGGGTTTTAGAAGGTGATTTCAAAAATATATAACACTTATATGTTTAAATGTATCTAATTCGTAAAAAAACAAACTAAAAAGTTATAAATAAAAAAACTTAATTCAGAAAATCAAAAAATCCGACTGCTTCAAAAGCGAACTAAGAGTCGTAAACAAGGAAAAATCATGCTGTGCAGGCGGAGGATACACCGAATTTTGGTCAGCCAGCCCGCGAATATGTATCCTCCGACTGCACTTGATTGATTTTTTGAATTAAGCTTTTTTTACCCTTTGGTTACGGAACCCTAAAAATGCAGTCCAATAAAGAATTATTTTTAGTAAAGGAAAATATACATTTCTGTTTTTGCGTAACACAGAGACTACGTTACAATTTTCTCCCTAAGTCTGGCAATGACAGCCTGGAATATCAGAGACAGGCGTTCCCCATATAGTTGTCAAGGGCAACTGTCGGAATATATTTAGAACCAGCAGTGGCATTTAACTAAAGTTAAGGTACCTACCTACTTCACTGAAATGTCATTGCTGCTGTACCTGAAGAAAATATAAAAATAACTAGCTTTTTACAATAAAACGTTAAACTTAATTTATTTCTAAGTTAGAATAACCTTCTGTCATTTCCGACTGTCAAACAACTTCACTGTTCCAACCGACTGCGACTTCTCAATTTAACACGTATTTTTTCAATTTATTAAATACCTTGACTGCTCATTAATATTGGAGCTAAAGATATATCTATACTATAATATTACAAAGAGGAAAGATTTGTATTTTTGTATGTAACGAGTAAACTTAAAAACTACTGGACCGATTTCAAAAACTCTTTTACCGTTGGGAAGCTACACTATCCCCGGGTGACATAGGCTACTTTTCATCCCTGTATTCCCACGAGAACGGAAACTACGCGGGTGAAACCACGAGGCGTCCGCTAGTTATTAATAAATTGCTTTACAAATAATTTAGGTAACAGTTTAATGGTGTCGCAGATATTAAGATAAAATGATGTTGAACGAGTAAAAAAAAAGTAAATTCAAACATCGTTGAGTCACAAATAAACTTATATTGAAACCAGCCTAAACGACAGTTTTATCACGTCTACTGGTATTGGGTTTGTGTTAAAAATAATGGGTATAATCAATTAATTATACCAAAATGGGTCTAAAAGTATGTATAATAAATTATCCGGTGGAGTCACTGACTCAACTAAACTACATAATTATTTGTTTTTAGACTCCAACTCGCACTTGTCAGGTCTGTTTAGAGTAGAAGCTGGATAGTTGCCACACTATTTGAAATCATTCTTGATATCTCTCAGTACAAAAAGCAAAATACTTTTTTTGTAAAACTGGCCGGTACTATGCTTTTTATCTACTAACTAGCTATCCCACGCGGCTTTGCTCCCGTCAACTAGCTTCCTACCTACCCTACATGCAATCGCACAGAGACATGGACACGATCAATTTAGTGGTAGTTGGAGAATAATTCGATAAATTAATTAAATAGCATACGATGCATCCGAGAAACTAGAGTAATTATAATCGGGGCAACTAAAACCCTTTTTTAGGATTCCGTAGCCAAATGGCAAAAAAACGGAACCCTTATAGATTCGTCATGTCTGTCTGTCTGTCTATCTGTCAGTCTGTCTGTCTGTCTGTCTGTCCGTCCGTATGTCACAGCCACTTTTTTCTGAAACTATAAGAACTATGCTGTTGAAACTTGGTAAGTAGATGTATTCTGTGAACCGCATTAAGATTTTCACACAAAAATAAAAATAAAACAATAAATTTTGGGAGTTCCCATACTTGAAACTAAAACTAAAAATATTTTTTTTCATCAAACCCATACGTGTGGGGTATCTATGGATAGGTCTTCAAAAATGATATACAGGTTTCTAATATCATTTTTTTCTAAACTGAATAGTTTGCGCGAGAGACTCTTCCAAAGTGGTAAAATGTGTCCCCCCCCCCCCTGTAACTTCTGAAATAAGAGAATGATAAAACTGAAAAAAATATATGATGTACAATACTATGTAAACTGCCAGCGAAAATTGGTTTGAACGAGATCTAGTCAGTAGTTTTTTTTTAATACGTCATAAATCGTAAACCGCAATTTACCAAGTACGGAACCCTTCGTGCGCGAGTCCGACTCGCACTTGGCCGGTTTTTTGTTTTTTATTTGTTGGGCAATTATCCAATGACTTCTCCCGGTCTGGGTGAAGCGGGCGTGTCAGACTTTTTTAGTCTAATACCCACCCGTGTACTTTCAGTTGCTTGTGCCAGGGCCGCGGTAACTCTCTTTCAAATTTATCCGCGACCCAGACAGGCATCGGCCCTATGGGACCCCGTCACTTTTGCTGACATCTCTTTGAGGCGCGCGTGGAACACTACACGTCGTAAACTCGGGCCTGGTCCTTATGGGACGGTGAGCTAGCCATTACTTGCTGTACGCAAGACGGCGCCTATGGTGGCTGAGAATCGGCTTGCGACTCCCGACGCCCGGGGCGTCTCCTGTGGTGGCGCGTCTCCCTCCGCCTCCTCCTTTGCGAGCATTATTGCATCGCAGAAGGAGGAGACAGCTTCCCATAACATGGCCTGAACCAGGGCCGGACGCTATTCTGCAGCATTAATATGAATTCCAAACATGGTTTCAGTAAAACATTCCCACATTTATTTAATGTGAATTTGACAGTCAAATTACAAAAAAAAATAACAAGGTATAATGAAAAAAAAAAAAAAACTGTCCAAGTGCGAGTCGGACTCGCGCACGAAGGGTTCCGTACCATTATCGCTAAAAACGGCAAAAAAATCACGTTTGTTGTATGGGAGCCCCACTTAAATATTTATTTTATACTGTTTTTAGTATTTGTTGTTAGAGCGGCAACAGAAATACATAATCTGTGAAAATTTCAACTGTCTAGCTATCACGGTTCATGAGATACAGCCTGGTGACAGACAGACAGACAGACGGACCGCGGAGTCTTAGTAATAGGGTCCCGTTTTTACCCCTTGGGTACGGAACCCTAAAAATAACAAAGTATATTGAAAAAAAACAAAACTGGCCAAGTGCGAGTCGGACTTGCGCACGAATGGTTCCGTACCAATATCGCAAAACCGACAAACAAATCACATTTGTTGTATGGGTGCCCCACTTATTTATTTTATTATGTTTTTAGTATTTTTTGTTATAGCGGCAACAGAAATACATCATCTGTGAAAATTTCAACTGTCTAGCTATCACGGTTCATGAGATACTGCCTGGTGACAGACGGACAGACAGACAGATGGATCGTGCAGTCTTAGTAATAGGGTCCCATTTTTACCCTTTGGGTACTTTTTTTACATGGAGCACACAACAATTTTTTTTATCAATATTCAAAAGGTAAAAAAAACATGGAGCAGGGTTGTGTGCTCCATGTGTTTTTACCTTTTGAATATTGATAAAAAAAATTGTTGTTTTCCACTTGGGTTACCATTTTTAAATAGTTAAGTATATTAAACTGTAAATTATTATGATTTTATTTAAAAATACGAGTTCTGTTAGTCTAGGCTCATAAAAAGTTAGATTTAACAGGCTTCCTAGGTTTAATTATATGCTAACTAGATTCATAATTATCGTGTAAATGATTGTAATTTGAGAAAAAAAAATTGGCGTGTGTGTTGTGCATAGATTTACATACCGGAATTGTAGTTTTTTTTATTAGTGTTAATAATTTAACGATTTAACAATCCCACCGCACCATTCCCAAACCACTGCAACTCCTGAAAGCCAGAACGAACAGTGGTGACCACCAGAAAAGCGCCGAGGCAATGAAGCTCGACGAAGTCCCAGAGAATGAATTTAACAGTCTTGGATCCCGCAATGAAATTAATCAGAAAAGAATAACGAAGGAGTAGGAAAAATACAAATTTCCACTTCCCTCCATATCAAGCAGGAGACAGAACAAACAAGTACAACTGGGATAAGCCCAGTTGCATAGCACCACGGATAAAAATTACATTAATATTAATGGGTCCTAACATTGTGAGCTATTATATTTGATTCCAATAATAGGAATGGCAAAAACGCTTGAACGCACGGAAATTTGTTCTAGGTTCCGTATAGTTTACTAAGTGAGGACTTGCGTCAGGACACCGTGACGCCTCTCAAGCCACTCCTCAAAGAGGGGCCTTACCGCCGCAGTTGTGGCGTGCTCAGGCAACTATTATCATATCAGCCGAAAGACGTCCACTGCTGGACATAGGGCAGGCAACACAGGCAACTATACCTACCTAATCTAAAGTTTATAAGATATACTAGCTGACCACCGCGGCTTCGCTCCCTTCAACTGCCTACCTATCTACTCTACCTACCCTACAAACAAAGAAACTCTTCAGCTTTATAATATTAGTATACATACCAGGCCCCTCAGAAAGTATTGCGAAAAAAAGTTTTTATATATGGGAGACTGGCCAGTTATAATGTTTTTCGAAAATATGATTATTTATAAGTAAAAATAAGTAAGTTCCAATTTCAAAATTTCCCTCCACATTTTTTGCGAGTTAATTCAAAGTATTGTGTCTCACTGAAATATGGATCTGCGCCGGGAACATTTTAGAGCTATGATTTTATACGATTTCAAGTGTCGCCTGAAACCGGATGAATCGTACGATAGACTTCAAATGGCATTCATGGATGAAGGCCCTTCCAAGGCAACCGTGTATCGTTGGTATAACGAATTCAAGCGCGGTCGACCAACTTTTGGGGATGACGAAAGAAGCGGTCGCCCTTTGACGGCTGTTACCGAAGAAAACGTGCTAGCAGTGAAAAATTTAATCCAAGACAATAGGCGAATTACATATCAGGAGATTCAACACATATTGAAGATTGGATCGGGAAGCGTTCACGAGATTCTACACAGCCATCTTCGCGTGAGGAGGATAGTATCACGCTGGGTGCCGCACAACCTCACCGATGCTCAGAAGCAGGCCCGGGTGGAATGGTGCCGTGATATGCTTAACAAATTTGAAGCAGGCTCGTCTCGGCGTGTTTACGACATCGTTACAGGTGATGAGTCCTGGATTTATCAATACGACCCAGAAACCAAGCGCCAGTCGACTGTTTGGGTGTTTCAAAATGAGCCAACGCCTACCAAAGTGAAGCGATCTAGAAGCGGGGGTAAGATTTTGATCGCTAGCTTTTTTAATTTGACTGGCCACTTGGTATCAATTCCCTTACGGGATCAAAGAAGCATTAATGCCGAATGGTATACTACCAAATGTTTGCCAGAAGTTTTCTCTGTTATAAGCAACAAGCGACCAAACACAGGGCTCCGCGGGCTACTGCTCCACCACGACAATGCACCTGCGCACACCGCACTCAAAACGAGGGACTTCCTGGACAGCACGCCAGTCAAACTCCTGGGTCACCCTCCTTACAGCCCTGATCTAGCACCGTGTGACTTCTTTTTATTCCCAAAAATAAAAAATCTGCTCAAAGGGATACAATTTTCGTCGCCGGAAGATGCGCTGGCTGCGTTCGAGCAGGCTGTAAACGAGGTGTCTGCGGCGGACTGGAAAAAGTGTTTTGAAAACTGGTTTAGGCGCATGAATCTTTGTATAGAGGCTGGTGGAAAGTACTTTGAAAAGATTTAATAAAAATATATGTACGTATAGAACAATTTTTTTTAGTTTCGCAAAACTTTCTGAGTGTCCCACGTATAGATGTTGATAAATCTCCTTTGCAAATTAACAAATTTGATAACGATAATAAAAGGTTACAGTGAGTCAATCTTAAAAGATAGACATATGCTGTCGCGGACTTTTTTTTAGAACTTTTAAAGATGAACATTTCTATCATACATGATATTTGCGTAACTTAAACCGCTTACGCAGCGCACGCAACGGAAGCTCTCAAAAAGGATTTTTTTTTCCCGTTTTTGCAACATTTTTCATTTATGCTTCGCTCCTATTGGTCGTAGCGTAATGTTATATAGCTTATAACCTTCCTCGATAAATGGACTATCCAACACAAATAAATTTTTCAATTCCAACCAGCAACTTTTCAGCTTTTTAATATATTGACCATAATTGACATAAATCACCAATGACTCACTTTTACATACAATTTAGAAAGAAAGAAAGAAAAATTTATATTTGTGACCCGCATTTTATGCATATTTTTCGTGTCTCCTACGAGAAATATGCATAAAATTAAACAATAATAAAAAATTAAAACCCCGTAAGAGACCAAAAAGGCTCCCATCTCAGTATGTGCAGCGATATCCAAAAAGGTAATAACGCTGCGCTGATATTCTGATAGAATATCAGCGCAAATCCCACTGTTGATGCCACCGATTTCACCAACACTAGTCGAAAATTCTTCCATACAAACGTAGCCTAGAGATTACTCCACTGTTTGACGATATACGTTCAAAATAAAAATGATACCAATTTGTATTATCATTATCTAGTCCTGTATGGAAACAAAAATGTAAAAAAAATATATATTTGAAAGTTATGAGCGTCGAAAGTTCCATATTTCAACACTAATTTTAACGCATCTTTGGGCGGAAATAAATACCATAAGAAGAAGGAAAATTGCAAAACGGCCTCTATACAGGGATAGATTAGTAATTCAACAATGCAAATAATGTTATTTTATAAATATACATTTAGTTGTTTTTTCATGATATTTAGACTCCCAAAGGTCTGTTTATAAAATTTCGCGCACACGTTTTCGTCCTAAATCATTATCCATTTCTATAGAAATTTGCAAAAATGCTAATTCGTATGTGAACTAGCTTCTTACTGCTCATCACAGCATCTATTTCTTTCGCACGTGCTGTCGGATGAGATAGCATGCATTTTAACCCCGCGCACAAAATAGTTCGTGCCGTCGACTAGTTCAGCCTTAAACTCAGTTTGCAAATACTGCGTTCTCTACGGACACACTTACGGAAACGGATAAAAAATATAAAATAAAATAAAATAGAAGTAGTAAGAAAGAAAGTAGAAAAAGTAAGTACGTATATTACGAAGTATTTACGTTTCAAATAGAGATTTATTTTAAGATCATGAGTGACAAAATTTATTTATGAGAGAGAAGATCAAAATATGGATTATTTCATCTACCAACTACAGAGTCGGATTCATCGACGAACACAAAATTACTAAAACAATAATAATTAACCTTAATTTTAATAACAAACTAATTAGCTTAATGATTAATTTGTTGATAATTTTAGTGATTAGCTTATCAACATACAATGCTAGCTTTGTAAAATAATATCAGTCTAATACGAACTGCGAATGGGTTTGGGTGGGGAGTAGGAATAATTTAATAATACCTACTACTTTTAAATATATAAAGTGACTACTAAGCCGATAGTTTCAGAATCTGTTTAGCAGTTCTCGAGATAAGTTTGACTGTAAAGACAGAGATTTTTAAGTGTTGTTCAAGTAAATGGTGGAGTGATAATTTTTTCTCTGCATTTTATTGTCTTTGTTAAGTTATCAGTGAATGCAAGTGTTGAGTTTTGTTCTCTGATAATGTGGCGATTGGATGTTCTTTTGTTGGTTGAAAAGTATGTATCTAATATTATCATTTATTTTTTCATAATTTTAGAGAAAGCTATGTAATGGCTTAGCGCCGTAGAATTTTACCCCAATGAAAGCCGGCCAAGTGCGTGTCGAACTTCTCACATTTTGGGTTCCGTACCAAATGTAGAATATATGTGTTAGTAAAATATACGTAATTATAAACATTATCACCTAATTTCAAGTTCATAGGTCAGTGGGAAGATAAAAAAATCTTTGGATCAAAATTATGTGAGAGACGACGGACGTGAAATTGACATCGATAGGGTTCCGTTTAGACCCTTCGGGTATGGAACCCTTAAAA
Organism: Orthosia gothica; assembly: GCA_949775005.1. NCBI lineage: Eukaryota > Metazoa > Arthropoda > Insecta > Lepidoptera > Noctuidae > Orthosia > Orthosia gothica. Next base: position 20,117,895 of record OX459054.1, on the reverse strand, counting down.
TGCACTTTTCAATGGAATAGGAAGTCGTGGAAATAAACCAGTTATACAATAATTATTACTTATTGCATAATATATTTTAACCCAAAATTAAACATAACCCAATGATACCTGGCCCACCAATTAAAAATTTTATGGATGTAATTTACAAAAGCCATTTTTAACCGACTTCTTTTTTTTCCCACGATAACTCAAAGAGTCGTGGGCCGATTTGAAAAATTCTGGGTATACTTCCTAGTTGGTCCCATAGTCATCAGGACAGGATCTGATGATAGGATCTTGGAGAAATCGAGGGAACTCCTCAAGTATTATATGCATACATACAGCGATTTTGGTATTTTTTATCAACAATGCTATCAAAAAGTATCAGTTGTTGAAGTGAAACTGGTGAAGAAGACCACAGAAGGCCAATGGAACTCCTTAATGCTAAGTATGTCACGGGTATTAGACCTCCAATAGTTAAACTACTAAGATGAAGCAAATACTTATAAATAAATAGTACTGATGAAAATGGTACCATCGCAATGATCTGATGATGAAGCCGGCAGGTAGGCACTGGCACTCCGAAATAAAACAATGTATCCTAGTCGTATTTGGGCTTATTGGTATCGTCATGAGATGTACTTTGGCTATATATAATTTTTATGGCATTTGGAGGTACCTATCAAAACTTAAAAGACATAAATAAAACACTTTTTAACAAAAAAACAAACCGACTTCCAAAAAAAAAAACTGCGAAGTGAAAAATAACTTTCTTTGCCGAAGTCGGTGTCAAAACACGTAAAACAATAGGTACCAAAGACACCGACTTCGGAAAAGAATGTTATTTTTCACTTTGCAGATTTTTTTGGAAGTCGGTTTGTATTTTTGTAAAAAAGTTTTTTTTGATAAATTTTACGATACTTATTGTTGTCGGTTTTCGTTGATTTTTTGGAAACATACAACTAAATCCTGATCTTTCTAATAAACATTATTGAACCAAGAATCACGCGATGTATTGTGTCTGAGATAATTATGACATTAAATTGGAATCAGGGCAATTGCATCTTTTATTGTACCACGCGAGTGCGGTGTGGGAGCGAGATAAAACATGGTGTGCCGTGTTTTGCGGGTATTACTTATATATTTACGTCAAGAATTCTGGATACTCGTTTTGGGTTTTAGTCACATCATAATTTTGGGTAGTTTATTTTTATCTTACTGTATTTATTTTATGTTCTTTGTATATATTTTAACATACACAACAGATTTGATTTCCGTACGTCACTTCCTAGGCGACCACTGAAAATTAACGCCGTGCTGTGGATCCCCCACGGCACAGCATTATGCTGAATAGCCTTCTTGTCACAATCACGACATGCATCTGCCTGACATCTATTTTTTTCTGTTATATACAAAATGTAGGTAGTATACGTAATTATTGTTTGATTTATTTTTCGTCTTTACCAACTTAATTTAAGTACTACATTGAGTACTACTAATACAATTTTTGAGGGTTTAGCATAAGTATGTTCTTATATTGTATGTATGTCGTTTTGTGACAAATAAACACTTTTTCTGTCTTTCTTCTTCTTGTAATATTTTTTTATTACTGTTATCTTTCCAAGCATACTTACAATAAACAAACACCTCAGAAATCAGAAATCAGAAATATTTTATTTGTGATACATAGGTACAGAGGTTGGTCATATTTGTTATTAAAGTTCGCTATGATCTGCCAACTATAGGCATACAAAAAGAATTAATTACAATTTTTACACTCAGCAAGTAATAAAAACAAATAATAATAAAATAAACAGAGCTTACTCGCACTGAACTACAAATTAATTACATAAATGATTACATTATTTCACTTCTATAAGTACAATTATGTCAAAATGCCAAAAGATAAAAAATAAAAGAATTAAGTTATTGTCAAGGAAGAAGATTAAGTTAAAAAACTATTTGGTAAGTAAATGTCAAAATAATTCCATTTAACAAAATAAAAAAATATGAATTATAAATTTAATATTGTCAAATAATCAAATTATACAATGTTACAACAATCAAGTCAAAGCAATTTGTTAATGTCAGAATAATTCGGCATTCAAATTAAGTATGATTTGTAATTACAATATCGTCAAGAAAAGCAATTGCAATTGCCTACAGAATGTCAAAATTTATCTGATAAAAAGTCTGATACATTATAATAACACTTTTGACACAGCATACCTCTCAGTTTCTGTTTAAATAGATTAAAATTAAGTTTTTTAAGCTCTTTCGGTAGTTTATTAAATATAACTGGTGCCATGTGAAAGACACTTTTATACATTAAGGCAGTATTCGCTCTTGGTACACACAGACGACTTTCGTCCCTTTGGGTTCGATTGGAAGCTACAGATGCTAAGGTATATAAATGAGGATTTTGTTTAACGAAAGTAGCTATTTCAAATATATAAAGTGACGGTAGTGGTAGAATATTGTGCTTTTTAAAGAAAGGCACACAGCTCTCTGTTGATTTTAAACCAAACATAGCCCGAATGCAACGTTTCTGTGCTTTAAAGGCAAGCTCTTTGTCAGTGGAATTCCCCCAAAAAATTATACCATATCTCAGAACAGATGCTACCAGCCCATGATACGCAATTAAAAGGGCACTACGATTTATTTTATATGCAAGTGTATGTAGGGCATAAGCAGATTTACTCACTCGCTTGCATAGTTGTTGTATATGCGTCTTCCAGGTCATTTTGTCATCAATATGTAAGCCCAAAAATTTACAATTGTCTACTTCCTCTATTGTTTGCATGTTATAATTTACATTTAGGTTATTAGGGGCCGGTAAACGCTGTCTAAAGTTCATTAATTTAGTTTTGCTTAAGTTGGCTTTAAGATTATTAGCACTAAGCCAATTCATGACTGAGCTCAATGTGTTATTTATGTCAGCTCCATAAGTATATTTGTCTTTACATTTTATCGTTACTGTACTGTCGTCCGCAAAAAGAGTCATAGGATTATCAGTGGCATCAGGTAAGTCATTGATGTACAATATAAAGAGTGGTGGTCCTAGAACGGTTCCTTGAGGAACACCATAGTTAAGTTGACGTTCACATGATCCAAATGTTTCTTCTTTTTTTGTTAGGATATTCACTCTAGTCAATTCAGTGTATTGAAAACGGCCTTTGAGGTATGATTCAAATAATTTCAGAACATTACCTCTTATTCCATAATCATTAAGTTTATCCAATAATATATCATGCTCAACGTAATCGAAAGCCTGTGTCATATCCATGAATATAGAGCAGACAGGTATTTTTTTATCAACATTAACCATAACAAAATCCAGAAAGTCATATATGGCCATATTTATGGATTTGTTGTGTCTAAAACCTTTTTGTTCATTTGCTAGAATATTATTACTTTCTAAATAGTTATTAAGTTCCCTGTAAATATATTTTTCGAAAACTTTGGAAATAACTGGAACTAAGGCAATAGGTCTATAGTTTTCAAGGCATTCTCTAATATCTTTTTTGAAAATTGGTTTTATAATAGAAGTTTTTAATTTGTCAGGGTAAATTCCAGCTTCAATAGATAGATTTATCAGATAGGATAGATGAGCAGAAATATTCGTAGCTATATATTTCAAAACTTTAGTTGATATGCCATCATAACCTACACTATTCGTATTTTTTAAACTCCTAATAATCTGCAATACATCGTGTGGCAAGCATGGTTTCAAAAACATAGACTTTCGCTCAGTAGACATGTAAGATTTATACTGCATGTTGAGTGAATCATCCTTAGGTACTATTTTATCGATGAAATAATTATTAAAAGCATTAGATATTTCGCAAGGGTCAGTTATTATTTTGTCATTTATTTTAATGCTAGTTATAGTCTCATTTGGTAGATTTTGCTTAGATTCGTTTATAATTTTCCATGCCGATCTACTTTTATTATCCGACACGTTAATTAAATGATTATTTTGTGCGCGCTGTGTTAATTTGATTACTTTTTTATATCTTTTTGAAAATTCTATCAGTTTAGTTTTATTTATCTGGCTAGGTTTCTTCCTGTATTGCCACAGAAGATCACGTTTTTTGATACTACAAGTCTTGATTCCTCGTGTTATCCACTTAGCTTTGCGATGTGTATTTATGGTAATATATTTAAATGGAAAGCAAAGATCATAAAATAACTTAAACAAATCATTGAAAGCATTATAGGCCAAATTTGGATCAGAAACCGAGTACATTTCCGAAAAAGACAATTTTACTATACAATTTCTAAACTTCTTAAGATTTTCCTCACAGTAATCATTACGCTTAATTTTCCAGCTTTTTATCAGGCACACTTTTTTGACCTGACACCTCAATATCTGAGCCGTGTGGTCAGATAATGCAAAGTCAATCACTTCAGCTTTACACTTATTGTGGTAGTTGTGAGCAAAGTTATCTATACATGTTTTGCTGATTTTTCTGGTAGGTTCGGTTATCTTAAGTCTTAGGTTGTAATTAAGAAGTAAACATTCAAATTCAGAGGTGATATTATTTTGTTTTAACATATCAATATTAAAATCCCCAGCCATTACAATTTTGTGCTTATTATAGATTCTATTTACATATTTGAGCATCTTATCCAATCTTTCAAAGAAATTACTCAAGTTACCAGCAGCCGGAACCCTATATAAACAGATAATAATAACTTTATAGTCTATTAGTTCTATTGCAGAGCATTCAAAAGTTGAGCACTCAGTGAATAATACCGACTTTGGAATCGCTTTCCAATGATGACCTTTCTTCACGTAGATACACGACCCCCCTCTGTTAGAATTACTTCTGCTAAAGTTGGCAGCTATGCAAAAATTGGGTATCACACATATATCTTCATGACCCGACATCATAAAATGTTCAGTCAGACAAATAACATCAATGTCAGCTTTACTATCCGAAAGTTCTTGTAAGCAGATCGCCAATGCATCCGACTTGTTCCTTAAACCTGCAATATTCTGGTGCAGTATGGTGATATATTTATGACCGAAAAAGCTTCTGCGGAGTAGGTTTTATGATGTTATTTTGATACGGTGACATTTCCTTTCCTCGGTCAACTCCACACTCACAGCTAGTGATGGAGGATTCTATATAAACAATCATTCTATAAATATCCTTGAACAATAATTGCATTCCAAAATTATTTATCGCGCCAGTGCGTCTGTCGAACATCGTGTCGTCATATGCCAAATTCTCGTTGCTGTCCAAAAAGTAAGCATGTTCGTGAGTAATAGTATCCAAATATAATAAATTGTTGAAAGTTTCTACTCTCGAATTGTACAAGTAGTTGTTTGTAAAGAACTTGTACGTAGGTGTGCAGATAATTATATTAGTATTTGTGATTTCTTGCAGGACTTGTCTTATCTGTATTATACCATCTAAATATCTATTTGTAACTTTAAAGTCCTCTTCACCTAGTAGAATAACGCAGAAGTCCAGTGAAGTGAAATTCGCTAACTTTTCTTTAATACCTTTTAATAAAACTTGCATACTCGTATGGGGTGTGATGTAGTGACAAAATTCACAATTCTCAAAAACGTTTTCTGCAATATTAAGCAAGTTATTCTTGTTGTCTGTGCTTATAATACATATTTTGTTACGTTTAGAATATTTATTTACTGTATTCTCTCTTTGTAGTGTTGGTTTATTAATATAATTTATCTTCGATTTCGGTGTTTCTGTTTGAGTTTGTTTATTGGTTTTATTGCTATTACTTTTTGAGCTGGGTAGTTTAAGTTTGGCGGGAGTCAAAGTTACTTTCTTATAAAGATCATTATTTTTACTTAATTTTTCGTTTAAGGACTTGAGATTACTGTTTTCCAAGGACAACGATTCAATTTCTAAGTGAGCGCTCTGTAGTTCTAATGTAAGATGAGTAATTTGTTCACGTAGTTTCTTAACAATATCGTCTTCATCATCGGATATCTCTGGTACACTCGTAGCGGTTTCATTCAATGTTGGTGTAGCAGATATTATCTGACTGTCGTTTAATATGGAATCCGACTTTGTCCTCGTACGGCGAAATGTGATGTTATCCAGGAAATTCATGTTGGCTTATTACACGATAATTATAAAGTTTGAAATAAACTTATAAAAGAGAATCGGACTCTGCGGGGATCGAACTCGCGACACGCCGTCAACGCAATATCTCAAGCGCTACCGCGGCCTCGAGACCACTCGTACTGTTATATTGTTAGTCGAAATAGTAGTCCACATTCATCGTATGTGCAAAAAAAAGACGTTAAGATGACTCATGCAATACTTATTTTTGCACTTTTTGCCCACAAAACGGTTTTTTTTTTTTTTTTTTTTTTTGGTAACCGTTGTGTTCAGAATATCCACACTATTAAGTTTTAAATTGCACTGTTCACCATATTATTATACACTCAAGTTTATAGAAGAAAGAAGTTTATGAATGTTGTTATTGTTTATGTTTTGCTATTTTGTTACAATTGAAGTTGATCAGTCCGTTTTATTACTACGGTTTTAACGTCTTAACGATTGTCACTTTATAGTTTTTAACACTTTAATGTTTAACTTATTTAATTGTTGATTAATGCACTTTGTAAAGATATTTTTGTTCAAGAAAGAACTGAGTGTTTTTTCACTCACTTATTTTTAAATCACTTCTTACACAGGAGATAACACTTGTCCATATAGTTGATATCGTATTGTACACATTTATGTTGAATAAATTACAAATTACAACTTTAATCTATTTTTAACAAAAGCTAAATACGGAGCTTGTTTACTTTGATGTTCGCTTGACTACCCTCTCCCTCGTTCGTAACATTGTTGTTAAAATAATTAATCTCGGTCGACAAGAGTCACTAACCTGTGACATTGCTCATGAATTGTGTGTTATCTTATTAATTCAGAAACATAATGTCTTAATGTATTTATAGAACACTCTTCGCATTGATCTTGTCTGTTTTGTATTTCACAATAAACATAAAGGCATTGAAGTTCCAAGAACTATCGTAAAATCTATTAATCTGCTGGTCTGTAATTTCAGTTAATTGCATGACATGCGAACTCTAGTATTTCAAAGAGTGGCTACAGAAAAGTAAGAGGTATCTGCCTTTTAACGGCGATAGAGAAAGTTTGAACTGTTAAAACCCTTTAAAAACTTGTTAGTAAGGCTTTTGTTGATGTTACGTCACAGCGGCAATATAATGACGTTATACGTGGAAAAACGCATTTTGTTGAAACGTTTTCTCAAAATTCATGAGAACTGTGAAAGGATATTAAATTCATTAAACTTATTTAAGTCTTTTAAAATTGTACACTGGATCCTGCCCTCTATAATGTCATCTTTCTCTGTCACCCTAGGGTTTGCTGTAAGAGAACTCAACATTGAGTTAAGCTCGCCTTTGTACATGTACTTTATTATCACACTGTATTTTATGTTGCTTTGGTGTACAATAAAGAATGAAGGATATAAAAATGCAATCATAATTGAGTACATAGTCTAGTTTACTTCAAATTTCACTCAAAAATTCTGATTTCGTGGACATCACACACGCACTACACACACTACCCCATGAAGTATTATGTCACTGATTAGCGCACTGTCGTGAGTTTGATACATTTTAGGAATCGAACTGACCAGAGCGAAGATCTTCTGTGCTTTTCTTGGAGAGACTGGTTATTCAGTGGTATGCCATTGGAGAGGTCTATGTCTAACAGCGGTGTTGTACTTCTTAGCACGGCAATGAACACATTCATTATAACTTTAGATGGTACTAAAATCCTTTTAATTTTTACTATTTTATACCACTAAATATAAATTTTATACCTCTCAATTATCGCAGATATAAAGGTCGTGCTGGCAAGATTCTTGCCCAGCACGACCACGCTAAAATTCCAGCTAGCATAGAAGTGATGAAACGGGAGCATGTCTAAGCTGGCATAGAAGTGATGAAACGGGAGCATGTCTAAAAATTTGTACTAATTATGTACTCCTATTTCATTACTGGTAAATTGTTAGAAAAGCAAAAAACATTTTCTGCCTTTATGTATGTGATTTGTATACTTGACACTAGATGGCGTTAGACGTGGCAGAAAATGTTTTTTTTCACTTTTTGTATTTTTGATTTATTTTGAATACGATGTTTCTGAAATAGGCAGCCGTGATAACGAACTTTTTAGTATAAAAAATCCCACAGAATTAGTTACGGCTCACAGAAAATTGGCCTGTATTCCAGCAGCGTGAATGTTACTAGTTATATAATGACACTGTAATTTCCGTTGTTGCAGCGTGTCTCCTCTCCCCGTGAAGATGCGCGGGCGCACCCCACGCTGGCTGTGGGTGAGCGCGGGCTCGGGCGCGCTGCTAGCGCTCGCAGCGCTGTCAGCTGCGCTCGCCTGGACCAGCATCTTTGATTCAGCGCTGGCTTCTGTAAGTACACCTTGAAATTAACAGTTGTTTGTGATTAACTATTCTGTTCTAAAACTTTTCCAAGACCTTAGGTATATTTGTTATTGTCAGTCAGTACTGTCCCACTGTAACGCAGAAGCCGGGTCAGTCCCTTGAGAAAGAGCTCACATCTGGCTAGGGTTAACAAAATATACACTCACGCCTTTTTCCCATGGGGGTAGGCAGAAACTACAGAACGCCGAACAAAAGTATTGTAAGTTTTAATAAGATTTGAGATGGTCCGCTGCCTAATTGCGTAATGAATTCGGCAAGGCAAAGGGCAAAGAGTATGAACAATTGACCAATCACATTCGAGATGAAAGACGCGATGTGGATTTCCGTCTGTGCGATTGATCGATTGTACATATTCTTGATAAATATGCCGATAATGACAAAAATTCTTACATTCTATTCACTCAGCACTCAGCCAAATAGCACTTCAGTGCAATTTTCTGGGCAAAATAATTAAATACGATGTTATAAAGCTTACCCTAGACAGTCTGCAAAGTTTGTGATCGTAGCTTGTCCCAATGTGGCAGGTATGAGTGCGTGAACTTATTTGTATATCCATTATTTACTAGGTGCTGAAGGACCAAAGACCCTTCTGAGTGAACGCTTAAGTAGTTTATAATTTTAGTCCAATTTGAATAATACTTATAAGTTCAGATTAGTTCTCATATTAATTACCCACTTCTAGCGTCGTCAAGTGGAAAAGGTTTACCAAATCACGTGCAGTCTATGTAAGTCTTCACGGTAATCCCCAGTCTGTAGTACTAGCAGACGTTGCATCAGAACTTGTATGGTTTTTACAATCATGTGTATTGAATCGTTAGTTACACGGCTTGTCTGGATATTGAAGTGACACACCGTATATACCTTATTAGGTAAAAAAACCACTAAAATGTCTAACCTCTAGGTTTATTGGAATTTGACTGTGGGTGCTTTTCTTTGTGTGGCATTTGTGGCAAGCACATCACCCTAATTGCGTACCTGTTATGCACGAACCACACTCCTTTTCTTTAATTTTGATAACTCAATAATATTATTTGCGTGTTTTACGCTGTCAAGTTGACAGATTTTTAACCCCCGCCGGAAAAAGAAGGGCTGTTATAAGTTTCACGTGTGTTGCTGTGTATCTGTGTGTCTGTCTGTGGCATCATAGCGCCTAAAGGGATGAACCGATTTCGATTTAGTTTTTTTTGTTTGAAAGGTAATTTTGTCGAGAGTGTTCTTAGCTATATTTGAATAAAATCGGTTCAGCCGTTCAAAAGTTATGGACATTTTACTGTTTGAATCGGGGTGTTTTCGCAAGGCAAATTCGTCGGGGGTTTTTAAATTGTGAAATTTTACTTGTTGAACATATGATGCCAGGAAAGCATACCGTGCGCTATTCTATGAACTTACATAATTGGGGTGGTTATGCGTGGGGTACCTCAATATGAAACAAACATAAATAAAGGTTTAGGTTCCAAATTAGTTATAGGATTGGGTAGCAGTGCCCCTCTAATAACATAACTTACCAGCCACAGCCATAGTCACATTGTAATAATACCTTTATTAAGTGTACAAATGAATGTACCTTTATTATCTGAATATGTGCTAGTGATTTTGGGCTGACACATACCTAACGGTGAACGATGAACGTGACTGCAAAGCCTGCAAATCCTGCAATCCCTGATAATTATAACCAGGAAGTATTTAATTCAAGAGTGGATTTAGGTTACTTAAAAGATAAGCCTGCTATAACACCAATCGTAACCGTGAAACAACGAAATAAAAAAAAAATGTTTTAGTAAAAGTCTGATTTTACAAAACCCGAAAAATTACAACAAGATGGCGCCGGTTAAAACTACGCCTTGCCGTAGCTTTTTATTTGATCTGAGAGCTCGATTGACAAGTAGGGGCCTGTGCACACCTCGTTTTTTAAACGTGCCGTCGTCGCGCGTTTTAGAAACGCGCGTCGATAGCGCGCTTTTATCCTACAGAGCAGGTTGTTGTCGTTTGTATCGATTCAAACGCACGACACCGATGCGACCGCTAGCGTGCGCCCTACGGGCTGGGTTTCCCCCGCAACGAGGGAAGTGTGAATCTACGCTAGTAGCAATCGAGCAATTTGGTGCACCGCACGTCTTTGAAACAAAAAAATGGAGTCATTCGACGCAGAAAACTTCATAACTGAAATTCAAAACTGCCAATATTGTGGCATTCACGATTTCAATCAATGCTGTCTCAACCGACGCCATCTTACTACTGTTGACGAGGATCTGCTTAAAAACGCAAAATGCCAGCGCGTTTTTATCGATACACACGCGCGTTTTCATCGCGTCTGTATCGGTACACACGCGCGTTTGCATCGCGTTTGTATCGCTTTTTGTAGTACGTGTGTGCGTGTAATTGTGTATGTACCTATACGGCAAGGCGTAGTTTTAACCGGCGTCACCTTGTTGTTTGCAACGTTCCATCTTGACTTTTATTTGATCTGAGTTTGTTCAGTACAGGACATGCGAGGCGAAAGTTAATCCCTCAAACACTACTTAAGGTTACTCGTGCGACATTGAAACGAAAACAATAATAAATTAGGAACGTGTCCAATATCTACTAATGAGATTAAATTAACCGCAGTTCTTTAGGGAAGCCTTACGAAGTAATCTGGACATTCTAGAGCGGCTCCGTGTCAATGTCGGGGCGAATTCCAAGTGAACTCGTTAACTGTCATAATTTCAATTTAATTATAATTTATATTTTTTGGCCATGTCAAGAGGATGAATGAAAGGCGACTAACGAAATGTATTTACAAGGCAGACGTGAATGGAAACTCCGGGAGGGGACGCCCTAGAAAGACATGCATAGACCTTATAGGTGATGTTCTTCAGAAAGGCTAAGTGCGCAGTACCCATAACCGGCGTGTGTGTATGACTGGATGTATGAATGTGTATGAAGCAAAAGAAGTATGTAAGGATCGTAGCAGGTGGCGTTCTGTAGTTTCTGCCTACCCCCATAGAAAAAGGCGTGAGTTTATGTATGTATGTTATAATTTACTTTACAATGCATGTCCTCGAAAAGAGCGGTTTTCCAAGCAGCCAAACTGTGCGGAAAGTGTCACTTTTTTTCACTAGTGCTTTTTACTTTCCTGTACTTTTTTAATTTTAACTCCAACGTCAGCCCGACGCATAGAGTTTTTATTATTTGAGAAAAGTTTAAAAAAATAGTTATGTACAGATTATCATTCATATAAAAGGTAAAATAAAACTAATACTTTATTTTAGGCGTTCTTAATTACTCTAGATTTAGATTTTGTTCAATAAATTAATTTTAAATATTCATTAAATATGTTTGGCAGAACGTATATTTTGCTCGTGCCTTATTGCGTTACGATGTAATAGCTATTCGCATATGCGCAGTAGATATGCCCGAGGAACTATTAGTTAATCTGTGGATATGCTGAACGCGCTTGAATAAGCCCGCCATTTTATTAATTTCATATTATTAATTTATTTATTTCCTCGCACAATGCATAGTAAAATGTTGTATGATACACGTACGTAAGATGATTTCCGACTCGTGTCGATTTATCCACTCATCGGAAATCACCTACCTTCCGCACTTGTAGCATAAATAACTATTGTCTCTGAACGGAGAAAATTTTCCTCGTTTATTTCTTTTTATATTACTGAAAACTGTATCAAAACCCGTTGTTTGGTTTAGAAAACGTATGCGGAAATACAGAGAGAGGCAGACAGCGACTTTTAAGGTTGCACTAGTCGATCATTCTTCCCATACAAACGTAATCTGGCGATCATTTCACTGTTTGACGATGTATCTCTGTGATCTAGCCCTATAAGAAAAAAAGTTCGAAAGTTCCATATTTCAACACAAATTTTAACGCATCATTGTATGGAAATAAATACTACAAGAAGAAGGAAAATTGCAAAACAACCACCATACAGAAATAGATTAGTAGTTTAACAAAGCAATTGTTTTTATTTTGAAAATTTACATTTAGTAGTTTTTCATGATATCCATACTCCCAAAGGTCTGTTTATAAAATTTCGCGCGCTCGTTTTCGTCCTAAATCATCATCCATTTCGCAACAAATTTGCAAAAGTGCGCGAACTAGCTTCTTACTGATCATCACAAATCTCTTTCGCACGTGTTGTCGGATGAGATACCATGCATTTTAACCACGTGCACAAAATAGTTCGTGCCGTAGACTAGGGGAACCTTAATGAAGACTGCTACTGTATTGTTGATCTAGGCTTGACTGCTGAGTCAGAATTTGGGCTAAATATTCTGGTTGGATAAAGTGGACTGTGTTTTACAGTATCCCTTAGTAGATGCTACTACTAATCTAAGATGGGAATTTAGTAAGTACGAGTAGTATGTACGGTTAGTAGGTATGTTTGTATGTATGTAATATTCTTTATTACCTCATTTCTTTCAAACCACTAGACAGATTTATATAATTAAGACATCGTTATGTATGTCTTGACCGTCCAAGTGTTCTTAGATAGGTGAAGTTAAAAAAAAAAAAATGGCGCATTTTAGGCGCCATATTGTGCGAGTCCCAATTTTTTTCTTCCAAACCCATCGAGTGGGGTATCAAAATGAAGGGTTTTAAGGAGTGATTACAAAAATCTAAACCACATTATGTTTAAAAGTCATTCGGAAATGATAACTAAAAAGTCGTAAAATAAAAAAAGTTAGTTTAAAATTCAAAAACCAGACTGTTTCAGAAGCGAAATATTGAATAGGTACCATATTGGATTTTTTTTTATGACGCAACTACACAGAAGATCCCTCAACAGTATCACACGAGTACTTTCACATAACGACGAAGTTTCAAAGGCTTACAAAAAGCTTGTTATCGTGACATTGCCTGCGATATCTATAGAAATGTTGGCTTTGTCCGTCTGTCCTCTATCTACGTTTGAAGTCCAATATGTTAGGGTTTAACTGGTTGCCTAGTAACTGGCGTGTAGGAGGATTTTAATAGGGACGGAAGAATATTGAAAAGCGATTTCACGTTGTGATTTTTATTTTTGCTGTTGAAAGGATTCATTAGATATTGGCTTGGGATTCTACAATATACGGTGTTTCAAATAGTTCGCCAATATAATAAAATCAAATGTCTTTTTTTGTTGAGTTATGAATCCATATTTACTGACAGCCAAACTGAAATGAAAATGAAATGAAAAATGAAAAAATAAATGAAATGATGGATGGAAATGATTGCTAGGAATCTTTTAGGAGACATTATATTGATGTTTTTATATTGAGGTTTAACTCATAAACGGCACAAATATGTGGATGTCTCTAACTATTCTCAATCAATCATCTTTATAGCCCTTTGCTAAGAATAGTTACAGTTTTAGTTTCTTACGACTTATTGTTGGGCCTGCGTTGTCCCCCCATCTAAGTACTGCTGTAACATGGAAATATTGTAAAACCAAACAATTTTTTAAAAGAGTAACCATGGAGTTTCTTGCCGGTTCTTCTCCATAGGAAAGACCAACCCGAACCGTGCACATTGTCGACGTTTTATAAGTGCCCATGTCGGCCTATGTGGAATAAAAAAAAATGATTTTGATTTATTTGGTTATTTTGTCCTTTAAAAGTCACATCATAGAAATACTCATATAAAAGTTGTCAATAAATAAATGGCCCGTTTTGACAGCTAAAAAAATACTTAAAATAATTAAACTTGATGCTTGCGAATGATACTCGTTGTTATAGTGTTTGGGTAACAAAGTAATTAATTGGGATTATGAATTTGATTTTTCAATTTCTTACGTAGAAAGTTATCGCGACATGTAATATGAGAAACGTCAACGGATTTTAATACTTAAGGGCCTACATAAAACCGTTACTTTCCAAAGCATGCATAGCCTTAGTAACGGCTAGGTTAAAAGGTTTGAAAAAATATATATTTACTAGCTGACCCGGCAAACTTTGTTTTGCCATAAAAAGACCAAACATTTATCTACCCTACCCTACCCTACACTACACTACACTACCCTACCCTACACTACCCTACCAAACCCTACCCTACACTACCCTAACCTACCCGACCCTACACTACCCTACAATACTCTACCCTACACTACCATACCCTACCCTACCCTACCCTACCCTACCCTACCTATATAGCCTATGTCCTTTCCCAGGTCTCAAACTATCTTCATACCAACTTTCATCTAAATCGGTGCAGCGGTTTAAGCGTGAAAAGGTAACAGACAGACAGACAGACAGACAGAGTTACTTTCACATTTATAATATTAGTATATATTTATTATTGATTCATGTACATAATTTTGAACACAAGGTTTTTTCGTGTAACTAATAGTTTTGCTTAAAAAAAATAATTAACAACACGATATTTTTTCGCAACTTTTGGAAACTCCTCCAAAACGACTTGGATGTATAAAAATATTTTTACACAGAAAAATTGATGGCTGTAATTTCTGCATAACTAACATAGCATATGTAAATCAAATAATATTTTGCAAAGAAAACTGTTCAAAAGGAGATTCAATATTGATATTTTGGCATCGAGCGTTGAGGCGTATATAGCGCCTTAAGAAAAGGACAGGTACTAAAAAGAAGCAGATTCGTTTTTTTTCGTTAGTCCTTCGTTGTCCCACTGCTGGGCAAAGGCCATCCCCACATCTTTCAAACTATATTTGAAAAGTTAACTACGGTATATTTCCTCTGCCTTTGGTTAGGTACAGCAGTTAAAACAAAACTATAATATTAAACTACCGAGGCATAAACCAAAACAGTTTAATAAAAACTGTAAACCCACTAAAGTTTTTTTTAGCTTTTGTTTCCCGGGCCCCCGGGCTATTATAACGAATCGATTGACACCTTATTAATCAAAATCGGATGAATAGTTTAGATGCTACGGAGGAACATACGTAAATACAAACATACATATTACATTCACAGCTAAAATCATAACCTGCATAGTCAGGTAAAAACTGCATATAATCAACATCTTTAAAAAAAACCTGCCAAGTGCGAGTTGGACTCGCGCACGAAGGGTTCCTTACCATTATCGCAAAAAACGGCAAAAAGATCACGTTGTTGTATGGGAGCCCTACTTAAATATTTATTATATTCGGTTTTAGTATTTGTTGTTATAGCGGCAACAGAAATACATCATCCGTGAACATTTCAACTGTCTAGCTACCAAGGTTCATGAGATACAGCCTGGTGACAGACGGACAGACAGACAGACGGACCGCGGAGTCTTTGGATTTGGAACTCTAAAAACTAACAACACCGCCAAACGACTTTTATCATTAATTATACAGTAACTAAACACCAAAATACCTATTAGATTCTTACGTCAAACGCTAGACATAACTAATTCCTTTCAAAACTAATTGATTTGCCAAACTAATCTACAGATTGACCTGTCAATTGAACAGTATCAAATAACATTGTTGTTAACTAGAGGTTCGAATCAATCAATATGCGACATCTGTTTGTTGTATGTTCTCCTTGAATGACAATTTATCAATCAAAGGATTACCTTTTTCATTGGAAACGTTATTGCAATGACCTGATGTCAAATGATTGCGTATGGATGCAAAAAGTTGACGACTAACGCCAAAGACCTTGAGGGAACAAAACGCGCACTCGTTTCACACAAGCGCGACCCAAAATTTTGTAGATTTTTGTAACTTTCCTTGTTATTCTACGACTTTCAGAAAAAAAAAAAACATAAAAATGTAGATAATGAAATTGTCTTTGAGATGGTGTACGCCCAGCGGTTTTGATGCGATTGTCGTGTTTTTTTTTCCGTTTTAGACATAACTTTACAAATTAATTACACTATGTTATACGAATAAAACTCAAAAATTTCAAATTATTCAGAAAATGGCCTAATATACTCGTAACACACATTTTTTTCAAAAAATTACGACTGGCCGTTTAGACGTGATTCTCATTTAAAAAAAAAAATACATTTAGTCGTTTTTTCATGATATCTAGACTTAGAAAAGTCAGGGGGGTAACCACAAGCTCTTAGAGTAAGGTTATTTTGAGATCGAGTAAGTGACAGATGTATACAAGTCAGATACATCTGTCCCTTACGCGAGCTTGTGGTTCATAAAATTTCGCGCGCTTGTTTTCGGCATAAATGCTCATCCATTTCGATAAAAATTTGCAAAAGTGCTAATTCGTACGCGAACTAGCTTCTTACTGCTCATCGCATCTACATCTTTCGCACTTGTTGTCGGATGAGATAGCATGCATTTTAACCTCGCTCACAAAATAGTTCGTGCCGTCCGACTAGGGGAACCTTAAGAAGCGAAATATGTTTTTATCCTTTTAGTCTTTAGTTATTCTTGTATTCGTGGCTTACTACTAAGTTCAGTGGTGGCAAGAAAAGTTAAAATCATGGATAAAATTATTGAAAATCAATCATAGGCTCTAGACAAAAGTATCGTTCTATCAGCGATATAGCGGGTCGAAATACCAAATATGCAAATGCATTTCGATAGTGTTTTTTTTTGTTCTCTCACGCTTGACCACTATCTCACATGATGGTAAGCGATGATGTGGTCGGCGGTGAAGCACGCTTGCCTAGAAGAAACGTATTCACTCTATACTTAACCCCTAGATTGTACCTATCAGGAAACACAGACTCCGGCAGGGAATTCCACTCCTTAGCTGTACGCATAATAAAAGTATTCCTAATACATTTAGTGCGTATGTGTGGGATGTCTACCATGTACCGATGGCGCATCGCCATACGTCTGGTAGTCCGGTGATGAAGGCGGCGGAATAAGATCATGCAATTCTATCGCACATTCACCGAAATGTATCCGATAAAAAACCGATAGGCTGGCAACTCGGCGATGATGTTCAAGGCTCTGGAGCTTTATTTCTTCTGGTCATTTTTGATTTATAGAATGAAAATAGAATTAGAATGTCACTTACCTAGAACCCAAGTTCTAAGTGCAATTTTGCAGCAATTCCAAACATGATTTCAGTAAGATATTTCCACATTTATATAATGTAAAGGACATGGACAGATTTTGTATGGGCGTCGGCATAGGTATCGAATTTAATTTACAACAATGGTTCTTGCTGTTTTATATTCGTGAATATGAGCACATTCAATTGCTATAAATAAAAACCTTCAAGAACTCGTCACAGCAACATACTAGACAAAAACAGTTTCATTAAACCTATTATTCAGATCGTTGCAATAAGTGTACAGATAATGATCTCGCTATTAAAAAAACGCCAGGCGCTTTAAATTAGCAAACAGTTGTGAGAATACAGTTATTTGATATGGTTTTAGCATTATATATTTCTTATATTCTTTATTTTACACCACAAAAATATATATACAGGAAAAAGCAAGTGTACGAAATATATATTTTTTTTATTTATTAAAATCTAATAAGATATTTTAATTTTTTTTTATTTGGGCGGTCTTATCGCACAGGTCAATCTCATTACTAGTCATTTTAACAAAGTAATGGACTCCCAAGCTGTATAATGATAAGCATGTTATAAACTGAGTCTGGTTGAGCCTCAAAAATGTGGCATTAATAACAAAAAATAGCTTAACTATTTTATTTATTTTATGTATACTTCTAAAGGTGCCTTATATATTTTTTTTAAATCGCAAAAACAAACTGTTACTCTAAGAAGTGAACGTTGCTTTTGAAGTGTTTGAAGACATAGACAAAAACATTAAGTCTGACACATCGGCTGTCAAACACGTCGCATTCCGTTTTAAGTATTTTATTTTGTGTAAAATAAAAAAAACTAAATAACTAACGCATCAAAATACGAAAAAATCATTTTATTAAATGCAAACAATATCAATAGAGACAGTTTCGTGAGAATAAAATGTTCTTAATAAGAGAACTTGTCGTACAATTCACGTCTAATATTTTACGTGCGTGGTGAGGAACGTCCAATAATATATTGTTTATCTTTCTCTATGGTCTATTATGGCGGAAGGTGACACACGGTACTTTGATTCGTCTTGCACTACTTTTTATTTTGAAATAAAAACGTCAAGTTCAGAGAGGTAAAAAACTGTGTAATAATTCATTTTTCAATTTTCTTTATACAATATTATTTATTATGTATTTGTAAATAGAATGTACTTTCTGTCCATCTCCTTTGACAGACAAATAACAAAAAATTTGAAAAATTAATATTGATATAAATTTTTGTTGCTTTCCACTTGGGTAACCTTTTTACGGTTCCGTACCCTAAGGGTAAAAACGGGACCCTATTACTAAGACTCCGCGGTCCGTCTGTCTGTCTGTCACCAGGCTGTATCTCATGAACCGTGATAGCTAGACAGTTGAAATTTTCACAGATGATGTATTTATGTTGCCGCTGTAACAACCAATACTAAAAACAGAATAAAATAAATATTTGAGTGGGGCTCCCATACAACAAACGTGATTTTTTCCGTTATTTGCGATGAAGGTACGGAACACTGACTCATCTGTCTCGCACTTGACTGGTATATTAAAATATAAATTATTTAAATTTTATTTAAAAATACGAGTTCTGTTAGTCTAGGCTGATAAAAAGTTAGTTTTAACAGGCTTCCTAGGTTTAATTACATGATAACTAGATTCATAATTATTATATAAATCATTGTAATTTGAGAAAAAAATATTATTGGTGGGTGTGTTGTGCATAGCATTAACAAACCGGAATTGTCGTTTTTATTATTAGTTTTAATAATTAATTTATAGAATATACGCTAGTTGTCTTAGGATTTTATTATATCAAGAAAACTGTGGAATAAATGAGCTTCTCAGTGCTGTGCAATCGAATCAAGTTATGCGTTTCCCCCCATTCCTAACTTTTTGTAATATTCTCACGAATAATCTTTTTGTTGGTGGTTAGGATTACTTAAAAATTAATAAGAATTACTGGCTGGTGTCAGTAAATTCTTAAACAATGCATGTTGATTGTGATGTTGATTGATTATGAAAATACCGTTTTCCAAGCAGCCAAACTAAAACTAAAGTGTCACTTTTTTCACTAGTGCTTTTTACTTTTCTGTGTTATTTTAATTTTGAACTCCGTCGTCAGCCAGACGCAGAGTGTTTATTATTTGAGAAAAGTTTTACTAATTAGTGAAGTACATATTATCATTCTTATAAAAGGTAAAATATAACTAATACTTCATTAAAGGCGAATTTGATCAATATATTAGTTTTAAATATTCATTAAATATGTTTGGAAGAACGTGTAGGTATATTGCTCGTGCCTTTTGGGTTACAACGTGACACATGCGTTAACTATTAGTTAATCTGTGGATATGCTGAGCGCGCTTGAATAAGCCCGCCATTTTATTAATTTCTTGCTTGGTTCAGATAATTTGTTTTTCCTCGCTCAATGCATAGTAAAATGTTGTATGATACACGTACGTAAGATGACTCCCGACTCGTGTCGATTTATTCACTCATCGGGAATCACCTAGTGCGCGCACGATAATTCTGCGCGCGACGACTGGCGTGCTTAATGTTGCCAGCATAACTGACCTTTTTTCCTTCATTTAATCAATGATCATTTTTCATTACTCAAAACTTAAAGTAATTTAAGTTAAGCATAATTAATTACTAGCCTTTTCTACTTGCATAGAATATGATGAAAAAAGCTTCATGAAATTATTGTTAATATTTTATTGAATACTTATAATAGTAGTACCTACTGTAGTACGTTCAGAAACGCCTAAAACAAAATAACAATGATGCATTATATTACATGATGCCGGTCCTGTCCCGCTGGTATTTTTATGTACCACCCTTAAACCAATACTGTCGGGCACCGGTAGTACGAAAATTAAGGAAAATTTTAGTATTGTGGTATCCCTAAAAGTTACCTGCCAAATAAGCAACGCGGGCTCTATCTTTGTAAAACGGTACCGTAGGCCCGTTATTGTCTTGTTCACTTCAAGAAAACATCCCTGCCATCACTTTAAATTACTTTTAGCATAATGATGGCGATTTTTTACTTCGGAAACGAATAAAAACACGGAATAAAACACACTCTCTTGACACCTGACATAAATGACAAACGATTAGTTCCGATTTTGGCCGCGCGCAGACTTAACTTGCGCGCACTTTACATAAATATTTTTGTTAATAAGAAAGGCGATGTAATAATAATTTTGAGTTTCGACATAGAATAGATACACAAATAAAATAGAGATATCCGTGTTTTATATTTATTTATAGTTTCGTTTAATTACTTTTTGTTGTCTACGATAATAAAATTGCTTTTATTGGTTTTTAAATATTAATGGGTTCTAAAACAGGTTTAATGCACGTTCCGTTGGGGTTTGTCTATGCTTAAATGCCATTTTGAGCTGATTAGCATTGAAAAATAAGACAGCACGTTTGGTAACTTCTCTATGGTACACTTACTTACAAACTTTTTTTTCCTCCACCTCCGTTATTATTTTCTGATTAATTTTGTTGCGGGATCCAAGTCAGTTAAATTCATTCTCCGGGACTTCGTCGAGCTGAACTGTTGATTCTGGCTTTCAGTAGTTGCTGTGGTTTGGGAATAGTGCGGTGGGATTGTCCCAAAAAGAAATTACTTACCAAAGTTGGTTATTGGGCGAATTTTTCAGCTTTTTCCTAGATCGGCGAGTCTCTGGCTTTTCAAAAATACGTTGTAAGCTGTTTCTAAGTAATCTTCAAAACAGGCGTGCACTGATTGGATAGGTAACTACCTAATCGGTGTGGTTGGTACTCTCGTCAAGAGACCACTTCAGATTATAACCAAATGCCGGCTGTATGTACACTCTCGCGCGAGAGCCCGAGGAAACGCTGTATATTGAGTTTTTCGTGTTGTACTTCGTAGCACGACCATGAAGGCATTCATTATAACTTTAAATGGTACTAAAATCACGCTACGCTAAAATTCTAGCTGGCATAGAAGTGATGAAACGGGAGCATGCCTAACAATTTGTAATCATACTTCTAATTCAATACTGGCACAGATAATATAATACTAGCATACAGATGCCTCATCCCATACAAAGAAACCGTGCCGACGTAACTAACGTTTTTCATCTGATTAATCTTGTTATTTGTGTAAGTACATCAATCGCGTTCGAGCCCGTTTCACGGCAATAGATGGAGTTGGCAGCGACTTGTAAGTAAAAGGGTTTACTAGGTTCGTGAATATTTTTTCTTTAAATTCAGTGAAGGTTCGTTTTATAGTATTTTTTTGCACGTTTTTACAGTTTATTTTCACCAAAATGTGTTAAAATGCAAATTTTAACAATCGATTTGAATACCTCAGTAATTTAAAAATGCGCCATCTATGGCATCAATTTTAAATGATCCGTTCAAATAATCTTTGAAATGTGAATTACGAGCCCGATATTCCATAATTTTGTACTTAGGAGAGTTGATTAAACAAGAACATACTCTCTAAATACAATGTTTATGTTCAATTCCAGAAAATGTTAATTATACACACAATTTATTGAATTGTGTGTACATGTCGCGCCATCTGGTGAGATTTATTTGAACCAAATATTCTTTCTTAGCAATGGGACCCCGTGTTACTGGTAAATTAAAAGAAAAAAAACTGCCACATTTAACGCCATCTAGTGTCAATTATACAAATCACATACTTATAGGCAGAAATTTGGTATGCTCCCGTTTCATCACTTCTATGCCAGCTGGAATATTAGCGTGGTCGTGCTGGGAAGGAATCTTGCCAGCACGACCTTTATATCTGCGATAATTGAGAGGTATAACATTTCAATTTAGTGGTATAAAATGGTACAAATTAAAAGGATTTTAGTACCATCTAAAGTTACAATGAATGCGTTCATGGTCGTGCTACGAAGTACAACACAGATTTACAACAAAATACTCCATGATTGAACTCAGTAATGAGAGCAATGTACATCATCCTCGCAGGCTCACGCGAGAGTGCTGCCATGATGATTCTCATAATTATTAAGATCTGACTATTACAAGAAATAGATTGATTTCTGAGTTTGTTTGGGCTTTTCTTTTAAGATTAAGTAGTCGAATAGGAAATATTATCTAGCTTAAAAAATATTGTTAGACGTGTTTATTTATGTGTTTGTACCACTACAGGGCCAAAGACTTTCCCTCTCACGTTACGGCCAGTACCACTCAATTCTTGTTTCTGTTAGTGCCAACCCGTCTTTTCGGTAGGTATCGAACTCGTCCCACCAACCTAACTTAATAATATGAATGTGAATATGAGTTTGTTTGTTCCTTACACTTTCACGCCTTAACTGCTGAACGGATTTGGATGAATCTTGGCATATGTATAGACCAGAACTTGGCATAGGATAGACCAGAACTTGGCATATGTATAGACCAGAACTTGGCAAATGGATAGCCCAAAACTTGGCATACGATAGACCAGAACTTGGTAAATGAATTAGGTTATAGGTCACTTTTCATCCCGGTATAATTTTCCCTTGGGTTACTAAAACATTTTTTAACACGGACAAGCTGCAGGCAGAAACTGAATAATTTTTTTTTTATTAATCATTTAAGCGAAATTTTTATTCGAAGACATTTGACATCCAGTCACATCCACCAGCCTGCATTGGGCCTGCGTGGTGAATTATGGCCCATTCCCTCTCTCAAAGTCATTTTCTTAAAAATAATAAACAAACTTAATTCAAAAAATCAAAAAACCAGACTGCTTGAAAAGCGAACTAAAAAGTCGTAAACAAGGAAAAATCAAGCTGTGCAGTCGGAGGATACATATTGCTGGCTGGCTGACCATAATCTGTTGTATCCTCCGCCTGCACAGCATGATATTTTCCGTGTTTACGACTTTTTAGTTCGCTTTTGAAGCAGTCGGGTTTTTTGATTTTTTGAATTTAGTTTTTTTATTTATAACTTTTTAGTTAGTTTTTTTTTCGAATTAGATACATTTAAACATATGTTATATATTTTCGAAAACACCTCTTAAAACCCTTTATTTTCATACCCCACAATATGGGTTTAGAAGAAAAAAAAAATTGGGCCCCCACAATATGGCACCCAAAATCCGCCATTTTTCTATTGTCCAATTTTAATGTAGCCTATGACACTCGCAGGGTTAAGACGCATCGATTGACGTATGAATCATCAAAATCGGCCAACGCGTTTGGTCTCTGTAACGCCATATAAGAACAAACATACATACATACATACTTACATACATTACATACTTACATACATACATACATAGACTGATAAAAGGCTGATGATGATGAATCATTGAAACCTCTGTTTGTTACAGCAACTGACCCTGACTCCGACCTCCAGATCATTCCGCAACTGGGTTGCCCCCACCGTGCCGCTGTACTTCGACATCTACTTCTTCAACTGGACCAATTCTGAGCGGTTTCCTGAAGAGAAACCTGATTTAGTGCAGTTAGGTAAGTAAATAATCATCTTTCTTTTGTGAAGTTAAGGTTAGCAAAGATTAAGGTAGGCTATACAAAATATACTTTAAATTTTATTTAGATTAGATTATGGATTAAATTGACTCCATGATTGCGTGGTCACAAGTGCCAAGTGCAAGGAAAAGTTGTACTCCAGGCAGGGCAGGAGGGCTCATTAGCCGTGGCTTGGTCACCTACGGTGAAGCGTAGAGGAACCCGAGGAGATGCAGCTTGTCAGTACCAATAAGTCGACGACGTAGTGGCCAATAATTAGGGTGCCGCTTGGCAACAGAGGTGACATCGCAACTGATGCGGGCTGCGATGTTGTATGGGAGGCATCGCAGCTGAAGGCCGCGGCGGGAGAGAAGTGCCGGTATTGCGGTGCGCTGCTCTCCCTAAATGCCGCGGCCTGGAAGGG
Organism: Orthosia gothica; assembly: GCA_949775005.1. Classification (NCBI taxonomy): domain Eukaryota; kingdom Metazoa; phylum Arthropoda; class Insecta; order Lepidoptera; family Noctuidae; genus Orthosia; species Orthosia gothica. Next base: position 20,093,605 of record OX459054.1, on the reverse strand, counting down.
ATTGCCACCATCTGATAGCGTACGCGATGGAGCTGCAGGGGAGGAGGAGTTGTTGGTATAGTGTTGACCGCTTTCCCTATCTCCTGCGGCCGAAAAATTATAGGTGGCGGGGCAACGGGGTTGAAGATACGTGGGTACCTTGGTAGATAGAGTAGAGTACGTAGGTACCTCTAGTTATTTTTAAAGATGGGTAGATCTATACGAAGCATTAAGGTCATAAATTATTTTTATTTGGGGTCCGTTTTATTAAATAAAACGACCGACATGGTCGGTAAGTTTTAAAGAAACCTACAAATCAAGGATACCTAAATATACTTTTCAGATTTTTTTAAGTAATTTTATGCATAATGTAATATTTTATCTCGAGCTATCCGTCCGATGTTTAACTAAAGTTGGTGAAAGCATTAAATCTTGGACATGTTTATCGGCAAGTCTACCCCGAAAATTAATCTTCCACCGCGAAGACTGACGATCTCGCGCTCCGCGCTCTTCCGTTGTCGAATCTATCTATCTATTTGCCTAGCCTTTTTCCCAACTATATTGGGGTCAGCTTCCAGTCTAACTAACTGGGTAACACGATACCTCTTAGCTAAACAGAGTGTCAGATCTCAGGCTGCTGACTATTACCCGTAACGACTGTCAAAGATCTTCAAATGACAGCCGGGACCAACGGCTTAACATGCTTTCCAAGGCAAGTAGGAAACTCGGTATGTTGAAATGGTCACCCATCCACGGACCGACCTCGTCAAGCGTTGCTTAACCTTGATGATTGACCCGTGCGGCTGTTATTATTTAGCCACGAGCTCGTCCTTCCTTTGTCGAATCGAAGGCAGTAAAGCCAAGGTTCTTATTCACGTGTCCCAACGTGGCAACGACTACATTGACCGGTTTGTAGTCCAGGGAAGAGTGTAAGGAACGAGAGCGCACGGCAGGTTGCGCAAGTGATGGACCGGTCTGCAGTGGTCAGCCTATTGCGTGTGTGAACACGAGTGACGGCCGACAGAGAGGGTTGGCCTCGCATCGTGAGGCGAATCCTGTCCAGCCTGAAGTCTCACTGCAACATGATGACCACGACCAAGATCGTACCGATGAATAAGAAGAAAGACAATGCACGGGATAAATGATTAAATTACGTGCTCAAGACAAGTAAATTATATTGTACTGTTTACGTAAGGTCGACACAAAATAGGTCGAGCGCGGTCCGCCATTTGGTGACCCTTGCTCTAGAGCATAGAAGACTCAGAAATCTATGAAGATAGACTTACCTACGTTATCAACTAAAATGTTGAATAAACGTTTTGGTTTGGCTATCTGAGTTTGCTAGGTATTTTAACTAGCAAAAGCGAAAACTTGATTTTATTGTTTAAATAATATTTTGTAAAAACAACTGCCATTTTGAAAAAAATCTTATCTCTAATATCATTTTGGCATTTAGCTTCAAATGTTTATTGAATAGACAATTAACATGTGTAATTATGCATTTTCATTTCGAAAACAAAAAGATTTTAACCGACTTACCAAAAAGAAGTTCTATGTTCGACTTTGTGTGTTTTTTTTTGTGTATTCACCGATATATCCTTCAATTGTGGATCGATTTTGGAAATTCCTAATTTGGTGAAGATCTGATGAAGAACTTCGCAGATATACAACATAACTCTTCACTAAATAACGGCAAATCTCTCGGGATTGCTGCAATCGCATGTCTGTTTATTGTTTATACCATTTCACAATATAATATCACGCCAGTACGCTCTAAAGGGATACGCAGATGTGTACAGTTCACCTTGGTACACTCTCATTTCACCGTTTATGTTCAGTTTCATGATATTCGGGTAATCTATTCTGGAATTATAGGTACTCTTACTAAACTACTTGCCTAGCACAATTAAAATATACTTCATTTTGGTCCTCGGTATCCATAACGCAAAAATTGGTACCTACCATAGACACCGATTCCCAAAAATAAAGTTATTTTTTACTTAGTAGTTTTCTTATTTGGAAGTCGTTTACCATCAAGTGATATAATGGTCAAGCGCGAGCCTATTCTAAATAAAAAAAAAGCGGTAGTATTTTTTTATGAAAAAGTTTTTTTTATTGCTTGGCGCATTTAGAAAAAAAAAACATTAGGTATTTATGTAGATATATGTGACGTAGGTTTATAATTAAAATTATTCAATTATGTATATACATTATGCAATACAAGTCTGAATCACAAATTGCCTACAACAGTAGTGTCTCTGCTTGACTCCAATCTCAAATTCAATGTTTGTTAGATGGTTAAAAAATCACCGAATATATATTTTAAAATTTACACCTATTTATAATTTATTTATTTATTCATTATTAATTTGTTAATAATTATGTTATAGGCGCTCTAACATGATACCTAACTACCTACCTAACTTAGCGATTTTGATTATCTTTTGACACGTGTTTTTTGACAAAATTAATACAGGAACAATTAAATAAAAATATTTATAAATGAGCCTGTTATTTGCATTATACATAGGCAATTAAGTTTCTTTTTTATGGTTCTATACTCGTCTAGCGGAAAATACCTAAGAGCCGCCTATGAACATCTGCAATGCAAATCCATTTAATGAATCTGAATTATGACGATCTGCCAAAGCGAAATTCCTTGTAAATCAATTATGTTTATTTATTGCCCAACAACGGGAAGTTGTGCGGTATCTCCTCGTCCAACTTACCAGTGTCTCACGACCAAAATTCCAGTATGTGTTGCCAGTGATTACTTACGGGACAGAGGCGTGGTCGCTCACAATGGGCCTCGTCAGAAGGCTTAAAGTCATCTAAAGGGCAATGGAGAGAGCTATGCTCGGAGTTTCCTTGCGTGATCAGAAATGATGACACCCGCACGAGAACCAAGGCAACCGACATAGCCCGAAGAATTGCCAAACTTAATTGGTAGTGGGCAGGGCACATTGCTCGCAGAACAGATGACCTTTGGGGCCGAAAATTTCTGGAGTGGCGACCGCGTACCGGAAGACGCAGCGTTGGAAGACCTCCCTCTAGCTGGAGCGATGACTTGGCCAAGGCTGTGGTTGTCCGGTGGATGAGAAACGCACAGGGCCGATCAGCGTGGCGACGCTTGGGGGAGGCCTATGTCCAGCAGTGGACGTCTTTCGGCTTAAATGATGATGTTGATGATTGATCAACACACTATTAGTCTTAAAATCAATCAATCTGCCTAGCCTTTTTCCCAACTATGTTGGGGTCGACTTCCAGTCTAACCGGATTCAGCTGAGTACCAGTGTTTTACATGGAGCGACTGCCTATTTGACCTCCACAACCCAGTAAATGGGTAACATGGTACCCTTTGGCTAGACTGGTGTCAGGTCTCAAGTTTCTGACTACTCGTAACGACTGACAAATATCTTCAAATTACAGCCGGGACCAACGGCTTAACGTGCTTGCCGAGGCACGGAGGAAACTTGGTATGTTGAGATGGTCACCCATCTATAGACCGACCTCGTCAAGCATTGCTTAACCTTGAGATCGACCCATGCGGCTGTTATTATTTATCCACGAGCTCCTCACGAGCAGTCTTAAAAAAATAAACGTAATTGTAGTCAACTGACGGGAAGCCCCTTAGTTCTGCCGAGGCTCTTACCCTCAAATATGGCGAGAGGGGGCATGGGCTGATCTTTACGTTACGTGTCGATTTCCTGGTTTTGTAATAATTAAAACCTTATTGATTTAATTACTTGTCTTTGTTTATTGCAATGATATTTAAATAAACAGATACGTTATACACTCACAAAACATTTGAAAAAGTGTTCCGCGCAGCAGCGGCAGCACACATACACACTTTTCATTCATCTGACATTTCACTACAAGTCGAAAGGGATGGCTTGATAAAACCAACAAGAAAAAAAGAGACAGCTAATGTTTGTCACTTGCGTGTGAATGTAAACAAACATTATTCTGCCCACCAATGTTTTTTTCTTTTTCTAACCTCCAATTATCAGAATATTAGGAAAAATAAATAAATAATTAGTAAATTGAGGTGTATTGCGTACTTACATATGGTATGAGATCCCTTCTGTTTTATTTACTTTGGTATCATAATTGACACGATGGCAATTTTTATTTTTTTTTTGTTTCAACAAAGCCTATCGCTCTTTGCCATGCATGACATAAACTCACAGAACAGAAAAAAACGCCTTCCATAAACTAAAGACACATCGTGTCCTATTAGAATCTTCACAATGCGCGCGCTTATAACATATGTGTTTATTTGAATATCATTGGTTTATTACTTGTGATTTCAGTCACAACCCTATGGTTTGGTTACAAGCAAACTCGGGCAATACTACTTGACGTTGATTGAGTTTGCAGTTGGATCTAATACCTGCTTCCAAATCTCGAGTACGGCCAAGTTAATGCTCCTAATCTTGAGCTGAAACTGCACCTGACCTCATCAAAATCAAAATCAAAGTCAAAATCAATAATTTTTATTTCACATAGGCCTACATGGGCACTTATAAAACGTCGACAATGTGCACGGTTCGGGTTGGTCGATTCCTATGGAGAAGAACCGGCAAGAAACTCCATGGTTACTCTTTTAAAAAATTGTTTGGTTTTACAATACTTCCATGTTACAGCAGTACTTAGATGGGGGGACAACGCAGGCCCGATAATAAGTCGTAAGAAACTAAAACAAGAAATGATTATATAATAAATAAACAAAAGATTTAAAAAAGTAAAACGAGATAAAATGTTAACAATCTAGAAGGCCTACAATGTTCACACATTTACAAACCAATCGGTAAAATAATCTATACAAAGTATAAAATAAATAAAATAAAATAAAAAAATAAAAAAGCCTTTTTATTTCCTGTAAATTTACATTTCTTAAAATCTATGTATATATATGGGGTAGTTTTATTTAGATTATTCTAGGTTACTTTTTTTCTCTTATTTAATAATTAATATAATTTTATGTGTAACCTATGTATATTATCATAGTATTTATAGTTACTTAATTAATATTTAATCTACCGGAACCCCAGAAAGGGTGAAGGCCTCCTCCAGTGATGCCCATTTGACTCTGTCTTTAGCTACTTGTCTCCAGTTTGGACCAGCTATTGCTTTAATATCATCTTCCCATCTTGCAATAGGTCTACCTCTTATTCTTTTGCCTAGTGGGCCATTCCAGAATGTTACTTTTTTGGTCCATCTTTGATCTGTTAGCCGCGCAACATGTCCTGCCCACTTCCATTTCAATTTTTGTGCGTAAGTCAGAGCGTTTGTTACTTTAGTTATTTTTCTTATTTTGGTGTGTCGTATCTTATCCAGCTTCCTTATCTTTAGCATACTTCGTTCGAGTCCTCTCTGACAGACGCTTATCTTTTTTCTTGTTTCAGCAGTGAATTTCCACGTTTGGCAACCATATGTCAAACATGGCAAGAGGCTCGAGTTCATGACTTTTGTTTTAATGGCTTGTGGTAAATTACTTTTGAAAATGTCCTTGAGACCCCAGTATTTGCTCCATGTCAATTTTATTCTTTTCTTTTCAATGTTTCAACATGTTAAATTTAGTCTTGTTATACAAAGTATAACAAGACTAAATTTAACATGTGGCACAAATGTTGTTATCAGTGCTGTAACTATTCTTAGCAAAGGGCTATAAAGATTGAAAAAAAATAAAACCATTGTAAAAAGTCTTATTAAATAAAGAAAAATTAGATTGAGAATAGTTAGAGACATCCACATATTTGTGCCGTTTATGAGTTACCAGGGAAGCCGCACCTACTGGTTCTTATACGTATAGGTTTCTTCTGTCCGTTGAATTACTTCACTAATCACTCCTCATTTGTTTCCAGGTCCCTACCGTTTCATAGAGAAGAGGAAACACGTAAACATAACATGGCACGACCACAATGGAACTGTAGCGTACAAGACACAGAGGACCTGGTTCTTTGATGAGCAGTCCTCGAATGGAACTCTACAGGATAACATCACGACGCTGAATGCTATTGCTGCTGTAAGTTCCTAGATATAATCTTAATAAATAGGATAAGTCCGGGGGAGTTGGCCGCACGGGAGAGATGGCCGATTGAAATATTTCAGAAATTAACTAGATTTCCGCCGCCGTAGGTAACACCCTCAGGAGTGCTATTCTCTAAGGATACAGCCTTGAGCGCAGTGCTGTGCCAGCGACGAATCTACAGTTTGGTATTCGCTAAGCCGCGAATAGCGACACTAGCGCTCTAAGCTGTGACGGCCGTGAATTAGAACTACTCAATGTCGAGCAAGTTGACAGTTCTTCATTCCTTCAGTTCGCTGCACGTCGTCGTGCGTAAATACAATTTAAAATTATTGAGAAAAAAATAGATAATGTTTTCTATTTATATTTATTTTTTATTTATATATTTCTTTATGGGTAGATGTTTCACAATATTGCGATGTTATTTTGTAAAAAAGTAAAATCTAAAAATCACCCGGCACGTTACGTCAATACGTTATTATGATACGATATTTTATTATTTATCTTACGAAAACCACCCGATTCAAACAGTAAAACGCCCAAAACTTTTGAACGGCTGAGCCGATTTTCATCAAACATAGCTAAGAACACTCTCGATAATGTCAAAATTAAAAAAACCGGCCAAGTGCGAGTCGGATTCGCGCACGAAGGGTTTCGTACTTGGTAAATTGCGGTTTACGATTTATGACGTACCTATTAAAAAAAAACTACTTACTAAATCTCGTTCAAACCAATTTTCGGTGGAAGTTTACATGGTAATGTACATCATATTTTTTTTTTTTGTGTTATCATTCTCTTATTTTAGAAGTTACAGGGGACACACACACACATTTTATCACTTTGGAAGTGTCTCTCGCGCAAACTATTCAGTTTAGTTTAGAAAAAAAATATAAGAAACCACAATATCATTTTGAAGACCTATCCATAGATATCCCACACGTAAGGGTTTGATGAAAAATAAATTGGGTTTCAGTTTCAAGTATAGGGAACCCCTAAAATTTATTGTTTTTTTTTCTATTTTTGTGTGAAAATCTTAATGCGGTTCACAGCCAAGCATCTTACCAAGTTTCATCAGCATAGTTCTTATAGTTTCGAAAAAAAGTGGCTGTGACATACGGACGGACAGACAGACAGACAGACATGACGAACTTATAAGGGTTCCGTTTTTTGCCATTTGGCTACGGAACCCTAAAAAAGACAATGTCATCCGTTTAGGAGCTATGATGCCACAGATATGATGAGTAGAATGACCCCTTTCCAGGCTTTGCGTTTATTCTGCTATACCTTGTATTTGCCACTTTAGACTCCATTTTACCGCTAAACTTCAAACAGTAAGCTCCATTTAAGCCTCTTGTTAACTCTCATCGAGCCGAGCAAGTCGAGTAAACCGATTCCATGGAAGTTATAACGATTAAAACGTGCCCAGATTCATTATCGCGATTAAAACATTAACAGTTTGGTAACGATGGAAACAATCGTTGAACTTCGCGATGCTTTGTACTCTTCTTGGTTTCAAAGTTTCTTCATTGCCACGGTTAAAGTTTGGTCATAAAGAAGATGTACTGCTTGTTTTTGTAATATCCGGTAGACGGTAGCAAAATCTCGGCGAAAACATTTTCGGATGGATGACCCAGTGACCGGATATAATATCACGCCTGCTTTCTTCAAAGGGTTAGGTAGAGTTTGCCTATAGTATGTACCTTCATGTCACCGGCTATGTTTAGTTCCATGTGACCTCGTCAAGCGTTGCTTAACCCTGATGATCGACCCAAAAAATTAACACTATCGTTTACTCTTTGCTAGGTGACCCTGTAAATACAAATATTTTATCTGGCCAAGAAACCAGTTGTTGGTCAAAGAAATAAGTTAAAAGATTCAATGAATTGAATCATATTTTTGATAGGCACCCGGGGTCGCGGGCGCTCCGACTAGGGACTCTGCCGCCCATCAAGTGACTCCTGGAAAAACGGTGGCACAGTGATCACGTGCAGAGGAGCTGTGGCTAAATAATAACAGCCGCACGGGTCGATCTTCAAGGTTAAGCAACGCTTGACAAGGTCGGTCCGTGGATGGGTGACCATTTCAACATACCGAGTTTCCTCCGTGCCTCGGAAAGCACGTAAAGCCGTTGGTCCCGGCTGTCATTTGAAGATCTTTGACAGTCGTTACAAGCTTGAGATCTGACACCAGTCTTGCCAAGGGGTACCGTGTTACCTAGTTACTGGGTTGTAGAGGTCAGATAGGCAGTTGCTCCATGTAAAACACTGGTACTCAGCTGAATCTGGTTAGACTGTAAGCCGACCCCAATATAGTTGGGAAATGGCTAGGCAGACAGTGAACAAGTGCTGCCGTGCACAGTGAGGCTCAGGGGAGACGCTCTATCAGTCTCTCCAGGGATGTGCCTGAACAGGCGCTGCACAGAGGTTGCGGACTGGTCGTTGAAGAGGTCTCGGGGGATTCTACGTGCGTACGTACGTGGGGTGGTTTTAGTGAGGTAAACATCTCACACTCTCTGGTCTTTTCCCCAAAATTCCAGGCACCTTTTGAAGGTTTCCCCCGTAAACAAAACAAAAAAAGGTTTGATTGGCACGAATACTCCATATTAATGACCAAAGAAAGACCACAACATTCCATACGAGTAAACATTCACTATCTTCATTTTCAGTCAGCAGTCTACCGCTCCAGATTCTGGGGTTTCTTGCAGCAGAAGGGCCTGTCCATGGGCCTGGCGATGTTCAACCAGAAGATAGCCGTCTCCAAGTTGGCCAAGGAACTGCTGTTCGACGGCTATGATGATCCCCTGCTGGACCTGGCGAAGAGTCTACCTGCTAGTACCACGGGAGGAGCACCGCCTGTCGATAAATTTGGGTGGTTTTATGAGGTAGCTTAGTTTTGAGTTTGTTTGCGTAATTTTCAGTGACCATAGATTAAGAGGAAATGCGGTCGCAGATAGCCGATTGAATATTCTAAGTAAAAAGTCATAATTTGAGGTTTGGCTCTCGCCAATTTCCTCCTCTAGTAATGGGCCAATTTAAAAGATATTCCATTAACTTAAAAAGAAAGACATATACTGTGTACTTTTGTTTTTTTTTTGATGAGCATTAGGTATATCTTTAGAAGCACTAGAACCCTAAAAATGCTCAATATTGTGCTCTATACAGAGGCCTAGTGTATAAATTTGACAACTATAAATGAAAAAAGAAAATCACAGAAGCACAACATACATATTTTGTAGTCAATTTATGGAAAATCTTTTAAATTTGTCCAATATTGGAGAAGGAAATAGGCAAGAGTTAAACCTCAAATTATGGAAATGCAGTCGGAGCTCTCTGCCCGGTTTTCCTTTTAACATTTAATTTTGTCGCGATATCTGGGGCATTTTTACTAAGAGGCTCGTGTTAGACCACAGCTTCATTGATGGTGAGTTAAGATGTGGTCTTGACTAGAATTAACTAGACTTCCATTAAGAAAGTTGTTCATATACATGGAGAGAAGAAGTGGGCTGATTTTGTAAGACGATTAAAATGCCACGGTGTATAATAATAGCCTACGCTATGGCATGGTAGGGAGTCAAGGATTTCATTTATCAATTGTTGTCTAAATTTAAGTTACCAGCACTTTTGGATTTTCCCGAGTAAATTTGCAAGTTAGCGCTGTTTTTTGCCTTGCAAAGAGCACTAACCAATTTTATCTGATGTTACAGAGGAACAACTCATTGGAGACAGACGGCTACATGGAGGTATCGACTGGACAGCTGGCCGGTACCCTGCCCGGACAGATCCTCAAGTGGAACTATGAGGACCACATTCCGTACTACGACGGAGAGTGCGCTAAAGTGAGTATTAGTAACATTTTTTTTATCTTTTTTTCTTTTTTATTCAATGTAGGCTCGCGCTTGACCACTATCTCACCTGATGGTAAGCGATGATGTGGTTGACGTCCACCGTCGACCACATCATCGCTTACCATCACGCTTGCCGAGAAGTAACCTATTCACTCTCGACTTAAAGACCCTTAGATTGTAGCTATCGGGAAACACTCCGGCAGGGCATTTCACTCCTTAGCTGTACGCATAAAAAAGTATTCTCAAAACGTTTAGTGCGTATGGGTGGGTTTATTTTTATAAACCCTTTTGTTGTTATTCAAAAACTTTTAAGATTGCAATCGCCAACTCGTTAGTTAGCATAGTATTCAGTGCTGATTTACCATCCGTTTGAAAAGAGACATTATCACATTACTGTTGAAATTTTCATGGGCAGCAAACCGAAAGTCTATCTGTGTATCTAGCATGTATTGTACCACAAAAGCTAGGGACCTATTTTCTCCCTGCTGACTTCTATCACTTCTCTCCTCTGTTATGTGCTCGTGAGCCAGTCCTTTCTTGGGAGTTTTCCTTTAATCTTCATCTAGATCTATTGCGATGTCACATATGGTTCAGTGGTACTTGTAGCCCACAGCTCATGAAATGCATCAAATATGTCCAGTCTAACGTATAGCTACAATGTGGAGATTTAAATTAAAAAATGTTCAACTTTCCAGCTTTCAGGAAGCGCTGGAGAGTTCATGCCTCGGAACCTGACGGAAGACTCCACCCTGCCCATGTTCGTACCAGACCTGTGCCGGACCGTGAACATGGAGTATGTGGACAGCGGCGAGCAAGATGGGCTGATCTTCAACAAGTATGCGCTCACGCAGACCAGCTTTGATAACTGTAAGTTTGCTGTTTTCACTTCAAAAACAAACCTTCGCGTTCACGGCATTCATTTAGTCGATCGGTAAGATTTCCAATGACGGCTCGGCAGGCTTGACTCCGCTATGGCTGCGATTTCGTAGCGAATATTTTCTTTCAAATGCGCCAGTAGTAGATTTATTGTTATAAACTTTAGATTTGAGATAACCCCACAGAAAAAAGTCCATATGAGTTAAATCAGGACTGCGTGGAGACCAGTTTATATCGCCTCTCCTGGAGATCAATATGTTAGGGATAATTTCACGAACTCTTGGCAGAGACTTATTGGACGTGAGTGGGGTAGCTCCGTTCTGCTGGAACTATGTTCTATGGTCATAGCCAGAGAAGATTTGCAATTCTGGCACCAAGAAAATGCGGTGTAATGAAGATCTATTCACATTTAAAGCACATTTGCGCTTCCGAATTGATAGATTCGGATCCTCACAATAGACTGGTTTACAGCTGTCCAAGTTTTCTGCCGTTCTTGATGACCTTGGCAGCCCAGATTTTGTTTTTTTTGTATTGTTGAACCGGTGCCTTTAAATTTTTGACTCATTTTCGAATGAGTTGGATGCTTGGTGCTTCATTTAAATACTGTTTCCATTCACGCAGTCAGCCAAACAGACGTTTACTTTCAATTGAGACTCCTCTGTGCTCGTATTTGTGTTACATCTTCTTATTATGTTTATCTTCGGTAGGTACCCTTGCCTTCAAAACAGCGACAGAATTTGCCTGGACATCTTCATCTATACAGTTCAAAATCTCATGTCTTTTTTACAATTCTTTCAGCAACAACCTCCCCCTCCAACACCTGCTTCTGCAACGGCGAGTGCGCGTGGAGCGGCGTCATGAACGTGTCCGCCTGTCGGTTCGGCTCGCCCGCCTTCCTGTCGCTGCCGCACTTCCTCCACGGGGACGCGCAGCTCAGGGAGTTCGTGACAGGCATGCAGCCCGACCCTGAAGCACATTCGTTTTATTTTGCTGTTGAGCCTGTAAGTATTGTGTGAGAGACTTTAAACTGGTTCCTGAATTAAGTCATCATCATTTCAGCCGAAAGACGTCCACTGCTGGAGATAAGCCTCCAACAGGCGTCGCCACATTGACTGTCCCGAGTGTTCCTCTCCAGCGGATTCCTACAACCATAACCAAGTCATCGGTCCACTTAGTGGGAGGTCTTCCAACGCACTGTCTTCCGGATCGCGGTCGCCATTCCAGAACTTATTGGTCCATCGACCATCCGTTCTGCGAGCAATATGCCTTGCCCACTACCACTTAAGTTTCGCAATTCTTTGGGGTATCGTCCGCACTTTGGATCTCCTTTGGATACCCTCATTTCTGATGCGATCACACAAGGAAACGCCGAGTATAGCCCTCGCCATTGCCCAAAATAGAGTATTCGTGTCAAGTCCTACTTGCCAAATTTTGACAGGGTTTCAGGATAAAGTAAAGATTGACTAATAATCCAATTCAAATTCTTAATTCAGAAAGCGAGGGTTCTGTCAGCTATAATGATTATCAAAAGTCCAAAAAGATTTGGAATTCATCACGAGACAATTCATGCAGCATATGCCATTCCCACACGCTTTTGAATTTCTGGGAATCGTTGTCGCTAACTCAATGCCATTATTCTAAGCTTTGTCATATCTCAATGTTTGCTAAATTAACTGGTACATTTGATTCCGTAGTTGGCTTTTTTTTGCTCTGACAACCAGTCTTACTAAGGGCATTAGTGGTATTGTATAACACAGTAAATGGATTGTGGGGGTCAGTCAGGTGGGTAGTCGTTCAATGCTAAATTCCATCCATCCATTCATTTGGTCCGGTCTCACTAAAAGCCTTCTACTAGGTGGACCGATGACCTGGTGAAGGTTGCGAGGATCCGCTGGTTACGAGATGAACGGGACTGGTCAATGTGGTGACGCCTGGGGGAGGCCTATGTCCAGCTGTGGACGTCTTTCGGCTGATAGTGATGATGACAATAAAAGCCAACCGATATTTGGGGAAATGCTAGGCTGATGATGATGTCTCATTGGAGTTTGGTTCAGGACTATACATACATGATTTGTAGGCTACATTAGTTAAAAAAACAAAAAGTAAAATAACCTAACAAGGTTTTTTTTTGTTTGCAGAAACTAGGAGTGCCAGTGGATGTGGCAGCCAGGTTCCAGCTCAATATTTACATGGAACCAATCGAAAATGTCAAGTAAGTTACCAAATTACTTGGAAACCAACTTCACTACTTTACGTACGCAGGGTACCTGAAGTTGGAAAAAACCAAAGACTTCTTCCAAGTAAGTCCCTCTAAGTATCCTGAACCACCTCGCTCTGAAACCTCGGTGGCGCTGTTCATCCTCAGGGAGACAATTTGTGAAGACTATTTATTATTAATTGTCCAGCGGTTACTGTGTGCTGCAACCGGCTGCAAGGGGTTATGTTTTTCGCGCGTATCTTGTATGTAAGTATGTGTCACTATTAAACATGGCGGATTGCGGCGCCATATTGTGGGGCAGCATTTTTTTTTTCGAAACCCTTCGTGTGGGGTTTCAAAATGAAGGGTTTTTAGAGGCGATTACAAAAATATATACCACTTAAAAGTCATTCGAAAAAAAAAGTATGTTCTGAAAAGTTGTAAATAAAAAAAGTTAATAAAATCAAAAAACCCGACTGCAAAGATGTAAACAAGAAGAAAATCATGGTTTCACACATAAATAAATAAATAAACATTATAAATCACACGCCTAATTTCAAATGTTTTTTTTTTATTTATATGTGAAACTATATTTTATGTAGATTGATATATGATTGCTATCTAATTGATTTATTAGATATTATAATTGTAAAACTTGTCACACTTAAACTGGATTTTATAAAAAAAATATAGGTAGCACATCGATCTATCTCATATCTCATTCTTAGATCAGAGATGGCAATGATTTTCATTTTGATTAATATTTTTGAGAAAAAAAAAAAAACAAACCAAATGCGTGTCACACATTTAGGGTTCCGTAGTAAACCGTAAAATTAAGTTGGTTGTAATAGGAAAAATTAACGAATTTCAAAGAAAATCTTTTTATCAATATTGGTATTTGTTAGTACGTTTGTTATAGGTACGTAATAATAAACAGACAGATAAAAAAATCTTCGGAACAAAATTTTAAAAAAGCTGAGTTTGGTGGTTTCTCCTTCCTTTGCTTTCCAATATTTTTTAAACAAAAAAACACAGTATTTATCTAATCAACGAGCTCTAAACAACGATACCCCACTCGATAAAACATACAGCCCCTAGCCCCAACCCCTCTTAAAAACATAAAAATATATTTTTTGTAATTTACATGGCTTTGGGTCAACAAGATGCACTCGATAAAACATACAGCCCCTAGCCCCAACCCCTCTAAAAAACATAAAAATATATTTTTTGTAATTTACATGGCTTTGGGTCAACAAGATGCATATACCGTGAAAATTTCAAGACTGTAGCACCAACCGTTTGGTCGTAAAAACCGTGTGAGAGACAGACAGACGGACAGACATGTGAGTGTCGCAATAGGGCTCCGTTTGGACTCTTCGGGTACGGAACCCAAAAAATCAGAATAACGTAAACTACTGCATCGATAGATGTATATGTATGTTGTATTTTACACACTACTTACTACATTACACGTCATGTAAGCTTGCCGCTCTGAAACTAGGCTTTCCTATACATTAGCAAGGCGCCTGCTGTGTTAGTGTGATATTCTAAGTAATGTCACAGATTACTTAATAGTTACGACGTAAGTAATGTCACAATCATTTATTTCAATAATACCACTAAACAGCAATTTTGAAAGTCGAAATATATATTTTGTTGTGCACATGGATGTCAAATGTCATATTTCTACGAAACTGAGGTTTGCTGTTAGAGAACCCAACTATGGGTTAAGCTTGCCTTTGTACATACATTATCCTATTGTATTTAAAAAAAAAAACAAAACCTTTCGGAAAGATGTTCCTACTACTGCGCAGACATTTGTAGCCTACTTCAGAGCGGCAGTTACTTGTACAGTGCATTTTTTGTACCCTCAGTAACTTATTTATGTAAGATTTTGCAGAGTCAATTACTGCGCATTAGATTTTATTCCAAACTACGCTAGAAGACAAGAAACTATCTGTCTTTTCCCCAGTTTAATGAACGAAATTTATCGCAAAGTTAATGTGGCAAATTATCAAACGCTCGTTAACTGTCCTGATTTTTTGAATGAATAGATAAACAGCCATTTGACATGTGTATACTTTGAGACGTATTGATAAATCTTTTCAGAAACCTAGATTTTAATTATTTTTTTCTGTTGTCCACAGCCTCTACCAAGACGTACCCAGAATGCTCTTCCCAATATTCTGGGTAGAACAAAAAGTCAAAATGGACAGCACAGTCATCGCCGAGCTTCGGTTCGTGCGCGCCATCTTTGATTGGGGCGGCACCGTATGCGCCTGCGCAGCCCTCGTGTTCGCAGCCCTCGTAACCATAGCAACCTGTTGGGCGAGAAAACCACAGTATATAAAAAAAGAGTGTGTCTACCAAAACCCGAAAGACGAAGCTGAATTAAAGCTCAACCCTATATGAATTTTTAATTAGTTTGTGTACATACTCAAATATGGAACGTAGATCTAGTACACGGTCAACTTAAGTGTGCACTTCGCTGGAGTGCGACCTTCCTCCCGCCTACCCCCGCGGCGCCCCGCCTTCGCCTCGGGCGCCAATCTCGCTATTCAAAAGAACGGCAGAATGATGCCACAGCGCCAGGTGCACACTTAAGTTCACCGTGTTTTTCGAAGGGTCGTTAAGTTCAACAGTTCGTTGAAAAAAGTCGTTGTGATTGACGTGTTGATTCGTCAACTTTTGTTTGACTTTCGGACGTCTGATGGTCATTTTAGCAAATAAAAAAATGATATTTTTTGTAAGGTTTTTACTTTTTAACAATTGATAGGCTCGATTTTTGTATGATCATGGGTTTAAAAGGAATTGAAGTGTTTGGGCACTTAAAAAAATCTTAATTAATATTACTAAAACGAGTTGTGCCATGACTACAAAAAGATATTCATATGGAAATAAATAAATGATTTGGCCCAGCCAACAATACGATACTTTTTTACTAACAGAAAATATTTTTCGCATATTGTTATTGTGAATCCGTCCAGGCATAAAATAAAGATGTTTTCACCAGTGTTCCGAATTCATACAAAAAGTAATTCAGATGATCTCTATTTGTGGGCGTCCAAGTAAAAAAGGGTCCAGGGGGGTAACCACAAGCTCTTAGAGTAAGGTTATTTTGAGATCGAGTAAGTGACAGATGTATACAAGTCAGATACATCTGTCCCTTACTCGATCTCAAAATAACCTTACTCTAAGAGCTTGTGGTCACCCCCCAGTAGTGGAGTATTGAGTTAAGAGTAGATTCAGTATCTAAAATAGTCAGATTAAAACAATATTCAAACACCGTCACATTTTTTAAACTAATGTCAAAGTCAAATGTCAAATTCAAAGTCAAATGTCAAAGACAAATATCAAAGTCGAATGTCAAAGTGAAATGTCAAAGTCAAATGTATTTATTTCAACAGGACCATAAAGTATTTATAGATTGAGTTTTGGCGGGTACGTGATGGCGTCTATGTTGCTTCTCTGTTTTATTTTCTTAAATTTGTGTTAAATTGAATATTAATAGTGTAAAAATAGTGGTTTTTTATTCTAATAATATTAGTGAATGTGCACGAGTGTGGGCAAGTAAAACAAAGCGGTAGAACATGAGTTTGTACATGTGGTCGATAAAACTCCGTAGAAGCTGCCAATAAAACTACCTCCATTTTATTGGGGCCTTACAAAGACATTGGGAAAAAAAAACTTTTGGTGTTGTTGTAATCTAAATCAGTCTTCACTACTCGACACTGGCAGGAATTGTCTTCGACAAATTGCCATTAATAAAAATAAAAAAAATATTTATACTATTTAAATTTTAATTTAGATAATTGAATAAAAGGTAACCTGAAAAATGTTAAAAAAATAACTCGAGCTTTACAGGGCCATTAAGCGGCACTTTTGTACGTTAACAATTATTTACAAGTAATAAAAATTTATTCTACCGTGCATTCGGTAAAGTAGCTTGTTATGGAGAAGAACGCACAAGAAACTCCATGATACAAACTGTACCTTTTAATTGTATGAGCCCTTTATGAGCCCTCATGTTTTCGAGCCATAATTTAGTTGCCCAACTTTATAAAATTGCGTATACCTCGGCAACTAAATGCCGAGAACTGGACCTTTTTTGCTTGGACGCCCACATTTTTAAAACCTAGAAAAAAACAGAGGTGACCAACCCGTGGATGAACTTCATTTGAATTAAATTTATATTTTGTAAGAAGTATGCGAATCAGGAATAGTATGTCTTGTGATAATAAAAGTATGTGTATTCGTCTGTGTGTTTATATTTCAAACGTTGCCATGTTAGTTTTAATAGGGGATATAATTATTATCACAAATAAATTTTAAAGATATTTTAGGAGGAAATAAATATAATTTTGATATTTTTGTAATATAAATAAGTAAAAGTATTATACTTTTTGTGATAATAATTGTACCATGGAAAGGAATTTAGATTATAACTAATTATGTATTTTTAGTTGCAGACCAAAGAGATTTTATAAAGGGTTTCTCTATAAAAAAAATAGAATAAATAATTTTTAGTTTAAAGCAGATTTACCATAACGAGAACCATTCCAGTAAAAATAATAGAAAAAAAAATCTAGTTGTAAATAAACAAAGCTCATTGAATTTTGTGATAATCAAAGATATTATTTTTATGTCAATGCAAGTTGCATAGAATTTAATTTCTTCCCTATAAGTATCTTTGATTTTTAACAATAGGTATCATTATTATCATATTTTTATACATTATTTAACTGTAGTTTTTGTGCAGTAATGTTAAATAAAGCAGAACTATTTTTATAACAAACTAACGCATTATTTTCTAATAATATTTTTATAAATGACAATAGTATAAGTATCAAATTGTTAATTTGTAAATATATACTAGTCTAAGAAATAACATTAAGTAAATAATGACAGACCATTCTAAATAAATAGCACCTGAAATATTCCCCATGATGGAACATCCGTCAATAAAGTTTTAAGTTTTTTTAGTGTGGTCTTAAATAATAATAATAATAACCCACCGCATTGCCGCTATCACTATTATGTGGTTTAAAATCAAATGTGTGGTACTAAATATAAATATTGTTCTATAGAAATTAATTGTGGTCATTACAAAAATGTTGACTATACCCTCGAGAACAAAACTTTGACAGCGTGGTAATAATGTAAATGTTAATTTAGAATATATTTGTACAAAGAAGTAAAACAACGTTTTAAAAAATAATTTAAAATACTTTGTTGGTTTCATTTTTTCATTTCACTCAAATGACGAATGAATGTCGTGACATACGAAAAGTTTTGAGAACAGGGGGGTAACCACAAGCTCTTAGAGTAAGGTTATTTTGAGATCGAGTAAGTGACAGATGTATACAAGTCAGATACATCTGTCCCTTACTCGATCTCAAAATAACATTACTCTAAGAGCTTGTGGTTACCCCCCTGAAGGGGTTTTCTAACAAATTATGGAAGAGCAGAGAAACTACGACAGCTTGACTGATATGTCTATTATAAGAAGGAGTGAGGACTGAGATGACTACTGGTCCAAAGGATATCAAAGAAAATGCGCTGCAATATCCAAAAATGCTTGCGTATTTAACCCCTGTGGGAAATGCCGGTGGCGATTCCAAAAAAGACGGTCTTCGTAAAGCTTTGGTCTCTTCTATGTGTTCTATGTTATAGATCTGTTTTCCGCACTTATTCCTTCAGATGGACCACTGTGCAACCAGCCTACTTCCCTCAAGAATTTAATTAAAGCTCCTGGTTTGTTATAAGATCTGTGTATGATCTGGGTGTCCCGAGGGTTTGTGTTCTAATCTGGGTGATGCCTGTGCATACGAAGAGTACGTGCGCAACGGTTTCCTCAGCCTCCACGCACGCCCTGCACAGAGGGCTGTCCGTTATGCCGATTGTGTGGAAGTGTTTGTCTAGCGAGCAGTGTCCCGTGATGGTCCCCGTGACCAGTTGTCAGGCATTTCCTGTCCAGTCGTAGCAAACGCCTGGTTAGCGTACTATCTAAGGATGACAAAACTTCTTTGGACTGCCTGCAACCCGGTGTCGAGGTCCACCAGTTCTCCGCTTGTATCTGGGTGAATTCCTGTAGCCACCTGCGTATTTGATTAAAGGGTATGGGTGCGACAGCTTTAGTCTCTTAATGGACACGATAACCGTCCTTACCACTGACGCATAGTGTGCGAGTTGCGACGGAACAAGAGACCATGCTAGACGTTCTTCAAACGATTATAATTGACTGGCTGCGCAGCGTTGTGCGTTCCGATCAACAAGTTTTGTATGAGCGCAACTTAACACAATGCCAATTGTGATGAAATTTGTACGCAAAAGCTGTGTGATTCCAAATAGATATTGCATTTAGGTTTCGCATACCTATTGCTAGTGAAGAAGAAGAAGTAAGGGGCACCCTGGTGTATGCTGTTTGCCGATGAAATTGTGCTGGTTGTCGAGAGTGTAGTCACTTGTCCAAGGGGATGGCGAGATAGACCGATACGTAACGCTTTGGATCATCTCGGAATAGATGAAATGGAGACAGGTCACTCGAACAACTTCCGACCCCCGGATCAAGTTAAAGGGGAAAATTTACAAGTCCATGATTAGACCTGTCGTACTGTATGGGTCAGAATGTTGGGCTGTGAAAAAGATGGATGAAAAGAGATTGCATGTAGTAGAGATGAGAATGTTGAGATGGATGTGCGGAGTGACGAAAATGGATAAAGTGAGAAATGAGTATATTGGATGTTTGAAAGTGGCGCCAGTGACAGAAAAGTTGAAAGGAAGCCTTTTGTCCTGGTATGGTCATGTGATGATGAGGTATGAAACGCATGTTACTAAAAGAGTTATGAATGTAAATGTGGATGGATTGAGAGGGAGGGGACGGCTAAAGAAAAGATGGATGGACTGTGTGAGGAGTGATATAAAAGAAAAGGGAGGTAGTGAGGACGTGTCGGTATGGAAGAACAAAACGTGTTGCGCCGACCCCATCACCCCAGTAACATGGGAGAAAGGCAGGAAGATGATGATACCTAGTGTTAGTGAAAATCGGTAAAACAATTTCTGCAATGTTCCATTTCTCCTTGTATATTGAACATGCTTAAATGAAATGTAATATAAATAAGATGAAAGGCAATTTTTCCTTTTCAAAGGAAAAATTGACCGGCAAATTCTGATACATTAATATTCTACGCTTCGAATTCAGAAATCAACAACTAACAAGATTACAAAACCATTGCAACTTGCTACAGAAATTCATATGTCAATCATAGACGAAAAACAGATTCTTTGAACGTCTCTAGGAAAGATCTAGCAAGATCCAGTCCACAAACGTGAGCGTTCTATTACGCCTAGTTCTTGGAACTGCAACACAATACCACATCCTGCATCCTCATAATATCACCTCGTCTTGGGGACTTCGCTTGACATTGTCGAGAGGACAGCCAATCAAGACTCGTCTAAGACTACTGCGGCTGTATTGAGATCTAGGTGTAGGGAATAATGTGCAAAATTGTTTGTCACAGGTGCAATGGTAAGTTGGTAATCTGATAGATGATTTGAGTTTTGTTGTGGAATAGATTGAGCGCAAGTTTGGTCTAGATTTATGTAAAATTTTATAAGTAGACGTATTTTTACGGCAGTCACAGGAGATGTAAAACCATGGCAGAGAAACTTTGCATAGAGGGAGGTATTTGTGACCGAGCTATGGGGGAAAATTATAATGCATAGGCAGATTCGTTTCCAGTCTAGGTTTTTTTCGATAACGATGTTTTTATTAAATGTTAACTACAAGTCGTTCAGATATGAACTAGATGAACCTAGTCGATAAATTGAGATAACCGTCACTGAAATAAGATACAGATAACAGATAGGATGAATTCACACAAGATGATAAACCGATGATACATATACGCACAAAACATTTTAGGAATACTTTTGTTAAGCATATAGCTAATGAGTGGAATCCTTGCCGTAGTCTTTGTGTCTGATATATTTAATTCAAGGGGAATAGGTTCTTGCTAAGTAATGAAGCATTCCCTAACGTCGAAGACATCATCGATGAGATTGTGGACAAAGGCGAGTTAAAAATCAATTAAATATATGCAACGTACATAATTGTCTATATAGGTACATATCTAAGTACACCACTATTTACTGTGGAGGATGTTTCCCATCAGAAAAAGGCTAAAGAGGATTTCTTCTAAGAATATTACGTCGTCATAAATTGGGCTAGTCCACTGAATAAAGACGAAAATAAAGAATTTATTTTTGATTAATTAAGCACAACACACAAAATTGAAAAAGATAGCGTAAGTACACACGAAAAATCAAATACATATTCAGTACCTACATTAAAGTAACCCTAGACCCCACACTAGGATACCCTGTGTCGTGTGATCTAATTCTTTCGTCGTTAATGACAATGATTATTATAACTGAATTTGGAGGTAGTTCACAAATAATAATATTATAATTTATAAACTTAACGTAACGGAAACATACAAAATTATAATATTAATTCATTAAAAGGTTGAAGAGTGTAGACGTGTAAGTGTGTGTGTGTGTGATTAGTTTGCTGTCGGCTGTTGCCTGAAGACCAATAGTAATTCAATAGTACCTTTTGTGGCTTTGTCCCCAGCTGGAGGCAATCTTGGCAATGCAACTCTTGATCTCATTTCTTATAGAGTCTTCAATCCATTATTCAATGGATTGACTGTCGTAGCCTGGCTGCCGCAGTCAGACTTGCCAGTGCGCAGGAGTCCTAAAACGTATACACACAGAAGATAGCAAACTCCTACAGGATATGCAGCCACAGTGCACGCTATCCCTACATGATAAGTGCGTCTGTGATCACTATAAACGCTTCCTAACCCACCTAGGAACGTCATCTCTGTCCTTGGTAGCCGTACCGTCTCAAAAGCACTTTAGAAGCAATCAAGTCGTCAGTTTGATTGGCCAATTTTATAATAAACAGGTGCCAGGGTACGCCAGTCAGCCACAGGACGGGCGCGAACATTGTCAAGTACATAATAAACTCTTTGAGTGAAAAAAAAAGAATTTGACTGCACAAATGATTCGTCTATTTGTTTTGGCTGTTGCGGGTATGTATTTGTTTCTTTTTTGTTTTTATAGTGATTCTAGTATTTTTAGCCAAATCCATTTAATTGGTGTGATTTTGAGATATGCAGGCGTACTATACCCCACGTATAATAATATGGGATAGCTAGGTTCTAGATACTTATTTAATTTAGATTAACATGTTTTGAGAAAAAATCCTACAAAACTTTTTATAGCAACAAATCAGCAGTAGTAATTTGCTATTTAATTTGACAAGGCGCTTAAAATGATTAACACGCTATTTAGTTTCCAGCAATTCTTTTTGTATTTGCTGCTGGGATTACTTTATTAGTGGACGTAATAACTGGTGTAGTGTTATGCAACTTATTAAAATAACTACGTTGAGATTCAAGATAACGTTCAGTAGCATTCTTTCGTATAATATGCAAACTTCTTGTAGTGTACAAAATTGCGCTTCGTCGATTTTTCAAATGCTATTTAAAAAGGGTTATTTAGTGAACAAGGCTACGTTTTTGGTACGCATTTTTTAATCAAGCTCAAACTGAAATTAGTCACCGTAACGCAAACATCTCGGCAACATTCAAAGCCAATATTTAGACTAAGATAACTGTTGGATCGAAAATTGTGTTTATAGCTACGTAAGTCATATATCTACATACCTAGCTATGTATATGTCATGTCGTCTTTAAAAGCATTTATTATTATAGAATTAAGTTAGTCGCCAATATACTTGCGTACAAACAACACGTATTTAATTTACCCGAAACCCTAACAAGCAAAAGTGAACCTTAAAACAAACACCATATGGTCGCAATCGAGCCGGATCCTTCCAGTACGGACACCAACCGAGAGAACAAAGGACTCACATTCCACAGCAGCGATAAGGCCGACCTTTTTTTTTTGTGCGCATCGGTTTCCGAGAATTAGCAAGTTGTTTACTACGAAAACTATTGTAGTAATTATTACGAAGCTACCTTATACGTCGGGTATCAGCTGCATTCAAGCTTGTTTACGTGCAAAATGACTACGACTGAGGAACAACAGAAACTTCTCTCCGTGTTAGAAGACACTGCAAACGTGCTACGGAAAACACAAATTAACCTAAGAAAATGTCCTAAAGCACGCTTAACTAGAGGATATATCGAAGCACGTATGAAAATCATTGAAGATTATTGGGACACGTTCAAATGTGCGCATAAAGACTTAGTGAAAGCCACACCAAAGGAACAGAAAGGAACTTTGCCTTATTTTTCAAATGAGGAGTTTTTTATTTATGAAGATTTGTTTAACGTGCTTCAAGGTGACTTAAAGGACATGGTTATTTTGTTATCGGAACCATCAGTATTGGAATCAAAATCAGCAAATAGTAGTTTCGGCTCCACAAGTCTACAAAATAGCCTCGTGCACCTTCCGAGGATCGAGATACCGAAGTTTGCCGGTAATTATGAATCATGGCAAACTTTTCAAGATTTGTTTACATCGCTGGTGCACAATAATACTTCGCTCAGCGATGTCCAAAAGCTTCATTATTTGAAGACTAGTGTTACTCAAGAAGCCGAATCACTATTGAAGAATATACAGGTAACCGATAAAAATTATATAAATGCATGGGATATTTTGAAAAAGAGGTATGGCAACAAACGCTTACTATTGAATCATTCTATGAAAAGGTTATTCAACCAAAAGAAGATGACTTCTCAATCAGCTTCTCAGTTAAAAGGGTTGTTAGATACCACTACAGAGTGTCTAAACAATTTTAATAATTTAAATATTGACGTCGGCTCTTGGGATCCATTCCTTATATATCTTCTGGTGCAGAAGATGGACTCAGAGACGCACAAGAACTGGGAAGAACATGCATATAAAGAAGAAGCCGAAAACTTACCTACCTGGAGTGATTTCAAGAAGTTCTTAGAATCGAAGTTCCGTACCCTGGAATTAACAAACCAGAATAGTACATCAAAGGACAATAAAACAATAAAGGAGCGTTCATTCCATGTTGCCACACCAGTTACGGAGAAAGTTTGTGTGATGTGTAAAGAAAGTCACAGTTTAAGTCATTGTAAGGAATTCTGCAAGAAGGAACTTAGCGAAAGAAGAGAGTTTGTGAAAAACAAACAATTATGTTATAACTGCTTAGTACCAGGACACTCGGCATTTAAGTGTAAAGTGCCAGTATCTTGTCGTCTTTGCCACAGGCGCCATCATTCCCTTTTACATGAAACAAAGACCAAGCAGCATGGAGAATCATCGGTCACCTCTCCGCCAGCTGTAACACATGTAGAAGCAAGAGAAGAGCAAGCATTACAAGTCAATACAATGATAGCGTCACATTACAATACTAAGAAGAGTTTAGCAACACTTTTAGCAACGGCAGTAGTGGAAGCAACAAGCGAGCAAGGTAACACCATTTTACTGCGGGCGCTAATAGATCCAGGTTCCGAAGCAGCTTTCATTAGCGAGAAGGCGACTCAATTGTTGAAGCTCGAACGACAACCTGTAAAAGCAAGCATTATAGGGGTGGGATCGCAGAAGACCGAAATAAAACATGTGGTACAGCTACAAATACGATCACGATTGGACCGAAACTATTGTTTACCGATCAAGGCATACGTTATGTCCAAGCAACTGACCGCAAAGATACCCACCAAAACAATCAATAACCAAGATTGGGCACACATTCAAGACCTCAACCTGGCTGATCCAACTTATTTCAAGCCAGGGTCTATAGATCTGCTCTTGGGTGTGAAAGAATATGCTGCAATTCTGCAAAACAACCTAATCAAAGGTCCACCAGGAACACCAAGCGCACAGGAAACCAGCCTGGGATGGATTCTTTTTGGAGAAGTTAATACAACACTTCATAGCCAGTATGTTGTCATGCATCATTCAGTTGACGTAGAAGACATGTTGAAATCAATATGGGAAATTGACGTATACACTAAAAGACACTTAACAAAGGAAGAACAGCTGTGTGAAGAAATATACGAAAAGACAACTACTAGAAATGAAGAAGGAAGGTACATTGTTAAATTACCGTTTAATACATACAGTCCACAATCACCAGATGGTAATACAAAATCGATAGCAACACATAGATTTACACTATTAGAAAGGAAGTTTAGGAAATCGCCAGACCTGCAAAAAGAATATAGTAAAGTTATAAATAACTATATAGCACAAGGATACATTGAGAAGGTGCCTGATAAGGAAAAGGATAAAAAAGCTGTGTACTTACCTCACCACGCTGTTATCCGAGCTGACAAAGAGTCCACCCGAACACGCGTTGTATTTGATGCGTCGTGTAAAGGATCAAACAACGTTTCGTTGAACGATGAATTACTTGTGGGTCCTCAGCTGCAAGAAGACTTGAGAAACATTTTGATGAGATGGCGCATGAAACATGTCTGTTTTATGGCAGATATAAGACAGATGTTCCTCCAAGTATTAGTGAGCCAAGAAGACGCAGAATACCAGCGAATCCTGTGGAGGCAACAGGAATCTGATGCCCTGGAAGAGTATCGATTGCTCAGAGTCACCTTTGGAACAGCGTCAGCACCATATTTGGCCGTTAGAACGCTCCAACAGCTAGCCAAAGACGAAGCAGGGAGTAATAATCTTGTTGCACAAACTATAAACGAGGATTTTTACATGGACGATCTGTTATCTGGCACAGACTCAGTAGCTGAAGCTATATCACTCTCTAAAGAATTATCAGACATTCTGGAAAAGGGCGGTTTTCAACTTATGAAATGGGCATCCAACAGTATCGATTTAATGAAGTATATAGAAGTAGATAAAAGATCTGCGAAGGCACAGATTAATTTAAACCTCGATGGAACTCTTAAAGCATTGGGAATTGAATGGAATTTAAAAACAGACCAGTTTCAATACAATCTTAGATTTACACCCATAGCCAAGTCCATAACAAAGCGAAACATATTATCGGATATACAAAGATTGTTTGATCCTCTTGGTTGGATAGCACCAAGTACTGTTATGGCTAAAATATTAATACAAAAGCTTTGGCTTGAAAGGGTTAACTGGGATGAACAAGTAAGTAACACATTAGAAAAAGAATGGAGAGAAATAAGATCAGACTTCGTTAACATAACAGAAATTCAAATAGACAGATGGCTTGGTACGATGACTGTTAACAACAACAAAATACAAATTCATGGATTCAGCGATGCTTCAATGCGTGCATATGCAGCGGCAGTTTATATAAGAATTGAAACTCTAGACAACAAGATTGAAACAAAACTGATAGCTGCCAGAACCAGAGTAGCACCATTGAAGACAATTTCGTTACCTCGGCTAGAACTTTGTGGTGCCCTACTTCTTTCAAAATTAATGAAGCAGGTTGGACAATCAATGAGGATACCGACAACACGAATGTATGCTTGGACTGACTCTTCAATTGTTATCGCATGGCTTAGTGGTGAACCTAACAGGTGGAAACCCTTCGTTGCAAACCGTGTAGTCGAAATTGTTGAAAACATTAATAACAAACACTGGTTCCATGTACAGTCACATGAAAATCCCGCTGATTTGGCATCTAGAGGAATGTTGTTAACCGACTTGAAGAAAAGTAACTTATGGTGGCACGGGCCGAGCTGGCTATCTGAAACAAAAATAAATATTAAACATAAAATAACAGAAACAGACTTGGAAATGAAGAAAACTAAAATCAATACTTACCTGAACGCAGAGCGGATGGAAGAACCTGAAACAACTTTATTATCACAATTTGATAATTTTGAAACGTTAACAGAGTTAATAAAAGCGATTACTTACTGTAGAAGATTTTTGAAGTATAAGAGGAACATAAACAGTGATAACCAGAATTTAACAACGCAAGAATTAGAAGATACTCTACAGACCTGTATTAGAAAGGCTCAAGAGGAAGAATTTAAAGAAGAGATAGATAGAATAAAAACAGGAAAAGAAGTTAAGAAAACAAGTTCGCTACGATGTCTAAATCCATACCTAGATAAGAAAAATGTACTCAGGGTGGGCGGTCGCTTAAGACATGCTAACTTACCTGATGATAAGAAGAATCCTGTAATCCTGGGAAATAGAAACGCACTGATACAGTTAATCATTGCTGATGTACATGACAAAACACTTCATGGAGGAGTACAGTTGATGCTATGTCACTTGCGTTTTAAATACTGGGTTATAAGAGCTAAATCACTGGTGAAGAAACATATTCACAAATGCATGAAGTGCGCTAGAATGAATGCCGCAACGAAAGCACAAATAATGGGAGACTTACCTGTGGAGAGAGTAACACCGACGAGACCGTTTCTGCATAGCGGTGTAGATTTCGCAGGGCCGTTACAAACGCTGGTATCTAAAGGAAGAGGCAACAAAACGAAAAAGACATATGTGGCAATTTTCATATGTATGTCCACCAAAGCAATCCACATAGAACTAGTTGGAGACCTTACATCAGAGGCATTTATAGCAGCCTTTAGACGTTTTGTTGCCAGAAGAGGTAAATGTGGCCACCTGTGGTGTGATAACGGTAAAAACTTCGTGGGTGCAAACAGAGAACTTCATGACTTATGGAAGGAAGCACAGATGACGGGAGAAGTTACATCCACGCTAGCAACAGATGGCACACAATTCCACTTTATCCCAGTGTATAGTCCAAACTTTGGAGGATTATGGGAAGCAGGCGTGAAGTCGATTAAGTACCACCTAAAACGTGTTATTACAACTCACCTGACGTTCGAGGAAATGACTACAATACTATGCCAGATAGAAGCCTGTCTGAATTCACGCCCGCTGTGCCCAATAGATAACACGGACCCAGAAAACTTAGATCCATTAACTCCTGGGCATTTTTTAATTGGAGAACCACCGATTGTGGTACCCTCACCTGATCTGCAAGCTGTGAAAGTTCATAATTTGTCACGCTGGCAACATACCCAAAAGATTCTTCATGACTTTTGGCGACGCTGGCAGGAGGAATATTTAAGCAGGCTTCAGCAGCGTCCTAAATGGATGAAGAAAGCGAAAGAATTTGAAATAGGGGATATTGTGTTGATCAAGACGGAAAATCAACCACCCGGCAAATGGTCCTTAGGAAGAATCACAGATAAACACCCAGGCATGGATGGTAACACGAGGGTGTATAGTGTGAAAAGTGGAGATTCTATTACTAAGAGAACTATCACTAAGTTATGTGCATTGCCAGTTGATACTACTTAGCTTCCTTTGATTAATTAAGATATTGTGTATTATTGTAGTACGTATAGTTAGAATTTATTAATTTACAGTTGTAATATTTTGCTTTTTAGACTGACAATTTGGAGTCAGATACTTGATTGTTTAGAGGATAATTTGATTTGTTGGAACTTACTTGAGATTATAAAAGAACTTGAAGTCCTTTTGGTGGGCGGTATGTTGGATCGAAAATTGTGTTTATAGCTACGTAAGTCATATATCTACATACCTAGCTATGTATATGTCATGTCGTCTTTAAAAGCATTTATTATTATAGAATTAAGTTAGTCGCCAATATACTTGCGTACAAACAACACGTATTTAATTTACCCGAAACCCTAACAAGCAAAAGTGAACCTTAAAACAAACACCAATAACCTAATTTCTGTGGGATTCTGATGAAATGAATCATTAATGTTAGGAGCTTCCGTTCACACTGTGGATCAAAGTATTCGCGATCGTTTGCACCAGATGCAAGACTGAGTAACCACAGGTTGGCTGCGTAATCCCGTGGTGGGATATCGGTAAAATCTGTGGAGAATCTATGAAGCTTTTATGAAAACCGGTTTTTACCCGACTGCCGAAGGAGGGTAATGTGTTTATCAGTCTATGTATGTATGTATGTAAGTATGTATGTATGTATGTAAGTATGTATGTATGTATGTATGTATGTAAGTATGTATGTATGTATGTTCCTATATGGCGTTCCAGAGACCAAACGCGTTGGCCGATTTTGATGATGCATACGTCAATCGATGCGTCTTAACCCTGCGAGTGTCATAGGCTACATTAAAATTGGACAATAGAAAAATGGCGGATTTTGGGTGCCATATTGCAGGGGCCCGAATTTTTTTTCTTCCAAACCCATCGTGTGGGGTATCAAAATAAAGGGTTTTAAGAGGTGATTTCAAAAATATAAAACACTTATATGTTTAAATGTATCTAATTCGAAAAAAAACTAACTGAAAAGTTATAAATAAAAAAACTGAATTCAAAAAATCAAAAAACCCGACTGCTTCAAAAGCAAACTAAAAGGTCGTAAACAAGGAAAAAATCATGCTGTGCAGGCGGAGGATACACTAGATTTTGGTCAGCCAGCCTGCGAATATGTATCCTCCGACTGCACAGCATGATTTTTTCCTTGTTTACGACCTTTTAGTTTGCTTTTGAAGCAGTCGGGTTTTTTGATTTTTTGAATTAAGTTTTTTTTGTGTTGTCTTCCAAATATTTTATTTCTGTGTCTCGCGCTTTGACATTTTTCAATCAAGTGAAAGTGTGTTTTATCAAAGACAGCCGCTTCGTATATGTACAGACCGGGTACTGTTTAAATACAAAATTACCTACGCAAAGAACGGTTTACAGTTTCCCGTGCTTTGAATACCGCATAAATCGTCCATACACATATTGTTTGCACTCTAACTACCGTCCGAATATGGTCGTGGAGTTATTATTTGTATGTATGTATTTTATGTTATATCTAAGTAATATTATTTAATATAGTTTTTGTACACTGACAGCCCTAATGTCTATCTCCTCTCGTTCAGTCCATCCAAAGGTTGTCTGTAAGAGATTGCCCTGTGCGATAAGACCGCCCATTGTACACTTATCGTTATAAATGTTTTGTCCTGTAATTATTTAAGTGGTGTACAATAAAGTATATAATAAATAAATAAATATGATCCCTTTGTGTAACATAGACATATAATGCATGATACGCCGTGAAGAAAACTTTTTGACCCACTGTTGGTAGGTATATTTTTATGAAAATTGGAACGGTAATTTTGATTGACGGTGCGTCATTTGAGACTGAGAGTGCTAGTCTAGACATCAGCGATGAGTTTTTAGAAATCAATAATAATTAGGCTGTAGTTATGTTCATAAAAGCCCCTTACAATACGAAGAGTAAGCCTCTTTGAAGAAATATTACCTACAGTTAAAATAACTCTACTTTTGGCTTTGCCGTAGTCGGGTAATTCGGGGCGTTCTTTATTACAAGAAAGAATATTATCTACGTTTATAAAATGAATACAGTTTCACGAAATTAAGACAAAACAATAACATTAAATGTGCCGAAAAGACCTCAGTTAGCATGTCAGGTGGCAACACTTAGCTAATCTAACCTAACGCTGGTTTTCAACTGCAAACCAGTTAAACCTAAACGAAAATAATAATTCTACTGCTTAAAAAGCGAACAAAAAACACGTAAACAAGAAGAAAATCATGCTGTGTAGTCGGAGTATACATATTCGCAAGCTGGCTGACCAAAACCAGATGTATCCTCTGACTGCACAGCATGATTATCTTCTTGTTTACGTCTTTTTAGTTCGATTTTTAAGCAGTCAGGCTTTTTGTTTTTTTCAATTAACTTTTTTTATTTATAACTTTTAAGTTATTTTTTTTTTAAATTAGGTACATTTAAAAATATAAGTGTTGTATATTTTTGAAATCACCTCTTAAATCCCTTTATTTTGAAACCCCACACGATAGGTTTGGAAGCAAAAAAATATTTGGGCCCCCGCAATATGGCGCCCCGAATCCGCCATTTTCTATTTGCTAATTTTAATGTAGCCAGTGACACTCGCAGGGTTAAGACGAATCGATTGACGTAAGAATCATCAAAATCGGCCAACGCGTTTGGCCTCTAGTACGCCACATAGGAACAAAGATCCATATACATACATGCATACATACATACATAAACGGATAAACACATTACCCTCCTTCGGCAGTCGGGTAAAAACAGTCAGATTTGCCGAATCTTGACCACTTTCTTCTAAATTGGGTTGGTTAACAAGGAAGACTATTGCACGCACCACTATAGGAATGCAGTCGCAATAAAATCTAATTTCCAATAAAAGATCAAACGTTTATTTCGCGCCATAAAGCGCGCCATTTTGTTCTTCAAACGAATTTTTGCTTGACAGCAGACAGTCATTTCATTTTACTGTAAATTGCAGTCTCGTAACACATTATTATCCACTTAATACTCCTAAAGATATAACTTGAATTTTAGTTAAAACAAAACATACAACATTGGAATGTTATTCTTACAGTTACTAACTAGAAACAACAAACCACCACTTCAATAACTTTTCAATTAATTAGACTGCAATTCCTTGAGGTATAAACTAATCATTCTAATGGACTTTATTATTTACCTATTTATTTAAATCGCCACACATTCAAATCTAACACTTACACCTTTTTTATTTCTGACGATCAGATCCTAAAAAGACTCGTTTCCGAGTCGATCAAAAATCACGACCGTAACCAAAAAAAAATACAAGGTAAGATTTGTGGGTGGCGCAATTGAGAACTAAAATAATGAGACGAGCATGGTATAATAAGACAAGGTAGTCTCCTCCCGTGACAGCTGGGTCACGTGATTGGCCTAAGACTACGTCATCGATTGCGTTGCGGTTCTCAAACTTTTTTAGTGGGGAAAAAGATAAAAATATTACAATAGGTAGTTACAACATATTTATAATTTTTAATAAATCGTCATATTTGATACTTTTTGTATTTATTTACTTAGCTTTTTTTTGAATTGTTTGCATATTAGTATTTTTATTTAGTTCGGGACGAAAACCCACTAAACTTGACTTGACTAAAATAAGTCAAAATCTAATTATGTTAGGTTAATAAGTTCGGGCGTAAAGACGTATTGACACAACTATGACTTAAATTATGGAATTTACAACGCGTAGATAAATTAAATATTATGTAGAAAGGCACTTATCAGTTATTTTAGTTGAATTTAGTTGCAAATTTGAAGCCACGCATATGATAGCGTCTCTTCATTGAGAAAATAAAAAAAAACCATATATTACACCGCCTTTTATACTTCTGTTTTTATAGTTTACGGAACAATTAACAATTTTTCTATTGTATCTATTAAAGTTCACGGGTTCACCACAAACGTTTGGGAGCCACAGTATTATTCTCACAGAGCGAAACAACGCTATAGGTGTGAGCGACACGACCATAGCAATGAAATGGCTAGTTGTCAATATGACACTTGTCAATTCGATATGTTGCCACTGTGTGTGATTGAATTACCCGAGCCAAATGCATTTTTATCTTAACAAAGCAATTATGAGCTAATAATTCAATATACAAATAAATTTAACAATAAATAGATGAATCACATGAGTTACTAAATAGTTATTCTAGTTAGTAATTTATTTTATTTTCATTAAATACATGAGAAAGTACCTAAATTTTCTAAAAAGGACAATCAATGGTAACACATAACGTGACGTAGTCTTAGGCCATCCTGGGAAGAGAATACCAGGCGAAGTATACGGAGTATGTTATTATACCATGGAGACGAGTATCGCTACTGTGTCATAGACTACTAGCGCCATAAGACTAGCAAAATAGTAGTGATAATTAACATCTGCTGGATGGTTATTATTTTTGGGTTATACGTTCTATAGTAAAATAAATAGAACTAGTATTTAACATCAAGTAGTATAGGATATAACTGTGAACTTCATTTATAATATAGAATTTGGTTTGTAAAACAGAATTATTCATGCTTTATTTTGTCTCAATCGATTGATAAACACTACACGTCCTTGAGTTTACTTTTGTTGTCAATTCATGACGTCTGTTAGTGTTGCCATAACAACAATTGAAAATCCTACTAAGAATTATGTACCGTTTTGGTAGAAAGGGTAATAAATTGTTTTTTTTTTGCAGCCATTGCGGTGAGGTCAGAGGAAGAACCAATGAAGAACTTAACAACTATTTCCTGGGCTCATGCCGTCAATAACAAAACATACCTACAAGCGGCTTTAGCAAGTGAGTTTGACATTATATTTATTTTGCGTTAACAATTATACAGAAGTAGAAGGAATACACATTCATCAGGACTTCAAATATGCTGCCTACTGAATCACGTATACATTAAAAGCCTTATTTATAAACTCTTTCTAACTATGATTAAAAAAATTATGAAAGAAAACAGAGGAATGAATTTATTGCCACATTAATCGCACTAATCGCATTATGGTTATTGTGATTAGATAATTATTTAATTACTGATTTGTATGGTTAATTTAAATTAAGAATCTGCTAATCAGTATTTAAATGTATCTTAATATGTTTTTTTTTTTTGTAAATAAGCGTATTTAAAGTTACATAATTACGGGTAATTATGTAACTTTAAATACGCACGGGTAAATGTGGAGACGCTTGGAGCTTGGGGGAGACCTATGTCCAGCAGTGGACGTCTTTCGGCTATGAAGATGACGATGATGAAATAGGAAAGTTAAGGAAAGGACAAAATAAAGTTATTTGCCCAGTAACTTTCATAGAGTTCAAATCCAATAAAGATGTTAGTCATCGAATAGCTCAGCTTAATTGCAGCTTATAATCTGATATCAGAAGCGAATATCTAACACTTAAGCCCTTATTATTATACCATTAAAGTTGCATTTCGCTACCAGGAATATTAGCAGCTGGGCTACCTATCAATCTAATAGGTATATCTTGTGTCCCTTTCTAGTGTATGGTTGTGGAAAGAGAGAGAAGCCGGTTGTTAGCACAAGAGTAATGTGAATTGATTGAGTGTGGCAACACTAGGAGCTTGGTGAGAGGTTGAAGTTATAGGAATGAGCGGTGAAAGGTATTTTTTAGAAGAATATTTTGTTTACCAAATTATTGGTTGAAATTGATTTTACAACTTTGCTGTCATTAAAAATCAGTGAACAGCTTACTTTGGAGGCATTGCATACAAGTACCTACTTAGTTAAATGTTAAAAATTCCTATGCGCAAATTATGTTTACGTCACGTATCAATGTTCATGCAAGTCGCCAACCCGCCTTGAGCATGCATGGTGACCAATGCTCGGTATCTTCTCTGTATGAGAAGATACCTTTGCCCTACTATGATACAGTTACATGTTCATCAGAGAGTTTATTTTAAATAGAAAAACCAAGAGCGACGAAGCCAAGAGGGGCAGTTGCCCCCCTCTTAGGGATAAAAAAAAAGTGTGGGCCGTGACTTTACAATCTCTATAGGACTAAGACTTGCATTACCAGTGTAAAGCTTCTTGTGCTTTTGACTGTATTTAAATTCCATCCTCCATATCTATATCTTATTTTTCATTGATGATAAGCTTGCGCTTGACCACTATCTCACCCGATGGTAAGCATCGCTGGTGGTCAACGATGAAGCACGCTTACCTTGAAGAAACCTATTCACTCTTGACTTCAAAACTCCCAAGTTGTAGCTATCAGGAAATACAGACTCCGTCAGGGAATTTCACTCCTTTGCTGTACGCATAATAAAAGTATTCCCAAAACGTTTGGTGCGTATGGGTGGGATGTCTACCATGTACCGATGACGCATCGCCGTAAGTCTTGTAGTTCGATGATGGAACGGGCTAGGAGGAATTAGATCATGCAATTCCAACGCACACTCCCCGAAATGTAACCGATAAAAAACCGACAATCTGTTAACTCGGCGCCGATGTTTGAGGTTCTGGAGCCTAGATTCGACCAGTACTTCATTGCTGATGAGCCTCTTGGCCCGTCTTTCGATCAACTCAAGTGCATCCAGCTGGTACTTGGCAGATCCGTCCCAGAGATGAGAGCAGTACTCCATGCATGATCGAACTTGCGCTTGATTCAAGTTGAGCAACTGTTCTGGCTTGAAGTACCGTCTCACCTTCGTGAGGATCCCCAATTTTATGGCGTCAAGTTCCCCCCCTCCCCCTCCCTTCTGGGCATTCGGCTGGCGATGCCCTTGAGAAAAACGAAGCAGATTATTTATGTTCCAGCATTTTTCAATAAAAACTGTCTTATGCCTATTACTCGCACCACACTCCATCAGGAATAGCTCTTATGCCCAACATTGCCAGTTCATGGAACGAACAATTTATAACAAGTAACGTTATGACAGATTTGGGGTTCACACATATGCGGAACCATAGAGTAACGTCGTTAATGGAGAACTCATTAAGTCAACAGCTTGCATACCTTAGTTACATCATTAATCTACAAGTCATTAGATGATATCAAGAGAGAATCTGTCTGAAAAAATCCGTTCAATCCTTCTTCTTGGTCGCGTTCTTGATTACTGAAGTTCGTTTCCCTAAAAGGTTCTCGTGGCTTTATGCACGATGTTCTTCCACTTCAGTCGGTTCTCAGCTTCTCTCAGGGCGGTTGTAGCAGAGAGTCCAGTAAGGGCGGTTACCTGGTCTGACCAGCGGTTAGGTGACCGGCCGCGAGGTCTTTTCCCATCCACCTTGACCATTACCACCAACTTCTCTAGATTGGCTTCTATCCTACTTGCAATGTGACCAAAGTAGCTGAGAAGCCTTCGGTAGCAGAGCGTGGTTAGTCTGTCTTTTATGCCTAGTTGATCAAGGACAGATTTGTTCGTTCTCTTGGCGGTACATGGTATGCGGAGCATTCTTCGTCAACACCACATCTCAAAAGCTTCTATCTTTCTCCGTTCTATTGCCCGAATCGTCCACGACTCCGTTCCGTAAAGGAATATCGAGAAGACCAGTGTCCGGACTAGTCTCATCTTGTTAATATTGGAGACCTTTCTATCCTGCCAAATACGTGTCAGCTTACTCATCGCAGCTTTGGCCATTTGAGTCCTTCTCCTGATCTCTCTTCCGGTTCCTCCCTGGTTAGTAAGTAGCGATTTGTTCAATATTGAATTATAATTTGTTGCTTTTCTGTATGTTAACAAAAATAACATTGAAATTCAAAAATGTTGGAACAATAAGTAGATAATAAAAAGCAATAGGTAGAATAATATAGAAAAACATTTATTCAACACAGACATGACAGACGCCATCACAAAGTAAAAGAGAATAATAGTAAAAAATCGGCCAAGTACGAGTTGGACTCCGTACCATTATCGCATAAAAAACGTTTGTTGTATGGGAGCCCCAGTTAAATATTTATTTTATTCTGTTTTTAGTGTTTGTTGTTATAACAGCAACAGACTACACATTTCAACTGTCTAGCTATCACGGTTCATGAGATACAGCCTGGTGACAGACAGACAGACGGACAGTGGAGTTGTAGCAATAGGGTCCTGTTTTTACCCTTTGGGCACGGAACCCTAAACAGGATGTGGGTACAATCTTACATAATCGTTTCGGCATGTAAATGTAGATACACGAAACTAAATAAATTAGAAAATTTAACAGTTAAGTGTGTGTGATTTTTATTTGAACAAATGCTTGTGCTTCACTAATAAAAAAGAATTAAATCGAGGCGGTCTTCATAATGTTTGCACAGATGTCTTTTGTTTATACAACTTATCACTCCATTAATCGTTAATCTATGACTTTGTGTGCGGAACGAATCGTTTGAAACAATGATATGCAAATAGGATTGCTTACAAAATTTGCAGTTGCCAGAAATTGTAACGTAAATAAGGTTCTGTTTTAGTTGCAATATTTGGTTTCATTGTGAATTATTTCTGAGGTGAATTACTGAGTAACCTTCTGTTATAAGTTGTTAAAATTTACGGTTTCCTGGCAAATAAGTAATCGGCTTTCTCCATCTAGTAAGACTCGTCAACTCGTGTAAGGCGACTAGAAGATTATGTTAGCCCTTAGCCTAGCTCTAGCTGCTAGGGGATAGGCAGCAACATCCTTCTCTCTCAATATAGACAAATTGCGAGCACCGAATAGCCAGCTAGATGTGGCGATTATGTCTTCTATTTCTCCTTTGAGTTTTAATGGTTTTTGAGAGGGCCATGCTAACTCTTTTAATTTCAGAGATAAGGACACTGACAGTGGTAGTTTTGGTAGAGCAAATTACTGCTATGTCCATTTTCAGTAACGATACGTAGGTTTCTAAATTAAAGGGTTCTGTTTGATTTAAACGCTAGGGTCGGCGGTGACAGTTGTTTGAAACTCCAACTGTGAAATAATATTTCGATTATTTATTTTTTCGGACACCTTGCTGGCAGAAACTAAAAAAGAAATACCTCAAATTTTTAGTTTTCTCTGGCAATGTTATAGGCATCCATCTAAATTACTTTATCGGGACAACCTTCTGGAATCCGCTGTCGGCTGTCAACAAGGTGACCCTCTCGGGCCAGTGATCTTCAGTCTGGCTATCCACCCAATTATTCGACAACTAAATTCAAAATTTAACGTTTGGTATCTCGATGATGGAACCCTGGGAGGCGATGTAGACACAGTTTTAGATGACCTGCTATTTTTAAAACACCAACTACATTCTATAGGACTAGATCTAAATTTTTCTAAATGTGAGTTATTTTTATCTGACAGTACCGACAGACAAGTGACACTTTCAAAATTCAATAAAATAGCCCCCGAAATCAAAATTATTGAAAAAAGCTCTCTTCGTCTCCTCGGGTCCCCAGTCTTCGATGACTCCTTTCCCGATTTTATTGAGGAAAAAATTCAAAATTTTAACAATATTTCGGAAAGATTGCTGCAAATTAACATGCATTCGGCTATCACCATAATTCGTTTTTGTTGTTTTGGCCCCAAATTAACATATTTCCTTCGTGCTTCCCATCTATGGAAGCACCCTCCTCTTTTAGAAAAAATGGACCAAATTATTCGGCATACACTAACCTTAATTTTAAATGTGGCCATGGACGACCGAGCTTGGGCACAAGCTACTCTTCCCATCCGTATGGGAGGCCTCGGCGTCCGCAAAATTTCTAGTATTAGTTTACCGGCATTTATATCCTCGGTCCACGGTACTGAGAAATTAATCAGGAATATCCTAGCACCCATACTGATTAATTTTGATGTGCTGCCCGCTTGATGACTCGCTTGCCCGAATTGTAATCTCCCCGACTACCCATCATCCCAGAGACGGTGGAATGAGCCGCTCTGCAGAGCAGTTCAGGAGCACCAAATTTCCACTTCTGCCTCTCCTGCCGAGCGCGCTCGCCTGCTGGCTGTGGGTGAGTGGGAGTCGGGCCTCTGGCTTCACGCACTTCCGTCGTCGAACATTGGCACCTTGTTTGACGACACTACTTTCCGCCTCGCTGCTTCCCTTCGTCTTGGCGCTCCCTGTTGTACTCCTCATCGTTGTCACTGTGGCGAAGTTGTCAACAGCCTCGGTCACCACGGTCTTTCATGCAGCCGAAGTGCGGGTCGCATAGCGCGTCACGGAAACTTAAACGACATCATCCGACGTGCTCTCGTCGCCGTCGGCGTTCCGGCCGTATTGGAACATGGCCTGGCACGCGACGATGACAAAAGACCGGACGGGATGTCTTTGTTTCCTTTAATGTGGGACGCTACTTGTGTCGATACTCTTGCGCCATCCCATCTTCCTAGCTCGTCGTGCTGTGCTGGCGCTGCCACTGCGGCTGCAGAAAACCTCAAGCGGCGCAAATAGAATAACCTCATTGGTAGTTATATTTTCGAGCCGTTTGGGGTTGAAACTCTTGGTCCGTGGGGTCCGAGTGCTCACGCTTTATTTAAAGATCTTGCCAAACGCCTAGTTGACACTTCGCGTGACCCAAGGACTGGCTTTTACCTTGGTCAGCGAATTAGCATTGCCATACAACGTGGCAATGCTGCCAGTCTTTTGGGCACATTACCAGTGGTCAACGATGGGGAGGAATTTTCGACGCCATATTTTAGTAAAGTTTATTTTTAGGTTTAGCTAGCGAGTAGTTTTTGGTTAAAGTGTATATATTTGTATTATTAGTTATCTAAGTATTTTATACACTGTATATACTTGTATCTATGTAAATAAATATTTAGTCCGTCAGTGTCATATTTCGATGGTAAGCAATACCTGGCTTTCTAAGCGTAGGATTCTGATCTCCTATTCGTGATGCAATCCAGCCAGGAACAAATGATCTAAAAGTCCAATTCCATTTAGTTTTTGAGATATACGCAGTTTTGTAAAGTTGTCCTCACACAAACAAGTAAAGTTTCAACTTCAAATAACTGATAATAAAAAAGTGCCCGTTTTTAAATATTTTTAAAAACGGGCACTTTTTTGCCGGTAAAAGAGGGGTGTTATAAGTTTCACGAGTGTTGCTGTGTATCTGCGTGTCTGTCTGTGACATCATAGTGCTTAAACGGATGAACCGATTTTGATTTAGTTTTTTTTTGTTTGAAAGGTGATTTTGTCGAGAGTGTTCTTAGCTATGTTTAAATAAAATCAATTCAGACGTTCAAACGTTATGGGCGTTTTACTGTTTGAATCGGGGTGTTTTCGCAAGATAAATGCGTCGGGGGTATTTTAAATTTTACTTGTTAATCCCTCTTATCAATTGAGTATTCTAGATACCGAATCTAGTCTTAACTCATTACCCCACTTCCCCCACTACTGAATCCTTTATGCTTGGACGCCCACAAATAAACCTCACTTTCCAGGCTCTGTCTGCATGCTAGAAGCTGATATCGTCATGGGCACCATCGTGGGCAAGGATGGCCCACCCCTCCCCGTCATGGCCCATCCTCCAGCGACCACCTCCGACCTGACTCTGGCCGAGTTCCTGGAGATCATCGCCCAGCATAACCTGAAGGAAAGCAATCCAGCCGGCAAGAAGGGGGCCAAGCTGGACTTTAAGAGCATTGAGGCTTATGAACAGAGTCAGGAGCTAATCAACAAATATCAGGTATGGTTGTGTCATATTTTTTTAATATTTTTTTCAATACTTATTTTGTTCTTTTTCCTAAGAAATATCAAATACAGGGGTGCTCGGAAATAGTAGGTCGTAGGTAGGTAGGTAGGTAAGTGAATATAGCAACGCAAAGAGTTTGACTGCTATCCAATCGACCAAATCGGCCAATCACAAAGACGAAAATCCACATCGCGTCATTCATCTCGTATCTGATTGGTCGATTGGATAGCAGTCAAACTCTTTGCGTTGCTGTATTTACTTACGCTATACGGCTGCCGGTATGGTTCAATGGTACAATGGGACACGCTTTAGTATACCTAGATGCTTAATCAAACTACACTAAAAATGGTTGTGGAAGGAGTTGAGGATTTTGATTTTCAAGATAATCAGCACAAGGATTACGACCAGTCAGTTGCCATTGCACAATAGTCCAACGATGAAGGTTATTTTGGATAAGCAGGAAATTTTATTAGCAACTAAACCGAAGGCCACGAGTTCTTGGACAATCTATCAGCTACAACTAATTCATCTTCATAATCATCAGACTTTTAATGTTCCTGCTAGGTCACATGCCTCCTCTCTGTGAGAGGGAATGGGCCGTAATCCACCACGCGGGCCTAGTGCGGGTCGGATGACACATGTCTTCGAACTAGTTATTATTACTAACTGACTTTCAATACTTTTTTGTTTATCCTCTATAGGCTTGCGCTTGACCACTATCTCACCTGATGGTAAGCGATGATGTGGTCGACGGTGAAGCACGCTTGCCTAGAAAAAACCTATTCACTCTTGACTTAAAGACCCCAAGATTGTAGCTATCGGGAATCACAGACTCCGGCAGGGAATTCCACTCCTTAGCAAACAACAAATACATTTGCGCCAATAACAATAAAATCTTCGCTCTTTACATAACCGTCTTCTTTAAGGCGGTACCCCGAGCAAAACGCCGCGCAAGCCGTTTTTAGTGCTGTTTTTAGGAGCTATCTACTCGTTATTTAAAAAGAAATATCAATTAATAAAAATACATTAAATTTCTACATAATATTTATTCTAAAATGGTAGATTTAGTTTTTTTTTAAATGTTGTATATATTTCACTAATCTACTTCCAAAAAAACATAAAAATGAGAAATAATTATTGATATTATGCATCTCCTCGTAAAGTGTTCATTAAATATTTTTTGTACTAACACTAATGGATAGACAATTTAATAACGAACATTTTTGTAGAATTATTTTTTTCAAAAGACCGAAATTCGATTTTATAAAGATTTTATTCTAAAATCTGGGCGTATTCACTACTGTAATTCATGCGCCACCAGTGCCGCTAGACCAATAGGAACGCTCATATCTCATGCCGATTTTTTGGTCAGGGTACCGTCTTAATGTCCACTCACCGGACTGACTTCATTCAATGATCTTTCTTCGTTCAGTCTATTTCTCTGTGGAATGCGCTCCCCCAAGAAATCAGGATGGCATCCAATCGAATAGCATTCAAAGTGGTAGTTCGCGAGAACATTCGCTAGAAGATGACAGTATTGTCGCTAATGTTCTCCAATTATCTGTTTAAGGCGGTACCCCGATCAAAACGCCGCGCTAGCCGTTTTTCGTGCTGTTTTTAGGAGCTATCTACTCGTTATTTAAAAATAAATATCAACTAATAAAAATACATTAAATTTCTACTTAGTATTTGATGAAATGAGAATAAAGGCAGTTTAAGCAACAAGA
The DNA here is from genome assembly GCA_949775005.1 of Orthosia gothica. Lineage (NCBI taxonomy): Eukaryota > Metazoa > Arthropoda > Insecta > Lepidoptera > Noctuidae > Orthosia > Orthosia gothica. The sequence continues at coordinate 20,052,037 of OX459054.1, read as the reverse complement.
CTATTTTATTTAAAGGAAGTTAATTTTACAACGTGACTGACAGTTCACAATTACATGGAAGAGAGAGCCTCAATATTATATACAGCAGACATGCGCGCATTAGACACATTGCTATTAAGTTTAGCGTAGGCGTTCATAGTTCCAACATCCTCTCCTGGACGCTGACGCTTTAAAATTAAACCCATTGATGTGGTGAAGTTTTCATGCTTCGGTCGATGGAGTCCTTTTGTCAAGATATCGGCGACCATGTCTCTAGTGCATTTATATTGAACCACGACTTGTTTGGCAGCAATCTTCTCTCGTACAAAGTGATAGCGGACGTCTATATGCTTACTGCGTGCGTGGTAGGCAGCATTACCTGAAAGACTAATCGCACTCTGATTATCGCAATAAAGGGTTAAAGGTGTACCTTTAAATTCTGGTTGGAACTCGTCTGCCAGCTGTTTCAACCAAAGAGCTTCCTGAATGGCCGACGATAGAGCCATATATTCAGCCTCACTTGTAGAAAGAGCTATGGTCTGCTGTTTCTTAGAATTCCAGCTTACTGCGGCACCCTGGAATAAAAATATGTAGCCTGTGCATGATCTTCTATCCTCATCATCACTTGCCCAGTCTGAATCGCAATAGCCTGAAATTCTTCCATCAACATTCCTTTTATAAACCAGTTTCATAAGCATTGTAGCTTTCAGGTACCTCAAAACTCGTTTTAGAGCCACCCAATGTTCATTAGTAGGTTGACTATTGTACCTACTCAGAGAATTTACTACATAAGTGATGTCGGGTCGAGTCCCTTGTGATAAATATAATAAGCAGCCAATTATTTCTTGGTATGGAATGTCCTTTAAAATCTCCTGTTGACCTTCACCCTTCTTCATTTTGACATTGGCATCAGCTGGTGTCCACATTGGCTTACAATTGTTCATACCAAATCGTGTAAGTATATTTTCTACATAAATAGATTGATCAATAGAAATCTCATTTTCATCTTGTGAAATTCTAAAACCGATGCAATGTTTGGCTGGTCCTAAGTCCTTCATGTAGAATTTTTGTTTTAACTTCCCTTTTATCAATTGTGCTGTTTCATCATTATTAAAGAAACAAAGTATATCGTCAACATATACTGTTATAAGAAGCATATCATTTTCATTTAAAATTCGGTAGTAAATGCATGGATCTATGTTTGAACGAGTCATTCCAATTTCTAATAAGGTAGTATTTAATTTCATATTCCATTGTCTGCTGGCTTGTTTAAGTCCATATATTGACTTGTTTAGTCTACATACTTTATTTTGATCTTCATAGCCAGGTGGAAAGGACATGTAAATTTCTTCATTGATGTCACCTTGTAGAAATGCTGTGACTGCGTCCATTTGGTGTATTTTGAGTCTATATTTAGCAGCAAGACCAATGAGGTACCTTATAGATGTATAACGTACCACTGGAGCATAGACCTCATTGTAATCAATGCCCTTGACTTGTTTATATCCTTTAATTACCAGTCTAGCTTTATAACGGGTAATAGATCCATTGCCGTCTGTCTTAGTTTTATAAACCCATCTGCAGGGAATTACTGATTTCTCTTTTGGTAAGTTAACTGGTGTCCATGTATTATTCTTAATCAATGACTGATATTCTTCATCCATAGCGCTCCTCCATTCATCAGCTTTTTTACTGTTTAGAGCTTCTTGAAGACTTTGTGGATCATTGTTTAATAAATTCATTGTTGATTCAACATTAAGACACATTAGTGATGAGGGACTTTGCTGAATATCATTATTGTGGCTTCTCATTCTTTGTGGCAGCGGTCTCAAAGTTATGTTTGATACCGATGGAGAGTCAAGTGTCCCATCAGGTAAGTATGTCTCATCATTAACATCCTCAAATTGATCAGAATCCTCTGAAATATAAATACTTTGAGATTCATCCTGTGTTTCTCCTCTGTCATGAATTTCATTATCAAAATTTCTTTCGACAGGTTCTTCAGGTCCACCATCAGGTAAGTATACAGTTTTCTTTTCTTTTACTTTATTACAACTTTCCTTTACATTTTCATTTTTATTTTCCTCTATCTCCATGTCATTTTTACTAATGTTCTTTTCTTTTTTAGGTTCATCATTCACAATATTTCTTTTAATTGAAGCCTCTAGAAACACCACATCTCTACTTATAATTCCTTTTTTTGTTTCAGGATCTATGAATCTGTAGCCTTTTGTACTGTTACTGTAGCCAACAAATATTAACTTACGTGACTTCACATCAAGTTTGGTCCTGTTTTCCTTAGGAACAAGCACCATTGCAGGACATCCAAAAATCCTCATGTGACTTATGTTTGGCTTCTTTCCAGTCCATATTTCATAAGGCGTTACATCAGATAAGGTGCTGGTGGGAGATCGGTTGACAATGTATGCAGCTGTAGCAACCGCTTCTGCCCAGAATGTGACCTGCAATTCAGCATTTATTATCATACATTTAGCGCGTTCTATCAAAGTCCTATTCATTCTTTCACTGAGGCCGTTCTGTTCAGGAGTGTATGGATTGGAAGTTTGGTGCAGTATTCCATTTTTCTTCAAATAAGCATCAAAATTATTATTTTTGTATTCTGTTCCATTATCGCTTCTAAGAGTTTTAATTTTTGTACTTAGCTCATTTTCTACTCTATTCTTAAATTCTACAAATTTTTCAAATACTTCACTCTTGTTTTGAATAAAATATACATGTACTTGCCGAGAGAAATCATCAATGAAGGTAACAAAATACCTTGCCCCTCCTATAGAAGTATGCTTCATCGGTCCACACACATCACTGTGGATTAGCTCTAGCAAGCTGGTTGCACGGGAGCCTTCAGTGGGGAATGGTTTTCTTGTTTGCTTACCTTCAAGGCATGTTACACAAATGGAATTCTCTATTCTTGATGACAGCTTTACGCCTTCTGTACATTTAGGTATTTTAATTAGATTTGTGAAATTTAAGTGACCCATCCTTTGATGCCACAAGTAAATATCATCATCAGTTTTAGCCAACATGACTTGTATGTCAGACGGCATTTTTTGATTTCTACAAGTATTTAACCGATATGTCTCATAGATTAAGTCTGCCCTTGCAACTAACTTGTTGCTTGGATTGTAGATTAGACACCCACTTTCATTAAATGTTATTCTGCATCCACTTTTAATGATTTTGCTAACTGATAACAAATTTGTCTTTAAGTCTGGTACATATAAAACATTCCTCACCTGTATGTAACTGGTGCTGCCATCTTTTGCATTTACCTTAATACTTGCATTACCGCAGCATTCTACTTTTAGTACTTTGTTGTTAGCAATTCTTATGCTCGGTACAGATGAAGGAGTGATATCAGTGAGCCAATCCCGGTGCTGAGTCATATGCATAGATGCCCCTGAATCAACATACCAAAAATTAGAGACATTTGCTGTGGATGCTGAAAAAGCTGCAACATATCCTGTTTCTTTATCGTTTTTTTTATTAGTACTTGTATTTTTATGCCAACAATTTCGACTAAGATGTCCGTACTTATTACAATGAAAGCACCTTGGGCCTTTTTTATTTTTAAATTGATCACTTTTGGGCTGATTATTTTTTGTGTTTGTATAAAGTGCGGTAGTGTCTGATGTCTTTACTTCCTGTAGTAACTTATTTTTGACTAAATCAGCACTAATCTTCATACCGGAACTTTCCAAGCCCATAATCATGGGCTTGTACATTTCTGGCAATCCTGCCAACATTAGTGTGCCCAACCACTCATCGTCCACGTTGAATTTTATATTCCTTAACTTGTGCGCGGCTGTCATTATTTTATTCACATAGTCTTCAACCGATGTACTGTTTTCCAAATTGGTATTAATAAGCTCTTTTAATAACCCTACTTTACGAGTTAAGCCACTGTCTTCAAATGCCTTTGCCAAATTGTCCCATACTTCTTTTGCATTTTGGGCTTCTTGTATATGTACGAATAAAATTGGATCAACCAATAAAATCAACTTTGACTTAGCTTTGGTGTCTTGTCTAACTGAGTTAGGGTCAGCGGCCTTCGGTTCTTGCAAAATACAGTTGTACAAATCTTCATGTTGCAAGTATGCCTTGACTGCAAAACTCCAACTCGCCCAATTGCCACGACCATTCAGCTTTTCAATTGATATCATTGGATTATTTCCAGCCATAAATAGATATTAAATGTTCAATCTGTAAAAGAAAATTTTCACTCGCGAGCGCGGTAACTAAGTGAGGTTATACTCGTGATTTTACTTTTACTTTTACTAAAACTATTCAAATGGCAAAGATAACTTTTAACGACAGGCTAGGCTGGGCCCATAACCTGATGAAATGAGAATAAAGGCAGTTTAAGCAACAAGACTATTTTATTTAAAGGAAGTTAATTTTACAACGTGACTGACAGTTCACAATTACATGGAAGAGAGAGCCTCAATATTATATACAGCAGACATGCGCGCATTAGACACATTGCTATTAAGTTTAGCGTAGGCGTTCATAGTTCCAACAGTATTGATTCTAAAATGGTCGTATACTTTTGTTTTTTTTGAGGTATATGTTTCACTAATCTCCTTCCAACAAAACCATAAAAATGAGAAATAATTATTGATAGCATGCATCTCCTCGTAAAGTGTTCATTAATTATTTTTTGTGTTAACACTAATGGATAGACAATTTAATAACGAACATTTTTGTCGTATTTTTTTTTTCAAAAGTCTAAAATTCGATTTTATAAAGATTTTATTCTAAAATCTGAGCGTATTCACTACTGTAATTCATGCGCCACCAGTGCCGCTAGGCCAATAGGAATGCTCATATCTCATGCTGATTTTAAGGTCAGGGTCCCCCTTAAGTATTTATTTAGTTTATTAACTTTTATGTGTGTATAGAGTATGTATTTATAGTTTGTATGTTTATTTTTCAATTTGAAATATTACCTATCGTGATTTATTCTCAACATTGCACCTACCACTATTGGTCTCTGTATCAGAAAATGCATAAGGCATTAAGTCCGCCGCTGTACGTTTTCGTGCATGAAGTATTAATTAAATTATTATCTAAGTCCAAAATGTATGGGATTGACAAGCGGTACCCAAAATGTTGTTATTCCTGATATAATGCCACTTTGTCTAGTCTCAGTAATGGGTGACGTAACATATATATACGTACATACAACCAAGAGACGAGACAATGGAAGCTGGAGACAATTTAACTGAATGAAGTAATCAATTTAGTTATCATTTGTTATAATTAGTTAAAGCATACAACCATGTCCTATGGGGAACCCTACACCAAGACAATAACTACACACAAAAAACAACCTTACGTTCACACACACAAGGTTGATTTTCTAAAGCATGTTCTAAGCGCTAACTATTTTTCTAGCCATAGTAATGTAGACTTTATTTGTATGTAGATAAGAGGGAATATTGTGTAGGATGACGGGAGCAGACATCTTAATTAGAATAATGACATAGCGTGTGAATAATCGGGAATTTAAAACAACATCTTGTGTGGTCGGCCTGTGTGGGGGTGTGGGGGTGTGGCCATGAGAACAGCGGTGACATAGGCGGTATCGAAACAAGCATGGACATAATAAATAATATGGACTGGAAATACCTAAAAAAACGTGCCTACCTAAACCTTAAAATGTCACTTAAAATGGCTGCCGATGCCATGCTGCCTGCTGGTTGTGTCAATCACGGAAAACACACACACATTAATAATACAAAAAGTAAACAACCATTTGACAGCAGGACTACCACGAACACAAGCACAAAATCCGTCACTTAATATGGCGAATATGGCACGTACCTACAACTGTCACTACGTCATAACAAAATGTTGCCATAATGATCAACAACTGAATATTGTTGTCTCTTTTGTCAAATACGATTACTACATTAGAAAGAATGAAACAAAACGATGTTTCACATTCTGTATCGTATTTCAACACATCAATAAGATACGATAATTTTAGGGAGAAACTGTCTAAGCAATATTAATAAAAGAGATGTTGGAAGGATAGCTTAAAAGTATTAACTTTAAAACTTTCGCGTTTCGTTTTAGCTTAAAAGTAATACCTATATGTGGCAATTAGCTTCAATGTATTAGAAAACACCGGCCAAGTGCGAGTCGGACTCGCGCACGAAAGGTTCCGTACCATTATCGCAAAAAACGGCACAAAAAAAACACGTTTGTTGTAGCCCCACTTAAATATTTGTTTTTTTTATTTGTTTTTAGTATTTGTTATTGTAGCGGCAACAGAAATACATCATCTGTGAAAATTTCAACTGTCTAGCTATCACTGTTCATGAGATACAGCCTGGTGACAGACGGACAGACAGATAGACGGATCGTGGAGTCTTAGTTTGAGGATCCCGTTTTTACCCTTTGGGTACGGAACCCTAACAACTAGACTACGTTAACAGCGACATAGTAGCCAGTATAAAACTCAAATTTGTCTATTTCAACCATATGACCTTTCTGACACCGCACTCACCACCCTTCTGACCTCACACATCGCTGTTTTTGCGGCCACACACAGATGAACCGAGACACATGTCGCGGGCGCTAGAAACATTTGTTACAACAAACTAACAAAGACCCATGATTGAGAACCGCTGAAAAAATGGCGGCCCGTCGACTGATTTAGCAGATGTGTGGAATAGGTGTCGTTTATTAATTGCTTGTGTCCTGTGCGTGGGAATCCTATTGTTTTTAGAGTTCCGTTCCTCAAAAGGAAAAAAATCATCTTCGTTGTCTGTCTGTTTGTCTGTCAAGACCTTTTTCTTAAGGCGCTATATACGCCCCAATGTTAACGCAGTACTGGCCGTGCACCCGCTCGATGCCAAAATATCAATATTGAACCTCCTTTTGAACAGTTTTGTTTGCAAAATATTATTTGTGTTACAGCTATGTTAGTTATGAAGAAATTCCAGCCAACAATTTTTCTTTGGAGGCATTGCCAAAAGTTGCGAAAAAATATCGTGTTGTTAATTATTTTTTTAAAGCAAAACTATTAGTTACACGAAAAAACCTTGTGTTCAAAATTCTGTACATAAATTCATACTAAATACATGTTTTTTTCAAACCTTTTAACCCAGCCGTTACTAAGGAGTATGCTTTAGAAAGTTACCGTTTTACGGCACTAATCGGCCTAGTGTGTAGGCCCTTAAGAACGTGTGGAGGTATCAAGTTAAAAGTAATATTAAATACTCAGATTAGAATTTTAAGACGGGTTTTCCAACTATTGACAAATAACTTTTTAGCGCGGCTTCGTTTGTGTGCCCTATCCTAGAGGAACCGTGTATTTTATTGGAATAAAGTAGCCAATGAGCACAATTGAAAACATTCAGGCTTCATAAAGCAATCAACTATTAAAACTAGAGCTATTTAGATAACTCTGGATTATACTCGAGCTTTGTCCTCGAGATTAGCATTAGGTATACATGTAGTAACACATACGGTGTCGCCTATTCGCACTGATTTTTGAGGTAGATTAAAAAAATAAACTAGTTTCGTTATTTTTTTAATTTTTTGTGGGTAGTTTTCTAACTTACTACCTAGCCTTGCCGGGGCGCGGTACTCGCCATTCACAGTTCAGTGCTCCGCCGCTTCGCATGTGAAATCAATTCGTGCGCCAAAATGGGAAAACGCTCTCGAACCGAGCCTAGCGACTATGAGTCGTTAGCTAAAAAGTTTAAAAAGTTAGAAGAAAAATTGTTGCGCGCCCGCCGGAAGAAACGACAACACGCCGCGCCGCCGCCTGTCCTCCACGTCGTCGTCGTCGTCGTGCACCTCGTGCTCGTCGAGCGGCAGCTCCGCCGGCTCGGCCCGCAGCCCCGCCGCGCACTCGCAGCCCTACCAGGAACACTTGTTTTGTATTGAAGGTTAGTAGGTATATCTAACGCGTGTTCATTTTGTTTGGTACTGCGGTTAACTTGTGGGGTTATCACTTTACCGAATACATAGTTCATTTCATGCGTAAAAAATAAGTGTTGCGGGCAGTCTTTGGGACTGTCACTTCACAAAATTACCTCTTATTAATATGCTATATAAATGTGGTGTTGCGGGCATTTTATGGGAATGTCACTTTACTACATACGTAGCACAAGTAATGCGGTCAGTTTTTGGGACTGTCACTTTACACTTTAGACTGTCACTATACTGATGACATCTAAATACATAACTTGTCAGGGTTTTGCGGGCAGTCTTAGGGACTGTCACTTTACCCATATGACGTAATGTGTAGACGGAAATTGTATCACGAATCACGTCGATCGCAGGTGTACCTACGATTGAATACATACCTGAACCGTCGACGAGTGCCGCTCCTCACGTCGCTCCACCACCTCTGCCTCATTCGCAGGTGACACCGCAAATCAATGATGAGATTATGCAACTGCTTGGTGAGGACCCTTCCCAAAAAAGAGTCTATGGTAATGACATCCAGCCTGACTTGGCCGTACGTCTCCAGCATGTGGCTACTTCGGGTCTGTCCAAGGAAACCCGGAAGGAACTATTGGATAAATACCTGGTTCCCGCCAACTACACCTTGATCGACGCACCCTCACTGAATCCAGAGGTAAAGGTTGCCGTCTCCGAAGCTGTCCACAAAAGGGACAAGGGTATTGAACAAAAGCAGAAGCAAATCGCGTCTGCTATAACCTGTATTGCCGAAGTTCTCACCTTGCTTATATCACCTGAGCAGACCGCCTCGTCCACAGAGCTTATTAAGCTCTTAATGGATGCACAAAAAATATTATGTGATCGCCAAAACTCTGACTCGCTTGTGAGAAGGAACTTCATACTTTTCAATATGAAAAAAGAATTTAAAGATCAGCTTCAGGCGACAAAAATTGATAAATTTCTTTTTAGGACAGAGCTAGCAGAAACGCTCAAAGCTGCAAAAGCTATAACTAAAACGGGAGACGACATGAAACCCACGCCTCCCAAACAGCCTGCTAAAAAAGTGACTAACCCCAAAGTACAGAAAAATCCTTTAAACTGGCGAGCCCCTCCCCAGAGCCACAGTTCGAAGGGAACCCAGAGGAGAAAAGAACCTGCACCCAGAAATCGGCACGAGACCTCCTCGAGACAGTCATCGCGTCCAGCAGCGAGCCGCGGCCGCCGCTAGACACGGTAATGTACGCCGGTCGGCTATCTAATTTTTTTTTGACCAGTGGTCTCTTATCACTAATGATAAGACAATACTGTCTTGGGTCACAGGCTATCGCATTCCCTTCTCGCAAGCTGTAATACAACATTCACCGCCCATAGCAAAAACACTTACTCCTGCAGAGAAAGTACAAATTAATCAATCAATAAAAGATCTTTTATTGATCGGTGCGGTTAAAGAATGCGATCTCTGTGATGGTCAATTCATATCACCTACGTTTCTAGTACCAAAACCGAACGGCAGGACTAGATTTATTCTAAATCTTAAATCCTTAAATAAATTCATTTCAACAAAACATTTTAAGCTTGAAGATCTACGCACAGCTATAAATCTTGTAAACAAGGGTTGTTTTATGAGCACTATAGACCTCAAGGATGCCTATTTTCTGATCCCTATACATAGCGATCATAAAAAATACCTAAGATTTGAATTCGAAGGAAAACTGTTTCAATTTAATGTCTTGCCGTTCGGCCTCAATAATAATAATAATAATAATAATAATAAAGCTTTATTTATTCCTTACACATAGTTTACATTAATTCTAAACATTATTTGTAGTGTTAGTATTATATTTATTCTAGTTTGTTAGTTTAGTTTAGTTAGTTTTCTAGTTTATTAAACTGCGTTAACGCGTTTTGTAGTAAGGACCGCTTTAGCGGTGAAAGCCTCCTCCATTTCCCTCCATTTAGCTCTGTCTCTTGCCAGTCTGCTCCAGGTATTTCCCACTGTGGCAACTATGTCATCACTCCATCTTATGAATGGCCTTCCCTTCCGTCTTTTCTTGTCAATAGGGTACCAATTAGTGACAATTCTGGACCATTTGTTCCCTGGAGATCTTTGGACATGCCCAGCCCATTTCCATTTATGGGTCATTATGGTTTTTGCTATGTCTTTTACCTTGGTAATTTTCCTGACGTCTTCAATTCTCACTTTATCGCTTAGCTTAAGGCCCAGGAAACTCCTTTCTATGCTATTTTGGCACACTTTGACCTTATGAGTCTGTTTTGTTGACAAAGGCCATGTTTGGGCAGCGTAAGTGAGACAGGGCACTAAACATGTCTGCATAGCTTTAGTTTTCAGTGTAACTGGTAGATTACTCTTGAATACCTCCTTCATTGCCCAATACTTGTTCCAGGTTATTTTGATTCTTCGCTCTACTTCTTTATCATTGCATGACTTGAAGGATAGTAAATGTCCCAGATAAATATAATCTTCGGCGTATTCGATTTCGGTTGAGTCTGATTTTATAGTTATGGTTTGCCTATTAGTCATTAATTTAGTTTTCTCCCAGTTAATTTCTAGACCTACTTTTCTGCTTTCTTTGCTTAGTGACTGTATCATAAATTCCATTTCTTTTGGGTCTTCCGAGAGCAGTACTATATCATCCGCGAATCGCAAGTGCGAGAGGCGGTTGCCATATATTTTTATCCCTCTATCTTCCCAGTCAAGTGTTCTGAATATGTCTTCGAGTACCGCAATGAAGAGTTTTGGAGATAAGGGGTCGCCCTGTTTCACTCCTCTTCCAATTTCAAAGGCTGAGCCATACTCATTTATTTTAATTCTAGCGTTACTTTTGTTGTATATTTCCTTCAATATATTGATATAGTCATGGTTCACTCCTTGCCTAGATAGAGTTCGCCAAATTGCATTGTGGGATATAGAGTCAAATGCTTTACTATAGTCAATAAAGCATATGTAGAGAGGTAGGTCGTATTCTTTGTATTTTTCAATGACAAGTTTCAAAGTGTGGATGTGATCTGTTGTCGAAAACCCCTTTACAAAACCTGCCTGTTCTACTGGCTGGTGTTCATCTAAGATACTAGTAAGACGTCTGAGAAGAGTCGATGCAAACACCTTGTAGACGCACGATGTGAGGCTGATTGGTCTGTAGTTAGATATTGATGTCGGATCTCCTTTTTTAAAAAGCAAAACGATATCTGAACACGTCCACTGTTTAGGTATTTCTTTTGTTGATAGTATTAAATTGAATAGGTTTGTTAGTGGTGTAGTAAGAGCGTTTGTACCGGCAATTAGCATTTCGTTTGTAATACCATCAGATGCTGGGCTTTTTTCGGGTTTTAATAACTTTAACGAGCATTCGATTTCATTTATATTAAATATTGGTACTTCGTCATTGTTTAGAGAAACTCTTTCCTCGGCTAGTTTTTCCTGATTTGTGATATCTTGTGATGCATACAGTTGCTGGTAAAAGTTTGTGGCTATTTGCATGATCCCATCTCTGCTCGTAACTGTAGTTTTTTTCTCGTTTTGAAGCTGGTTCATCACGTGTTTTGAGTTGGTTAGATATTTATACGCCCTTTTAACTGCTCCAGATTTTTTGATGTGATTTTCTATAATATTGACTCTATACTTTCTCATATTTTTCTTAATTTGTTTATTTATTTGTCTATATATCTTGCTAAGTTGAGTTTTTTCACTTTTTGTTTTATTGTTCTTGTTTTTTAAGTAGTGTCGTTGTTGACTAAGTTCTATAATTTCTGTTGTTATTATTGCTTTTTTCCTGTTGTTATAGTTTGATGATGCAGACTTGATGCTAGTACGTTCAGCGCTCTGTAAGATTGTATTCTCTATAGTGTCGTAGTAGTTCTGCACAGATGTTGTCGTGTCTGGCTCTATGAATTTGTTGATTTCTGTGGTGTATAATTCGTAGTCAATTTGTTTTCGTGCTGTTGTAGAGAAGTTTTTACGTGGTAGGTGCCTGCGCTCAATATTGATTGTTATTCTAACCATGCGGTGGTCACTTGGGTGGTGCATGCTATTTATCACACTGCAGTTTTCTATAATTTTCGGTTTGTTTGTGGCAATGAAGTCTATTTCGTTCCGAGTATAACCATCAGGTGACAGCCAAGTCCATCTTAGTTTTCTGGGTTTTCTGAAGAGCGTGTTAGCTATTTTTAAATTATTCTGAAGGCAGAATTGAACAAATCTTTCACCTCTCTTATTTCTTATACCGTATCCGTAGCTGCCCATCACTCTGTTCTCACCTTCTGCTGGTTGCCCAATTTTGGCATTCATTCATGTTCGGCCTCAATACTGCTCCGTTTGTGTTCACTAAAATAATGAAACCGGCTATTAGTTTACTCCGGTCGTGTGGCTTCCTATCTACTATTTATTTAGATGACATTTGGCTAATATCAAATACATATGAGTCATGCGCGAGAGAACACAAGAGAGAGATCTCTTACACAATAAACCTATTACAATCTCTAGGTTTTATTATCAATAAAGAAAAAAGCACACGATATCCTAAAACAAAATGTAAATTCCTGGGTTTTATAATTGACACTGAGAAATTACACGTTTCATTGCCTGACGAAAAAATACAAAAAATTAAAAAAGAAGTAGAAAAATTTAAAATACTTACACGTTGTAAAGTCAGAGAATTTGCTCGCCTCGTAGGTTTACTTACCTCGGCTTGCCCTGCCGTCGAATACGGCTGGCTTTACACTAAAGAACTCGAACGCTGTAAATATCTTAACATAAAACAAGATGATAATTATGATAAGTATATGACTATACCCCCGTCGATATTGCCAGATCTAGATTGGTGGTCACGAGTAATTAATAACTCTGTAAACAAAATCACAGCAATACGAATCTGGTGCTCAATATGGAACTCTAAATAGCTGTAGGTCCGCTCTCTCTTTAATTTTCGATCTAGACCTAGGGAACGACGGCCGGATAAAACGATTCTTCAAAGGAATTTACCGATTAAGACCTCCTCTGCCCAAGTACAATACTACTTGGGATACCTCCCTGGTTCTTAATTATTTAACATCCTGGTATCCTAATGAACATTTTAATTTAGAAAATGTCTCTAAAAAACTTGCAACCCTCATAGCCTTGACTACTGCACACAGAGTCCAAACCATTTCAAAAATAAATATTAATAACATAGAAGTTCTTCCAAATGAAATTCAAATAAAAATTCCCGATTTAATAAAAACGTCCCGTATCGGCGCTACTCAGCCTACTCTCATCCTCCCGTTTTTTAGAAATCCATATGTCCAGCTTCCACATTAAATTCTTACCTGTTGATGACGAATCCACTACGTGGCAATGAAATTCACTTATTTATTGGCCTTAAAAAGCCTCATAAGGCTGTTACGTCACAAACTCTGAGTAGGTGGCTAAAGAGTGTTCTTTGCAGTTGTGGTATAGATATTTCTGTGTTTACCGCGCACAGTACCAGACACGCAGCCACCTCTAGAGCTCATAAAATGGGTATCAATTTGGACTTAATTAGGAAGACAGCTGGTTGGAGCGGTAGCTCCAATACTTTCGGACGTTTCTATAATAGATATATAGTTAGTGAGCCACAGGAGAATCAAAACTCTTTTGCTAATAGCATTTTATCTGATTAAGAGTCAATCATTATTATTTAATTAATAAGTTTGTAAAATTAATTACCCAAATTACTTTATAATTTTATTTTTACCAAAAGTATGGTACCTTTTTGTTCATTTAACATAATGTTTTCGTTAATATTACTCATGTATGCTTATTTCTAAGTACTTAAATAAGTATTTAAATAAATTGGCATTAATTCCTAAGGTGTTGATATTTTCATTAAGTCTCAACATCTACATGTATACCTAATGCTAATCTCGAGGACAAAGCTCGAGTATAATTAATGATTAAACGAACTTACCTGTAAGTGAAGTTCTATCCTAATTATACGAAGAGCTTTGTCCGAAGAGATTAGCATACATCCCACCCTCCCGGGACATAGGGCCTATCCCCTGGTCATGCAAATATCAACATTAGTGTTAAGTGTAATGTCTATGATCAATATGGATGATGCTCCGAACTAAATGACGAGTACCGCGCCACGGCAAGGCTAGGTAGTAAGTTAGAAAACTACCCACAAAAATTAAAAAAATAACGAAACTAGTTTATTTTTTTAATCTACCTCAAAAATCAGTGCGAATAGGCGACACCGTATGTGTTACTACATGTATACCTAATGCTAATCTCTTCGGACAAAGCTCTTCGTATAATTAGGATAGAACTTCACTTACAGGTAAGTTCGTTTAATCATTAAGTAACACTTCTTGATTTTAGTCCAATTTTAAAATTAATTGTACATACCTTATTCATAAAAACAAAGTTTTTAAAAGCGTCTTTGATCTATACTATATATAATAAATATTATAAAGAGGTATGATTTGTATATTTGTATGCAACGAATAAACTTAAAAACTACTAGACCGATTTCAAAAATTCTTTCACCATTGGGAAGCTACACTATCCCCGGGTGACATAGACTACTTTTTATCCCTGTATTCCCACGGGGACGAAAACTACGCGGGTAAAACCGCGAGGCTAGTCAATAATATACATGTAAAGGGAAAAACTTTAGCTAATTCTAAAACAACATAAATCGCCAAACGGTTGGTCGACTCTTCTCGAGACCAGAGGGCTGGCCTTTTTTTTGGCCAAAGAATCAGCATTGCCATCCAACGTGGCAATGCTGCCAGCCTTCTGGGCACTTTTCCTGTTGACAGCGATGTGGACGAATTTTTTGACGCCCCGTAAATGTACATACCTTTATTCTTATTTTATTTTTAATATTAGTTTATAAATAATTCTGTACTTATGTATTATATTATGTACATAAATCTAAATTATATTCCTATGATGCCGAGAGCGATCTCATTGCCTATGCTACGAGATAGATTGCTCGAAAATGTCGCTCAATGTAAAAAAGGTTTCTCGAGGCATGGACCGCATGGACGAGATATTTTATAATAATGGGTCAAGCTTCCGTGTGGTCTACGCCGTCTACGGAAGAGACGGACCCCCTTGAGGGCCACCCGCGGATTGATGAACGGTTATCAGGAAGAAGAAAGACATATGGTATGATTATATGGAGCGTATATTACAAACGTAGAACAAAAAAATAAACATAATAGACATTCGAACCCGAAAAAATAAACTTCTTTTACTCTCACCTAAATGAGTATGACTCACAATGAATCTTTGTGTCTCTGAATTGGCTGCAAGACCTGCGCTGTAGCTATTTCTATAACAATGTTGAAGGTGAAGATAGCATTGTATAACTGTCTCTTTCACTCGCCTACGTTTGTCGCATCGTCCTATCTCGCTTACTCTATGCAGTATACTCGATGACAAACTGTTTCTTGCGCAATGGTTGGCAGAGCCAACTTCAGAGACACAAAGATCCGCTGTGACTATTATAATATCTTACAAACAAAATATTTTGCACTGCGCAACAGAGCATGTTTGTTTAGTTATTATTTAGGTATCTCCATTGATGTTGCGTAGTGTGAGGTAGTAAAACCAAGCATATGAAGTACCGGTTACAAAGTATCTAAGTATTTAGTAACATAGATGTCGTGGTGGCCCAGTGGCTAAGACCTCGCCTCGCGTGCTTGAGGTCGTGAGTTCAAATCCGGGCAAGTACCAATGTGATTTTTTCAAATTCATATGTACTAAGTTTATCTTGGACATCACAGGGAACGGTGAAGGAAAACATCGTGAGGAAACCTGGACTTATAATATAGTTAATGTAAGTCTGAAATAGCTAAGTCAGAGGCCTGTGGGGTTCCCAGAGGCAGCTTAATTAACTCTGATACCAGAGGTTGCCACATCCTCACGCGAAGAGAAGAGAAGTAACATAGATTCTAAAGCATGACATGAAAAGCCAAGGCTGATGGTGGTGATAGGTCTCATCACAACAGAAGGCATTTCACTTCGAGGGTAGACAGACAGCTGACAGTAAAATCCAATCAAACACACAATCATTTTCGTTTATTAGGAGCAAAATTATTTCCACCGACCAGGCATAAATTATTTCCACCGACCAGGCATAAATTATTTCCACCGACCAGGCATAAATTTTTTCCACCGACCAGACATAAATTATTTCCACCGACCAGGCATACATTATTTCCACCGACCAGGCATAAATTATTTCCACCGACCAGGCATAAATTATTTCCACCGACCAGGCATAAATTATTTCCACCGACCAGGCATAAATTCGGACAACGGCTACGAAGAAATTTCTAACAAAAATACCCAAAAGTAACTTTGGCCGACCTATGAATTAAATCCTGGAATACATACATAAACTCACGCCTTTTTCCTATGGGGGTAGGCAGAAACTACAGAACGTCACCTGCTACGATCCTTACATACTTCTTTTGCTTCACTCACATTCATACATCTAGTCATATACACACGCCGGTTATGAGTACTGCGCACCTGGCCTTTCTGAAGAACATCACCTATAGTCATATGGTTGAAATAGACAAATTGGAGTTTTATACTGGTGACTGGTGGCTACTTTGTCGCTGTTAACGTAGTCTATGTAGATATTAGTTTTAAGGTTACACTAGTCGAAAATTCTTCCATACAAACGTAGTCTAGAGATTACTCCACTGTTTGACGATGTACGTTCAAAATAAAAATGATACCAATTTGTCTTATCATTATCTAGTCCTGTATGGAACTAACGAAAGGTCTATGAATGTCTTTCTAGGCCGTCACCTCCCGGCGTTTCCATTCACGTCTGCCTTGTAAATACCTTTCGTTAGTCGCCTTTCATTCATCCTCTCAACATGGTCAAACTACTCGTATCTTCTTAACATACTATTTTCAATTTTAGTCACTACATCTTCTTTTAAACCACAACGTTCTCTTATTACAGCATTCCTCCATCTATCATTTAAAGTTACACCACACTTCCAGGAATACATTATCAAAAATCTACTTATTAATCATAACAAAGAAGACACCACTATATTTAGGCCAGAGACACAATAATACTTTTCAATCCTTAAAAACGCGGTTAAGGTCGAATTCCCAGAAGGATCTCCCTTGGAGTTAACCAGAAGTAATTTAGTTCCAATTTAGGAGATTATGTCAACGGTTTGAACCGCGGTCGCTAACTATAGGCTGTAATTAACTACAATTGGTTCTAATAAGAGAAATGTCTTCATCACAAAGGAGTGATTCACGGTCATGATACTTAGAGCTTGGTGTAGGGAAAGATAGGCGATAGATGTGGGGCAGCTATTTATTTATTTAATAATTAATACACACACACAGTATAATACATCAAGACAATAGAGTACAAGGGCATTGCTTGTTTCTTAAGAAATTTCTGCCAGCAGACCCGCGAAAAGGAAAAATGAAAAAGAAATGTAGACAATAGAGTGTGACAACAGGAAAATAAGAAAAGTGAACGTCTTAAACTAAGTCTCAAATAGTGTGATGGTGGACTTATACAAATATAAATACGTAATTGTAAAATATATAGATACTTATGTTTGATATATATATACATACACATATATATAAATAAAGAGCAGACTTGAGAGGATATAGATAATGCTCTTTTAAACGTTTTTTTTGAATAGTGAGATAGTGTTTAAATCTCTAGTGTTTAATGTTTTATACAAGGAGTAATCAATATATCATTTATTTGCAATAAGTATTGGTACAGTATAGGTGTTTAATTAAGTTATAAATAGTTTCCTAATACATAGTCAAACATTTGGCATGCAAAACATTACAATATATTTAATGCTAGGCTATAGTGTTTATGTCCAATGGCATACATGATTTTTCTATTATTTTACAATTATACGTTTATTTATTAATTGTCATCACATTAACCATTTTTTTTATTTTATTTATCTATAGGTTCGCGTTTGACCACTATCTCATATATATTTATAAACTATATCATACTATATCATTATGTATTTATAAATTTATTTATGGAATAAAATTGTTTTTCTAGTAGCCATCATTTTAATTAATAATACTTACTTGTTGCAATTTAAATAAGGTACAGGAATTTGCACAAGCAAAGATATATTTATATCCAACAGTGAGTAAAGCCCGGCCGTGGTTGATGGTTCCGTATACCTCATTATTTACATGACTGAATAACATGGTTTTCTGTCTATCTCTTTTATCCCGTAATTGTCCATAACTGGGCAAACCTCCCATTGCCAGACACGTCTGATCTCTGCCATTGCAGACCAGCAGCCGAATTGCGCAAATGAATTCGGCAAGGCGAAGGGTTTGACCGCTATCAAATCGACCAATCACACTTTTATCACAGTGTTATTCACTTACGCAATAAGACTGCAGTCTTTCTATAGCAGTCAAAATGCATTCCTACAACTTTGTCTTCGATGAAAGAAAACAGGGATTTTATATCGAAGTAATCTGTCCATTACTAAAAGCTACAAGTAAAATTTCAAAATTAAAAAAATCCGCGACACATTTTTATTTCATGCTACATAATTTATCTAGTACATAGTAGACACGCTTCGATCGGCAATCTATTGAACACGTAATTATGATACGATATCTTGCGAAAACACCCCGATTCAAACAGTAAAACGCCCATAACTTTTGTACGGCTGAACCGATTTTATTCAAACATAGCTAAGAATACTCTCGACAAAATCACCTTTCAAACAAAAAAAAACTTAAATCAAAATCAGTTCATCCGTTTAGGAGCTATGATGCCACAGACAGATACATGGAAACACACTTTTTCCGTTGGTGGTTAAAAACAGATCCCAATGATACCAAAAACAAAAAAGGGGCAACTTTTTTACTTGAGGCATTTCTGGACTCTGAATTGCCGGTAGCCTGGGTGTTTGTTAATATTTGATGCAAGACCAATTATGAACCCGGAAACCCGGCAAAACTACCAACTGTTTAACCACAAACCAAAAACCACAAGGTAATTTAAAATTCCCTCGCCATCGCTTTGCTTCCTCTCACAGGACGCTACACAATTCACTTGCGCGTGCGCACATGTGCAAGTCTTCCGCGTATCATTATCGTGTTTAATCGTCTCTGCGTCCGAGTGCGTCTGTCTGTCGGTTTGTCTGTTAGTGCGAATTTGTCCTGAGTACATTGGTCGTGAACTTGACTGAGATCGGGGGTGAGATAACGTTTCGGTATGGTTTGAAGGATAAAAATAATTTAAGATGCAATGAGGACATATTCGGATTTGCAGATATTTAATTCTTGGATTTGTATGACTTCTGTATAGGCATGCTGGTTAATGGGATACTGGATAAATTTATAAATCGAGATCCGTAAAACTAATATCACGCAGAAAATTTATATGTAAAGCCGAACTTATCAGACATTTTGAAGAGAAGATGCGATGTTTCTGCTCTTGCTGATGATAAAATAACGTAGCAGTCTATAGAGTCCTAATTTTGAACAGACTTACCAAAAAACAGGACGTTCTATGTTCGACTTTATGTATTTATTTTTATATTTTGTGTTTGTTCACACATATCTCCGTCAGTTTTGGACCGATTTTGAAAATAATTTTTTTGTTTGAAAAGTATGTTTCGAAATTGGTCCGATGATCTGATGAAGAACTTCGAAGATATACAACAGAACTCTTCAATAAATTACGGCAAATTTTTCGGGATTGCTGCAATCGCATGTCTGTTTATTGTTTATACCATTTCATAACATAACATCACTTCAGTACGCTCTTAAGGTGTACGCAGATCTCTCATTTCACCGGTTATGTTAAAGATTCATGATATTTGGGTAATCTATTCTGGCATTATAGGTACCTTACTAAACAACTTGCCTATTAGTCAACTAAAAAGTGGTAACTTTATTTTTGGAAGTTAAGTGTCCATAACGCAAAAAATTGGTACCCACGAAAGACGCCGACTTCCAAGAATAAAGTTATTTTTCACTTTGTAGTTTTTTTATTTGGAAGTCGGAAGTATTTTTTTGTAAAAAAATTTTTATCGCTCATTAGAAATTAATACTGTAACCTCAACAAAATCTATTATTAGCCTTACCAGACTTTATTTGATTACCAACTAAATGTATGTACAAAAATTTTTTTTTTTTTTTTTTTAAATCCTCACAAATCCTATATTAAAATTTCACAGGCCCTACCAGTATGGCTGAATGCAGACATCCTCCCCGGTCCAGTAGACGCGACCACAAAGCCGGTTGACCCCGCCAAGTTCCTGAAACTTGGCTCGAAGCACCACTGCGCGGTCCTCTCCGTCGGCTGGACCACCAACTACGGAGGGAACATCACGGAGGGAGAGTACACCACGGAACAGATCGGCACCATGCTCAGGATGATCAATGAGAACCATATCAATCAGACAGTGACTTTCCCTGTAAGTATACAGCATCAGATTAGTGGAGGAGCGTGGAGATAGGCAAAGAGAAAAGGCAGCTGGGTTGTCGATGCTGATGGTGCAGCATCAGACTTAAGTAGGAAATTGTGTCAGCAGCTTGAGGGAGGCCTATGTCCAGCAGCCGAAAGACGTCCACTTTTGGCTGTTATGATGATGATGATCAAAGATTAGTGTTCTATTTGTAAGTTGTTATCCAAAAACTAATTGGCTGATATGTGGTAGTGTATTATTTAACATCAACCGTTTGGTAAAGGGAACCAGGCAGCTTCGGAGGAGAAGACAAGCGTGCCTAAAATGTTCCATGAGAATAAGGTCCACTTTGCAGCCTCTAAAGATACTAGAGACTAAAGTAACTACTGGCCAAAACAACGTATTAGCAGCAATTGTAGGCAACAAAACCGCATCGTAAGTGTCGAATCCGGAGTCATCCAAAATGTTTCAAGGTTTTACCAAAAAATCATATTAAACCCCTTTTCAGGTCCGTGCTGGCCTCGCAGCCAACAGCCAGCCTGTAATCCTCGACCTACTGCGAGAAACCTCCTCCCTCAACTCCACAATGACCGTCTGGTCCAGCGAGGGTGACCACGTGGAGGTAGACCGTCTCCGGGCTCTAATCCTCACGGTAGGCCTAGAGAAGACCTACTTGGATGTACCACAGGAGTTAGCAGGGAAGCTGCATCTGCCCCCACCTGATGCGAAGGCCAAGAACTAAATATAAACATGTAGAGCGATTTAAAAATTATTATTACATGGTGTTTTATTTTAACGTCACCTTGAGTTTGATTTGCATGACCATTCATCTCTAAAACACTTTAGTGGGTATTATACTATCTGTGCTGAAATATTTGCTGGTCTGAGAAGTCGCTAGAAGCCAGTATTCCTTTGTTCTGCAGATGATGTAACAGGATAGTAGCAACAAATAGCTGGAACTTAGTACCGAACACTAATTTATTTGGAAGAAAATCGGCCAAGTGCAAGTCGGACTCGCGCACGAAGGGTTCCGTACCATTATCGCAAAAACGGCACAAAAAGCACGTTTGTTGTATGAGAGCCCACCTTAAATATTAATTTTATTCTGTTTTTAGTATTTGTTGTTATAGCGGCAACAGAAATACATCATCTGTGAAAATTTCAACTGCCTAGCTATCACGGTTCATGAGATACAGCCTGGTGACAGACAGACAGACAGACGGACCGCGGAGTCTTAGTAATAGGGTCCCGTTTTTACCCTTTGGGTACGGAACCCTAAATAATAGGGTCCCGTTTTTACCCTTTGGGTACGGAACCCTAAAAAACTGGTGATTGCTGCAATCTGAAATATCTCTTTACGAGTGGTTATCTACAGATAAACATAGGCACGAAGTAAAAGTTTAACTCCAACATGTGATTGCTTTGATTTTAACAGCTACAAGAGTGCCAATTTTAGAACTTTAATTACAAACCCAAGACCTATATTTTATGCCACGAAACCAAAGCTCTTGAAATTTTTAACTTCCTCTTATATACACTCAAAGACAACCGCCAGAAGAAAGCCAAGCCCTTTCAAAGACAAGGCAGTCGCAGTAACGCCCTTACAATTAAAACAACAGTTCTTCACTTTAGCATAAGGCCCACATTAGCATAGACTCGCCCTAACATAAGGTCGTGTACACCGAAGACCTACACTTTAAGGTCAGGAATGTCGTGCTTGAACACGACTGAACTAACTAGTAATTAATACAAAGTTAACACTGCTTTAATATAATATTCTCATTGTCCCGAAGTTTCCTGTCTACTACCCATACCCACAGAACATTACACCAGACACGCAGAACTAAACCCTGTAACTTTGCAGATAAGAGTGTTGTACACTGCAATTTTCGATTGGTTTTCAGTCTTGCATAACCAAAAAATCTTGCAGACTAATTAAGCAATTCTGAACTTAATTGTAATGAGCCTAAAGGTGATGATGACGGTGATAAGAAGGGTGGTCCAAAGGGTGTCGACCGTTGCCATGTGGCGACCACGTGACTGTCTTGCTCTATAGCCGATTGTCATTCACGGGCGGTTGTTTGAACAGACATGAATCTATTGGGATTGGGTACCTGAGTGACTGAATGGGTGAATGTTATACAATTACAAATGGTAATGAAGATGCTCTCATTCATGTGTGTGAAGATGTTTGCAGTTATTTGCGAGAGTAAGCATTTGATGCTCATGGTAGTATTGTAGCACAGTGCAGATGAGAAGATACGATACTTTCTGCAGATTTGGTGACTTATAGTTGTAGGATTTTGCACTTTTCTCAAATAGAAATGGGTTATAAATACTTACACTAAGTCGTTATTGGAGTAATATTATTTGAGACTAACACTAACGCTATGATGTGAAAGTTTTACTGCTCCGTTATTATTTTCTGATTAATCTCGTAGCGGGATCCAAGACAGTTAATTCATTCTCCGGGACTTCGTCGAGCGTTGATTCTGGCTTTCAGGAGTTGCAGTGGTTTGGGAATAGTGCGGTGGGATTGTTACAGGACAGACAATAACGTTTTAGACCCTAATTAATGCCAACGTTTGAGCGGTTTTCAGATTAAAGCAGAGATATACAAATACTTAACACAATTTCAAATTCTTAATTCAGAATTGGTAGATAGACGTAAAGTTGATCCTAAGCTATTGTTGACCTTTAATTCTTCAGACTAACAGCCTCCGTTCAGTAAAAATACCGCCCAAAATTTGATTATAATATTGCAGATTACACTTTCTACAGTAACTTTGACTTTCTCAGTGATTGCTTTAATCGCTATTAGGATTATTTAAAGGACCAAAATTCAATCAAAACAAAGACTCATGTAAGCCCTAGTTAATTAGGTAAATATATATAAATTAGATTGTAACACACCCAGACTAACCTCGACCCGAAACAGTAGACCGATTAAAATGTGGCATTCCGATCTGATTGGACCTCGCTGAACCCATTAGCGCCTGAATAATAGACACGTGTCTCAGACCACCTGGCTGGGGTTCGCTATTGCCTTTATAGACATGCAATTCTGTTGGGAAATTGAAATTGGAGAGGTATTGCAACAGAACTTCAACATAACGGCTGACTCTGACACTGTTAGGAACTTGTCCCACCGCCAGCTACGAAGCGATTAGCTATCGACTATACGATACGCTGAAGAAACGAACAAAAGATATAGATTCCGTGTTAATAAAAGATACATTTATGTCGCATCAAGGCTGGCCGATAGATGCAAACCATTGGGAAGTCAGGATGTATTCCCTTAGGTTAAGACATCGTGTGTGGGCAGGTCGGTGGGTACAATCGTGAAAATTAAATCACACATTTTATTCGATACACTGGGTTTATTCAAATAGTCACAACTCAATTACAATCTTGCTTACTAATATAACGGATCGACAGTGATTCTACGACGTCTTAGCTGCTGTCCTCACCACGCAAGTATTAGAAAAAGCGCGCCAAAGCGCAGTTGTTCTTGATTTGCCGCCAGGGGCGTGCTTATGATTTGTTTTCACGTCCATACTATTGACTAAACCCGACACATTAATAGTTGATCGCTAGCTGTTCACTCTGGTGGCGTGTACTCTCTCACCACAAGTTTGTCGCAGCAACAAGAGCTATCAAAGATAATGCTCGCTCAGCGATACTCGTTCGGCGATGCCCGCTTGGCAGTCAGCGCCGAGAGATCAACCAACCAATGCGTGCAGGGCTAACCGCCCGAGCGAGTGGTGTGAGTAATCGCCCGTCGCACATAAACACTCGCTCATAGCCGAGCGGTAAAACTATCTGAACTACACACTTGCTTCTCGCTGCTCGCTGATCGTCGGCGGCGCGACAAGTGCCTTGGTAGGTACATTCAGATAAAAGGATTTTAATTTAATCTATTGCCATCAACCGGGTATAAATCCAGACTTTCTTTCTTGAAAATCTTTACCTATTTTGCGCTAATGTGGACTAATCCTATCTGTAGTCCACAAGCTCGTCTCGCCATCTTCGTCTGGGTCTGCCGCGTTGGTACCATACTTAGTTACGTACTCATAATATAATCATAAATAAATTATGGTCTATTGTTTTTATTCAGAGAGGGGACGTGTGAAAAGGTACCTTTTTTACAAGCTTTTATTTAACTTCCAATGTATGTAAGTATGTTCGGGACAAATCTTGCAACTGAATTTGAAAGCAGTTATCCTGCACCGATTAAGGTGAAATTTCGCATACACGTTTAGTTTTGATGGCAATGCATGGTTAGCTTAGTAACGTCATTCTAAATCCAATATAGCGGACGGCCCAAGATAGCGGACTAGTTATTTTTTGTACAATGCCATGATATGGATATTAAATGAAAGGGTTTGCTGAGAAGAACACGAAAAAAGCTTGTTATATAAAAAGATTTTTTTTACGAATAATTTTATTTAATGATAGGCTCGCGTTTGACCACTAATTCACCTGATGGTACCTAACTCATGGATCCTAAGATGTATCAGACGTAGGTTTTTCAAATGCGTAATACCCACAATGCCAATATTTGAATTGGGTAGGTTGTTTCTTGAAAACATTCTGAAAGCTTTTGCGTTTGAATGCTTTTATGTCCAGAATGTTGTTAGTTTTAAAACTCTAAATCGGGCATCGCACGTTCCAAATAAAGGTATTACCCTAATATGTTATTCGTCTTCGCATTGTAAAAGTTAACCTAATTTTTCTGCTCTTCTTAATTTAATAGTTATAAGAGTTTCCAAATGCTTACGTGACCAGACAGACAGAGTCGCAATGTTTTTATTAGTTTCGTTTTTTTAGCTAGATCGATGTCTGGTCGAATCAGGTCGCTAGTCCAGAGTGACATATGAATAAACAGATTGGCTGCCAACCGGTGCCAAATTGGTTGTTATTTATTTTTCTTGTGTGTTCCGCGATAGACGTCTTGCGGGGTGGGCAGAGAGACAGTTTGACGGTAGTCGTTAGTGGTTTTATAGCGATAGCTTCTGTGATTTATTTTTAAAAATATCGGATGTATTTTGGAATACTCTTGTTTTTTTACTAGGTATCCATCCATCTATGTCTATACTAATCTTCTAAACATATAAAAGAAGAATGTGACTGACTGACTCACTCACTGACCATCCACGCACAGCCCAAACGGCTGAAGCTTCAATCATGAAACTTGGCATGTAGGTTCCTTTGGTAGTGTAGGTGAGTACTAAGAAAGGATTTTTGGAAATTCCACCCCTAAGGGCGTGAAATAGGGGATGAAAGTTTGGATATTTGTTTGTTTGTGTTGTGTTGTTGTTGTTGTTTGGGTTTGGAAGTATGCTGGTGTTGATTTGAGGGAGAATTGCTTTTTCCATGGACAGTTCTAGGTAGCGTGTTCACGTGTTAGCTCATCAAATAGTCTGGAGATATTGGCGCCGACATCCAAAATGGTTAAAAATGTTGTTTACAAGGAAATACTATAATTTAATTACTTACTTATGATTATGATTACTTATTATTAGTCATGGATAAACACAGAAATAATGAAGGGATAGGGACAGGACAAGGATAGAGCGTATTGATTTAAAGTAGCTAAGTATAAGTCTGTCCTAAGAAAAACTTTCTTATTACATTATTTTTATCATATTTATTTTTTACTTTTTCTCTACATACTGTTAAAATATGGTAAGGAGAAGCATGTAGTCTACGCGTGCGAAGCCGCGAGCAAAAGCTAGTAATATTATAAAGAGGAAAGATTTGTATTTTTGTATGTAACAAATAAACTTAAAAACTACAGCACCTGTAGCCAAGTTTACAATCTACAATCGATAACGCTAATAAAAAACGAATCAATGTATGGGAATGACACATCTGAACGTTAAGTCACGTGGTCAGACCATACAAATAGAAGGCGTTAACGATTGTAGAAAGAGATTCCATACGAAACGTTTGTAACTTGGCTAGGGAGGCTGGACCGATTTCAAAAATTCTTTCACCGTTGGTAAGCTACACTATCCCCGGGTGACATATGCTACTTTTTATCCCTGTATTCCCACGGAAACGGGAACCACGCGGGTGAAACCACGAGGCGTCCGCTTGTAATATTATAAATGCAAAGTCACTCTGTCTGTCAATCTAATTTTTCACATCTCAACTGGTTTGACAAACTTAGCACATATGCAGACCATTGTGCTGGATTAGGATTCGTTTTTATTCCGGGATTATCTTCACTTGGGATAATTTTCACAAGGTAAAGCCGCTGGCAGAAGCAAGCTTATTTCTTTAGAAATCGATTTTCCCTTTGGAGTAAATCACACAGAACTACGCATAATTTTATGTTCATGTAAGCCGTATTTACTTCATATTTAATTTAAGTGTGTAATAACTACTGCAAGCGATTTTCCCGAGATGAATTTGTGCTAAAATATTCTCTCCTCATTTTCAAACTATAAAACGCAGTGAAATTACCAAGAAACCGAGTTTAATTTCTCCACAATTTCTAAAGAACGCTGCACAGTCTCCCTTTGTGTTAATATTATTAATTCTGCGTATTTCTATAAAATGCAGCACTCTGTCTAACTTTGTTGCCTAGGTACTTCTTTGAATTCGAGCTCATTCGAAGACTTTGTAATGATGTTTTTAAGATGCATTTAGAAATGCATCTCCAGTGCGCCCGGTATTATTGTACAGTCTCGAATATTATGTGTGGAATATGTTTAGAGATCTCGAAGTAGGAATTGGAACAAGCGCATGGGAGCAGCCGAGCTAGAACGAGTAAAAATTTTATCACACATAACTTCATGGTAATGGGTTTTTCGCTATGTGTTAAGAAATATTGGTTACACTACTACTGGGTACACCACTACAGGGTACACTACTACTGGGTATAGTAGAATTTAAATGCTTTTTTTAACCGACTTTCCAAAAAAGAGGAGGTTATCAATTCGACTGTTTTTTTTTATGTTTGTTACCTCAGAACTTTTTACTGGATGGACAGATTTCGATGATTCTTTTTTATTTGAAAGCTGGTGCTTGTCATATGGTCCCATTTAAATTTCATCAAGATCTGATGAAGAACTTTGGAGATATACATCGGAACTCTTCAATAAATGACTGCAAATCACTCGGGATAGCTGCAATCGCATGTCTGTTTATTGTTTTTACCATTTCATAACATAACATCACACTAGTACGCTCTAAAGAAGGTACGCAGGTGTGAACAGTTAACCCTGGTATAATCACATTCCATCGGTTTTGTTTAAGTTTCATGTTATTGGGATAATCAATTCTGGCTTCACTTTGGACATTATAGGTACCTAACCTATAGAACTGGTCCATTATGTACCACAACTAAAATGTGAAAAATAAAAAAATAAAATTACAAAAAATACAACCGACTTCCAAATAAAAACACTACAAAGTGAAAAATAAATTCAATTTCGGAAGTCGGTGTCAAAAAACGAAGAAACGAAAACAGGAACACCGACTTCCGAAATTGAATTTATTTTTCACTTTGTAGTGTTTTTATTTGGAAGTCGGTTGTATTTTTTGTAAAAAGTTTTTTTTAGTATCGATTATTATATTCCCAAAACGTTTAAAACGTTTGGGAAGAATGTCCACCATGTACCGATGGCGCATCGCCGTACGTCTTGTAGTTCGTTGTTTGAATGGGCTTTCGTAGTAATCTGGTTTATTATGACGTTCAGCAGAAATGAAATGCGCTCAATTATATCTCAGACATGTTTTAGTATGTGACAGTAGGTTTTAATATTTTTTTGTCTAGCAGAGGTTCAAAATTGGCATCACGTCAGTAATTCCCGAAGGGTTAGCCCGAGGTGTCTATTACACCCACTTTTTGCAGGTTTTTTAAAGTATCATAGCATTGCCCAAATAATTTATTTATTTAGGCTCACCAACAATTGTTAACACAAGAATATTACAGTAATTATTCACTTAAAACTATAGTTGAGTGTCACAATTTTTTACAGGTAAGCACCACATATGAATAATAGAATACAATATATTATGACAAACTATAGGAAACAAATGCATCCTTCTCATTAAATAAATAGTAGTTCTAAAAACGAATTAACACGCTTTAATGGTAAATTGAACTAAAAAGTCGCTAATCTTGAAGATCCTGGTAAAGATAATGGTACAAACTATTTAAATTATTGCTTTGTCATCGGTCCTTGATAAGTGTGAAAAGTATCAAATCAATCCGATGTTTTGAAGGGGGTGAAAATCACGTTCAAAGATACCGTTACATAGATTCATAGATACAAACATACCAAACTAATGAAAGAGTGTTAAAAATAGATAGGAACTGAATGTTTTTTTTTCTTGTTTGATCCGATGTTCATTCATATAAATAAACTCCTTTTTCGTCATGAAAACCAACAGATGAGTCCTGAATTAGGAAAATTGTGTTAGGTGGGTTGCGGGCCAGTCAGGTTTGGGAACCACTGACTTGTGTCCATCTGTGCCTTACGCACAATGGAAAAAACCTTAGCTCATTCTATAATGCTTCTGTAACGCTCAAATGCTCTACGTTCTACGCAACATTGACGAAACAGTCCCCCATGTTTTAAAAACCTATTTTGCCCTTTCTAGCGTGACCTCGTATGAGCAATGGCTCGACCTGCTGGCATTTGCGGAGACATTCGCAAGGTATGACTTATATGACATGTTGTTACGGATCGTCGAAGGAAAGGAGACATGTCTCAAGAATAGAATAGAATAGAATAGAATAGAATAGAATAGAATAGAATAGAATAGAATAGAATAGAATAGAATAGAATAGAATAGAATAGAATAGAATAGAATAGAATAGAATAGAATAGAATAGAATAGAATAGAATAGAATAGAATAGAATATAATAGAATAGAATAGAATATAATAGAATAGAATAGAATAGAATAGAATAGAATAGAATAGAATAGAATAGAATAGAATAGAATAGAATAGAATAGAATAGAATAGAATAGAATAGAATAGAATAGAATAGAATAGAATAGAATAGAATAGAATAGAATAGAATAGAATAGAATAGAATAGAATAGAATAGAATAGAATAGAATAGAATAGTTCTTTATTTGCACAGAAAGTAGGTACAAGTTACAGATGTTAAGTTTTAATGTTCATATTCATATTCATATTCATATTCATTTAATCATTTGTAGACATAGGTAACATTAGGTCTTAAATAACATTTTTGCCGCTATGTTAGCCAAAAATAGCATACAAGTATATCACAATTAGATTAATAAATAAGATTCATTCATTATTATTACAAAATGTCAATACAATTATTAATACATAGTTACAGCACACAAAATTATAAGTTTGAAATGTCACAATATTAAACAAGTACAATGTCATATAATTCATATACAATGTCAATACAATTATTAAAAATTACAGCACATAAAATTATAAATTTGAAATGTCACAATATTAAATAAGTACAATGTCATATAATCCATTTTTTTGTCATATCTTATCTTCTAAGTATTCAGTGACACTGTAATAGGCCTTAGAAATCAAAAGCTTTTTCAAAGTACTTTTAAAAACATTCAAAGATTGTATCTGGAGGGTAACCACAAGCTCTTATAGTAAGGTTATTTTGAGATCGAGTAAGTGACAGATGTATACAAGTCAGATACATCTGTCCCTTACTCGATCTCAAAATAACCTTACTCTAAGAGCTTGTGGTCACCCCCCTGTAGCAGTTCTTTTGGCAAATGATTATACAACCTTGGTGCCATGCAGAATATACTACTATTCAAAAAATGCGTTCTATTAAAAGGGAAACATAATATGTGATTTTTATAGCGTGTACTTCTCATTTTTTCAAACAGATTGATATTGTTCTTCACAAATATTAACATTTCATATATGTAAATACATGGCACGGTCAAAATATTCAAATCAATGAAGTATGGCTTGCAACTATCAGTCTTTTTTAGTTTACAAATAGCCCTAACACACCTCTTTTGTGATATTAATATCATTTCCCTGGAAGTTGAGTCGCCCCAAAAGATTATCCCGTACCGAAGAAGAGAAACAACATGTCCGTGGTATGCAGTCATAAGTGTTCTGAAATTCGCAACTTTAGAGAGTTTGAACAGCGCATATGAGAATTGGTTAATTTTGGAGCTTATATATTCACTGTGTGTTTGCCACTTTAAATTATTATCTATATGCAGTCCCAGAAATATTGTGGATTGTACCTCTTGTATTTGCTGTCCTGAATAATTAATTAAAACGTTAGATAATAATTCCTTTCTGTTTTTGAATGTCATTAAATTAGTCTTTGTCAAATTTATCTGTAAGTTATTCATCGTCAACCAGTTAATAATAGTAATTAAGGTATTATTTATATCCTCTTCCAGAAGAGCTTGGTTTTTGCCTTGGAAAAGGACTGTGCTATCATCAGCAAATAATATTGTTGGATGTTGGGTAACGTTTGGAAAATCGTTGATATATATGATGAATAACAACGGCCCTAACACACTTCCCTGAGGCACACCAACGTTTACTTTTCTAAATCTCGACGTGTATTTTATTTGTAATTATTATGTTAGTATATAGGATAATTATGTAATTATCCTTTATACTAACTACCTTAACAAAGGCATGCAAACAGTTTTAGCTATGATAATAAAACCACATTTAATATATATTATTAAAACATTCAATTAAATCAATACAAGTTTACCATGTCAAGATGAAATTCAGTAAATAATTTGAAATAGGCAATATAATACACAATGTCAATTTTAATAAAATGGGATTACAAATTCCATTTTTTCATTAATAATTCTTCTAGGTTTCAGGAACTTAAGATATTATACGGGGTATGGGTGTCAGAACAGCCCACGCGCTGGGCCCGGAATTCTAGTCTTGGAATAAAAAAAAAATACATTGTTAATGTTTTCACAAAAAAACAGCAATGCAAATAAAATTGAAAAGCGCTACCTATCACTGATTTAGTCAACGCTGCTGGGTATTATAGTACCTACACGCGCCGATCCGCCCACACATTGTCCCTTTTTTTAAATAAAATCGAATTAAAATTCTAACTGAGCTAGATAGGATTTTGAACTGATTACAAGTATTTTTTTTTTATCAGGACAAAACCGACGAAACTCCAACATTAGAGGGTCCAGAATCTTGTATTGAATCCATGTTTTTTTTTCGTGTCGGTGTCAGACACACCCTTGTACCACGTTTTACTGCCTCGTTGATGACGTCCTGGGTTCAATTCCGGGGTTGGACAAAGTGTTATTGAGGTTATAGGTGATGGTGGTGAGCTGCACCTCTGCCCAACCCTTCAGGCAAAACAGGCATGAAGTTATGTAGCCTGTATTAGGCAGATGTACCAATATTTCGCCAGTTCTGTCTTACGTTAGTACAAAAAGTCTTTTATTGCAGGGGGGAGCCTACTGTCAGAACCAGACCCAAAACTAGACTTCAGTCAGATTCTAAAAAGTCTCCTAATGTTTAAAACTCCCACTTAAACAACACAGAGTCAAAGTCAAATCCTTTATTTCAATTAGTTCATAAAGGGACACTTTTGAACGCGCGTTAAAATTTAAATTCAACGCACACACATAAAGAGAGCATCCTGATGACACGACGCAATTTAAATTGTATCACGCACGTATTTTCAAGTGAAAATTGGTCAAATTGCATCGCATTGCGGACATATGAACGTACTTGTAATTACTTTTAAATCGCTTGTCAGAGTGATGATCGAATCGCGTCAAGTCACCAGTAAGGTAAGCGATTATCATTAAAAAAAAAATTGCAAGTGCTTTCATATGGACGCAATTCGACAAGCTTTGCTCTTGAAAGGAGATGTTCCAGAAATGTATGGAGCCTGGGCCAGGTCTATGTACACTTTATGTAAATATTGCTATATTTTATAGTAACCGTTTTTATCGTTAATTTTCTTTAATTTCACTTAATTTCAATGTAAACTTAAATTAACTTTATCAAGTAGAGCAACACAACATCTATTAAACATGGTGGATCAGATCAGTAGTATGCGAAAAATGACATTTTGACAATGACATTTGATTGACGTGTCATCGTAAAAACTGCGTTAAAAAAACAACACGATTTCAATTGCAACAGAGGAACAATCAATCATTATCCGTAGTAGCAAAATGAGTTGCAAAACTAAAACAACCACTAAAAACGCCGAAACATATCCAATTCAAAGCCAAAGCAAAGAATGACTCAAAAACGTCACTTCCTAAAACTGTCAAAGTCGTCCAACGTCATGTCAAACACAACTGCCATGGCTGCCCTAAATTAGGGTTATCGTAGTACAAAAAGTGATGAAATGATCATTTTTTACGCATGTACCCTTCTTCAAATTAATTTGTTAGTATTTTTATGGTATTCCTCTATTTTTTTCCTATTTATCTATGTACACTACGTACTTAGTGATGGCCCAAAATCGAACATCTCCTTTTCATAGAAAATACGCGCCTATTGACGCAATTTGAATTGCATCCCACTATCAGGTATGTCCCTAACAATCGATGCAGACATAATATTTATGCTCATCTAGAGAACATCCGAAACACGGGCTCATCCTATTCCTACCATTTATGTACACAAACGACACCTCATTTGCGACTTTCGACCTATGACACCCAACGTCTTAATTACCATTCTTTACGATGTGTTTTGAAACTGAACGTTGCGTTTAAAATGCATGGGTCATGTTTCCGGTAAATTTAAATGCATAAGCGATAAATATCAAATTATAATATACATAGCGATAATATTAAATTGGATTGGCACTTTCTTTGAGTTCCGTAAGAAGACATAAATTAATTAAAGGGCTAGTTTTATCAGGGTCTTAAATTAATTACGATGTAATCAATCGTATTATATGTTTGTATGCTTGTATGTTTGTATGCTTGTATGTTTGTATGCTTGTATGTTTGTATGCTTGTATGTTTGTATGTGTGTATGCTTGTATGTTTGTATGCTTGTACGTTTGTAAGTTTGTATGTCCGTATGTTTGTATGTTTGTATGCTTGTGTGTTTGTATGCTTGTATGTTTCTATGCTTGTATATTTGTCTGTCCGTATGTTTGTATGCTTGTATGTCCGTATGCTTGTATGTTTGTATATCCGTATGTTTGTATGTTTGTATACGGCAAAATTAAATGTATAGGCGGTAAATGTCGCCGGTAAGGAAGGTTGCGGGGTTCCGCTGGTTACGAGATGCACGGGACTGGTCAATTTGGCGACGCTTGGGGGAGGCCTATGTCCAGCAGTGGACGTCTTTCGGCTGATATGATGATGATGATGAAGGATAAATTGGATTGGCACTTTCTTTAAATTTCGTAAGAAGCGATAAGGTAAAAGAGCTGGCTCTATCAGTGTTATAATTTAATTATGATGTAATCAATCAAATTTAGTTTTACTGATTACAATAATATTACGTAAAACAATTAGGCTAGGATTGTCACTAGAACAATATACATAGATAGGTATTCGGTTTCATTAGCCCTTTAGAATTAGAATTTTATTTATTTGTAAGAATGTAGTTTTGTTTTGTTTTCTGACGTGTGTGTATGACTAGATGTATGAATGTGTGTGAAGCAAAAGAAGTATGTAAGGATCGTAGCAGGTGTTGTTCTGTAGTTTCTGCCTACCCCCATGGGAAAAAGGCGTGAGTTTATGTATGTATGTAGTTTTACATAGTATGGTGTTAATATTTTTGTTAGTTCTATACATTTTACCACAAAATATATGGTGTACAATTATTTAATTGTCATTCTTAATTTAGTACATAATTAATTTAAAGATTTGCGATTTATAAACTAAGAATGTTTTGAAAGCAATAAATAATTGAAAACACATGCAACAATTCCCAAAACTGCAATTAATAGCCTTGCGGAACTATGAAACGGCTTCAGTTCTTAGTAAAACAATATTTGTTATTTGACCGACTTATAGGAATAATTTAGTGAGTTGACCATAAACTACTGAATTGGCGTCATTTTTATACGGATAACAAAGATAGCAATATCAATACGGGAAAACCCGTTGTTTGGATAAAGAGAATCAAATATTAATAACGATAAAAAAATAACCTTGCTTTTCTTTATCTTCATTCTTATTAATTACATTTTTCACATTATTATTATTATTGGGCGCACGGTTGGCGCAGTGGTTGAACGATTGACTGCTGCGCTGCGTGTCGCGGGTTCGATTCCGGCACGGAACAAATATTTGTATGACCTACAGTTAGTTGTTCCGGCTCTGGGTGTTTGTGTATGTGAGTTTATATGTTTGTAAACGCACCCACGATACAGGAAGAAATTCCTTGTGTGGGGCAACGTTATTTAAAAAAAAAAAATGTTATCACATTATTTTTATTTCCTTTATTATTAATATTTCTTTCTTGAGAGAGCTCGTGGCTAAATAATAACAGCCGCACGGGTCGATCTTCAAGGTTAAGCAACGCTTGACGAGGTCGGTCCGTGGATGGGTGACCATTTCAACATACTGAGTTTCCTCCGTGCCTTGGAAAAGCACGTTAAGCCGTTGGTCCCGGCTGTCATTTGAAGATCTTCGACAGTCGTTACGAGTAGTCAGAAGCTTGAGATCTGACACCAGTCTTGCCAAGGGGTACCGTGTTACCCAGTTACTGGGTTGTGGAGGTCAGATAGGCAGTCGCTCCATGTAAAACACTGGTTCTCAGCTGAATCCGGTTAGACTGGAAGCCGACCCCAACAAAGTTGGGAAAAGGCTAGGCAGATGATGACTAATATTTCTTTCTTTCTTTCTTTCTTCTTTCTATTATTCCTAAGAAGTACCAGTGTGTCCCTAAAACAAGCAATCACATTATAGCTCGATCAAGATAACTGTGCACCCTATACGTCACAAAACCCCCCTCCCTCGTACCCGCGCGGTGCCCGCCTCATCGTCTCGTGAGCCAATAGCGACAAGAGTCGTACGTCACAGTGACTTTGACATTTCGGGTGCTCAGATGTCTTGACCTTGCTATCATTAGATAATTATGGTTTTTCCATACGACTGAGTACCTAATAAAATCGATAAGAATCAAGGATTCCATGTTGTTGAATCTAAGCAGCTCCTCAATGGTAACCCGTGGTTAGGATCTAAAGAAAATAAAAAGAAAGAAAAAGTGTTTATTTGTCACAAAACGACATACATACAATATAAGAACATACTTATGCTAAACCCTTAAAAATAGTATTAGTAGTACTTAAATTATGTTAGTAAAGACGAGAAATAAATCGAACAATAATTACATATACTACCTACATTTTTTTATGATATAAAAGAAATAGGGTGAGGAATATGTCAGGCAGATGCATGTCGTGACTGTGGCAAGAAGGCTTCCACTCAGCATAATGCTGTGCCGTGGGGACCCACAGCACGGCGCTGATTTTCAGTGGTCGCCCAGGACGTGACGTGCTTACGGAAACCAAATCTGTTGTGTATGTTAAAATAGATACAAAGAACATAAAATAAATACACAGAACATAAAATAAATACCACCCAAAATTATGATGTCACAAAAACCAAAAAGGATCACCTATTTGCGTTCCTGAGTCATCAGTGTGGTGAAACACACAAACAAACAATCATCTTATGTATTACTAGCTGCCGCTATAGCGCTGCTGCTGTTATTTGTTATTCTGATGTATAAGCTATATTTCTATAAAGTTTCATCAAAATCCGTTCAGTAGTTTTTGCGTGAAAGGTTAACAAACATCTATCCATCCATCCTCACAAACTTGCACGTAGTAGGATATTGTTTGCCACGGCTTCGTCCCCGTGGCTTATCATTTGGGAATCTTGCATTTTCGAGGACTATAGTGTAGTATTCTATCATCATTCATCAATATCCAGCTGAAAGACACTGCTGGGCTGGCAATTAGGCCTCACACAGGAGTCGCCACAATGACCGATCCCGTGGATCTCGCATGCAGCGGATTCCCGCAACCTTAACCAGGTATTCGGTCCACCTAGTGGGAAGCCTTCCAACGCATCGTCTTCCAGTTGGCGATCGCCACTCCAGAAATTTTCATGCCCATCGACCATCCGTTCTGTGAGCAATGTGCCCTGCCCACTGCTACTAAAGTTTCGCAATTCTTCGGGCTGTGCCGGTAATCTTGGTTCTCTTGCAGATGATGTCTTCATTTCTGATTCGATCACGCAAGGAAACTCCGAGCCCTCTCTATTGCCCTTTAGGTGTCTTTAAGCTTTCTGATGAAGCCAATTGTGAGCGACCACGTCTCGCTTTCTATCAGTGTATGAATTTTGGGCCCAGTGTCAGAGATAACCTTCTACAATACATTTTACTTCTGCATATTATTAAGTTTATCAGTTATGTTTTTATAATAAATAAGATCTAGGTAATAACGCAATCAAGAATAAATTACTAAGAATTAATTCCGGATGCAATAATTAGTTAGGTACAAATAAAATACATAATTTAACATGTTTATGAGCTATTATAATTGCTTGTAGTAAGTAAATGTAGTTATCAAGCAATTAATGTAATGAAGTAATTAATCTTGTGTTAGGTTGATCATATCTTACTGTGTCAGTGACTACCACAGATTATATAATACTAGCATACAGATGCAATATCCCATACAAAGAAACCGTGCCGACGTAACTAGCCTTTTTCGTCTGATTAATCTTGTTATTTTTGTAAGTACATCAATCGCGTACGATCCCGTTTCACGGCAATAGATGGTGTTAGCAGCTACTTGCAAGTAAAAGGATTTCCGAGGTTCGTTTCTTTTTTTCTTTAAATACAGTGAAGGTTTATTTTATAGTATTTTTTTGCACGTTTTTAATTTTTTTTTGCTCCAAAATGTGTTAAAATAACAAATTTAACAATCGAATTTAAAAATGCGCCATCTAATGGCATCAATTATAAATTATCCGTTCAAATAATCTTTGAAATGTGAACTAAGAGCCCAATATTCCATAATTTTGTACTTAGGAGAGTTGATTAAACAATAACAAACAATTTTTATGTTTAATTCCAGAAAATGTTAATTTTACACACAATTCTATTGAATTGTGTGTACATGTCGCGCCTTCTAGTGAGATTTATTTGAACCAAATTTTCTTTCTTAGCAATGAGACCCCGTGCTATTACTAATTTATTAATGCAGGTATGGGTAAGCAAATAATTTTGATGTCATTAGTAGATGTTTCGTAATACATAATTATTACCTACCTATTCGATAGAAATTGAGTATGAATGAAACGCGGTCGCAGACATCCTACTGATTATCCTAATTAAAAAGTCATATTTCGAGGTTTGGCTCTCGCTTATTTCCTCCTCCATTATTGGACCAATTTAAAAGATTTTCTAAAAATCCAAGTTTTGGTAGGTACCTCAAATTATCATGAAAATCATTTAAAGTCGAGTGACGGACGGGCCAAGAGGCTGATCGGCGACGGTGCACTGGTCGACTCAAAGCTCCAGAGCCTTGGACATCGACGACGAGATACCAGCCTGTCTGTTTTTTATCCGTTACTGTTCGGGGAGTATGCAATGGAACTGAATAATTTGATTTCAACTAGCCCTTTCCATCATCGGACTACAAGACGTACGGCATTCGCACAAAGCGTTTCATTGCGATTTTCATTTGGCGCACAACTAACGAGTAGAATTCCCTGCCTCTGAGTCTTTTGTTTCCTGATACGCTACAACCTGTGGGTATTTAAGTCAAGAGTGAGGATTCTTCCAGGCAAGCGTGCTTCACCGTCGACCACATCATCGCTTAACGGAGTTTCTTGTGCGTTCTTCTCCATAACAACCTACATTTCCGAATGCACGGTAGAATCAATTTTTATTAAATGTAAATTTTAACGTTCAAAAGTGCCACATAATGGCTTACTTGAAATAAACACATTTGACTTTGACTTTGACTAACATCAGGCGAGTTGGTGGTCTAACGAGAGCCTACAACAAATAACAAGTAAAATTTCTAATTTTAAAAAACCCCCGACACATTTATCTTGCGTAAACACCCCGATTCAAACAGTAAAACGACCATAACTTTTGAAAGGCTAAACCGATTTTATTCAAACATAGCTAAGAATACTCTCGACAAAATCACCTTTCAAACAAAAAGAACTAAATCAAAATCGGTTCATCCGTTTTGGCGCTATGATGCCACAGACAGACACACAGATACACAGCAACACACGTCAAACTTATAACACCCCTCTTTTTTCCGGCGAGGGTTAAAAATAAACCTAAAGAAGAACTAGAAGTCGACTTCAGCATTGTTGAGAAAAAGTTAGCCAGATTGAAATCCTGTTCTTAACCTGGGGCTCCTCTTCGCGGGGGCAGTGCCTTTACTCCAGATTATAGGAACCATTTCGGTTTACTAACAACCTTTGGATGGTTTTAAAAGTCTTTAAAACTAGATTTGCCATTTTACACCTTTACTACCAGCACCCTAATTGCGCAAATACAATAATCACGCGTGCGCATTTAAATATCCGTCTAATCGATAGCGTAAAACACACAAGGAATAGTGTTGAATTTTCAAAATGAAAAAGTTTTTGATCGATTCCTTGAAATTATATTTTACGCAACTAAGCTGCAGGTAACGGACTAGATATTTAAATGACAATGTGGCAACTAGAGAGTCATATAAAACATCCCGAAAATCTAAAAAGTTTTGGAGGAAGAGGAGTCTGAAACTGCAGCAAATTGACTACAAATCAGGCGTCATATCGTGGGAACACAGTTTGTTCCACATTTTTAGTCTTGTCTACACATTACATCATCTCATTAAATGCCTACAGTATGAGTGTGCCGTCAAAAATAGCCACAGCTGTATCTAATCCTTTATTTTTAGTTCGCGGGCTATTTCTGTGGGCGCCATATTGGCATTTGTTACTGTCAAATTGTTTTAAACTTGGAAGCGTTTTTTGTAATGAAAATAAACTTCCATTTAGTGAACGGGTGGTGCTTTTAACAAACTTTGGAAGGAATTCCATTGAGATAATTCGGCTAAGTTGTTCCGGGAAAATTCGAGCAGTTTTCTCAAAATTGTATAAGTTGAATCTTAAGCAGAGTATTGATATAAATGTGAAAGCCAGCACATGTTGCATGCATAGGTGACGTTGGCTGAAACAAAAACATTTCGTTAAAAGCATTTAAATGTGTTTGAATGATACCTATCACTATAATACCACCAGAGGTCATTGTTAGTAGCCATGTGGCAAACGCAGCTGGTAAAACATGATGCTACATATGGAACGTTTCTGAAGAACTGGGCTACATGATGTTGAACTGACAAACTTTCTAAGAAAAGTTCCAATGGATTATTATGCTAGGCTGCTTGGCTGTGCTGGGATTGAACCCAGGTTCGGAATGCTAAATGCTAATGCATAGATAATGTGACTTACAATATGTACAGGTTTATCTGTATATTAGCTACTTTTACTGGCTTGACGAGGCTGTGTCCATTGGAGGGAATTCAGCTGAGCAAATATTCAGCGTTAAATGGCCTTCCTCTAGGTGGACTGATGACCTGGTGAGACTGCGGGCACCCGCTGGAAGCAATAGGGGTTCAAATCCGTGCAAGTACCAATGTGAATTTTCAAAATTCATATGTACTTTCTAAGTTTATGTTGGAGATCACAGGCAACGGTGAAGGAAAACATCGTGAGGAAACCTGCAGCCTAATTGTGTAAGTGAATTCGGCAAAGGAAACAATCTGTTTCTTTCCCAAAAACGACATTTCGTATCGCGAAAAGTCGTTTTTGGGAAAGAAACATATTGTTTCCTTTGCCGAATTCACTTACACAATTAGGCTGCTGGACTTATATAGTTAATGTAAGTCTGAAATAGCCAAGTCAGAGGCCTGTGGGGTTCCCAGAGGTGGCTGTGCTAACTCTGATACCAGAGGTGGTCATATCTTTACACAAAAAAACAAAGAATTATGAGTTATGACAAATGCATGATGACAAATCACATGCACACTAATATTATAAAGGAGAAAGTTTGTGAGTGTGTGTGTGCGTGTGTTTGTATGTTTGTAACTTCTTCTCGATCAAACGGCTGGACGGATCTGAATTAAAATTGGCACAGAGATAAATTAAAAAACCCTTGGGTTAAGAAAATACTAACTACTACTAACTGTTAAATAATACAGAAGCTGATGATAAAATGTTGTCTTTAGTTGATCTTGGTACAAAGTAGGAATCTGATAATCTACAGAACTTACGTAAGTTACCCAAAAAGTACAGAAAACACTTTGCCCAGTGGCTGTTGCAAAGGGCTTTTAAGAATTTCTAAACTCCACAAAGATTTCATCTGATCACAATTCGTAATGTTGACATGAGTCAATGCTTTTATGAAATTCCGTGAATTGGAACTTAATGTACTCTCAATAAACAGTGCAGGGACTGCAATGTAGGTTATTTCCAAGTACAGTCAGCATCGTAACTTGGTGAAAGATTAAAAATATTTATGAATTCATCTATACTAATGTTATACGGCCCACCTGCGTCTACCTGGGTTATATTACTAATTCTGGGTTTTAAGCTAACACGGCCAATTTAAAACATCTCTTTTACAAGAAAACCTTATTAATGTAATTATGTGTGTGTCTGTCTGTGTGTGTATGTCACATCATCATCATCAGCCTATTAATGTTCCCACTGCTGAGACACAGGCCTGCTCTCTGTGAGAAGGAATAGGCTGTAATCCACCACGCGGGCCCAGTGCGGGTCGGTGGATGTCACATTTCTTCGAATTTTTCGTTCTAGGATATGCCGGTTTCCTCACGATGTTTTCCTTCACCGTTTTGAGAGCAGTGTTGAAGAAATAATTTACACAAAGTAAAGCGCCTGCCTGGGCTCGAACCCACGACCTACAACTAACTGTGAGATATTTGTTATTTAACCTCGTGTTAGTAACTAACTCTGACTGCCGCACTCAGAGACATTTAACGGTTACTTAACGCTTTCCTTAGTATAGATTTTGTACTAAAAACCTCTACTAAGGAGGACTTTAAGTAACCTTTAACGTCTCTGAGTGTGGCAGCAAGTTATGTCTTTGGCGCAACTGAGTCTAAGGCTCAGTTTTTATATCTGTAGTTAAATCACTCAATAGTTAAATATGCTAAACAAAGGATTTAGAATTCAGTAAAATGCGATTTTTCATCAATTCCCCACAAGTGGTCAAATAAGTTGAAAAGCAAATTAATTGACCATTTGTTAGAATAACAATTGGGGAATAAACTCATTTTATACCATTGGTTAGCATATTTAAGAATTGGTTGGTTGGTTAACTACGGCGCGAGCCCATAGACAATAAAAAAATATTGTTCTTTTTGTTCAGATAATAGAGAAAAGTAACCAAATATGGGCTACCAATTTGTTGTATAAATCAGTAAACAGCAAAGTTAAAGTCCTATATTTTATTAATAAACCATAAAGCCACATTTACACACAGAAGTGATGATGAAAAGGTAAGTAGTTATTGGTAAATACACTGTCCAAAAATATTGAGAATTTTGTATATTAGTGAACTCATAAATAATGTTAACTTTAAAAGTTTGTGCTTCGATCAATTAGATTCTGCTGCTGACTGTACCCGTTGCACAAAAACCCATAATAATTTGTATTTAATTGAACCAGCGAAAGGTAATGGCGATTTGATCGCCGAAAAAAATGTTAAGGTTCCGCGCACACTGATGCGAATTCCAAGTAAATTGTTTACAGGTTCTTGTTCATTATGTAGACTGCTTTTATTTTATGACAATTATTGTTTTTCATATTTCGTCATTGAATGATTTCTAGTAAAAAAAAATGTGTCTTTAAATACTTTATCTTAAATCTAAAATAATTAAATTAACGCGATAAACAATACTCTTCCGTTTCCTATTTATTCATAATGATATTAATCCGTTGACAATAACCCACTACACTATGAGTACACCATTTAATAATGTACTCATAGTTTTCTTTAAACTTTCACTTTTACTCTAAGATACTGTGAATAATTTAGAAGTTATGTACCATTTTTTCAAACTATGGCAATTCGAAACTCATACAGGCCCGCGTCTACAGTGTTATATAATCCCATGGTATCACTATATCGGGATAAAAAGCCTATGTGCTATTCTTTTTTTTTTTATTACCCGACTGCCGAAGGAGGGTAATGTGTTTATCAGTCTATGTATGTATGTATGTATATATGTATGTATGTATGTAAGTATGTATGTATGTAAGTAGGTATGTATGTATGTTTGTTCC
This sequence comes from Orthosia gothica, assembly GCA_949775005.1. Classification (NCBI taxonomy): domain Eukaryota; kingdom Metazoa; phylum Arthropoda; class Insecta; order Lepidoptera; family Noctuidae; genus Orthosia; species Orthosia gothica. The sequence continues at coordinate 20,009,365 of OX459054.1, read as the reverse complement.
TATATGGCGTTCCAGAGACCAAACGCGTTGGCTGATTTTGATGATTCATACGTCAATCGATTCGTCTTAACCCTGCGAGTGTCATAGGCTACATTAAAATTGGACAATAGAAAAATGGCGGATTTTGGGTGCCATATTGTGGGGGCCCAATTTTTTTTTTCTTCCAAACCCATCGTGTGTGGTATCAAAATAAAGGGTTTTAAATGTATCTAATTCGAAAAAAAAACGAACTAAAAAGTTATAAATAAAAAAACTTAATTCAAAAAATCAAAAAACCCGACTGCTTCAAAAGCGAACTAAAAAGTCGTAAACAAGGAAAAAATCATGCTGTGCAGGTGGAGGATACACCAGATTTTGGTCAGCCAGCCCGCGAATATGTCCGTTTAGGCGCTATGGTGCCACAGATAGACACACAGATACACAGCAACACACGTGAAACTTATAACACCCCTCTTTTTCCGGCGGGGGTTAAAAACAAGTGTACAATGGGCGGTTTGGGTTATAAGTCTAGGTAATTATCTCTGCGAAATTACAACCGCATTCAGCCGTTCTGACGTGTTGGAGTAAAATACATACATAACAAACTTTCGCATTTATACTATTAATATAGAAGTATAGATAAAGATTATTTTTAATGAAAAGTTCAATCTTCTATGTTCACATTGTTCACACTAAAATTCAAATAATAATAATGGAACTATGTATTTTGACCTGGTGTGACGCACGGGACCGGTCAATGAGGTGACGCTTTGGGGAGCCCTATGTCCAGCAGTGGACGTCTTTCAGCTGATATGATGATGATAATGATGAAACATGTATTTTTGTAACCATGTTTCAAAGCGCTATAGTTTACGAACACCCTAAGAACCGGCCTCGATATTTGGGAATGAAAATAAACGATCAAACGATAAGGTGCAGTTATGTGTGAATTAAAAGGTATTTTTTTATCGATACCTTACATATCTGGAGCCCATATCTTACCCTGGAGCAATTTGGAACATGGACAATGACACATATTCACAGGTGACCAAATATTGCAGTGGCTGCAAATTTTGTTCAAAGCAGTATGCCAATGAAACTAGTTTAATTTATTTCTTTCTTTCCTTTCTTTCTTTTCTTTCTTTTCTTTCTTTTCTTTCTTTTCTTTCTTTTCTTTCTTTTCTTTCTTTTCTTTCTTTTCTTTCTTTTCCTTCTTTTCTTTCTTTTCTTTCGTTTCTTACTTTTCTTTCTTTTCTTTCTTTTCTTTCTTTTCTTTCTTTTCTTTCTTTTCTTTCTTTTCTTTCTTTTCTTTCTTTTCTTTCTTTTCTTTCTTTTCTTTCTTTTCTTTCTTTTCTTTCTTTTCTTTCTTTTCTTACTTTTCTTTTTTTCTTTCTTTTCTTTCTTTTTTTTCTTTCAGTAGGTATTTTAGATAATAATCTAGAATTATACATACTTAGACATAATACTGTTCGACGTTTACCATTCAATATATAAAGAGACGCAATCAAGCAATCCAGAACAGACAACCCAAGAGAAGTTGTTGACTCAACATAGAATAATGAAGAGACTCGACCCATAATAGGTCCAGCAGTAAAAATATTGGACGCTTTCATTGGTGAAAATACTCTTTTCGAAAGAGTCCAATAATTTTCGGCAATAACGAAAAAAAATAAAGGGTATTTGTCATACTCTTTCATGGAGTCATACCCTTTGCCCTGCCGAATTTACTTACGCAATTAGGCTGCAGGAAAGAAGGAAGAAGGAAAGTTGATCTATCTGAATTTAATATACTATTTCAGTTCTATTGAAGACGTCATACCATCCGCGGTTCAGCCCGCGTGGAAATAATACTTCTACACAAAATCTTTATCAATTATAGCCTGTGTTATTTGGCGGATCCCCGCAACCTTCACCAGGTCATCAGTCCACCTGGTGGCAGTTCTTCCAACGCAACGTGTTCCGGTTCCTGGTTCTTCTCGTCCAACTTTCCAAAGTGTCTCAAGACAAAAGTCTATGACCAGTGTGTGTTGCCAGTGATGACATATGCCTCTGAGACGTGGTCGCTTACAATGGGCCTTATCAGAAAGCTTATTGATACCCAAAGGGCAATGGAGAGGGCTATGTTTGGAATTTCCTTGAGTGATCGAATCAGAAATGTAGAGATCCGCAAGAGAACCAGGGTTACCGATATAGCCCGAAGAATTGCCAAACTTAAGTGGCAGTGGGCAGGGCACATCGCTCGCAGAACGGATGGCCGATGGGGCCGAAAAGTTCTGGAATGGTGATATAAGTTATATAGATGCAATATTCGTTCTGTAGTTTTTTTCGTGAAAGAGTAACAAACATCCATTCATCCATCCTCACAAACATTCACGTTTATAATAATAATAATAGAGGACTTTTCTATACATAAACTCTAACAAACGATTGGATTCGGTTTCAGTGATGTTCAAGAAAAGACGTTTTCAACTTTATATCTGGTCATCATCCTTTAGTGCCTTCAAGGCTACAAGTCTCGTACGTTTCTGCTTATTCTGTTTTATTATTTATACTTTAACCACCAAGTTTTGCAGATAAAGTGGCGACAGTATTTTGTTATTTCGTATTTCACAATGTTCCTAGCTAATCTGTTATTTTCCTTAGACGTCTTTGAACATAACCTCCCTAAGCAGACGTCTATTTCAAACCCATTTTAAGCTTTTAAGGTTCCACTAGTCGACGGCACGAACTATTTTGTGCGCGGGGTTAAAATGCATGATGTCTCATCCAACAACAAGTGTGAAAGAGATTGATGCTGTGATGAGCAGTAAGAAGCTAGTCCTCGTACGTTTGCAAATTTGTAGCGAAATTGATGATGATTTAGGACGAAAACAAGCGCGCGAAATTTTATAAACAGATCTTTGCGAGTCTAGATATCATGGAAAAACTACTAAATGTATATTTGCAAAATAAAATTATTTGCATTGCTATACCTGTATGGAGGCAGTTTTGCAATTTTCCTTCTTCTTATGGTATTTATTTCCGCCCAAAGATGTGTTAAAATTAGTGATGAAATATGGAACTTTCGCCGCTCATAACTTTCAAATATTGTTTTTTTTTTTTACTTTTCTGTTTCCATACAGGACTAGATAATGATGAGACAAATTGATATAATTTTTTATTTTGAACGTACATTGTCAAACAGTAGAGCAATCGCCAGACTACGTTTGTATGGAAGAATTTTCGACTAGTGTAACTTTAACATCGTTCTTCGCAACAACTTTTTTAGGGTTCGACAGAAAATTCTAGTAAGTAGCCGTGCACGTATACGGAATCACAAAGCTCGCCAGACATGCAGGTATGAATGAGCGTCGCGACAGAGTTATATTCGTGACTTACAAATAAATATGAGGTGACACCACCAGTTGTCGGCCGTGCGATAATTTTAAAGAAAAAATGATAAAAATGCGTTTATTATTTTCATTGTTCTGAATTCGTATTTTATTGCACGATGATTGCTTGAATATAAACAATGCAATCTGAGATGGTACGGTGCATTGTCTGGTTGTTGATTGCTTGAAAATTATGGAGGACTTGGTTTTTGATGACATACATACATAAACTCACGCTTTTTTCTCATGGGGGTAGGCAGAAACTACAGAACGCCACCTGCTACGATCCTTACAGACATACGTTTGTCGATTAAAGTTTTTTTAACAATTTTTTATTTCTTTCGTTTAGTTTTTAGAGTTTAATTTATTAAAGCAATATAATCAGTACTTACTTCAGGAAAAATCGAATAGGTACACAAAAGATCTACGCAAATACGTCGTCATTTATAAATTAAGTACATCACATTATAAAAAAAGAAACATCTGTTCCGTTAGTAACAGCAAAAATCATTGCAACACCAGCATTTAATTAGAAGCTCTATAACAAACAAATAAAGTTCAAAATACGAAATCTGTGCGAAAATGTTGAACAATTTGCATGTTTTATAAACTGAGATAAAAATATAAATAGACAAACATTCGTTATCAGGGTCATAAGTAATTACTTCTATCTTTAACATGTTTTATTTTTTACTTAATTTTAAGGGGAGCTGATTATTTGCATGTATTTTCCAAAGGGCAAGGTGTTGGCTATAGTATGCCGATGTTTCGCTGTGCGTGCCTTCAATTTGAAAATTTATGAGGATTTGAATAAATAGGACAAATCAATAATGATTCAAAACATAATCATACTTATGAAAATTTGGATGGATGTATGTTTGTTACTGAATCACGCCAGAACGGCTGAACAGATATGGATGAAATTTGGCACAAATATAGTTTATAGTCTAAAATAGCACATAGGCTACTTTTTATCCCGGTAATAGTTCCCGTGGGATAATTTCTGAATATTATTTATAATAATAATTAGAATATTAAATATTTTATGATATATCAGCAATTTAAAATGTTAGCAGTGTATCACAAATGTCTTCCAATGACCTCTAGGTAATGGACCATCCATAGTTCAGCAGGGTCATTCTCGAGATGAGTTGATGACAGATTAAATGCAACATCCTGATTGTAAAACGTAGTAGTTTTTGAGAGCCATTGGTAAAGCTTCAAACTCTTTACTTGATTATTCATAAGCATAAGGAACTCAGGGTTGGCTTAAATCATTAGTTTTAGTTTCAGGGTATCACAATTAGTTGAAAATAGTCCAAAAATTTGTAGCAAGGTAGCTTTGGGTACTTCGACTAAGTCTAACTATTAGCAAACTATATGTTTGAAGTCCATCGAACTTATTGAAAAAACAAACTTGTAAATCATTTTACTATGTTCCAAGCAAAGATAGCTAGAGAATTGAAGTCGTTGCAGTTTATATCTCACGCCAAAAAAACAATAATTAACTTGACTACGGATATCCCCATAACATCCAGTCTTTATCTTACTATTTCGACCTCCAACCCCAAGACCGCAATAAATTACGAACATGCACTTAATATCAACACTGATTAACATTAAACTGTTAATAATTATAATAAAGATAAATTCACAGTGAATCGAAAAAATAAAGACCAATCCCGCGACCCGCTCCGTAGAACGGGTGCGCTCACCTAAAGTATTCCCAGCGCGCGCGCATGTGCCAGTCGCCCGTCCGCCTTCCTCGCACGATGCTGCGTCTATCCCTTCTCGTAATCCTCCTGACACACCGCATCCGAACCGCGCACGTCACCGACACACCATTCTCGAACCGTTACGATAAACTGTACCAAAAATTGGAAAAGTTAACCGTCGCGCCTGACCGACAACAGTCTCAAACACCTGAAGAAAAGTTGTACGAGAAATTGGATCGTTTAAATTCTCTTTCGCCGGAAAGAGTGGAGCTGACTGATGAAGATGAAGAGCTGCTGTCTGCTATGAGGTCTTGGGGGGACCTGAGTGCGGAGCAGATGGATGGGGTTGTTAAGGACCTACAGCGGATGAAGGAGGAACGGAGACAAGATGTTGGTGATCAGGAGTACGGGGAACCTGCCTGGGATGACGAGGTAGGTGAAAGATTCCAGTGTTTTTAGCAGTGTTTTGTTTACAAAATATTTGCGGCAGTGTGTGTTTGTTAGCTGGTGGATAGGCAAGTGTATTTAATTTTTTTTTTGTGTATTTAAATTTTACTCACTTTTTCACTTGTAAATTATTTGATCAGCTTTTAATAAATGGTTAAATATGAAAAAGTTAATTGAATGTGTCGAGCATTATTCAGAAGAAAGTTGGAAATAATGAGTTACATGTATATATGTACTACGTCTACTTTTGTCACAGAATAAATAATAGTACAAGTACTTTTGTTTTGTGTGAAACGAATATTTTTTTTAGGTAAAATAAAAAGAATATTAGGTAGTGTTTAAATTTGTGTTTTTTAAAGGTTTTAACCTTTATCTCTACTGGCATGCTTGACGTAGATAGATATTGATTATTATGTAGAGTTCTATCAAGGTACTAGGTAGAAAATTAATGCACATCTAAAACATAAAGAGGAAAGATTTGTATTTTTTGTTTTTTTTTTGTATGTAACGAATACACTTAAAAACACCTGGACCGATTTAAAAAATTCTTTCACCGTTGGGAAGCTACACTATCCCCGGGTGACATAGGCTAAATTGTATCCCTGTATTCCCACGGGAACGGGAAATACGCGGGTGAAACCGCGAGGCATCCGCTAGTTTTTAATATTTTCTAAGTCCTTTTTAATTGGACTGATGTGATAACATCACGGTTCAGCTATTATATTATATATATACATAAACACACATAAACCCACGCCTTTTCCCATAGGGGTAGGCAGAAACTACAGAAATATTATGTCATATTACAGCAAAACAAAAAATCATTATGTTCCTCAAAAATTTAAAACATTAGTCATGCCAAGCCCTTTGTCTGGTATTTGGGAAACGTACCTACTCACTACACTGATGACTTAGCAGTATTATGTTATTTTTGTATTATAAATGTTATGGACTAAGTGATAAATACGGCATTATTCAAAATGTCCAGACTCAGACATAGTTTGAAAAATGGCCAATATGAGTAGGCAAGAGGCAGAAAAGAAATTATTATTAATAAATTATTATTAATACATTTGAAATAATTAAATCGACCGCGATTTTTGCATAATGCCTATCACTTTGGGCCGGGAAATAAAAAGATGTGTTTTTTAAATTATTTTAATGTTTTCATTGATTTTAATATAGAATAAGTAAGTACAATTACTACTTGAGCAACAAAGTCAACAGAGCCCCGCACGACGCAGCGGGGCTCCCATTTCTGTCTGCAGGGTCTTAAGTAAACAAAAATGAAGAAGATGATGAGAACTGAGTTCAGTCGCTCACTTCCATGCAAATCCCCTCCAATCCTAACCTATCCGTGTCGGGGTACCGTAGGCTCCCGAGCTACCTTCGCTGGCTCTTGGCCTAATTCATTGACCATAATTATTGAACTGCCGAAGCGTTACGTAGCAATATTCGTAATGGTCAGACAATGTGATACATTTAGAAGTTTCAATCAGTATTCATTAAATTGCCCGATTTGACTTCACTTAATTTATTCATAATGCCCGGGCATTATACGTAGTGCCCTGATTTATCACTTGGTCCATGACATTACATTACCCACAGATATAAATCTAACTAGATGACGCGATTGTATGTACTTCGCGCGCCAAAAAACGGAGTAAAGTTACGACCATTGATCGTAATCTGAGCTTTTCATTTAGCATTATCGGCACCGGAAATCCACCGAAATTTAGAAAAATGCCTTTTTATGCCATATTGAGCTGTATGAATGCTATAAAAAGTTGGACGAGGCTTGGAAATGTTACTCAATACTCAAACCTTTATTGCATTCCATATGTATTACATAGATGGTTTAGACATAGTAAAAGATATGTTTGTGAAAATGTTTGATACAGGACCCCGTCGGGCACAGCAAAAAAAAATTAAGAGAGAGGAAGAGGGCTAAGTAGCATTTCAAGGCATTACATAGTATCCAAAAAACTAATAAAAATATTATAAATGTTAAATTGAATGTATAATTATGTCTGTGTTTTTTTCATTGGTAAGTAAATTTGTTTTTAAATTGTTTGTGAAAAGTGGCACGATTGGTTTTCATACAGATGGAGGGACTTGCGTTATCTAGTTAGATTTATGTCTGTGTTATTACCAGTCTTGATTTATCTAGTCCTCATCAAAATCTACGCTCTCCGGCTTTCAGATATACCAAATACAATATTAGGAAAGGTAGGGGTAATCCAAAGTATTGTAGGTACTTAGTGATTACTCTGCCTTAATCTTGGAGTGAGATAAATCCGACATTAGTTTCATGAAAAAGATTTTTAACCAGCTGCCGAAGGAGGGTAATGTGTTTCACAGTCTATGTATCTATGTTTGTGCCTATGTAGCGTTCTATAGACCAAATGCGTTGGTCGATTTTGATGATTTTTACGTCAATCGATTCGTCTTAACCTTGCAAGTGCCACTGGCTATATTAAAATTGTAAAATATAAAAATGGCGGCTTTTGGGCGCCATATTTCGGAGGCCCAACGTTTTTTCAAAATAAAAGGTTTTAAGAATCGATTTCAAAAATACATAATAATTATATGTTTAAATGTACCTAATTCGAAAAATAAAAATTTAACTGAAAAGTTATAAATAAAAAAGTTAATCAAATAGAGTATTTTGAGTTAAAAACATTCAAAACCTTACTTGAATGCCAAATTTTGTCCGGTTATAGACAAAAAGTCAACTTAAAATGATTAATTCTCTTCACTCTTCAAACTTCATGGTGACTATTAAAACAAACGCCAACTATGTTTCATAGTTTTGTTCTAGTTTGTTTGAGGACACAGCCTAATTTACTTGCTTATCTACTCTATGGCTATGCAGGCGCCGTCGCAGCATTTACTTAGTCTTACTTTTCATAGAGATAACTTTCTCGGCTGAGATTATGACGCAAACGATTATTTTACGATGTCATAAAAAGAGATTAGACTTTGCTAATAGTAGCTAATGTCGTTTTATGTTTTAAATAAGCATATTGTGACAGACAGAGGGACGAAACTCACCAAAACGGTTCCTTTTTAACCGACTGTAAAGAAGGGGTTATCTTTTTCGCGCGTATATTGTATGTATATAATATTCTTTATTACCTCATATCATGCAAACTGCTACACGGATTTATATAATTAAGACATTGTTAGATACGTCTTCACCGCCTTAGTGTTCTTAGATAAGAAACGTTAAAAATAACAAAAACTTTGGGCGCCATATTGTGTAGGTCTCAATTATTTTTAGGTTTCCGTACCCAAATGGTAAAAACGGGACCCTATTACTAAGACTCCACGGTCCGTCTGGCTGTCTGTCACCAGGCTGTATCTCATGAACAGTGATAGCTAGACAGATGAAAATTTCACAGATTATGTATTTCTGTTACCGCTATAACAACAAATACTAAAAACCGAATAAAATAAATATTTAAGTGGGGCTCCCATACAACAAAAGTGTTTTTGTTGCCGCTTTTTGCAATAATGGTACGGAACCCTTCGTGCGCGAGTCCGACTCGCACTTGGCCGTTTTTTTTCTTCCAGAGCCAAGCCAGAGGTATCAAAATGAAGGGTTTTAAGAGGTACTTACAAAAATATATACAACTTGTAAAAGATATTCGAAGAAAAAGTTAATTTAAAAATCAAAAACCCGACTGCTTCAGAAGCAAACTTCTCTTCTTCTTTTCGTATGAGGATGTGACCACCTCTGGTATCACAGTTAATTAAGCCACTTCTGGAAACCCCACAGGCCTAAAAGACCAGATGAATTATCTGATTAGGTGGTCAGCCAGCTCGCGAATATGTATCCTCCGACTGCACAGCATTATGTTCTACTTGTTTACATCTTGAACCCCCGCCGGAAAAAGAGAGTTATAAGTTTCTCGTGTGTTACTGTGTATCTGTGTGTCAGTGAATCTGTGTATCTGTGTGTCTGTCTGTGGCATCATAACGCCTGAACGGGCGCGGGGCGGGAGTTATGGGCGTTTTACTGTTTGAATCGGGGTGTTTTCGCAAGATAAAGGTGACGGGGTTTTTTAAATTTTACTTGTTTAGTTGGAAATTAACTTTTTTATGTATCGGTTTGGTACGGAATCCTAGAATTTTAGAGGCAATGAGCAAGTTTGAGCAATTCTCGGTCCTTAGCTGTATTAGAAGAGATTGTGCCTTGCAGTGGGGCAATTTCAGGCTGATCCTACTATTACGGGGTGGGCAAAAAAACGTGGCTCAACCGAAACAGGGAATGCTCTAATTGGGGTGACATACAGTAAAAAAAAATATGCTTTTTTAGGACCTACTGCAAATAGCCCCAACTATCGCCCTATTTCGTTTGATCTACGATTTTTTGCGTCTGTATGTTTGAATGTTTGTTAATCAATCACGCCTCAACGACTGAATGGATTTGAATAAAATTTAGGACCCGGGTAGACCATAGCCTGGATTAGGAAATAAGATATTTATCTAACCAAGGTTGTACCAACATTCCCGTGGGAGTTTCAGAAGTGTCACATGGACGAAACTTTTGGAAAAAGCTATTTAAAAATAAGAAAATTCATTAACAGAACATGTATTTTCTTGTAATAAAATTAAATAAGATCCTGCGTAATGAACTTATTTAATGGTTTTCTATCAAACGATTAGATTTACAGCCAATTTACGAGAACTAAGTTTTATGCAAGTGATGCTCAGAGCTATCTATTTAGTAATCAAAATAAATGCGTTACATGGAACGGAATGCATTAATTAACATCGGAATAAAACTAGTTACGTTACCGCAGGTTCGCTTGGTTTACTTAAACCAGTCTGTAAATAACTTAAATTTATACAACTGTAGGAAAATAGTTATTTGTGCAACAAGAGAGCAAAGTTGGTTTTTGCCGCGAGTGTTGATTTTGAATCCCGAGTAAGCGAAGGATTCTATATTTGAATCACGAGCGTAGCGAGTGATTCTAGGTTAGAATCCTGAGTGCAGCGAGGGATTCAAAGACACGAGATGCAAATAACTTTGGTCTCGTGTAGCACATACAACTTTTCACTTCAGCAGCGAGAACAAATAATCTAAAGGTAAAAAATACAACTTGGTAATATTTAAACCACATGTATATTTGTAAAAATTAAAAGTAAAATTATTGCAGTTTTGCAAATTAAAAGTACCTACCAGTTTTGTTTGGAACCAATGGAACCGATATTGTTGTTTTAGTGACTTCAGTTTGAGTATTCACTGATTCGCTTTTTACATACTGCTTCAATTCTTCCGGTGTTAAATTGCAGACATCACTCATATTTATTTATTATTATTTTAATAATATCCAACGTGTATCGCACTTTGTAGCTAGCGAACAGAAGAAGAAAACAATAAAAATTTAAAGCCCGCTATTTTTTAAAGATGCGTTCGGAAATTGCACTATTACTAAATTATTCTGTCACAATAAAGATTGTTAAAACTTTAAATAATTATGTAGGTACATGATAAACTTCGTATTTTTACTTCAACATCTCTTTATTTGATTATAAAAAAATATAATTCGATTATTAAGAGAAAAGTATAATAATTACATTGAAACCTTGATTTGAAATTTTATAGATGACGTGTTTCCGAACGTTTTATTGTTGGTTTCTTTTTTGAGCCTATTATATATGGAATTTGAAAATCGGAACTTCGAATCGACTTGTTTCTATCTCTCGCTCTTTTCGTATCGAAGTGAAAGTGACAGAACAAAGTGAAGTTCAAATCTTTCGAATGTTGTGAGTAGACCCAGCACTGACTCGGAATTTAAAAAAAATAATTAAAAAGTTACTTTGTCTCACGCTCGCAGCAAAATCGAATTTTGCTCACTGTCTTTAAGCAGCAAAACCTGCTTGTTTGAGGTGCTGAGGTGAAAAAATAATTACTTGGATATATTTATCTACAAATAAATACGTTAATTTTTAAGGTTCCGTACTTAAAGGGTAAAAACGGGACCCTATTACTAAGAATCCGCGGTCCGTCTGTCTGTCTGTCACCAGGCTGTATCTTACGAGTATGAACCGTGACAGCTAGACAGTTGAAATTTCCACAGATGTTGTATTATGTTGCCGCTATAACAACAAACACTAAAAACAGAAGAAAATAAATATTTAAGTGGGGCTCCCGTACAACAAACGTGTTTTTTGCGATAATGGTATGGAATCCTTCGTGCGCGAGTACGACTCGCACTTGGCCGGTTTTTTAGTTAAAAGGCAAAAATAATTGAAAGGCTGTTTTAATGTATCTCATGTAAGTTTAATTGAAGTTTATCGAGTAAGTAAAATTATTTTATTACAAACTCCAAAAATCTTACAACTGAATAAAAATATTTCAAACTTAAGTATCGCCATTATTCATTTTTTTTTTTAAGGAGCTCGTGGCTAAATAATAACAGCAGCACTGGTCGATCATCAAGGTTAAGCAACGCTTGACGAGGTCGGTCCGTGGATGTGTGACCATTTCAACATACCGGGTTTTCTCCGTGCCTCGGAAAGCACGTTAAGTCGTTGGTCCCGGCTTCCATTTGAAGACGTTACGTTTCTTTGACAGTCGTTACGGGTAGTCAGAAGCTTGAGGTTTGACACCAGTCTTGCCAAAGTGTACTGTGTTACCCAGTTACTGGGTTGTGGAGGTCAGATTGGCAGTCGCTCCATGTAAAACACTGGTACTCAGCTGAATCCGGTAAGACTGGAAGCCGACCTCAATAAAATTGGTTAAAAGGCTAGGCAGATATATATTCTATTTTATTTTGCCGAAAATATTCTGATTTGTTTTTGACGTCGACTGTACATAACCTAAATAATTTAACACCCGAGTAACACTGACCCAAATTATCGGTCAGTACGTCTAACACATCTTTTAATTCTCATTTCGTAAGAAAAGACTTTATGGCGATATCATTGGTGTATAAATCTTTTATAATTCCTAGGCCATTTAAAAGGATAGATGCCTTTTTATTTTGTTTGTTAACGGGGGGAAACCTTCAGAAGGTCTTTTGATGAAAAGACCAGGAAGTGTGGCATTTTCAACTCACTAAAAGCAAAGATTTGAAGACATGTGACATACGGCCCACACCCTCTCACAGAGAGGAGGCCTGTGTTCCAGTAGTGGGAACATTAAAAAAAGTCTGATGATCACTTTATTTATTGTTGGGAAATCCCCCTTTATGGATACCGTTGATTGCTGTCTGGCGAGAACAGAGGGTTATTTTCTATTGGGACAATCCCACTATTCCCAAACCACTGCAACTCCTTAAAACCAGAATCAGTGGCGACCACCAGAAATGCGCCGAGGCAATGAAGCTCGACGAAGTCCCGGAGATTGAATTTAACTGTCTTGGATCCCGCAACGAAATCAATCAGAAAAGAATAATGGAGGAGTAAGAAAAATACAAATTTCAACTTCCCTCCATATCAAGCAGGAGACAGAACAAACAAGGCCAATATGCACAAGGGGTCGTTTACAACGGAGGGTTATGTCGAGCTCCAACTGATTAAAACCCCACAGTTCCTACCGCTACCATGTGTTGGTGACCCAGGATACAATTAAATTCAAGTGCAATCCCGATTGGTTAAAGGATGCTAGTAGTCTAGAGATCTTGAAACCCTTGGGTGGCGTATCAGAAGCCGGCATTTAACATGTACGAATTACACGGACTAATCGCATTTACTGTTTCTTATTTTCCCACTCGCTGTCTCGGAGTTAGGTATGTGGGTATAGTTCGCAAAAAAAGTAACACTTGGAATAGTTGAGGTATTCAACTTTGTCAAAGATTGTCAAAAAAAAACTAACCCTCAGTTGCCCAGCTCAAAATTATCGGAGAATTAATGTGACAAATTGTCAAGCACGCGTTAGTTGCTGTGATTGGCTGTTGAGAGTTCATTCAACCAATCACAGCAGATAACGCGTGCTTGACAATTTGTCACATTAATTCCCCGATAATTTTAAGCTGGGAAACCGGGGGTAAGTGATTGTTGGTCGCATAGGATTTAATCTACTAAAAAATATTTTGCAGCCAAAAAATGCTTTTAGAAAACATTAAATAGATAGGTATCCTATTTTCCCATTTTATTAATTGATAAGGCGCTGAACATCATTGCTAAATCTTTAGTAATTAGGTAGCTTTTAATCTCTTCGACTGATTAATTTTGTACCCAAATGGTGAAAGATTGAGTTTCCCTTTTTATCGTTTTTTTTGTTTTTTTTTTTTATAATCCTTTTTTGTTTATTTTTTTTACCTTTTTGGTATGGTACTTATTTAAGGACTGCTAAATAAAGCGAAGAAATTAAAATTCTATAAGAAATTGCTTTTGTCGAAAACTTATTAACGTCAAAGCAAGTAACATTTTGTAGTTGAATGTATTTGCTGACGATACTGAAGCTTTTAGTAATACCTTGCTGCCTTGCATAGTCGCAAATCTAGTTTTATTTTAATTTACTTACTACTACTTGTGTGTGAAAATAATCGATTTATTTAGATATTTATTTTACCTAGGCGCGATTTTATTGGACCTTACATCTACCTTGTACTTGTCTTTCTGTGAGAGAAAGTTCAATAGTTGATTTAAACACTTTTTTGTTTTCATTTGCAGTTCAATAGTATTTTGGTAAATTCTGCATGTAGGTATTCAAATATAGTTCAAAGTTCAAGGTATTGAATTCTTACAAGCTCTTTTGGAATGAAAAATAAAGTGTAAAGATTGCAATTCAAAAAAGTCTTACGGGTATGAATTTTATTTTTAACTAGCTGACCCCCGCGGCTTCGCTCCCGTCAAAATTATAGCCTATTTTACTCGGGAATAATGTAGCTTTCCATAGGTGAAAGAACTTTTAAAATCGGTCCAGTAGTTTCGTAGCCTATTCGGTACAAACAAACAAAAAAATCTTTCCTCTTTATAATATTGGTATAGATTATTTAAGTATACCTACACATTTGAGTTTGGACAGTCTTCCAAAAATGGGGAAGCTATACCTACAGGGTGGCCGGAAAAAAAATAAGGTCCCTCGTGTAGTGGGGTATCCGTATCTACATGTTTCGACCTGACCAACTTAAAAAAAAAAACTAAAAACGAAGTAGAAGATTTTGTCGTGATTTTTTTTGCAACTGAATCTTCATGAGAATTAACTTTTATGCATAAAATAATTAGTTTTGTAACTGTGATGATTGTAAATCGTAAATGGAAGATGTCTAAAGACTTGAAAGACAAATAAAGCGTGTAACAATATTTTAGTAAAGGTACCCAATTTCTTGTGCATATTAAAGACTGGATTCCTTAGCACAGCCCAGGTTGTACTACCATCTAACTAGAGCAATTTAAGTCTATCTCAAAATACAGGACAAGCCAGATATTATAGGTTAGCAATATACATGTCAAACTGAGAATTAAATAAAGTAGGCAATAATTACTATCGTACATTAGGCGGTTAGTTACGATTATTTGCGACCTATTGTACGACGGAGACCGCATGCCGCTGTGATAATTAAATTATCTGATTTATTAGACGATAAATAGATAAAGGTATCTACTGTGCAACTGTAGAGCTGAGTCTGCTTCGATGTGATTTAGTCTATCTCTGCGGACTAGGAATTTTAGACTCGGTAATCTGAATTTACCAGTACCGGTTACAGGTCCATCAAAAATACTAATACGTAGGTAAAAAAAAGTAGTTAGATGCATACGGTTCGTCGACCCCAAGTGTTAAATACAGGCCTGCGGATCACAACCAAGGGCCGAAGACCGGGGCCCATAGCAGTCATGCGACTCCTGGATCTGCAGGACTGTACCTACGAGCCCACGGTACGTGGCAGTGGAAAGCTAGGGGGTCTGCTATTTATAGGGAATAGTTCCTACGACAAGGGTTGGGTGGTACAATTGGTCAGTCTTACCTGAGTTCTCGTGGGGTTCTGCCTTTCCTCATTCAGTCCCGTGCCGTGCGTTGTATAGCGGAAATGAGATTGGAAAAAGGGACACAAACGCGATCCGGTGAGATACTCGCCAGATTTCAACCCGCGTTCCCGGAAAAGGCACTTCGCTGCGCGCGAAATATGCACAAAACCAAATGCACAGTCGACCCACAACACCACCCGCGAATCACGATAAAAATTTCGGATACTGATCGGCCGGTTACAAGTCACTTTCACAATACCAGGTCAAAACCGATATATTTGCCGTGTCGCGTTCTCAAAAACGCTTCTTACGAGTCGAGTGTGAAATGTGCACTGTCAAGACTCAATCAAAAGCTGTCAATTCGATGACAGCGAGCCGACTCAGTGTTGCAACAAAATAACAACAAGGAACGAAATCTCCCAGGAACGTTAAACAATACCTTTGTAAAACTTACAAATTTGACTATCTTTCACCCAGTTTCAGGAACCAAAACTATCGTAAAGTTAACGAGTCAAATTGGCGAACTCACGAAAACTGCTGTGATTCGATGAAGTTTCAACAGCCAATTGCATCACGTTTCTTGCGTCTAATTTAGTTTCAGAAACCGGGGTTAGTCATCAACTAATTGAATATTCGTCAGACATTTATGTAAGCAAATAATTCCGAATAATACAAATCCAATCTTTAGATCTTTTGTTAGGCAATTCCTGGTTTGGGTATCAGTGTAATATCTCACAAAATGAATTTAAACATGCAATTAGGTTCGAACTGAATTTGATTAAATAAACTATGATTATAATAGAATACAAGGAATACATTTTATTGCTAATTGACGATTTAGATTCAGATTAAAAAGATATTGTTGTTCCAAGTTATTTTGCAAGCATTTATATTTTAAAAGAACTATTGTAGCCTGTAAAGTAGGTCTCTGTAAAGTTCTAGCTCCTGAATCTTTAGGGTTCCGTACCCAATGGGTAAAAATGGGACCCTATTACTAAGACTCCGTGGTCCGTATCTCTGTCTGTCTGTCACTAGGCTGTATCTTATGAACTTTGATAGCTAGATAGCTGAAATTTTCACAGATGATGTATTTTTGTTGCCACTATAACAACAAATACTAATAACAGAATAAAATAAGTATTTATGTGAGGCTCCCATACAACAAACGGGCTTTTTGACGTTTTTTGCGATAATGGTACGGAACCGTTCGTACGCGAGTCCGACTTTATATCAAGAAAAGATACAACATAATGTAATCGTATAACATTCCCACTGTTGGGGCACAAACCTTCTCTCCGGGAAAAGGAGTGGATCGTTCCACCATGCAGACCCAGTACGGATTGGAAGAAATCACATCATGCCGTGGTTGCGGGGATCCGCTGGTTACGAGATGCACTGGACCGGTCAATGTGGCGACGCTTGGGGGAGGCCTATTTCCAGCAGTGGACGTCCTTCGGCTGATATGATAATGATAACATCATGCCATGTCAATGATTTTTTGGTTCCAGGATAGCCAGCTACCTAACGATAATTTCTTACACCGTTTTGAGAGTAATATATAGTATAAAAAAACCTAACCTTCCTAGAAGATACATCACATCACATCATCATATCATCAGCCAATTAATGTTTCCACTGCTGGGACACAGGCCTCCTCTCTGTGAGAGGGAATGGGCCGTTATCCACCACGCGGGCCCAGTGCGGGTTGGTGGATGTCACATGTTTTCGAATTTTTGGTTCTAGGACATGCCGGTTTCCGCACGATGTTTTCCTTCACCGTTTTGAGAGCAGTGGTGAAGAAATAATTTACACAAAGTAAAGCGCCTGCTTGGGCTCGAACCCACGACCTACAACTTGTAAGTCGGACTGGGCCACCACTGCTCCTCTCTGCTCTAGAAGATACATATAATATTATTAGCTCTGCCCGCGTCTCCGCCCGCGTTGTATTAGTACTTCTCCCAATCATACTCATTCTTACTTTCTTACTAATATTATGAATGCGAAAGTTTCGATGGATGGATGGATGTAAGTTTGTTACTCAGTCATGCCAGAACGGCTGAATAGATCTGGGTAAAATTTGGCACAGATATAGAATATAGTCTGGAATAGCCTATGTGCTATTCCAGTCTATAATCTATATCTTTGCCTATATTACCTTTATCTGTGTATTATATTACCTTCTTTTATCCCGGTATAAAGTTCCCTTGGGATCATAAAACACTTTTCACGCAGGCGAAGCCGCTGGCAGAAGATAGTATATTTATTAAGTAAAATAGCCTGTGTGTAGTTCTAATTAATAAGCTATATTTCTGGAAAGTTTCATCAAAATCCGTTCAGTAGTTTTAGCGTGAAAGACGTAACAAAAATCCATCTAACCTCACAAACTTTCACTTTTATAATATTATACTAGCTACTGCTAGCGGCAATACCAAAATTATCCCGACGGAACATATTCTTGAGATAAAAAGTATCCTAGGTGCTATTCAAAATCAAATAGTTTATTTCAAATAAACCTTAGAGGTACTTTTCAATAGTCAAACAAAATAAAAGGTGACTAGTCGCAAATTCGCAAGCGTCAGTAGGTCTCAATGGAGAAGAATTTGCAAGAAACTCCACGGACACTCTTTTCCATCAGTTTTAATTAATAGTTTTTGGTGTTAATTAAAGGCCGAAGCAGCTAAGTTATGACCAATCCCAACTGATAGCGCCCGTTCACGAACATGATACATGGATCGGCACCGCTCTGCTCAACCATCTTGAAGGGAACCGAATGATCCAACACATTATTGCTGACTATCTATCTCTGTGCCAAATTTCATCCAAATCCGTCTAGCCGTTTGAGCGTGAAGAAGTAACAAACAAACACACGATTAAAAGCTGTTGCTATTTATCGTTATTACACGTCTAAGCTATGTAAAAAAGTCGTTTGTCTGTGTATCGCAATGAAAATTCGACGCATTGCAATCACGAATTTCACTAAATGGTATGCCAGTATCTAGCTGTTACATGAAAAACATAATCCAAATTGATTGTCTACGATTAGGTAATACAACATTATAATAAATTACCATATAAGTACCAAGGGAACATAACGATTTTGACCCGTAGGCGTGAATCAATTTGTTTTGAACATGTTTGTTCGACATTTGCATAGAAGTTAATCAAAGCTTTCAATCTATGCTAACTCCTCTTGAGATATGACGGGCATTATTATGTTTTATTACTTGTACTGCATGATACTTATGTAAATCTCACTTGGCTTACTTGTCGGTCTGTGAACTTTGGAAAAAATGCAACAGCAGCTCTTAGACTCTTTAGTCAAGATGTCAGTAATTTTTATCTTTGGTCATGTTAGGTTGGGGTTCTGAATTGAGTATATTTTTTTTTTTTTTTTTTTATTGAAAGGAACAGCAAACAGTTACAATAATAAGAACTTATAATTAATTTAACAATGACAATGTTAGTAATAATATAACCCACAACGCTGTCCAAAGTTTAAAAGATAAAAAGAAGTGTATCGCTAGGAGCTTTAGTAGCTGTACATTTTATGAAGCAAACAAAAAAAGCTAAAATTTAGGTATAAAGATTACATAATATAAAGTATGCCCTTAGAAAGTTTGACGATTTTCAGAAAGCTCTTTCTGCAAATGATCAAGCCCACCAACACATAGATTTTATTTAACGTAGGTTTTATTTAATAAAGAAGATCGGGTAAGGCTTTTGAATTTAAGCATTGGACAACTGAAGTTGTCGATATTTTCAAAGGATATTAGGATTTAAGTACGTGTCAGACTACTTATTGCAAAATTAGGAAAGGTTTTGAGGCTAGAGATTGACAAATTCTCAACTTCGAATTCTTAATTGGAGGTTTGATTTTAACTTCCCGATCCAGGATCGCTGAGTTTGATTCTCATGTCAGGAATACAGTTCAAAGTTTTCCAACCACGAAGTTCTACGTAGCAGACCATGGTCTAGATTGTTGCATGAAAAGTGGCAATAGGCTTGTCCTGCCCCCTCATCAAAGAGAGTAGAATTAAGAGCGTAGTATTAGAAAGCGTAGTGAGCGTAGCGTTTCCGAGTTCAAAATTTTCTGAATTATGACGGATAGAGTTCGGATATAGTGCGTGAGCTTCCCTACAAGAAGTACTACTACTACTTCGGAACCGAAATTTCCCGGACACGGATCGGATGTAGTGCGTAACCGCCCGTAATTTGCCCACTCTTTCGTAGCATACATTTATGTATTGATATAAGAAGTTATCCTGTTTTATCGGAGTCAAATTAATCAACCTTAACCGTCTATGTAAGTACTACCTCTCAATTATAACTAAATGTCTATCATTCAACTCAATCGCCCTCGAGGTAACTGCGATTCATCTCAGTAATTACTGAGAAACATAACTTATATGCTATGCATATGGTAGTAGGTACAGTTCATAGCAGATACATAGGAGCAAGCTATGCTTTCAAATAGTTGTATAGGTACTGCTAAGAAAACCAATTACATTTAATTTGTTGTGATTGCAATTAAATATTGTTGTTTGCGTCAATATCATCTAAATATACACCAGTTATTAGTAGGGCATGTAATACTGGAAGTTTTTCAATTCCAATTAGAATTCAATATCGGAATTGCAGCATCATTTCAGCCGAAAGACGTCCATCGCTGTACATAAGCGTCCCCCAAGTGACACCACATTGACCGATCCCGTGCATCTCAAAACCAACGGATTCCCGTAACTTAAGCATTAATCAATGAAAATATCATTGCTACAACGGATTCTATGAAACTGTGTATATATTTGTACTCTTAAAGGTAACATTTTTAGCAATCTCGGGACTGTAATCCGGAATTCTTCAAGGCACATTTTTTTATGAAGTTAAATTTAAGTAAATAAGCGCCCAATTAGTAAACACACTATGCGACCACTGCTTATTACCGTAGTCAACAGGCTTAACCGCGTTTTCTCGCTCGGCAATTCACAAGGTATTTTTGTGATGCCGAGATTCGGATACTCCAGTATCCGAATCTCGGCACACGACATCACTCAGTATCGGAATTAAAATTTCGGTAATTTCGTTCTGATACTTCGATGTCACGAGATGTCGAGAT
The DNA here is from genome assembly GCA_949775005.1 of Orthosia gothica. NCBI lineage: Eukaryota > Metazoa > Arthropoda > Insecta > Lepidoptera > Noctuidae > Orthosia > Orthosia gothica. The sequence continues at coordinate 19,988,816 of OX459054.1, read as the reverse complement.
TCTGATATTCATGCCCTAGTCAGCCATTTATGTCCCGCTCCTGAGCAAAAGATTCAGAGGAGTGAAGGCGTGGTCTTTCTATCTTTCGTAAACCTAGTTAGTTATCCTGCAATCTTCTTCTTGGTCTGCCGCAAAATCCTTTTCTGAAACACAGCATACAAACACTCAAAGAATGTTTACCATCTACAGTGGGCTAGTTAATACAAAAGCTTTCAGTTTGCTACGAATTTAGTAAGTATGTGCTCAGTTATAATTAGGTGCAATGGTGGTTAGCAATCCAAAAATTATGTTGAATACTGATCATCACTATGTTGACAACTGAAGGGCTTACCAACCTTTGATGCTGACCGACCATACCTAACTAGTAATTGACTAGTATATGTTTTGTAGTGCTTACGTGTTTACTGTAATAATGATGGTTTTACCCGGAAAGGTGGCCGGGTAATAAAAGATCACATAAAACTGTGTAATTATTTCAGAGACGTCTACGAGTAACGGTCGTAGCCGACTTATACAACACCGCTCCCACCTGGGAAAATAATGTTCATTGAAATGTGAGCTTCAGGGCGTGATCTGTATACATGCTTTACAATCACAACACTAATTACCGCCATCGTATCACTCAATCGTTGACGTCTCGCTTACCGCATGCTTACCACGCGCTTCAAGCGGTCGGCCCGCGCGATGCTGTACGCACGCAGACTGCTTGCTTGTCGAAAAAGCTAAGGCGAAGCGGTTGGCGTGGGGGCAGCTAGTTGACTGCTAGCTGTAAGCGCGTGTACAGCTGGTTGTCTGCTACCTGTCGCCGCGTGGACAGCGAGCAGTAATCTCTGTTTAAAGCGGTGTTTTGCGGGAGTTGTGTTGGAAGAAATAGTGTTTAAGTTTGGGGTATTAAAGAGGTTAAAACCAACAAATAATAATAGAGGATGCGCGGCCTAGCGAAATATGTATGAAAGGGATGTAGTGGTTCCACTTCTTCTATAGTAGGAGGAACGGTACTTACAGGTTCAGCTCAACTTCAACGTTGACTTCAACGCGAAACTGGGCAAACGAGACGAGGATGAGCTGCAAGTGGGGCAATTTATAGTTGGACGTTGGTACCACCGGAGTCACCTACTGGGCAGTTTTATGAAGAAGGGGGGCCTCTATATGATGAACTTCTTCTTCAGAAAGCGTGAGCACATGAAGTGGACATACTAACTAAATCGAGATCGACTTCATCATGTCAATCAAGAAGCAATTGTTCAATGATGTCTCTGTGATCAATTTAATGAAAACCGGGAGCGATCACCGCATGGTAAGAGGCACATTGAACATTAATATCAAGCTTGAAAGGACTCGACTGATGAAGTCTAAGCTCCGTCCAACACAGATCCGGATCCAAAACCCTGAGAGATTATAGATCGACCTCCAGAATCGTTTCGAGTGCCTAGAGAGCTCCATGGATGAATCCAGCGATGGGTTCGTGGAAGCTGTTCATACGGTTGGGTCTAAATTTTTCAAGACCCACTTTACAGATAGAAACTATAAGCTTTCTGATCCTACTCTGGTGAGGGAGAGGCGTGAGATGATCCCGCAATCTTCAGACGTTTCGTTGAAATACCGGCAACCTGCGCCTACGTATTAAAGACGCGATTGAGTCGTATACGGGCTCAAAGGTCTATGCAAAAGATCTGACTATTGGGCAGAACCAGCTCACAAAACTGAAGATCATTGATGGCAGGATCGTATCCGCCAAAGAGGTGGTTCTTAGGAAGATCGAGAGATTATATGGGCAGCTGTACACGTCAACCAGTAAACCCGTCGCGAATCAAGCAAATGACCCTAGAGCTAGATTGACCCGACACTATACCGAAGATATGCCGGACGTCAGCCTGTACAATCATATACAAATCAATACAAAGTAAAATTAGGATAGCTCTTAAACCGCTTAACCGCTTTACCGGGTGATGACAGAATTAAGGCTGAAGGAGGCCGAACGCCAAAGGCATGGTGCAGAGGTATGGAGGTACTCTTCTTCAAGAATGGTGACAATGCCCTACTGAAGAACTATACAGGCTCCCGAACAAACTGGATTCCGTAAAGGCTTTAGCACCGTAGACTACATACGCTGCCGCAGGCTATACAGAAGACCGAAGAGTACAATCTGCCTCTCTGTTTAGCATTTGTGGACCACAAGAAAGCCTCCGATTCGTTTGAGACTTGGGCTGGTCTGCAGTTTCTCTAAAGGTGCCAGATCGACTACCGTTACATTGAGGGGCTGAAGTGTTTGTACAAAAACGCCACCATGTCAGTCCGATTTCAGTATCAGACTCGAAACCTATACTCCTCTAGAGCAGTGTGAGAAAGGGACAAAAAAAAAGGAAGGGAAGGGGCAAGGGGATCATTTGTCCGAAACTGTTCACTGCTGCGCTGGAGGATGTCTTCAAGGTTCTGTACTGGAGGGGGCTAGGCATCAACGTTAAAAGGGAGTACATCTCTCATCTTCGGCTTTCCGACATGGTGGTCATGGCTGAGACCATGGAGGGCCTCAGTACAATGCTTGATGACCTCAGTAGAGCTTCCGGAAGAGTAGGTCTTAAAATCATCATGGACAAAACCAAGATGAATGCTCGAGATGGCGAATGCTCATATAATACCCCTCCTATCAAGATCGGAGACTCTACACTCGAAGTTGTACACGACTATGTCTACTGACCTGGGACTGAACCTGCATTTCCAAAGTTCTTTGGAAATGCGGAGCGCTATCGAAACTTATTTGATCTACCTTTTACATATTGGCATTTCGACCATCGCCAACGCTGATACTTCGTCTAGAGCCTCTGATCGCTTCGTTGAGTAAAGATTGATAAAGATTGTAAAAGCTCATACAACTTATCACAAGAGAGCTGTTTATAACGACAACCCTTTTTGTTTCCACCAAAGACTTACAATATTATTTCTGGATCTTGCAAAACACGATTTTTTTCTGAAGGTTTCATTTTCTTTGTGAACAAAACAAACTTACTATTACTTTACCATTATGAACTGTGTGAGCGTAGTAATAGAAATAATAACTCAACAACATCTTTATAAAATTGATTATAACGTAGTCGCGGGTTACAAATGTCAGTCGCTTCGCGTTAAGCCAGCGCGGCTTAATGCGAAGCTGGTGATGTCGTAACAGCTGATGAGTTGACCCCGAGGCATGAAGACCCGCAGGGTTGGGATGATCTGATGCGTTGGCAGGTCTGGTGATGGCCGTTATGTGACGCGGCAACCGTCCTTGTTTGTCCTGGAAGGTTGAACTTAACGAGCCCAACACTTCCATGCCGAAACTTGAACCCCAATACGGGGAGTTACTTCAATTAAATATAATAATAATAATAATAAAGCCATTTATTCCAAATCTCACTTTTGATATAAATTACAATGTTTGTTAGTAAGTTGTTACTTAAAGAAAGGTTACTTAAAATTAATGTTAGTATTATTTATGAGGTTTGGACCCCTTTTTGGGTAAAGGCCTCCTCCATCCTTTTCCATGACTCCCTGTCCTTGCCTAACTTTATCCAGTCGTTCCCTGCGACGTGTGTTATGTCATCAGCCCACCGTCTTAATTGTCGACCAACATTTCTTTTCCCCATTGGACCTTTCCAACGTGTGGCTTCAATGGTCCATCTTCTGTCTAGGTATCGTGAAATGTGTCCGGCCCATCTCCACTTAAGTTTCAGTGCATGCCTGAGAGCATCGGTGAGTTTAGTTTTTTGACGAATTTTTTCCCTCTTAATTTTATGTATTCTTCTAATTTTTAACATGCTCCTTTCCATAGCTGTTTGACTGCATTTGATTTTTTGTTTTATTTTATTTGTAAAAGTCCAAGTTTGGCAACCATACAACAAACAGGGTAATAGGCATGTGTCAAATATTGTCCTTTTCATGTGCAAGCTGTAGTTCCCCTTTAGGATTTCTCTTAATGCCCAGAATTTCTTCCAAGTTGCGTTGATTCTTCTTGTTACTTCTTCTTCGTTGCTTGACGTTTTGAATGAGATTTGCTTCCCCAAGTAGATGTATTCGCTGACATATTCTATATTGTTACCTTTTATCACTATCGGGAGTTCGCGATTGTTCGTTAATATCTTAGTTTTATTTACATTCATTTCAAGGCCGATTTTGGAGCTTTCGCAGTCCAGTGATCTCATCATTTCCTCTAGTTCTTTGGCAGTCTCCGCAACTATAACAATATCATCAGCGAACCTCAGATGGTTTAAATAGTGTCCGTTTATGTACACTCCCCTGTGTTCCCAGTCTAGTTTTTGGAAAATATTTTCTAGTACTGCTATAAATAGCTTCGGGGAAAGGGGATCTCCCTGTCTAACTCCTCGTTCTATGTTTATTTCGTCTCCTCTAGTTTCTAATTTAACTCTACTCGTACTTTTTGTATAGATATATTTCAAGATATTGATGTATTTATAGTTAATATTTGATTGTTGTAGTGCGTTCCAGATTGAACAGTGGCTGATGCTGTCAAAAGCTTTGCAGTAGTCAATGAAAGCCACATACAGAGGTCTATTGTATTCTCTGTATTTTTCTATGACCTGTTCTAATGTCTGTATGTGGTCCATTGTGCTAAAGGTTGATCTGAAACCTGCTTGTTCCTTTGGTTGCTGCTTATCAATTTCGTCGGATATTCTCTTTAAAATTATGGATGAGAATATTTTGTAAATACTTGCCAGCAGGCTTATGGGTCTATAATTCCCTATATCCAAGGAGCTTCCTTTCTTGAAGAGTAGAATTATGTCTGATGTACACCATTGTTTTGGTACTTTTTCTTCATCTAGTATCATATTGAACAATTGCGTAAAATGGCGTGTTAAAATAGGTGCTCCTATTTTAAGAGCCTCATTACATAAGCCATCTGGTCCGGGACTCTTCTCAGTCTTCAGCTTTTTTATATGTTCATAAACTTCGGAGTGTTCAATTTGGCTGATGCAGTCCGTCGTGTTCATGTGGGTTGTTTGCGCTTTCATTTCAGTGTTATTTTGTTTCCTGTATAAGTTTTTGTAGAAGTTTGTTGCAAGGTTTATTACATCTTTTCTAGATTTTGTTTCTAGCGAGTTATGCTCAAGTTTTTGAATCCATGACTTGTGTGTAGTTAGTTCTTTGTATGCTTTTTTGGCACTTCTAAAATTCTTGATATTTCTTGAAATAATCTCGTATCTGTGGTTGCTGTAGTCCTTACGGATTGACCTATTAGTCGCTTTGTATATTCTACTAAGTTCTTCTTTCATATCTTTGGTTTTATTCTTTGTGTGTAGTAGTTCCGTGCGCCTTTTTATAAGTTGCATTGTATCTTTGGAGAAAATATTGTGTTGATGAGGATGTGCACTGTTTTTGTATTTTAAGCTCTCTGTTATGCCCCTTTCCAGGATATTGTAGTATGTTTGGATATCAATGCAATCCGTTTCTATATTTTCTGTGTGTGTTCGTAGGTTTTGGATGTAGTTTTTAATTTCTGTTTCTGTCTTGGGGATATTATATGGTGTTGTGTAGGTTTTTCTGCTCTTTACTGGATGACTTAAAAGTAATGTTGCTCTCACTAATCTGTGATCGGAAGAGAATATAAATTTGCTTAGTACCTCGGTATTAGTTATAAGTTTATGGTGATTTATCATTATAAAATCTATTTCATTATTAGTTTTTTGGTCGGGTGATAGCCATGTCCATCTGCGGCTCTTTTTCTTTTTGAAGAATGAGTTCATTATTGATAATTTGTGTTGGTAAGCATAACTTAAGAGACGTTCGCCTCTTTCATTACACACTCCGTAACCATATTTTCCCATTACTGGATAATAGTTTGTTTTTGGACAACCTATTTTTGCATTGAAATCTCCCATGACTATGACCTTTCCTTCCGTCATGGTGTGAGCATATTCAATGTCATTGTAAAATTGTTCAATTTCTTCTTCTGTAGATCTCTCCGTCGGTGAATATGCTTGGATAATTGATAAGGAGAAGCATTCAAATTTTAATTGTAAAAGTGCTACTCTTTCAGAGATTCCTGTAAAGTTGGTGATGTTGTTTTTATATTTTTTCTTGATTAGAAATCCCACTCCATGTAGTCCTTTAGTTTCGCCAATGTAGCAAAAAATAATGTATACTCTTCGATCTTACACCCCATTTTTCGGATTTCTGCGAGACCTAGAATGTCCCAATTAATCTTTTTTAGAGCATTAGTTAATTCAAGGAATCTTTCTGTTGATGCAAGTGTTCTTACATTATATGTGCAAATTTTGAGGGTTTGTTTTATGTCTTGATCTATTTCTATATTTGGTGGAGGGTTGCAGTCTAATTCCCCACGAGGACAAGTCGGGTTGGGGAATGTTTGGTTTATGTTATCTTTAAGTTCTTGTTTATTTAAAGTTTTATTCCGGTGGCTGATGGCAATATCCTATGCTTTCTGATCAGTTGGCAAGTTGGCAGAAGGCAGAGAGTTACTTCTATTCCTCATTACGTCGAAAGCATTTAGACGATATGCTTTTGCTGACAATTGTTGTTTGCGAGGGTGCTCTTTTACGTTAGGCGAGGTTGATGGTTCCCTTTTGCGTTTCTCATTTACTGGTTTTCCCTGTTTAATAATTAGCTTGTCATAGTTTATGAATGCATAATTGCCTTTCTTCCGTTCTTCTTCCAGCTTTGGCTGTAGTTTCTTTCTTGTGTCGAGGATTTCTTTCGGGTAGTCTTCAGACACATACATATTTTTCAATTTCTTTTTATTTGCCACTATCTCATTTTTCGGCCAGAGGTTAACAAATGTCAGGAGGATTGGCCTTTCCTTTCCATTTTCTATGTTATTTTTGCCAATTCTGTAGATCGTGTTTACATACCTATCTTCAAAAGTAATATTTAAATCATCTTTGAATTTCTTCTTAATGATTTCGATGAGATTGCCAGTCGATTTTTCGGTTTCTTTTACTCCATATAAAATTAGGTTGTTGATTCTTTTATGTTTTTCAAGATTGTATATCTTTTCCTTTAATTTCTCGTTTTCTGACCTTAATTCCTGCATTTCTAGTCCAAAAGGAACTAATTTTTCATCAATTCGTGTCATAATGTCATCGGTTTGTTTTGACATTTCTATTTTCATTTGGTCAAAAAATGATTGAAGGTTATCCATTTTTGCTATTGTCCCTTGCGTGGAATGGAACGTAGTATTGTGAACGCAGCTTGATGAAGCTGTTATGTTGGTAGAACTGCGCTGTCGAAGTGTGTGTCTATACTCAGTTGACAGATAACCTCTTTACCTTTCAAAGTTTCTTTTTTGCCACTGACTAATTATATTGATAGCACAGTTTACACTTGGATTTTGTTTTTGCAATATAGTTTAGCACGATATGTATGGAGTGCAAATGTTTTTACACAGGATTTCACAGTATGTTTACAGTTTTTACGTCGAAAATCGGAGCTTTATAACACTATGTCTTTATGTCTACACAGCCGGAACCGGAATCAATCAATCAATTAAATATAATCGGGATTATATTTTATTAATTAAATAACTTAATAGTCGCACGGTGGAAGTTCGAAAGTCGAAATTAGCAACGTGCGTTCAGGCAGACGGCTGTGTCCTAATCACCCTCTCGCTCGGGCCGAACGCAATGTTCACGCGTCTGTTAAACGGGAGGGTGAGCAGGATTGGTCGTGAGTGAGTGAGACAAAATAACAGTCTTCTGTGTGGAATTTTCCGTTGACCAGCGCAAACGCAAAATAATACTTGCTTAGGTTTAGGTACCAACTTATGTCAATTATTATCCTGTGGAGAAAGTTTTTTTTTTATTATTTAAACCTGAACAAAGAAAAGTAGGATAGTAGGATCTATGTCTATGCATACTACAACCGTTTTTATTTATTTCGAGTTTACGCTTCAGTGGAAAAGTCACGTTTACCTCGTACAGCCAGGCCGCGCGGCCTCGGCGCGCACACATCGAGTTGTTACCTATAAAATGTTCTCGTTGGCCAGTGGCCACTAGTGTTTACCATGGAAGAATTCTCCGTGGTGACTACTCGCCTAATTGCGTAAGTGAGTTCGGCAGGGCAAAGGGTATGACACCATAAAAGATTATGAACAATTAACCAATCACATGCGATGTGGAATTCCATCTATGTCAAAGAAAAGAAAGAAAGACAGAAAAAGTATTTAATTGCCACAAAACGACAAACTAACATTACATTACAAGAACAAGAACAGTGGTAGTAGACATGGAGTGGTATGTAACCGAAACTGCCGCAATTATGCTGCTGGCCGCCGAATGCGCGGGGGCACTTAGCCATCCTTTAGGTTTATAAATAAAACACTTTCATTTTCAAATAGAGTAAGAATATATCATAAGAAATCTTGAATATATATGTAGGCACAGACATATTTATGTAAATACTATTTTATCGCAGCCATCCTTATTACTAATAAATGTTTCCAAGATAAGTAACAAGGTGCATAACAGAACATAGATTATGTGAATCGTTCGTCGTTGGTCCATGTTATAATTATAAGTCAAAATGTCGTATCTTCTCCTTATTTGCTTTTTCCTCTATCTCTCTATACTACATCTGATTAACAAAGCATTCGTGATGCTTTATTAATCAGATGTAGTATGATGATATGTAACAGTATCAGTTAGATGAATCAGCAGTATCATCAGTATTAGCAGTATCAGACGTATCAGCAGTATCAGCACTATCAGTAGTATCAGCAGTAGCATCAGTATCAGCAGTAGCAGCAGTATCATCAGTAGCATCAGTATCAGTAGCAGCAGTATCATCAGTAGCATCAGTATCAGTAGCAGCAGTATCAGCAGTAGCAGCAGTATCATCAGTAGCATCAGTATTAGTAGCAGCAGTATCATCAGTAGCATCAGTACCAGAAGTTTCATCAGCAGTGGCATCAGTTAAGGTTGCTGATTTACGTACTGAAATGAAATATTAGGTACAATTTTATTACCAAGTTGCATTTGAATCGGTCATTTGGCTACAACTTCAATCGCGGTCATCCATACACTCACTCCTTTTCCCATGGGAACCCTTACATACTCCTTTTGCTTCGTTTACGTTCATAATTCTGGTCATACACGCATGTTGGTTACGAGTATTGTGCACCTGATCATTCTGAACTGAACCAATAAAATCCGTGTAGGTACGTCTGTCTAGGAGAATATAAATGAACACACGCGGTTATTCAAAGTTACTAATAAATCTAAGGACCATCTTTAAAAAAAAAAAAAAATTAAACATATAAAACTTGTAGTTACGGTAAGGGGACAACCGATTCGAATGTTTTTTTTTTCGCATGAACGTTTAAATGGCAGAGATTCATATCGATGAATAATATTAAAACATAAAAGTTAATTTACAGTAGTACCTACTTACTCTTCTTTTTATTAAATTAATGAATACTTATTTATTTATAATATTTTTGCATTAGGTTCAGTACGGTTTCGATGTCCAATTATACTTTTGGATCTTTGAATTACAAGATAAACCAGGAAATAATTGATAAGAAATAAAAAACTCGTTCATCATTCTTTCTCATCATCTTGATTTCACCCGAAGAATGAAAGAACAAAGAAAGAAAACATTACAAAAACAAATGCTGGACATAGGCCTTGCGTTGCGAGGGTTGCCAAATATTATAAATATTTAATTAAAAATACCCCCTACACAAAAACTTCTAAAAAGCAAAAATAAGCCTCGTACTCCCGTCGGTTAACCGCCAACGTTTACAACAGTTTTTTTATTTACTTAGCGGTTCCCCGACGCGACTACGAGGCTTATTTTTTGCTTTTTATAGGTTTTTGTTTCATACTTTTTAAACTACATATAATATACCTAGTAGTAGACACGCTTCAATCATAAATCTATCGAAACACGTTATTACGACATGATATCTTGCGAAAAAACCCAGATTCAAAGAGTAAAATGATAACTTTTGAAAGGGTCAACCGATTTTAATCAATCATAGCTTAGAACACTCTCGACAAAGACACCTTTAAAAAACACAAATACAAAATCGGTTCATCCGTTCGGGAGTTACGATGTCACAGACAGTCACACACACACAGGGACACGTCAAACTTTTAACACCCCGTCGTTTTTACGTCGGGGAATAAAAAGTTCGGAACGGATGTTCTGAATCTGAATTTTTTAATCCATGTTCTATCCGAATTAGAAATAATCTGTATTATGAGTTCGGATATTGTGCGCAACCCTTTTTACAAGTATTACTACGACTACTTCGGGATCGAAATTTCACGGATTCGGATCGGATGCAGTGCAGAACCACTCTTACTAATAAAAATAGTAGATTTAACAACGAGTGCACAAAACGAACCATTTCTATCCGAGACTATTAGCATGTGGCTATTGGCTGATAGTAAAGTCGAGGATAAAATGGTTTTGTGGACGAGTTATAAACTCGTGCTTTTTATTTCGATTGCGAGGAAATAAAACAGTAGTAATTTTAGCAAATTTGAAGAAATTAATAAACGCACGGAAAAACAAGACCTGTTTCGCGCGCTTTTTTTTTAAATCTTACTACATTGATATTAGGCTTGGGCTGCAGACCTATACAGCCTACTATTAAATTAATTTTGTAGTATATATATTTTTTTAATTAATTAAATAACCTACCGTATTTTAATTTAAATTTTAATATCTTTTATGTCTTAAAAAAACACATAAAAGGCAAATAAATTAAAGTAAATATTATAAAATAACAAATTCTATCTGTGAACTTTTTATTGTGTTTGGCAGTATGGCTCATTTTCTTTGCCTTAATATAGATACATTTATAAGTAGATACGTTAATGCATTTGTGCACAAAAATCGATTTTGTGCAGCCTTTATCCTGCACAAATATGCAATTTCAGAGCATGAGAAGTGATAAAGATATTTATATAAAAAAGACAATGAAGTTATACCGTCTCTGGATCCCAAAATAAAGCTTGACAAGTTATCCACCACTGCCATTATTGATCGTTGCTTTCTAGGTTGCGCAGATACATGAGCGAGAGCTACCGCCATCTGTAACAATTGCACTTACTCAAAATTGGGTAGTAAAGACTAAAGTATTTGCACTAGGAAAACCATTACAAATGCTTTGTTTTTCCGCAGAAACTTCCGATAATTCACTTTAAACTTTAAACAGAGTGACTTTGATTTTAATGCAAACATTTTCAGGAGGTGAAAACACTTATAAGATTTCATGTTTGGTGTCCTAGCAAAAGTTATTAAAGTTCATAGTACTGATATTCCAGGAAAATTAGGGGTTTTACCTCGGAATGAGAGATAGTCAGCTGTAAACTTGTATAAACCTTTATTTTTACACCCTAAAACTTGTCTGACAAGTTTATAGCCGACTATCTCTCATGCCGAGATTCTTGCCCTAATTTGACTAATTATCTTGGACTATGAAAGATTGCTAATGGAATAAAAGTCACCTTGTATTAAACAAAGTACCGCGATTTTACCAATGATTCACAAAGTTCAAAATTACAGTTAATAAAAAAATAACATTTAACTTACGACTACGACGACCAATAACAGTGCTGTCTTCATTTTGAAAGATAATTATTTGTTAAAATATTTTTGGAGCACTTCTTCGTAACCGAATGATGAGCAACGTTTAACTTCTGTCGCAAAAGGAAGCCTTTTATATGACCTGAATGTTAGTTTACCATGCAGTTTACACCAACTGTGTAAGTACACATTTTCGATAATTTCAACATATTCGCTGCATTAATTGCTGATAATATTTTAAGTTTACTTTGAATACAATACTTACCATACTTAATTGCATGATACTTTTACGTTTTCAACATACTATCATCATCACCTCCATACTATCGACTTCACCCAGTGCTGTGCATAGACCTCTGTCTTGTTCCAATCCCCAAGTTCCTGTGCTAGCCTCATCCAAGTTCTACCCACGATGGCAACACTGTCATCTGCCCATGTCACCGCTGGACGACCGATACTTCTTCTTCCAGTACTTGGACACCACTTGGTCACCGCCTAAGTCGACCTATCATCACCTGCCTTGCCAGGTGTCCTGCCCAGCTCCATTTCCAACTTTTAACAACAGTATTTGAATCGCTACAGTGGGTTGCCATAATCTTCGTATTGGCCATATTCATGCTAATGCATACCGAAAGAAGCATCACAAAGGTTTTGAAGCATTTTCTGGCAGTCATCAGTATTTTCAGAAAAAAATACAAGGTCATCTGAAAATCTTAAGTGAGTCAGGAAGACACCATTGATTTTAATACTACAAGAATCCCAATATAAGCTTTTCAAGATCTTCTAGGGATATTGTTTTAGGTTTTGATAGTGTGTATATGTTATGGGTCAAATGATTAATACGAAATTATTCATAATGCCCGGGCAATTTGAAAAATGCCCAATAGAGTAGACAATGTGAAAAAAACTATTGAAATAATTAAATTGACCGGGCTTTCTGAATAATGCCCATCACTTATTGGGCCGGGTAATAAAACATGTGTTTTTTTACCCGACTGCCGAAGGAGGGTAATGTGTTTATCAGTCTATGTATGTAAGTATGTATGTATGTTTGTTCCTATATGGCGTTCCAGAGACCAAACGCGTTGGCCGATTTTGATGATTCATTCGTCAATCGATGGATAATAGAAAAATGGCGGATTGTGGGTGCCATATTGTGGGGGCCCAAATTTTTTTTTTCTTCCAAACCCATCGTGTGGGGGGTATCAAAATAAAGGGTTTTAAGAGTTGATTTCAAAAATATATAACACTTATATGTTTAAATGTATCTAATTCGAAAAAAAACTAACTAAAAAGTTATAAATAAAAAAACTTAATTCAAAAAATCTAAAAACCCGACTGCTTCAAAAGCAAACTAAAAAGTCGTAAACAAGGAAGAAATCATGCTGTGCAGGTGGAGGATACACCAGATTTTGGTCAGCCAGCCCGCGAATATGTATCCGCCGACTGCACAGCATGATTTTTTCCTTGTTTACGACTTTTTAGTTCGCTTTTGAAGCAGTCGGGTTTTAAGATTTTTTTGAATTAGGTTTTTTTTATGTTGAAATTGATTTTAATATAAATAGGTAAGTAGGATTACTATTTATGCAAAGAGAGAAGAAGAATGAATGAAGAAGAGAAGAGTTTGTCGGAGAAGAGCTAAGAATACAACCGGCCCCTGTGCATAGTTCTCTTCATTATGAGAAAGCGTTCGATAGTGTCAAGCACTGGGCCGTGTTTCAAGCTCTCCATCGCTGTCACATTGATGCCCGTTACGTGGATATAGTTCGGGAACTATACAGCTCGGCCACTCTGCAGGAATGTATATGTCATGGACCATCAGTCACTATGTATAATGCCCGTGCATTATGAATCTAGTCAAGTCAAATCGGGCAATGTAATGAATACTAATTTAAACTTCTATATTTATCACAATGTCTGGTCATTATGAATATTGCTACGTAACGCTTGGGCAATTTGATCATTATTGTTAGTGAATTAGTCCAAGAGCGAACGAAGCGTGCTCGAAAACTTAGGGCACCCCGATACGGATAGGTTAGGTACAACTGGGGACACTTCTGGGCATCTGTTGTACACATGAGACGGTGGTCAAGCGCGAGCCTATCAATAATAATAATAAAGTGGTCGGGCAGGGGCTGGTAGTCCTCCAATAGTTTTGGGCAATCGATCCACTAAACCTACAAAATCCATAGCCCAATACATTTTTTAATCCTCTTTAGCAATTGCAAGTCTTATTCTAGCTCAAAATACAGGACAGGCCAGCTATTCTAGGCCGGCAGTGTTCATGTCAAACTGAGTATTAAAGTAGGCACTAGAGTGCGCTCAAGATAAGTCTGCGCGCGGCCAAAATCGGAACTAATCGTTTGTCATTTATGTCAGGTGTCAAGAGAGTGTGTTGTATTCCGTGTTTTTGTTCGTTTCCGAAGTAAATAATCGCCATCATTATGCCAAAAGTAATTTAAAGTGCTTGCAGGGATGTTTTTTTGAAGTGAAAAAGACAATAACGGGCCTACGGTACCGTTTTACAAAGATAGAGCCCGCGTTGCTTATTTGACAGGTAACTTTTAGGGATACCACTATACAAAAAATTCCCTAAATTTTCGTACTACCGGTGCCCGACAGTGTTGTTTTTTGGGTGGTACCCAAATAACTCAAGAGGGTTATGTATGTGGCAGCAGCTTCTTCTAAAAATGTTAAAGAAGAAATAAAAAAAGAATTGAAATTGAAGGTATTAGCCACTGCAGGACCATTGTTAGACCAAATTTAACAGTAGGTACTACTAAGGTACTAGGTACTACTAAATATTTTCAATAATTTCATGAAGCTTTTTTCATCATATTCTATGCAAGTAGAAAAAGCTAGTAATTAATTATGCTTAACTTAAATTACTTTAAGTTTCGAGTAATGAAAAATGACTATTGATTAAATGAAGGAAAAAAGATCAATTATGCTGGCAACATTAAGAACTCCGTCCACCCGTCGCGCGCAGACTTATCTTGGTCGCACTCTAATTACTTTCGTCAGCAATAATATAATACTAGCATATTTGCGTACATTAGGCGGTTAGTTTAAGATTATTTGCGACCTAGTGTACGACGGAAACCGCATGCCGCTGTTTTAGTAAATTATTGGGTACAATTTAAATGCACACCAAAATATTTTTTTGACTCTAAGACTTACCAAGTTAAATATATTAACTTCATATAAATTAAATCCACTCTTTACCGAGCTGTCTCACAAAATAAATATACACTTATCAGAATAATTGTACGTTTCGTATTAAATTTTTATCGCTTATCAAAATGGATAAATGCTCACAAAATATTTTTTTACTGAAATAATAACATTCAAACCGAAACTTACAGTTCTAAATAGCTTTAGTGTAATCAAATTATCCAACCTGAATCCAAAATATATTATTGTAAAACTAAGATTACAGTCGTTTCCCTTTATATAATACCCCGCAACCCGCACAGCCGCCACCGGCACGTGATGCACAGACACAGCAGAGTGGTCTAACATTTATGTTATAAATACGAGTAATAAGTCTCTTTCCCATAGATATAATAAACAAGGAGATATGCCCGGTAGACGAAATATATCGGCAACCTGTGTCTCCAGTTTGCCCCTACCACACGGTAACTACTACACATGCAGTTCAGAAAAAGCAATAGACACGCAGTCGCGCACACACCCGCAACTCTTAAATCAGAACGTACTACAGAATCAAATATAAACCTTATCTCATCAAACACAGCGTGTATTTACCATGCTCCGTACAACTTACCCACACAGAAACATCTACACAATCACATGACTAACTCGTCGCAAGAAGCAGCGGCCGTACTACGCGATGCATCCGCTTAATAAAGTATCGTTTTGTGATTTTTACATTGCTTGTCCAGTCACTTAGCGACGAACTTAGCTAGTGGTTAAGGAGCAATGTAATTATTACAAAAATAGTACAGTCGCTGTGATATTTTGAAACATGATTTTGGACATGGGCACTGTGACCACGTCGCGCAGACACCGACACGCCCCCTTGCCACTTCTCCTGTATTTAATATTTTTATGCTCTTTCCCAACAACCCACCATTACTCTCAAACAATGGGCTAAATTGCCTAAAAGACTACCAGCCGTAGCGGTGACAACATGGAATGTAAAACTTTCGATGTCCACTGGAAAATGTTCGATGATTTAAAACAACAGTTTTTTTGTGAATGGGAAGTAATGACGCCAATCAACAGTGATGATTGGCTAAGATGTAACTGTCCTACATTCAAATCCTCAAGAAGAGAGAGAAGGAGAGTGAAGGAGGGGTCCTTCTATCTTTCCTTAACCTGCGTTTTCTCCTTCTCTTCTCCAAAATCTGTTTAGTTCATCCTGCAATCTTCTTCACATTCTTCACAGCATACAAACACTCAAAGAATATATACCATCTACAGTGGGCTAGTTAATACAAAAGCTTTCAGTTTGCTACGAATTGAGTGAGTATGTGCTCAGTTACATCAACAGTGGGCCCTATCAGAATATCAGCGCACCGTTATTTTCTTTTTAATATCGTTGCACATGCTGAGATAGGAGCCTTTTTGGTCTCGCACGGGGTTATTTATTTTGTATTGTAGTTTGTGATTTGCTTTCTCTGTGCGGGTCACAAATATAGATTTTCTTCTTTCTTTCTAGTTATAATTAGGTGCTCACAGCAATCCAAATATTATGTTGAATATATGATCATCACTTTTAATGTGTATCACCACAAAATAGTAAGTAAACAGAAGGGCCACTCCCGCCGTTTAGAAAATTGACAGCAAAACTTGACATATTTTTTTTTTTTTAAATTATAATACATGACCATAGATACAAGTCTTTCAGTCGGATACATAAATGGGTTTTAACATTCTTTAGTATGCATTAGAATGCGGATGTAACAGATTCTAATGTTTTTTGGAGTATTTGGCAGCAAATTGTATCGAGTCAGTCTTCCCAGTAAGCTTTGCAGAGGCAGTCAATACTACAATAAAATACTTCGCTCCACTATCCCGAGATCGCTTCTGTCAATGATTTCACATATTGTCCAATTGCGTAGACAGTTGAGACACAAAACTACACCAATTTTATATCACAATATCCACTAGGAATCAATTTGCAAATAATATTCACAGCCGCTGAACTTCACTCGACAAAATCCCGCCAAAAACTCCCTAAACTTGACAGATTCACTAGGGTTGCTACTATATAGATTCTGAATTAAAAAAAAAGAGTAGGTTGTATAAGTTACAAACATAAATACATCGATTCGTCTAAACATACATCATATCATGATTACATGCCTTAGAGGGTAGACAGGGCATCAAATATCCATTTAATATCACGAAACATTTAATATTACGCCACATACGACGAAGATTGGAGAGTAACAAGACGTAGTAATAGTGTTTTCAGTGTGAAAAGCACCAAGCTCGACAAAAATATAAATGTGAAAAAACGGGTAGGTACCTAATAAAATTAAAAAAAACCAAAGATGATCTTAACACCTTAACCGCCAGATGTCCGACAAACAATACATTTTCTATTGTGTCTCGTTCTCCGGCAGTTAAGGTGTTAAACAAGAAGAAAATTATGCTGTGCAGTCGGAGGAAACATATTTGTAAGCTGTATAACTTGAACCTTATTATTATGACAAGTTCCCAATTTCGTCTATGGACTTAAAACTAATTTATTATAATCCTAGTTAATGAATTTCTAATTTGTCATCTTGAAAGATTTAATGACCTTTATAACAAAAAAAATATTGAAAGAAAGAATTAAAAGCAAAAAAGTAAATTCGGTATGACGTGACAAACACCTGCACAAAGCACTCATGACAACCGCGACCACATGGCCGCGACTGAGCTCGGTCCAATATTGCCCAATATTCCCTGTAAAACCGCAATATCAAAGTGTGAGAGCAAAATGACACTTTGTTCGTAGTGGCCCCTCTGTCTGCGGCGCGCCGCCGCTTACGTACTTTGTGGTATCACTATGTTGACAACTGAAGTGCTTACCAACCTTTGATGAGCACATACTGTACCTAACTAGTAATTGACTAGTTTATGTTTTGTAGTGGTTACGTCTTTACTGTAATAAAGATGATTTTACCCGGAAAGGTGGCCGGGTAATAAAAGATCACATAAAACTGTATAATTATTTCAGAGGCGTCTACGAGTAAAGGTCGTAGCCGACTTATACAACACCGCTACCACCCGGAAAAATAATGTTCATTGAAATGTGAGCTTCAGGGCGTCATCTGTAGACATAATTTACAATCACAACACAAATTACCGCCATCGTACCACTCGATAGTTGACGTCTCGCTTACCACATGCAAACCACGCGCATCAAGCGGGGCGATGTTGGAGCGGGGTCGTGTAAATGAGCTTAATGCCACGTAGGAAATAGTGTTTATGTTTGGGGCTTTAAAGAGCTTAAAATAATGTTTTTTTTTTTTTTCTAATTTGCGTCTCGCAAACAATCAAAATGACCGACATATGCTTAACCGGGCTTCCCTGTGGAGACTAAGCTAAGTAGCCTCCAGCCAGGTACAAATTTCTAAACCTAACAACGCTGTGGGCTACCACAGGTGGGGTCGAACCTCGGCTCAGAGCGTCGCTGGGGGGACAGCTAAGGCCGGATCTAATAAAGTGATTCTACCATCCGTTCGGAAAAGCCTACGTGGAGAAGAACGGACAAGAAACTCCAATAATAATCTAACTAGATTTTAACTATGGCACAGCATCGCGGGCTGGCTTGTAGAATTGGGAAAGTCACCAGTGTATGTAGATACCCATGTGTACAAGAAATATGAAATAAATTGATAGTTACTTCAAGTGCTAATCAAATTTCGTTCGTTTTTGTTATGGATTTCCGCAAAGTAACAGCTGATTCCTTATCAATTTTTGTTGCTAACCATACAAAGCTATGTTTTCCTTATCCTTTCCTTATCAGTTTCGTCCTTTTTTCTGAAAAGGAGAAGTTAATGAGACATATAACTTTGCCTCTAAAATCTAAATTATCCTAGTAACATAGCTAATTTTATCTTAAAATACTTATATTATGAGACTATGGAATTACCACACCTAAACCGCACCTGCAGGTATGTAGGTACAAGGGTCATGCACGGGAAGGGTGCCATACACGGGGTCGTATGGCACCCATGTGCTGATTTGGTCTCTGGGGTGGTCACGGCGTACAGTGTGTTCTGGTTCGCCGGTGATGGGGGGTACTTCCCCGAGGAGGGTCCGGTGACGGACAGCCGCGGCGGGTTCGCGGTGAGTGCTAACGGGTGCCCGGGTTCCCGCCATAAGCAGCACAGGAAGACACCGTGGAGTTTTAGTGGGGTAGAGTCCCACATAACTGCACTATTTCCCCGTGGTAGTGCAGTATGCACGAGCATTTCTCCACGCCAGAAAAAAAGGTACGTAGGAACAGGAAAGTATTATCGATACAGTAGGAAAAAGTTGTTATGAAGTGGGCAATTTGTGGTACCTATTTATATCAGTAGCACGAATATACTTATTAAATATATTTATTTATAAAACCCGGTAACAGGTTATGGGTTTTTTGTAATATTATAAACAGTCATGTATTTCTAAACGTTACAGGTAATAATCCTGGTTTTCCTGAAACAAGAAAGATAAGGCCTTTAACCATACCTATAGATAGATGCAAATTTCTATTCAGGAGAAAATTCTAAAATAAAATATATACATGGCACAATAGTATCCAAAATATACCAAGTGATAGAAAAAATTCAGCATTCATGAATATACTATAGCGCTGTCGATTCTGTAGAAGTTATCAATCTTGAAAGTGAATGAAGTAATTGACAAAATGTTATCAAAAAATTAGAAACAAAACCATTATTTTTAGGGTTCCGTACCTCAAAAGGAAAAAAAAGAACCCTTATAGGATCACTTTATTTTCCGTATGTCTGTCTGTCCGTCTGTCAAGTTAATATCGTATAATCGAATTCGCAACCCCTGCAGCTGTGAAAAATCAATCTTCTAGATCAACGCAATCAAGAGATACAGCCGTTAATGACGCATATTTTACACTCGCAGGGAATCAAAATCTACAGGTATTTCCCTTTGACCTACAATCATGAAATTTAGCAAGAAACAATGTCTTATAGCACTGAAAAAGCCGAAAACAGTAAATTTGTAGCTGCACAAAAAAAAAAAAAAAAACTTATTTGCAGTTGGTAAACTGAATGCGACTTATGTCGATGTATGGGGACTACAGTTTTCCAACGGCAAAGTTAATTTTGTCCCTCAATTTTATGTATCTTATCGTTAGAGCAAAGTTCGGTGCCCTCATAGTTTATGAAATTCAGTAATTTTATTTAATAATTTTGGTGAATGTTGCTGTTTGTACAGAACCCTCAGTGCGCGAGTCCGACTCACACTTTGCCAGTTTTTAAATAGAGAAACGGAGAAATTTTTCGATTTACAAATAGGCACTTTAGTCTCTTGTAAACATTGGATCGAATCTTTGATCTATTACAAAACAAAGTTCTTTCTAAACTTGCATCCAGAAAGTCTTTCAAAACTGCCCTTTTAACAAAAAAATACGACGTTCATAAATTACAAATAAAAAATATTTTAAAAGCTTCTTTGATCGTGATACTTTAATCTTTGTATGAATCGGTTCCAAGACTATAAAATGGCTGGCGGGTGCATTCGAGACTTTGTGTCCGACACCTCAAATAGAGCTTGAAATTGTGTCAAGTTGTATAACTGGACGATAGAGGACTCGGTTTGATTTCGAAGTTAAATTATGCAATAAGATCAACGAATTCACAAATAGTCAGCTGAAAATGTATGGGAGGATTTTGATAGTTCATCCGCTAGAAGCTTCGGCTTCGGATTAAAATAGGGTATGAAAGTTTGATTTGATTTGACTTATTTATTATTTCCTATAAGGCCTATATGGCACATTGCTTGTAACATAAAAACACTTTTTTGCAAAAAAAAATACTACCGACTTCCAAATAAAAAACTACAATGTGAAAAATAACTTTATTTCTGGAAGTCGGTGTCTTTCTTTTTTCCCATTTTTTTTTGCGATACGTATACCGACTTCCAAAAATAAAGTTATTTTTCACTTTGTAGTTTTTTTATTTGAAGTCGGCTGTATTTTTTTTGCAAAAAAAAAAATTATTATTCCCTTTTTAGTTGTACCTACCTAATAGGCAAGTTGTTTACTAAGGTCCCTATAACGCCAGAATAGATTACCCGAATAACATGAAAGTTGAACATAACCGGTAAAATGAGAGATCTGCGTACCCCTTTTGAGCGTACTGGCGTCATATTATGTTATGAAATCGTATAAACAACAAACAGACATGTGATTGCAGCAATCCCGAAAGATTTTCCGTTATTTACTGAAGAGTACTGTTGTATACGAAGAATCTCTCTCTTCTATCGTCAGATCTTTACCAAATTAAAATGGGACCAATTTCGAAACATACTCACTCAAAAAATTTCAAAATCAGTCCACAATTGACGGAGATATCGGTGAACATACATAAAAAAAAAACATACATGAAGTCGAACATAGAACCTCCTCCTTTTTGGTAAGTCGGTTAAAAATGATCGCACAATTGTTTGCTACTTACTATTTTTCTAGAATGTTTGGTTTTATTTTTCATGCAACCTTCGCCCTGAAAATATATTCTCCACTACTGTCCTCTTTACTACAAGTCTTCATCAACCGCTGTCTTCGTCGTATTCTCGGAGTTTACTGGCCCGAGACCATCTCCAATGTAGAGCTGTTGGAGAAATGCCACGAGAGCCCGATCGACCGCCAGATCAAGCGTCGCAAGTGGAGATGGATTGGCCACACGCTCCGAAGGGGTCCCGATCACATACCCAAACAAGCTTTGGACTGGAAACCCCAGGGGAAACGAAAGCGTGGCCGTCCCCGTCAAACCTGGCGTCGCACAGTGTTGGCAGAAGCGACGAGCATCGGAATGACATGGAGCGAAGTGAAGCGAGAAGCTCAAGACCGATCGCGATGGAGGACATCTGTGGACGCCCTCTGCCCCATCTAGGGGTTAAAGGACATTAAGTCAACTGTCCTCTTCATCTACGTTTACAAGCTTCGGTTAAGCTTAATCCTCAAACTGGAATGTAAATCTAAAGTCAGAATTTTCCACGAGTAATTTATGTCCTTTTGGTTGTGCAGCCAAGACGTTAGTAATGTCTGAATGAGCCCAGATTCATTCTTTTACAAAAGTTCCTGACTTTCATACTTACCTATCTAGAATTCTATGTGGGTCTTATCAATAAAACAGAATAAGTTCCAGTACTACAGGTTTTGAATCTGCGCATTTTAGTACATCAAGCTAAAAATAAAATACGCGTCCAACCTATGACAGACAGGTAACTAATCTTCACCCTATTAAGGCTACAGCGTGATGGTACATGTCACTGTAAAGTCAGCCACATATCTTCATTATAGGCACCTTTATGTCAGTGCGTTAAGGTTGGTTTTCGTAAAGCAAATGTTGCTGATGGCACGTCATATCATTGTAGGTAAGATTTAGTGAGACGTCGTGAGCCGATCATGGTCATCGCGAGGTAATGTGATATCGATGCATGGTGTCCTATGTAATGAAGGTTAAGAACCTGCATTATAAGTAAACTAACTGTCCTTTGCTCCCGTCAACTGGCTTCCTACCTACCCATCTACCCTACATACATGATTGTTGTGTAACTTAAGACGACGACTAACGCCAACGACCTTGAGGGAACAAAACGCGCACTTGTTTCACACCCGCGCGACCCAAAATTTAGTAGTTTTTTGTACTTTCCTTATCATTCTATGACTTTAAAAAAAAAAGCTTCAGATCAAAATGTAGATAATTAAATTGTCTTGGATATGGTGTCGATTTCATTAAAATACGCTCAGCGGTTTTGGTGCGATTGTCGTGTTTTTGTCCGTTTTAGACATAACTTTACAAATTAATTACACTATGTTATAGGTACAAATAAAACTCAAAATTTGCTCAGATGAAATTATTAAGAAAATGGTCTAATATAACATATATTTTTTCCAATAAATTACGATTAGCCGTTTAGACGTGATTCTCATTAAAAAATCAGCTACTCAAGGGAATCAGCGCCAAGCTCTCAAAAAGGAATATTTTTTCCCGTTTTTGCAACATTTTTCATTTATGCTCCGCTCCTATTGGTCGTAGCGTGATGTTATATAGCTTATAACCTTCCTCGATAAATGGACTATCCAACACAAAAATATTTTTTCAATTTCAACCAGTTGTCCCTGAGATTAGCGCGTTCAAACAAACAAATAAACTCTTCAGCTTTATAATATTAAGTATAGATTATAGCACTTGCTTTTTAACCCCCGCCGGAAAAAGAGGGGTGTTATAAGTTTCACGTGTGTTTCTGTGTATCTGTATGTCTGTCTGTGGCATCATATCGTATGAACCGATTTCGATTTAGTTTTTTTTGTTTGAAAGGTAATTTTGTCGAGAGTGTTCTTAGCTATGTTTGAATAAAGTCGGTTCAGCCGTTCAAAATTTATGGGAGTTTTACTGTTTGAATCGGGGTGTTTTCGCAAGATTATGTGCCGGGGGTTTTCTAAATTTTGAAATTTTACTTGTTCCTCTCGTAGCGTAATCTATAGAACTGCGCCTTTTTTGTGGAATAAAAAAACTATAAAACTCAACGATTTTTACAAACATAATCAAACTCTTCAGAATTTATTATTTAGAATTAGTAACACATTCAAGAACAGCAGACAACTTAGTGAGTCATGTGCTTACAAGGCATTTGATGCGGTCAATGATTCAGCATGAGATGCCTCAGCATAGGAGCTCTCGGGTCTTCATCCACAAATTTCTGGATGCTATTGCCATTCCCCCGAATCCTCCTCATAAGCGATGCCACCTTTTTCCTGATGATAACATGGAAAACATCTGTATTATACTCACAACGGATATTTGTGTCTCTGATTTGGCTGCAAGACCCTGCGCAGTAGCATTTTTTTTTGTCAATGATGAAAGTGATGATAGCATTGTGTAACTGTCTCATTCACTCAGTTACGTTTGTCGCATCGTCCTATCTCGTTTACTCTATGCAGTATACTCGCTAACAAACTGTTTCTTGCGCAATGGTTGGCAGCGTCAACTTCAGAGACAGAAAGATCCGTTGTGACTATTATACGCGATTGGGCAAACATCCCCGAGGCACAACAGAAACGAGGGAGTTTCAACAACAACCTGAAAACAAAAATGCTTTGCGGAAAAGCTCAGAGGATTTACCCAACTCCACCTTTTCAATGTATCAACATGTACAACCTTTAATTACTAGTGTAAACTTGTCATAAACACTATGATCATGATCAATAGCTCAAGGATACTTGCATAATTCTTCATTTTACGACCCCTTCGCGTCTATGATGCCATCGGAGTTATTTATTACTGCCTATAAAAAGTGAACATTTTATATCCTTAACCTGTTTAATATGAGTTATTTATTAACAAGGAATAAATAAAAGCATGGAGAGCTCAATTAATGTGACTGATCGCAACATTCATTATGGGCAAGTAACTCTGTTTGTTAGGTTTTTACTGCTGAACTACTGAATTGATTTTGATGTTATTTGGTATGGAGGTAGCGTATAGCCCTAAACAGTGAGGGCTGTCAACTCGTCCAAGCAAAAACGCGCGGTTAGCTCTTTAAAAAGTGGAAAGTGCTAAAAGGCCGCTGTAAAAAAAGCGCTGTATTCTGCGCCAAATTTAAACAAAATTTTATTGATAGTTGTTTTTTTTAAAAGGGCACATCCATTTATAGAAGTATCATCTCACTGCACAACTCGTAAAACTGACTCAGAATAACTGACGGATAGTTATAAATTACTGTGGAACAATACTCGTAGAACGTGAAACGAAGTTAGATACAAATGACAAAATAGTTAGCGAGGAATCAGTGATGCCAACTCGAGGAGTCCCCAACTCATAGACTAAGGTACCAACATAAGAAACATAGCAGCTTTTAAGTGCAGGTAGTTCTAAAAAAAATGTGATTAGTTCCTTGTTACGCGCACATCACAGAATATATATTAGTAGACTGATTTGAATATGATTTCAAATAAACTTTTAAAAAATAACAAAAAACCCGACTGCTTAAAAAGCCAACTAAAAGACGTAAACAAGAAGAAAATCATGCTGTGCAGTCGGAGGATACATATGCGCGAGCTGGCTGACCAAAACCAGATGTATCCTCCGACTGCACAGCATGATTTTTAATATTTTTTTATTTACAACTCTTTAGTTATTTTTTTTAAGAATTAGGAATATTCAAACATATAAGTATTTAATATTTTTGTAATCACCTCTTAAAACCCTTCTTTTGGATACCTCACACGAAGGGCTTGGAAGAAAAGAAAAATTGGGGCCCTGTGTATTGTGATATGGCGCCTAAAATCCGCCATTTTTTTATTTTGCAATTTTAATGTAGCCAGTGACACTCGCAGGGTTAAGACGAATCGATTGACGTAAGAATCATCAAAATAGGTCAACGCGTTTAGTCTCTAGAACGCCATATAGGAACAAACATACATACATACATACATACATAGACTGATAAACACATTACCCTCCTTCGGCAGTCGGGTAAAATGCGCTCGATCTGGCGCTGAAAGCGCACGTAATTCATCAACGCCATTCTAGCGTTTTCCCAATATGTTAGGGTCGACTTCCAGTCAAACCGGATTGACAGTATACTAGTATTTTACGGAGCGACTGCCTATCTGTCCTCCACAACACATGGACAAATTTCTCTCTTCTATAATCTCTTAATAGTATAAAACAGTCGCTGTCTGTTTCTGCGCTTTATTTCTTCTAACTCACTTCAAAGATTTGTAAGCTTTTTAGGGTTCCTGAGTCAACAAGTACCTAAACCTTGTAGTTCGCCATGCCGTCTGTCCGTCCGTCCGCAGCTTAACTCAGAGACTCTTAGTACTAGAACTACTATAATTATGGCATGGTTATACATTTATTATGAGTTGAGACAGTGGTTGAGCGATTGACTGCTGCGCTGCGTGTCGCGGGTTCGATTTCCGTACGGAACAAATATTTGTATGACCTACAGATAGTTGTTCCTGAATCAGAATCAGAATCAGAATCAGAATTGTTTATTTGCCAGCAATGTAGGTACAAGTTTGAGATGGTACAGAATTGGGTGTTTCCGCTACATTCTGCCTTACGGCATGCAAAAACATTATTTCTTGAAGGTACAATACAATAATTGTCATTGACTTATTATCTAACAAGGCATCAGACAACAAAATAAAAAATCACAAACAACTTAAATGTCACATACACAATCAATTACGAATCAATATCTAAGAATTACAAAAAAAAAATGTTATCATTTAAAATGTCACATACATAGTCGATTAAAAAAAAAAATGAAAATGTCAATAATAAAAAAAAATGTCAAAAGCATAAATAGGAATTATAAAAAAATATAATCATTTAAAAAATGTCAATTTTATGAAAATTTAAGTAACACTTAAAAATCTTTATCATTCAGGAAGTCATTAACAGAATAGTAACATTTTTCCAATAGTAATGTAGTCAACTTAGTGCTCTGGGTGTTGTGTATGTGAGTGTATATGTTTGTAAACACACCCACGATACTGGAAGAACTTCCTAGTGTGGGGCAACGTTTTTAAGAAAAGAAAAAAAAACCGCGACAAAGTGGTAAAATAAAACCAAGAAATATATTTTTTTAGGGTACGCATAGTGGAAATGTTTTTTCTCGTCTATCCCATGGTGTGGGCTATCGTTCGATAGGCCATTCAAAAATATTACGGGTCTGTGAAAACCATTTTCAGATTCAGGTATCCTTTTGCATAAAATTAAGCTTTAAATGACAAATTATTTTTGGAGTCAAGTGTGATCCCCTGCCAGCTAAATAGCTGCTTTTGGATATATGAAAAAAATCACGGCAGTAGTATATATAACGAAATTAAAAGGAAAACGATCACAGCTAAGTAGGCTTTACAAGTTTACGAGTAATAGTCGACCAACTTATAAAATGTACTTGGAAAAGTAACAATCTATACCAATATTATTTTGTTTGTTTGTTTGTACCGAATAGGCTCCAAAACTACTGGACCGATTTAAAAAAAAAATTCACCAATAGAAAGCTACATTATGCCTGAGTGACATAGGCTATTTTTTTTCCCGAAAATGGGTCCTGTATGGTGGCCCACGGGAGCGAAGCTGCGGGGAACAGCTAGTTTTGTATATTTAAGTATGGAGACAAAAATTTTCAAACGGCAAACTTAATTTTATCCTTTCGTTAGAGCAATGTTCGGTGCTTTCATTGTCTATGAACGTTTGTAATGTTACCTATTTATTTTGGTGAATGTAGCTGTTTATACGGAACCCTCTGTGCGTGAGTCAGACTCGCACTTGGCCGGCTTTTTATTATTAGACAGAGCGATAAACGAGGTAGGTTTGTGTATAATAATTTATGATTTAACCTTTGCGAAGCCGGGGCCAAATTGCTAGTTTTTTTAAATAAATGTCCATAGGAATGATACGGGATGTTGAAGTGGCTTATAGGAAAATCCGAAAACCAGACATACAAAGTCACAGGTAAAATGTTAGCTCTACAATTAAATGCTGTGCTACTTATCTGGCATAAATATTGATAATAATCACTGAGTTTGGCAGGTGAATTAGTGATCGGAGCTTGTTGCTACCAGATAGAAGGACGCCGTTGCCCATTCTCTTGAGAGAATTACTTAGGCTCGTAACGAAACCGAAGGTAATTACAGTAGTTATAAGACTTATCTCTTTACTGGAAGACGAGAGTCAAATATACATTCAAAAGAGACAATAAGTCCGTGTTAGAAATCTTACGTTGAACAAATCTCATTCATTTATATTACTCAAAGGTTACCTACTTTAAATCAATACGCTCTATCCTTGTCCTGACCCTATCCCTTCATTATTTCTGTGTTTATCCATGACTATTAATAAGTAATCATTATCATAAGTAAGTCATTAAATTTTAGTATTTCCTTGTAAACAACATTTTTAACCATTTTGGATGTCGGCGCCAATATCACCAGACTATTTGATGAGCTAACACGTGAACACGCTACATAGAACAGTCCATGGGAAAAGCAATTCTCCCTCAAATCAACACCAGCATACTTCCAAACCCAAACAACAACAACAACACAACACAAACAAACAAACATCCAAACTTTCATCCCCTATTTCACGCCCTTAGGGGTGGAATTTCCAAAAATCCTTTCTTAGTGCTCACCTACACTACCAAAGGAACCTACATGCCAAGTTTCATGATTGAAGCTTCAGCCGTTTGGGCTGTGCGTTGATGGTCAGTGAGTGACTCAGTCAGTCAGTCAGTCACTATTTTCTTTTATATGTTTAGATAGATGAGATTTATAGTAGTAGAATAATTAACTCTGAGTTATGTTCGAATTTGTGCATGAACTTTATTTTCACTTTGTTTTTTAGGTTGTTTGGTGTACGTTAAATAATTAAAAATGGATAAGTTAACAGCATTGTTTTCATATGGATATTATATATTAGGATATCCTCAGATGTAGCCCGCAACAGTCTTTATTTGGGTTCGGTTTATAGTATAAGATCTTACTGCAAACATTCTGCAGGTAATTTGTTTTTTTATGAAACTGGATTTTATGAATCATTCTTCGTAGTAGAATATATTACTGCAGGGTTACCTTATAATCCCGTAAATAATATTAATAACGTAACAGGTGGATTGTTTGTATGCAAGACTCCTCTGAGAAAACAGACGTACCAAATATAATGTTTCACCAATAATTCAATTTAAATGAATACCCCGAAAAGGCCACGTGCACCGTTTATTTTTAAAAGCCATAACTTTTACTTCCTCATAGTTAATAACAGCATTAATACGCGGCACAATATTGATCGGGCTATTCGGGCTTGGCCTAAACTGTCGGCCTATTTGGCGTGCGCTTGCGCACATCTGCGCGCGGTTCCGGGTTCTCTTCCTGTGCTCTGACCGATATTTATTGAGGGATTGAGATTTGGATTGTAATGGGGATAAATAGATAAATATTTTGATGGATGCCCGTGATTTGAGGTTTCTTCCGCGTTGTTCGTATTATGGCCATGATTTTAAATGGTGCTATAAATAAAAACGTAGTTACTGAAAAAGCTTTTGAAGTTTCTTGTGTTTGGACAGGTTATGTAATTAAGATCTCAAGCGAGCTTTTTAGGGTTCCGTACCCAAAGGGTAAAAACGGGACCCTATTACTAAGACTCCGCGGTCTGTCTGTCTGTCTGTCACCAGGCTGCATCTCATGAACCGTGATAGCTAGACAGTTGAAATTTTTACAGATAATGTATTTCTGTTGCCGCTATAATAACAAAAACTAAAACAGAATAAAACTAAATATTTGATTAGGGCGCACAAACGTAATTTTTTTACGATAGTGGTACGGAACCCGTGCGAGAGTCCGACTCGCACTTGGCCGGTTTTTCTTTGACCACATCACGTAGTCAAATAAAATTCAACCAACTTTTAAGGCGGTACCCTGACCAAAAAATCAGCATGAGTATGAGCATTCCTATTGGCCTAGCGGCACTGGTGGCGCATGAATTACAGTAGTGAATACGCCCAGATTTTAGAATAAAATCTTTATAAAATTGAATTTTAGTCTTTTGAAAAAAGAAAATACGACAAAAATGTTCGTTATTAAATTGTCTATCCATTAGTGTTAGTACAAAAAATAATTAATGAACACTTTACGAGGAGATGCATGCTATCAATAATTATTTCTCATTTTTTTTTTATTCTCCCCTCCGGAGACCGGAGGTCGATAGCAGGTTAGGTTGATTCTTCCGTACACCTTGTGATGTGTGCCTGGCCAGTGGAAGGTTCGTTCCAGTAAGTCGGGATGATGCCCCAGTGCGTCTGGATAATACCCTAGTGCGTCTGGATGATGCCCCAGTGAGTCGGGGTGATGACGTTCCAGTGAAAGGGCTGATGCTCCAGTGGGTCGGGGTGATGATGTCCCATTGCGTCTGGATGATGCTGGAGACTCCAGTGGGTCGGAGTGATGATGCAGGTTGAGGGTGATGACCAGGAATGCGCGTCTGCTGCATGCTGGTAGTCAGGATACCCTCGGCTGGCTGATGATTCGCTGCTCGAAGGCTTGCGGAAGCTATGATGACATCATAATGAAGTAGATCTGCACGAAGGCTGCACTGATGTTCATACTCGGGGTCACCAGTTTGGGGGCAAGTGGAACAGGGTGTAAAGTGCCACAAACCTCCATAGAAAAGGGAGGATCCTCCGACCAGACGGGTGTTGTGTCTGGTCCGGGCAACTACCCAAATGTACCCAAGGGTTGTTGTCGGACTGTTGTATGTGTTCTAATCGCGCCGAAAACTTTGCTTGCGCGATGCAGTATTTGTGTGACGACATGTCATTAGTTTGTAAGTGGTGGCGTCGGTGCCACTACACAACCATGAGCAATATCATGTATCTTTCTATTACCTAAGTACTAAAAAGTCATGAATAAAAAGATTATAAAGGTGCTGTGTTGGGTATTAAATGGAAAGCTTAAATTGCCCACAACAAATAAAAAGTTTAAAGACTAAAAACCGACAACAGCAAAATCGCGTAACAGCAAAAAAATATAAATATTTTTAGAGAAAGCCGTGTTCATATTCAGTTGTTGACACAAAAATTTATTATAACAGTAGATAGTAAGTAATATTTATGGCAAGGTGGAAACACAAATGACAACAGACCAGAGTCCGATTCGAGATAAAATCGAGATTCGAGATCGAGAGATTTCTTTCATACCTCGACCAATTAACTTGCGGTGAGATAATTTAAAATAGTTTAGTACGTAGTAGTAGTGTCGGTTTCTGAGAACCGTGGCACAGTCATCATGACATAATTTGTAAATATAGTTAGTAGCTACAATTATAGCGAACTATTAGCTGGCTTTTATAGCGTTATGCAATGAAGGAAAATTGTTGGACACTTAAAAATCGTACTGTATGGATCAGAATGTTGGGCTGTGAAAAAGATGGATGAAAAGAGATTGCATGTAGCAGAGATGAGAATGTTGAGATGTAAGTGCGAAGTGACGAGAATGGATAAAGTGAGTAATGAGTACATTAGAGTAAGTTTGAAAGTGGCGCCAGTGATAGAAATGTTGAAAGGAAACCGTTTGTCCTGGTATGATGAAACGCATGTTACTAAAATAATTATGGATATAAATGTGGATGGATGGAGAGGGAGGGGACGGCCAAGGAAAAGATGGATGGTCTGTGTGAGGAGTGATATGAAAGAAAAGGGAGTCAGTGATAGCGTGATAGGACGGACAGGACGGTATTTAAGAAAAAAACGTGTTGCGCAGACCACAAGTAACATGGGACAAGGACAGGAAGGTGATGAACTGAAATTTATGAGATTGAATTTTAAAATACTGAAATAATATTTTTCTTAAATAACTAGAAGGCTTAGTGACAAAGTGGGATTCTGTCAGCGACTGCCTCGGTCTAGGGGTCGCAAGCGCTTTTGAACATGAAGTTCTGGGTTCGATTCCCGAGTCGGCCAAAATGTTATTGGATTCTTCATCTGCAATTTATAAAAAGCAGCTCGGATTCAGGGCAAGTGCTCGGTTGACGACAAAAGGCTCGTACCCTATTAATACTAGCATACAGATAACTCATCCCATACAAAGAAACCATGACAAGCACCAGCTTTCAAATAAAAAAATAATAATTTAAATCGGTTCATAATTGGAGGAGTAATCGTGTAACAAACATAAAAAAAATACAGTCGAATTGATTACCTCCTCTTTTTTGGGAAGTCGGTTAAAAAGGGAAAAATAAAAAAACACTTTTTATAAAGAAAATCAAACCGACTTCCAAAACAAAACAGTACAAAACGGAAACAAACTTTCTTTTCCAAGGACGGTTTCAAAAACGAAAAAAAAATTACAAAGACACCGACATTGTTTTGGAAGACTTTTCATTTTTTTTTGTTATGTAGTTTTTTTTTATTTTGACAAGCAATATCTCTGAAAATATAAATAAAATATATATATTAAGGTAAGTTATATAAATATTGTATAATGTTGGAGCTCGTGGCTAAATAATAACAGCCGCACGGGTCGATCTTCAAGGTTAAGCAACGCTTGCCGAGGTCGGTCCGTGGATGGGTGACCATTGCAACATACCGAGTTTCCTCCGTGCCTCGGAAAGCACGTTAAGCCGTTCGTCCCGGCTGTCATTCACACATTCGACAGTCGTTACGAGTAGTCAGAAGCTTGAGATCTGACAGCAGTCTAGCCAAGGTGTGTAGTGTTACCCAGTTACTGGGTTGTGGAGGTCAGATAGGCAGTCGCTCCATGTAAAACACTGGTACTCAGCTGAATCCGGTTAGACTGGAAGCCGACCCCAACGAAGTTGGGAAAAGGCTAGGCAGATGATAATATACTTATTGTATAAAGGTTGACTGATAGAGAATGCCTTGTGGCATTAAGTCCGCCTATGTACCACTATTGAACATGAAGTTTAAATAAATACTTACTACTTGTTACTTTATTTAGAACTGTATTTATGGATGGATACTTTGTTCTCCACCTATCTGGTCTATATTTCTCGGTTCAATCGCAGGTATATCTTTACAACGATTACATTTTTCTTCGTCTTCTCAATGTGTAAGTATCTTTGAGGCCAAAACCACACAAGAATGCACTAGTTACATCTATTTTCCTTAAGTTCCAGGCTAGACCATAAAATGTTGATGGGTTATCGTGTGGTCAACATAGTGTTTGCAAGTGTCATATAATCGCACAGGATATGAGGTCAAATTGCTGTCCGAGTGTCTGTTACTTGTTAAATATTGTACACGCTGCAACTGATTGCATAATTTAAAACTTTCAAAAGCAATATTTTTAGTTTTGACAGCTTATAGTGAGAGCTTATATCTATTAGCAGTTAAAGCTTTCATTGACCGACATAAGGTCACAAACATATTATATACTCGATAAACTTGAGCAGATTCACAATTTTTGTATAAGGTTTATTTTAGGTTTGTGCAAATATGACCATGTTTCCGAAATTCGTGTGAAGCTCAAGTAGTTGCATTCGCCTTCGCCGGAATGCTCATATTCTTTCTCTTTTGTTTATTGTGCTCTTTACTCCTTCCACCCCTCTTTACCTCAAGGATCGTTTTCAGTTTATCTGCGATTCCCACAAGGAATCTCTAAGTTCATCAGATAACTTGCGAAATAAAATGCCAATGCATTCCACAAATTTCATGGATAAATCTTTTACTGTCCAGGCTGCTCGTCTGTGGAATGCATTGCCTGACCCAATAAAATGTGTCGTGCCTGTATTAAAAAAAAACTCATTAAAGAACATTACCTAACGCTGTGATTGTGGTCTTGGTTTTTAGACATAAAATGCTATGAATGTCGTACATCATTTATTTTCATTGCTTATATATTTATTTATTTATTTACACACATAAGTACAACATCTTACAGTATTCCAAGACGATGTTATACCGAAAAAATAATGTTATATACACTATAGTCATATATATAAATTTAACAATAAAAATTAATATAGAAAAGAAACATTTCAAATTTGTATGCCACCTTCAATGCACTTTGTGCTCCTGACACAAATTTCAGCAGGCTATGGAACACATTTTCCGATGGCATATTATTTATAATACGCGCGGCCCGTGACAAAGGGGCAAACTTTAATAAATTTGTCCTAGCCCATGGCACATCTAACAAAGTGGGGCGGCGGCGCGCACCCACATACCCGTCTGGGACATGCAGCCGCAGCGCCTCCAGTACATCTGGGTTATGCACCAGCCCGCGCAGCACTCTGGCTACGTATTTTACTAAAGCGACGTCCCTCCTAACCGCCAGCCTAGCGTACCCGACCATGCCCAACACAAACAGACTCGGATACATCAACGGGTATATTAATTATGTATGTATCTATTAATTAACATATGTATGTATTTGTGCTTCTAGTAAGTATTATTGTATCTATGTTCATTGTTGGTATTGTCGCACCACTGACGACCCTATGTCATGTCCAGGTAATCTCTGTCCAGCCCGGCGAGCATGGCCTACTGTGACATCGCTTAAGTCACACTTTTAATCACAGTTTGGGCGATAAACTCATTTTGTCTTAAATGCTAGCACGGCGGCGTGAGATATTTTCTTGACTTGTGGCATAACTTCTTGACGTTTATTTTTTTCTTTTTCGGAAATTTTATTGTAGTTTCGGTTTAACCTTGGCCATAAAAACCATTTATGTTCTGAGAAGCATAGCCCTACGACGCACTGTTGCCGAATTATGGGCCTCCAAATCTTATTTTATTTTGCATATTTCCAAAATGATATCTCGAAAACGGTATGTCCTAGGCCAAAAATAACCAAAATTTAGCCCCGCCCCCTTTGCTACCCCCATGTTAGCAGCATCCCAACATGAATTACAATTTTTTTTTTTTTTACATTGCTTGGTTTTCGACTCGGTCATGACAAGTTATGATAAAATATGTCATGTCTTACAATTTGTCTTAAATGCTAGCACGGGACAACCATGTGACATAATTTACAGGCGCGACTTGCTTTTCTTGTTAGACGACCAAATAAAATAATACGTAAAAAAGTATGCCGTTCATACAGCTAAACAACTTTTTAATTTTGTTGGGAATAAATTAATATTTGACCCACGACCATAGACTTATGCACACTTTATTTTTCTTTGTTTGTTTGATTACATATTAAGCGTTTGTTAGAAAGATATATTTATTGTGAAATTTTTAATAATTACTAAAAAATATGATAGCTTGGACCAATACCGGTGGGCCCCTATTTTTTATATTTTAAATGTTTTTTAGAAAGCAAGAAGAATATGGTATAAAAGAAAATAATTATAAAAAAATAATCATAATTAAAATAAGAACAACAATTAAAAAAAATACAATTATGAAAAAGTAATAATATAAAATTAATTAATAATCTTGTTACATTTCAATTAATTAATAAGCATTGATCACCAATTCACCATACACACAAAATGAATTTATTGCAATTTGGTGCCGTAATTAGAAGGCAAATATGTTTTTTTCAACTATAAAATTTTATCACCACCTCCGAACGAAAGTGATACATTTTTCTAAATCATCTGTCAAAATGTGACATTTGTGACAAAATAGGTGCGCCCGTATTAGCAATTAAGACCCGATGAGTCCCAAACAAACGTCAGGAAATTTTCTCACGCCGCCGGTGCTATTATTTAGGACAAAATGGCGTTATCGCCCAAACTGCGATGAAATGTGTGACTCAAGCCATGTCACAGTAGTCCGTGCTTGCCGGGCAGCAACAAGAAAGGCATGTTGCGCCTTTAAAATATGTCACATGTTTGACCCGTGCTAGCATTTAAGACAAATTGTAAGATATGACATAATTTATCATGTCATGTCACAAATGTCTTGGGTACGCCCATGCTCGCTAGGCTGGAAGAGATCGCGGCATGCGATGAGGCCGCCCATTGTACATTTTAGTATTAAGTTTCTTTTTTCTGTGTACAATAAAGTGTTTATAAATAAATGAATAGTATTCTGAAAATCAAGAGTGGTTGTACAGAAAACTATGTATCCATCTATTCTGTTACACTAAAACAGCATAGTTATAATTTCGCTCTTCGAGTTTGCTAGTAGTTCCCTGGCACAAAATGTCCTTCTAACCTTCAATCTGAAATTGAGTTTTAAAACTCATGCCCAGGGGTCACCAATTTACTTTCATTCGGAGTCCGTAAACAAAGCGTAAGGCTTTAAGCTACTTGCTCCACCCCCCATCAAGCGTACCTAAAATATTTTAAAGATTTTTCAAATTGATGAAATGCAATTAATGCGCATAATGTTTTTTTGCATTGTACCGTCCGCAGTTTATAGTTTGGTACAGGCTATTGTCATTAAATCGTGGACATGTTCATCGGTGACGGTAAGTCTACTGTACTCCGAAATCTATTTTTCCACCGCGACGACAACCGATCTCGCGCTCCGCTCGAATGTTGTCGAATCAAAGACAGTAAAGACTAGCGTGACTAAATCGAATCAATGATTAAATTACATACTCAAATAATACAAGTAAATTATATTGCATTGTTCACTTAAGGTCCACACGAAATAGATCAGCGTTCCGTATCTGGACCGCGGTCCGCCATTTGGTGATGTCTGCTCCAACCTGAAAACCGGTGAATCTTTTTGCATTCAAGTAGGATTTGACACGTTCTTAATTCCAAACACTCAATCCAGAAACGCGCTCTAAATAAGAATACAGTAATGGGAAAAGATGCTGTAACAAAATACGGTAAATATTAACAAACTTGAAAACTAACGGTCAAAACTATTTGTAAGGAAATAACGGTGTTTTAGCAATATTTCCCCTTTTAGGAGGAATAATATGTTTTCTAAATTATGTGGCAAATTGCAGATGTAGACAAATAGACCAACACAATACGATGACATCCTTAATTAAGTACCATATAGGTAATATAGACACCGTATTTTGGTGTCTATGGGTTGTTTTGTTCACCGTAAGCATCAAAATAACAGCTATTTTGAACACTAGATATTGTTTACGATTGATAGACGGACAACTTGACCCAACATCCTTTAACGATAATAGTTATGTCCGTAATTAGTTTTCTTACAATCTCTGGTCAAATAGTTATTTCTACTTAAGGCTAATATTGATGTCTGGGGTTCTATTCCCGGATCACGATCATATTAGATGGTGTTGTGAATTTGAGGACTATTATAAAGTGCGTTAAAACTTAAATATCAATTATTGTAGGGTGGCCTGGGGAAGTAAGCTCTGTTAGCTACTTGTTTTGGAGAAGAGAAGGATTGCCTTAAGATAAAACCGGCCAAGTGCGTGTCGGACTTCACACATTTAGGATTCCGTACCAAAATTAAGTTGTTTGTAATAGGAAATTTCAGGGAATTTATAAAAGAAAAATATACGTAATAATAAACATTATCACAAAACTTGATATTCATAGGTAATGAGTAGTTAAAAAGTTCTTCGGCACAAAATTTTGTGAAAAAAGCTGACTTTGGTGGCTGCTCACTCCTTTGTTTTCCAATATTTTTTTTAAATAAATTAAATTATAAAAACTCCCGACACTAAAACCTCTGTAAACGTTGGCGGGTCCCCGACGCAAGTACGAGGCTTATTTTTTACTTTTCAGAGGTTTTGCTGTCGGAGGATTTTTAAATTTTAAATTTATTTTTATTTCATGCTTTTTATATAATATACGTAGTAGTAGACACGCTTCAATCGACAATCGATCAAAACACGTAATTATGACATCGTCTTGCGAAAAACCCAGATACAAAGAGTAAAATGGAGATAATTTTTGAAAGGCTAAACCAATTTTAATCAAACATAGCACATACTTTGTCGAGAATTTTCTTAATATTCTCGACAAAGTTACCTTTCAAACAAAAACAAACTAAATCAAAATCAGGTTATCCGTTTAGGAACTATGATGTCACAGACAGACACACCCCTCTTTTTCCGTCGGGGGTAAAAAATACAATATTTACCCATTTTTTATAGCCAACGAGCTCTGAACAACGATACCCGATGGTGTATGAAATTTTTTTTCACACCCCCTATAACTGTTTGGGAAAAAACATTAAAAGAAAATTGCCAATTTTTATGGCATTTTGTCACTTCCCAGTACACTATGATGAAGCAGCGCCATTTATCTTGTGACGTCACGCTCCGCGTCTCAGCGGCGCGCGTGTGCGCAAGTTATCGCGCACTAAAAGACAAGTGCAACAAGATTTATTGGCAGACAGTCTGACACTTCGTCATAAAGTCACAACTCAAAAACGGTTACGATCTACTACTTACTGTTCAGCATCGGGTTACTGAGAATTCTAAAGATTTCGGTTTCTTGGCTGGTAAAATTTTGATTAAAACTGGGGTCCATTTTAACTGTTTTATCAATATTGAAATCTTGTCTGTTGTAATGTCGGTTAACCTTTCAACAACTACCATAAGATATAACAGCAGTTTTTCAGGCAAATGCGGAGACTTGGAATATTCCGGGCAAAAAGTGGAAACAGTTTTAATTATTTTATTTATCAATATTTTAATTTTATTTATCAATATCTTTATTTACCAAATATTTATTTGGGAGGAGCTCGTGGCTAAATAATAACAGCCGCACTGGTCGAACATTAAGGTTAAGCAACGCTTAACGAGGTCGGTCCGTGGATGGGTAACCATTTCAACATACCGGGTTTCCTCTGTGCCTTGCAAAGTACGTTCAAAAAAAAAAAAAAACAAAAAAAAAAATGTGTCAATGGGTTGTGGAGGTCAGATAGGCAGTCGCTCTGTGTAAAACACTGGTATTTAGCTGAATAGCTGAATCCGGTAAGACTGGAAGCCGACCCCAATATAGTTGTGAAAAGGCTAGGCAGATTGATTGATTTATTTGGGAAAAGAAACGGATACACATTACAGTAATAAAATGAAATTTGAACAACAGAGCGTGACAAATGTTCAACCAATGACAATATAATTATGAAACAGTCGTTCACTTTATTAATAAGAAAGTAAGAGATACCAAAGAAAAAAAAAGTGTTTATTCGCCACAAAAACGACATACACATTTTAGATTTTTCCTTAAATAAAACCCTTAACGATAGTATTAGTAAGTACTTAAATTATGTTTGTAAAGAAAAGTAAGATTAACATAAAATACCAAGTTTGAGTACCTAGTAGGATGATTGATACGTAAAAGCAGATGTGTGCGAAGCATGTCGTGACTGTGGCAAGAAGGCTTCCACTAAGCATAATGCTGTGCCATGGGAGACCCACAGCACGGCGCTGATTTTCAGTGGTCGCCTAGGAAGGAAACTAAACCCTGTTGCGTCTAATATAATACAAAAATATAAAACAAACATAGAAAGATAATAACCAATACCTTCGGATACGGACCCCAAAAAAGTACAAACATGTTTTAAGAATTGCGCCGGGCGTGCCCATACCGAAAGGGTTACCAACTCAGCATTTGCTGGGCGTCAGACACCCAGCGCTGATTTTCAATTGGCACCCCGCTAGTGACACACTTCCGTAAGTACTTACCTAGCTAATTTAACCTACCGCTTTGCCTATTCAACTCCCTTTCATCTAGATGAGTAAACCGGGTGACATCACAATAAACAAGAAGCTCGTAAATCATCCAGTGCTGTCAACTAGATAAGCAGAAGTGAGGCATTTAATAGCTTATTATAATTTAAGGGCTCTATGAATGATGACAATCGCTCTTTGTTCCCAAAGTTGGCTTGGATTTAGTAATGAATCATTCATCATTTTAATCTCTGAATTAAATACGGAAGGTGGAGAGCTCGGTGTTCTTTTTTCGTTTCTGTTCTTGGTTTGACTAGCTTTGCCCGCGGTATCCTCTGCGTTGAAGTCAAAAATTATATCACGATAATACTTTATACTATCGGGATAATTATTATTTTATGGCCGGTATTCAAGATGCTCTACTCAACTCAATCTAGCAATGGACAGTTGTGATTGGTTGACTTGTTTTTTTTACATTAACGTGCTCAAGTCACGAATCTAGACGCGCCAAACGTTACCGAACTCTTTTAACAAGAAATCAGTGGCATTGAATAGTATTAGCATGGACTTTCATTATCATTCAATACCTATAAAACTTATTGTTTAGAAAGACTGCAGTAACGTCTGGGGTATCTGGTCTCTTGCTCCATTCAGTACACATAATATGTCAAGCTAAAAAACAACATGCCAAACTCTAGGTGTCGACACTTTTGAGTTTGAGTCGAGTATGAGCATACGGGCCAGTCTTAATTTTGATTTATTAAGGATCGATGGTTCAATAATAGAATAACTTTTATTTGAGGGATAAAAATGGCGGTTTGCCAGTTTGCAGACATTAACATTTATAATATTGGTAAGACGGATATAAGTAACCTATAATGGTGACATTCGTCTGGTGATCAATAGCTACTATTAGTACCTACAGTTACACTGCGTCTTCCTCCTCTTTGCCTCATCCCACTATTGAGGATCGGCTCTCCTCGTTCTGATTATTGATATTATATCTTTTTTCATATTATATTGACATTTACTTAATTCAATAATAAATTTTAATGGGCTTATCTGTTTAGTGAATGCATTATCTGTTTATGATCAATAACATTTTTTTACTTAAATGTGTCTCTATTTTATATTTGCACGCCGAAATTAAAGGCAGAATAAGAGAACAATTTTGTATATTTTACCAACCTTCTGTAACTTATAAAAAAATTAAAAAAATAATTTTAATTAAAATTAAAAGCAAATAAATTAATTTTGTTTTTTTTTGTTTTGTTTTGATGCGCCTAGTCTGTCCTGTAAGTTGGGCTCGTTCCAAGTCGCGGGTCACTGTAGACCACCATGTGGCTTGCGGTCTTCCTCTATTCTTCTTTGTGTTCAGTAGTGCCAGGACTTGCCAAACTACGTGGTTTTCAGGACTCTCAACAACCATCAACGTGGCCATACCAACGAAGCCTATTTTGCCCACGCCCGCTGCCCATCTCAGCATCTTCATCGCAGCCACATGCAACTTTTGTTCATCCACCTAATTTATGGCCCAGCATTCGGCACCGTACATCATTGCGCGTCTTACAGCTGTTTTGTAGATTTTGCTCTTAACTCTGATCGGTACCTACAGTTACTATAGAGATGCTTTTGTCGGGGATGTAACTTGTGAGAGGACTAATTTATAATGTCTAGGAGTTAACCGCGATAGGTTTTACTAAGGTAGATGAAATGAGCCAAATAAGGTTGATAGATCTAAGTATATTCGGCACTATTACATACAGGCCTATTCCTAGTTAATAAAGAAGAAGCTACGCCTGACAAAAAACCATAGTGGTTCCCTTAAAAAATATGTATAAATATAATTTAAAGCTTTATATTCAAACTAAATTGATTTAATATACAGGTCGACAGTGACTCCGTACAACAATTTTCGATTAAACTGTCAAACAAAAACGGCAAAATGAGCAAGTTTTTGATCGATCGGCACACACGCAGCTCGCTTATTTTCTGAACCTTACTTTGTTTATTTTTGCGAAACAAGTTATTTCTGACCATGGTGTGTAATGGCTTTAATTCTGTGGTCAGTTCTGCAGATGCAATCTTTTATTAAATTCGTAATTGATCTTTGGACGAGTCCAAAGATTGAGAATGATACTGAAATGGTTGACCAGGTTAAGATTTAACGATGCCAAAGTTTGGTCGAAGTCAAGGCAAATTTTTTGGGTGCATGTAATGCATAAGTGAGATGCATTGAGTGACAGGTCAAGGTAGGCAATGAAGACAGTGAAAGGCGATTTAAAAATGTGTGTTTCTGAACTTAAGTTTACACTAATAAGGACTTAAGTCTAAACTTATAGTGCAGGATAGAGCAGGAGAGAAAAAAATATTTCGTGGACCTCAAATAGTACTCGATACGGGGAGGAAGAAGAAGTGAACCTAAACCGAGCCACTTTATTACCTATTACCTCCGGTTTTTTTAATTCTGTAAAAACATAAATACAATGTAACTGCAACTCTTATAAGACAGAATAGAATAGAATAGAATATACTTTATTGTACACCAAAACTTAATACTATGGGTACAATGGCGGTCTTATCGCTAACAGCGATATCTAACAGACAACCTTTACCTTTAAACTTACCTTCGTAGGTGGTTATCAGGGACAATTAGCCAGCTAAAACGTTCCCAGCTATTGAGACTCCTGAAAGCCAGAATCATTTGATGTGACCACCAGAAAAATGCCGAGGCAATGAAGCTCGATGAACCCCAGAAAAATGATTCTTCTTGGAACCCACTACGAAATGAATCGACTGAAAGTAAGAAAAAAACATTATTACCATCAGAAAACTGTATAAACTATAGATATATTGACTCTATACAAGAGAAATTTGCGTCACACTTAAACTGTCATTTTAAACAATGAACCAACATCGCACCAACTTATTAACCAGACACTTGAGTCAATTGTGGCTGCGTATCTTATTGAACGTCTGCTTATAATTATACTTAAGTGATATACAAGCAATAAGATGCTTTATTAACATCATTGTCAGACGCGCTTAAGACTTCTTTCTCACTATAACTAATTGGAAACCGTTTTAATTACAATGATGTCGATAACGCATATTATTGTATGAAGCTGTTGCATACAATCATTTTAAACATGGTGCGCAATTGGCTATGGTTTGCAGGAAGTCTGAAGGTTGAATTTTTAAAAGTAGATACAGGTGGTTGAATTATAGATGCAGAAACAAAAGATGGATGGTTTGTGTGAAAGATGACGTGGCTGAATGAAAATGAACACTGAGGTGATGATTTAAGAGAAGAAAATGACTGCCACAAATACTCTGTGGGACTCTGGCATGTGGGGATGATGATGTTGCAAAAATTGAAGTTTATTTGAGATGCAAGCAATAATATATATATAGATACGCATAACATTTTAATTAAGGTGGTTTACAATTATTTATGGTATCTAAGAAAGAAGTTTGAATGTTGAGCTTAGCGTAATAGCTTTTGTGAAAAATATGGCTCAAATGAAATAAACACTGAGTTAATGATGAACGAGATGAAAATGGGAGCGCTGAAAAAAAGTCATTTAGAATAGAAGGCGCGAGTGTGATGATGTTTGTAATTAAGAAAGTAATTTAGAAAAGTGATGCAAGGAATAATACGCTTTATTGACATCATACAAAATACATACATCGAACTGCAGTTGCCAATCTGGAAATCCCTAAACCGATTGCGGACCAAGGTTGGCCGCTGTAAAAACAACCTGGCCAAATGGAATATCATAGACACATCCAAAACACAGTGCCACCTCCTTGACCACCTGCACCTTACGGGATTTAAACGTAGCAA
Organism: Orthosia gothica; assembly: GCA_949775005.1. Taxonomy (NCBI): domain Eukaryota; kingdom Metazoa; phylum Arthropoda; class Insecta; order Lepidoptera; family Noctuidae; genus Orthosia; species Orthosia gothica. Next base: position 19,946,178 of record OX459054.1, on the reverse strand, counting down.
ATGATAGAACTGTTCATGTAGCTACATACTGGTCACAAAATCTGAATCGTTGTATAGTTTGAGTTAATCGACACAAAATAAGAATTGACATCAAATAAAAAGAAACCAATTCGTTATGGTCTGGATAAAGTCTAAAGGTCAAATTGAAAAGTAGATACAGGTGCTCGAAAAGAGGCAGATCAAATATATGCATTAGCCGTGTTTGTGAAAGATAGGAAGGAACATTACTCGAGATGACGGCTACACTTAAACTGTACTGTATTATTTAAGAAATGATTTCATAAAGGATGTCACTAAGGAAGCTTGAACTTATAATCCTTATTGCCGGTTATATTGTACAAATGAATGTTGAATTCTGTACGTTTGAATCTCCGTATATCAATAACGCTGCACGGATTTGGAACCATAGCTATTGGATACTTTTTTATCCCGGTAGTGTCATTCCCAAGAGATTTTTAGGATGAGTGAATAGTTAGTGATAAATAGTTGTTATGGTGAATGTGAGTACCAACCCAAACCCATCCAGGTTTAATTGTACAAAAATGAATTAGTCCAAGAGCGAGCGAAGCGAGCTCAGGGGCTTAGGGCACCCTAACACGGATAGGTAAGGTTCGAAGGAGATCTCCTCGGCAATATGATAAAAACTAATTCAATAGTTTAATCATATTGCCTACTCTTAATAGGCATTTTTCAAATTGCCTGGGCATTATGAATAATGCCGTAATCACTGGGTCCATACCATATATATGAACAACAATAATAGACAAACAATAGACGGGCGGTAGACTTTCACGCGGGCTAAGCTGCTGACAAAAGCTTTTGGTCTATAAGTAATTAAATACCCGCAATGAGTGCGATAATCGATCCTCTTTCTATAAGTATGAGCAAAGGACTTTGCACTGAAGTGAGACCATACAGACTCATAAAATTAACATAACAAAAAAGAGTACTTTAACTGTTTTAAACAAGCTCATTTCGCCTTCAATTTGCTTGTCGACAGTGTTGTTACAAAATGTTTTTGTAATGATGAATGAACGAGAAAACTTGCTTTTGTTGGCAGCATTGTTTGGGCAAAAATGTTGCTCGGCCAGTGTTTACTGCAGAAAGTATTTTTGTAAGTATGACCCTTAAACGATGACTTACTTGGTAAAGAGAATTTTGAAGAAGTGACTGAGTTAAGAAATAAATATTCGATGTATCTTTCAGTCGAAATAGCATTTGGTGATAAAAGGTTGTTTCGGAATAAATTCCATTCGAACAATCGTTCAGTCGACTTTCTATTTATCGAAAATATGACTCTAGAAGTTAAGTTACAGACCCAAGAAATTCGTATATCGTAATGACCAATCTAGTGTTGACAATAGTAGTCATGATTCCAGCAAATAGGTCACTTTGGTGACGTTTTTGGGTACTGAGAGTTGCTAAATTGAAGACTATAGCAAGACTATAGCAATTAGTTTATTTAATATTTATTCGTTTATCCTCGCACTGGAACACTTTGCAGCAATTACAACAATGAGACACAAACTTACTTAACTACTTATTCCTACCTTAAATATACAATATAAATTAAACCTGTGGTTTTGTAAGCTGTGTGAATTAATGGGATAGCATAATAAATCCATGTCATGGTCATAAACAATATAGAACAAATGATGTAACCATGCCACATACCTAAGTAAAGTTGTTAAAAAAAAACAAAATACAGGTGCATTAGCAACACTGAAGGAAAACATTGCAGAAAACCCACAAGATTATGACGAAATCCAGTGCGTTTCTCAGAAACTGCCATGTTTATTTACGCAATGCAGACAGTACTGTAGTAGCAGCCGAGGTTACAACATTAAATAATGCGCTATATTTATATTGTATTTAGCGTTTTTTAGTTATAAATAATTATATTACATTAATTATCAAATGACGCGCAACTAACGCCTTCAGGTGCCTGACATAAGATCACATTCAGAACATTCTAAATTCGAATACACTTTAAATTAGATCCAGCCAGTCACTAGTATTGAAGGGATTGTAGACTCCTTACATATATATGCTATGCATTGCTACGCCCCTACGAATAGAAGGGTGGAAACGAAGTGAAGACATATTCTATTCAAGACCTAAATTGATATGCCCTACCTACAGCAGGGAGAAATTATCACAGGGTGCCTTTGGAGAGGCAGCTAAGCCATGACAGACTATAATTTAACTAAAAATTGTTATTGTTTGTAACATAATTATTATGAGCTTATTCACGCTACTCAATAGGGATGTTGCCTGGGTAGAAAATTGTTAATTCTATTTAGTCCGTCAGTGAGATTATCAAATAATATTTATTGTACTACAGGTACAATTTTTTTAAATATATTTTTATCTTTACCAAATAATTAAAAGTTGACAACGATAAAGTTCTTCATCTTCATCTCTCAGTATAAAATGTAACAGAACTTGACGTTACACGATATTTCATCGAACTGTATCGTCATATTTTTTTGTTTAGGTTGCAAAAGAAAAAAATACGTGTCCAATATTTTTAGGTTATCTAACTGATGAACTTTTAAGATTTTTAGTCAACTGCCCTATTTACGCAGTCATGCTTAAACCCCGCTGCGGCAAAACCTGGAAAAAGCTAAAGAAACTTACACATATTGCAGATGGAATAACTCACATTTACACTCGGCGATATATTGTTGGTAAAATAATATCTTCTCCGAATATAATCTAATCGATTGCTATTTCTTATATAGCAACACTTTACAGATGAAAACCTATAAAGATAGGCTGCTTCTTTATTCTCTTGGTCGGTGGCACTACTGCTCACCATAAGGTCTTGACTTCGATTCGCTGTTCGCGCAAAATCATATTGAGATTTTTTCATCTGGAATTTACATTTGTCAGTAGCAGGCCGGAGTTTAGTTTTGTGTCCGGTTGATAGTAAGCCTCGCCCAATGTTACATGAGATTTAACCATATCTGGTGAAATGTGGGTGTACCTACTATTAATGTGTGTACTAACTACCTCTGCCTCCTCACCTCTTTTTTAGGGTTCCGTAGCCAAATGGCAAAAAACGGCACCCTTATAGATTCGTCATGTCTGTCTGTCTGTCTGTCTGTCCGTATGTCACAGCCACTTTTTTCCGAAACTATAAGAACTATGCTGTTGAAACTTGGTAAGTAGATGTATTCTGTGAACCGCATTAAGATTTTCACTCAAAAATAGAAAAAAAAAACAAGAAATTTTGGGGGTCCCCATACTTGAAACTGAAACTAAAAAAAAAAAACCATCATACCCATACGTGTGGGGTATCTATGGATAGGTCTTCAAAAATGATATTGAGGTTTCTAATATAATTTTTTTCTAAACTGAATATTTTGCGCGAGAGACACTTCCAAAGTGGTAAAATGTGTGTCTCCCCCTTGTAACTTCTAAAATAAGAGAATGATTAAACTAAAAAAAATATATGATGTACATTACCATGTAAACTACCACCGAAAATTGGTTTGAACAAGATCTAGTAAGTAGTTTTTTTTTAATACGTCATAAATCGTAAACCGTAATTTACCAAGTACGGAACCCTTCGTGCGCGAGTCCGACTCGCTCTTGGCCGGTTTTTTGTCTTTCTTTTCTTTCTCTGCCTATACCTTTGGGAAATACAGGCAAAATACTGTTATGTTATAAACATACATCTCCGACGTAGATAGGTCGGAGTAGCAACGGTATAGACATGAAATAGATATATTATTGGGGCTTCTGTGTTAGCCAGACGCGGCAAAATATTTGTTTCTTGATCGGTGTTGAAAGATCCATTCGCTGCTCTACCAAATTGTTTAGACTGGCAAGTTTGAGATCATCTAGTTTAAATATTTGCATAGTTCCACACTTTGTACTTATCATCGTTCGGAACACTGTCCTCAAGTTTTCTTCATCAATCAATCTGCCTAGCCTTTTCCCAACTATAGTGGGGTCGGCTTCCAGTCTTACCGGATTCATCTAAGTATTAGTGTTTAACATGGAGCGATTGCCTATCTGACTTCCACAACCCAGTAACTGGGTAACACGGTACCCTAACTTCGATAACCCTAAGCTTCTGACTACCCGTAACGACTGTCAAAGATATTCAAATGACAACCGGGACCAACGGCTTAACGTGCTTTCCGAGGCCCGGAGTAAACTCGGTATGTTGAAATGGTCACCAATCCACGGACCGATCTCGTCAAGCGTTGCTTAACCTTGATGATCGACCAGTGCGGCTGTCATTATTTAGCCAAGAGCTCCTCATGTTTTCGATTTATTACAATATGAAGATATTGTAATAAATCGAATAGTATCTACTTAAATCATGAGTCCGAGTTTTTCTCACGACATTTTGTGAGATTAATTAGATAATTGGTTTCAAGATTCCTCCATTCATTCAACTTATTCCTTCATTCCAACTTATTATACTTAATAAGTTACCTATTCACAGTTAGCCGTTTAAGTAACTTCCTGTTCAGAAAAGACTCAAGAGTTCAAGTAAATTACAGTTCATAAAAGTCCTAGGTTTTTTAGCCATGCAGCTCTGCAAAACCGATCAAGCGAAATACCTCACCATTTTACCTATTGACCCGTATAATCGTGCAAATTCCCCGGCTGTCCGTATGCTTGTAAACACGTATAACTGATAAACTCCGGGCGCTGTAGTGGATGGGCCGACAATCTGCGCCAGCGCAAGTGACCCTAAACCGGACCATTCGGTGAATGCTTACAGATAATGTTATTTATGCTGGATTTGTGTGAAGTTATTTGCATGGTATGTGAAATATGTGAAACTGTCTTCTATTTATTTAACTTAAGGCGAAGACCAAGACCTGGGATGGCGAACCTTTATTGGTGATTGATCGTGCCATTTTTGATGTGATTTTATGGTCATGGTGGCCAACAAAGAACCTTGAATGAGTGGTTTAATAGACAAAACAATTAATCAGATAACAAGTAAAATTTCAAAAACCCCCGACACATTTATCTTGCGAAAACACCCCGATTCAAACAGTACAACGCCCATAACTTTTGAACGGCTGAACCTATTTTATTCAAACATAGCTAAGAACACTCTCGACAAAATCACCTTTCAAAGACTAGAAACTAAATCAAAATCGGTTCATCCGTTAAAGCGCTATGATGCCACAAACAGACACACATATACAAAGACACACAGATACACAGCAACACACGTGAAACTTTTAACACCCCTCTTTTTCCGGCGGGGGTTAACAAAAAATATAAACCGAGTTCCAAAACAAAACACTACAAAGCGACACATAATTTTCTTCTCTTTTTCTCTTTCTTTTTGGAATTCGGTTAGGCTTTGGTAGGTACCTTTTCTTTTTCGTTTTGGGCTTCCGAAAAGAAAGTCATTTTACGCTTTGTAGTGTTTTATTTAGGAAGTCGGTTTACTTTTTTTGTTAATTTTTTTTTTTATTTTTGGTAGGCATCTATCTTATATTACCATGAAAATCATTTATAGCCAGAAGGATTCTCATAACAATTCCAACAAGCCTAAACATGACTGGGATTCATTGTTTTATTTCGAAGTTCCGGTGCCTACTTTCAGGCTTCATCACCAGATCAGTTCGATTTTCATTAGAACCATTTATTTAAATTTGCTTCATCACTACACAACTATTCGAGCTATATTTTACCAAAAACATACTTATTATTGAGAAGTTCCAGTGGCCATCTGTGGTCTTCTTCATCAATTCCTAATTACTTACGTTAAATACCAATATCGCTATATATCATCATCATCTGCCTAGCCTTTTCCCAACTATGTTGGGGTCGGCTTCCAGTCTAACCGGATTTAGCTGAGTACCAGTACCAATATCGCTATATATATGCCTATAAAATTTCCCTCTATTTTGATGGGATCCTCTCATCAAATCTTAACTTGCTGACAATGAGACCATCTCGAGAGTATACTCACTCAAATAAAATAAAAATTTTCAAAATAGGTCTCTAATGACAGATTAATCGGTGAACATATAAAAAAATACATAGAGTCGAACATAGTACCTCCTACCTTTTGGAAAGTCGGTTAAAACTATATGTGATTTCTGCGATAGCAGATGAATTGCTAGATATCTTAAATTTAATGCACATACTTTGTCACTTTACGCTGTACGCAACCTGAATTTTAGTGATTTGGAGTGCCCAAATTATTTTGGCGCGTGCCACCATTGGCACGGGAGCTAATAGCTCGCCATCCCTGCTCTACACAAATTGTCATTCTAAAAGCTATAGCGATTTACGCAAAGCTAAATTAAAAGGAATTGATCAAATGACTCGTCGATAGCGCTTGGCAATTTCATACCTATGTGCAACGTTTTACCAATCAAAGACGCAGTGCTTTCATTTATAGGAAGTCATTTGCCTATTGTCATTTTCGGTTAGTCCCGCTATGCTCGTCTCGAAAAATACCTACTAAAAAGTGCAGCTATGCACGAATGCTTCAATTCTACGTACACAATGGAAGGTATAGTTGGAAAGAAAAGTGTTTGAATTCAATTAAATTGAGCAGGAAGCTCAAAAATATTGAAATTAAACTAAAAACATTGAAATCTTAGTTCGAAATATTTTAAGGTTAAGTAACCCTTGTACGGCTAGACGTTTTGTTTTTCACAGTTCCATGGAATAGATGGACACTTTGTTTTTAAAATGAATAAGGTGACGTGTTGAGTGGTGGCGAGGCGAGCGTGCGTGAGTACGATGAAACGGAACGTTTATTAACTTTTTTTTCGCGAAAGCAAGGGCATTTACATACTAGGTTTTCTTATTGTACTTTTAAAATGGTTAAATAAAATATTAAACTGTAACACTTTTCTACATCACTGCCCGAGAATGTGATTTCGTGCATTGCGGCACTTTTTTGTAGGTATTTATCGAGTCTAGCAAAGCGGGACTAGAGCATACCGGGAATAACCGGTCATTTTACTATTTACCTACCTATATAGCATTTTAAGTATATACCTATTATGTAGCGCTCAGTGGATAAGATGTCTTGTTACTTCGATCACTCAATTTATTTTTTCCTGTGACAACATACAAATGACAAATATAGATAAGTGCAAAATTTAACCTTATAAATGATAATGTTTATTTTTACTTAGTAAAGCGTAGGTATCCTGATAAACTTCACATTACTAATTACTAGCATACAATTAATGTAAATCAGTAGGCTGCTAAAATTATCTTTTGCACTCAGTATGAGGTAAAAACAACACTTTTACATAATAAAGTTGGCTTTCTACGACAAACATACAAAATTAAAACTTAACCCAAACGCAAATAAAGAATTTACTCACTATTTTGTCACCAAAGCCCATTTTAATATAACCGACAGATGATCTATGTGACTTTGTAATTTTCTTTCATACATTCTCAATTTTTGACAGTTACCGTATATCGCATCGTCTTATTATATGTATTTCCTTCAGCTACCAACGGCTACCTATCTATACCAATATTATAAAGAGGAAAGATTTTTTTGTTTGTTTGTTTGTACCGAATAGGCTCCGAAACTACTGGACCGATTTGAAAAATTCTTTCACCAATAGAAAGCTACATTATTCCTGAGTGACATAGGCTATTTTATAAGCCCGAAAATAAGTCCTGTGGGGTGGCCCACGGGAGCGAAGCCGCGGGCAACAGCTAGTCTAGCATAAATAACCTATACTTACGTATCTATTTATTAACACCCTTGACGGCTACCGGCAGTGGTCAGCCGGTCAGAGTGGTCGGTGGTCACTTAGTGGTAAAACCTCGATAATACTGACAACAAGGAATGGCGCGGTCTGTCGGACCGTGGTCATTACCGGTAGCAGACGTGAAATATATCGACACTTTTGTCCGCTTCTTGGTTTACTAATAAACTTTAGACTGAAGTTCTCAGGAACATAGCTTAGAACCCAAGGGCATTTATGTGCATCGATACTATCGACGCATATGTCGATAGTTCGTTGAGTCCATCCAAAAGTTGTCTGGTAGATATCGCTATCAGCAGAAGGACTGCCATTGTATTGTATCCAAAGAATTAGAAATATTGTAAACGAGCTGTTATAATTCTGGTATAATAATTATATTTATATATCTAGGTATATCCAATTATCTTTAAAACGTAATACTCGTATGGGCCAACACACTGTGTCGTCGGCCAAAACTTTGCGCAGAAAATTCAAAATTATGCGATGTGGTATGCCAGGTTCCATAGAGAAATTTAGACCTTTTTAGGGTTCCGTACCCAAAGGGTCCAAACGGAGCCCTATTATTGCTGTCACTCTGCACTCGCGTGTCTGCCTGTCCGTCGTCTGTAACATTTTTTTTCCGAAGTGTTTTGATCTTTGCGAAGTCCGACACGCGTTTGGCCGGTTTTTTATTACTTAGCAGTTCTATCTCTAAAGCTCTCATGAACTTGTGTTGGCCTGGTAGACTAATAAGAAAGTTCATATGACCCTTAAACCACTACTGGTGAGAAAATGGAGATACCTATCTATATGTGTTAATAACACCAATTTTATAAGACCGACTCGTAAATGGAATTTAGGATCACACGTTCAACTATTACAATAGCTTCACCCCTTCCTTTTCAGATGATACTTAAAAACTTGTAAAATGTATCTGACACTGTGTAGCTTTGTCTTTGCCTTTAGGAAAAATAGTCGTGTGGTTGACTTGTCTTAGCTATTTGTAAATATCTATTCAGCCATTAAATTCCCGGATCCTGGTCATTGCACTGCCTCGACATGTCAGCGCAATAAAACGCGAACGACGACAGGACTATTGCCGTCTGTGATGCCACTGTTAGGCACGTCCTATGTCCGGATTCCTTGCGTTACTGGGCAAACGAATTGTTTTGTATTATTTTGGACACTTATTATGGTCGACAATGAGCAATCGGAAATTGAAGTCTGATGTTTGGAGTTTGGATTAAATTTAGCCAGTCTTTTGTGCTTTCTAAGTACCTACCCATAATTAATTCTTAAACATTTCCAATGATATGTTCCCTAAAGAGGTAGTTAGACGAGTTATTAGACACACTTTCACCCGGTTTCAATTCTTGAATTTAGAACGTGTCAGACACTACTTTAATGGCAAAGTTTGATAGGTTTTTATGCTGAAGTAGATATTGAAAACGGATCCTCAAATTCAAATTATTATTTCAGAAACTGGGGACAGAAATCTCGTGTAAAAGGATAAGAGAGCTTCTTTATCGTGATATCGTTCAAGTATTTTCTAAAAAAAATCAAGAGTAGTCCGTAGAATTCATGTAAACGTACTTGTATTTGCAATTTATCTTAGCAAAATCACTATTATCGGTGTCATCGAATTGCTTCGAGCCGAGCAGGAAAGTCGCTAAGACCAAAAGTGTAAAGTTTGCAAATAGTGGAATTAAAATGATCTAGGGAAAGAAAACTAATTGCCCAGCACATGTATCATTATTGGTTGCTCCTATCCTATCGTCAGCATGCCGATAATAGGCACCTTAGGCAGCGTAATACCGCGATGTCACAAACCCGGCTTGTAAGCCGCGTTTACAAGCAGCTTATGTTATATGAAAACCTTGTGCTTTCTTAACACTAATTACTAGAAAAGGTTGAAAGTTATTTCAATCTGCGTTATGGGTGTGTAAAGGGATTATACTCATTTGTACAGAGTGATAGTTTTAGATAAATTAATGGTTAATAATGGGTGATAGCAGAGCAGTGGTGGCCCACTGGTAACGGCGATCTCACTGAGAGCATTCACTTGTAATGAGCATTCGACGTCGAATATTCGAGTAGTGTGGTGGTTGAGCCGAGCGTTACAAAGCTTACACGCAAGCACGAACTTCGGCCGGTGTGGACGTCGCAACGATTTTCGCGGACACGGCTCGCATTCGAATGTTCACGCAAATAAAACGCTCGAAAGCGAGTACTCAGATGATGAAATGAATGAGTATGTATGTAGGAATATTACTGGCCACTTGTAAAGAATGGAACAGTTTCTTGATCTTTAGTGTTTGTGACCTTCGAGGTTATTAAAAAAAAGATAAATGCTGCAGCCACAACCGCAATGACATTTAACGAGATCGTATTCGAATACTCCAAGCTCGCAAGAGAATGTTCAGATTCAGATTCAGATTCAGATTCATTTATTTGCAAAAACATGTGTAGATAATATACAATTATACATGGTATGATTATAGGTGTTACATAGAATTTGATTGGCTCAACATGTTTGACCATGGCTGGTGTACAAATTAGGTCGAAAATAATAAAAATCACAATACAAAAATACAAAAAATAACACTATATATAAATCAACAATTAAAATTAATAATATTAAATAAAAATAAAAAAAATAGGTCAATAGTAATGCGATTAAAATTAAATAAAATAGATTTAGTCAGTAGGTATCTTCAGAGCGATTTATCATTTAGAAATTCATTAACATTATAATAGGCTTTTCCTGTCAGTATTTTTTTTAATGTTTTCTTAAACTGGTCCGTATTTAATTGCTTAACACAGTTAGGGATATTATTATAAATTATTGGCGCTCTGCAAATAACGCTTTTATACAGAAGTGCTGTCTTAGCTGGCTGTACATAAATTTTATTATTGTCCCTGCGATTTCGTTTTATAATGTCCGATATTCGAGGAAACAAATGGGGGTTATTTCTGACAAATATGGCTATTTCCAAAATATACAGTGACGGAAGTGTGAGTATTTTATGCTTTGTAAAAAGTGGCTTACAGCTCTCAGTACTTTGAATACCGAACATCGCACGTAGGCATCGCTTTTGCATTATAAATGCCATATCTTTATTTGATGAGTTGCCCCAAAAGATAATGCCATATCTGAGGACAGATTCAACAAGTCCATAATACGCCGAAAGTAACACATCAGTGTTGATGGATGGAGCAAGATGGTACAAAGCATATGATTGACTACTGACTTTTTTACATAGTGTGTCTATGTGTTCTTTCCAATTAAGTTTACTGTCTATAATTAAACCGAGAAAACGGGCATTAGTTACTTCATTTATAATGTAATTTTCATGAATCAAATTTACATTTAATGGATTATGCAATCTTTGTCCAAAGTGCATTATATTTGTTTTGGATAAATTAATTTTTAAATTACTATTATCAAGCCAAGAAATTATAGATGTCAGAGAATTATTTATGTCAGATTTATAGTTATTAATGTCCTTACATGCAATTGAAACTGTACTGTCGTCTGCAAATAATGTCATAGGTTGAATCGTTGCCTTTGGAAAGTCGTTGATATAAATAGTAAACAACGGCGGCCCTAGCACACTGCCTTGAGGAACACCGTATGTGACATATTTCCTCACGGAGCTGAATGTTTCTTCTCTTTTAGTTTTAGTATTCACTCTAGTTATTACCGTTAACTGTTGTCGATTCGTTAAATAGGATCGAATTAAATCCAAAACATTGCCTCTTATGCCGTATGCGTCAAGTTTACTGATCAATATATTATGATCCACATAATCAAACGCCTGTGACATATCGCAATAAATAGCACAAACTGGAACTCTTTTGTCAACGTGGCAGATAACATTTTGGATAAACTCATAAATGGCCATATTTATGGTTTTATTTTGTCGAAAGCCCTTTTGTTCATTGCACAAAATTTTATTTTTTTCAAGATATGAATTAAGTTCACCGTATATATATTTTTCGAAAATCTTTGAAAATATTGATAATAGTGCAATAGGCCTATAATTCACCATTAACTGTTTACTTCCTTTTTTGAATAAGGGTTTTATAACTGATACTTTCAGATCTTGTGGAAATATTCCAGTTGTTATCGACAAGTTCACAATGTGACTCAAGTGATGGCACACATCCCCATTTACTGCTTTAATTATTTTAGTAGAGAAACCATCGTATCCTACACTGTTGGTATTTTTAAGGTGGTTTATAATTTTATGAATCTGGTAGGGTGAACTTGGTGCGAGAAACATTGAATTTAATTGGTGATTAATTAAAGACGTTACATTTTGCCCGGCACCCGGAAGGGGTTTCACTTTTTCAATAAAATAATTATTAAATGTGTTTGCTATTTCGGTTGGATTTTTAAGGACGTTATTTTCATCAATTTTTATGTTGTCAATGGATTCCTTTGGGATGTTAAGTCTCGTTTTGTTTATAATTCGCCACGCTGTTTTAGTCTTATTATGAGACGTTTTTATTTTATAGTTATTTTGCGCACGTTTTGTGAGTTTTATAATTTTTTTAAATAACTGACAATATTTTAAGTACTTCAATTTGTTGTCTTTTGTTGAGTTCAATCTGAATTTCCATAGTAAATCCCTTTTCCTTCGACTGCAAATTTTCACCCCGCGTGATACCCACTTTGGCTTATGAATGGCTTTTATTAAAAATTGGGTTTGCGGAAAACAAAGGTCATAAAAAAGTTTAAATTCAGCTATAAAGTGTTGATAAGCCGTGTTTGGATCATCAGTGTGGTAAATATCCGAGAAAGACAAGCTCTTAATACACAATTTAAATTTCTCAATATTATCTATGCTATAATCGCGTTTTAATGTACGCCAATAATGCAATGTCAGATTTTTTTTTACAGGAACTCTAATTAATTGTGCGGTATGGTCCGACAGACCCAACTCTAAAATTTCAGATTTACATCCCTTTTTAAAGTTATGTGCAAAATTATCAATACAAGTTCCACTGGCGAATCTGGTTGGTTCATGTAAAGCTAACTTTAAATTATAATTCAACAGTAAACATTCAAAATCCAATGTAACATTATTGCGTTTTAGAACATCTATATTAAAATCACCAGAAATTATAACATTTATACAATTCAATTTGGCAATATAATTCAGAAGGTTTTCCAGTTTACGGAAGAACGTATACAAGTTATTCTGTTTAGGTACCCTATATATACAAACAATAATAATTTTATAGTCAAGAAGTTCAACGGCACAAGCCTCGAGTATACAGTCAAGACAATATTTCCGTATTTCTGGAATTTCCCTGAATTTATGTTCTTTTTTAAGTAAAATACATGCTCCTCCTCTTTTGCTATTTGTTCTACTGTAAAATGAAGCCAAATTATAATTTGGTAGATATAAATTTGACTCAAATCCTGCCAACATAAAGTGCTCAGTTATACATATGATGTCCACAATTTTGTTACTATCTGCTAGTTCTTCCAAGTTAACACATAATGCATCGGATTTGTTAATTAAACCTGCAATATTCTGATGTAAGATATGCATATATTTCTCAGAGAAAAAACTGGTTGGCGGTTCCTTTTTCATTGATCACGGGCGACTTTATGATAATGTCAGGTTCAGTATGTATTTTCCTATTATTCTGTATTATGTCAAACTGACCAAATGAGCACAAGTCAATTACAACATTATTCATAATGCCGTCGTATATACATTTCAAACCATGTAGCTTGATTTTTCCTGTTGTGTTGGAGAACATGTCTAGTGATAGCTCACTGTTGCTGTCAAATAGGTAGGCGTAGTCATTATTTTGTAGGTCAAGATAAAGCAGATTATTGAACATGTCCACTTTAAAATTGTAAATGGGTGCTCCTGTTATGAACGTCGGTAAACAAAGAACATTATTGGTGTGGGCCACCTTCTGTAACGATTCTCTTATCATATTTATCATATTTATGTAATTTGTCTCAGCTTTTATATCATTTTCGCCAATGAAAATTATACAGTAATCATTATCAGTGAAGTCTTTCAATTTCCTTTCTATGTTGTATAGGTGTTCCTTTATAGTTCCATTTGGTATAAAATAATGGCAAAAATCGAAGTAATCGGAGAAAACGTCTTCTATCATGGATAAATGCCCCGGGGGTTTGGTGCCACTGCTTAGAATGCATAATTTATTCTTTTGTTTACTCTTTGCAATTATATCTGCCAGCTCTTTTCTACTACGTTGAGTTTTGTTGCTACTGACGGATATAGATGAGAGTACATTTTTTAAATTGTTTGCTGTCTGCGTATGGGCGTGGCAAGAGGTTTGAGTCTCTTTGTCAAGCATAATCCTCGAGCCTTGGTGACAATCACTAAAGGGTTTAACTGGATCATAGTTTGGATTATCGTTTGTCTCAGTTTTTTTATGAAGCAGTATTTTGGTTTTACGGACTGATTTCGGTGTCCTGCTTCTTTTCTCAGGTGTTAAGCACACTTGTTTATATGTATTGGTAGTTTTTATTGATTTCTGAAGATCAGATTTAAGACGAAAGTTTTCGCTACTAAGGTTCTCTATTTCTAAATGAGCGCTCTGTAGTTGTGACGTGAGTAAATTAACTTGTTCACTCAAATCATTTATTTCCGCACTATTGTCATGCAAGCTATCAGGTACACTCATCATTGTAGCGTCGAATATGTTTTTGTTACTGCTACTTGTCATGTTGGTAAGATCATTTAACGAACTTGTTCTACAGATTTTTCGAAAGGTAATGTTGTCACATTCTTGATCCATTTTTTTATTTTTTATTGTCGTACCGTCACCGTTTGGCGCCCTCTGTTGAGTTCTGGTAATAACTCTTCACGGTTATTTCTTTTTTGGATTATGAAATCATACAAAAAGACTATCACTATAGGTGAGGATCGAACTTGCGGCACCTCGTTCCAAACCTTTGTATATCGGCTATTGTGGCCTCTCGGCCACCACGCAATTAACTTTGTTGACGAAATTATGGTATACTTTCTAGGTGGTTTTGGTTTCAAATGTAGTAAATCGGTTGTGACTTATTGAATTTAAATGTCTTAACGAAGTCCAAAGGTCATTTTCTTTGTTTGATTTTAAACACTGTTTCTTTTTGTCACTTCCTTAACACTTTTGTTAGCGTATCTAAGTAGAGTTTTATTGAAATGTATTGCACATTGAACACTGTATAGATTGTAGCACTTGATAAGTTTGTGGCATCAAATTTATGAGATATAAAATGTACTTTATATTGATGTTCACTGCAGTATTTAAGTTTATTTAACACTTCCACATATACACAACACAGTTTAGTTTGTTATTGTCCTTATGTTACGTCAGATTATACGATTTTACTATTTTTAAACATTTAATAATACGGAGCACACTTGCCGGGTCAGTATGTCGCCCTACCGTCAGATTGTTGATTCGTTCGACCGAACGTTCATAGTTTTGCTCGAACGAGAATGCTGGGCTCGCTGGGAAGCATTTGTTACTCGCCTACGATTGCTTGTATACAAATGCTCACAAACGAATGCTCCCAGCCGGACGCTCCTGTAAGTCGTGGGTTCGAACCCAGATAAGTAATCTGTGGTATTACTTTGTGTAAATGATTTCATCATCACTGCTCTAAAAACGGCGAAGGAAAACATCGTGAGAGGAAACCGACATATCCTAGAACCAAAAATTCGAAGACATGTGACATCCACCAACCTGCACTGGAACCCGCGGGGTAGATTACGGCCTCTCACAGAAAGGAGGCCTGTGTCCCAGCAGTGGGAATGTTAAAAGGCTGATGGTGATGAATAGGCGAAAATTGCAAAATATTGGTGGCTTTTGGAAGTTTGTAACCGATTCTACCCTTATTTTAGAAAGTGTCCAAAACCTATCCTCTGGTCCCCTTGCCCTACTTTTCCAATGATAAAATTCATGCATTCATGCCCAGCCCATTTCATCACCGGACTACCAGAAGTACGGCGATGCACCATCGGTACATGGTGGACATCCCACCCATACGCCCAAAACGTTTTGAGAATACTTTTATTATGCGTACAGCTAAGGAGTGGCATTCCCTGCCGGAGTCTGTGTTTCCCGATAGCTACAATCTTGGGGTCTTTAAGTCAAGAGTGAATAGGTTACTTCTAGGCAAGCGTGCTTCACCTTCAACCACATCATCGCTTTCCATCAGGTGAGATAGTGGTCAAGAGTGCCCTATTAAAAAAAATCCTTATAATAAGGAGCGAGCTTGTTGCATTCAACTGGGGTCAAATCCACACTTACTTATTCGAAATTAAAACCCAAGTATTCCTGAATCGAACAAAATGTTATTGGACTTAGCTTCACTCAGTAATACTGAATTGAATTCAGGATTTCAAGCTCACCTCTAATGACCAATAAGGCAGGGCAAGCCCTTTTGACATACGAGATCGTTTAGGTTATCACGAGTGAGTACGTTAAAAAAAAAAAAATAAGCTTGACGTTGAATAAGCACGATGAAGCGTAACCATAACTTAAAAATCCAGTTTTTACGAGGGCTCGTCAAGTCAATATGATGATCACTCATCTGGGAATGCGACGCAAGAACTAACTCGATAAAAACTAGAATGAGCGCAATTTTGCAACCAGTTGGTCTTGTTGCAATTATGCTCATCTGGACTTTACATTTCTAAAGTCAGGAGTTCTGTTGGTTACAGGACATAAAACTTTGATAAAAGTAGAATGTTTTTGGTATGTTTCACTTTATTTATGGCCTACTAGCTGACCCGGCAAACTTTGTTTTGCCATAAAAAGACCAAACATTTATCTACCCTACCCTACAATACCCTACCCTACCCGACCCTACACTACCCTACCCTACCCTACGCTACACTACACTACACTACCCTATCCTACCCTACCCTACCCTACCCGACCCTACACTACCCTACACTACCCTACCCTACCCTACCCTACCCTACCCTACCCTACCCTAACCTACCCGACCCTACACTACCCTACACTACCCTACCCTACACTACCATACCCTACCCTACCCTACCTATAAACCTCACGGAGCCTGAGACCTTTCCAACGAATGCAAAACCATCGAAATCTTTTCGTGCGTTCTGGAGTTATATCGTCAGGAAAAAACCCGACTTATTTTTATATATTAGATAAATTAAAACATCAGAATTCATTGTTAACCCCTGGGTTAACTGGTAGTGGTAAGTAACGAATGAGTTTTTATTGTGTCGTTGTTAGAGTCTTTTCTGTTAAACAAATATAAAACATAACATCTGCAAAGGTTTGTCTATGAAGGAAAAGACCTATACGTGTAATGGCCTTCCTCTTCATTGGAAATCTTACCTACTCAGTCTTCTTTAATGCTACTTTGCCCATACATGACCACTTTGTCTTGCATTTGCACTTTGTGTGCAACACTGAAGTCTCCACCTGATAACAAAAAAATAAAGTCATTGACCCACATTGTGCCAAAAAGAACGAAACTTGAAAACATAATATTTTGTTTACGTATATATTTTGATAATTTTGTTCTCAGATGATTGGTATATGAGTAAAACCATTAAAATCATGTAAATCAGTCGACAGATTTAGGAGATATTAACTCATTACTGAAATTAATTTAAAACCCCTTACCGCGATACGTTTGTTATAATCGTGTTAGCGACACTCCCTTTACATTTTTTCGTATCGTTGTGACATATTGGAATATATTGGTAGACAGGTGTAAATGACTTTTATTTTTTTGTTTATCTTGCGGAGACTTTAAAACTAGCTTGTAGAAAACAACATCGTAACATTACTATTATGGTGGGCTCTTATCATCTGGTTGTAAATCAAAGTGAAGCAGGTTACCGAGGTGTTGAGTGATAAGATAAACGCCGCATTATGCTGCTTTGCAATGTTTGAAGTTTGCGTTGTTACTGACCTTAATATAGCACCCGGTTTTCATAAGGATTATCGACATAAAGTTTAGCTAACAGCACATCTTTGACTATCTGAATTTTACTGGGTGCCTATTAACCATCTTTTAGGAACCTTGTGCGTGGCTAATAGAAGCTCGATCTATGTAAAAAGAGAGAAATGATAAATCTAATATGATAGATAGTAAACATATTATTATTAGTTATGTAATAAATTAAGTTTACTGTAGTTACGAATGTGAAGTAACTTATGATAAGCGCATTTATCGTATTGGGTGTAATCCTGTAAAGATTTTATGTGATAAGGTTGAAGTAAATAAATAAATAAAAAACATTATTGAACTTTAGAGAAGTTGGACTATTTTCTGCGCTATATAATAATTTAAACACTTAATAGTCTCTATTTAAACATGTAGTAAATATTCTTATTTCTGAAACGCATGTAAATTTATGAACATCTTTAAAAGATAACAAACATCCAAATAACTCGATGTGTCATATCATAGTTACATACCTACATATTCACTACCAACAGCATTGTCCTTGATCACTTGATATTCTACTGCCCTTTAAAAGCGAGATGATAAAATAATTAATCCAGCATACCAAGCTATATTACCGCGTTCTTCGAAAACGAAGCAGGTGCAAAGGAAGTATACAATCCAGAGGTAATCACTGTGAAATTAGTTGCAGAACCAGCGACCAATTTAGAAACTTAAAGCCAGAGATGCAGGGTTCAAATTAAATATCATGTTATGAATAATTTTGACGAGGTATTGTTTACACTTTAGTGAATTAGACGCGGGTGTTGCTTGCCAAGCTTTTGATGCCAAATTACGCGTTATTTTAGATGCAGTTTTAGTAAATGCCTACAATGTAACGCGTCATAATATTATTGCAGTTCAATTGGCATTTGCTTGAAAGGCAGATTTGATATTTACTCATTTTATAGGCTTGGTTTTGATTTGTTTATGATTCAACGCAGTTAATAGCTAGTTAATAAACAAAAAACATCTGCAGTTAGATTTTAAATAAACTTTTTTAATATAGTGAGAGGCAACAATAACACGGTAAAATGCCTATAGCAACTTTGATTGAAAGATGCAGAAATTATGAATTTGGGCGATATTGTATGATTCACTAGTATGTTTACATGATGAAATCTCGTTGGTTCATCAAAATTCAGTCGTAAAATTCTCTCGCTGAACTATTGAAGGTTTAAAATTAGCTTTATACTAATCTTGAAACCGTATTCTCTAAAAATCTTTAAAAAATTAAGTGAATGAACTTCAAGTAAGTTGTCAATTTACTTCAAGCTGAATACCTCAGCTGGTTTAGGTACTTTAAGCAGTTAGTAACATAATAAGTGGCATACTTATGAAACAATTCAGTCTGTCTGCAGCCGCTCTCATTGCATAAGTTTGCATGTAAGCTATTATGACGGAATTCCTTCATATTGTTTTACTATTTCACCCAGTTATAATGTAGGTAACGTCCGGTAAAGTGTTTGCAAGCGCAGTGAGTATGAATAATTTCATATACAGCTGCATATGCAAAGGCTTTTGAATTAGATTATCACATGTTAACATAGTATTCAGGTTTGAATTTTGTAACAAGATATGAGGATCAATTCTCCAGAATTTTGTTAGGTGCTTATTTAATAAAAAAACTCGAGATAATAAAAGTGAAAGATTAAAATCTCTCATCGGAATAAAAGGAAGAGGTGGAGTACCTTAGGGCTCTATTCAACGCCCCGTTTAATTTTGAGCTTATAGTAACTTAATAAAAAAATCGTCATTTTAATAATATATTCATTCAAGTTTCTAATGTACCTACTTAGTATTGTGAAAAATACTTTGTACATCATGAATAAATACGAAATATAAGTAGGTTAATATAGCATGGGGGATCTTCATGTTTTCCCATTTATGGCGTACAAAAAATGTTATGAGTCAAAACTTATAGAAGAATTTCACTGACAAAAAATAACCATAAACAAAAATTCACTCTTCTAAACTCTTTACACAAATAAACCATAAAACATGCCCCTCTTAGCGTGGAGATCAAAAACATTCGATTGATTATTTTTTCTTTGAAGTTCATCGATTGAGTCGGCGCTGCACAGTGAAAAGAAACAGATGGCTTCTATAAATACTGCTGCTATTCTGGGTAGCGGGTTCGAGCCCGCGCGGTGCATTCCTGGGCTGTGACTACATGCTTTTGTACTTAAGTTATAAGGTGCAACTTAGTCCTAATGCATTCCGATTACATTGAGTTTACTTGATTGAAAGTTAAGTTCGCCATCTTGATTTGATTAACTTTAAGAGCGTTGTTGGTGTTATGTTACAATGCCTATTTGAATAATAGTAATAATTTGGATGTCAATTTGACTTCACGATCAATGGTCGTCTACCATCGTAAGACGTCATAGAATAGAATAGAATAGAATAGAATAGTTCTTTATTTGCACAGAAAGTAGGTACAAGTTACAGATGTTAAGTTTTAATGTAATGATCCTTATACTAACTACCTTAACAAAGGCATGCAAACAGTTTTAGCTATGATAATAAAACCACATTTAATATAAATATTATTAAAACATTCAATTAAATCAATACAAGTTTACTATGTCAAGAAGAAATTCAGTAAATAATTTGAAATAGGTAATATAATACACAATGACAATTTTAACAAAATGGGATTACAAATTCGTCAAGTTCCAGGTCAGTACAGTTAAACAAAAAAATAATAATTAAAAAATGATTAAATATAAGTCACAAAAACAGAGATGTCATCATATCAATTTAAATTCTTATCGGTCAGAAATTCGCTAATTGAGTAATAACATTTACTAATAAATAGATCTGTCAATTTCTTTTTGAAAAGTAGAAATGTCTCTTTTTTTATTACATCGGGTATTTTATTAAAAATTATCGGACCCATACATATAATACTTTTCTTTAATAGGGCGGTATCGGAACCGCTAACAATTAGCAATTTTTTTCATGTGATCTAATAGCTACATTAAAATAGAAACGGGCCTTTTGTTTTCTTTTTAGGGTTCCGTAGCCAAATGGCAAAAAACGGAACCCTTATAGATTCGTCATGTCTGTCTGTCTGTCTGTCTATCCGTCCGTATGTCACAGGCACTTTTTTCCGAAACTATAAGAACTACGCTGTTGAAACTTGGTAAGTAGATGTATTCTGTAAACCGCATTAAGATTTTCACACAAAAATAAAAAAAAAACAATAAATTTTGGGGATTTCCGTACTTGAAACTGAAACTTAAAATATTTGTTTCATCAAACCCGTACGTGTGGGGTATCTATGAATAGGTCATCAAAAATGATATTGAGGTTTCTAACATCATTTTTTTCTAAACTGAATAGTTTGCGCGAGAGACACTTCCAAAGTGGTAAAATGTGGGTTCCCCCCCCCCCACCTGTAACTTCTAAAATAAAAGAATGATAAAACTAAAAAAACTATATGATGTACATTACCATGTAAACTGCCACCGAAAATTGGTTTGAACGAGATCTAGTCAGTAGTTTTTTTTTAATACGTCATAAATCGTAAACCGCAATTTACCAAGTACGGAACCCTTCTCGCGCGAGTCCGACTCGCATTTGGCCGGTTTTTTAATTTTGGGACCAAGCAAAGAATTTGCCATCGTTTGTACCACGTTATGAAGAAGGGTTTTCCTAATCTTATTCTCAAGGTTAATTGATGACAAAATGAGCTCGTATTGTACCGAAAGAACTGCCCCGCAGAATTATGTGGAAAAGGGACAATTGCCTTACAATGGTACAATATAGGCTAATTAGTTTGGCTCACAATTCATCTGATATATGGCAGTCACGTCCGCTCCACATATGCTTTACAGCTTTCTGTGTAACATCCGTCAGTATGTACTACATGAACTATTTAATTACATCGTAAGTGAAGATTCGTATCTATCACTAGGCAATGTACTGAATGTTGATTTAGAGCCAGAGAACTTCTTGTAACTGCGATTGGTATGTCGTCGTAGTATTTACTATGAGCCTATTACGTACCATTGTGTAGTAGCGTAGTCGTTTTACCGCTGTTGTTGAAACTTACCAGTAAATAGTCGCTACAATAAAGTCGAAAGTATCTAACTGTACCTTTCTTAACAAAAATAGACCATTTCTTTTTAGTTACTTTAAATCCATAGCGTTGTGTTACAATTAGAAATTTGTATACAAGATCAACAGATTGATTTGTTCTAATAGATGGATAAGGAGTAAATATTTTTATGTGTTTTTTTTTCATTTTGTTCACTATTGAGAAAATAATTTTGACGTTGATATAATTAAAATAATCTTCTTATTCCAATTTTGATCTATAAAGACTTTGGCGTGAGGTTCTAGACGAGTGAAATTCTATCAATAAAAGCGTCGCCAAAACGATTGAGAAAAAATATGAGAATGCCAAGCACTACTAAAATGTCACGCTCTAAGTGCTCGTTTACGCAGAGGTCCGTTTTACAGGTCGATTTTATCGTATACGTTTTTATACGTCGTTTACGTATGTAGTTGTATTAGCGAGTTCACACTCACAGCAGTATTAAAACACTGATCCTTTTATCGGACGTCCATCCTTGTAGAAAGTTGGTTGGTGTGAACATTACCCGATGGATCCGTTAAAACGGTACTGTAAATGCGGATCTTATTGGTGTATTCTTAAATTTTTGGCATTTTGACCATCGCAACGCCATCACTGATAGATAAAATAATGGGATGAAAAAAGAAAAACATAAAATATTTGGATGAAAGTATGAAATATTATACTTTACATCTAAATATTTTAATTTATAACCGACGAAAAAAAGGAGGATGGTCTCAATTTGATATGTATATTTTTTTATGCATGACCACGCATAACTTTTCATAGAGTGGTCCGATTTTAATTTTTTTTTTTTGGAAAGTGAGTGAAATTTTAAAAATAGTATCTACCCAAGCCAAACAAAAAAACATGCAAATAATTACCTAAAGCGAAGAATTATTGTACGTCTACGTTGATAGTTTGTTTGGCGCCGATTTTTCAAGCAGGCTAAGGCCCTGCCGTCTGTAGTCTGCACTGCCGTCGATCAGCGAGTAGCGAGTAAAGCTATAAAATAAAACGATTTAGCGGGCAAGAAGCGAGTGTGTAGTTCCGATAGTTTTGTCGCTCGGCTATAAGCGAGTGTTCTTAAGAACGGGCGATTACTCGCACGACTCGCTCGTGGCGGTTACACTGTAGGTAGAAATTACCGCTGGTTGGTCTGTCGGCGTGAGTTCTGACCACCAAGCGAGCAAGCGAATATCTCTGGGCGAGTATAACTTTGATAGCTCTTGTACCTACGACAAACTTGTAGTGAGAGGGTACTCGCCGGCAGTGTGAACAGCCAGCGGTCAACTATTATTATATGTCTCTTTCATTGACCCGGGATCTTATATCTTTTGTACGTTTCTTCAGCGATAAAATAGTTGATAGCTAATCGTTTACTCGTCAGCGGTGGGACAAGTGCCTAAGGTCGGGTACCGCTTCTTCTAACCTTCTTACGTAATCATCATCTTCCTGCCCTTGTCCCATGTTACTTGGGGTCGGTGCAAGACGTTTTCTTCTTCCATACTGTTCCCCGTCGCTCCATCACTGACGCCCTTTTCTTTCATGTCACTCCTCACACAGTCCGTCTATCTTTTCTTTGACCGTCCCCTCCCTCTCCATCCATCCACATCTATATTCAAAACTCTTTTAGTAACATGCGTTTTATACCTCCTCATCACATGACCATACTAGGACAAACGGTTTCCTTTCAACTTTTCTGTTACTGGCGTCACTTTCAAACTTCCTCTAATATACTCATTTCTCACTTTACCTAACCTTCTTACATACTAGTAATAATATAATAGGGCTAATCTTTGAGTATCTTACAATTATATCCATTTATTTAATTTGACTTCACAATAGCATTCAAACGTCAGATATTTAGCCGTCGCGTCAGCTATCGTTACCTAGAAATGTCTGGTTTGCTCGTAAATTGCGAGCTACACAATTTATTTAACCACTCAGACAACTGGGTCACTGAATGTGAAAACTATGTCGCTGCACAAATTGACAGGAGAATTTATGACTGTATTACATGCGTCGCCTTTTATAGCTTTATCCTGCAAATTATATGCATTTATACGAAATACATGATCGTTGTATGTTCTTGTTTGTTGTTACAAATTGATGTTTGGACTGATGTAGGATTTATTGCGTGGAGGAGTTGTAATTCTTGTATTATTGCTTCATTAGTCGTTTGAAGTAATGGTCGTATGTTCATAGCAAATATCGTGTGTACGTACCTATTGTGTCCCATGATAGGTCATTTAATTATATTTTATATTTGTATTTATTGTTTTTCAATGTAAAATTATTCCTACTTTACATTAATCCATTCTTAATAAAAGAGCACTCTCGGGATAAAAACGCTTATTATCACATCTATTCAAAAGAGCTAGTTTATTCTTCGTTAGCAGGGACTAAAATAGCTCATTAATCCCTAGGGACTTCAAGTGATTTGAATTTGGAATATAGATATTGTTAGTAAATATTCCAATCAGTAAAGACAAATCAAAACCCATGCAGTCCAAAATAGAATTACATCGATAACGACGATTGTATGAGGTTAATGGCTAATGAGCGATTGTAATTCTATTTCGGACCGCACGGGAACGACAACAAAATATAACAAGTGACTGGCACTTCTGCACACTGAGCGTTCTTGTTCATAAGTTGCACTTATTTATTTTCTCATAGCGGGTGATTTAAAGTCGAGTGTCCACCTCGGAAGCAACACTATTTTGCTACTAGCTCAAGTGACGTACTTTGAATCCCTCGCTGCGCTCAGGATTCTACTTTAGATTCCCTCTCCGCCCTAGATTAAAATAAAACACTCTCGCCTTTAAAATAGTTACGTTCTACTCAGATAAACTCTACTATTGTCTTATTAGTCGACGCTTGATAATCTTAGAGCTAAGACCATTGTAGTATTGTAACTTATTAATATGATAGGATTAAGTTGATAGCTTCCACCTACTACTTATTATTTCAAGCTTTACATTACCTTGAAAAATCAATCGATCAAAGCCCTTCCTATACCTGTAGCCAAGATGACAATCTCAAATCGACAACGTTAGTAGAAAACGAATCAATGTATGGGAAGGACACAACTGAACGTTCAGTCACGTGGTAAGACCATACAAATAGAACGCGTTAACGATTGGAGAAAGAGGTTCGATACGAAACGTTTGTAACTTGGCTAGGGGGGCTGGTCTGGAAATCCGTCTTTGGAAACATTGAAATACGATGGAGCTGGTCTCATGCATGATGGAGCCATAGCAAATCCTCAATTAGACAATCGTGTTTGAGCTCATTTGATGTGTATTGACAAGCGATATTACATTCCGTGCTGTTTAGTCCATTATAAGCTTGTTTTTAAAAGATTTTTACAGTTCATTATTTTGTTATAGTCTGTGAAAGCAAATTACTCACCGTAACGTTTTCTTTATCTTTCCAGGAATTTGTTGAAGGAGACTATCCAATGGACGCCAACGAAGACTGGGACTCTGATGACCTGCCCGAGTCCAGCTCCACTTCCAAGCCTCAGATCCTGGCGGTGACGCCCTCGGCCATCACCAGGTCAGGGCCGGTGAAAACTGTGGTGGTGTCTGCTGTAGAGTCCATCCAGGCTACTAACGCAAGACCCAGTATCTTGGAAGACCGTGAGTAGCTTTCTTTAGTAATGAATAAAATCTTAAATTTAGTGACAGTTAATGCAAAGCCTAAACCTCCGAGTTTTGAAGCTGGAAGCTTTTCACAAGTTCTCCTTTATAACACACCTATAAATTACTACCTATCATACATAGGTACAAGCCCTTATTAGCAAGTCACCAGATTCTCAACTAACCAGATTCGCAATTCACCATACATACAAAAGTAGAACATATTTGTAACACGGGTAAACCATTACCTGGAGGTAAATTACTTTTTAGCCTAGTACGAGTATCTACACACGTTGTCGTGGGTAATTTTTCGGCTTTCACGCGAACGCTGCCACATGCAAACCTGCTGATAAACCACTGTTCCAATTCCAGCTATCACCCCTGTGGAGCGAGCAGCTCTTCGTCGAGCAGCCATGAGTAGCATGAGCGAGCTGCTGAAGAACGGCAAGTGCGTGGACCCTCAGCCTCGCTGGCTCATCGTGAGGCAGCTGGCCCCGGCTGCAGACACCAGGTGGGTTCAGCAAGTACAGGCAGTGAGACAGTGCCTAATAGATCTGAGGGCCAAGACAAAGTAACAATCTACCAGTGAAAATGATTTTAGATGTCTTAATTTTTTGGGATTGACTAAGCAACGTTTTGGTAGCACATGTCCTGGCGCTTAGTGCTTCAGGTGATAGTTTTCTAAACTTAGTGAGACGTCCTCCGTGCCTCGGAGAACACGTAAAGCTCTCGGTCTAGTGCCATATATTTCTCTTGAGTTATGTCTGATTGGCAGCCCTTCGGTCTCAGAGAGTGAGGGAAAGGCATTGTATCTTTTTGCGTTTAATTCTCAACTTCTAGATCAGATATCCTTTGATATTGAACGCCGTACCCAAAAATAGGGCAGGTTTTTTTTTGTCAGGTTGTTATCATTTTGGTCTGATAATGCCCTTCCGCTTTCAGATACTTACCACCATGTGTCCAGCTGCATCGCTGTGCTCCCGACTCCGGCTGCTGCGTCAATGAGAGCGAAGTCTGCGCCCCTATAGAAGGGAAGACCGTAGTCTTACCATTCTACGTAAGTTTTTCTTAAACCAATTCTATCGCTGTCCACCTTGGAATGAATACATTACACAAAATGACCTGTTAAAAAAATATACATTGCCTACTCCTTTTTAACTGACTTCAAAAAGGAGGAGGTTCTCAATTCAACTGTACTTTTTTATGTGAGTGTCACCTCAAAACTTTTTACTAGGTTTTTTTTTTTTTTTTTTTTTATTAATTATAAGCTCGCGCTTGACCACTATCTCACCTGATGGTAAGCGATGATGTGGTCGAAGGTGAACCGATTTTGATGATTCTTTTATTATTTGAAAGCTGATGCTCCTCATGTGGTCTTATATAAATCGTATGTCTGTTTATTGTTTACGCAATTTCATAACATAGCATCACGCCGGTACGTTCTAAATGGGTACGCAGATGTGTACTATTCACCCTGGTACACTCTCATTTCACCGGTTATGTTCAAGTTTTATGTTATTCGTTCTGGTAAAATATTCTGGCATAACTTTGGTCATTATAAGCACCTTACTATAGAACTTGCTCATTCAGTATCACAAATAAAAAGTAAAAATAAAAACTTTTTATTATAAAAAAAATTAAAAAAATTTGGAAGTCGGTTTTATTTAATGACAAAGGTTTCTCTCTACTTTTTACAGATAGTTTTTATCAAAACTTATAATATATTAAAAATGTATTTGTCTATATGAGGTCATCTCTGGAAGTTTTAAACGGATTACTTACAAAAATTAATTATTTGATAGATAGCTACACAATACAGGACAGATCAAGGAAGAGAAGCCACGGGAAGTTAATAGTAACAAATAACCAGGACGTACCCAATTTCCTCATTGCACCTCTTATCGTACTTCCCAGTTTCTGTGTTAGGTGTTCAATAGAGACAGTTTATCAACATACTTCATTTATTCTTTCTACAGCTCCACAAAGCACTTGGACCAATGAGCGTGGTGAGGATGCAGTTCTTCAACCACACTCGCTGCGGCTGCGTATCGCGGGGCACCCTGCAGATGACCATGACCGCGACAGCTGGAAAGGCGAGCTACGACGACAGCCAGGAGGAGCTGGACAGACCTTCGCGACGAGTCATGGTGGAGAGCCAGAACGACTGGAGGACGCCAACTGAAGAACCTAACTTGGAAAAGGATGAAGAGCCTACTGCATCTTCTCAGTTACGCAGGTAGGATTTAAAGATTTTTCAAGAAATAATTGAAGTTTTGGGTATGAATGTGGATGACTAGGAGTAGGGGAAGGCCAAACAAACGATGTCTGCATTGTGTGAAACTTGATATGACTAGAAAGAGAATGATTACAGGAATAAAGAAAAAAATAAAATACACCTACACAAAATATACATAAGTTACAAATATCAGTGCAGCCCTGGCTCTTGTACTAGGATGTCTTGTAGCACAAAAGCCAGGCCCTTCAAAATACAGGGCATAATAATACAAAAGAAGCATGAAAGGCCAAACAAGAAACAAACAAAAAAACAGATATCTATAGCATGCACGCATTAACAGAAATTCTAAAGTTTAAAACAGGCATTGATAACCTTAAAACTTAAAGAAAGATTAAAAAACTAAAACATTAAACTAATTAATATTAACATGCTTAGATTGGAATTATAAATATAGCAACGTATCAACATTGTATAAAACTAAAATTAAACATTGCATTCTTTTAACATGGCAGAGTGTGCCACTTACTCCGAATGTATGTGAGGAGTGTGGGAGTGAGGGGTGAGTGGGTGTGTATTAGTGATAGGCAATTCAAGTTACAGTTTCAATTATATATAAAAATGTAGAAGAAGAAGATACGTTACGCTGACCCCTAATAAATATGCAAGAGAATGATGTGACATCACGTTATATTGTTTGGAATAGTTTGGTGGTAAATGTATAAATCATCCTCAAATTTCAGATGCACCTGCCCAGCTCAGTTCCTGGCCAGCATGACAGACAACGAGCCCTGCTCGTGCGTCTGCGACTGGCCGGACGCCGGTCGTCGCCGTGACTGCCAAATCCTGGCCAAGGGCAGGGAACACTTCGGTCTTCGGGACAGATTCTGCGTGGCCCGAGGTGACTGCACTCTCCCCTCCTGCGAGTACGGAGCCTACGACAGAACCGTTGGCAAGTGTCCTCTGCGAAGGTATCGGAGGATGAGGTTCCACTCTCGAGGCAGATACCAGGAGAAGACTATGGTAGTGTGAGGGAATGGAGCAGTTTTTTGTAGCGATTTTATGGTATTATGCAGGCAGTAGGGGACTTTGGAGGCAGTCTCTCGGCTCTGAGTTCTACAAGTTCTGGATTTCTGAGTTAAATTTAATAAAAACTATGGAATTCATCACATATCGCATAACCATGTAACGATAAAAAAATACATCTCTCTTTATTTTGAGTGTATTAGCGACATCTAGTGTACAAGATGAGAATCTTTTATAAATGTCACTAATATACCGTTGTTTGGTCAGATGGCGTTAGTGTCTGCTGAAACAAAATAAATGGATTTAAATATATAATTGAATTGTGTGTAATAATCAATACATCAAACACACATTTCCACTTATTAACAAAAGTCCATCAGGATAGTATGAACTACGGTAGTGGTACGGAACTGTTTAGCTGTATTATCATCTATCGATGGTTTAAAACTTTGTCTTGTTTGAGACAACAAAGCAAAATTTTCATGCATTTTTGTATAAAAGTCTGTGAAGAGACCCGAAAAAGTTTTGAACTTGTAGAAATGCTATCTATGTGCAACGAAACTTTTATCCACACGTAATTAATCACTTATGGGTCAGGTTTTGCCAGTTTATTTCTCACCATTCGTGTATGTATTCCATTTCGTGGTCGAAGGCGCGAACTGCAACAACACGTCTTCAAAGAAATAATTGTAGCGATAGAAATAGTACATTACTGCAGCGGCAGCAAAACAGGCTTACGTATGTGTGCCTCGGTTTCGCCTCGGCCCACATTTACACGTTCGTCCATAAATGCCTAGTTATGGCCAAGGCTTGTATAGTACTTTTCTCAAATAATGCGCGGAAATAAAAACTAAGTAGTTCCTAGAACTCATTTTGTCAAATACAATTACTTTTCAAAATCAATGATGAACAACGAAGAACAATATTTTATCCCGCATTTAGCACGCACTGCGATTTTTATTCGCACAATTTTTGCCGCCCATTTTGCGACCTATGGAATTGTATGAAGCTGCACGCAATTCCATAAAAAAATTGCTATGCGTGTTAAGCCTTAAAGTGTTCATTTGTTTTTTTTTTCAATAAACAGCTTTCTATTTGCAAGCTAGTTCGAAAATTAAATAAAACCTTTGATAAGTTAGCTCCTTGGTTGCCATGTATCGGAGTAAAAGATCGTTCCATTTTTAAATTCCACGAGGGATGAGCTTACTCCGCTTAACACGATAGATATAGATTTTCATACAACTTTTGCCGGCCGCTGCTCGTATGTATTTGGCCAGTACAGCAATTTCGATTTATCTCG
Organism: Orthosia gothica; assembly: GCA_949775005.1. NCBI lineage: Eukaryota > Metazoa > Arthropoda > Insecta > Lepidoptera > Noctuidae > Orthosia > Orthosia gothica. The sequence goes on along the minus strand of OX459054.1, from coordinate 19,916,191 downwards.
AAGAAGGTTGTCAAAATAATGCTCAAATTTCCAAGCATGTTTGAGAAAAATTTATATTAATATATGTAGGGACACTATACTTTGTAGGTATTCAAATTATACCATTAAACAATAAGTTTTTAATGTAATACAGTAATATCATTGGCAGTTTTCGGTATTTAACCAGCTTATCATACAGTCTGACATATATTTGTCCAGACCTCTATTTGTGCAAGTAGAGTAATAAATGAGACTGCATATATTTGTCTTCCATGTATTTCATTAATATTAATTTTATATACATACATTATGTTGAAAAAACCCTGTCCGACTCGAGCTAATACCTATTTGTACCTTTTTACTTAGGCTTAGAAACCTACATGACAAATCACTAAACATTACATTACGTTTAGCGCTAAGCTTTTAAAAACATTTCTAAACATTTTTTTTTAAAGATGACAGATACGGAAAGATGATAAACAGATGAATTATGTTACGTTATTTCTGATGCACGCGAGCCATTATGAAAGTAATGTTAGCCTTACCATGACGTGTCAAAACTATCATAAAGCGACAGTGAAATAGGAACAGAGGGGGAAACATGATAGTTTTGTAGTCGTCCATTATCAGTGTTCCACTAAAACCAAAACGAGGAACATATTCTATAGAAGAGTTAGAGTAGAGTAGTACTTATGAAAATAAAAATAAATGTTTATTAGGCTTTTTATTTTTCCCGGGCAACAATCATAGACACTCATCATCATCTGTCATCTGTCTCTGTCACCTCTGACCTAGACAAGAGTCAAGAGCAAACACATCAAAATAAAATAAAAAAAACCGGCCAAGTGCGAGTCGGACTCGCGCACGAAGGGTTCCGTACCATTATCGTAAAAAAACGACGAAAAAATCACGTTTGTTGTATCGGAGCCCCACTTAAATATTTATTTTATTCTGTTTTTAGTATTTGTTGTTATAGCGGCAACAGGAATACATCATCTGTGAAAATTTCAACTGTCTAGCTATCACGGTTCATGAGATACAGCCTGGTGACAGACAGACAGACAGACAGACAGACAGACCGACAGACAGACAGACAGACAGACGGACCGCGGAGTCTCAGTAATAGGGTCCCGTTTTTACCCTTTGGGTACGGAACCCTAAAAAGACGATTTAAGCAAAATCAATGTAATTTATCATTTGTGTTCGATATTTCGAAATTTTTGACTTCACACTAACAAAATTGGATCCGATGAGTCGTCACATACAGTATGTTAAATAATGAAGGTCTAACCGGCAACATATATTATGTCTGTACATAGTATACAAATATTAATAGGCGTTTATCGAATAACTTCGCTGCAAGACAATACATACTTTTCCGCTTATGTTTCGGGTTTGACATTGTTTTTTTTTCCATCAAGTTGTATATCGTGCCATATATTTTGCTAAACGTAGTGCTACTCTGTAAAATCTTAGGTACCGTGAAAACTTACGTGAAGAGAATAAGAAGTGAACTGTCAACCAAGTGGAATGACAGTTTACTTCACCTCAAGCTTACTTCACCTAAGTTTTCAAATTAAGATGTTTACAGAATTGACCGGCTGAGTCAATGGTGCTCATTCCCTTATTCACAAACTTGTTTTAATTCAGGCTGTTACCTTACTTTACAAGAATGGGACGGACGCTGTTAATTTTAGTTTCCATAGCTACTCTAAACTTAGTTGACACAAATTCAAAGTCGAATTTACGATCGTAATTTGGACTATTTATTTATCTCTATATTCTAAGTAATTTCTCCACTCAACTATGGAGGGTAGAGTAAAGGAGAATAATCTCTTATGGGGCGAAAGTTAAAAAAGTGTCCAGCTATAGGTTACTAAATAATAGTTCCAAAATGGCGCTAGCGTCGGCAAAGTACCTAGCAGTTTGTTAACGGATTGAAATATGCCAATAATGGAGAAAAACATTTTATGCGAATAAAAATGTTTTAAAATATTCATATTTTAACCAATTTTAAAATGTTTTAAAATAATCATATTTTAAAACATTTTAAAATTAACATGTATAGCAATGTTGTCTTGGCGATAGAATCTTAGATTGGTGAAAGTTTCCTTCAAAAAACTTAGAATATATTTAAGTACTAGTTTTTACCTTTCATAGTCCTTTTCTCGAACTATCTTTCAGTAAGAAATGTAAATTCTCTAATTAAGTGAACAAGGGAATGTGCGCCCGTATATATTTTAGATTATGTGCTCTAAAGTGAATGTAATAGTGTTTAATTTGGTAAGAAGAGATATCGATTAATGGCATATCGTCTTTTAGAAAAGTACCTAAACTTTGTATAGCGTTGATAAAATTAAACAGTTTTTTTTTTATAAAGATCGATATTCCAATAATAAAGTATTTAGCCCTTAAGACGGTACCCTGACCAAAAAATCGGCATGAGATATGAGCGTTCCTATTCGTCTAGCGGCACTGGTGGCGCATGAATTACAGTAGTGAATACGCCCAGATTTTAGAATAAAATCTATATAAAATCGAATTTTGGTCTTTTGAAAAAAATAATTCTACAAAAATGTTCGTTATTAAATTGTCTATCCATTAGTGTTAGTACAAAAAATAATCAATGAACACTTTACGAGGAGAAGCATAATATCAACAATTATTTCTCATTTTTATGTTTTTTTGGAAGTAGATTAGTGAAATATATACATTTATTAAAAAAAAAACTAAATCTACCATTTTAGAATCAATAATATGTAGAAATTTAATGTATTTTTATTAATTCATATTTCTTTTTAAATAACGAGTAGATAGCTCCTAAAAACAGCACAAAAAACGGCTTGCGCGGCGTTTTGCTCGGGGTACCGCCTTAAGGTAAACTACCGAGCAGAGCGTCTCCGGCGTCACTGAAATTTGCGGCAAGAAGGTCCTAAGCTGGTTTGATTCGAACGCGTAAGCGACGAGTTTCAATTTAGACGTTTGGTGTTCGACTGTTGCGGCGCGGTTGTCGTACCAGTTGATTTTATCCGACACTTCTAAATTGAAATAGCTCTTACAATGTGTTGAGCCCGGAACCACTTCGCTCGGAGGGTTCCGGCGACTGATCCCGCAATTAACTGATCCCGCGGGACGAGTTGCCGCATACATTTATTAATTTTTTTTTCTTCCGGCGGCTCATCCCACCCATAAACAGTACAGTCAAACGAAAAAATGTTCAAAACTATAACAAAAACTGTAATCAAAAGGGTGATATTATATTATAATATAAATAAATGATATTTTTGAATCAAATAGTTTTTCCTTTAATTATTACATTATAATATTTTTTCGTTTTAGAGTACTGTTTTTGGCTTGAACAATAGATAATTTTTATTCATTTATGGGTGGGACGAGTCGCTGGAAGAAAAATAATAAAATAAATGTATCCGGAAAGTCATCCCGCGGGGTCAGTTAATTGCGGGTTCAGTCGCCGGAACCCTCTTCGCTTGGCAGTCTACCTTTGGCACTCTAGATATTCGACGCTCTATCAGCGAAAAAAGAAAACAAATATCTTTTCGCAACCAAAATAAAATATGGTCAATTTAAATTACATTTTGACTTTACGACAGTTATTTGATCTGAGTGTATGAATGCATCATCATGGTATATATCTATGTAGGTACAGTGGCGTACCAAGTTATGTAGTTTCCGAATGTGCTGGCCTCTCGATGTACGGAAAGCCTGTACAATGAGGTCTACTTATTACTAGAAAAGTATAGTACTGTGTGTATTTGTACTTATCGTATAGTCGAACTACTTATTTCTCTACCACCATAAGAGGCTGATATGCCTAAATCAATTGTTATCACTATATCGCATAATATTTTTTGTAATGCCTTGTCAATCTGAAAGAGATTCGATTATTTGTAAGATGCATATTTTTAAGTTGTAAATAAACATGCTTTTAAAGTACCAATGACTTGTTTTCTTAAATTTTTTATTCAAATTAAAATGTTTGTTTTACCCTATATTCAGCCACAGTAATAACATTCGCCTTGCTGAAAACGCGACATGTCATGTTTTGCTGTGTCCTGTTGGAGGGGGAGCTGATAAGGTTTTTGAGTAACCATATTTAGGGCGAAAGCTTGATAGCTGAGTAGATGGGGCTTGCTGAGAGAACACCGAGAATATAACTGAAAAGTTTCCGATAAGAGCCCTGTGGTCAGGGTCCATTTTCAGATTTCCAAAAGAGACACCGTTTGCCTTGATCTTCAGGGCGGCTAACTTTCTTTTGATCGGGTGGGGCTTGGAGCAAAATGTCATAAAAAGGCTAATCTGACGACGAAATTGTTAGCTTTCCCTAAATCTGAGGAGTCTGAAAACTTCGATATGGTCAATTTTTAAAAGGATCAAGGCGAATAAAACTTCTTACCTGATATCTTTTTAGCTATAAAACTTTCGCCCTAAATATGGTTGCTCAAAAACCTTGCGAGCTCCCCCTACATGTGTCTGTCTCCTGTCTCAGTTTCGCGTCCCGGCGCTAACTCCGATGTTAAGAAAGCCGAGCCACAAACCAAGCCAAGTTACAAACGTTTCGTATCGACTCTCTTTCTACAATCGTTAACGCCTTCTATTTGTATAGTCTGACCACGTGACTTAACGTTCAGATGTGTCATTCCTATACATTGATTCGTTTTCTACTAGCGTTATCGATTGTAGATTGTCAACTCGGCTACAGGTGAAGGACTGCGGAAGGGAGCCGCATGATCACTGAAGAGGGATATCATTGAGAGCAGCTCGTGACTTACTTACCACTATTCTAATAAATATAGACAAATTATAACCTTGGATCAAAGTTAAAAGAATCTATAATACGTAATTTACCTATTTGTCATCCGGTTAATAGGTACAGACACGTATACTTTCTTAAACTGCACATCATGTTTGTTATATGTATGCACAACTGTCACTAAATGGGCATGATCGACGTCATTATAATTATTGTTCTTTACAAAAATGCAAATAATATAAGATGTTTAAGTAAATATAGGTACCTACCTACTCTTCGAACGTCTTTGTATGCATTTATACATAAAATTGTAACTTGTATAAAATAAATAATTAAGTTTTTTAATAAGAAAGGCATAATGAATAAGTGTTGTTGATATTTTTAGATTCATCAAAATTATTTTATAACACGAAATCTGGTCCCTGACGGCGCTTTTAGGCTCTTATGAAGTATAGTGTAGTATTTTGCTATGGCTAGTATTATATATCATATGGCTAGTATGGCTAGTATTTTGTTGGCTATCTGTGGCATATTTATGCCACAGATAGGTAACAATGAACTAAGTCCAATGTGGACCAGTTTCTAGGTGAAGAGTTGGGCGGTTTTCGTAAAATCTCAGCAATGAGTTATGAACATATTTTGGTGCACATTCAGTATATTTGGTGGAACACAGGCAAAATTAGGTAAATGAAATGGGAATAAATTGAAGTACTTTTAAATACCATCCGTTTCATATCTGTTTAGGTCTTGTAGTTTTGTGAATATTTGAACTGTTGAAATTTTATCTATCTATATACAGATTGTTTTTGAAGTGGGCGTGGATGGCCTAATCTGAAACTCTAAGGAATAGCGAAAAACACTCAAAGGAATCTTTGCAGGATCAGGAATGAGCAATTGCTTATGCGGGATTCCGCACATTTGAAGGATTGAAAAAAAATATTAAGAAAAATGTGGACTCAGATGACGCGGCGACGACACCCCAGCACAGCCTCACTAATTATTATTTTTTAATCCATTTATTTAAGGTGACAGGGCCCATATAAAATAACTTAAACCTAAACATGCATAATCATGGTGTTAGTAACAATACAAACTTATACCTGTTAGTAGCACAATAACAACAGATACAATTTGAATAACATTTAAAATTTACATGAATATAATCATCATTGCTTCAGCATTCCAGCCGAAATACTGAAGCAACGATTCATATGAACGCAGTCAGCAATCATGGCCAGGATGCCGTTGGAGCTGGCCCGCACCCTGCGCACCAAGGATGCACATCTTTTACGCATCAATGCATAAAAGAAATCGACGCGCATTTCCGCAAACATCCTTGATGCGCTACAGAAGCGAGTCAGCCCCATCAGCACCTCGGATTATTTCCAAAAGTCACAAGACGGCACATAACAGAGCAGCAGATCGCATCATCGACATTTTTAAAAGTTAACTAAGTTTTAAAAGTGAAAATATTAAGATCGTGTCTGAAAATTTTTCAGGCGTAACTTAACATTTATTAAGTGTATAATTACGCCTTGCAAACATTCTAGAAACATACTGAGTCTACAAGAAGTCTAAAGATGCATTAAAATTCAATTTATTACCGGTAAATTATTTGTCAGTCTCGTGTCAGTCGGATCATATAAAAAGCTGCGCTCTAAGAGAGAAGTCACAAGTTGCTCATCACTGGGTTACGAAGACGTCTTCTGACAAAGATTGTAACAAACTCTTCTCTTCCAACATGAAGTTAGCTCTGTTTTTGGTCGTCGTGATCGTAAGCACATTTTCTATATTCGTTAATGATACAAAAACAAAAAAAAAACGTATATTCTCAGGCATGTCCCCATATTTACAATTAAAATGAGTCGGACATCACAATCACAAAATTTATTAAATTATTATTAATAATAAAAATAATCGAATTAAAAATAACTAGACAACACAATAACACATAGTTAAAATACAATGTGTGGCTCGATGCTTTCTTCTCATTTTAAGACATTGTTAACTCCCATCAACTGTCATTGAAATTGAAAGTTCCAACATTTGTAGGGGCTAGATATAACTTTAATAATTTTACACATTTAATATTTTAATTCGAGCTTTCAGCTCGAACTCCAGAATCGTTTCGAGTGCCTGGGGAGCTCCGTGGACGAATAAAGCGACGGGTTCGTGGAAGCTGTCCATACGGTCGGGTCTAAGTTTTTCAAGACCCGTCGTACAGATAGAAACAAAAAGCTCTCTGATCATACCCTCAAGCTTATGAAGTAGAGTCGTGATATGATCCTGCAGTCTTCAGATAAGGCGTGCAAATACCGGCAGATCAATAGACAGATCTCTAAATCCTTGAAAAGAGACCTCCGCCGCTTTAATACCGAGCGTATTAAAGACGCGACTGAGCGAAATAAAGGCTCCAAGGTTTTTTCAAGGGATCTGGCTATTGGGCAGAGCCAGCTCACGAAACTGAAGACCGATGTTGGCAGGATTGTATCCGCTAAACCGGAGCATCTGAGGGAGATCGAGAGTTTCTATGGGCAGTTGTACACGTCAACCAGTAAACCCGTTTCGAATCTAGCAAACGACCCAAGAGCTAGATTGACCCGACACTATACCGAAGATATCCCGGACGTCAGCCTGTACGAGATTAGGATGGCTCTGAAACAGCTTAAAAACAACAAGGCGCCGGGTGATGACGGAATCACGGCTGAACTCCTGAAGGCGGGTGGAAAACCGGTCCTCAAGGCCCTTCAGAAGCTTTTTGATTCCGTTATACTCGAGGGCAAAACGCCACAGGCATGGTGCAGGGGTGTGGTGGTACTCAAGAGTCATCACGAATCGTCTCGCGCGCAGGTTTGACGATTTCCAGCCTCCCGAACAAGCCGTATACCACATACATACGCTGCGGCAGGTTATACAGAAGACCGAAGAGTATACCTGCCTCTCTGTTTAGCGTTTGTGGACTACGAGAAAGCCTTCGTTTCGATCGAGACTTGGGCTGTACTGCAGTCTCTCCAACGGTGCCAGATCGACTACCGGTACATTGAGGTGTTGAAGTGTCTGTACAAAAACGCCACCATGTCAGTCCGTCTTCAGGATCAGACCTCGAAACCAATCCTTCTCCAGCGCGGCGTAAGACAGGGAGACGTCATTTCTCCGAAACTGTTCACTGCTGCGCTGGAGGACGTCTTCAAGGTTCTGGACTGGAAGGGGCTTGGCATCACTCACCTTCGGTTTGCCGACGACATAGCGGTCATGGCTGAGACCATGGAGAGCCTCAGTAAAATGCTCGATGACCTTAGTAGAGCTTCCGAAAGAGTGGGTCTTAAAATGAACATGGACAAAACCAAGGTCATGGTGAACGCCCATGTAACACCCACTCCTATCAAGATCGGAGACTCTTCACTCGAAGTTGTAGACGATTATGTTTACTTGGGACAAACGGTCCAGTTGGGTAGGTCCAACTTCGAGAAAGAGGTCAACCGTCGAATCCGACTCGGCTGGGCGGCGTCCGGGAAGTTGCGTGGTATCTTCTCGTCCAATTTACCGCAGTGTCTCAAGACAAAAGTCTATGACCAGTATGTGTTGCCAGTGATCACCTATGGGACCGAGACGTGGTCGCTCACAATGGGCCTTATCAGAAAGCTTAAAGTCACCCAAAGGGCAATGGAGAGGGCTATGCTCGGAATTTCCTTGCGTGATCACGTCAGAAATGATGATATCCGCAGAAGAACCAAAGTTACCGACATAGCCCGAAGAATTGCCAAACTTAAGTGGCAGTGGGCAGGGCACATTGCTCGCAGAACGGATGGCCGATGGGGCCGAAAAGTTCTGGAATGGCGACCGCGAACTGGAAGACGATACGTTGGAAGGCCTCCCACTAGGTGGACCGATGACCTGGGTAAGGTTGCGGGAAGGCGCTGGATACGAGACGCACGGGATCGGTCAATGTGGCGACGCCTGGGGGAGGCCTATGTCCAGCAGTGGACGTCTTTCGGCTGAAATGATGAAGTGTATATATAGGTAGTTATATGGTATATACACTTAAATGAAAATAAAATAGAACTACGAATGCGTATAAAAAAGGGCAGGGATCATAGGGCGTCATAAAATTCGTCCACATCGCGGTCAACGTGAAAAGTGCCCAGAACGCTGGCAGCATATAAATATTGACTTAATATATATATATATATACTCATATTTTTTTACTTATTGTTTTAAACTCTATTAATTGCGTAAATCTGCGTAGATACCTGTGGGCTTATGCCGAGCTTTTTCTCTTGCTCGATTGCGTTAACGTAATGATTCTCTTGTTTAATTTGTATACAAAATAATTTGTTTTCTATTATTGTCACCAGACGGCGCTTATCCACTTTCTAAACAAAATTACGTTTACATTAACGCGATTGAGCATGGCTCGCACTAAGCCTATCGTATAATATGATAACACTAAACGTCTAATACAGAGAAACGTACATCAGCGCTGCTATGATATAAAGTAGCGCCGCAGGTGCCTGGGTGAGCGGTTGTCTTTACCTACATTTAACTACCTATCTAGTTGGCAGTGACCTAACTTGTTGCAGGCAGCGCTAGCTTACGCCGAGGACACAGTTGTAGACTCAATGATGTATACTCTATCAATCGGTAGCGAGGCAGACCAAGCCTACGCCCAGGAAGAAAACAATGACAGTGCTCCAGGTAAGTCACAAGTCTTTGACAGAAATATTTTACTTATATTAAGTCATTTGTTCGTTTTGTAAATTTTTCAGTAGAAAAGCTTTAATTTATCTACAACTATTCTTATGCAATAGTATCAGCTTTAGCTTCGATAGCAGTTTTAGTATCCGTCAATGCACACTGAGACTGAGTCGAACCGAAGCGTCGACCCATGGATACTTTTTGACAGTATCAGTAGGGATCGATTATAAACCGAAATTTCGAATATCATGATTCGAAATTTCGGCTTATAATCGATCCCTTGGACCTAATATAACTATCAAAATGTTTTTCCGATACATCGGAGAGTGATTAGAAAGATAAGCGTGCTATCATATCTTACATAGACCGATCACAATTCGGCAATAAGTGACTTCATTTCAGTGATTTCATTAAAAAAATATTTACAGGTTCCGGTATTGGTGATACAATAAATAGCGTCTTAGAAGGCATAGTAAATTTATTGACGCCCGAGGAGTCATCGGCTTATACGATAGCACCACCGGCTGATTCACCATCGAATTCTCAATACTACTGATGTTTTTCATTATTAATGTGCTTGTAGTTTTCACGCAATAATATTGTGGCAAGTATTTTACTGAAGTAATTATGCTGCTTTGAATATAATAATTATGGTCTAATTTATGTATTGGTTTTATTCCATTTACTTTTACCCTCACATTTACTTATAACCTCACTTTTTGTTGTTTACACTTTCACATATATAAAGTCATGAAACGAAAATATAAAGTCATGAATCCAGTTTTCGTCCATTTTGCCAAGCTTAGGCATATATAAACAGGATATTTGACGGCTTCATCACTTCAAACTAGGAGGTATGTAAACAAGTTAACTAGGTAGGTACTAAGATAAGTAATGTACTAAGAAATACAAATCATGAGATTATATCGATACATATAATAAAATCGTAGAGACGTCAAAAATGTACATTGAAAATTAAAAAATAAAGTAAAAGCTACATGACACATCTTCATATACAAAGGTATATGAATGATACAGAAGCAAACATTTTTTTTAGAGTTTTGTCTATTCTCTTCGCAATTTTTTCAATTGGCGTCAAAACTGTGAAACAGATTCTGTTAACATTTTCATTAAATAATCCTTAGAGGTCAGAGCAACATTTCAGCCATAAATTGCTCGCTATTCTTAATGGAAGATGAGCAATATTGCATTAAAGATCTATCCACACATATCAGGGCCGTGCCCGGGACGTGACAGGGCCGGGCCCAGGCATTGATGATCTGTCACTGGCCCGTGCACGGCCAGTGCACGGACGTATGTGAACGAGTTCATATAAAATGTACACACCGATATTTTTGTTGAGCCTCTGCCGGAGCCCAGTCCAGTGTGGATAGACCAGTTAAGTGTGTGTTTTCTACACTTTCCCGCGAGATTTCTAAAGGAAGACACAAAATATATTGAATATTGTGAGTTAGATCCCCGGTCACAGTTATTCAAAGTTAAAGCCAAAACTTTTCATTTTTGAACGTCAGTTAAATTTAAAAGTTATAATAATTGATTCTACCGTCCATTCGGCAAAGTAGCTTGTTATGGAGAAGAACGGACAAGAAACTCCATAATTACTCTTTAAAAATACTTTTACAACATTTTCATAAATTAATTCATATACGTGAGAACGATGCACCCAGACTAACACTAGTATAGGTATAAATATAACAATCACTAACAGGTAAATTTATTTGATAAATAGGAACATACAAATATTCCAAACAGAGGTAAATTACCTTTGGAAGGGACAGAAAACTAGAGGGAAATGGCCTCCTTCTGTGAGACCGTGAAGATACAGTAGGAGGCCGCCGAATGGGATCGTGAGAGAGCTGATCCCACTTAGAGAAGAAGGCGACGTGGAAGCAACCGCATCGACGCCTAAAACGCCGTAACCCCGACTGCATCATAGGCAGGCGGGACTATGGGATCACTGGTGGCCAGATTGGGGACTCTGTCTGCCCAGCATGTGACAATAGGCAAGACGGTGGCACAGTGGTCACGTTTTGCCGTGCACATCGTGGCTCAGGGGTCACGCCTCGCAGTCTCCCCATGAATTTGCTCTAACAGGCGTTGCACAGAGGGGGTTCCGAGGTAACGGGTAAACTCTTCCATGTGCTGATGGCGATCACCGGGGTGATTTTAATGAGGTAAAAATCGCACACTCACTGGTCTTTTACCCAATGGTCGAAGCACCTTTTGAAGGTTTCCCCCCGAATACCAAAAAAATAAAATAATAGGTAAATTACCTAATTCTATAAAAACGGAACAATGAAGAGAAGAGAAGGAAAAAAAGCAATACTATAATTATGAAAATATAAATTAACCAGTTTGATTTTGTCTAGACTAAAGATTGCCCTATGGAGTAGGACCAGCATGTTTCCAAGCATGCATCTTGAGTATAATAAGCTTGTTCACAGTGTGCTATTAAAAAAAAAAAAAACTTTAATTTAGTTTTAATACAACCGCCTGGAGTTTAACAAATCTAAGCGTAAGATCATCACATTATCTCGCTGTCGCTCGCCGCATGGACGTATATAGCGCGAGCGAGCGCGTCACAACAATCCGTGACCTCGTCTTTATGTTGGATACCGGGCTGACCTTTAATGACCACATAACCTATCTGTGTAAGCGAGCATACAAATTTCTCGGGTTCGTTTTGAGGCAGTCGAGACATGCAATTGTTGCCCTGTATTTCGCATTTGTTTGCAGCAGGCTTGAGTTTAATTCGACTGTGTGGGATCCACACCAGGTAAAGTACAACCTCCTATTAGAGCGCGTACAGCGTAAGTTCTGCCGGTATCTGTATAAAAAAATGTATGGGTATTATTATTATTATTATCACCCTTATTTATATCCCTCTCTGTTCCTCTCAGGAATGGTGGGTATTGATACTCTCGAGCTGAGAAGTAAATGTACTCTCCTTTTGCACTACTTTCTGTTGCTTAACAGCAAAATCGACAAACCTACGGCCTTGTCGCGCTTTGGACTATCCGCGCCGGCTCAATACACGCGACTTTCAACCTGCTCAAAGAAAGTAATTTTGGCGGGGATTGCCAACGTTTGATTAATTTTATGCTTAAGAAAATTACAATAAAAACTGAGGACAGATTCACTTGAAAATCCTTTCAGGGTATTTTTTTTAATAGTCGTTTAAAATAGTAGTCTATGCACGCGACTGCGCTCGCGCCCTCTCCTCGCGGCTCCCATACTTCGGAATCGTACCGCGGTATATGCTACTACCAATAAGGCGGTATCATTGCTCAATAACCTGACTGCTCAGCATCCGTAGGTCGACATATTCAACTTGAATGTGCGTATATTCCTAAAGGAATGTATAGTGTTTTAGCACCTAGATAACCGCCCATTGTACACTTGTTTTTGTCCTGTATATTTTTTTTTGGTGTACAATAAAAAATATAATAAATAAATAAATAATAATGCTGATTGCTTCTAAACGTTTTTTAATAATAAAAAAAAATATTTTAGTAAATTTAAATTATATAAATAATGTTTATTATGAAATTATTTCTATTACATTATAGTTATTGAATTATTCGTCATAATTATATTATTATTTTACTAATGAATTTAAATTATTGTTAATGTATTTTTGATTATTTAGGCATTGTAATGTTTTTTATTGATTATTATGTTTTTATTTGTATTGTATAATGTCCTCTGACAAATTATTGATGTTATATTGAATTTGTTGACTCTCTGCACGGGTTGGGTCAAACTGTGAGTGCATTGAATATTTGAAACAAATAAATAAATAAATCACAAGGTATTTTGTTATAGTTGTTCTAACTTGTCTTTATTTCTAGTATTACAATTGTGTCTATCACTAACTTTAACATATGAATATATTGGATAAGATTAGATATTGGCAACTGTCATAATATTAATCTTTACTGACTCTTATGTACGGCTCTGACAGCTCTCTTTTGCAATCTAAATATTGATACAATGTCAGCCACCCGACTCCACAGCAAAATACCGTATGTAATAATGCTGTAAAAGTAAATAAAATAGATAAAACTAGCGGTGTCTACATCCGTTAACTGTCTTATCTTTCTAACAGCATAAGTGGTTGAGCTTAGGCGACCCGCAAAAGATGTTATGTGAGGACCTAATTGTAATTTAACGTTTAGAGTGATTCCTAGAAAAACTGTTTGATTTAAATGTCCAGCTTTTCTCAATTCAATATGATGTTGCATTCGATACTTCTAACATCCGGCAATGTGAATCAAATACGTTTGTTTTTTTTTCATTTAGTACCAAATTGTTTGCCGTGAACCAATTTAGGACCTGATGAATAGAGTTATTCACATTATCAAGATTTTGTGACCGCCTATCTGTTTTAGATATTAAAGATTTGTCATCAGCAAATAATACTAAATTCGGTTGATTTTTTAATAATTGGGGCAAATTATTATTAATTTTATTAAATCATTGCTATTTTTAGATTATTTAATTGTTATTGTTGAATTAGTATTATTGAATTGTCATTGTTGAAATTTGACTTATTATTATTTGACTTTTTTAATGTTAATTTGTTGGACAAGTTTTTTGTTTAATTTGGTTGATATTGGTATAATAGTTTAAATTTTGTGTTGTTTTAATGTTGGTTTGTGCGAGTCGTCAATTATTTGTGTGTTGTTTGTCTGTTGTAAATGTCATTACATATAACATTGACTCTAAGCACGTATTGCGTCACACTGTTAGTGCAAAGAGTTATTAAAATGAATAAATAAAAAGCTAATGTAAACTTAAAAGAGGAATGGACCCCAAATCGAGCCATGAGGCAGCCCATTGTCATTTCAGAACCTAGTGAGTTAATGCTGTATTTCCACCGAGTAAAATACCTGGATTAATAAATATAAATAAGTGGATATGGTGATAAAGTCACACACGAGTCACCTACCTTTGCTCAAGCACAGGTTCGTTTTAAAAAAAAAAACTAGTAGGTAGTTTCCTAGGCTAGGCTATCTACTTACTTATGTACTTAGCTACTTACATATATTATTTAATTAGACAAAATATCATAATGAAATGATTACTTATGAGATTAATAAATGGTGGGTACCTACCTAGTAAGATTTCAAATAAGTTTAATAAAAAAATATAATATTTACCTCAGATCAGAGAAAAGAATCTGAGATATTTACAATCACAAAACTGGAAATAAACTCAAGTAGGTAGAGGCGGGCGGTCCTAACGCGTGTTTAGGTGACGCGCGCTTGTAGGCACTTATTTCAAGGTCAGAGCCGAGTCACAATACTGTTAGATATGTTTACCGTGTAATAACTGAAATAATTTTAGAACTAACCACAAAACAATTACGAATCTGGAAACATTCTTCAAGGTTTTTTTATCTGTCACAGAATGTGGCTTGATTTTGACGGTTCACCCTTGTTTGGTATAACAACGTTTTGTCGAAAATCGCTTTGGCTAATTTTAGTTACAATAAAGTCATTTCGTATAATTATTCATTTGACCGAATAATTGATTGGTAGATTTTTATTTAGCATATTTATTTCTTTGAAATAATGTCATTTGACCCAATTTTCAAATGCACTAATTTTACACGAAATCGGTTAGCACGGCGTTTTGCTCGGGGTACCCGCCTTAAGCAAAAAGTCGTTTTAAGGGAGGGAGGGAAACGAAACAAAGTCGACGGAGCCCCGCTGCGCGGGGCTCCTATTTCGAACATAACCTATCCGTGTCGGGGTGCCCTAAGCTCCCGAGCTCGCTTCGCTCGCTCTTGGGGTTATTCTCGGTTTTTTAAATACATTTTACACCACCTGAACATTACATCAAATGAACATTATACCTTTTGATCAATAGCGCAAATGTTGTTATCGCAAATAAATATTCGATGAACTGAAAATTCTGTCAAACGATATTATACAAAGTGATGATTTTCTTAAACGTTGTTCGATTTAGTTATATTATATCAAACGTTGTTCTATCAAACAAGGGTGAACCGATTTTGACATATCAAATAAATAATTATAAAAATTACAGCTCCTTTGACTGAGATGGAGAGTCGCAATAACGTACTTAATTAGTGTAGAGTACACATTTGGCACTGATTGCCCGGTCGCTATGCCATTTCCTTTTATATTATTAGAATCTTTAGCACGCGAGAGCATTATGAGACATTTTAGTCAATCTATTTTTTTTACAGATGCTGGCAGCTGCAACTCAAGTGCAAGCAGACGCTGCCAAGATGCAGGCTGAGGCAGCCAAGGTACAAACCGAGGCGTGGGTGCTATTTGCGTAGGCTGCAAATAAAATAGCTGATGCTTTTATAAATAAAAATAATAAATTATTTTATATGTTTTTTATTTAAATCACGGAGGGTCAATAAAATAAAATTATGTAGAACTAGTATTAATGTGTCTTCTTATGCGCTCTGCAACAGCTAGCCCAGAGCACGATACAAGTCCTGTATAACAAAAACATGATTTTAGGAGTATTCATGCAATGGTGTTACATAAGGACTTGATGCTATAAGCCATTATATATCACCTTTGGGTCAAATAAATGGAGATGCCAATGAAATAGGTATAAAGACCTGGGGAAAATTATATGTTCTGCAAATATAGGTATACCTAATTAATAAATATAATATAGTAAAACATTAAATTAATACCTTAAAAGATTTTATTTACATAGATACAAGTATATACAGTGCATAATAGTAGATTATGCACCGAGGGGCTAAAGTTGTGTCTTATGTCACGGGCGTCATATTGAATCTCGAGCGCAATGAAGGATTCGGGATTTAACTCACGAGCAAAGCGAGGGAGTTAATACAAGAATCCTGAATGCAGCGAGGGATTCAAACTAGCCCAAGGCAAAGACACCTTTAGCCCAGAGGAGGATACTCTACTTTTTACACCTACTGTGAGAAAATAATAGCCATAGTACGAAAAACAAAGTATTTGTTAAATAAACAAACAGTAAGAATAAATAAATTAACTAATGTTACAGCCAATTACTATTACGTTATTACGGCGCGGCACGGTATTTTTTATTATTAATGCCAGTTTTAATGTTATTTCATTCCTTTTAAAAAATGGTTCGTAGTTATCTAATTATTCTTCCAATATTATGTCGACGAAAACATGGCAACGATATGAAGAAGCAGTCGTTATGATTTTGTAGGAAATCGAGAATATCATCCACGTGTAGTAAGGGTATCGAGAACAGCTTTCCTCTTTCTGGCACCAAAGGGTGTTTGTTAGTACTATACTGCCAATTTAGCTGAGCATCACATCACACATCATCAGCCTATTAATGTTCCCACTGCTGGGACATAGGCCTCCTCTCTATGAGAGGGAATGGGCAGTAATCCACCACGCGGGCCCAGTGCGGGTTGGTGGATGTCACATATCTTCGAATTTTTGGTTCTAGGACATGCCGGTTTCCTCATGATGTTTTCCTTCTCCTAGCTGAGCATGTGAGATTCCAAATTCAAATCACATTATTGACCAGCGGGCCATAATGAAATCCAGTACAACATTATTGTCCGGCTGTGCCCACTTAACTTAGTACTTAATGACTCACTTTAGGTTAAGGTTGCTTGACATATAATTTGACA
Source organism: Orthosia gothica (assembly GCA_949775005.1). Classification (NCBI taxonomy): domain Eukaryota; kingdom Metazoa; phylum Arthropoda; class Insecta; order Lepidoptera; family Noctuidae; genus Orthosia; species Orthosia gothica. The sequence goes on along the minus strand of OX459054.1, from coordinate 19,899,089 downwards.
TTTTCGAGCAGGTGGTGTGAAAAATAGTTAATTAACTAAGACTACAAACATATACACTTAAACCAAAAAACTACTCACTAACTAAACCTAAAAATATACTTACCTCCCCATCGTTGTCCACTGGTAATGTGCCCAAAAGACTGGCAGCATTGCCACGTTGTATGGCAATGCTAATTCTCTGACCAAGGTAAAAGCCAGCCCTTGGGTCACGCGAAGTGTCAACTAGGCGTTTGGCAAGATCTTTAAACAATGCGTGAGCACTCGGACCCCACGGACCAAGAGTTTCAACACCAAACGGCTCGAAAATATAACTACCAATGAGGTTATTATATTTCCGCCGCTTGAGGTTCTCTGCAGCCGCAACGGCAGCGCCAGAACAGCACGACGAGCTAGGAAGATGGGATGGCGCAAGAGTATCGACACAAGTAGCGTCCCACATTAAAGGAAACAAAGACATCCCGTCCGGTCTTTTGCCATCGTCGCGTGCCAGGCCATGGGGTTCCAATACGGCCGGAACGCCGACGGCGACGAGAGCACGTCGGATGATGTCGTTTAAGTTTCCGTGACGCGCTATGCGACCCGCACTTCGGCTGCATGAAAGACCGTGGTGACCGAGGCTGTTGACAACTTCGCCACAGTGACAAAGATGAGGATAAAGACAAGAAAGACTCTTTATACCTTACCTTACCTACCTCTAACTTATAGGCCATCTTCATGAACTCTACCATCATTGTCCACTATTTGTGTGGGTGTAGTGGCCTCTTGTTCATGTAATTTATATTTTATATATGTGTATTTATGCGTTGGTGGGAGAGAGACCTAAAAACAGACATCAGCACACCAAAGCATCTTTCAACGAAGTTCCTGGCTGAACAATGAGCATTTGTGTATTGATACTCTGGTGTCCCTGGGCGTTGATTTTTTAAAGGAGTCATAAACCATGGTTCCAGAGGATATCCATCATCACCTAAAAGATAAAACATAGAATGTACTTTCAGCATTCTAATGGGCAACCTGTTCCAGGCAGATTATAATGAACATTTATTATTAGTCACCAAGCAGCCATGTAGGGTAAAAACGTATTTACAGCTTGGCCTTCCGATTGGTACACGTACATTTCTTAAACTGCACATCATGTTTTTTATATGCACAACTGTCACTAGGTGGGAAATGAATTACATTATTATATTTTTCTTCTCAAAATGCAAATAAGATATTAATTCAAGTAAATATAGGTACCAACGTTTCCAACGTCTTTGTATGCAGATCATCTATGTGTACAAGTGTAACTTTTATAAAATACATAATAATTAAGTAAATAAGAAAAGTACCTATAATGAGTATGCAAGTTGCATTGTAGGTACGTTTATCGAAATTATTTAGAATATTTCTGAAAATTCATCAATTCTGAAAGAATAGTCTTATGATTTCAACACAAAAATCGGCCACATGCTTGTTAGGCCACGCACGGAATACTTTCTATTAAATTAATATATTTATTTCTGACCAGCACAGGAGACACGACAGATAAAATATAAAACAACAAAAAAAAATACAAATTAAAAAATAAACCCCGAGGGAGACGAAAAAGGCTCCTATCTCAGCATGTGCAGCAATATTTAAAAATATTGCCATGACGAAAAATCTGCGAATTGTCATCTTGGATTTTCATTTGGAGCCATTTTCCGTCTCTTGGCTACCGATTCTCTCTGCCTACACTGCAAAGGAAAACGTTAAGTTATAGTATAAGCACATATTATGTAGATTTCGACATAAAATATTTATTTTTTACTTTCCACAACACCGTTACAAAGTTATAATGCCCTCGGTTTTAAAGTCATTTTCTGTAGAATTGTTTCGAAATCTTTACTTAGCCGAGTACATTTTAAAAGATGGTCGATTGTTACGTCTATTACTCAATAAGTTGTAACTAAACTAGTCAGCTACGATAGTTGTTCTTTTAACTTATCTATATAAACTACTAGCTTCTGCCCGCGGCTTCGCTCGCGTAAAAAGTGTTTTATCATCCCAAGGGAATACAAAAATACAATCTTCCCAGGGACTCAATCTATCTCTATGCCAAATTTCATCTAAATCGGTTCAGTAAATCCAGAGATTACCCCTACAACCTCAAAAACTTTACCTCTTTTTATTATTATTATATATATTATTATTTGTATATATTTTTTTTTATTTTTTTATTTAATGATATTTTAAGACAGAGGTGTTACTTAATTCTAAACTCGCCAAACTTTTACGTTTGATGGCGAGAGGCGCTCTTTTACATCACAAATGCAACACTTACATACCTACTACTTATATATTATTATTACACTGTTATGTTTTAATCTTACGTACCTATTTAGTTCAGTTTGCTATCCTCTATAATATTTTTTAATTTTGTCTTAATTGATCCTTTACTAATTTTTACATTTTCTCTTAATAAATCTATTTTGTTAAACACTTTAGGTACCAAATACTTAGATGTTCTCTTACCGTAATAATTTGTTATTTGTGGTTGAATCAGTTTGTTCTCTCTAGCCCTACGTGTGTTGTACTTATTTTTAACATTTATTTTATAATCATCACTATAATAATATTGCAGACCTATCAAATATTCTACTTTTTTATCTATGGGTATAATATTACAGATGGGAAATAACATATCATGTAGATTACCTACTATGAATACTAATGTCATATGCAAAAAGAAGATTTAGTTGGTAAGTCGAGGGACACGCATATACACACTCGACTCAAACACGTAAAACTAACCACGTCCATCCTAATCATCATAATCATAATCAACGCGCAATATTTTCCACACTTCAACTAGTATTCTGTCCGGACCAACTGCCTTACCATTCTTCATTCCATTTACTGCTTTTTTACTTTCTCCATACTAACTACTCTCAATAACCCCTCATCCACAGGTTTATTTTCTAACATACCACTCCAGTTATTTTCCTCATTCATCAGTTTTTCAAAGTAGTCCTTCCACATATACTTGACTTTTTCATCACCAGAAAGAATAATTCCAGCTTCATCTTTTAAACATCTTATCTAACAGACATCTCGCCTTTTTCTCTCAAGCTCTAGCAAGCCGGTACAGGTCCTTTTGGCCTGCTGGACTATACAGCGCCTCGTAAAGCTTTTCCTGAGCTTTTGTTCTGGGTGTAGCCACAGCTTTCTTAGCTTTTTTCTTCACAGCATCAAGCTCATTCTATTTTTTTCAACTTTCAAACTAGCGTATTCTTGTTCTACACTTTGCCATTCCTTGAACTTTTTCTTCTTTTCTTTAAACACATTTTGTGTTTCTGTTGACCGCCACCATGTGTCCCTATCTATCGTATCCCTCCCTTTCGTCTCTCCCAAAATATCCTTCGCTGCACACCTAATACACCCAGCAATCTCCTTGCAACTTTCGTTTACACTTCGATCTTCTCTCTCTCTCTTCGAAACATTGACCTTGGAACACCATAAATATTGTGTTTTTAAGAGATTTCATAAAACACAAACACGATGGAATATAAGGGTATAATGAATTAATCCCCCTTGTACCTACCTGTATGGCCAAAACCCAAAAAAAATATTTCAATTTTGTAAAAGTGATTAATATCTATAAAACTATGCCAAGCAGTAGCTTTCTAGAACCAATAGTCTCTGGAATTAAACCGCGGACGGGCGGACTGGCGAAACGAAGAAAGAACGAAAGGGTTGCCTAAGCTTAAGACTAGTGACATTATATCCTTATGAAACTGATACTGCCTCGCGTGCTTGATGGAAGCAGACGTGTATCGCTTATTATTGCAAAAACATTAAATCCTACTACATCTATCGCAATCAAAACCATTCCTTAAGATCACAGTGTTAAAGTAATTATCCTTTTGGTAGTACATCGCACAGCGCCGGTGAGTGCGCGGCACGCTCACCTCAAGAATACAAAGAGAAGACTATTGCCATTGCACTCGCACCCGCGCGGACTGGCAACGCGATGAGCCGACAGAAAACATCGCCTAATGGCATGCTAAAAAGCGGAAGCGAAGGCGGCAGCGGATCAGTACCGAACTTATCCACATTTGGTGACAATGAATACCAAACCAACATCTGTCAGAGAAAACGAAAAGAGCGCACTGAAGAGATAGACTACAAATCAGACTTTGCTAACTTTCACACAGACATTATGAAGTTTCTGGAGGAATTTGGAAGAACTCAAAAAGAAAACCTGAACCTAATACGAGAACAAATCTGTGAGATCAAACAAGAAAATAAATCGATAAAATCAAACACAGAAAATTTTAAACAACAATTTGATGAAATAAATACCGAAATTAAAACAATAAAATCCAACAAAGTGATAACTGAAGACAAACTAAAACGTATAGAAAGTGAAATTCTGCAAATAAAAAACCAAACAAATATCGAAAGTACATCCGATAAATCGCTCTTCTTACATCACGAAAACCTCATCCTTGAACTCAAGGATCGAAGTGAACGCGAGAAAAATATCATTATTGTGGGTATAAAGGAAAAAAGTGACAAGAACTATAACGCACGACAAAAGTACGATTACGAAGAAGTAAACAAAGTACTAACCACACTGTATGAGGACTGTCCAAAACCAATTAAAACCACTAGATTGGGCAAATATATCACAAACATGAACCGGCCCATCAAAGTATGTTTTACCAATACAGAAACACCAAAATACCTGTTCCGGACAAAAAGTAAACTACCTGAGAATATACAAATTTACCCAGATTTAACCCCAACTCAAAAGCAATATATACAATCTATAAAAGGAGAACTTAAAAAACGTGTTGAAGACGGAGAAAAAGACCTTATTATTAAATATATAAAAGGAAAACCTACAATAATTACTAGCCAAAAAAACTCGAAGGAGGTTCACAACACAATAGAAAACACACAGAAAAACTAAGCCATCAAATCATCAAAAAATATGAAGACATACCCTTACACCCATCATCACTCAGATGTTTTTATGCTAATTTACGAAGTATTCGCAAAACTGGTAAGCTCGATGAAATCAAGTGTATTATTAGGGCGATACCAAAAACTACCCACTTATTAGTATTCACGGAGACCTGGATTACTTCTGAAGACGATGCAAAATTATATCATCTGCCAAACTACAAGCATGTTTACAACTATAGGAAAACACGAAAAGGTGGAGGGGTATCAATTTATATACACGATTCAATAGAATACGATGTAACGGAAGAATTATGCGAAAATGGAAACCACTACCTGTGGGTACATATATAAAAATTGACGCTGAACATCGGAGTGATTTATAAACCAGGTGATTCAAACAATAACGATTTCTTAACGACGTATTCCGCACAGCTGGAGCAGCGAAGAAGAGCAATTGTATTTGGTGATTTCAACATTGACCTCCTCAACGTTTCAGGTATTTAGTGACGTGATTGTCCAATCACGTCACTAAATACCTGAACGAAATCAAGGGAAACGGATATCAAATACTGAACAAAATTAATGGCCTATACAGTACACGCGAAACCTCGACTACAAAATCGATACTGGATCATGTTTGCAGAAACATAAGTAACCACTCATTTAATTTCTCCATAATCGAGTCATGCTTGTCTGACCATAAACAAATATTTTTAGAAATAGGCAGTCTAAAGCCACAAAAAAATAAAAAAATCCAATACAAAGCAATAAATTATGAAAAATTATACAGCGACGCACTAACAGATAATAACATAAATGAAGAAAATGATTACTACCACCTTGAGCGGTTTATCACAAAACATGTCAATAATAACAAAACCGACAAAACAAAAATTCTGAATCCACCTCAAAACGATTGGATAAACCGAACTATTACTGATTCGATTAACTTACGTAACAACCTATGGCACCAGACAAAATCTTACCCAAAAGACGGAAACATACAGAAAACCTTTTCCAAACAACGAGACGCAGTAAAAAACCTGATCAAGACACACAAGAAAAAATACTACTACGATCTATTCTACAACAATAACAATCAACCGAAAAAGATGTGGGAACTTATAAATAACTTAGCACTAAATAAAATCAAAGAAAGCAGTGCTCCTCCGAAACTAATGTCGAGCACAGGACCTATAACTGAAGGTAACGCAATATGTAATTTATTTAACACATTTTTCTCTTCAGTAGGTCAGGAATTAGCTAACGATATACCCGTTATGTATCACGCGAACAATGGCAACACCCTTATGTACGAACACAACTATTCACACGACGTAACTCTAAATAAACTCACTCCTTGCACTGAGGAAGAAATTTCTAAAATAATTGACGGTCTAGATAGTAATACAAGTACTGGGATAGATGGTATCAGTACCAAGGTTATCAAATGCCTCAAAAATATAATTGTTCCAAAATTAACGAACTGCATAAACGAATGTCTGATGCGCGGCATTTTTCCGAACACGCTTAAAGTTGCCAAAGTCAGCCCTATTTTCAAATCGGGCAGTAGGACTGATCCAGGAAACTACAGACCAGTGTCGGTTTTACCCATATTATCAAAAATTTTTGAGCGTGTTTTATACAGCCGTCTAAATGCATACCTTCTTGAGAAAAAGTTCCTAATCGACGAACAATACGGCTTTCGTTCGAAATCTAGCACTCTTACAGCTACAGTAGACTTGATAACTAAAATCAAAACGCACATAGATGAAAGGGATGTTGTGTTGGGGGTATTTATTGATTTAAAAAAAGCATTCGACACCGTATGCCACCATAAACTTCTCCAGAAATTAAACAACATAGGTATCACAGATAAAGCTCTAGAAATGTTTACATCTTATTTACAAAATAGACAACAAGTAGTTAAAAAAGATAAATTCACTAGTTCCATAAAAAACGTACCATACGGCTGTCCCCAAGGCTCAATTTTAAGTCCGTTACTTTTCTTAATCTATATAAATAATATAAACAAAATAGGGTTAACGGGTCATCTTACTTTATACGCGGGCGATACATGCCTATTCTATTTCGATAAATCTATCCATGATATTATAACAAATGCTCAAAAAGATCTTGATGTACTCAGTGATTGGCTTAAATATAATTTACTTACAATAAACACGTCCAAAACAACATACATGATTTTCACCGCAAAAAACAAACCATTACCGGACTTTCCGCCTCTTACTATAAACAATGACATAATAAAAAGATCGAGCTGCGAAAAATATCTCGGTTTGAGGGTAGACGACAAACTCACATGGAAACTGCACATCGAACATGTAAAATCAAAATTAACGTCATTACTAGCATCATTACGCAAAATCTCAAATTGTATTCCAAGGAAAACACGTACTATTATATATAACTCATTAGTAAAATCACATCTCGAGTACCTAATTGAAATATGGGGATCTGCCGCAAAAACTATCCTAATGCCTTTACAACGAACCCAGAACAAAATAATAAAAACATTATACCATTATCACTACCTTACTCCAACGAAAACACTATTTGAAAAGACCAAATTATTAAATCTCAAACAACTGTACACATATGGTACCTGCATTCTAATAAAAAAATCACCACAAACAGCGTACAATCAAAGCTAAAATTACACAAAAAAACAATTTCATACAACCTAAGAAATAAAAATCAATTACAACGAAGACAAGCTCGGACAAACTACGGTAAAAAAACCATATTGTTCGAAGGAGCACAGCTGTTTAACGACCTACCAAATGACCTTAAAGATTGTGATAATATTAACAGATTTAAGCTAAAACTGAGAAATTACGTTTATGAAATGTAGTCATACCGCATATTAAATGTTAGCAATTACATACTTCCTATATATTTGTTTTGTATAACTTCACCAGCACGCATCGGAGGCAAAATGTATTTATTTAGATATAAGCAATTACTTTGTATCTCATTGTAAGTGAACCTATGTATTGTTCTTATGAGAATAAAATTCTTTAAACCGATATCGACGAAAGTGTCGCGATAGCGATTGGTAGGATATGAAACAAGCTCTCTAATAAAAAATAATCTAAAGAAGCTTTTATATTTTAAAATTGCATTGTCACAAGAAACGAACGGATGTGTACAATTTCAGCTCAAGACACTGGGAAGTGGGTCAAATTTAACTTACAAGATTTGATTACAGACACCGGGGCAGGCGAAAGTATAATAAAGCTTGTAAAATGTATGGGATATCCAAATGTCACGTAATCAACCCTTTACATTTTGGCATTTCCAGACGGGTGTTGTATCTGGTCCGGGCAACTGGCCAGCGGTTATTGTCAGATTGTTGTATGTGTTCAAATCGCGACACTTTGTCTAGAGCCTCTGGTTGTTTTACTACGGAACTTTAAAATGATGACAGGTCGAGATGATATGATTGGTGCCCTTCGTTTTGACTTCAAGTCATTGTTTTTTCCATAATATTTGCAGTTTAGTTGAAATTGAAACAATGATTCCGTCTCCTCATTCACTGGGCTGCTGCTCTCCTCTGGTCATTGTCGTCATTGCGACCTTTTTACCCAGATTATTAATTTCGAATCGTCCATTTTCTTGCTAGAACATACATGGGTATTATCATATCACACAAAAACTGCATTCGAACTGCGATTTACCAAGAAATTCAGTTAAATGCAGACCGTGGACGCCACCATGCGCGTGTGAGCCCTCATGATGGCAGACGCAGAGGCTCAGGGTGGGTGAAGTGCTTGGATGGACCATAACGTACCAAGACCTTTCTCTGCCTCGAAAAGTACGTCAAGCAGATGGTCCTGGCTCTAATTCGTAGATCTTCGATAGTCGTTAAGGGTTAGGGTTAACCACAACATCTAACGGCTCGTTCCAGCTCACCTTCAGTCAACCCCCACCCTTAAGACCAGTCCGAAGGTATGAAGAGCGGTGAGTGACTGTCCCTACCCACCGCTACTGGAAAGAGCGTGTCTACGACTCTCTCCAGCAGAACCGGAACCATTGTACCCGTAATAGGGGGCTTATGGACATAATTCACCCAACTTCGTCTTTCGGGCCGATTAACTCAACCAACCATTCAGATTTTGTCCGACTAGTATGTAGCTACTCGAACAGCTCTGACATTCGCCATGTTCAATTCCTTAAAGATGCAGGTGATCGGGCATGAAGGGCAGACGAGGAGGTGGTTCATATCCTGCGCAGCAGTTCCACACTGGCACTGAGTTTTGGATGAGTGAATGATACTCCATTTGGCCAGGTTGTTTCTACAGCGGCCAACCTGTGCCCGGAATCGGTTTAGGGATTTCCAGATTGGCCACAGCAGTTCGTGTCCAGGGGGCAGATGCCCTGCCGGAGTGATGAATTTACCCATAAACAACTTTTATAAAATAATAGAATAGAAAACATTATTTGGCACAGGCAGATGCACAACAAAAAAGCAACAACCTCAAAAATAATAAAAAAGAGAAAAAAAAAACATTATATAATAAAGAAATATGAATATGCAGGTATTGATTGTAATAATATTTAAAAAAAAGTAAATAGTTATAAATGGTTCAGTGTTAAATAGTTGTAATTGTATATATAAAAAAAACATCTCCTTATATATTCCTGTCCAGCCCCTCAAGAAGTTTTATCTGCAATGGCGTAACATTTTTTTAAAACGACATCACATTAGGAACCTCTAAAATTATCAGTGTTTCTCTACTATATTATGCATGTAGCCTTCCGCTTGAATCACTCTATCTATTAAAAAAACCGCGTCAAAATCATTGAGGTAATAATGTACTACGCACTACATATTATCTCAATGGTCAAAATCCGTTGCGTAGTTTTAAAGATCCAAGCATAAATAGGGACAGACAGATAGCGGGAAGCGACTTTGTTTTATACTATATATATAGTGAAAAAAAATACATATTATTCCAAGTAAAACCATAGCAACCACAGTTTAAAGTAATTCATTTCATAAAACGCAAAATTCATGTGAAAGGGCCAACTTTTTAGCAAAAAAATAATTATTTTATCTTTCATTATAAATTCGACTACCCATGACTTCGAAGTCTCTTAGCCAGATTGTTCCTAGAACGTACCATCTACAGGACAGACATATTTAGATCTCCTATGATAGCCTGATGACCCGCTCTATAAATCGCATGATGGTGTTGAGCACAAAGAGCTTTCAGGCAGTCATAGCTTTATGAAAAGAAAGAAAAATATTTATTTGTGACCCGCACAGGAGACACGAGAAATAAGCATACAATTAAACAATAATAAAATAAAAACCCCGTGCGAGATCAAAAAGGCTCCTATCTTACAACGCACAGTCTAACAGTTCCTAGTGCGCTTTTGAAGTGTATCAAGCTTGTTTATCAAAGAGTACAGGCATAACTATAAACAATTAATTTTATAGTGCATAGGTATAATTACGCCTTGTAAACATTCTAGAACCAGACTGAGTCTACAGGAAGTTTAAAAGTACTTACGTGTAATTATTTTTCGGTTCCGTCTTTACACAGATGTAAACTCAGAGCTAAACTAATATTCGGATGATATAAAAAGCTGCGCTGTAGAAGATCAGTCACAAGTTGCTCATCACCGGGTTACGAAGACGTCTTCTGACAAAGATTGTAACAAACTCTTCTCATCCAACATGAAGATAGCTCTGTTTTTGGTCGTCGTGATTGTAAGTACATTTTCAATATTCGTTAATCTAGCAATGTTATGTGCGGCTTGTTGCTTACTTCCGTTTGGCATCGAACTGCAATGTGTCGTGCTTGCGGATCAACCTAGCACTATTGAGCATTAAAATATTGGGTTTTTGTAAAAATACTGAGGACATTGTTAAATCTCTTCAACCGTGCTTGAACATTGAACAGTTCCATCATTTATAGGAATTCTGAACGGATCAAATTAGCCGCTCAGTTCACAGATATGCCATACTTGTAGCGCGCCCATTAGTCCCTTATGTTTCCATATAACTAAACACTAATGATTGCGTAAATCCGCGTAGATACCCCCTTTTATTCTTATGAATACGTTGACTCACTCTAGGAATTTCTGCCTGTATCGTGGGTGCGTTTACAAACAATTGAACTCACTTATATTACCCAGATCCGGAACAACTATCTGTAGGCCATACAAATATTTGTTCCGTGCGGGAGTCGAACCCGCGACACGCAGTGCAGCAGCCGAACACTCAACCACTATGCCAACCGTGACGTCAACATGTTTAATGTGGTACAATTAAACGTCTGGTACAGTGAACCGCACATCAGCGCTTTCTGCTACGATATAAAACACACAAAATAAGCCTTAAGTTATGGGCGTTTTTTAAAGGAAGCTAAAAATAATAACAATTTTGTGCGCTTGTTCGGGAGCACAAAACAAGTTTAAATGTACTGCTGGTGTTCCATTTTACGTTTACATACTTGGCTGCTTTAACCTACCTAATGTTTCAATAAGAATTATGACTAATTTATTCAACCATTCAATATAAACTGTCTCATTTAAATATCAATATTGCAGATTGTATACATCTCAACTAGAAATTCTATATCAGTTTAGGTTTTAAAAGTGATGAAATATCAAAGACAGGTTCTATTGTGACAGAGAGACTGAGCTGTACAGGAAGAATAGCACTACCCCTTTTTAGGGTTCCGTAGCCGAATGGCAAAAAACGGAACCCTTATAGATTCGTCATGTCTGTCTGTCTGTCTGTCTGTCTGTCTGTCTGTCACAGCCACTTTTTTCCGAAACTATAAGAACTATGCTGTTGAAACTTGGTAAGTAGATGTATTCTGTGAACCGCATTAAGATTTTCACACAAAAATAAAAATAAAACAATAAATTTTGGGGGTTCCCATACTTGAAACTAAAACTAAAAATATTTTTTTTCATCAAACCCATACGTGTGGGGTATCTAAGGATAGGTCTTCAAAAATGATATAGAGGTTTCTAATATATTTTTTTTCTAAACTGAATAGTTTGCGCGAGAGACTCTTCCAAAGTGGCAAAATGTGTGTCCCCCCCCCCCTGTAACTTCTAAAATAAGAGAATAATAAAACTGAAAAAATATATGATTTACATTACTATATAAACTGCCAGCGAAAATTGGTTTGAACGAGATCTAGTCAGTAGTTTTTTTTTAATACGTCATAAATCGTAAACCGCAATTTACCAAGTACGGAACCCTTCGTACGCGAGTCCGACTCGCACTTGGCCGGTTTTTTACAACGGCAGCCATGATGTCATTGAGATGTCGTAGTGAGATCCCAGTTTTGTTTTTGTTTGCCAATGTTTATTTTGGATGAATGCGACCAGCTCAATACTCCTCATTATAATACTGTTAGTTGTGTGATCCGTACTTAACACAACTATTGGTTAAAAATAGTAACCAATGGTTTTAAATTTCTTGAGGGACAAAATAAATTGTTAAACTAACAAATGATCAAATTTTGACCATATGGTTACTAGTTGTAACTATCAGTTAACCACGGATCAAAAAACCTGGGCCTGAATTAAACCGTTAAACTATTTGCTTGTAATGTACCACCTATGTTCATATCGCGCGAAGGCAAGCAGGTTATCCTGTATCATTTACTATACAAACTACCAGAGTTTGTATAGTTTTCTTTTTCTGAGACTTCAAAAACAATTCCATTTCTCATAAAACAAAATATATGACATTGTATGGATTCTCAGTAAGCATGCAGGTTTTCTCCAACAGTGAATAAACTTGTTACTGTTAATTCACTGTTGAAGAAAACCTGCATGCTTACAGTGGGGCTCGTGGCTAAATAATAACAGCCGCACTGGTCGATCATCAAGGATAAGCAACGCTTGCCGAGGTCGGTCCGTGTATGGGTGACCATTTCAACATACCGAGTTTCCTCCGTGCCTCGGCAAGCACGTTAAGCCGTTGGTCCCGGCTGTCATTTGAAGATCTTTGACGGTCGATACGAGTAGCCAGAAACTTGAGATCTCACACCAGTCTTGCCAAGGGATACAGTGTTACCCAGTTACTGGGTTGTGGAGGTCAGATAGGCAGTCGCTCCATGTAAAAACATTGGTAATTAGCTGAATTCGGTTAGACTGGAAGCCGACCCCATAGTTGGGCAAAGGCTAAGCAGATTGATTGATTGATTGAATTAACTTGTTACAGGCGGCTTTAGCCTACGCCGAGGTTTCTGGGGACACCCAGCAGACGAAAGTAGACGATACTGGTGCAGGTGAGTCACACAAAAATAATTAACCTATTTTATGTAATTATTTATTTTGGTATTGGTACTTCGTTCATTACGCACCGAGCCCCTAAGTACCTCGGAAAGCACAGGAATAGGAGTTTCCTGAAGCCCGAAAATCTGACAAGCATTTTTGTCAAAGGTTTACTGTTACCCAGTAACAGGGTTATGGAAATCTGACAGGCAGTCGCGCCATGAGAAAATCTGGTGCATCGGGTCGGAGTTACTCGTTGTTATCACCGCTCACGGATGCAATACATGCGATGCACTCAGTGCGGTTTTTAAATTGTCTACCGACCCATCTCAATGAATCACACTGAATACCCATCATTTAGCAGTATCTTCATTTTGTTAGCTTCTTCAGAACAAAAGCTTTAATTAATCTACAATAATTTTATGCAAATCTTTAAGTGTCAGGCAGTGCACACTGAGACTGAGTCGAACCGAAGCGATTCTCAGGCCATGTGCCACGATATTCGAAATTTCGGTTTATAATAATCGATCCCGTGGATCTAACATGACTATTTGATTGTTTTTCCAACACAACGTAGAGAGATTAGACGGATTAGCGTGATATCATGGCTTACATAGGATGGTCACAATTCGGCATTATGACTTATATGACATATGTACTTCACTTAAGTTAAATAATTTTAGTGATTTAATTAAAATTTTATTTACAGGTTACGGTGGTATAATTAATTATAGACAAAAACGTTTCCTGATGAACAAAAAAGACTCCGGATCAGTAGGCGTCATACCTGGACTCGTGAATGGCGCACTCTACGGTATCGATAATTTAGTGACCGGTCTTTTAAGCACTGGCTCTAAGGCCAACTCTAAAACATCTGGCAAATCAAATTCTGCGGCAGCATCAGCAGCAGCATCAGGCTCTAATACCATATCAGACACTGACTCCACAGCATTCACTGACACCTCATCAAACACTAACACCACATCGGAATAATACTGAAAATAAGGCATTCCCAAAAGCTAATACAACACAACTCATAAACTTAGCTTTCAACTTATTAAATTGCAATACTACTAATGGTGGGATTTACAAAAACATGGTTTTTTATATAAATGTACATTAAAATTTCGGCACTTAATCCAGTTAAGAATCTTTATTTCAAGAGTTTTGAAAATGATTGGTTCAACAAGGCAAGTCACAACTAACTGTTGTCGTCTTTACAAGTGGCAAAGAGTATGAGCATTGTTGAGAATATGCGGTCACCGTATTTGATCCCGGCTAGATGCAGTGGTAACGGTCAAACTGAGTGGTTATATGTGCATCGTCATCAGAATGCCAGAAACCTATTGGTTACTTCAGATCACTAGGAGCAGTGACAATTCAGCTGTCAGAATACCTCATGAAAGAAAAATATCTCGGAGGTATATAACAATGCTTGAGACGAAAACATAAAGTCAAGAATCCAGTTTTCTTCCATCTTAAAGCTTAGGAAGAAAGAAACAGGGTGCTTGACGGCTTCTTCACTTCAAACTAGAAGGTATGTTAACAAGTACTAAGAAAAATAATTAAATAAAGAATGAATGGCAAGATCATTTGTACAATTTTTGGGACCACATGAAAAATAATCAGTAAGAAAATCTTACACCTATTCTAGCGATACGAGCAAATACTGCTTAAAACACCTACCTAACTGATCAAATTTATAACGATTGACAGATTGGGCTGGGTAAATTAATGCCATCAGAACTAGCCTCAACATGATTTAAATGAGAGTATCCTTACACGTGACAAACATGATCTAACTTAGCAAATATTTTTCACAGAAATGCAACAAGCTGCCGCAGGAAACGTGGACCTGAAGATGGTGATGATAGCAAATGGGACTACTGCAGGAAAGTGTTACTTCTCTTACAACCTCAACCTCTCTCATCTTAGGAACTCTTCCAGTCTGCCAAGTACCTATGCTGTTATGTAGGAACGTGCAATCCAGCATTAACATGTTCATAATACGCATTAAGATCATTTCTAGAAACTCGCCTTGAAAATTTTTCTTAGCAATAAAACTATAATATGTATTTTTATTCAAAATTTATGATTTCTTATTCTCTACTTATATTCGAAAATAAAAATAAAACTTGCATCATTTTATATAGACTGTTTTTATTATAAACCTCACAACAAGCTCTGAGTGCAGTTCGAGAAAGATGGAGCACTAAAACAAGGTGAAACGGTAGTTTACTTGGGAGACACTGCTTCATCTGCGCGGATCTTGTATCGGTACGGTTAGATAGCGCAGTTATGTGGGACTCCAACCCATTAAAACTCCACGGTGTCCTCCTGTGCCACTTATGGCGAGAACGGTACCGTCCCTTGGCAGCACGTGCAGACGTGGGGGCTGTCGGCACAGGCTCAGCAATAGGCCGCCGGAACTGTAGCGGCTAGGGTTGCTCACGTGGCGATAGGCCGCAGGTAGGCAAGCCAAGACCTGGGCAGCGTAGTGTGCGTAGGTAGCGTGCGTAGGCAGCGTGCAGGAGTAAGCAAGAGGTCCAACTCTCAGCCCGTACGAAGAACCCTGGAAGCACCACAGGGTGCGCATGTTAGATGCGGTGCAATTAGCAGCAAGCCGCTTGCGATGTACCAGCTTCTCCCCGTTTTAAGCTAAGGCACGGTGTGGGAAGCATTGTAGGTGAAAGCTCAGCACATCGCAGCGGGTTACAGGTAAAAGTGTGCAAATATAGCAAGCACATTGACAGATGCAAAGTTAGGTTAAGTGTGAACATTTAATATGCATAAAGTAAACGTGATCACTAAAAAACAGTGAGACACTACACCACCTCGATGCAGTAGTAATATATACATATTACCAACTCCCCTGCGCTGAATAACTCCTTGCCGGGCGTCCAACAATGACTGCGCGAAATCAGATAATACATATAGGTGATGAAATCGATATAGGTTATCCAGCGCAGAGAATCAGGTACAATACTTAACTAATGTGGAACTCACCCTAGATCGGGGCACACAGAGTCCTTAGGGTCAGGGAATAGCTTTCATCTACTAAGCACGCGGAAACGAATTAACAAAATGACCGAGCGATAGCGTCCCGGAAAATTACAGTTGTGCCGTGTATTTAGAGATGTGGCTAGGAACCGTAGGCACTTACTAATTATGATATCAAGTATCACTCGACTATTTTTAGTTGAGACCCTCACAACGCTACAATACAAAGGAATAAATCAGAAACGAGTAAAATTTTTTTTTTTTTTTTTTTTCTTTTAATTGATTCTATTAGGAACACCTAAAGTGAAAACACCTAAATTCTATATCAGTTTCTTGCCAATTCATTTATGAAAATATTATGTATGTAAGGAAATAGTTATTTATGATACAAGTGCGGAAGGTAGGTGATTTCCGATGAGTGGCATTTTTATTCTCGAGCGAGCGAAGCGAGTGAGTGGATAAATCGACACAAGTTGGAAATCATCTTACGTACGTGTATCATACAACATTTTACTATGCATTGTGCGAGGAAATAAATTAATTAATAAAATAAAATTAATAAAATGGCGGGCTTATTCAAGCGCGTTCAGCATATCCACAGATTAACTAATAGTTCCTCGGGCATATCTACTGCGCATGTGCGAATAGCTGTCACATCGTAACGCAATAAGGCACGAGCAAAATATACGTTCTGCCAAACATATTTAATGAATATTTAAAATTAATTTATTGATCAAAATCAAAATCTAGAGTAATTAAAAACGCCTAAAATAAAGTATTAAACGTTTGTCAAATAATAAAAACTCTATGCGTCGGGCTGACGTTGGAGTTACAAAATTTAAAAAATACAGAAAAGTAAAAAGCACTAGTGAAAAAAAGTGACACATTCCGCACAGTTTGGCTGCTTGGAAAACCGCTCTTTTCGAGGACATGCATTGTAAAATATATATCTCTTTAGTAAAGTCAGTAATAGACACAATTGTAATACCAGAAATAAAGATAAGTTAGATCATCCTTCTTACAGACTAACTAAAGTACAATCATCTTTCATGGGGTACTGTGTTAAATTCTATAACAAAATACCTTGTGATATATTGAAACTAAATGAAAGTAAATTTAAAACTTTAGTTAAAAGCACTCTTTGTAAACAAGCATATAACAAATTAGATGATTATATTCAAGATAAGAATGCTTGGAAACATGCTGGTCCTGCTCCATAGGGCAATCTTTGGTGTTGACAAAATCAAATTTGTTAATTTATATTCCTATTCATAGTTATTGTATTCATTGTGTTTTTTTTTTTAGAAATTGACTCACTCACTGTTCCGTTTTTGTGAATTATTATTATTAAGGTATTTTACATATGTTTGTAATATTTATAAGTATGTGAGAACCATGTTCCTACTTATCAAATTAATTAATTTTCATGTTAACGCTTTTTAATACTTTATACCTGTACGTAGTATAGTGTGTAGAGCTATTCTGGGTGCATCGTCCTCACATATATTAATGTATGTACTTATGTAAATATTGTAAAACACCTATTTTTTTTTTAAATAGTAAGTATGGAGTTTCTTGTGCGTTCTTCTCCATAACAATCTACTTGCCGAATGCACGGTAGAATCATTTTTGATTACTTGTAAATTTTAATTTTAATTTATGTGACGTTCAAAAGTGCCGTTTATTGGCCTACTTGAATAAATATATTTCACTTTGACTTTGACTTTTTGACTTTAAGGTTTTCTCGTGAATATATAACGGGTACAATACCACCATTAATTCTAGAACAAGTCAAGACCAAGTTTCAGATATTAAGGTCACAGGCTCACAGGGAACAATTTCCTATTTACTTAGTATAATATCCTATCACTATCCACAAATCACAAGCCCTTAGCCTTGACAGCACACTTCACGACATAGGCTCCTCTATATTTAGTAAAGGGCAGTTTACGTTGGACTCTGCAGAGTTAAAACCTTAGATGGAGTACACCTTATCAATTTAGATCCAAGTCAAATCAAGGCACAAGAGAGCTCTATTGTAGAGTACAACCGCCTGCGCACGTTATACCGCCCTGACTTAGCCAAATCTATATATATAAAAGAAAGTCGTGTTAGTTACTTCACTTATAACTCAAGAACGGCTGAATCGATTTAGCTGAAAATTGGCAGGGAGGTAGCTTAGAACCAGGAGAAGGACATAGGGTAGGGTAGGGTAGGGTAGGGTAGGGTAGTGTAGGGTAGTGTAGGGTAGTGTAGTGTAGGGTAGGGTAGTGTAGGGTAGGGTAGTGTAGGGTAGTGTAGGGTAGTGTAGGGTAGTGTAGGGTCGGGTAGGGTAGGGTAGTGTAGGGTAGGGTAGTGTAGGGTAGCGTAGGGTAGTGTAGGGTCGGGTAGGTTAGGGTAGGGTAGGGTAGGGTAGTGTAGGGTAGGGTAGGGTAGAGTAGGGTAGGGTAGTGTAGGGTAGGGTAGGGTAGGGTAGGGTAGGGTAGTGTAGGGTAGTGTAGTGTAGGGTAGGGTAGTGTAGGGTAGGGTAGTGTAGGGTAGTGTAGGGTAGTGTAGGGTCGGGTAGGGTAGGGTAGTGTAGGGTAGGGTAGTGTAGGGTAGCGTAGGGTAGTGTAGGGTCGGGTAGGTTAGGGTAGGGTAGGGTAGGGTAGGGTAGGGTAGAGTAGGGTAGGGTAGGGTAGGGTAGGGTAGGGTAGGGTAGGGTAGGGTAGGGTAGTGTAGGGTCGGGTAGGGTAGGGTAGGGTAGGGTAGGGTAGGGTAGTGTAGGGTAGGGTAGTGTAGGGTCGGGTAGGGTAGGGTAGTGTAGGGTCGGGTAGGTAGGGTAGATAAATGTTTGGTCTTTTTATGGCAAAACAAAGTTTGCTGGGTCAGCTAGTTAAGTATAAACAGAAAATGTGTAAAAATAAGAGATACTGAATGGGCAATTCGCTCGAATATTTCAACGGTACAAGTATACAAAAATTATACAAAAAGGTAATTATACCCCGTTTTTACCATAAAACGTAAATTGCGTGTAACATAAAGAAGATAGGTTTATTAGACAAACATAAAATAACTTGTATGTCCACCAGCCAAGTCAAATCTTGAGCTACAATTTATCCTAAGTTATCTGCTTTATGTAAATAATTCGACTTTTCAAATTTCATTATCATCAGCCTATAGCAGTCCACTGCTGGACCTAGGCCTCTCCAATCGCACGCCATTTGCTTCAATTTTCGGCAACTTTTAGCCAGCTGCTACCAGTCACCCCGCGAAAATCGTCACTTCATCTAGCCTGAGGGCGTCCCACCTTACGTTTACCAGTTCGCGGTCTCCACTCAAGAACACGTCCACCCCAACGGTCATCGGTTCTACGGCTTATATGGCCGGCCCATTGCCACTTCAGCTTGTTTATTTATTATTTACTTTATTGTACACCACTTAAATAATTACAGGACTAAACGTTTATAAAGATAAGTGTACAATGGGCGGTCTTATCGCACAGGGTTTATTCTGTGAATAGCTCACAGAATAAACCCTTAAATTGTCGACAACTTTGTTTCTCTGCCGGATCACCTCGTTTCGGATTTGAGATTTTCAAAATTTAAGAAGTTATATTTTAATAGCAAATATTGTTGTAGCAGAAAAAGCAAGAAATTATGTTTTTAAATTTATTTTTGAAATTTTTATGTTATTGTAAATAAATTTCAGGATACAGAACTTGGCACCCATTTACGAGTAGATCTCAATTCTTCTGTCGGCGTAGTCAACAACCGCGCATATTCTTAGTATTGAACTTGACTCCCTTTTTCACGTTTATGTTTTTGATGGAATATTCTCAATTCAACCCTCAATTCTTTATTGCGTACCACAATGTTGTACGTTGTTGGTAGTTGGTAGGAAAATAATTATATAAGTTACAATTATGGACCCTGTCAGGCACAGCATATATCAAGTAGGAGAGAGGAGGAAGGACACTGAGTGTTTAATGTGATATGGATGTCTCTAACTATTCTCAATCTCATTAATTCTTTGTTTTTTTTTCCTTCTTTTAATTAGTCTTTTTACAATGGTTTTCATCATCAAGACCGAATTCGGCACTATAAATTTCAAAGCCTAGCGAATCGTAGAAAAGTACTGGATCTGTGTTTTCTTCATAAAGTGGTGACATCCAAACTAAATACTGACCTTCTGTCGAGAATATCCATTATTGTCCCAAGTAGATTACCACGGACCCATACCTACAAATTGTTCGGACAATCTTCGCGCAAAACGAATCTTGGCGACAACTCTCCTCTTGCAAGGGCTACCAAATTGTACAACGCTATATGCCGCAAAGCTGACATCGATATAAATCACGACACTCTTAGCTCCTTTAAAAGTAAATTGTATAAGCACTTTCAGGCGGAGGACTTTTGATTTATCACTCCAATAATAATTTATTAATTTTTAAATTTCATGACTTCTATCACAATTTTTTTTTAACTTTTTATTTTACTTTACCTTATTATAATTTAATGTTGATTTTATTTTGATTATTCTAGGACATTGTATGATGTCTGTTTTTTTTTTAATTATTTCATTTAATTTCAATTCCAGTATAATTTTAGTTTTAAATATTGACATTTTTAGGGTTCCGTACCCAAAGGGTAAAAACGGAACCCTATTACTGAGACTCCGCGGTCCGTCTGTCTGTCTGTCTGTCTGTCTGTCTGTCACCAGGCTGTATCTCATGAACCGTGATAGCTAGACAGTTGACATTTTCACAGGTGATATATATCTGTTGCCGCTACAACAACAAATACAAAAACAAAATAAAATAAATATTTAAGGGGGGCGTCAATACAACAAACGTCATTTTTTTGCCGTTTTTAACGAAAATGGTACGGAACCCTTCGTGCGCGAGTCCGACTCGCACTTGGCCGGTTTTTTATAATTCTTTTACTAATATTGATTTTAATTTTAATTACTGACATTATTATTTGACATTCAGGTAATACCAAGTTTTATTGTTTCGTTTTATTATAACTTATATTATAAATCACAAAATTAATTTAATGTTCATTTTATTTTATTTTATCTACGACATTTTATGTATAATCTCAGTTTTTTTATGCCAATTTTATTTGAATTTCATTATAATTTTATGTAAATGTTGACATGTTTAATTGAAACTAATTTTAATTATTGACATTACTGTTATTCACTGTATTGTTTGACATTCAGGTATAACCAAATTTTAATGTTTTTATTTTTTTATTTATTTGGTATTCGTATCGCATGTCAATTAATTTTCATTAAATACTTTTCATATTATTATCAATTATATTAAGCTGTGTATGCTCGGCTATGTAAAAGATGTGGTTACCTATAATTGAGTGTACATTACAGGATAACGATGATGTGTACCAATTTTTGTGTTTTGTGTAAGTTTTATGGTTTTGTAACACTCGTTGGTGATCCTTAATTAAATAAATTAAATTAAATTAAATCTTCATAGCCCTTTGCTAAGAACAGTTACAGCACTGATAACAACATTTGTGCCACATGTTAGATTTAGTCTTTTTTTTTACTTTTGTATAGATTCTTTTACCGATTTTTTTGTAAATGTGTGAACATTGTAGGCCTTCTAGATGCTTGTTAACATTTGTTAACTTTTTAACTCGTTTTATTTTCTTTTGTTTATATAATATGTAATCTTTTTTTTTCTTTTTCTTACGACTTATTGTCGGGCCTACGTTGTCCTTCATAACTAAGTACTAATGCTGTAACAAGGCAATATTGTAAAACCAAACCATTTTTTAAAAGAGTAACCATGGAGTTTCTTGCCGGTTCTTCTCCATAGGAAACGACCAACCAAAACCGTGTACCTTTTGTCGACGTTTTATAAGTGCCTATATGAAATAAAAAAAATGTTTTTGTTTTTTTTTTGATTTTGATAAATTAATTGTATTATTGGTAAGTTTAGGTATTAGTAAGTTATAGGTACTGTTTTATTAATATAGAATTTAAGTTAAGAATTATAATTATTGTTTTATAAATTATATACTTCGTATTGTTTATGTAATTAGAAACATTGTACAAACCATTCCTGTTTTAATTATTTTATTTAATCATTAATATTTATTTTATTTAATAATCAACTATTTTATTTATTACGTAATTAATATGTATTTTTCATAAGGTAAGTTATTTATTTATTGGATACTCCATACTAATAAAAAAAAAATATATATATTGCATATACGAGTATGGGTCGGCAGGCGTCTTTAATAGTGAATATTTATAGGTACAAATAGTTATAAGTGTTGTAATTAGTTTATTTAGTCATTTTAGAGTGACAGAAAAAAAAGGTATGACAAGTAAAGACATATAAAGTAAATTTAAATAAAGAAAAACCAGTGTTCTGTATACAGCCAGCACGATTATCCATCAACATCCTCCCCTTAATCGGAAAGGCTACAAATTAAGTTGCATGACTGTACAAACCAGGACACATATGAATCGATCTGACTGTACTTTACATATTGTCATATCTTATAAAAACGTGAGCACTACACTAGTCAAAAAAAAAACTAAAACAAATATGTAACATAAAGCACAACGTATTTACTTTAAAAACACAATTTAAGATATCATTAAGCCTATATCAGACACGCAACGTTGGTGTTTTCAACGACCTAACCCTTTGGTCAAAATATCCGCCAACATCATGTCAGTAGGCAAATACGATAACTTAAATTTATTACTTTCGACTAGCTCTCGAATAAAGTTATACCGCACATCGATGTGCTTTTTCCGATTATGATGAACCGGATTTTGAGCCAACTTCTGCGCACTTTGGTTATCGTTACAAAGAGTAACAATAGAAGACTCACCTGTAATCTCACCAAGTAAGCGCTGCAAATACACAGCTTCTTTAGAAGCACTGGTTAAAGCCGTGTACTCGGCCTCTGTGGATGACAAGGCCACTGTGGGCTGCTTTTTACATTCCCACGACACTGGTGCATTAGCCAATTTGAAAATGTAGCCAGTGTACGACCTCCTATAACTAGCATTGGCCCAGTCGGCATCGACATAACCACGTAAAGGCTCTCCGGTCCTTTGAAAAATAAGACCATAATCTAACGTACCTTTAAGATATTGCAGGACGCACTTAGCAGCAGTCCAATGCGCCTGCATGTGATTCTTGTTAAATTAACTAAGAAAGCTAATGGTAAACAAAATATCAGGCCTAGTGTTGATAGCTATAAACATTAGACAACCGATTAAATTCTGGTAAGGAACATTGACAGCTGGTTCCGTCTGAGAACGCAGGTCAATACTAACGTCCATAGGAGTAGGGACAGTTTTGCACTCCGACATATTAAATCGATTCAACGTCTCTAATATGTAACGTTTTTGATCTACCTTAACATCGTTAGTTCCTTTTTGTCTAGCGACATCGCGATCCTTGATACCAAAATATTTTTTCAGACCATTTTTCAAGTAAGATAACTCGATTTCTTTGTCATAAATTAAGATTAAATCGTCAACGTACACTGCTAGAATAGCAAGACTATTAGCACTTTTTTTAAAATAAATACAGGGCTCAGACTGTAACCTATTGTAACCTAAGTCAAGAAGTACTTGATCTAATCTTTTATTCCAGGCTCTAGCGGCCTGTTTGAGACCATAAAGTGATTTATTTAATTGACACACTTTAGTCTCTTCACCTTCAGCTATAAAGCCTTCAGGTTGTATCATAAATACCTTTTCTTATAATTTTCCATACAAAAAAGCTGTGTCTATGTCTAAATGATGCATTTTCAAATTCTGTTCAACTGCTATTGCAATTAATATTCTTAACGACGAATAACGAACAACCGGCGAAAAAGTTTCTTCAAAATCTATACCATAGCTTTGATGAAAACCTTTTGCAACTAATCGTGCTTTATACCTACTAATTCTACCTTCGGAATCACGTTTTAATTTGAAGACCCACTTACACGGAATTACTTTCTGACCTATGTTTTCTATTAAGGTCCAAGTACCATTGGTCATCAAAGAATTGTATTCGTCCTCCATAGCAGCTATCCACTTAGCTTTATCAGGACGTGAAAGAGCATCAGAATAAGAATAAGGTTCATCTGTTAACTCACAACTATACATCGTCGAACAACAGACAGTACAGCGGTAATTTACAGGTTTTCTATCCCTCAAATTGTTCCTCGTACCAGATTCCACCTCTTCTTCCTCAGCAGGAACTACAGGAATTGCGGGAAGGGGATCGGTAACAGGAAGGGGTGGTACCGCAGGTACAGAATCAGCATTTGTACTTGCAACAGGATCATTATTCAAGGCTGACTCCACAGCTGAGCTGCTTTGCACCTGTAAATTACTGGTATCAGAAAAGAGAACAATATCTTGACGGGGTGTCTCATCATACACTTTAGGATTCGAAAAACAATTCTCCAAAAATACTACATCCCGTCCTTTAATAGATTTCCTAATATTGGAAGGATCTCGAAACCTATATGATTTGTTGTCATCACAATAACCGACGAATATGTACTGCTTTGCTTTCGCATCTAACTTTTGGCGATCGCAAGATGGTACATGTACGTATGCACGACAACCAAATACACGTAAATGAGCAATGTCTGGTTTTCTGTTGTACCATAGCTCATAGGGGGTACGATTTTCTAAAGCTCTGTGTGGACATCTATTTTTAAGATAAGTAGCTGTACGTACCGCTTCTTGCCAGAAAGTTTTAGGTAGGCAACTGTCTTGCAGCATGCACCTAGCCTTCTCAACTGTAACATTTCCCAACTGTGAGGGATTATGTGACATTTGTGATGATGGTATCTCAGGAACTGCAAGACCTAGGAAAATAGGTTGATGATGAACTGTTGGCTGCTTTACTTCTTCAAGGACTTACGGTAGAGTTCCAACCTATGAGATTAGCCATAGAAAACAGTAACGCGGTACTTACTACTGACTATGTCAAGACGAAGTTCTTTCAAATGGAAGATAACTATTCGGCAAACTCGTGTGTAAGCCAACCGACATCAGCATTATTGTCAAAGAAGCATAAGGGCAAGAACAAACCCAAAAATATCAAACAGGAGATTGGATCATCGATTCTGGTGCGTCGATGCACATGACAAATCACAAGACTTGGTTCAGAGGAAGTTTGAAGGATACTTCTAAATCTTTGAGAGTGATCTGTGCAGATGGTAATGAAGTATATGGTGAAGGTGAAGGTACTGTATTTTGTGAATCGGCAGGGTTAACAATCAATAATGTTACGTATGTACCTAAGTTAGCTTCTAATTTGTTAAGTGTGAATGCAATTACGAGAAAGGGTCACGTAATAGTATTTACAGAGAAAGGATATGACATCTACAAGAAGAATGAGTGTAAGGTTCGTGGCAAGGCTGTTGTGAAAGGTGTAGAAGAACGAGGCATATATAAAATTAAGTGCTGTTCACAGGGTTCTGCGCTGGCAACAGCTGATTGTGACCAGCAGAGGCTGTGGCATCGGAGAATGGGACATCTTGGTATACAAAACCTCAAACTTCTTAGAGATAAGCCATAGGGGTGAGTTTTCCTAATACTTCTTCGAAACTGGAGTGCGTATCTTGCATTAAGGGAAAACAAACCAAACAACCGTTTCGCAAAGGTGTTGCGACGAGAGCTAAGGAAGCATTGGGTTTAGTGCATTCAGACCTATGCGGACCTATGCATATACCTTCCATTAGCGGGTATAAATATTTTTTAATATTTATTGACGACTTTACACGTAAAACTTTTGTATATTTTTTGAAACAAAAGAGTGCAGTTTTTGAAAATTTTAAATTTTTTATGGCGTTTACCGAGAATCAATGCGGCAAGAAAATTACGATCCTGCGCAATGATAACGGAACCGAGTTCGTCAATAAAGAAATGGATGATTTTCTGAGGAAAAATGGAATCCAACATCAAGTAACGATAGACTATACACCGCAACAGAATGGAGTAGCCGAGAGAGCAAATAGGACTATCATCGAGAAGGCGAGAAGCATGCTCGAGGAAGGAAATTTGTCGAAAGCTTATTGGGCCGAAGCAGTCCATACATCGGTTTACTTGAAAAATAGATCGCCGACCATTGCCGTCAAGGGTAAAACGCCAGAGGAAGCGTGGTCTGGTAAAAATGTGGTTGATCTAAGTTTTGTAAGAGTTTTTGGGTGTAACGCATATATGCACATTCCGAACCAAAAGAGGAAGAAGCTGGATGCAAAAAGCTTGGAGTTAACTCTAGTCGGATATTGCGAGAACTCTAAAGGCTATCGACTAGTGGATACAAAAACTCATCGGCTTTATAAGGCTAGGGATGTTGTATTTATTGAAGCTCAACAAGAAACACAGAGAGATAAAGGTTTGGAGAAACAGAAAGAACATGAAGTATTGATTCCAGAGATGGAACAAACTTACAATCATGAAGAAGTTTGTGTTCCTCAGGGTCTCGAGCCTGATGTGACTGTGGATGGTCAGCCTCAAGAAGTGGAACAATCAGTTACTCATGAAGAGATGTATATTCCTCCAGTCCCTGAAACTGAATCAACTGTTGTTGATCAACCTCAAGAAGACATAGAGTTTCTTGACTGTGAATCTGACACAACTGTCGATGATCAACCTCAAGAGGTGGAACGGAGATATCCACATAGAGCTAGAAAAGCCAAAAACTTTCCAGATTACTTGCTGTATCATGCTGCAGAATCAGAATTGGACCCTACTACGGTTCAAGAAGCACTATCAAGATCTGATAGTAGAGAGTGGAGAGCAGCAATTCAGGAGGAGATTAATGCCTTAAAGAAAAACAAAACATGGATTTTGGTAAAACCTGAACAAGCTAGCAACGTCGTTGATTCAAAATGGTTATTTAGAATCAAAGAAGAGACGGGAAATAGACGAAGATACAAAGCTCGACTTGTTGCCAGAGGTTTTAGCCAGAGATGTGGCATTGATTATGACGAGACATTCTCTCCAGTGGTGAGACACATCTCGTTAAGAGTCCTCCTGGGAATAGCAGCACAAAGAGGCTTACATATAGATCAAATGGACGTAAAAACAGCGTTCCTGAATGGAGATTTAACAGAAAATGTCTACATGAAACAGCCAGAAGGTTTTCATGAAAAGGGAAAAGAAGACTATGTGTGTCTGCTTAAACGGTCGCTTTATGGGTTAAAGCAAGCCCCCAGAGCATGGAACAATAAGCTGAACAATGAGTTGTTGCAGTTAAAATTTAAACGATGTAAAAATTAAAAAAAATAATGAAATTAATAAAAAAAAATAAAAAAAATATTATAAATTAATTGATGAAATCAATGTTAAAATTAGTCACATTCCCTCGAAAGAGTAAAAACTGTCTCAACATTCAACATGATGGTGACATGATGGTTCAACATGGTGGTACTGTGATTGAACAAGTCAGCTGCGTAAAATTTTTAGGGCTGTGGATAGATAATGATATGAGTTGGCAAACACACATTGACACAGTATGTAGTAAACTGAACTAGTACTCATATGCTCTTTACAAATTGTCTAAAGATGTCGATCAATCAGCTCTATTAACTGCCTATCATGCCTACGTATCATCAACCCTAAAATACGCTATTATTTTCTGGGGCAACGCCACAAATAAAGAATCAGTGTTTAAAGCGCAAAAAAGATGCGTTCGCGCAAGTGCTGGTATCTTTGTTCCTGAATCATGCGAACCATATTTAAAAAAGTTTAAAATTCTGACCTTTCCATCAGCTTACATCTATGAAGTTACGGTATTTGTTAAAATAAATAAAAATCTAATCGGTGAACTAAAATCAAAAAGATATATACTTAAAATATCTAGTTTACCACATAGAACTGCTCTTCTGAGCAAAAGTCTTTTTGGGATGGCATCAAAAATTTACAATAGGATACCTGTGGACATTTTAAACACTACGGAACTGCCACTATTCAAATATAAATTACGTATTTTTTTAATTGACAAAGCTTACTATACGATCCAAGATTTTCTTAATAATTAGTACTTACTACAATCTGTCACCACGCATCTAATTATTTTTTTGTAAGATTTGCTATAAATGTGATATGTGATACCTATGAATATTTTGCATGTTGACTTAATTATTGTATGCCTACTAGGCATGGACATAATGGAACTTTAATTCTTTGTTTTTTTTCCTTCTTTTGATTATTCTTTTTACAATGGTTTTCAATCATCTTCATAGCCCTTTGCTAAGAATAGTTACAGCACTGAAAACAATATTTGTGCCACATGTTAGATTTAGTCTTTTTTATTTTATTTTACTTTTGTATAGATTCCTTTACCGATTATTTTGTAAATGTGTGGACATTGTAGGCCTTCTAGATGCTTGTTAACTTTTTAACTCGTTTTATTTTCTTTTGTTTAAATAATATGTAATTTTTTTATTTATTTTTTGTTTTCTTACGACTTATTGTCGGGCCTACGTTGTCCCCACATATCTAAGTACTAATGCTGTAACAAGGAAATATTGTAAAACCAAACCATTTTTTTAAAAGAATAACCATGGAGTTTCTTGCCGGTTCTTCTCCATAGGAAACGACCAACCCGAACCGTGCACGTTGTCGACGTTTTATAAGTGCCCATGTAGGCCTATATGAAATAAAAAAATTGATTTTGATTTTTTTGATTTTGATTTTTGTAATTTACCTAACATCTATCTGTATAACCTATGTCCACAATAAAAAGATTTGATTTGATTTGATATGAACCGTGCATATACACGAGATCCCAGGGTAAGAAGATTATCATTTTAGCAGTATACGTGGATGCTAATATTTTGGAATGACGCGGATGAGCTGCGCAAAGTGAAAAGAGACCTCATGACAAAAATTGAAAAGAAAGATCTTGGGAAGGCAGAGGATATTCTGGGAATGCACATAACGCAGAACGATATTGGAGTCAAAGTTGACCAAGAGAAGTATGTCAACAAAATTTTAAAGGTTTTTGGGATGACTGACTGCAAAGTTGCTTCAACACCATCTGTTCCTGGTCAAAAGCTAGAGAAACCTGGACCAGAACACAAACCTGAACCGACGATTCCATATCAGAATCTAATTGGTTCACTGATGTACTTATCTGTCTGCACGAGGCCAGATATTGCACATTCAGTCAATTATCTTAGCCAATTCAACACCTGCTATGCTGAGGAACACTGGATAGCAGCTAAACGAGTGCTGAGATATTTGAAGGGTACTAAATGCCTTGGGACAAGAGGACAGGAATAAGTAAAGTTGAGGGTTATGCAGATGCAAGTCATGCCAGTTGCTATGATAGGAGATCATACTCCGGTATGGTTTTTCTGCATATGGGAGCTGCAATCTCTTGGGAAAGCAGAAAACAAAGGACGGTTGCTCTATCCACAGCGGAAGCTGAATATGTAGCACTATCTGAAGCTGCTAGGGAGGGCATATTCCTAAAAAGATTGTACTCAGAGGTCACTGGTCAAGCTGAGGCGCCAATGAAAATCTTCAGTGATAGCCAGTCTGCTGTGGCCATTGCGTATAACCCTGTACACCATCAACGTACAAAGCACATAGATGTGCGAAACCATTTTATAAGGGAGGCTGTCGAGCATCGGCATATTTTACTTGAATATGTAGAGACAGCTCATATGGTTGCAGATGCTTTGACAAAATCTTTGTTGAAAGGAAAGTTCAAGTGGTGTGCACAGAATATGGGTGTTGTGTGAATGTGTGATGGATGAAAGTAGAGAAATGAACTTAAGGAGGAGTGTTAGAATAAAAAGAGTATTTAGTTTTGATACAGATCTTTTTGTTCTACATAAGTTTATTTTTCTACCTGTCTATTATTTTTACTTGTCACTGTTTTTCAAAAGTAATTGTGTTCTCGTGTCACCATGAATAAAAGCAACATATGTTTTATCTAAACTTTATTTGTTCTACTACCAGTAAACCATATTCCCTGTAATTTCTACTGGCGACGCACTCTGCACGTTTGTGGGACTCGAGTTACCCCACTAACAAAGTTCCTTATTTTAAGAGAGGTTTCTCTCTCAACAAGAGCTTCGAATTCTAAAAACTTTTTCTTAACATCCGCTTTAGAGCGTATAAAATAAGAAAAAATAAACCTAGAAAAATCGTCAATAAAAGTAAGTAAATATCTATTTGATTCTCAAGAAATAACATCAAAAGGGCCACAAACATCTGAATGTATAACTTCCAACACTCTGGTGCCTTTCTTATAATCAATAGATTTGAAGGGCTTTCGACTCTGTTTGCCTTCAATACAAGCTACACAAGGGTTTTTATCTAAAGAAGAATATTCAATACCTTTAGCTTGACCACGACGTAGATGCTCCAAAGTAGCGCGGCACAGATGACCTGTTTGTTTTTGTTGTTGGCTAAAGTTATTTCCTTGCTCTCAGACGTAGGGTTAAAATTGGTAAGCATTCCTCTAGAACAGGTCATATGTGTGGAGGCGCCAGAATCAACATACCAGTCCGTAGGACTTAAATTACCTCCAACACCAAATGCTGAAATAAGTGTCGACTCCTTACCGTCATCCTGACTTTTACTCTGCGACTCTCTATTCTGACCTTTTCTCTGTTTTCCTTTATTTCTATGTGGACAATTGGGACTCTTGTGTCCAGGCTCTCTGCATTTAAAACAAATAATATTTCTTGGTACTGCTTTCAAATTATTCGTTGCAAGAGCTGACTCCTTCGACTCACGTTTGGCGCTTTCATTCAGTAACTTCCTTTTTACTAACTCTGATGTTACTTCGATATTCGAGTTTTCTAAGGACATCACTAGGGGGTCAAATTCTGCTGGTAAACCTCCAAGTAAAATTGCGCCTATAGACAGATCGTCTATTTTCCGGCCTATATCTGCTAAATCCTGAGCAGTGCCAGTCACGGCATTAATATAGTCTTCAATAGAAGCAAAATTCTGCAACTCGTATCTATAAAGCTTTCGCTCTAACGCCAACCGTCTACCCATACCTTTATCTTCGTAAACACTAGCAAAGGTGTCCCACATCTCCTTAGCAGTCTTACAGGCACGTACATGAGTGATCGCTCCGCCTTCTAGTATAAGACACATCTTTGTTAACGCTTTCAAATCTCTAATATTTCTCTGGGTAACAGATGTAGTGTCTTCAGCACTATAACCCTCAACTGCTGACCACAAGTCCTCGTGCAGTAAATACATTCGCATCTTAAATTTCCACTGAGCATACCCATCTTTACCATGTAAACTCCTAATGGACATCAAGGAAGCTCCAGAACCCGCGTATGTAGAGGGCACTAATCTATTTACTCGGTATACAGTGTAATAATTATTTAAATCAGAGTATGTTAAACCAAAATTTACAACTTCTAACGCAAAATTTCTCAAACTGTAAATTTATTAATGTAAATGATTTCTCCTATTATAAGCGATACTTTTATATAAAACAAAATAATCGCACCTATCTGAATGAACTTAGCTCTAAATTAAATGCTGAAATTGACTATCTTAAATACACAAACGAATTTATCACGAAAATCCTTTAATGTTCACTGCACGCAATCAGGAAAAACGTAGTGTATTAAATAACACATCATCCTCCAATCAGAGGACAATTTTGGATTATTTTAAGCCAATGGTTTGTGACAGGAAGATATCAATTAATAGCAAAGCACAATTTGACTCTAAACAGGTTTCTGATTCAGCCTGTGATACGCTTTTTCGTGTATGAACATATTTTTATACTGCACCAAAATATTAATGGACTTGTAAATAAATCGGACTTACTAGGTGTGCACCTGAATATTTTTTAGGGATGAGGGTAAATCGGTGGACATAATATGCATAACAGAAACTAACATGAAAAAGGACGATCATATGCATCTACACGTACCTAACTATACACTCCACACATATTATTCACGAGAAAATAGGAATGGGGGCTCGTGTATACTAATGAGGAATACTTTAATGGGTCAAAAAATAGATTTAGGAAAATGGTGTAAACCAAACCTTATTGAAGGTTGCGCAGTTGAGTTGCAGAATCACCCCGTAACAGTTGTGTGTA
The DNA here is from genome assembly GCA_949775005.1 of Orthosia gothica. NCBI lineage: Eukaryota > Metazoa > Arthropoda > Insecta > Lepidoptera > Noctuidae > Orthosia > Orthosia gothica. Next base: position 19,866,802 of record OX459054.1, on the reverse strand, counting down.
TTTACAGACCTCCTAGTTTGGACAAGGCCTCAGTGAATACATTCCTCTTTAGTTTGGATGGAATTCTCAATGAAATTTGTTTTAAACGTAAGAAAAAGGTTATTTTATGTGGTGATTTTAATATCGATATTTTGAAGGATAACTATACCTCTCGCAGTTTTAAAAACCTATTGAAAGGTTTTAATTTGAAACTAGGTGTGCTCACTCCAACACGACTTTGCAGCGGGACATGCATTGATAATATTATCTATAATATAAGGGAAAGTAGATGCGTAACAGTCGAATTGGCGTTGTCGGATCATACAGCACAACTACTGCAATTTCCTGTTAAAAAAACTTGCGTACTCCCATATTGGTACATATTTAGACGCAGTTACTCTAAAGAAAATATGCAAAAGTTTCAAAGTTGTTTGCAAAATTTGACATTTAATGATATTTATTCCTCCAAAGAACCCAATGACGCTTTTAATAGGTTTCACGATACATTTAAATTATTTTTTGATATGTGTTTTCCGCTTAAGAGACTAAAACGATATGCAGTAAAATCACCTAAGTGGATTAGTAAAGGTATAAAATTATGCTGTAAACGGAAGCGCGAAATGTTGTGGCAATTTCGAAGAGACCCCAATCCGAATACTAAAAAACTTTTCAAAACATATACGAAACGCTTGAAAACCATAATTCGTCTGACTAGGAAGTCGCAAAATAACAATTACTTTAATAATGCGTCTAATAAGAGCAAAGCTACATGGCAAATAATAAATAAGTCCAAGAATAATAAGCCGGTTGAAGGGATACTAGAATACTTTTATTATGCGTACAGCTAAGGAGTGGAATTCCCTGCCGGAGTCTGTGTTTCCCGATAGCTACAATCTAGGGGTCTTTAAGTCAAGAGTGAATAGGTTACTTCTAGGCAAGCGTGCTCCACCGTCGACCACATCATCGCTTACCATCAGGTGAGATAGTGGTCAAGCGCGAGCCTATAACGAATAAAAAAATAAAATAAAAAAAAGATACCAAGACTTGGAATAAATGACGAAAATTTAACTGACCCAAAAAGTATCGCCCAAACTTTTAATGACTACTTTATTGACGAAATTGAATTAGCATCTGACATTAATAATAATAATCAATATTTAAAATTTGACATGCATCTTGACTCTTTATTTTTTATACCTACAGTTCCCCCTGACATTATAAAATTTATCAATTCATTAAACAATACAAATAGCTCTGGATATGATGACATTACAATTAACACTATTAAATCTGTATCAACTATTATAGCACCAGTACTTAGTTACATAATAAATATGTGCTTAGAGTCGGGTGTGTTTCCGGACAGGTTAAAATTAGCCGTTATAAAACCGATTCATAAAAAAGGTAGCAAAGATGATCCAGCCAACTACCGGCCTTACTACTTATATTTTCTAAAATTATGGAAAAAGTTATATACAACAGTTTATATAAATTTTTTGAACGTAAAAATCTTTTTGCTGATGAACAGTACGGTTTTAGAAGAAAAAAGAACATAAACATGGCAATTTTCAATCTCTTTGAGAAAATTATAACTGGTATTGATAACAGAATTCTGGTAGCTGCTCTATTCATGGTCATGGGCAAGGCTTTTGATTTTGTGAATAGAATAATACTTTTAAAGAAGCTGGAAAGATATGGAGTTAGGGGCAATGCTTTGAACCTATTGAAATCGTACTTGTCCGTCAGAAAACAAGTTACGAAAATAGATAAGGTCTGCCCGTATGGCCTACTGTGACATCGATTAAGTCACACTTTTAATCACAGTTTGGGCGATAAACTCATTTTGTCTTAAATGCTAGCACGGCGGCGTGAGATATTTTCTTGACTTGTGGCATAACTTCTTGACATTAATTTTGTTTTTTTTTCGTCAATTTTCCAATTTTATTGCCGTTTCGTTGCAACCTTGGCCATAAAAACCATTTAGGTTCTGAGAAGCATAGCCTTACGACGCACTGTTTCCGAATTATGGGCTCCGTATATTATTTTATTTTGCATAAAACGCTCTATATTTCCAAAATGATATCTCGAAAACGGTATGTCCTAGGCAAAAAATAACCAAAATTTAGCCCCCCCCCCTTTGCTACCCCCATGTTAGCAGCATCCCAAAATGAATATTAAGTTTTTTTTTTTTTGCTTTGCTTGGTTTTCGACTTTAACTACGGTCATGACAAGTTATGATAAAATATGTCATGTCTTACAATTTGTCTTAAATGCTAGCAAGGGACAACCATGTGACATAGTTTACTGGCGCGACTTGCTTTTCTTGTTGTTGACTTCATAGTGCGACATAATTTGAATAGACGACCAAATAAAATAATACTTAAAAAAGTATGCCGTTCATACAGCTAAACAACTATTTAATTTTGTTGGGAATAAATTAATATTTGACCCACGACCATAGACTTACGCACACTTTATTTTACTTTGTTTTTGATAACATATTTAGTGTTTGTTAGAAAGATATAATTATTGTGAAAAATTTATAATTATAAAAAAATATAATAGCTTGGACCAATACCGGTGAGCCCCTATTTTTTTTATATTTTAAATGTTTTTTGGGGATTTTATTTAAGAAACATTTAAAATGTAGAAAGTACGAAGAATATGGTATAAAAGAAAATAATTATAAAAAAAATAATAACCAAAATAAGAATAACAATAAAAAAAATACAATTATGAAAAATAAATAATATAAAATTAATTAATAATCTTGTAAAATTTCAATTAATTAATAAGCATTGATTACCACACACACAAAATTAATTTATTGCCATTTGGTGCAGTAATTAGAAGGCAATTTTTTTTTTTTCTAAGTATAAAATTTTATCACCACCTCCGAACGAAAGTGATAGATTCTCCTAAATCATCTGTCAAAATGTGACATTTGTGACAAAATGGGTGCGCCCGTATTAGCAATTAAGACCCGATGAGTCCCAAACAAACGTCAGGAAATTTTCTCGCGCCGCCGGTGCTATTATTTAGGACAAAATGGCGTTATCGCCCAAACTGCGATGAAAAGTGTGACTTAAGCCATGTCACAGTAGGCCGTGCTCGCCGGGCAGCAACAAGAATGGCATGTTGCGCCTTTAAAATATGTCACATGTTTGACCCGTGCTAGCATTTAAGACAAATTGTAAGACATGGACAAATTTTATCATGTCTTGTCACAAACATCTTGGGTTTGCCATGCTCGCCGGGCTGCATTGCTTCAAAAACCGAACTTATCTATCAAGTCAGAGAGCTAATAACTACGGTGTACCCCAAGTATGTATTTTAGGATCTTTATTATTTATTATTTACATTAATGACATGCCCAGAGAAACACATCACCCGATGGTTTTGTTTGCGGATGATAGCACGGTCGTTTTTAGTGGTAATAATGATGCAACGACACTTGAGGGCGACATAAACAACTGCCTACAAGTATTAATAGAATGGATGGGCGCAAATAATTTAAACATTAATATTGGCAAAACTAAAATAATGACGTTTGAGCAAAGGACCAACCATAAAAAACCTGACATAAAATTTCGAGACAGTATAATTTCAGAAACGACAACTACAAAATTCTTGGGACTGGAACTGGATAGAGACATGTCGTGGAAAACTCACACTGACAATGTTTGTAAACGCCTGAGTCAGCATTCATATGCTTTGCGAAATCTCGCAAAGGAGGTACACCAAAAAAGTTTTGGTTACAGCGTATCATGCATATGTTACGTCTACGTTACGCTACGGCATTATATATTGGGGTAACTCCACAAACATGAACACTGTGTTTAGAGCGCAAAAAAGGTGTATTAGGGCGATATGCGGCATTCAAAGCACGGAGAGCTGTAAACAAGTCTTTGTAGATTTTAGTATTTTAACAGTACCCTGCCTCTACATATATGAAGTGGCTCTTTTTGTAAAAACAAACTTGCACTTATTTGAAACACTACACAGCGCGCGACATAAAAATAAGATAAGCGGGAGACAACACAAAAAAGCGGTATTTCATAAGAACTTTCTAGGAATGGCACCACAGATCTACAATAAACTTCCTAATGATTTATTAAATATTAACGATATTAATATCTTTAAAAAACAACTGAATAAGTTACTGTTAAATAAGACGTACTACACAATACACGAGTACATGTCAGACAGAAAGGAGATGTTCCAGAAATGTATGGAGCCTGGGCCAGCTCTATGTACACTTTTAGTAAAAATTGCTGTATATTATAGTAACTGTTTTTTATTGTTAATTTTCTTTAATTTCACTTCGTTTCAATGTAAACTCAAATTAACTTTGTCAAGTAGAGCAACACAATTTACAATTAAACATGGCGGGTCAGATCAGCAGTAGGCGAAAAATGTCATTTTGACAATGATAGTATGCGAAGAATGACATTTTGACAATGACATTTGTTTGACGTGTCATCGGAATATCTGCGTCAATAAAAAACAACACTAATTCAATTGCAATAGAGAAGCAATTAATTAATGTCCGTAGTAGTAAAACAATCCATAAAAACTCCGAAACATATCCAATTCAAAGTCAAAGCAAAGAAAGACTCAAAGAAGTCACTTCTTAAAACTGTCAAAGTCGTCAGACGTCATGTCAAACACAACTGTCATGGCTTCCCTAAAAATAGGGTTATCTTAGCAAAAAAACTATAAATTATCATTTTTGTTACTCCTGTACCCTTCTTCAAATTAATTTGTTAGTATTTTTATAGAATTCCTAAATTTTTTCCCTATTTATCTATGTAGTGTACATAGTGATGGCCCAAAATCGAACATCTCCTTTATCTGTACAATAATAGTAGTATGAACACTAAAGTCCGATTTATTTTCATTTATTTACTGTTATTTATTATGTTTTGTCCTATGTACTAGACTCTGACATTTTTTTACGTATTGTTTTATTTATTATTATGACATTTAACACTCTGAAATTATTTTGTGATTTCAATCTATGACATTGTATAACATTTTAATTTATGACATGGTATGATTTTAGTGATATTTGATGACATTGTTTATTTGAGTAACAGATTAAAAAGCTGTATAATTTAATGATATTTATGACATGGTATAATTTTATTATAATTTATGACACTCTGTAATTTTGTAATAATGTGTGGCATTATTGTTAATAATGATTTATGACATGGTATGATATTATATAATTTAAATAATAATTTTGCATGCCTAAACTGGTACAACATAGTGAACTGCGCATTCACCTAACATCTGGAAATGTTTAATTATATACTGTGTTGAGCAATAAAGATTTGAATTTGAATTTGCACGGAATAAAATCAAAAAAAAAATAAAAAATCTCCACCGGGTACGGAAATCGTATTATCACGTACGGACATTACTATTTCACATTATTTTCGAAATATTTACGTAAAATAAACAATTTTATGTCGCCCATAACCGATTTGTTGTAATTAGTTTATTTAGTCATTTTAGAGTGAAAGAAAAAATCTGTATACAGCCAGCACGATTATCCATCAACAATAAGTTCCTTATAATTTGTCATTTAGGTATTCGCTTATGCTATAGTAGCATTTGCTTACAAGGAAGAGCTTTAATTTATTGATAAAGATATTATATGTGTTAGAATTCTTTATTATTTCGGGTAACTTATTATAGATTTTGATGGACATGACAAAGGTACCACTGGAATTGGCATGTTTAGTCGCGATTGTGGTAAGTTTAGTCTATTTTGATGTCTTAAATTAATTTTATTTTGTAAGTCCTTTCTTTTTGTAAAGAATTCTGAGTACTTACGCATAAACTTACAAAGTTCAAATATATAAAGACAGGGTAAGGATAAAATCTTTTCTAAAATCGTTCCTGAAAGTGGGGTTTACAGCTATCGGTGACTTCAATATTTACTAAGATTCTTATTAGTTTTTTTTTTGTAGGGTAAATAGCGTGGGTGCATCAGTGCTGTTGCCCCATAAGATGACACCGTATTTGAGCCATGCGTAGGCGTACGCGTAGTACGTTACTACTGCAGTTTTTAAGTCTGTAGTGTTTTTGATCTCACGGAGGGCGTATGAGAATTTAGATATTTTTGCTCTTACTTTCTGAATGTGTGACTTCCAATTTATGTGTGAATCAATGTTTAGGCCTAGTAGGGTGCAATTATCAACTACTTCTAATTTATTATTTTTAAAGCTAAAGTTTATATTTATTGGTATTTTTTGGCGGGCTAGGTTGTGTTCAGTCATCCAGTTTATTGTAGAATCCAGTATGGAATTCAATTTATCATTTAAATTGATGTTATTTTCACATGAGGTAAGTATAGATTTGTCATCCGCAAACAGAACACACGGCTCATTAATATTATTAGGTAGGTCGTTGACGTAAACAAGGAACAAGAAGCACCCAATTACGCTTCCTTGTGGGATTGAGGCGGTGATTTGTTTGCTGTCAGATCTGATTAATTCTGTTTCATTATTGCTGTTGTTGTAATGTTCGATTTCAACTATTTGTTCCCTTTGTTTCAGATAAGATACAAACCAGTCATAACATTTACCACGGAGTCCTATACTATATAGTTTATTTAATAATATTTCAAATTGTACTTTATCAAGGATAAGGATTTTTTTGGATATTTTTTCTTTACTTTATTCTGTATGTAAGGATCGTAGCAGGTAGCGTTCTGTTGTTTCTGCCTACCCCCATGGGAAAAAGGCGTGAGTTTATGTATGTATGTTTGTACTTTATCATATGCCTTAGTCGTATCCAGCAGGAGTCCTATCGTTAATAATATCAAGGGCTTTCTGAATATATTTGTAAACGGCCAAGGTATTGGAACGGTTTTTCGGAAACCATTTTGACAGTCGTTAAATATTTGTTATTTTTTCACAAAACGCATATACTCGATTACACATGGCTTTTTCGAATATTTTAGAAGCTGTCGGTAAGAGGGCAATAGGGCGGTAATTATACGGATCAGTTTTTTTTTTTTTTTGGATAGGTTTTATAAGAGCTTTTTTTAAGAGATCAGGAAAAACTCCTTCTTCAAATGATTGGTTTAATAATTTATAGAATGGTAAGGTTAATTCATCTGCACATTGTCTTAATAAGGTAGGTGGAAGTTCATCAACGCCGTGACTTTTTTTATTCTTCAAGTTTTTTATTAATTTGTTCACCTCGTAAGGATCAATTGGGCTGAGAAAAAAAAAAAAATTGAATTCTCTATAGGGCATACAACTGGAGATCCTTTCGGTTTGCCGGTCGAGTTATTCGTAGCCTCCCCGATAAAAGCAAAAAAATCATTCAATATGTTTGCTAAATCTTTGGGGTCAGAAGTTACGCCATTATTTGTTTGTAGGGTTATGTTACATTTCTCACTTGCAATTTTTTTGTTTGTACGTTCATTCACTATGCTCCACATTGTCTTAACTTTATTATTAGATTCAGTCATTTTATTTTTGTAGTGTAATTTTTTTGCTGTCGTTACTGTCTTCTTTAGAATTTTTTCATATTATTTTTGTAATATTGTGTTAATATCGGATTGCTTGTTTTAGTTGTTAGTATTTTTAATAATCTTTTATTTTTGCAGGCGTTTCTTATACCTACGGTGAGTCAGTATTTTTTATATTTTGGTTTTATCTTTAGTTTTTTTTAATGGCATACACTGATTTAATATGTTGATGAGTGTGTCATTAAAAGCTTCATAATTACTGTTCATATCCTTTCCGATTGTTATGATATCATTCCAATCTATATCTTGCAATTTAGACTTAAATATCAATATATTTGTGTGATTGTAAAATGTTTTCTTCACGTACCAGGCGATTCCCTTTATTTGTTTAGGTAAGTTTAAATGTAAAATGGTACCATTATGGTCTGAAAAACCTAGTTCTTCTACTGTTGTGAATTTGTAAATATTAAATCTAAGCATATAGTTGTGTTTGGCGTTACACGTGTAGGGCTTTTATATTCCTGCATTAAATTTATGAATTGGTTTGATTTAGGGTTATCTGATAATATGTTTATATTGAAGTCGCCTCCTATAATTATATTTATTTTTGAATATTTATTTATTATATATTTTAGAATTAGTTTAAGTTGCTGATAAAAAACTTCTTCCTCTCTTCTATTCCAATACATAGTTATAATTAATAAGTTATCTTTAGGTCATTCAGTAGCACATAACTCTAGCACATATTCTATAGATTTGTCTGTTATATCACTTCTATGTATGAAGTCTATATGTTCCTGAAGCAGAATACATACTCCGCCGCCTGTTCGGGTACTGCGACAGTACGATGATGCAAATTTGTAGCCGCTGATCTTAATTAGTTCTAGTTTTTCTTCTGTGATCCAGGTTTCCGAGATGCATATTGCTTTATACATAGAATTATGGGTAATGAAAGCATCAAGTAAATCTTGTTTATTGTTAAGACTTTGGAAATTTTGGAATAGTGTTTTAAATGGTAGGTCTTTGTTTACGAAATGTATGGTTTATAGATTCATTCAGTATATCCATATGGTGAGATTGGTTAGCGATGCTCATCATTCTCATATCGTTATCGTGGTAAGTTGAATCTTCATTTTGTGGTTTGATGTTTTGATATTTTTTGTAGCAATAGTTTGGTTATCTGTAAGATGGCGTTGCAGTCAAGCTGTTTCAAATTAAAACTAATGTTTTAGTGGTAATTTTATTTTAGAGATCATTTTTTTTTTCAATTTTTCACGTGAGTGAAATTTGCGCCAGTAATTAAGTTGATGTTTGTAGTATTAAGTTTGAAATGTCACAATATGTTCACAGATAACTTATTAATGTCAAGTTCTGATACAAGCACGTATCCCGCCTTTTTCTGTGACGAAAACACTTGAGTGGGTTAAGCAAGTCACTATTTGGGTAATGTAGAAACACTGTTATTTCAGATGTTCTTGCACCATACATACATACATAAACTCACGCCTTTTTCCCATGGGGTTAGGCAGAAACTACAGAACCCCACCTGCTACAATCCTTACATACTTCTTTTGCTTCACACACGAATATGTGTAATACATCTAGTCATACACACACGCCGGTTATGGGTACTGCGCACTTGGCCTTTCTGAAGAACATCACCTATAAGGTCTATGTATGTCTTTCTAGGGCGTCCTCCGCGTTTCCACTGACGTCTGCCTTGTAAATACCTTTCTTTAGTCGCCTTTCATTCATCCTCTCAACATGGCCAAACCAACTTAATATACTCTTTTCAATTTTAGTCACTACATCTTCTTTTAAACCACAACGTTGTCTTATTACCTCATTCCTCAATCTATCAGTTAAAGTTACACATACTCCGCAAGGAGCGCATTTCTACTGCATTAATCCTAACTTCCTTCCGCCATCTTTCAACCAGAATCATCATTTACGGGCAGTGGGCATATCTTGCTGCATGCTCGCCGGATGGTTCCACTCGCAGTTCTAATTTCGGCCACACGACTGATTCCATCACGTCCTGGGAAGACTGCTGAGATCCGGCCTAATCGCCATTTCAATGGTGGTATATTGTCTTCCTTTACTATGACAAGGCGATCACTTTCTAATACCGCCTTTGAAGACCTCCATTTTGTCCGCTGCTGTAATTCAGAGATATACTCTTTATTCCACCTCGACCAGAAGTGTTGACGTAATGCCTCTATTCTCTCATATCGCTTCAAGTGAGTAACAGAAACAGTTTCGTACGATGGCACGGGCAATGATGTGAGCGTGCGTCCTATCAGGAAGTGTCCAGGTGTCAGCGGCAGAAGGTCATTAGGGTCCGATGACAAAGGCGTGAGTGGGGCTTCAATTTGAACCAGTGCTGTATATAGTTCCTCATAAGTTAAATGACAATTGCCCATTACTCTCTTTAAATGAAACTTTACTGATTTGATACCTGCCTCCCAAAGGCCACCGAAATGTGAAGCGTAGGGAGGAATAAAAATGAAGTTAATCCCTTCAGAAGCCATGTCACCAGACAACGAACTGCTGTTAGCTTTCAAAAATTTGCCGATTTCATTATAAGCGCCTACAAACGAGGTTCCGTTGTCGCAATATATATGCGTAGGCTTGCCTCTGCGAGACATAAAACGACGAAGTGCTGACAAATAATTTTGACTGGTTAAGTCACCCACCAACTCAATGTGAACTGCCTTCGTCGTAAAACAAACAAAAAGTACAATGTAAACCTTTACAAGTCTACAACCGCGACCTTGTTGAGACGCTGACAGTATAGGTCCAGCGTAATCAACCCCAACACATTCGAATGGATGACCACCGGACGCCACCCGTCGTTCAGGTAAGTTTCCCATAATGGGATTAATTGGTTTAGCTGTAATGCGGCTGCACATTACACAACGATGGTAACACCATTTAGCCAGGTTGCGACCACCTATTGGCCAGTAAGTATCTCTTATACATGCTAAAAGTAATTGTGGTCCTGCATGCAGTAGAATTTTATGTTTATATTCAAATAATAGTTTAGAAAATCGATGAGTGGACTGTATGACTAACGGATGTTTTTTTTCATATGAAAATAAAGAATTTTGTAAGCGACCACCTACACGAATTAGTTTATTTTTATCTAAAAATACATTAAGTTTAGTCAATGGACTTCCTTTTGGTAAGCACAGATTTTTTATTAATAGTTCATATTTGGGAAATGATTCAATTTGAGATAGTTTCACTATTAAGTTTAACGCATTTTGTAACTCATCTTCACTAAGGTATGAAGTGGTGGGTGGTTGCTTTTTACAAACATTAAAAAATCGTATCGTATATGCTACTGTGCGTTTAAGACGAGAAAGGTTTGAAAACCGATTAAAATCAATTAAAGGTATCGCGGTTTCTTAGAAATAGTGAATAAAGAAACCTCAGTTTTAGTTTCTGGTAGCAATTCCACTGCATTGGATGGAAAGGCAGGCCATTCGCTTGTATCCTGTTGTAAACGACAACGGCTTTCACGTGGTGATTTTAGAAATGGACACTTCCCACGCTAAATTCCTTAATAGCCGTTTTTATAACTACACATTTTTGGGTTCTATGAATAGCGGCAATATAGATATTCTGTCGGCCTTTTTCAATGTTATAAAATGTTATTTAAAATCAATGCTTAATGTTCCGGGCCCGACTAATATTCCTCGACCGTAATTAAAATTTGTATGAAAGTATGGCCATATGCCGCGAAGCGGCGTGAGAAAATAAGACGAACTCCGTCCCTTGTAATGTCCCATTGTGTGGCCTGGTTGGGCCGGACACAATGTACCGTAAGCATTGTCTCTTAGCTTTCTTGTAACTTAGAAATTAACATGTGAATATTTAAAGTAGGATTGACGTAGGTGCCATGTGAGTAAAGCTATCTACACTTGTAATGTGTATAAGAACTAGAGAAAAGGTAGATAGTTAGTTGGGATTGTCTCGCAGTTTTCTTCTTTGTTACAAAAATAAATGAACACGTCCACGTGTTTGACCACGTGTGTAAAATGACACATGTATGGGCCATGTGAATTTTAGAGTAGTAGTAGTAGTATAATAAAACTTGAAATATACATAAGATTTAGAGAAAAGGTAGCTAATTAGATAAGATTATGTATATTGTCATAGTTTAATACTTGGAGTAAGGAGGAATCTAGATTAAGATTTTTGTGTTGACCTTTGTACACCTTTTATATTTTTCCTATGTAGAATTAAGTATGTAGATTAAGGAAATGTATAACTTGTGTATATTTAAGTAAGATAAGTTTTATAAAATCGGCATTTCTGTGGTGCCATGCTTGAATACAGTTGCAAAGTAGGGGCGCCATTGTTCTCGCCGAGCGGTTTTTGTATAAAAGCCGGCCCGCTTGTAGGCAGAGACACAGTCGGTCTTCCACTCTACAAGGAGTAACAAGTAAGGAATAAATTGAAGATACGAATCAAGACAGTATTTTCATTTCCTCAACGAGTCTCCAACCGAACCAACAATACAGTCCACTACAGTCTGGTCCTTCGAAAGCCGGATACAAGATCCAAGAACCTGCGGCAACCAGTCCACTTCAGTCTGTTTCTACGAGCAACGGATACAAGAAGAATCCGCGGCAACCAGTCCACTTCAGCCTGGTCCAGCGAGCTACGGTTTCAAGAACGAAGAACCCGCTGCAACCAGAACCACCGAGCTGCAGACCAAGTACGAAGATCTGCAGCAAGAACGAAGAAAGGAACCCGGCTGTCACCGAGCTGCAGACGAAGTAAGAAGATCTGCGGTAAGAACAAAGCTGTACGGAACAGGACCGGTTTCGAACCTAACCGGTCTTGAACCTGACCGCTTAATCCCAACCGAACCCGACCGGCTCACCGAACCGAGCCGACCGGTTTCACCCATAGTACCGAACCGAAGAGGTACTAACCCGCCGTGCTAAACCGAACGTGCTGAACGACTCAAGATGGTGTTCACAAGGAGCCAGGGAGACGCAACCGAGATGGAAGAACAGCTACGCATCCAAGAACAGGAAGCGCGACGCGTCCAAGAACAGGAGGCGCGCCGCCAGGAAGCGGAGCTGATCGAACGGGAGCGAAGAAGAAGACTCTCACCGGACCCACCAGCATCACCAGTCTCAAGAACAGCACACAACAGCGCAGCGGGGCCTTCCAGTGCACAGACGACAAACACCGCGATCCGACAGCGAATGACGTCACCGACCAGAACAATGAGGTCGCAACGGTCAACGACAAGCGTCACAACAAGGCTACGGATGGCGGAACTGGAGGCTGCAGAGAAGCTAGCAGCCATCCGGACCCAGCAACTGGCACTGGAAGAAGAGCTAGTCAAGAAGAGACTAGCAGTGGAGGTGTCAGCGATCAACGATGAAGAAAGCATACAAGAAGAACAAGAGCCCTCTCGTCCACGCGAAGAGCCTCATCGAATGGTGGATGAATGGCTAAGGACGAATCCCCTCAACTCACGGGGGGAGGAGAGACCAAGAGAATCCAAACAGCTACGCTTCGCGTCTAGAACGAGATGGCCGACCCCCACCAGAGACAGCATCGAGCACTTGGCAGCAACGCTAGAGAAGATGGCCCGACCTAGGCCTAGGCATACGGAGCTACCTACATTCTCCGGAGCGGCCAACGAGTGGCTGCCATTCAAGGCGGCTGTACGAGATTCGACAGACATGTACCAGGTTACAGCAGCCGAGAACGTACAAAGGCTGAGAAGCTGCCTCAAAGGAGAAGCAAGAGACGCCGTGGCCGCCCTTCTACATACGGCCACTGATCCAGGCGTCATTATGAAGACCCTTGAGCAGTGCTTCGGACGACCGGAAGTCATCATCGACCGGGCACTGGATGACCTGAAGAAGCTTCCGAAACCTGGTACATCGGCCACAGAACTCAACAGTTTCGCTGTCAAGCTACAGAACATCATTTGCGTGCTGCAAACAATCGATCGAAGAGGTTACTTGTTCAACCCTTTTATGACCCGGGAAGTACTGGACAAGCTCAGCCCGCATCTCCGATCCCGCTGGTGTGACTACGCCTACGATCAAGAAGGGACAGCAGATCCGGAAATCGTCGTGATGTCACGGTTTCTAATGCGAGAGGCGGACCGAGCGTTACGATATACGTACGCTCCGTCTACAAGCGCCGCCGCACCGAGAAAGGAAACTCGACCCATCGTGACACTCAAGAAGAAGGCGAGCGTGTTCACTACAACCGAAGGAAGGGAAGAAGAAAAGGACAAGTGCCCCAAGTGCGAGCAAGCCCACGTGTTGACGAGGTGTCCGCGGTACAAGGCGCTTACGGTAGAGCAGCGATGGAGCTTCCTGAAATCCAATAGGATTTGCTTCAAATGCGCCCAGAAGCAACACAGGCGCATAAGCTGCAAGGCGCAGCTGTGCGGCGTGGATCAATGTCGCCGCCCGCATCATGCGACGCTCCATCAAGCGGTACGCGAAGCGCAGACCGAAGACGCGGGGAAGGCTGAACTACCGAAGGAGGAAGCGGTCCTGTCCGTGGCTACCCGACCTGCTACTGGGCCACGGGCTGTCCTGCTCAAGATGTGCCCTGTCATCGTGTCCGGACCACGGGGGGAGGTCAAGACCTACGCGCTCCTAGACGAAGGGGCCACGATCACGCTAGTGGACGAAGAACTGGCGGCGAGCATCGGGGCAGAAGGGCCATCACGGCCGCTCCACCTGAGCGGGGTCAACATGTCGCTGCGAGATATGGGCAGCCAAACCGTAAACATCAGCGTGAAGGGACTGAAGAGTGACGAGAGCTACAAGGTCAGAGCGAGGACCATGAAGGATCTCCGGCTGCACCAGCAGTCAATTCCCGACACGTTGCTGGACTACGAGCACCTGAGGGACCTAATACCAGAAGAGGTGTGCTACGAACTGGCGCGCCCCGGGCTTCTAGTGGGTACAGACCACTGGGAGTGCATAGTGTCCCGCGAGCTCCGAATCGGCGGCCCTAACCAACCGGCAGCATCAAGAACGCAACTAGGATGGGTGGTGCACGGAACCGCACCACGCAAGACCATCGTTAAAGAAGGGAACGTGCTGCATGTGTACGAGCCCGACCGAACAAAGGGTGCATGCAGCCTCCAGGAAATCCACGACCTAGTCGAAGGCCACTTCAGGATCGACGCGCTCGGCATACAAGGCAAGCCGAGAGTCAAGGCGAGCGATCAACGGGCCATCGACATAGTCGGGAGGACAATCAGGAAGATTGACACCGGGTACGAGGTTGGGCTGCCATGGCGACGAGACGAGGTCACTATGCCGCCTAGCTACAATCAAGCGTTCCGCCGGCTGAAGAAGATCGAGCAGAAGATGGACGCCGACCCACAGTTCGCGGCCGAGTACTCCAAGCAGGTTAACAACCTATTGGACAAGGGGTACGCAACGCCATGCGACGGGTCGGAGCGAGCGAGTGCCATCTGTTGGTATCTGCCACATTTCGCCGTGCAGAATCCGAACAAGCCTGGCAAACATAGGCTAGTGTTCGACGCAGCAGCGAAGAGCAACGGCGTCTGCCTAAACGACGAAGTGTTGGAGGGACCCGACCTACTGCTTTCGCTACCAGGAATCCTGTTTAGGTTCCGAGAAAAGGCGGTAGCGATTACAGCAGACGTGCAGGAGATGTTCCTGAGGATCAGGATAAGGCCGGAGGACCAACCAGCGCAACAGTTCCTATGGAGAGGTGACGACCGACAAGAGCCTCCGAGGAAATACAAGATGACCAGTATGATATTCGGCGCCGCGAGCTCCCCGTACATGGCCCATTACGTACGCAACTACAACGCAGACGTACATGGGCAGGAGTACCCGCGGGCGCTGGAGGCCATCAAAGGAAGTCACTATATGGACGATTTGGTGGCCAGCTATGAAGACGCCGAAGAAGCACGGAGAGCAGTCGAGGAAACGAGGGCAGTGCACGCGCATGCAGGGTTCACGCTGCGAGGTTGGAGCTCCAGCGACGAGACGGTGCTATGCGACGTGCCCAACGAGCTACACGCCACCTCTCCTACACAGTTGGGAGGTGAGCAGCCTGAGAGCAAGATCCTGGGGCTGCATTGGGATGCGGAGCGCGATGAGCTGGGGTTCAACACATCCATGAACCGAGTCCCCGCTGAAGTAAGAACGAGAACGCGCGCCCCGACTAAGCGTGAAGCCCTCAGCGCCGTGATGTCCATATACGACCCGCTTGGGTTGCTGAGCCACTACACAATACGATCGAAGATCATACTGCAGAGCTTGTGGCGCCTTCAGACGACGTGGGACGAGCAAATCCCCGAGGAAGAGAACGAGCTCTTCGCCTCCTGGCTCGCTCGCCTGACAGAACTCGCTCAGCTGCGACTACCGCGCTGTTACGTGACGCAAAAGTATGAGCGCGTCGACTTACACGTACTTTGCGACGCCAGCGAGCAAGCCTACGCAGCCGTGGCCTATTGGCGAATAAGAAACGTCGATGGGAGCCTGAACGTCGTGTTGGTGGCCGCCAAAGCTAAGGTGGCGCCTCGTCGGGCGCAAACTATACCGCGCCTGGAGCTACAAGCCGCAGTGATCGGGGCAAGACTCGCCGAGACGATAAGGAGGGAGCACCGCGTCGATATCGGCCAGACGACCTACTGGACCGATTCATCTACCGTGGTGCACTGGATCCATAACGACGTACGACGCTACACGCCATTCGTCGCGCATCGGCTGGGAGAGATCGCAGAGTTGACCCAGAAAGAAGAGTGGCGTTGGCTGCCTACTGCGTGCAACGTAGCGGATGACGCCACTCGACTCGTCGACACGCCCATCTGCGCCACGGATAGATGGTTTCGGGGGCCGGAATTCTTGCTCCTGCCAGAAGATCAGTGGCCCACGACGTCGACGGATGAACCAGAGAACGAGGAAGTCCTTCACACGAGTGAAGAAACTGAGCGAGACAGCTGGCTACCGAACCCGGCCCGCTTCTCAAAGTATGAGGTATTGGTGAGAGCCACCGCTCAAGCGATCGCTTTCACTGATATCTGCCGACGAAGAGCAACAAGGATGGAGTATCGTCATATCCAGCGCGCCGAGGCTGAACTGATCAAACAGGCACAAGAGGACAGCTTCGGGGAAGATATGAAGCGGATCCGGTCCGCTCGCCCGCTCACGAGGGCAAGTCGATTGTACAGGCTGGATCCAGTGCTGGATGACGGTGTCTTAAGGGTGAGGGGCCGGATCGAGGCCTCTCCCACACCGACCGAGATGAAGCGGCCTATTATACTCGACGGCCGCCATCAGCTGACTAAGCTCCTCGTGTTGCGGGAGCACTGCGCTGCGGGCCACGCCAATAGGGAGCGTGTGACGAACGACCTACGACAGCGGTACTGGGTCATTCACTTGCGACCCACGGTACGCGCTGTCGAGAGGAGCTGCGTCTTCTGCAAGACGAGGCGGGCGATGCCGCAAACACCAGCTACAGGAGACCTGCCACAAGCCCGCCTTGACCCTTTTCACCGCCCGTTCACCAACTGTGGGATGGACTATTTCGGGCCAATAATGGTTAAGGTAGGACGCCGCCGAGAGAAGAGGTGGGGCGCACTCTTTACGTGCCTCACTTCCCGCGCCGTGCACATCGAGCTTGTCGCTTCACTCTCCACCGACTCAGCAATCATGGCGCTGAGACGAATGGCCGCGCGCAGGGGCTGGCCGAGGGTGATGTACTCCGACAACGCGACTAATTTCCGCGGAGCCGACCAGGAGCTACGCCACGCCTACGCCGAGTGGATGCCTGCCCTGCGAGATGAGGGGCTACTGCATCGCTTGGAGTGGCGCTTCATCCCTCCCGGCGCGCCCAACCAAGGCGGTGCGTGGGAACGTGTGGTGCGCTCCGTGAAGACGGCGCTCAGCGTGACCCTGCGAGAGAAGGCGCCGGCGGAAGAAGTACTGAGGACTCTGCTCACTGAGGCTGAGTTCTCAATCAATGCGCGACCGCTGACACACGTCAGTGTGGATCCCAGCGACCCCGAGGCCCTAACCCCCAACCATTTCTTGTTGGGGTCGTCCAAGGGGCTGCCGACGACAGGACCCTGCGAAGAGGATGACCGGAGGACTTGGCGAGCTAGTCAGGCGCTCGCTGACCACTTCTGGCGACGATGGCTACGCGAGTACCTGCCCACGTTGGTTCCTCGCGGCGAGCCACGGAACGACGTGCGACCCATGCAAGCCGGCGACGTGGTCCTCGTGGTCGACAACACGCTGCCACGGAACACATGGCCGATGGGAATCGTCGAGCGCACGCATCGAGGACCGGATGGCGGCATCAGAGTCGTCGAGGTGCGCACCAGGACCGGCACCTTTCGACGCCCCGTGAGCAAGCTCGTCGTCGTGTCAACGAAGGAGGCTACGCGAGCTGCGCCGGGGGGAGAACTGTAAACGACAACGGCTTTCACGTGGTGATTTTAGAAATGGACACTTCCCACGCTAAATTCCTTAATAGCCGTTTTTATAACTACACATTTTTGGGTTCTATGAATAGCGGCAATATAGATATTCTGTCGGCCTTTTTCAATGTTATAAAATGTTATTTAAAATCAATGCTTAATGTTCCGGGCCCGACTAATATTCCTCGACCGTAATTAAAATTTGTATGAAAGTATGGCCATATGCCGCGAAGCGGCGTGAGAAAATAAGACGAACTCCGTCCCTTGTAATGTCCCATTGTGTGGCCTGGTTGGGCCGGACACAATGTACCGTAAGCATTGTCTCTTAGCTTTCTTGTAACTTAGAAATTAACATGTGAATATTTAAAGTAGGATTGACGTAGGTGCCATGTGAGTAAAGCTATCTACACTTGTAATGTGTATAAGAACTAGAGAAAAGGTAGATAGTTAGTTGGGATTGTCTCGCAGTTTTCTTCTTTGTTACAAAAATAAATGAACACGTCCACGTGTTTGACCACGTGTGTAAAATGACATGTATGGGCCATGTGAATTTTAGAGTAGTAGTAGTAGTATAATAAAACTTGAAATATACATAAGATTTAGAGAAAAGGTAGCTAATTAGATAAGATTATGTATATTGTCATAGTTTAATACTTGGAGTAAGGAGGAATCTAGATTAAGATTTTTGTGTTGACCTTTGTACACCTTTTATATTTTTTCTATGTAGAATTAAGTATGTAGATTAAGGAAATGTATAACTTGTGTATATTTAAGTAAGATAAGTTTTATAAAATCGGCATTTCTGTGGTGCCATGCTTGAATACAGTTGCAAAGTAGGGGCGCCATTGTTCTCGCCGAGCGGTTTTTGTATAAAAGCCGGCCCGCTTGTAGGCAGAGACACAGTCGGTCTTCCACTCTACAAGGAGTAACAAGTAAGGAATAAATTGAAGATACGAATCAAGACAGTATTTTCATTTCCTCAACGAGTCTCCAACCGAACCAACAATACAGTCCACTACACCTGTTTTAAAAAAATAGGTCCTGACCACCACAAATTATGACTCTGCATTTGACTTACATCAGTCCCTCGAGATACAAGATCAGCGGGGTTAAGATGTGTGGGAACATGTCTCCAATAAGCATTAGTTTTTTCAACTATTTCTGCCACACGATTGCGTACGAATGGTTGCAACTTACTAGGCAACATTTTCAACCAACCCAGCACTATTGTAGAATCACTCCAAAATGTACTACTTTGAATTGGCGCGCCAAGTGACTCAACAAACTTTTTAAATAGCCTCACTCCAACCAAGGCAGCGCAAAGTTCGAGCCGAGGAATTGTAGTTGGCTTGATAGGAGCCACTCTACTCTTTGCTGTAAGCAAACGCACCATAATTTCATTATTATTATTAATACTCCTTACATAGATGCATGCACCATAAGCGGTTTATGATGCATCACCAAATATGTGTAATTTTATCACTTTCCAAGAATCACAAAAAACTAAACGTGGGATGCGTAAACTATTTAAAATAAATAACTTATCAACAATGTCTTTCCTTGTATTAGCGACATCTAATGGTAAAGAGTCATCCCATGATAATTTGTGTAACCAAAGTTTTTGTATTATTACTTTCATACGAATGATGCAAGGAGCTAATAGACCTAGAGGGTCGAATATTTGGGATATTACTGACAGAACTTCACGCTTTGTTACATTATTCGAAGTTGACATCATCATCATCATTTCAGCCGAAAGACGTCCACTGCTGGACATAGGCCTCCCCCAGGCGTCGCCACATTGACCGATCCCGTGCGTCTCGCATCCAGCGCCTTCCCGCAACCTTAACCAGGTCATCGGTCCAACTAGTGGGAGGCCTTCCAACGTATCGTCTTCCGAAGTTGACATGTTACTAATTAAAAAACAGAGCTCATCGGAGTCTGTTAGCCAGTTAAGACCCAATGTTTTACTTGGCTCATTTGAACCAATATTTAAATTTAATGATGAACTAGCTAGTGACTTGATCTGATATAAGCTGGATATTGTTGGATTTCCACTTCCTAAGTGGCATACCAGCGGCAGCCAACTCGGCAGTGACTTTCTGACGGATATTTATGACGTCAGATATTGTATCCCCACCTGTGAGCAAATCGTCGACATAAAAATCATGGATTATAATACCAGCAATCTTGTCATCCTTACAATCTAAGCCAACTTGTTTTTAACACCGAGTTGCTAAAAACGGTGCACTTGCGGTTCCATAAGTCACAGTGTTTAATTCATAGGTTTTAATAGACTCTAAAGGGTTCTCACGCCAAATTATTTTTTGTAAGTGTCTGTCATCAGGGTGTACGATCACTTGCCGATAATTTTTTTCTACATCAGCAGACAGAACGTATTTATGTTTTCTGAATCTAATAAGTAAAGACATTAAGTCGTCTTGAACAACTGGACCTACCATTTGTAAGTTATTAGATGAAACACCTGAAGTTGTGAGACTACTGGCATTAAACACTACTCTTAACTTTGTGGTTATGCTGTGTTCGCGTAGAACACCGTAATGTGGAATAAAATATGAAAGTGTTTTTGAATTAATGGAACACTCAGACATGTGTCCTAACGAAATGTACTCTTTCATAAAATCACAATAAAGAGCTTTTAAAGCTGGCTGACTTTTAAATCTACGTTCAATTGAAAAGAGACAAAGTTTTGCTCTAGCCAGTGAGTCACCTAGAATATGGTGTGATTGTTTGAATGGTATCCTAACACAAAAACAACCATCCGCCATTCGAGTGGTGTTTTGTACAAAATGTTCTTCACACTTAGCTTCTTCATCAGAATATGAAGACGACTGATTGGTGACTTCTTCCAATTCCCAGAAACGCGATAAAAAGTTTTGAATGTCATCTTCTGAAGTGGGATTGTGAGAAGAACGGAAATTGAGTTGTGCAATGTTAACTTTAAGAACTGATGGCGACCGTGAAACTTGAATACTATTAATTAACGGACCCGAAACTAGCCAACATAGCCTAGATTCAAATAATATTGGTTTGCCTTCACCTAAGTTAATTTTTTGCCGTCAAAGTAGGTCCCAGAAAACAACTGCCCCTATTATAAGATCCACTGCCAATGGCGTGTGGAAATGAGGATCAGCTAAAGAAATATCGCTAGGTATATTTAAATTATTAAAGGCTAATTTATGACTCGGTACTTCATCCGTTATGTTTGGTAAAATAAAACAATAAAGATTAGTAGTAAAGTTTTCACTTAATGATTTTACAGAAACACTGCATATTTTACTAATATTAGTTTTAGAATTGTTAATGCCTTGTACAGATTCATTAACCTGTACGGTAGGTAAATTCAATAAATACAAATAAAATAAAGAAGTACTGCCAGTATCCAGTATAGCCCGAGCAAGATGTTCACGGTTATTTTTGTCATAAACCTTTATTAATGCAGTAGCCAAAAGAGCTTGAGATAGAGATTTACTTTTATTTTTAAGATAAGTTGCAGCACGTGCAGATAATGTCACGTGTGCATTGGGTTTCTTTCCAGTTGAGTTAATATCTACAGTAACAGTGCTATCAGTTTGCGAAGTAGAAGTATTAGGCAAAGATTTTTGTGATGCACCTGCTACATGTACTAGAGTATTGTGCTTACGCTTACATATCTTGCACCCATAGGATTTGCAATGATTTGCGTAGTGACCAGCACGAAAACAATTTAAACATACCTTGTATTGAGGTAGAAATTCTAGCCATTTTTCGTTACTGAGACCGAGAAACTGTGTACAGTTGAGTAAATTATGTTTATCACTACAATGCGGGCATGATACCGGTGAGGAACTGGTATTAATTTTATTTTTCCGTGGTGGTGTTTCACTATTTACCGATATCATTGTTTTATGCTTGTTAGATTTAGGAGAATTATTATGACTAGCCTGATTGCGAGACAAATCTAATGTTTGAAGCAAAACTGCACGATTTCTTAAGAATTCCAGAAAGATTTTTAATGTGATTGTTTTATCTTTATCTATATGACCCTTTTGTTCCTCCCACTGTCTGTAAGTTCTTGAATCTAACTTGTGGGTAACTATATAAATTATCAAAGTATCCCAAAACTTAACTGGCTCATTTAAAGATTCTAAAGCACGTAGGTTTTTGTTTAAAGTATCAATTATGATTTTTATAATATCTGAGGATTCTTTATTAACCACTTCAATGTTAAATAGGGCTGCCACATGATTTTGAATGATAAGCCGCTTGTTATCAAACCTTTCACATAATAAATTCCACGCAATGGAATAATTATTAGCCGAAAATTCAATAGCCCGTATGACTAAGGCGGCTGTCCCTTCCAAGGAAGCTCGGAGGTAGTGAAACTTATTTATTTCATCAATTTGGTCATCCAAATGTATTAAGCTTGAAAACGTATCATGGAACTCTAACCACTTGTCGTACGTTCCGTCAAACTTAGGTAGTTGAATGGTGGTTAGCCTAACCAGCCTATTATTACTAACGCGAGAAAACTTATCTTCATTAACAATTTCATTGCGTCTGGCTAATAATTCCTGTGCCTTTGCAACAACTTTGAAATATGAAGTTTCAAATTCATTACGTTCTGATAACTGTGTATCCATATCCTCAGCTATGCATTCCAACCTTAACTGAACGTCGTCATATTGCGAATAAACAAGTTCAATCTTACCGAGGCGTAACTGCAGTTCGTTCATCTTTTTTTTTTTTAATCGTGGAGAAATGCTCATGCATACTGCGCTACCACGGGGAGATAGCGCAGTTATGTGGGACTCTAACCCACTAAAACTCCACGGTGTCCTCTTGTGCCGCTTACGGCGGGAACATGGGTACGCGTTAGCACTCACCGCGAACCCGCCGCGGCTGTCCGTCACCGGACCCTCCTCTGGGGAGTACCCCCCATCACCGGCGCACCAGAACACACTGTGCGCCGTGACCACCCCAGGGACCAAACCAGCACATGGGTGCCAGACGACCCCGTGTATGGCACCCTTGGTCCCCTTGTGACGGGTCAGGGTCAATGGCCCCGCCACCTACCATTTTTCTAACGCTATACCGGCACTCCTCCTCCCCTGCGGCCCACCGCGTCCGCCATCATACGGTGGCGACCCCGTCTAGGCCGCGGAAGGTAGGGAGAGCGGCGCACCGCAATACCGGCACTCCTCTCCCGCCGCGGCCTCCAACCCTCAGCCACGATATCGTATGGGTATGGGAGACCCCATACGACATCGCGGCCCACCTCAGTTGCGATGTCGCCTAGGCAGCACCGCAACCTACATGTTGGCCGCTACGTCGTCGGCTTATCGGCAAAAGCCCTGACGAGCGGCCCCTCCTCGGGTTCCTCTTCGCTTCACCGTGGGTGACCAAGCCACGGTTACTGAGCCCCCCCGCAACGACAATGCGGGAACCCACCGGGGGGGCAGTTCGTTCATCTGGGTTTGCGTTAAAGAATCCTTCTTAAAATCCTCTAAGTAATTGAAATACCGTTAATCGACCTTTATAACTTGCTAAATTTAATGAACTCCTTTTCTTCCTTATCAGTCATTCTTTGGGAAGCAGGTAACCAAACTGAAACGTAACAAGTTTAAATTTTATAAAAATAACATTGGTATCGTTGAATACTATAGGACATATACCTAAAGGGTATACTAAAACGCTAAAGCGAACAATAAACAATAAAATTGCTACTTTTAACTTATTATTTGTTCAAATGTGAAAATTGAAAACTAAATCTACCTATTGGTGACTATACAGACATCATAAAATATTATACCGTTTAACATATGCTTACTAGACTATGGACAATAATGTGAGTATTGGTTTTATTATTCACGTAATATTTATGACTTTACTAAAATAAAGTTTAGATGAAACGGAATACAATACAATGTAGGTATTAGTTGACAAAGTAAGATTTCTTATGATATTTATTGTAAGATAACAAAGGAAACTGCTTAGATTAATGGTTAACATTACTTGAAACCTAGTTTGCTGCTTGATTACCTTTAATACAATAGATTTACTGCAAATTATAACGATAATTTCGTAACTTGAAAAGAAATCATACATGTGCAAATGAACAAAGAGATTAGATAACAATGTTCTACTTACCTTTACAATTCCATAAAAAAATATTAATACTACCTCATCATCTGCCTAGCCTTTTCCCAACTATGTTGGGGTCGGCTTTCAGTCTTACCGGATTCAGCTGAGTACCAGTGTTTTACATGGAGCGACTGCCTATCTGACCTCCACAACCCAGTAACTGGGTAACACGGTACCCCTTGGCTAGACTTCGACTGGTGTCAGATCTCAAGCGTCGTATATTAATACTACCTGAATATGAGTAATGGGTTCTGAAATAAACATTGTACATATCGCCGGGTTAAAGGCAAAACCAATTATTTAGTCCAAAAAAGTCAATATAAAATTTTGCGTAAGCGCATTTGTAAAGTTTGATATTAAAATTAAGTCCTTAATAATAAAATTATGTCTATCGCAAATGTAAGAGCGTGTTCTATGATTATCTGATTTTCAAACTGTTGCATACTAAACACAAAAATTTACTTCATTTGTCCTAAAAAAACTTAAACTAATTTTAAACCCCTCCTTTTAGTTGGTTTTGCCTGTATAGTACAAATACACGCATATCTGGCAAACTACTTGTCCTGTTTTTTACAGACTTTGCATTTACGTGAGTTAAAGTATTGTTTTGATATTTTGCTTGTAAGGCTGATTGTTGAAACATTCCTTTAGAAACAAAATATGAAAAAATAGTTGGTTTTGCCTTTCTATTTACTAATAGATGTCTTTGAATGTAGAATGCAAAATTGTACTAACATTACAAAATACTGATTTGTATTGTTTAAATCATTCAAATTGTGTAATCTCATCCAGAAGAAGAAAGCATACAAATAATAAAACTGATGGGTACCAAGAAGAAGCATTTATTTTAAAATTCCTTACTTTGTATGAACATAAAAGTTTCGTAATCTGAACAAACAATAATTGGTCTATAAAAAATATTTCTAAAAAAATTAATCACACAGTCATTCTCCAAGTGCTCTGATTCTTTAGAAACTGTAACATCAGGTATATGATCCACTTTTTGGCCATCTGCTCTCAAACTTTGGAATCATCCATGATATTCGTCGGGCATGACTCCTTTGTCACAAAGTTTCAATAAGTCGGCTTTTTTGGCTTTTGAAATGCATAATGGTTCTTTATATAACGGGTACAGTATCTGTGGAAAACATGAGTTATTTGTGGCTTGTGGTGGTGGTTCAATCACAACTTTTTGGACTGGCTCGACGTTTTTAGACTGGAGTCGCGTACCGTAACGATGTCAATTTTGGGAGGGGCTTTGTTCTTGTGTTATTGACAGTGATTCCAAAGAGGGTTCTACATTTCCAATACCTATATAAAAAAAGTTTCAGACATGTCATAATTAAAAAATATTTTTGATTCCCTTTAATGTATCGCATTCACTTTATTTTAAGCTGCCTGACACATTCAACGTTCACGTTGTCCATTACTGGTTTTTGCTTTAGTTATCATCATACTGATGGCTAGTCTTTTAAGATCTTTGAAGGCCATGTAGTCATGATACGATATTTTCGTTTGGCCCCTACTTTTTCCCTTGCATTGACTTGATGATCGGGCATGTCGACAAATATTCAACCATTCTGTAATTGATTATAAGTTTGAGTGTTTTTGGGCAGATTCTATGCTGCTGTATATAGAATCTACCTCCATATGTGTGACCCGATTTTAAAATGTTGCGTAAGTAATGTAAAACTATCGATCCAATCTCAGAGCTTCCTTTCTTGCCATTAATTTCCGTCCACGCATAACAAAATCCTTCATATAGAAAAGTGCTCTCATAAATCGTCAAGTTGTATAGTGTAAGTCCCTTGCAATAATACAAAAGACCTACAAAGTAAATACATTAAACTAAAATTTCCTACAAAGGATGCCGAAGTGAAGAACGTTTCTTTTTCTGCTCTCTCCTTGTTCCTTTGTTTCTCGCAATGTCATGTATTTGTTCTTTAAATGTGCTGTTTATATGTTTTTCTTAAATTTTTGTTGTATCGATGGTACACAAACGACGATACTTGGTGCACAAAAGACACTGGTATTTTTTGAGAACAAGGTGAATTAGGTGCAAAATACATTTTGATATGTAGCCTCGACAGGGGTGTAAAACTCTGCTTCTCACACTCCTACACATACAATGCATACATTTTTGTAATTGACAGACTACAGTCTAGATATTGTTGTTAAATATATTTGCGCACATAATGGCTTTCCATCGTGGGGAAAGCTTTGATATGACGCCAGATTTCTTCAGCTTTTTCTGGTGGCATTTTGTTTTAGGAATCATATCGTCCTCGCGGATCCCAATCATGAGAATAAAATCCCATCGCATCTCGACTTTCCACTGCTTCTATAATAACTGAAGCAGAATGCACAGAGCTTTCCAGAAGAAGTTTTGGTATATCTGAAATTTTATACCTTGTTTATTGAAAAAGTACTGCTTTGCATGCTTTTCTTTGCAGTATAGGTTTGAACCCAGTATTTCCTCTAACATCTCTCACGATCAGTTTCATTGAAGTTTACGGTGCCTTAGAAATCTACATTTTGAGCAGTCTACAGCGTTTGGTACTTTAGCCGGTCAATATTTCTTTGCTGTTATGTAAGAGAGACCATCAATTCTCCTTTTTTTTCTACATATCTCTTCCAGGTGGTAGGGTCTGGCATATGGCATACGCCATGGACTTTTGGGTTTTAATAACTTTCCAAGCTCTCTCAAAGATTTCGTTTATAGCGGTGGTGGCGGCTATAATCGTCTGCGCAAGATTCGATTAAATCCCCGTAAAGCGGGAGAGGGACAGTGGCAGCGCGGAGAAGTATCGACTATAATAATTTAATCGGTTTTGCTTCTAGGCAATTCGCTAAAAATA
Organism: Orthosia gothica; assembly: GCA_949775005.1. Classification (NCBI taxonomy): domain Eukaryota; kingdom Metazoa; phylum Arthropoda; class Insecta; order Lepidoptera; family Noctuidae; genus Orthosia; species Orthosia gothica. The sequence continues at coordinate 19,839,870 of OX459054.1, read as the reverse complement.
AACCGAAAAACCTAATGCCAAAATCGACTATATTTATATAACATTTATTTAGTTTGAATGTTCAAGAACAAAAACGTGCTAATCAAATATATTATTTTTTACCATTAGTGACTAAGACCTTCCTTTGACATTATTGTGAAATTAAAACCGACTAAAAAAGTTTTGTATTTTTTGCATCTAGATTTTGAAATATTTCCGTCAAATTATTACGAATTATTGGTTTTTTATCCTCTAAAGATACACTTTCTCGATTTATTTGTTTCTTAATTCAGTCAAATAGCTATATAATCGCTTTTTTATTCGGTAACTCGGGAACGGTAAGTCCTGTGGTTTAGTTGGTTTTACCATTAGATAAAGGATCAAATGCTGATTCGAATGGTATATTAAAGTGAAAAACTGAAAAAAATCGCAGATAGTCTAGGTTTTGCCTTTAACGCGGCGATATGTAAATAAATAGCTGATTAAAAATAAATATTTTTTTTATTATTATTTATCTTAGGAAAACTATTTTTTTTATTATTATTTAGTGTTAAGCTCGCGCTTGTCCACTATCTCAAAGTAACCGATGATGCCAACAACATGCGTGTAGTCCCAAACGTAAATTGGAAAACATTGCTAATTACTAAATGTTGTAGAAAAATTGTAATTAAAACTGATAAAAAATTTCGTTAAACAGAACCAAAAAAAGTTATAACAAATCAAAGGTGTCTCAATCCTTACTCAAGGATAGGCCGCCAAAATAGACCATATTATGCTCTATTATGGTCTATTTTAGCGACTATATAACCTTGAATCGACATTCAAAATTGCAAAAGAACCTAAAATACGTATTTACAGCTGTTAGCCTTTCGATTGGTACACGTACACTTCTTAAATTGCACATCATGTTTATTATATGCACAACTGTCACTAGGTGGGAAATGAATTACGTTATTATATTTTTCCTCTCAAAATGCAAATAAGATATTAATTTAAGTAAATATAGGTACCAACGTTTGCAACGTCTTTGTATGCAGATCATCTATGTGTACAAGTGTAACTTTTATAAAATAAATTTAATTAAGTTTTTAAATAAGAAAAGTACCTATAATGAGTATGCAATTTGCTCATAATTGTAGGTACGTTTATCAAAATTATTTAGTAAATATCGGAAAATGCATCAATTCTGAAATAATAGTCTTTTGATTTCAACACAAAAACCGGCCACGTGCTTGTTAGGCCACGCACGGAATAGAAAGAAAATTAATGGATATATTTAAATGTGACTCGCACACACAGAACAGAAAAAACGCCTTCTCCCGCACAAAACAAAAGAGATAAAATATAAAACAAATTAAAAAATCAAACCGACATCCAAAACAAAACACTACAAAGTGAAAAATAACATTCTTTTCCAAAGTCGGTGTCGAATAATGGAAAACAATGGGTACAACAGACACCGAGTTCGGAAAAGAAAGTTATTTTTCGCTTTGTAGTGTTTTGGAAGTCGGATTGATATTTTATTAAAAAGTTTTTTTTTGTTTTAGTGATAATTCTATTATGATAATAAAGATAATCTACCGTGGTGCTAGGCAACTGAAAAAGAAAGAAAGAAGAAAGAAAAAGGCATCAAAGGTCGTTTACAACTGGGCTTATCCCAGTTGTAAACGACTCTTTGTGCCTATTGGTCTTGTTTGTTCTGTCTCCTGCTCGATATGGAGGGAAGTTGCAATTTGTATTTTTCCTACTCCTCCATTATTCTTTTCTGATTAATTTCGTTGTGGGATCCAAGACAGTTAAATTCATTCTCCGGGACTTCGTCGAGCTTCATTGGCTCGGCACTTTTCTGGTGGTCGCCATTGTTGATTCTGGCTTTCAAGAGTTGCGGTGGTTTGGGAATAGTGCGGTAGGATAGTCCAAAAAGTATCGATGTCCAGCTGCGAATCTGTCCAGTTGCTCCGGAGGAGAAATTTCAGAAGATCTACGCTTGAAATTTTGGCATTTGGAACATCTCCTTCGCTAATGGATTTGGAGCCTCTGGTTGTTTAACTACGGAATACTCAAAAGATGACAGGTCGAGATGATAGGATGGGGCACATACCACACAATGATTAAGTATCGTCATTCATTGTGCTTTTCTGTCTGCAGCTCTGGTCATTGACGTCATCGCTATCTTTTTACCCGACTGCCGAAGGACGGTAAAGTGTTTATCAGTCTATGCACGTATGTGTTTATGTATGTATGTTTATTCCTATGTGGCGTTTTGAAAACCAAACGCGTGGCCCGATTTTGAAGATTCTTGAGTCAATCAATTCGTCCTTGCCTTGCGAGTGTCACTAAAGACATAATAGTAATCAAAGTTTACTACAGTGACCACAAGATAGAAAAAATTCAAAAAAAATCGGTGAACTATGTCTAGTGGGGTATCGTTGAATAAGTATTTATATCATATTTAAGTTTATTTCAATATTTTTGATTTTAGACAACGGTTTAGGATAAATAACGATTTAAAGTTGGTTAACAGTCATTCTCACTAATTACCTCTTAATCTTTCAAACCACTATATAGATTTATATAAGTAAGACCTCGTTAGATACGTCTTGATCGCCGAGGTGTTATTTGATAAGTGAAGTAAAAAAAACAGACATGGCGAATTTTGGACCCCATATTGTTGGTGGTCTCAGTTTTTTCTTTCAAACCCATCGAGTGGGGTATCTAAATAAAGGGTTTTTAGAGGTAATTACATAAATATGTACCACTTAGACGCACGGGATCGGTCAAAGTGGCGACGCCTGGGGTAGACCTACTTCCAGTAAAGGAAGTATTCCGGTTGAAATGATGTTGTACAATTCGAAAAAAAAAATAACTAAAAAGTTGTAAATAAAATAAGTACATTTAAATAATCAAAAACCCGACTGCTTAAGAAGCGAACTAAAATGATGTAAACAAGAAAAAAAACATGCGATGCAGTCGGAGGATACACAAGGTTTTGGTCAGCTAGCTCGCGAATATGTTCACCGTCCTCATCAAAGCATGATTTTCTTCTTGTTTAGATCTTAATAGTTCCCCGTGATTTGGAAGTATCTCAGCCAGATTGTTCCTAGAACGTACCTTCTACAGGACAGATATATTTAGATCTCCTATTAACCTGATGACTCGCACTATTATATAATGCAATAAACCATGTTTCCGCGTGATGGTGTTGAACACAAAGAGCTTTCTGCCGGTCATAGCTTTACGAATAGTTCTTAATGCGCTTTTCAAATGTAGGATGTAGGTTTTTGAAATGTATCAAGCTTGTGTATCAAAGGCTACTGGCATACTTAAACAGTTTGATAGTGCATAGGTATAATGACGCCTTGTAAACATTCTAGAACCAAACTGAGTCTACAGGAAGTATGAAAGTGCATCAAATATAAATAGTTTTACAAGTAAATTATTTTTCGGTCCCGTCTTTACACAGATGTACACTAAACTAATATACGGATCATATAAAATGCTGCGCTTTCGGAGAGAAGTCACAAGTTGCTCATCACCGGGTTACGAAGACGTCTTCTGACAAAGATTGTAACAAACTCTTCCCTTCCAACATGAAGATAGCTCTGTTTTTGGTGGTCGCGATCGTAAGTACATTTTTAACATTTGTTACTCTTATAATGTGCGGCTATTCTTTATTTCACATTTTAACGCACTGTTAACTCCCTTTTACTGTCGTTGAATTTGAATAGTTCCATCATTGCTCTCAATCAGACATCAGGCGCTTATATCGCACGCTCAGAACGACACTGCACTAAGACAAAATATCAAATTCAGGATCGTAAAAAAACCGTTATCTTAATTTATTTCAAAGTTATTGCGAATGTCCTGAACGTTGCATGTGAAGAATCCAATCCGCAACAGCATTGAATAGTTCAGTCGATTCAAAACGCGTTAATAAAGCATTTATTTTTCTGTTGTGGGATGACTGAACAAAATAAGAAATAATGATTTCGAGTTACGTGCTTTTTACTGATTGATTCTGAAATAATGCACTATTACTCAACTGTTTTTATTGTTATTTAATATACAATAACGACCCATTTGTCTTATTTTCAGTAATAAACCTATTAAAATTAAATAAATGACAAAATTTTACTGAAACCAGTAGGTACTTATATGTAAAACAAACTAGTAGGTACTCTTTTTTTGGACCCATAGTGTTAAATTAGCATTAAACATGTAAATCACAAAAAAACAAAATATCCTGTTCATTAAAAAAAAAATGGCAAAGTTATGATACAAAACACTATAACACAAAACTGTTAGGAAAAAAAAATTACAAAGTTATAACACAGTTACATAAAACTAAAACTGTTTATAATAGTATAATCAACATTTCAGCCAAAAGACGTCCACTACTGGACAAAGGGCTCCCCCAAGTGTCACCACATTGAACGGTCTCATGCGTCTCGCATCTAGCGGACTCCCGCAACCCTCATCAGGTCGTCCGTCTACCTAGTGGGAGACCTTCCAACAGAACGTCATCCGGTTTGTGATCGCCACTTCAGAACTTTTCGGCCCCATCGACCATCTCTTCTGCGAGTAATGTGCCCTAGCCAATGCCACTTAAGTTTGGCAATTCTTCGGGCTGTGTCGGTAACAACCAGGGTAACTAACATAGTTGGAAGAATTGCCCCAATACTCTTGCGGATGTCTTATATGATAATTTCTGATTCACACAAAGAATCTCTGAGCATAACCCTCTCCATTGCCGTGGGTGAATTTAAGCCTTCTGATGATGCCCATTTGGGAGCGACCACGTTTCGGTCCCGTATGTAATCACTGGCCACGCACACTGGTCATAGACTTTCGTCTTGAGACACTGCGGTAATTTAGACGAGAAGTTATCGCGCAACAGCCTGAACGTTGCCCAGCTGATTTTTATTCGTCGGTTGAACTCTTTCTCAAAGTTAGACCTATATGATTGAACCATTTGTCCCAGGTAGACTTAATCATCCACAACTTCGAGTGGTTTCCGATTTTGACAGGAGTGAGTGTAACATGGGCATTCAAAATGACCTTAGGTTTGTCCATGTTAATTTTAAGACCCACTCTTCCGGAAGCTCTACTGAAGTCATCGAGCATTATTCTGAGGTCCTTCATGGTCTCAGCCATGACCACTATACCTATCAAATAGTGAATAGTTTCGGAGAAATGACTCTTCCTAGAAATCTTCCAGTCTCACACCGCGAATTTATCTGATTCTTGATCGGCTGATGCTGCCACTGTTGACATCTCAGCGGTTAATGCTGCAACGGTTGTATTTTTGATATACTTTTCCACGCTTTGTTTAACAGAAGGTCTGGTTTCTTTTGTGGTGTTTGGCTATTCGTTGAGAGGTAAAATTCGATTTTTCGACCTAATGCAGTGTTGTTCTGGGTATGTGATATGTAAGTTCACAGGTATTCTATACATGTTGCGCGCCCATTATTCCTTCTGCTGCGTGCGATTTAACTAAATTCTAATAATGTGTAGATCCGCGTAGGTACCTGTGGGCTTATGACCAGTTTTTACTCTTGCTCGATCGCGTTAACGCAAAGTTTCTGTTGTGATATTTTATATACAAAATAGTGGTTTTCTATTACTGTCACCAGACAGCGCTTATCCACTTCCTATACAAAATTACTTTTACGTTAACTCGATCGAACATGGCTCGCACCTAGCCCACCGTATAATGTTATAACACTAAACATCTGATACAGTGAACCGTACATCCGCGCTTACTGCTACGATATAGAGCTGCGGGCGCCCGGGCGAGCGGTTGACTGTACCTAAATATGACTGTCTATCTAGTTAGCAATGAATTAACTTGTTACAGGCGGCCCTAGCCTACGCCGCGGTTCCAGCGGACTCCCAGCAGATGAACCTAGACAACACTGGTGCGGCAAGTGAGTCACAAGTCTTTCACAAAAATATTTTACCTATATTAAGTCATTAATTCATTTTAATGTATTGGTACCTAGTTCCTTATCTCGAAAAGCACGTTAAGCCGATGGACTTAGTAGTCAGAAGCACTTAAGTACACAACCATTCCTGCCCAATCGTGTTACTCAGTTAAGAGGGCTGTAGAGATCAGACATGCAGTCGCTCCTTGAAAAATAGGTACTGGCATTCAGGTGCATCGGGTTAGAGTTACTCGCTGTAAGCACCTGCACCGCTACCGCTCAGAGGTGTAATACATCAGACACACTCAGAGATTTTTTTTTATGGCATTAGATTTTCCATACTGACCCATCCCAATGAATCACCCTGAAAACCCGTCATATAGCAGTATCTTCATTTTGTTAGCTTTTTCAGTAGAAAGGCATTAATTTATCTACAACTAATCTTAGGCAAACCTTTAAATGTCAGTCTATGCACACTGAGACTGAGTTAAATCGAAGCGACCCTGGTGCTTTTTGTAAAGTATATTCCAATTTTCGGTTTATAATCAATACGTAGACCTAACATCACTATCATATTGTTTTTCCGACACAACGGAGAGCGATTAGACGGATTAGCATGCTATCACGTCTTACATAGGCCGTGTCACAATTCGCAAATAAGTGACTTCATTTAAGATAAATAATTTCAGTATTTGATTAAAATTTTATTTACAGGTTACGGTCTTATAAATAAAAATAGACAAAAACGTTCCTTGTGGAATGTTGTTTTGAAGCCAATAACCGCAATAAAAACAGCCGTTGACAATACATTGGAGGCAGTCAAGGTTGGAGTGGACAATATTAAAGACCTTGCCAAAAAATGGATAAAGGTCAGAGAAGTTTTCTTCGACAAAGTGAAAGCTACTCTGGACAACATTTTTGACAAACTAGTAGGGGACTGGGGAGATTGCAAAGATAAAATTGTCGCCAAATTGAAAGATATCATAGAAAAAATTCTAGAAAAAGCAGAAAGTGATTATAAAAACCTGGAAGAAATCATACAAGCAATTGTCAGCGAACTGAAAGGAGAAATTTATACCATGGCCCAAGAAATGGAGATTGAGAGCAGCGAATGGGAAGAGTGGTCCAAAGATCTTTGTGACAAAATTGAAGACCTAATTCGTGATTCATTTGACGAGAAGTCATCGGAGTCTACAGAATCGGAGGAGTCATCGGAGTCTACAAAATCGGAGGAGTCATCGGATTCTACAAAAGCCACATCATTAGACGAGACATCAACGACATCATCGGAAAGTACAACAACGGAATCATCGAACGATACAGAAGCCACATCATCAGACGAATCAACAACGACAACATCGGAAAGTACAACAACGGCATCATCGGACGATACAAAAGCCACATCATCAGACGAGACAGTAACGACATCATCGGAAACTACAACAACGGAATCATTGAACGATACAGAAGCCACATCATCAGACGAATCAACAACGACAACATCGGAAAGTACAACAACGGCATCATCGGACGATACAGAATCCACATCATCAGACGAGACAGTAACGACATCATCGGAAAGTACAACAACGGAATCATTGAACGATACAGAAACCACATTAGCAGACGATACAACAACGACATCATAGGCAAGTACAACAGCGAATTCATCGAACGATACAGAAGCCACATTATCAGACGAAACAACAAACGCATTTTCTTCTACATCGAATTAATAATTAAAATAAGAAGATTATTTTTCAACTATATGTTATGCAAATTACAATACTACAAATGGGAGCATAGTGGGTATGACAAAAATCATGGCTTTTATTAAAATATAATATAAATATTTAATTATTAGCCCAGTTAAGAATCCTTACTTCAAGAGTTTTGAAAAAGATTGGTTCAACAAGGCAAGACACAACTAACTGTTGTCGTCCTTACCAGTGGAAAAGAATATGAGCACTGTTGAGAATGTGTTTGATCCCGAATAAATGCAGTAGGTAGTAACGGACACACTGAGTGTTTATATGACCATCGTCATCAGACTGCGACAAAACTAGTGGTTACTTCAGATTACGAGGAGCAGGGACGTTTGCGATGTCAGGATACCTCATGAAAGAAAATATCTCGAAGGTATTTAAGACTGCTTGACACGAAAATATAAAGTCAAGAATCCAGTTTTCTTCCATCTTAAAGCTTAGGAAGATAGAAACAGGGTGCTTGACGGCTTCTTCACTTCAAACTAGAAGGTATGTTAACAAGTACTAAGAAAAATAATTAATTATAGAATGAATGGCATGACCATTTGTTATTTCTTGTTTGAAAGTCATCATTTCTTTTTATACAATTTTTGAGACCACATCGAAAATAATCAGTAAGAAAATTTTACATCTGATACGAGCAAATACTGCGTAAAACACCTACCTAACTGATCAAATCTATAACGATTGACAGATTGCGCTCGGTAAACAGAACTAGCCTCAACATGATTTAACTGAGAGTATCCTCAAACGTGACAAACATGATCTAACTAAGCAAATATTTTTCACAGAAATACAACAAGTTGCCGCAGGAAAGGTGGACCTTAAGATGACGATGATAGCAGACGGGACTCCTGCAGGAAAGTGTTACTTCTCTTACAACCTCAACCACCTCTCTCTTCTCATGAACTCTTCCAGAACTTCCTTCTTCTTCTCTTCTCTTCCTTCTCCAAGAACCTATGCTGTTATGTAGGAACGTGCCATCCAACATTAACATGTTCATAATACGCATTAAGATCATTTCTAGAAACTCGCCTTGAAAGTTTTTCTTAGCAATAAAACTAAAATATGTATTTTTATTCAAAATTTTTTGTAGCCTTATTCTCTACTTATATTCGAAAATATAAATAAAACTTGCATTATTATACATGAAATGTTTTTTTTATAAACCTCACAACAAGCCCTGCAGTTGCAGTGCAGTTCGAGAAAGACGGAGAACTAAAACGAGGAGAAATGGTGCTAACCACTTTCGAGGCACTGCGACATCTGCGCGGATCTTGTATCTGCAGACAAGATCCGCAAGTGAATACACGAGAGTGAATTACATTGTTGCTACTGTAACGACTTGGCCAGGTCTCTTTGGAAATGGTGTGAGCAGCGCGACCTTTGGGTATATGCATCATACGTCAATACCAAAGAAAACCTTGCAGATGCCGCTTCTAGAATTGTAAACCCGGATACTGAATGGTCTCTTTCTAATGAAGCTTTTCAAAGCATAATAAAACATTTCGGTCAACCTGAGATAGACTTATTCGCTTCTCGAGATAACACTAAGTGTGCCAAGTTCATCTCATGGCAACAAGACCCAGACGCAGTCTCCGTTGACGCTTTCACAGCAGACTGGAATAGCTACTACTTTTACGCATTTCCACCATTTTCTCTGATACTAAAATGCCTAAGAAAAATCATAGATGATAATGCACAGGGCATATTAGTTTATCCTAATTGGTCTTCACAGCCATGGTTTCCATTATTACAAAACCTTATTGTTTCCGACGTTGTTTATTTAAACCCCAATAAAAACCTCTTACAATCTCATTTCAGGGAGTATCACCCCCTGCACAAGAACCTTACCCTGGCTGTCGCGAGGCTCTCCGGCAGGCCTTCAGTCGGCGAGGTGCATGCGCACACTCAGCTGCACTGATGCTATCTTCTTTTTCTACCAGCACCATACAGCAATACAATACCTCACTTAAGCTCTGGTGGCAATATTGTACAGTAAACAAAATTAACGTATTTGACCCACCGAAATCATCTTTACTCTCATTCTTAGCGGCACAATTTAATAATGGGTGTGCGTATGGCAGTCTGAATTCCCATCGTTCTGCTTTATCAGCCTTTATAGGCAACAATATTGGCTCAGATGAACCTATAAAGCGTCTCCTTAAAGGCGCGTATAAATTAAGGCCTTTAAGACCTAAGTATTCCACCACCTGGAATCCCCAATTGGTTTTAAACTTTATTTCAACATGGTTTCCAAACAGTGAGCTGACACTGGAAAAAATCACTAAAAAACTTATCATTCTCTTAGCAATTTGTACAGCTCATAGGGTGCAGACGCTCTCCTTAATTAAACTCGACAACATACGATTTTTAGACAATGGCGTAAAAATCTCCATAATAGACATCATCAAGACATCTGCACCCGGTAGGGACCAGCCTTTGTTGTTTTTGCCATACTTTAGGGAAAATATTTCTATTTACCCAGCGACAGCTCTCTCAGATTATATTTCTAGAACTAAAAACATAAGAACTGAGAGCACAAACAATCTTTTGCTAACGTACAGACGGCCACACAAGCCTGCCACTACACAAACCATCAGCAGATGGATCAAACAAGTACTGTCAGAAAGTGGCGTTGACATCAGTACATTCAGTGCGCACAGCACAAGACACGCTTCCACCTCGGCCGCGAGTTTGGCCGGGGTTAATATAGAAACTATTCGCAAAACCGCCGGATGGACTAGTTCATCCAACTCATTCGCCCGGTTTTACAACAGATCTGTCGTAAATGAAGGCGAATTTGCTAGATCTGTTTGCTTACCAAGAGAAGACCAATTGTGATTGTAATATTGTCTTCAAATTAAAAATGATTCTGTGTATTAAGGTGATCTCAATTAATGTCTAGAAGTTTATGTTAAGTTCATTTAAATTGATAAATAGTCATAACTATTATAAGACTGATTTGTTGAAAAATAAAACGATAATTTTTGCTAACTTATTGTTTATTTTCTCCAATCTAAAACTTTCTGACTCTTAACATCTACATTGTTATAATCATATCTGAAAAATGAAGCAAGGCATTATAATATATGATCAAACGAACTTCCAAGTGAAGTTCGATCATTATTATGATGGCTTGCTTCATTTGAAGATATGAGCTCCCTCCCTCCCTGATAAATGAATATCCCAGGTATACAGAAAGTTTTGTTTCATACATACAGCTAACTTGACTCTAAAAAAAAAATGAACTAAACGTCAAAGTGACACAAGGACATACTCACTAAACGTTCTGAAGCTTAAAAAATCTTTAAAATATGTGCGAAGTTACCAAGTAAGTTAGGGAAACTACATTGTTATAATCATATCTTCAAATGAAGCAAGTCATCATAATAATGATCGAACTTCACTTGGAAGTTCGTTTGATCATATATTGTTGGCGCCTAGTGCTACGTTCATAGCAACAAGCGTAGATCATATGAGACGCAGTAAAGTATCAGGAGTTTACTTTTTACCCGACTGCCGAAGGAGGGTAATGTGTTTATCAGTCTATGTATGTATGTATGTATGTATGTATGTAAGTATGTATGTATGTATGTAAGTATGTATGTATGTATGTATGTTTGTTCCTATGTGGCGTTCCAGAGACCAAACGCGTTGGCCGATTTTGATGATTCATACGTCAATCGATGCGTCTTAACCCTGCGAGTGTCATAGGCTACATTAAAATTGGATAATAGAAAAATGGCGGCTTTTGGGTGCCATATTGTGGGGGCCTAAATTTTTTTTTTCTTCCAAATCCATCGTGTGGTGTATCCAAATAAAGGGCTTTAAGAGGTGATTTCAAAAATATATAACACTTATATGTTTAAATTATCTAATTCGAAAAAAAACGAACTAAAAAGTTATAAATAAAAAAACTTAATTCAAAAAATCAAAAAACCCGACTGCTTCAAAAGCGAACTAAAAAGTCGTAAACAAGGAAAAAATCATGCTGTGCAGGAGGAGGATACATCTGGTTTTGGTCAGCCAGCTCGCGCGTATGTATCCTCCGACTGGGATCCTGCCGTTTTGCCGAAAAGATTTTGACAAAATTTCATTACCCAAACAAATTTCAGCAATCTTTTTTTATACCATTGCAATATTTCGAATGATTTTAGTACGCATATTTTTATTTGGTCAAATTTTTACATGGCAAAATTTTACCAAGTATAATGTCATTATGGCATTTGGTCTTTAATCAAATGATTTATTACAGCAAACAATCTTCAGACAATAAACGTTTGGTGAAATGATTTGTTAAGACAAAAAGTATTAAGGCAAACATAAGATTTTTTGAATTATATAATAAAAAATACAATTTTATTTTTTGATTAATTCTTTCAATTTGTCTGAAACAAGTCAAATTTATGGTTACTTGATATTAATTTATTTATGGAAGTAGTTAGAGTAGGTTAATTATTAAAAAAATGGTTAGGTTAGGTTAGGTTAAAACTGTGACCTCCTACGCACGAGCCGAGCGAGCGAAGCGAGCGGTGCCGCGGCAGCGGCCGGCGAGTGCCAGAAACGACTTGCATTAATAGAAAAAAGAGATTGTTTTTAGTAGGTTACCCGGAACTGAACTATTAAGATTAGGATAATTAGTTATTTAAAAAAAAATGGTTAGGTTAGGTTAAAACTGTGACCTGCATTAAATTTAAAAAAAATATATATAAAAAAAGAGAAATAAAAAACTATAAATATTTGGCTTATTTGATTTTGCGTAAAAACTGTTATTCCAAGTGAAATATTTGAATAAATAAAAAATGTTAAAAGTACTAGTTGGTAAACAAGTTATAGTTTAAACGTTCATTTCCCAAACATTATGTTTGCGTTAAAAATTTTCGTGAATAGATTTTTTGCTAAGTAATAATTTGGGAAATGAAATTATGCGAAAATTTTTTTGGTAAGTGAAAATTTGTCAAATTCGTTTCGGTCAAACAAGGGAGACCCCCTCCGACTGCACAGCATGATTTTTTCCTTGTTTACGACTTTTTAGTTCGCTTTTGAAGCAGTCGGGTTTTTTGATTTTTTGAATTAAGTTTTTTTTTGCATAGTGTTTCTTAGATACCCCACATTACTTTATACTATATAAATTTTTGCACAAAGTTCACAACGTTGATCGCTCCACTAAAATTATTGTAAAAAACCTATTTTGTGTCGAAATACAAGTATTAAACTATCCGAGGGTTTCATTTAAGTCCTATACGAGACATAAAATCTGGCGACCGTGACAGGACCTTCCGCAAAACGAAAAAACTATCAAGAAATACGAAGCCCGGTCAGCTTGACCAACTAAGCTGCAGATCTGCTACATCAAGAAACGATATTTTGGAATATTTGGAGGTTCAGCCGTTGCAGCCTACACCTGTTATACGGTCTAGACACTGTGATATCAACCGAAGTCGCCGTACAGCAGCCTGGCCAACGCAGCTAAGTGACCTTTCCTTTTCCTCCTCACACATATCTACCTACGTTTTTTCGTACTGATCCTTCATAATTCATAAACCCCGTGATTTTAAGTGTGCTTATTTCATACAGATAGGTGCTTAAATTACTAAATAAGCAGCGATTAATTTCTAAAATAAATATTTACACATAGTTTTTGATATTGTTTGACCGAGTAGGTACCTACCTACGTCAATTCTTACTGGTTTGAACGACCTACTTATTTTACAAGATACATTGTATCTATCACAGCTGCAAGTATCTACCACTATTATCTATTATTATCAACTAAATTCAAGCCTAGGTAAATAATCATATGTTTTGCAAGTTATTAAGATTGTTTCGCCGAACATTCCAGGGACGGTGACGTCATTTGCGACGGCCGGGGCCTGAAATATAGTCAAGCCTCATCCACGGAGTACCTACTGTCGGGTTCAACACCGGTTCTCCCAGACCACAGGTGACACAGGAAGAGGGACGTAAGATAAATATTTTATAGTAGTTCATTGTATTCTTGCATAGTTTTCCCGTTTATGTTTTGTTACTAAAAATACACATTTCTTTTATTTACTTTGTTCATTATTACAATGGGCAAGGATGACGGTTCTGTGCAAGAATTACAAGATCTCATTGTTAAGCGTAGTTCAATAAAGGGCCAAATTACTAAGTTTAGGAATTATTTATCGAGTCTTTTGCCAAAGGATTCTGTTACAAGCATTGAATTAGCCGAGCTAAAACTTAAACTTAGTAAATTTTTAGTCACTGTCAATTCGGTTCGGTGACTTGCAGCATCAAATTGAGATATTAAAATCAAGTAATTTATCAGTCGAGATTGATGAAAGGGATGATATTGAACAATTGTTCATAACAAACATTGCGAATGCTCAGACTTTCATTCAAGATCATCAGTCTAATAACCGCCACGATGAATCTGGCAACATGCTCAATTCTAGCCATTGTTCAGCTGCTCATTTGAATGCTGACAATCACGAAGTAGGGTTCAACCTGCCGCAGATACAAATAGCTAAATTTTACGGAACATTCTTCCGTTGGCTTGAATTTCGTGATACATTTAAGTCAGTCATACATAATAACGAGCGCATTGCACCTATAAATAAATTGCACTATCTATTATCTTATTTAGATGAGGGAGATGCAGCTAGAATAGTGAGTAACTTAGAAGTCTACAATTCTAAATACAGTGTTGCCTGGAAATTGCTATGTGACCGATATGATAACAAGCGACAGTTAATAAGCCATCATTTATCATCTTTGTTAAACATACATCCAATATCTCGCGAGTCAGATAAATCACTTCGCTTTTTAGTGGACCACGTTACCAAGAACCTGAGAGCGTTGTCTGGCTTGGGGCTACATGTTGATAATTGGGACGTTTTATTAATACATATACTGTGTTCTAAGCTAGATAACCGTACACTTACCAAGTAGGAAGAATGGCGTGGCACTTTGGCTGATTTAATACCTGACTTACAACAGTTTAATAAATTTCTAATTGATCGTGCAGATGTCCTTGTGTCTCTAAACCACTCTTCATCAAGCCATAATAATACATACATACATAAACTCACGCCTTTTTCCCATAGGGGTAGGCAGAAACTACAGAACGCCACCTGCTACGATCCTTACATACTTCTTTTGCTTCACACACATTCATACATCTAGTCATACACAAACGCCGGTTATGGGTACTGCGCACTTGGCCTTTTTGAAGAACATCACCTATAAGGTCTATGTATGTCTTTCTAGGGCGTCCCCTCCCGGCGTTGCCATTCACGTCTGCCTTGTAAATACCTTTCGTTGGTCGACTTTCATTCATCCTCTCAACATGGCCAAACCATCTTAACATACCCTTTTCAATTTTAGTCACTACATCTTCTTTTAAACCACAACGTTGTCTTATTACCTCATTTCTCAATTTATCAGTTAAGTTACACCACACATACTCCGCAAGGAGCGCATTTCTACTGCATTAATCCTACTTTCATGTCTTTTTTGCCATACCCAGTCTTCACTTCCATACATAAGTGTAGGCACCAGCACGCTGTTGTGAACGGCGAGTCGAGCTTCCGGAGACATCGACTTGCTAGTCACAACTGCATGCATAGCACCATTCACTTTATTCCCTGCACTCACTCTCCTTTCCACATCCTCTTCAATCTTTTCATCCCTTGTGAACATACTTTCAGGATATACAAACTCGTTCACTTGCTCCACACTCTTATCATTTATTTTCACTTCACACTTCGATACATCTTCTTCTCTTTCAAACACTATTACCTTAGTCTTGTTCACATTTATACTCATCCCTTTTTACTTAAAAGCTTCATTCATCACAGTCACCGCATGTCTTGCAACTGTTCTGCTGACGATGCAAGTAGAACTTGATCATCTGCATAGAGAAGGCATTTGACAGGCAACTCATTCATCCTCAATCCGCACTCATGCTCTTTCAAACCTATCAGACAACTATCCATGTACAAGTTGAACAACCACGGTGACGCTACACAGCCCTGTCTAACACCCCTTGAAATGGAAAACCAGTTCGTATACGCCCCATTAATCCTAACACAAGCACTGGAATCCCTATATAGAGATTTCAGTGCCCGTACCAAGTGCCAGTCCACACCGTACCCGGATAGCGTCGACCACAGTTCATCCCTTTACAGTCTCTGTCATAGGCCTTCTCTAAGTCCACGAAAGCACAGTAGACTTTTTTGTGCTTAGCCAGATGTTTTTCAGCTATGCTCCTCAAGGAGAAGATCTGATCCATACAGCCCATTCCCTCTCTAAATCCTGCTTGCACGTCCCATAACTGTTCATCCGTCACTTTTACCACTCTATCTATTAAAACTTTTGCATATAATTTGCCGACAACACTCAAAAGACTAATGCCGCGGTAATTTTTACACTCCTGCTGTGAGCCTTTTCCCTTATATAGTAGTACGATTACAGCCTTGCACCAGTCATCCGGCACGCGGCCATATCTCCAACACATATTAAAGAACCAGCACAACAGGCTTGCTACCACCCCGTCACCGCCCTTCAGCATTTCAACAGATACTTGGTCATACCCTGCAGCTTTACCAATCTTCATCCCACTCAGTGCTTTTAAAATCTCATCCATTCCTATTTCATTCTCATGCTTTTGCTCTTCGTCCGAGTTTGGGTCTTGACAACTTGCCTCTGCCCAGTTACCCACTCCTTGCACACTATCCTGACAACTAAATAAACTTTCAAAATATCCCTTCCAGCGCTCCAAGACCTTACATTCTTCACTCAGTAAGCACCCATCTTCTGCTCTTATTCCATTCATGCTCGATGTTTTTGTCACTTCGCGAGCCAATCTTACCTGTTTCCAGAACAGCTTAACATTGGCCCTGAAGTTGTTGGAGAACTTCCTGTTATATTTTTCTTCCTTTTCATCCTTCTTCATTTTTACCACCTCTTTGACTTTCGCTTTAATTTGCTTATACGTTACTTTCACTCTTGCCAGATCATCCGTCGCGTTTGTTGCCTCATTCATTATATTTTGGGCCTTACAGGCTAACACATTAAGCCAAGCCTCTTTCTTCTTCTTCACCACCTCTTTTACTTCATCATCTACCCAAGTATCATTCGTTCTACTACCAAGTTTCCTCTTCGCTATACCACATAACTTTGCGGCTACGTTCACCATACTACTTTTCACTATTTCCCACACATCCTCTAAACTGAAATCATTCATACCATCAAATATCTTATCCGTCTTCTGTTTTACTTACCTCTTATATTCCTCCTTTACTTTTAGTTCTTGTAATCTTTCTACTTTTATTCTTTCTAACTCGGTCACAGGAACTTGAACTCGATGACGCCAATGCTTGAACAGACCAGCCACCCGACACATAACCAGATAGTGATCAGTCCCCATATTAGCACCCCGATAGGCTCTTGTATCTGCAACTTTGCTCTTCAATCTTTCATCTACAATAACAAAATTAATCATACTTCTACTGTCTTGCCTTTCCCACGTATACCTATGGATCTTTCTATGATCAAACATAGTGTTCATTACACACAGGCCCTTCTCTACACATACTTCTAGTAAATTCCTCCCATTCTCATTCACTCTATGGTCCCCGAATGCCCCTATTACTCTTTCGAACCCATTCCTCTTCACACCAACCCAACTATTAAAGTCGCCGAGCATAACAATCTTCTCGTTAGACCTACATTCATTCACTATATCTCCTAGACTTCCCCAGAATTCTTCTCTCTCAGAAAGTGAGCATCCCATATCGGGTGCATACACGCACAAAATAAAAATAGGGTGTAGGCTCACCTTAATTCTCACCCAAAGAATCCTAGGGCTCACACAAGCGTAATATTTTACACACCTCATCATCCGCTCTGAGAGGATAACCCCCACACCCTGACAGGCCCTCTGTGTCTCTTGAACGGTCTCGGTCAGGGACCCGTGTTTAGAAACATCCACTCCCTTTCTTTTTGTCTCATTCATACATAACAAATCTATCCTTTTGTCCTTCAGTATTTCACATACTTCATCCATCTTATCTATCATCCCTCCCTGCACATTCAGCGTAGCTAAGCGACACTCCGCAGCTCGCTTTTCGCCCCATGAGAACAGTTGACGTGGTGTGTGGCGAGCATCACCGCCGTCTCCGAGTAAATTATTTAGCCTCATTTTGTTACCACGAATAGCAAGGGAAACTATGTCCACGCTCTATAGAGCCCCGCTTGTAGAGGTAAGGCTGGATAGTGCCTGGGGGCGCCCGGTCCCAGACAGCAGGCACGCTTGCGACTTAGGCTCTCCCCTAGCCATGCAGCTCTCGGCACGGCGACCTTAGCTTGGGGGTGCGATGTTCGCACCGCACAGAAGGAAAGAGAAGTGTCCTCTGGCATTTATTCCCTTAGTCGCCTTTTACGACACCCACGGGATGAGATGGGGTGGTGTAATTCTACGGCCCAGACACCACACGGGGCGATAATAATATTATTATGTCCTTTATTTAATTTAATTTCTTATTTTATACATTTTTAAATATTTTAAAAAAACACATACAAAAAAGAAAAACATTTAAAAATATAAAAAAATAGAGGCCCACCGGTATCGGGAACAAGGTCCAAGCTACCGGCGGTCAGGGCTCCAGAGAGAGGAACCTCCTAACAATACGAGCCGTGTCCAGCAATACTGCTTTCTGGACCAGGCCCTTGACCCAGCCGCCTAACGAGAGCCTCCTAAGATGTTGGTCGAGGCTCGTGGCTATTAAGCCATTGGCCGACACGACTATCGGTACAATGATCGCGGTGTCTACATCCCACATGTCGACAACCTCGCGAGCCAAGTCAAGATACTTGATTTGCTTATCTTTCTCGGCTTTCACGAGGTTCCCGTCATGCGGGACGGTAATGTCAACAATCATTGCACGCCTCTCAATTCGGTCCACCACCACTATATCAGGCTTATTGGCTACAATAGTCCTGTCAGTGATGATGGACCGATCCCAGTACAATGTGATATTGCCATTCTCGAGAACTGGATCGGGCACATACCTGTAGTACGGTACCTCCGATGCCACAAGAGTGTATTTCAGAGCAAGTTGCTGATGGATAATCCTGGCTACCAGGTTGTGCCTATGCAAGTACTCTTCGTTAGCTAGACGAGAACAACCAGAGATAATGTGGCGGATCGATTCACCCGGCCGGTGACATGCCCGACAGATGTCAACCGTGGCATCCTTTACAATAAATCGCCGGTAGTTATTCGTCATGATAACTTCGTCCATAATTGCACAGACAAAACCTTCGGTTTCCCCAAAGAGGTCACTGAAACGCAGCCGGCCTACGGACGCTGACTGATCTACATCGGACCCATGTAGGGCCCGGAAAAAGCGTCCGTGAAGCTCCTTACTCTGCCATACCGCCCTGCGGTCGTTAGTATCAAGCACTACAGGCTTGCGCCAGTTCTCATTCGCCAAGGAGAGCGGGGTGAGTCCCTTGTCCACTGCTACTACATCACGATGCATTCCCACGTCGGCGTGTAGAAAATATTCCCTGAGATTGCATATCTCGCGGTTGTGGAGGTTTTTGGCATTTAAAAAGCCTCGGCCTCCACACTTCCGCGGGATATACAATCTCATGACCGACGATCGTGGGTGATGCATTCGATATGCAGTCAGCAGTGTACGGACCCGCCTATCCAGGGCGTCAAGTTCCGTACACTTCCGTTCATATTATTATTATATTCTTTATTGTACACCAAAAAATATATATACAGGACAAAAAACATAAAAGCAAGTGTACAATGAGCGGTCTTATCGCACAGGGCAATCTCTTACAGACAACCTTTGGATGGACTTTACGAGAGAAGAGGAATTTAGGGTTGTCAGTGTACAATATAGTGTATATCTTAAATAATAATACTTAGACATAATAACATAAAATACATACATACAATAATAAATAATATACTAATAAATAACAAAAATGTCACATAGAAAGGAGAAGACTAATTATAATGAAAGGAAATGCTCCTTCACCATTTTTTTGAATGTTGGTAAGGATTGAGTACGCCTCACTTCAATAGGTAATGCATTTCACAAACGCGCTGCTTGAACTGTAAAAGATTTGTCGAAGAAGGATGTGGAATGCATACGTATACTTAATTTTATATTCTCCGATGATCTCAAGGACCTAGAATGTGTGTCACAAAGGAACTGAAAGCGTTCTTTACGATTTAAAGGACTAGATGGATTAAAGAGCACGTTATATAGCAAAGATAGTATGTAATAATAAGGCATCGGCTTCTACATCGTCTAACGGTACCAACAATAAGGCCGAACGTCAGCATAATAAATCTGCTACATTCCAATCAGTTTGTCAGTCTGCTTGTGAAAGTAATTCTTCATCTTCTTCAGGTTGCGTTGTTTGTAAGGGCGAACATAGAATCTACGATTGTCCTATTTTTAAGGCCAAGAGTGTGGATGATCGTATAACTGAAGTTAATAAATATAATCTTTGTTCAAATTGCTTAAGGTCCGGGATTTACAACGCTAAATTATCGCAAAATTAATATGACAAATTGTAGCACACGTATATGCTGTGATTGGATGAATGAATTTTCAACAGCCAATCACAGCAGATAACAGGCGATTATTCGTCGATTAAGTTAACAGCCCGATAATCGAGTGTTGTGAAACGGGGGTAAGTAGCACACTTTTCCAGAAATCATCAACAAAAATTGCATTAGTTCCACTATCGGTCAAGAGATGGCGCTGACCTAAAATTACCTATATATGATATGGTACCGAACCCTGCGCAATTCCGACTCACTCTTGACAAGTTTTTTGTTATTATTGCGCAAGATAACCGCCAAACTTTTGATTTATCTCTAATCTAACCACCGTACTCGTTAAATTTATTGCGAGGAAAAAAGGTATGAGTACTCACAGTAGCAGCGCAGTAGTTACATGTAATTTTGTGTTAGGCGACATTTGTTTGTACGAATTATGCTAAGCCTCTTCGATAATTGATATAGTGACTTGAGACAAGTAAAATTTCACAATTTAAAAAACCCCCGACACATTTGTCTTGCGAAAACACCCCAATTCAAACAGTAAAATGCCCAAAACTTTTGAAAGGCTTGACCGATTTTATTTAAACATAGCTAAGAACACTCTCGACAAAATCACCTTTCAAACAAAAAAAACTAAATTGAAATCGGTTCATCCGTTCAGGCGCTATGATGCCACAGACAGACACACAGATACACAGATACACAGCAACACACGTGAAACTTATAACACCCCTCTTTTTCCGGCGGGGGTTCAAAATAGCACTAAGCGCCAAATAAAGTCTCGGCAATGTGGCCTAATTGTAATTAATGACAATATATTGTCCAAGAAACTGACATAATATTCTAACCGGAAGTTTAGTAAACAAAGATTCAAGCAAAATTTGATCAATGTATGTTTTTACAAAAAAAAATATAGCCCAAACCAGTCAACGTACGAGGGCAAGAAAATTTTATGCACAGCCAAAATTGCTTATCTCTGTTTTGAAATACAATTTTTATCCAACCGCCATAGTAAAAAAAACTGAAAATAACTGTCGTTTATGACGAAAAACTAAGTCTCAGGACCCAATTTTTTACCGCCTATGCGACAGTAGTATATTATTGGGCATTCTGAGCCACTCTCACCAGCAGCGAAGGCGCGCCTTCGCTCCTGTCAGTGACAGTGCCTCAGAATGCCCAATAATACACAATCGACTTGACTGACACAGTGGTTCAGGGTGCTCAATAATGAAGAATCGATATACCTGTTCAGTTTACCATGGTACATCGATTTAGAATACCTAATTATACACAATCGTTTTATCAAATTACAATCGTAAATATGAAGTCAACTACATATCGTATTAAATTATGTAGTAATTTGTTAAATTGACTGTTTATTAAATATTCTATTTTTGCCGCCGTGTAGTATTTTTTATATTTTAGTAAATCCAGTTTAAATGATAATGTCATGAACGCTTTCTCTCATTCCACGTTCAACTCTAATACATATTGATCATGAAATTTGTAAAACAACAGCAATCGTTGCACGTTAACACAATTTGCGATGATTTGCCTAAGTCTCGTGCTCGTCATAGTGAATTATTACCTAATGTAATACGATGCATCATTTGCGGGCCATCCAATTGTGGCAAAACAAATTTACTCATTGGTCTTCTCATACACGAAAACGGCTTAAAGTTTCAAAACGTTTATGTTTATTCAAAAACTTTATACCAACCGAAGTATGTTTTTTTGGAAAGAGTTCTACAACAGGTTCCAAGTATTTCACTTCAGAAATATCAGGGAAATGAGGACGTATTGAGTGTTCAGGATGCAAAACCTAATTCTGTGTTTATATTTGATGACGTTGCTTGTGAAAATCAAAGTAACATGCGAGATTACTTTGCCATGGGTCGACACAAATACATCGATTGTTTTTATCTAAACCAAACTTATAGTAAAATTCCTAAACAGTTGGTAAGAGATAATGCAAATTTAATAATACTTTTTAAACAAGATGAAATTAATTTGAAACATGTTTACGAAGAGCATGTCAACACAGACATCACGTGGCTTGAATTTCGTGAAATGTGTTCAAAAATTTGGAGTGAGCCTTTTAATTACGTAGTGATTAATAAAGAATGTTCTAAAAACAATGGATGTTACAGAAATAAATTTGACACTTTTGTAGTGTTTGATTGAGAACATAGGTATATTTAAGACCGCACGTCATTGCGATGTTATTATTCTTTGCGCGACCCTTATTCGATAACGAACCGTCATATCATTATGGATAAATCATTAAAAAGACAAATTGTCGAAGCTGCAGAAGCTGTAAAGAAAAAAGTACGCAATATGAAGGATATTGAGATAGACAATAAGCAAGCACTGGAATCAGTTTTTAAGCCTGTGACGGAATCGCTCAACTTACTATCCAACAATCAAACTGCGTCTTTGCGTAGCATAGAAAATGAGGAAACTGATGTTCCGTTTTTGAATCAGACTTTGCAGAAAAAAGAGTCGGCGCAAGATGATTACGACGAAAGTGACGAATCTAATATTTCTAGTGACTCTTCATTCCAATCGTTGGTTGATAACAATCAAGAACGCGATACAACGTCTTGGTCATTATCTTCAGAAGCGCTAACTGAGGTACCGTATGGCGTTCGGAGAGAGCGCGGAAAATTAATGTTAGGTTCTGCTGCCATAACGATCGGTGACGAATACATCACTGTAGGAGGACACAAATACCACAAAACGCTTGGTTTGAAGAATTTGTTGCTTAACAAGGACATTGATTTAAGTTTGATTACAAACAATGACATGCAGCATTATAAATCAATGTTACTTGATACAAATGCACATCGTCGAGACTTTGACCCAAGTAAACCAATTAAAAGTAATAAAGGTCAAAAATATTTGCAAGTTATTAAACCTCTTTTCAAACTACAAAATCAGAGCTGTAGCCAGTCAACAGGAAAAGGTTTACCTTTAACTAAATTATGGCGAAAGAACACGGATTTCGTATATTGGGACGACCCCAATGAACTAGTAGAAAGGTTAAAATTATTAATTGCATCTCGCGATGCTGGTAACACCGGACTTGACAATGAAATAATATCTATAATTGAAGAGTTACGTGAAAGTAAAATTATTAATAAATAAATAATATGTTATCAAGTCTCCTTGTTTCATTTTACTTCAGACCTTTCAGTATATTACACCTTAAACATGAATGTGGACAAATTTGGGCATTATATTCATAAGAGATTGCGTTTATCGGAATTACTGGAGTTCAATGACAATGCATTACTAAAATCAGAAAGCGGTGATTTTGATTTGAAAACAGTGAGGCTTAGAGGGATCAGATCTCCACAAGAACCAGACGATGCAGTAAATAAGGAATACATAGATCAAATAACAGCGAAAATAAAAAAGGATTTATTTCAAATGATAGGTGTATTACGTGCCCAAATCATGATAGAAACTCAAAATACTTTAAAAGCAAAGTTGTCTGAAGCTTTCACTCATTTAGATGACAAGTTTTACACTAAAGCGGATATAGATAAAGTACTATCGTCTAAAAAATCTTTATAATGTCAAAACTACAAATTGTGAATGAAATACATAAAGCGGCACGAAAAAATTTTCTCAGGCGTTCTGTAATTTTAAAGGGAGTCGATGACTTATGGCAAGCTGACCTCATGGATATGCAAGCTTTGAGAAATTACAACAGTGGTTATAATTATATTTTATTGGTGATTGATTGTTTTTCGAAGTTTGCTTGGGCAGAACCGCTAAAATCAAAAAATAAACTTGATGTTACTCATGCTTTTCAACGTATACTTAAACTAAGCAATCGCGTACCAGGTAATTTGCAAACTGACGCCGGCAAGGAGTTTTATAACACAACTTTTCAAGCGTTCATGAAGAAGCATAATATTAATCACTACTTATCCTTTTCAACAAAGAAGGCATCAATTGTAGAGAGATTGATAAAAACTATCAAAAATAAGTTATATAAATGTTTCAGTCTAAATGGAAATTACAAGTGGTTTGGTTTGGTATTGGAAAGTACTATGAAAACATATAACAACACAAAACATCGCACTATTAAATATAAACCGATAGAAGTTAATAAACGCAATGAGTTAATAATAAAAGACAATATTAGAAATTCACATAAACGATTACCCGTTCGATGCAGACCTAAGTTCAAAGTTGGTGACAATGTTCGTATTAGTAAATATAAACATATTTTTAAAAAGGGCTATACTCCTAATTGGACAACAGAATTATTTATCATAAAAAAAGTTAACGATACATTACCAGTAACGTATCACCTAGAAGATCAGCGAAAACAAGCAATATTAGGAACATTTTATGAACAGGAGCTTCAAAAGTCTCACCAACCCGGTGTTTATTTGATTGAAAAAATTTTAAAAAGAAAAGGAAATAAAATGTTTGTAAAATGGTTGGGTTTAAGCAATGAAGAAAACAGCTGGATCGACAAAGCGTCAATAGTAAATTGATATATTAATTAACATAAATATTATATTTTATTATTTTTATTTCATTTAACATTAAGCAATGCAAGGTGGTGGACTAGTTAACAGTGTTATTAATAATTTACCATTTGAACTTCACTTACCTGGTTACAACTATTGCGGACCGGGCACAAAACTTCAGAAACGATTACTTCGAGGTGACAGAGGTGTAAATAAGTTGGACGAAGCTTGTATGCATCACGATATTGCATATCAGAATCACACAGATTTGTCCAACCGTCATAAAGCAGATTTGCAGCTGCTAAACATGGCCAAACAAAGGCTTGCATCAAAAGACGTAGGCAAGGGAGAGAAACTTAGCTCGTGGTTAGTGAGCAAAGTGATGAAAGCTAAACTAAAATCTGGTGCCGGAATTAAAACATTTAACCGTTTTGTATCAAAAATAAGATCAAAAATTAAGAAACTGAAATCTAAGGATAGTAAGACTCTCATTAATGCCGCTTACTCTGCTGCAAGAAAATTATTTCCCGGCATTGCAAATGTACGAATACCTCGAATTATACCCATACCAAAGACTGGAGGAATTTTGCCTTTAATCCCAATATTCGCGGGTTTATCGGCATTAGGTACTTTAGCCGGTGGAGCAGCGGGTATTGCCAAAACTGTCAACGATTATAAAGCAGCTCAAAAAAGCTTGCAAGAAACCGAACGACATAATAAAACTATGGAGGCTTTAGCATTAGGCAAAGGCTTGTACATCAAACCTCATAAAAATGGTAAAGGTTTATTTATAAAATTATCAAAAAACTGAATAAGCTACCTAATCGACCTTTAACTAATTTAGATATTCAAAAATATGGTCGCGACTTACCTCACTTTCGTGGTGTATACATGAAGGATCGGTTACCAAGAATACCAAAGAGGGTCGAATGTGCTATCGTTAATTTAGACGACTCAAAAAATGAAGGTACGCATTGGGTAGCTTATGTCAAAGTAAATAATTATTGTGAATATTTTGATAGTTATGGGGATTTGAAACCGCCATTAGAATTAATGCAGTATTTTAAAAATTGTAATGTTACCTATAACTATACAAGATATCAGAAATTCGATGCTGTAAATTGCGGACACTTATGTTTAGAGTATCTGTGGAACTTTTGGAAAAATAAAATTATATAAATTTTATGACTTTGTTTTATTTTAATCATTATCAAGATGTCTCTCACTTTGTCGATAACTGGCAACTCTTCAGATTTATCAACCTACTATCCCAACACACTACAATTAGACGGTCAGTATGAGTGTGCATTATTGCATTTCTCAACGTTTAATTCTATACCAAACATCGATAAAAGGAACAACAAGTTATTTTATGGCACCGATGAAGTTATCGAAATACCAGAAGGCACCTACGAATTACAAGATATTAGCGATTATTTAAAATCCGAAATAAAAAATGCTTCGATTAAACTACAGTGCAATAATAACACATTAAAAACTACTATATACTGTACGAAAAATATAAATTTCAACAAAGAAGACACATTTAGAAGTTTATTAGGCTTTAATAATCAGGTCTTAAAAGCAAATAAATGGCATGTCTCCGAGTTTCCAGTGAACATTTTGCCTACAACCGTGATCAGGATTGAATGTGATATTGTGAGTGGTTCATACATTAACGGAGAGCCCAGTCATATTATACATGAATTTGCACTAAACGTACCACCAGGATATAGAATTATAGAAATTCCTAAAAACGCAATATACTTTCCGATTAATCAAAACAACATAAGCTGCATACATATACGGTTGTTGGATATAAATAATCATTTAATAAATTTACGCGGTGAAGAAGTGCAACTTTATTTGCATCTTCGAAGAAAAAATGATTGATTTCAATAAATATGCACTTCATCAAATACAAAATATCAGTTCCACACAAGCTTCCAAGCATACAAGAGCTAACACGAAAAAGAAAATAAAATTGACTAGAGAAAATAAGGCATTCCTTAAAGCGATTGGATTACTAAAATGAATATCTTAGATGTTTTATCCGCACCAACCTACGACAACAGTATTGAAGGAATCGAGTACCATTCTTACAAGCCGTATGTCA
This sequence comes from Orthosia gothica, assembly GCA_949775005.1. NCBI lineage: Eukaryota > Metazoa > Arthropoda > Insecta > Lepidoptera > Noctuidae > Orthosia > Orthosia gothica. The sequence continues at coordinate 19,813,015 of OX459054.1, read as the reverse complement.
CAAGTTTCAACAGGAATTACGAGATACGCATACCCATCAATCAACAGGATTTGTATATACTACCGTCAGCAAGCACCTTGTATTTGGAAGGAACTGTTGTAGTTAGTAAAAAGGATCCAAAAGAGAGTGCTAGTAGCGTCCACTTTACTAATAATGCTCTACTTAACCTGTTTCAAGATATAAGGTATGAGCTCAACGGAGTGGAAATTGATAAAATAAAAAATGCAGGCATAACCACTACGATGAAGTCATTAATTTCAATGAATGAGAGTGAATCAAAAATGTCTAACGCCTGGGGCTGGAATATTGAGGGTCTAAAAAATATTAACAGAGGCAGATTTTCTGCATCTATACCTCTTTGTAACATCCTTGGTTTTGCAGAAGATTTTAAAAAAGTCGTAATAAACAGTAGACATGAGTTGATATTGTTACGGAGCAACACTAATCTGAACGCTGTGAAACTTAACACCGGTGAAGTTATCGAAGACGTTCTTATCAATAAAATAATATGGCGCGTACCGCACGTCAAAGTATCAGATAGAGAAAAAATAAGCTTGCTAAAGCTGTTAGAAAAAGATCGACCCCTCCAAATGGTATTCAGGAACTGGGATTTGTATGAATATCCTGCGTTACCTAAAACTACAAAACATACGTGGTCTATTAAAACTTCATCTCAAGTAGAAAAACCACGATTTATCATTATCGGTCTTCAGACAAATAGAAAAAATAATGCAAGTTCTGACATGTCTCAGTTCGACCACTGTTATATTCGCGATGTAAGGGTCTATCTTAATTCGACCTATTTTCCTTATGAAAACTTGAATGTAAACTTTGCAAATAACAAAATTGCTTTATTATATGAGCAGTACTCTAGATTTCAACAGTCATATTATGGTCGTCGCGCGGAACCGTTATTAAGTGAAAAACAATTTAAAGACTTAGCGCCGCTATTCGTGGTGGACTGCTCTAGACAAGCTGATAATCTGAAGGGCGGTCCAGTTGTAGATGTAAGGGTAGAAATTGAAAGCGATTCGGACATACCAGATCAAACATCTGCATACTGTCTAATTTTAAACGACTGCATAATTGAGTACAAGCCACTCAGCAACACTGTGAAGAAAATAACATGAATCGGGATACTGTCATAATAGATGCTCAAGGATTTAAGGACCTGCACAATAATTTTATTGTAAAAGAATTAGCTTTAGCTACGCATGATTATACACAAACGTTTTTGGTGAAACCTCCATACTTGTTTAGATATTTAACAAGCGATGAAAAGAGACAAGTTGAATGGATAGAACGAAACAGGGGCATTATTTGGAGTGAAGGATATATTGATTATAGAGAATTTCATCGTATGATCGTTCCGTATCTACAAAATAAAAATATTATAGTAAAAGGTTTAGAGAAGGTGAAATGGATAAAGGATCTTTGCGCTATTTGTAATGTGTCGGAACTTGATGAAAAACTGTGTCCAAATTTCTCTGTTTTGTATCAGAAATACAGTAATGGAAGTGTTAACTTAAACTGTGATAAACATTTAAAACAGTGTGCTCTTAAAAATGTATTGTGTATAAAAAAGTATTTAGAATGGTAAAATGTGTACCTTCTTATTAAGTTTCTTTGGATTTTATAAATAAAACAATAGATTTAAAAAATATGTATTTTATTTCTTATAAATACCTACCCGACACTTGATAACATTATCATATATTAAATTATCAAATAAAATATAAACAATAAAAAAATTAAAAATGTATCAAAAGTTTAATAATCATCATCTATCAAAGATTTTGAAATTTTCTTGACTAAAGATTCCGTATCGTCCATGATACTATCAATGGCGTCTTTAACTATATATTGTGCACTTATAATTATATTTACACCATCACTGTCACTAGATTCAGAATTATTATTGCAGAGATCTACCACTGAGATTTTTATCAACCTAATACCTCGCCGCTGCAATCGACTCATAACAAATGATTTTGTAGACATTTGTTTCTTCGGTTTTTCCTTACGTTGTTTAGATTTTTTATCTTTTATAACTGGTATAGGGTGGTCAGGTTCATCAGGCATCATCTTAGAATATACTTCATAAGGATCCTGGGCATATTGGCTAAACACAATTTCCGAATCCGAAATCTGTAACAAAATATAGAAACGTTATAGGTAGTAAAATAATATACTTTATTATAAATGCTTAATGATCGCAAGTACGACATGGCGGTAAATCTAAGGTTTGATTCTATAAAAAATGATTAGGTAAATGTAAAATGAGAACGCAATATAATTGTAGCAATATCGTTATCTATAAACAATCAATTTTTAAAAAGTATTTGATTTGGTTATACTAATGATGCAAATAAATAAAAAAATCTGGAAAATAAGAAAAAAATATGTTGATTACTTACTGAGGACATATTATTTTGATGCACTCTGCAATATTGTACAAGTAGTAGCTCTTAACAATATTTCGTAAATGATGAAAAATAGTGTGATATTGCTAAATAGAAAATTGATAACTTAGCATTTATGTCTCCAAGTCGAAGGTTAGTTGTTTGAAAATCACTCTTTAGGCAATAGTCTTATAGCTCAATATAATTAAAGGCTTTAGTATGAATTGTAAACTGCTAGCTTGCATAATATTTCATACACTTCATATAGTGCAATGATCTGTAACCTTGTACGCAAAACGTGTACATGCCTGTATAAACAATATCTACCATATCGGAGTATTATAATATTACTAGCTGTTCCCCGCGGTTTCACCCGCATATCGAGGGGAACTCCTTCGCGAACTCGGATAAAAACTAACCTATTGTCCTTGCTCGGGTTTCAGTCTATGTTCAAACAAAATTTTCATCTCAGTCGTTTCAGCCGTTTTCCCGTGAACGTGTAATAGACAAACCAACAAACAGAGTTACTTTCATATTTACAATATTACTACTAGTAAGGATTATGTTTTCAGCCATTGTTATGTGTTGTAAAGACTATTTTTAAGTATTATGAATAAAATGCTAACCGAACAACGGTAAGACTATATTTGTTAAGTTCAATAAAACAAAGTTGATACTTAAAAAATTCAATTTATTTATACTAATCATACTAATACATAAAAATTAAACATACTATTTACTTACAATCTAATTCGCATACATTTTAGTTTTATATAAAACTTAAACACTAACTGAATACAAATTATATTTATAGTAATTGCAAAATTGCTTTCACAATAACCATTAAAATACATTTCACGTTTTACTTAGTATATTAATATTTTATTTACTAATATTACCTTAAATTTAAACAAATTAAGCAACTATTTGTACTAACATCATAGAAATATTTGTACTGTGAGAAAATCGAACCTGCAACACTTAGCACAGAAGCCGATCGCTCAGTTATTGCGCTCAACTGTACTGTGTTCTATACTGAAGTATATTATGTTCAACTTATTTATCAAAGTTCGCTATTATTCTTTAAAATAAATGAGTGACCCCAGGCTCGCGTTGATATTTTATCGAATGATATCGATCGTTTATCGTCATTATTAGATAAGACAATTTTGTTGACACTCTGTGTAAATACTTCGTGCTTTATTGATTTAAACATTATATTCTTTCTACGAATAACTCCATTATTGAATAATATGTTTTCATAATCTGTGATGTTTAACTTCTTCACTACACATGATTTTACACCTTTGGCTTTTTTAATTATATTATCAGGAGTTTTTATAGAATATAATTTCGATCTCAAGCCCACAAAATCGGAGATATATCTCCCTCCTAATTCATCTTTAAACAAACCGGGTACTTTTTTGTTAATTATTGGTATTCTAAAATCATTTTGGTTGTCATAGTTACTGGTGTCAAAGTATTGCAAAAAATGAAATTTTAAATCATAATAAAAATCATCAGTGTATATTTTATATACAAAAGAATCGGTATCTGTATAACATAGCTGCACTCGATTTTTATAAAAAGGCTTGATAATATTATAGTGAAAGTCATACATGTGTGACTTAGAAAGTTCTAAAACGCTAAAGCCAATATAAATAGGTTTATCTAAAATTATTTCGTCTGGTTTCATTTGGATAGCAACTAAATTTTCAGATAAAATAGTTGCACTATGGAAATAAGGGTTAGCTACAAGTCTCTCGGCGGATATTGATTTCTTGGTTCGATTAAACGTATCGGACCATTGATTAACTAAATGAACAGTTACTCTAGTTTCAGTGTTTTCTAATGTTTTACCGAAAACACTGTTGTTCAACAACTTGAAAAAGTCTTGTTCGAAAGAACTTTTTGCCTGTTGTCTTAATTGAGTGTTTAATTCTATATACTGTTTTAAATACGAACTCTGTCTGAAAGTAATAACTCTGTGAATTTTACGTAGTTCTAACCCTTGCTCTAAACACTTTTTTAAATGAACGTAATGTATTACATATTTATACTTATTATACAAATTTGCAATTAATTTTTTTGCTTTACCTCCTGGGGGAATACATTTTTCGGGACAAAATGGTAAATCATTATGATGGTCATGTAAATGCTCTGGATACAGAAGATCAACTTCTAATATGTATCCCCAGTCGGCATCATCCTCAACATTTTCGATATGTAAATTAGCTATTTCATTTTCAGTAAGAAATCTGAAACTAGAGTAAGGTAAATACTGACACATGCTAAAGCCATAAAGATTATTACAATCCAAATATACTATGAAACAGTTAGGTTCTGATGAATTATATTCTTGCATATACTTATGATTAGCTTTTGCGTACCGTCGGGAACACATACACAATCCCCCACGTATACCACTTTGAATCATTCTGACGATAGCCAAGTCTGACACGAGTTCTAACGTAACCCCAGTTTTTAGCAACATTGCATCAAATGATAAACTAGGGGCAGTTATGTAAAATGCTGGATCCAGTTTGTAATATTTTTTACATGTTTTTCGAAAACTTTGGAATATATCTGACAACAAAAGCACGTCCGTTTTTAAGTATAGATCTGTATATTCCCCTAAATCATGTATATTGAATTCGCTCCAAACTGTCTGAGCGTGATTATAATCTTGTTCACTAATGTCTTCGTCGGTTAAGGAATTATGAAAATGATACTTAGACGGTAACGATTTCTGTTCATAACATTTCCAATCTGTCATATAATCATAAGGGTATATCCCTTTTCGTGTCAACAAATTGAACTGTTTTTTGGCAGGAAAATGAGTTCGAAGATTAACATAATCTTCTACCTGTAGTGTTTTAGCAAGTTTATCTAAACTAGTGCCTAAAAAGTTGAAGGAGTCTAGAAACCTTAATTGTATATAATCATCACCAATATGTATAAACTTTGTGAATGCGATATATTTTTCCTTGGTCTTGGGTATTATTTTAATTTGTCCCGGAATTTCACCTAACTTTTTTATAAATAAGTGACAATCGTATCCCGATAAATTATGAAAAAATACGGGAACAAATTTTGGTACTCTATATTGTAGATTACAATGCCGATGTGCTGCACCTCGGTATCGACCTGTTATATGACAGTGTTCCCTAACCTTATCATTCCACAGTAAATGATCACATATGTGGCACTTAACAGCTTGACGAAAATCAAGAGCATCTTTGTCGGTGTATTTCATGGGTTCGTTTTTGGATATAATTCTATAAATGTCTCTAGCATCTTCAATTAAAAAATGTACAAATTTTGAAACACAATCTACACCGCGATAATTTCTATACCTATCGACAGTAGCGTTTAATGATGACACTACATTATACCCGAACGCAGCCGGCACGTGTCGTTGTAAATATGTCGTGTTAGCGGTATCAAATTCATCGTTGGATATTGGTTCGAGTAATGTTTCGAAATCGGCATATATGACAAATGGAATGTTTTGTTTTCGATTATAATTTGTAAATTTTAAAAATGATCCTTTTTCTGGTAAGACCGTGACAACTCCTCCGCACGCATGTTTTTCACATTCACTGGACGTTGGAAAAAACAATAAGCATGTTTCGCAAAAATGTAGTTTACCGTGATGCTTAGTCATCTGATTTCTAACTAGACGAGGTAAATCTTTGATAAGACAATAGTGAGAATTAGTATTATTTTGTAATAACAGTAAATGTACGCTCTTAGATTTATTGTTGTTTGAAGTATACAAAGGTCCTATGATTGTCCTATCATCTTTCAATCCATACACAAATATATTTAGAGACGGATTATTTTTCTCAAAAACAGCTATGTCTGAAAATGTGATTGGAAATGTTAAATTATCGACATTTAAAGCATCCTTGAAGTGAGGATAAGATGAAATCCTATTAGGATGGTGGGTTGCGGGGTACAAGGCAGCTACAACAGCCCATAAGAAGCAATACTCGTCATTGTTTTGAATATTCAAACAAGCTTTTTTATTTCTGATAAATTCAGGTAATATTATATGTTTAGATCCGCCGAGAGGTTGATATTTACTAATGTTTATTTCTAAATGTGAATTGCACAGATACGTCCAACCACTATCTCTCTCTTGAAATTCCTCGATTTTCTTTAACAGTGACACCACTGATGATTTATATATTGAATCAAAATCGTAATTAAAGTGAACAATATAATTTTTTGTACTAAATGATTTCAGTTCTTGTTGATCATTTTTAAACAAAAGAAAAAAGGAAAAAAGTTCAAAATTAATTTTCACAGATGTATGTTTCTGTAATGATAGATCTATTAGATTTTTAATTTGTTTACGATTAGCATTGAGAAACATTTCAGGGAAATAATTTTTTTGATCGTTAGTTGCAATGATCTTATAACTTGCAATGCGATGTTTAAACGAAGAATTAATAATAGCAATATTATCACAAAATGGAATGGCGCTATTGCTTTTATGAACATTACTACGTAAATGACCAGACCATCGACGATTATCTACAAATACTTTGCAAACCGAACAGTGAGGCATTATTAATAGACTTTATCAGAAAATAGACTGAATTAAAAGTTAGCAGTGCGGTGGGCGCAATGACTGAGCGATCGGCTTCTGTGCTAAGTGTTGCAGGTTCGAATTTCTCAAAGCACTAATATTTTTTATGATTTACATTTAGTTTTTTTATGATTTACATTTAGTTTTAGAACATTACTACGTAAATGACCAGACCATTGACGATTATCTAAAAATACTTTGCAAACCGAACAGTGAGGCATTATTAATAGACTTTATCAGAAAATAGACTGAATTAAAAGTTAGCAGTGCGGTGGGCGCAATGACTGAGCGATCGGCTTCTGTGCTAAGTGTTGCAGGTTCGAATTTCTCAAAGCACTAATATTTTTTATGATTTACATTTAGTTTTTCCGGATTTAGGTGTAATGTGTAGGTAAGATTATGATATATCACGATATTATAGAAATTGTAGTGTAGGAAAAAGATTACAATAAATACTTACAACTAATCATGATCTTATTAATACATAGATAATATCCGCTTCAATAAGTCATGGGAGTAACTTCAATAAGAAGATTGTAGAATTATCCAGTAGTTCAAATACAATTATTTTTCACAGGATTGAATATACCAAATATTTCTGAAAAAATAAAATAAAATTAATGAGAAAAAAAGATTATCGGTGACAAAACAACAAAGTTAATATTAGATTTAAAAATTACCTGCAGAGTATCTAATCGAAACAAACAATAATATTAATTATTATACATTTCCAATATAGTAGTATATAATATATTTTGCTTGAACAGGCACCTCTGCTGACCCTCAATTCAGTAATACGTAATCGACTGAAATTAAAAATCACACTTATTATAATAATTCAGGTAATTTTATCAATTATAAAACATCTAATATAAAGTACATTATTTCTAAATAAAATAATATTTTAACATAATTACTATTACCTTACAATAATTCTGATAGCAATTTTGCAATTACTATAAATATAATTGTTATTCAGTAGTCAGTGTGCATCGTCAAAAACAAAAGTATCATGTTAATATTCATTGCATCCGGTCGCAGTTTACCAAATGTATTTTGCAAGAATACAATTGCGTACAGGGTTGTGATCTAAATGTAAAAATCGTGTAGATATTATTTTTAAACGCTACATAGAAATTTTGTAAACGGTAAATTGATATAGGTAGTTAATAAGAAGCATAAAATACGAAATAAATAATTCCAAGGTTTACTTACCTTCAAAATAATTATAGTTTGTTCTTGATTTAATTACTTTATGTGCTAGTGGTATATAAATTTATTTACTAAATTGTTTAAGTAGGTTTCATTCTTAATATTTTTTCGATAAACAATTACACTTTAAAAAAGACCCTTTCAATCATAGATAATAATATTTTTTATCTTCGTATTTTTATTTACACAGTTTTAAGTTGTATCGTTTAAATATATCCTGTCGGTCAACCCTAATAAAAACGTAACCCTAATAAGAATAATTTGAATAGTTGCTTGGTATATGATAATAAAAGTATCATATTTAAACAAAATATTTCTGATTACTGCACTACGTATTTAAAACTGCTATTTAGCAATATAATAGTCATCTTTACTTTAACGCAGCGAATTTGGTTAGGGATTCCACACATTTACTGTAAAAATGGTTTCAATTCTTACATATTATGTAGTATGTACAAGCTTTCCCCACGCATTTTCACCCGCGTCCTGAGGGTATCACTTCATAGCCTATGTGTTATTCTAATGTATAGGTAAGTTATATTACTGCAAAGTTTCACCCATATCCGTTCAGTAGTTTTTGCGTGAAAGAGTAACAAACATACATGCATAATTGCATACATCCTCACAAACTTTCGCATTAATAATATTTTAAGTAGGAAGGAAAGATGTATGACAATTATATTGACAGCCCTGAGTGCTTTCTTAGTGCTGCGTTAGCAAATAACTATGAACATAATTGTTAGTTTTCATTTTTGCATGTACTTATAATCCGTACAAATAAGAAAGGTATAATTTTTTTATTGTTTTTATTGAATATACACTAACATTCAATTTAACATATTTACATGACTAATCTACCTTATAAGCTAGCGTTTTCGGAGTTCAATTCATCGAATTCGAGCCTGACCCTCGATACTACAGTGCGAGCAGTCTGCAGTTCAGTGTTTAAAACAATTATCATATTGTTTTAATTATACTTCAAGTGGCCACCATTTAAAATGTAAGTCTTTATAATTTTTATTATTTACTTTGTGTAATTTAATTCAACAAATACTACACAGATCACATGTAGCCAAATATCTACTTGTAATATTTATTAACTTACTGATAATTAGAATCGATTAAATAAGTACGAGTTTGAGTACACATATTAGGTATTAGTTAATTGCAAATAATTAACGTAAATATTTTTTTCTTTCAGCATAATTATTTCAAGTGATATTAATTTAAATTAATCTGATTATTTTTTAATATTTTACAGGTCGGACTCAGAGTGTGATCAACGCAGCAACTCTACAGATGTTGAACGCAGTGCCGAATTCTTGGGAAAGCGTTCTACTCCTACAAGCAAGCGTAAATCTACTTCCGTTAAGAAATCACCTGTTAGTATAAGGTAATCATACTTAATTTATATCAATCAATTATATTTTATTTTTATCAACTTTTGTACTTATGTCTGATATATTTATACAGCGTCGGTTAGTAGTTGGTTAATTTATTCCATATCATTTCCGTATCAGTGTTCGGATATATGTATAAATCACAGTAACACTATATTTTTTTACTTAGTAAATAATAAGTTGTTATGTACTAAATAATATTATTGAATCGATACTGTCACTTACGAGTAACAACAATTTTTTAACATGACAAACACTTTGCAATTTTCATAGTTATTAGTCTACTGACTACTATGGTACCTACTGAGGCTGTATTAATTATGTTATTTTTGTAATGATTTTGAAACATTCTTATACGGGTTATTTATGTTTGTTTCAGAAAAAAGGTGAAGTCTGTGAACGTGTTTAATCTAAGTCGTGGCAATGGCGAACCCAAAAATACTTCTTCGTCCGTACTGTCCTCGTACTTCGTTAATAGAGTTGCGAACGGCAACGAACGTCGAGTGATCAACACAGGGGGAGACTACCTTATCGATTTGAAAGTATATAAAACCGACGATGCGCGCAATACTGATTTTCTAGAACTTTGGAAGAAAGCGCTGGTTCGGATAAAATTCCAAACGGAAGACGATACACCGCAATGGCGCAAGCTTCAATCTCTCGTTCACTCCATAGATGCACTGTGTGAGGACCAGCCTACATTTATTTCAAATCAAAACTGTAGTTAACTTTATAACTAACATTAAATATATATTTTAATAATATATGCTGTTTTCTTTCTGAGCCTTTAATGATGTTATTCACAACGACAAACAGTTCGCATGAAGCCAACTGCAGTCGTTTTGCATTTCAAATACCTTGAATGATGTTAGTCACAACGACAAACATTTCACATGAAGCTGGCTGCAATCGTTTTGCATTTCAAATACATTGAATGATGTACCATGGTAAACTGAACAGGTATGTCGATTCTTCATTATTGAGCATCCTGAACCACTGTGTCAGTCAAGTCGATTGTGTATTATTGGGCATTCTGAGGCACTGTCACTGACAGGAGCGAAGGCGCGCCTTCGCTGCTGGTGAGAGTGGCTCAGAATGCCCAATAATATACTACTTACGTGTTTGATCTCTGCTCATAAAGACATTATCAAGGCGCAAAGTATGATGCAGGAAGATTTTGATAAATTGTGCAAATGGGCTCATGATCTAGGTTTATCAATTAACTATAACAAAACTAAATTAATGTACATACACTCGCCTTACAAAAAAGCTGTTTCGTTGCCGATGATCATCGCCCATGAGCACAGTTGCATGCATCTAAACAATAGCGCGTGTACATGTAAGCAACTCGAAATCGTGAAAGAACACACCTACCTTGGCCTAAAAATAGATCATAAGTTTAATTGGGGATCACATGTTAACCTAATATGCAACAAGCTAAGAGCTATTTTGTCAAAACTATGTGTGCTAAAACATAAAGTGCCATATAGAACACTGAGACTAATGTGTATGTCTTTAGCTGATTCTGTCATAAGTTATGGCTTATCTAGCTATGGAAGAACGTATAAAACGTATCTAAATGATATATATAATTTGCAGATTAGAATTTTAAAAACAATTGTTCCTTTAAAAGTCAAATTCATGAACAAAGATAATTACCACAACTTGTTTCATTATTGTAAGGTTCTGAGTATATTTGATAAGAGAGATTTAGCAATTGTAACTCAGTACAGTAGTGACATGTGTAAATTGAATAGGGTAAAAAGATTAATCACATTACGTAAACTAGACTACCTCCCGACCTTTGAAATACCAAAATGTCATAACGATTAGGCCCTGCGCAGACGGCACACTTTTTGTGCGATCGAGTCTGCGGCGTACAAAAAGTCTGCATGGCGCGCAAAAAGTCGGTCGCGGATTTTTCACAGACTCAACGCACACGACGCACATCTTCGATCATTTTGTCGGCAGAGCTGTAGGGACGTAGACGCTATGGAAATCGTGCAGAGATCGCAAAGTATTATTTTGTACATGAAGTACAGAAAAAGAAGAAGAAATAGAGAATTTTGGGTACATCCTATACTTTCGGAAAGATTACTGAAGGGACAGTTCCATACTTTTCTTGAATTAACATAGTTACATCGACCTCTGGCGCCATGATAATAGATCGCGTGCGTTACGTCCACCCCTAGCAAATGCAGATTGCCGACTAAAGTGTGCGCCGTCTGCGTTAGCGCGCGTTGAAGCAAACGTTCAATTTTTTTCACACACTTTTTGTGTGGAGCGGCGCGCCGCGGCGTGGTGCGGTCTGCCCGAATTACACGGATTTTTTGTGCGCCGGTCTTTTTGCGCGTCGTGTGCGTTACTGCATATAATTGCATAGGTTCTATTTTCACAGACTAAAAAGTGCGTCACGGATAGTCTGTCGTCTGCGCAGGGCCTTATGGTGAGAGAGTATGGAATGTCAGTCTCGCCCGAATACTAAACAAGTTGCCAAAACACATAGTTTGTAAACTGGAAAACAAAAATAAAAGGCAGACCTATAACATATTCAAGCGACATTTAATGAATTGTAATCGAATAGCAACTCCTTAACTGTAAAATCTTTTCTATTTTTGTTTAAGATTAAGTTAAGAATTGGGTAAAACTGTATTTTAATTGAAATAAACAGCTTTTTTTTTTTTTTTTTTTTAACCACTTTCGAGGCACTGCGACATCTGCGCGGATCTTGTATCTGCAGACAAGATCCGCTAGTGAATACACGAGAGTGAATTACATTGTTGCTACTGTAATTCACTTCGGCGTGGGTAAAGTGTGTAGAATTGGAAAATTAATCTGAATCACCCGGGTCTTGCAGAGCTGTAGCGGAAAGAAAGCCTGAATGAAAAATCATGAGAAAGGTTGCCGACTGCTTGCAATTACTCATGATTATGGTCACCTATTATATCTATATTTCTATATTGAGAAACTATAATACTTTACAAACGGATTAGCATTCACAGTATGATGGTTGACACATGCTAACTACATTTTATTTTGACATGGTTCCGTACCAAAATAGTAATTGTTGGCGCCTAGTGCTACGTTTATAGCAACAAGCATAGATCATATGAGACGCAGTAAAGTATCAGGAGTTTACTTTTTTGCATAGTGTTTCTAAGATACCCCACATTACTTTTTATTATAGAAATTTTTGCACAAAGTTCACAACGTTGATCGCGACACTAAAATTATTGTAAAAACCGGCCAAGTGCGAGTCGGACTCGCGCACGAAGGGTTCCGTACTTGGTAAATTGCGGTTAACGATTTATGACGTATTAAAAAAAAACTACTTACTAGATCTCGTTCAAACTAATTTTCGCTGGTAGTTTACATGGTAATCATATATTTTTTTTAGTTTTATCATTCTCTTATTTTAGAAGTTACAGGGGGAGGACACACATTTTACCACTTTGGAAGTGTCTCTCGCGCAAACTATTCAGTTTAGAAAAAAAATATATTAGAAACCTCAATATCATTTTTAAAGACCTATCCATAGATACCCCACCCCACACGTATGGATTTGATGGAAATAAAAAAAAAATTGTTTCAGTTTCAAGTATGGGGACCCCCAAAATTTATTGTTTTTTTTTTAATTTTTGAGTGAAAATCTTAATGCGGTTCACAGAATACAACTACTCACCAAGTTTCAACAGCATAGTTCTTATAGTTTCGGAAAAAAGTGGCTGTGACATACGGACGGACAGACAGACATGACGAATCTATAAGGGTTCCGTTTTTTGCCATTTGGCTACGGAACCCTAAAAACCTATTTTGTGTCGAAATACAAGTATTAAACTATCCGAGGGTTTCATTTATGTCCAATACGAGACATAAAATCTGGCGACCGTGACAGGACCTTCCGCAAAACGAAAAAACTATCAAGAAATACGAAGCCCGGTCAGCTTGACCAACTAAGCTGCAGATCTGCTACATCAAGAAACGATATTTTGGAATATTTGGAGGTTCAGCCGTTGCAGCCTACACCTGATATACGGTCTAGACACTGTGATATCAACCGAAGTCGCCGTACAGCAGTCTGGCCAACGCAGCTAAGTGACCTTTCCTTTTCCTCCTCACACATATCTACCTACGTTTTTTTCGTACTGATCCTTCATAATTCATAAACCCCGTGATTTTACATGTGCTTATTTCATACAGATAGGTGCTTAAATTACTAAATAATCAGCGATTAATTTCTAAAATAAATATCTACACATAGTGTGGTATTTATTCAAGATCTACTTACGATTTTACAACACTATACAATCCATCTTCACATCTTTTGATATTGTATCAATTTGTGTAACTCATTTTTATATATATTCTTTGTATTATTACATCTGGAAAGCATATTTAGTTATCTCTGACTGTTTTAAATATCTAAACTTAAATTATATTCGTAATTTATAATTCTTGGAATATTTTTCTACTGTGACATTTTCATGTGACATGACATCTGTCTATTTTATTTTCTTAAAGCCATAGACATACCATAGGTACCATGGACTACCTAGACCTTTCCTTAAGCTAGTTGTACATTATCGTAAAGTCAGTGCAGAGTGACCCGCTTTTGTAAAGCCGTTTTTATTCGTTCTGGTCTTATTGAGATTTGAATTTGAAATTTAGAAGAAATGAGAACGAATGAAAAACGGGCTTCAGCTTTTTAGTCGAGAGTCTGGTCCAGGGGGTGCCAACTTCTTTGTAGCAGTATGGTTCTACTGGGGGGCGTTAAGGAAGCGAGATAGAATACTATTCATCTCTCTCGCACGGCTTCTTGTTGCTATTATAAAAATATTATTGCAAGTGACGCTTCAATTTAATATTTTTTTATTCACTCCCTTTTTTACTAAAGTATATATTATAGTTCATTAATATATATTTGCATAGATTTTGATTAAAATATCAAAATGTAAAAAAAAACTAAATACTAAGAAGGCAAGTTATGACAATAGCAACACAGCCAGTGACAGCCACAAACAACAAATATTGACAAATAAATAAAAATACAAATGGCCATAGACATACTAAATAATATGGACTGGAAATACCTACGAAAAAAACGTGCCTACCTAAACCTCAAAATGTCTCATAAAATGGCCGCCGATTCTAAGGTTGTGTCAATCAAGCAACACACACACACTCACAAATCTCAATAATACAATATGTAAACAACCATTTCACAGCAGGACTACCACGAACACAACCACAAAATTCGTCACATAAAATGGCGAATATGGCACGTACCTACAACCGTCAGTAAGTCATAACAAAATGTTGCCATAATGAGCAACAACTGAAATATTGTTGTCTCTTTCATCAAATACGTTTACTACATTAGAAAGAATGAAACAAAATGATGTTTCACATACTGCATCGTATTGCACTCATATTTGTATAAGCTAATGTATGTATAGAACATCGCGGCGCCTCCATATAATTCCTATCTCAATGCAAATGGCGGATTGCTTGTGTTTGCGGTTGTTTTCTTGCTTGTTAGTGTTGTAAATTAAGTTTGTGTTTTCATATAAATTTAATTCTTATATTACGTCGAGTTGAGCATCCCTTTCCTCCCTTATAGTGTTTACCGTGAGGCGGAGACTCCAAAACAAGTGCTGTGCATTGTGATAGAGAGACAGAGACTCAATTTTTCTTTTACCATGAAAGAAAACTAAAGGAAATGTTACAAGTGTGGATGTTCCCCTGCTCAGGATCCAAGCATCATCTTGCATCGTTTTCCTAAACCTGGCCGAACAAATAGCTTAAGGTACATATGCTAAATTATTCTAAAAACAGTTTTAATTTTTTTAAGTTGAATTACATACTGAATCTATTCTAAAGTGGTAAAGTTTGTGAGAATTACCCCCTACAAGGGGGTAATCTCTGGATCTACTGAACCGATTTTGAAATATTTTTATCAATAGAAATGCAGGTTACTTGTGAGTGTCTTAAGCTATACAAGTAAACATGTTTACCGCCCAACGAAGTGGGCGGTAAACACAACGGGTCAGCTAGTAGTAAATAAAAATAGGTATTGAAAATTATTATGGGTGGCCTTGGCTACTGGCTTATGACAATCATTTTTCAAAATTATACCAACAGAGAAACATTACAGAATAACACAAGCTAGCATAACATATTATCATGCTTGGGTTACAATTTCCATAATGGGCCGTCGATTTTTGGCGCGGGGAGGGTGGGGGGAGAGGGGGGAAGCTTTGGTTACCCTCCTGTGCCATCCCCACAACTCGGAGCCCCATGGTAATGGAGATATCCATGGTCAAAGTTTTCAGGTTAGAATAATTTTCTTCGTAAATGTCCATCGTTTTAAGGGAGTCCATCGATGGCTCAAAGATGCTCCTTTCCTGCACTTGAGGCAATGTCTTCCAACTTAACTTAATGTACAGTGGAGACATAAAGAACTAGATAGTTATGCAAATGTCAAATAGCAAATAAATCTTTGTATAAAAATGAAGAAATCACTACTTGAGCATAGTACTAGATAGGGCATTAAATTCTCATCAAAAAAATTATAAATATGTACTAATTTATTTGTATTTTTCAGGTGTGAATTATGGGCAAAATACTGTTTTCGTCTTGACTCTTGGTCGTCACCAGTATTTCAAAAGAAGCTTCATTCAAGACATTTAATGTTATGCACTAAACATTTTAAAAGAATGTCATTCATTGATGATTCTGGAAAGAGGCTAGTCAAATCTGCAGCACCAGATGAAGAATTTGATAAGGTTAGTTATTGTTTCTTTTGATACTGTCTTTATATTATCTTGTGTTGCTTTTCTCATGCTAATGTAGAAAGTTTATTTAGCCACGGGCAGCAGTTAGTTTAATAATGACAAGTAATTATATTTAATGTTTTTTGGAATAATTTGACCAGCTTTGTGAAACAATGCTGTGCATTACATAAATTATGATTTGATAATCTTAAATTTTCAGATCACATTACCTGACACTAATTTGGACCAAATTAATGTGTTTTAGCCTATTTATATAATCCTTTTAGTAAGACCTTAAATTATTTTTACAGGGGAACTCTCTTCAGAAGCTGTCACTACAGCCAATGTTATTTCAAATATGGACAAGCTGTTCGATAGTGTCAACAAATGCACAGCAGACTTAAGAAGGGGGAAACTATTTTCAACCAATATGTAAAAAAAACACCACACCACACACATTTCACTTTTATGAAGATTTTTTTTAAGGAACTTACATTTTTGGGATACAGGCGACCCCCTCCATCACAAGAAGGATGGATTTGGTCCATCAATGGAATAGAACGAATTTGGAGAAATCTCAGTAACATGCATAAGTCAATAAAAAGCTTAGAAACAAGGAGGCTCCAGCAGGACCCGTTGGAAAATCTTTTCGGTTGCATTCGGGCCAATTGCGGCTGCAATTCAAATCCCACTGCTGGACAGTTTGTCGCTGGTCTTAAAACGGCTGTCTTCAGTAACTTATCTTTTATTGGGTCCGGAAATTGTGAAGAAGACGAAAATGAAGATATATTGAGAAATTTTAAAACTTTATTGTCCCACCCACAGACACTGCTAATGCCACAATTTTAACCAATGAGTTGGAAGAAATTATAAATTCCACATTTGATTGTAGCTTGCAGGAAAGCAGTGGTAAAATTTAAGCTTGTCCGTACGTCTGTGGGTTTATAATAAAAATAATCGCAATAAATGCGAAATTTGTAAAAATATTGTTGTCTGAGACAAAAGAGAGATCACATACTTTTATTGAGTTTAAAGAATATATTGATTTAAAAATGTTCCTTAAATACGCTTCTAAAGATCTCATTAACTGTATTGAAAGTGGTGCTACAATGATTAATAGATTTTTAGAGAAAGGCATATAAAAAAAAACAATTGTAGTTTTGTTTAAAAACTCGATAAATTTTGAGTTTCTCGATAAATGTCCAGAACATAAAGATGTAAACATTAATTATTTATTTAATAGCGTGTTTCACATTTGCATAAAGAGATTTTGTATTTTAAAAAATCGCCAATTTGCAGAAGAATACTCTGCATCTGCACTTAAAAAGAAAATAGATATCCAGCAGAATAAATAGGATATTTTCAAAATATTGGCTTAATATTTTTCTGCACTCAACCTCAACCTCACGTCCTGTGGTTACTATTTATGCAATTTGCAGCTCAGTGTCTGGGTGTATGTTGATTAAAGTATGATTCGCGACTGTAACAAATAGGTATTTCCAAAATCAGAACCAGTAATACAACTCCATAAATTAGTATTATTATATATCCTCAAATATTAAGATTTCATGAAATAATCATTCAAGATTACTTATTGGTCTTTACAGTTGTAATTGATGACTGTAATGATTATAATTCTGTAAATACATTTTTGTTAAGTTCGGGCATCATCAACATACACTATAATACTGACCAGCAAATTGCAAAAATCTCAAGACAATTTGAATTTCGCGCACTACCCTGGCGCTTTCGCCATAAGAGCTGTTAAGTACACGCATAAATTTAATTAGTTTAGTTAATTTCTTCGCCACTTACCTCCTTCAATGTACCAATGTTATGTTTATGTATCAATGTGGACAGTAATATTATCTATGATCTAAGATATGATCTAAATAAACCATATGTATGTCAATAACCACTTTTTTATTCTTATTAAGTTTAAAAACAGTTCCTGTTATAACTACCACAATTGACTTTGTTTTCGTTTCACTTTAGCAATAAGTATGTTTATGTACCAATGTGGACAGTAATATTATCTATGATCTAAGATATGATCTAAATAAACCATATGTATGTCAATAACCACAATTTTATTCTTATTAAGTTAAAAAAACAGTTCCTGTTATAACTACCACAATTGACTTTGTTTTCGTTTCACTTTAGCAATAAGTATCATTAAAACGAAAACCAAGCGATATGGTTTTTACATTCATAATCATAAACCATTTTTTAAAACAAGTAAAATTTCAAAATTTAAATAATCCCCGACACATTTATCTTGTGTAAACACCCCGATCCAAAAAGTAAAACGCGCATAACTTTTGAACGGCTGAACCGATTTTATTCAAACATAGCTGACACTCTTGACAAAATCGCCTTTCAAAACAAAAAAACGAAATCAAAATCGGTTCATCCGTTTAGGCGCTATGATGCCACAGACAGACACACAGATACACAGCAACACACTTGAAACTTATAACACCCATCTTTTTCCGGCGGGGGTTAATAAGCAACTATGAAGCCTACCTTTACGGACCACACTTATTTAGCGCTGTTCAGTATTTGTCCAAAGAAAACATCAATTTTGTATGAGTCGCGTACGTGGCCGAACATCGCTGTACGCGTCTCATAAAAAATCGTTCTATGGACAAAACCTGAACAGCGCTGAATAAGTGCGGTTAGTACTAATCACACGATTCAAAATTCCCGCTCAAAATACATTACCCTCCTTCGGCAGTCGGGTAAAAAAGTTTTAAATGGCACCACAGAGATGGCACTAAATACGCGTGCCATTTTGTTTGTTTGAAGTTGACATTCTTCCCGGCTTAGGGTATATATGTTCTGTGGTCTGGTCTGAACGCGAAGAGTGGGTGATACTGTGTACTAGAATACGAAGTGTATTTTTCTATTCTGAAACTCTTAAAACGGTGAATTATCAGCTTATGTAAGACTATTATTATTTGAAGTGCTCCAATTAAATATATATTTTGTGTGGTTCCCGAGAGCATTATTTCCTGGATACTTACCCTCAACGGCCATCTCGTGGCATCAAAGGCCTCGCTGTTTGGCGTATTGAGCCATAGCCGTCCTCCATACCACTCGGAGCCTACGTATGCTTACCCGTTTGCCTGTCTATCCATCCTGCTATCTATTCTACTGCCTACCTGCCTGATTGCCTGCCTTGACCACCTACCCGTGGTGTCTGCTGACCTGCCTACCAGCGGGGAAATGTGGTATTTATTCAAGATCTACTCACGATTTTATAACACTATACAATCCATCTTCACTGTGTCTGTATCAATTTGTGTAACTCATTTTTATATATATTCTTTGTATTATTACATCTGGAAAGCATATTTAGTTATCTCTGACTGTTTTAAATATCTAAACTTAAATTATATTCGTAATTTATAATTCTTGGAATATTTTTCTACTGTGACATTTTCATCTGACATGACATCTGTCTGTCTATTTTATTTTCTTAAAGCCATAGACATACCATAGGTACCATGGACTACCTAGACCTTTCCTTAAGCTAGTTGTACATTATTGTAAGGTCAGTGCAGAGTGACCCGCTTTTGTAAAGCCGTTTTTATTCGTTCTGGTCTTAATGAGATTTGAATTTGAAATTTAGAAGAAATGAGAACGAATGAAAAACGGGCTTCAGCTTTTTTAGTCGAGAGTCTGGTCCACAGAACATTTTTACTCTTAGCGAGAATGGGAAGAATGGGTAATACTGTGTACTAGAATACGAAGTGTATTTTTCTATTCTGAAACTCTTACAACGGTGAATTATTAGCTTATGTAAGACTATTATTATTTGAAGTGCTCCAATTAAATATATATTTTGTGTGGTTCCCGAGAGCATTATTTCCTGGATACTTACCCTCACCGGCCATCTCGTGGCATCAAAGGCCTCGCTGTTTGGCGTATTGAGCCATAGCCGGCCTCCATACCACTCGGAGCCTACGTATGCTTACCCGTTTGCCTGTCTATCCATCCTGCTATCTATTCTACTGCCTACCTGCCTGATTGCCTGCCTTGACCACCTACCCGTGGTGTCTGCTGACCTGCGTACCTGCCCGATTGCCTGCATGTCCGTCGTTGCTGCCTGATCACCTGCCTACCTCGGACATTCCACGACTTCCTGTCCGAGCTGCTGCCTGGATAGCTGCCCACGTCGTGCGAAGCTGCCCATAGTTACTATACTCTATATCCTTTATTTTTAATTTTCATAGCTTTAATTTAATTTACAACCTTTTATCTTAATTTTAATAACGTGGCTTACGTATAGCTCTCCGGCGCTATACGTAACGCTACAATAGTTAAAAATTCATTGATTTATATTGTTTGACCGAGAGGTACCTACCTACGTCAATTCTTACTGGTTTGAACGACCTACTTATTTTACAAGATACATTGTATCCATCACAGCTGCAAGTATCTACCAGTATTATCTATTATTATCAACTAAATTCAAGCCTAGGTAAATAATCATATGTTTTGCAAGTTATTAAGATTGTTTCGCCGAACATTCCAGGGACGGTGACGTCATTTGCGACGGCCGGGGCCTGAAATATAGTCAAGCCTCATCCACGGAGTACCTACTGTCGGGTTCAACACCGGTACTCCCAGACCACAGGTGACACAGGAAGAGGGACGTAAGATATTTATTTTATAATAGTTCATTGTATTCTTGCATAGATTTCCCGTTTATGTTTTGTTACTAAAAATACACATTTCTTTTATTTACTTTGTTCATTATTACAATGGGCAAGGATGACGGTTCTGTGCAAGAATTACAAGATCTCATTGTTAAGCGTAGTTCAATAAAGGGCCAAATTACTAAGTTTAGGAATTATTTATCGAGTCTTTTGCCAAAGGATTCTGTTACAAGCATTGAATTAGCCGAGCTAAAACTTAAACTTAGTAAATTTTTAGTCACTGTCAATTCGGTTCGGTGACTTGCAGAATCAAATTGAGATATTAAAATCAAGTAATTTATCAGTCGAGATTGATGAAAGGGATGATATTGAACAATTGTTCATAACAAACATTGCGAATGCTCAGACTTTCATTCAAGATCATCAGTATAATAACCGCCACGATGAATCTGGCAACATGCTCAATTCTAGCCATTGTTCAGCTGCTCATTTGAATGCTGACAATCACGAAGTAAGGTTCAACCTGCCGCAGATACAAATAGCTAAATTTAACGGAACATTCTTCCGTTGGCTTGAATTTCGTGATACATTTAAGTCAGTCATACATAATAATGAGCGCATTGCACCTATAAATAAATTGCACTATCTATTATCTTATTTAGAGGGAGATGCAGCTAGAATAGTGAGTAACTTAGAAGTCTACAATTCTAAATACAGTGTTGCCTGGAAATTGCTATGTGACCGATATGATAACAAGCGACAGTTAATAAGCCATCATTTGTCATCTTTGTTAAACATACATCCAATATCTCGCGAGTCAGATAAATCACTTCGCTTTCTAGTGGACCACGTTACCAAGAACCTGAGAGCGTTGTCTGGCTTGGGGCTACATGTTGATAATTGGGACGTTTTATTAATACATATACTGTGTTCTAAGCTAGATAACCGTACATTTACCAAGTAGGAAGAAAGCCAAAGTGCGTGGCACTTTGGCTGATTTAATACCTGACTTACAACAGTTTAATAAATTTCTAATTGATCGTGCGGATGTCCTTGTGTCTCTAAACCACTCTTCATCAAGCCATAATAATACATACTTACATAAACTCACGCCTTTTTCCCATAGGGGTAGGCAGAAACTACAGAACGCCACCTGCTACGATCCTTACATACTTCTTTTGCTTCACACACATTCATACATCTAGTCATACACAAACGCCGGTTATGGGTACTGCGCACTTGGCCTTTCTGAAGAACATCACCTATAAGGTCTATGTATGTCTTTCTAGGGCGTCCCCTCCCGGCGTTGCCATTCACGTCTGCCTTGTAAATACCTTTCGTTGGTCGACTTTCATTCATCCTCTCAACATGGCCAAACCATCTTAACATACCCTTTTCAATTTTAGTCACTACATCTTCTTTTAAACCACAACGTTGTCTTATTACCTCATTCCTCAATTTATCAGTTAAGTTACACCACACATACTCCGCAAGGAGCGCATTTCTACTGCATTAATCCTACTTTCATGTCTTTTTTGCCATACCCAGTCTTCACTTCCATACATAAGTGTAGGCACCAGCACGCTGTTGTGAACGGCGAGACGAGCTTCCGGAGACATCAACTTGCTAGTCACAACTGCATGCATAGCACCATTCACTTTATTCCCTGCATTCACTCTCCTTTCCACATCCCCTTCAATCTTTCCATCCCTTGTGAACATACTTTCAAGATATACAAACTCGTTCACTTGCTCCACACTCTTATCATTTATTTTCACTTCACACTTCGATACATCTTCTTCTCTTTCAAACACCATTACCTTAGTCTTGTTCACATTTATACTCATCCCTTTTTACTTAAAAGCTTCATTCATCACAGTCAACGCATGTCTTGCAACTGTTCTGCTGACGATGCAAGTAGAACTTGATCATCTGCATAGAGAAGGCATTTGACAGGCAACTCATTCATCCTCAATCCGCACTCATGCTCTTTCAAACCTATCAGACAACTATCCATGTACAAGTTGAACAACCACGGTGACGCTACACAGCCCTGTCTAATACCCCTTGAAATGGAAAACCAGTTCGTATACGCCCCATTAATCCTAACACAAGCACTGGAATCCCTATATAGAGATTTCAGTGCCCGTACCAAGTGCCAGTCCACACCGTACCCGGATAGCGTCGACCACAGTTCATCCCTTTACACACTGTCATAGGCCTTCTCCAAGTCCAAGAAAGCACAGTAGACTTTTTTGTGCTTAGCCAGATGTTTTTCAGCTATGCTCCTCAAGGAGAAGATCTGATTCATACAGCCCATTCCCTCTCTAAATCCTGCTTGCACGTCCCATAATTGTTCATCCGTCACTTTTACCACTCTATCTATTAAAACTTTTGCATATAATTTGCCGACAACACTCAAAAGACTAATGCCGCGGTATTTTTTACACTCCTGCTGTAAGCCTTTTCCCTTATATAGTAGTACGATTACAGCCTTGCACCAGTCATCCGGCACGCGGCCATATCTCCAACACATATTAAAGATCCAGCACAACAGGCTTGCTACCACCCCGTCACCGCCCTTCAGCATTTCAACAGATACTTGGTCATATAGGTCTACCAGAATCTCATGGCATTTTTTTTTTTTTTAAATTGTGATTTTCATATGGCAATGTCAATTTTATTGTCACCTATCAAATCAAAGTACTTGATGTGTCAACCGCTGCTGAAATTCTTTGATATTATCTTGAAAATTTGTTATTTTTGTGAAAATGACGAAAAACCCACTTCGATCTCAAGCGAGACATATTGTTTTCAATGTGTATCATAAAATAAAGGAAGAAGAAGGCGTAAATCAAACTCAATCTTTGATTTTAAAGTGCGTCGTAGAGTGAACCGGTAAGTTGGACTGACTTGTTTTGATAGTTTTAGTTTATTTAATATTTTTCTTACTTAATGTTTATTTCTTTCCATTACTATTATATGGTAAATCGTAGGTCAGGGCACATCGAACGATGGCCGGAAGGAAATAGCAACAGTAATTTAACTGTTACTAATTCTTCGACAAGATATTGATTTTAACGGATATTGAGAATCTTTGACGTAAGAAAAATATTAAGTAATAATCTGCGCCCTGCAGTGGGACGTGTATATAGGCGGGATTTTGTCGAGTGAAGTTCAGTGGCTGTTAATATTATTTGCAAATTGATTCCTAGTGGATATTGTGATATATTATTGGTGTAGTTTTGTGTCTCAACTGTCTACGCAACTGGACAATTTGTAAAATAATTGACAGAAGCGATCTCGGGATAGTGGAGCGGAGTATTTTATTGTAGTATTGACTGCCTCTGCAAAGCTTACTGGGAAGACTGACTCGATACAATTTGCTGCCAAATACTCCAAAAAACATTAGAATCTGTTACATCCGCATTCTAATGCACACTAAAGAATAAATATAAGATCCAAAACTCTTTCCAAAGATGTGGCTAAAAGGTCCTATCAACCAGGCCATAAAACTTACATAAAAAAAAAGTATATATAGACTGATGATGAATGACTATAAGTATAGCCCTCGCCAAACTTAATGGCCGCCCTGAAGTTGGTTTACCGCATGCGCGAAGCACGAAACGGTGCTGTTTTTAACCGACTTCGCAAAAAGGAGGAGGTTATCAATTCGACTGTATTTTTTTTTTTTTTTATGTTTGTTACCACAGAACTTGTTACTGGGTGAACCGATTTTGATGATTCTTTTTTTATTTGAAAGATGGTGCTTGTCATGTGGTCCCATTTAATTTTCATCAAGATCTGATGAAGAACTTCGGCGATATACATCAGAACTCTTCAATAAATGACGGCAAATCTATCGGGACGGCTGCAATCGCATTTCTGTTTATAGTTTTCACCATTTCATAACATAACATCACACTGGTACGCTCTAAAGGGGTACGCAGGTGTAAAAGGTTCACCTTGGTACTCTTATTCCACCGGTTTTGTTTAATTTTCATGTTATTGGGTTAATCTATTCTGGCTTCACTTTGGGCATTATTGGTATCTAGCCTATAGAACTGGTCCGTTATGTACCACAACTAAAAAGTGAAAAATAAAAAACAAACTTTTTGCAAAAAATATAACCGACTTCCAAATAAAAACACTACAAAGTGAAAAATAACTTCAATTTCGGAAGTCGGTGTCAAAAAACGAAAAAAACAAGAACACCGACTTCCGAAATTGAAGTTATTTTTCACTTTGTAGTGTTTTTATTTGGAAGTCGGTTATATTTTTTGCAAAAAGTTTTTGTATGAGATTTCCTACTGCGCAGCCATTGTAGCCAACTTCAGGGCGGCCAAGAAGTTTGGCGAGAACTATAACATGATACATTTTATAATTTTTTACAGACTTTATACATAAAGAGATTGGTTTTGAATATGTTAAATGCCAATGAAAAAGAACCATTTTGATGGAGAGAGATGACATAAAACTACAAAGATACAAGTTTTTGAAATGCCAGTGGAGTTCATGGAATCGTATTCTAGTTTTCTAGTTCTGAATGAGGTTTTAAGTTATTAGTATTATAGCGAGTAGGCAAGTTCACTCGCACGACTCTACGCAGCACGAAAACTTTTTAGTATAAATACCGGCGCAGGTTGAATGCAAAATTATTATTGTTTTCTACCTGCTATGTTGAATCTGTGGATGAATATAACTCTTGTCAATCTCGCTCAGTATTTTATTTATTTCGTTGCTTACCAATAATTACCTCAGTGGCTACATAGCTAATATTTATATAATATCGTAAGTAGTGTACGGTTTATCAAGACGGAGTACTATACTACTTCAGCATGATTTAAATGATATATAATAAATTAGTCCTTAAATTAATATTTAATTGATTTATTTTTCCTATGTTAAGAACCCGATGTATAACAACATTCTTCATACACATACCTATAATTCTCACTCACAGCGGATCTTTGTGTCTCAGAATTGGTTGCAAGACCCTGCGCAGTTTGTGTCAATGTTGAAGGTGAAGATAGCACTGTCTCTTTCACTCGCTTATGTATGTCGCATCATCCTATCTCGCTTACTCTATGCAGTATACTCGATGACAAACTAGTTCTTACGCATTAATTGGCAGGGCCTACTTCAGAGACACAAAGATCCGCTGTGACTACTATAAAATAGGTACCTCATGTTCATTAATACTAAATACATAAATAAAAATTAAACAGTATCAAGATCGTTGAATCCAATTTCTCCAGTATTGCACACAACAAATTTTTATTTCCACATTTGCCATGAGATTCTGGTAGACCTATACCCTGCAGCTTTACCAATCTTCATCCCACTCAGTGCTTTTAAAATCTCATCCATTCCTATTTCATTCTCATGCTTTTGCTCTTCGTCCGAGTTTGGGTCTTGACAACTTGCCTCTGCCCAGTTACCCACTCCTTGCACACTATCCTGACAACTAAATAAACTTTCAAAATATCCCTTCCAGCGCTCCAAGACCTTACATTCTTCACTCAGTAAGCACCCATCTTCTGCTCTTATTCCATTCATGCTCGATGTTTTTGTCACTCCGCGAGCCAATCTTACCTGTTTCCAGAACAGCTTAACATTGGCCCTGAAGTTGTTGGAGAACTTCCTGTTATATTTTTCTTCCTTTTCGTCCTTCTTCATTTTTACCACCTCTTTATACGTTACTTTCACTCTTGCCAGATCATCCGTCGCGTTTGTTGCCTCATTCATTATATTTTGGGCCTTACAGGCTAACACATTAAGCCAAGCCTCTTTCTTCTTCTTCACCACCTCTTTTACTTCATCATCTACCCAAGTATCATTCGTTCTACTACCACGTTTCCTCTTCGCTATACCACATAACTTTGCGGCTACGTTCACCATACTACTTTTCACTATTTCCCACACATCCTCTAAACTGAAATCATTCATACCATCAAATATCTTATCCGTCTTCTGTTTTACTTACCTCTTATATTCCTCCTTTACTTTTAGTTATTGTAATCTTTCTACTTTTATTCTTTCTAACTCGGTCACAGGAACTTGAACTCGATGACGCCAATGCTTGAACAGACCAGCCACCCGACACATAACCAGATAGTGATCAGTCCCCATATTAGCACCCCGATAGGCTCTTGTATCTGCAACTTTGCTCTTCAATCTTTCATCTACAATAACAAAATCAATCATACTTCTACTGTCTTGCCTTTCCCACGTATACCTATGGATCTTTCTATGATCAAACATAGTGTTCATTACACCTAGGCCCTTCTCTACACATACTTCTAGTAAATTCCTCCCATTCTCATTCACTCTATTGTCCCCGAATGCCCCTATTACTCTTTCGAACCCATTCCTCTTCACACCAACCCAACTATTAAAGTCGCCGAGCATAACAATCTTCTCGTTAGACCTACATTCATTCACTATATCTCCTAGACTTCCCCAGAATTCTTCTCTCTCAGAAAGTGAGCATCCCATATCGGGTGCATACACGCACAAAATAAAAATAGGGTGTAGGCCCACCTTAATTCTCACCCAAAGAATCCTAGGGCTCACACAAGCGTAATATTTTACACACCTCATCATCCGCTCTGAGAGGATAACCCCCACACCCTGACAGACCATCTGTGTCTCTTGAACGGTCTCGGTCAGGGACCCGTGTTTAGAAACATCCACTCCCTTTCTTTTTGTCTCATTCATACATAACAAATCTATCCTTTTGTCCTTCAGTATTTCACATACTTCATCCATCTTATCTATCATCCCTCCCTGCACATTCAGCGTAGCTAAGCGACACTCCGCAGCTCGCTTTTCGTCCCATGAGAACAATTGACGTGGTGTGTGGCGAGCATCACCGCCGTCTCCGAGTAAATTATTTAGCCTCATTTTGTTACCACGAATAGCAAGGGAAACTATGTCCACGCTCTACAGAGCCCCGCTTGTAGAGGTAAGGCTGGATAGTGCCTGGGGGCGCCCGGTCCCAGACAGCAGGCACGCTTGCGACTTAGGCTCTCCCCTAGCCATGCAGCTCTCGGCACGGCGACCTTAGCTTGGGGGTGAGATGTTCGCACCGCACAGAAGGAAAGAGAAGTGTCCTCTGGCAATTATTCCCTTAGTCGCCTTTTACGACACCCACGGGATGAGATGGGGTGGTGTAATTCTACGGCCCAGACACCACACGGGGCACCCAGACACCACACGGGGCGATAATAATATTATTATGTCCTTTATTTAATTTAATTTCTTATTTTATACATTTTTAAATATTAAAAAAAAACACATACAAAAAAGAAAAACATTTAAAAATATAAAAAAATAGAGGCCCACCGGTATCGGGAACAAGGTCCAAGCTACCGGCGGTCAGGGCTCCAGAGAGAGGAACCTCCTAACAATACGAGCCGTGTCCAGCAATACTGCTTTCTGGATCAGGCCCTTGACCCAGCCGCCTAACGAGAGCCTCCTAAGATGTTGGTCGAGGCTCGTGGCTATTAAGCCATTGGCCGACACGACTATCGGTACAATGATCGCGGTGTCTACATCCCACATGTCGACAACCTCGCGAGCCAAGTCAAGATACTTGATTTGCTTATCTTTCTCGGCTTTCACGAGGTTCCCGTCATGCGGGACGGTAATGTCAACAATCATTGCACGCCTCTCAATTCGGTCCACCACCACTATATCAGGCTTATTGGCTACAATAGTCCTGTCAGTGATGATGGACCGATCCCAGTACAATGTGATATTGCCATTCTCGAGAACTGGATCGGGCACATACCTGTAGTACGGCACCTCCGATGCCACAAGAGTGTATTTCAGAGCAAGTTGCTGATGGATAATCCTGGCTACCAGGCTGTGCCTATGCAAGTACTCTTCGTTAGCTAGACGAGAACAACCAGAGATAATGTGGCGGATCGATTCACCCGGCCGGTGACATGCCCGACAGATGTCAACCGTGGCATCCTTTACAATAAATCGCCGGTAGTTATTCGTCATGATAACTTCGTCCATAATTGCACAGACAAAACCTTCGGTTTCCCCAAAGAGGTCACTGAAACGCAGCCAGCCTACGGACGCTGACTGATCTACATCGGACCCATGTAGGGCCCGGAAAAAAGCGTCCGTGAAGCTCCTTACTCTGCCATACCGCCCTGCGGTCGTTAGTATCAAGCACTACAGGTTTGCGCCAGTTCTCATTCGCCAAGGAGAGCGGGGTGAGTCCCTTGTCCACTGCTACTACATCACGATGCATTCCCACGTCGGCGTGTAGAAAATATTCCCTGAGATTGCATATCTCGCGGTTGTGGAGGTTTGTTTTTGGCATTTAAAAAGCCTCGGCCTCCACACTTCCGCGGGATATACAATCTCATGACCGACTATCGTGGGTGATGCTTTCGATATGCAGTCAGCAGTGTACGGACCCGCCTATCCAGGGCGTCAAGTTCCGTACACTTCCGTTCATATTATTATTTAAATCTTTATTGTACACCAAAAAATATATATACAGGACAAAAAACATAAAAGCAAGTGTACAATGGGCGGTCTTATCGTACAGGGCAATCTCTTACAGACAACCTTTGGATGGACTGTACGAGCGGACAGGAATTTAGGGTTGTCAGTGTACAATATAGTGTATATCTTAAATAATAATACTTAGACATAATAACATAAAATACATACATACAATAATAAATAATATACTAATAAATAACAAAAATGTCACATAGAAAGGAGAAGACTAATTATAATGAAAGGAAATGCTCCTTCACCATTTTTTTGAATGTTGGTAAGTATTGAGCACGCCTCACTTCAATAGGTAATGCATTCCACAAACGAGCTGCTTGAACTGTAAAAGAATTGTTGAAGAAGGATGTGGAATGCATACATATACTTAATTTTAGATTCTCCGATGATCTCAAGGACCTAGAATGTGTGTCACAAAGGAACTGAAAGCGTTCTTTACGATATAAAGGACTAGATGGATTAAAGAGCACGTTATATAGCAAAGATAGTATGTAATAATAAGGCATCGGCTTCTACATCGTCTAACGGTACCAACAATAAGGCCGAACGTCAGCATAATAAATCTGCTACATTCCAATCAGTTTGTCAGTCTGCTTGTGAAAGTAATTCTTCATCTTCTTCAGGTTGCGTTGTTTGTAAGGGCGAACATAGAATCTACGATTGTCCTATTTTTAAGGCCAAGAGTGTGGATGATCGTATAACTGAAGTTAATAAATATAATCTTTGTTCAAATTGCTTAAGGTCCGGGATTTACAACGCTAAATTATCGCAAAATTAATATGACAAATTGTAGCACACGTATATGCTGTGATTGGATGAATGAATTTTCAACAGCCAATCACAGCAGATAACAGGCGATTATTCGTCGATTAAGTTAACAGCCCGATAATCGAGTGTTGTGAAACGGGGGTAAGTAGCACACTTTTCCAGAAATCATCAACAAAAATTGCATTAGTTCCACTATCGGTCAAGAGATGGCGCTGACCTAAAATTACCTATATATGATATGGTACCGAACCCTCGCTTGGCAATTCCGACTCACTCTTGACAAGTTTTTTGTTATTATTGCGCAAGATAACCGCCAAACTTTTGATTTATCTCTAATCTAACCACCGTACTCGTTAAATTTATTGCGAGGAAAAAAGGTATGAGTACACACAGTAGCAGCGCAGTAGTTACATGTAATTTTGTGTTAGGCGACATTTGTTTGTACGAATTATGCTAAGCCTCTTCGATAATTGATATAGTGACTTGAGACAAGTAAAATTTCACAATTTAAAAAAACCCCGACACATTTGTCTTGCGAAAACACCCCAATTCAAACAGTAAAATGCCCATAACTTTTGAAAGGCTGAACCGATTTTATTTAAACATAGCTAAGAACACTCTCGACAAAATCACCTTTCAAACAAAAAAAAACTAAATTGAAATCGGTTCATCCGTTCAGGCGCTATGATGCCACAGACAGACACACAGATACACAGATACACAGCAACACACGTGAAACTTAAACACCCCTCTTTTTCCGGCGGGGGTTAAAAATAGCACTAAGCGCCAAATAAAGTCTCGGCAATGTGGCCTAATTGTAATAAATGACAATTATATTGTCCAAAGAAACTGACATAATATTCTAACCGGAAGTTTATTAAACAAAGATTCAAGCAAAATTTGATCAATGTATGTTTTTACAAAAAAAAATATAGCCCAAACCAGTTAACGTACGATGGCAAGAAAATTTTATGCACAGCCAAAATTGCCTAACTCTGTTTTGAAATACAATTTTTATCCAACCGCCATAGTAAAAAAACTGAAAATAACTGTCGTTTATGACGAAAAACTAAGTCTCAGGACCCAATTTTTTACCGCCTATGCGACAAAAATATTGTCTTATGTATGAGTCACGAATATTAGACCAATAGACGCAGAAAAAAAGGCGATTCAAACCTTAAATTATGTATGTCGATTTTGCAAAAAAAAACCCTTATCTCTTATATAGGCATCGATATTTTTTTATAACTGAACCCATTACATAGTTTTCACCGACCCCTATTAATCTAATATAATCTTTAAAATCATAATATTAATTTTAATCTGCCAATAATCTACCAATATCCAACAAGTATAAATTAGGCTCGTTGATAATAGATTAACATTGAACACGCTTTCCAGAAACCCAAAAATGCCGCAACATGTGGTTAATTTTCTCAACACTGGTTTCGAGAAACTGAAAGTAGAATTAACCGGTGATTATTCGTCGATTACATTAACAGCCCGGTTATCAAGTGTCGAGCAACCGGGTGTTAGGTGTTTACATTATTTTGTCTAGCTGCGAAAACGAATGCTTACTGGAAAACTATTTTTGTCTATATTTCGATGCCTTACCTATTTTTCACATAATTGAAATAATTTGTTGTACATAATTATAAGAAGGTACATGTAATTTTGTTTCCTTGTCTTCTATGTTTCTTCCTAAGTTCTTCTTGATTAAGCGTGGTGATAAATGCTCGTGCCTCTCTCTATGAGAAGAGGCCTTTGCCCTGCAGTGGGACAGGAACAGGCTGGTATTATTATTATTTTCCTTTTATTTATTCATTATTAAATATTGGCCTATTAAAATCATTTTGTTGATTATTATATTTTCTGCTATCTTTTCAGGTTTTTTTTTATTCTTGCGCAGTCTTACGTGTAAGCGCCCTCCCGCCGTGGACTGTGAAATTACTGAACTGTTTAGAACCTACAATACCGTATGTAATCGTTCAGTTACTCGTCGCTAATAACGATTGTTGATTTTAATATTGTTCCGCGTCTCGAAGCTAGATGGCGTTTTTTGAGAATGGTTTGCAGTTTGTTTTTTTTTGTTAATAATTTGTTGCCGAATCTATAATTGGTTTAAAAAACAAGTTATTTTATTTAATTTCGGGCTATAAAGCACAAAGGCGGGCTAAGTAATTCTTTATCAGGAATAGAGCATGACAACTGCCTTGATTTATCCCTGGAAACTTATTTTTACAAGTTTTTTATTAACTTGCAATGTATGTAGGTATGTATGTATGTATGCAAGTTCGGGTCAAATCTTGCAACTGAATTTTAAAGCAGTTATCCTCAACCGATTAAGATGAAATTTTGCATAAACGTTTGGTTTGGATGACAATGCACGGTAAGATAAAAATATTGTTTAAAAAATTATATTTGGAAAACGTATTTAGAGATTTTCTTGTCAAGGGGTATTAAACAAAAATATATATTTACTGTCTTTTAAACACTAGTTGCCATGATTTTTAAATCATATTCAGCACCCTACTATATCATACTATATACTTAATAATTAATTGACTTAATACAAAATTTGTATTTAGTTAATTCATTATAAAGATTTTTATGTGTCATCGCAAGCGATTCAAGGTGCCAACTTTCAAAATCTCAAATTAAAATATTACAACTCGTCGATTCTATAATGTAAGAACAACCTGTAACTTTATTCTGATTGGTTGTTCGGTTAGTACGATGAAATCCGCAAGAGGGCGCTTCAATTTGGCGCAAAAAATGCATGGATAAAATCAATGTAGAGAGATAGCATGGAATTGCGGTAGCTGACGCGTGATTGTTCTATTTAATATAATCTAATTGTTCAGATCATAAGATCGAGATTATCAGTTCATCGCATGAGTCTTTGTTCTTTGATTACTCATTGTAAATATCACCGAATATACGTGACTGTGATTTGTGCTTCAATATGAGTTTTACTGATTGCCCGAGTGTACCCCTGCATCATGGAACCTATACCAATTACCAAGAAACGAAACAGATGCCCAAGAAATCGCTTCGCCCACGCTTACGCCGTCATATCTATATCTACTAATAAAATAAAGCGGAAGAGTTTGATTGTTTGTTTGTTTGTTTGAACGCGCTAATCTCTGCAACTACCAGTCAGATTTGAAACAATCGTTTTGTTTTAGTTAGTCCGTTTATCGAGGAAGGCTATATAGCACGCTACGGTCAATAGGAGCGGAGCATCAATGAAGTTTTTTTGTAAAAACGGGGTAAATTTATTTCTTTTGTGATCTTCCGTTGCGTGCGCTGCGTAATCGGTTAAAGTTACGCAACATTCATGTATGTAGGGTAGCTAGAGTAGGGTAGGTAGGTAGCCGTTGACGGGAGCGAAGCCGCGTGGGATAACTAGTTTATACTAATATTAAAAAGCTGAAGAGTTTGTTTGTTTGAACGCGCTAATCTCGGGAACTACTGAGTGGTATTGAAAAATTCTTTTTGTGTTGGATAGTCCATTTATCGAGGAAGGTTATAGGCTATATTACATCATGCTACAACCAATAGGAGGCGAGCATAAATGAAAAATGTTGCAAAAACGGGAAAAAAATAATCCTTTTTGACAGCTTCCGTTGCGTACGCTGCGTAAGCGGTTAAAGTTACGCAACATTCATGTAGATATGTAGGGTAGGTAGGTGGCTAGTTGACAGAAGGTGCGTGGGACAGCTAGTATATAATATAAAATCTGTTATTACCTACGTGTTTGATTCCTACTATAAAATTACCTACGTGTAAATTATTTTTCGGTCCCGTGTTTACACAGATGTAAACTAATATTTGATTCATATAAAAGGCTACGCTCTGTGAAAAGAAGTTCAAGTTGCTCATCACCGGGTTACGAATACGTGCTCCGAATAAGAGTGAAATAAATTCTTCTCATCCAACATGAAGATAGCTCTGTTTTTGGTCGCAGTGATCGTAAGTACATTTTCTATATTTGTTTGCGAATTATGACACGATATCTTGCGAAAACACCCGATTCAAACAGTAAAACGCTCATAACTTTTGAACGGCTGAACCGATTTTATTCAAACATAGCTAAGAACACTCTCGATTAAGTCACCTTTTAAACAAAAAAACTAAATTAAAATCGGTTGACCTGTTTGGACGCTATGATGCCACAGACAGACACACAGATACACAGCAACATACGTGAAACTTATAACACCCCTGTTTTTCCGGCGGGGGTTAATGAATAGTTCCATTAGGTATTTGGAGAGGCGATACAAATAATAATCCTTACATAATATAAAACAAAGTCGCTTCCCGCTTTCTGTCTGTCCCTATAGAAAGAAAAGAAGAAGAAAGAAAAAGTGTTTATTCGCCACAAAAACGACATACAATTTTTGATTTTTCCTTAAATTAAAACCATCGGTAGTATTAGTAGGTACTATGTATGTTTAGATCTTTAAAACTACGCAACGGATTTCGATGCGGTTTTTTTTATAGATAGTGTGATTCAAAATGCATTTTCTCTTGGCCCCGCGCTATCCGCGCCGAACGCGCCGCACGCATTGTATCCACTTCTTTAAATCTTGAACTATATTTACATACGGATACGGATCATGTTGCCGCGCCGCCCGCATCGCCCGCCGACTCTGATGACGTCATCCACACGCGCTGGTGGAATCCGAATACCTACAGCATTTTGCTGAAATGCGGCTAGTGCGGCGCGGATAGGTGCGCGAGGCTGTATACGATTTCATATAAAGATTGATAAAATGCGATGACTGCGGCGCGTGCGGCGAGTGCGGTGCGTCTAAGTGCGCGTTCACCTTTAACCAGACTAACAAAGACATTTATATAAACAATAACTCCCAGATTCTCAAGAGCTTTAAACGTCAGCTGCTCCACTAGCTTTGGAGTTACAGCATGTTAAAGTTGAACAAAAAAAACCGGCCAAGTGCGAGTCGGACTCGCGCACGAAGGATTCCGTACCATTTTCGTAAAAAACGGCAAAAAATAACGTTTGTTGTATGGGAGCCCCCCTTAAATATTTATTTTATTTTGTTTTTAGTATTTGTTGTTGTAGCGGCAACAGATATACATCACCTGTGAAAATTTCAACTCTCTAGCTATCACGGTTCATGAGATACAGCCTGGTGACAGACAGACAGACAGACAGACAGACAGACAGACAGACAGACAGACGGACCGCGGAGTCTCAGTAATAGGGTCCCGTTTTTACCCTTTGGGTACGGAACCCTAAAAAGTGATTTGAGTGATTAAATACCGCACCCACTTCATGAGATGGTTCTTCAGATAATGTAGAACAAAACAGAATATTCAGCGTTTTCTTAACCGACTTCAATGACGTGACTATTATGTGCTGACCAATTTAGTTATTTCTGCCGACCCAAGTAGCTCAATTATCTTTTGTTGCTGACAGAATTACTTTTTGGAAATTACCTCATTAATTAGCTGACCGTTTAAATGATTGCTATTTACTTGTTATAGCTGACCTTAGCCTACACCGAGGCTTCAGTGGGCATCCAGCAGACGGTAGTAGCCAACACTGTTGCGGCAGGCGAGTCGCTCGCGGACTATGCACGCAAAGGTTTACAAGTCGGCGGAGGTATGTCTTTTACAAATATATTTTAGCCAATTTAAGGCGTCATTAATTATGATGCGTTTCTACAAAGACGTGCGAATTAAATATTTAATCAATACATGTAATAAACTAGTAGAAAGGTAGTTTTTGTACATGAAAAATATTAGTTTTTAACCGACTAACCAAAAAGGAGGAGGTTCTCAGGTTCACAGAACAGAATATAACCTCTTTTATCTGTATTATGTTTTTTAATAAAACAATGTATTTAACACTATGTGACTGATGCACATGTTCTTTTATTGGATCAATGTTCACTGTTACATACAATCCATCAGTCTTCCGACGCCATTGTGCCAGGTCGGCTCGTGTTGTCCATGCATCCTGACTATTCACTAGTGATGTTCCTACTTACTAAATCTAAATACTACATCTTCCCCTTATAATTATAATTAATTTCAACGAACATAATCTTTTAAATATTTTGGAGGAACTATGTTTCTCCTAGGTCTCAACTGCAATTCTGGTACTTGCTCTTGAGCATTTTCCATTACATCTATTTCTTGACCATCACTATTCCTTCTTTCCATAGATACATTTCGTTCTGATTGTAAATGTTCATCATTGGTTAACAATTCCAAATTACATTTTTGTCGAACATTTACATCTTTGTGAAATGAAGGTTTTACATGCAATGTATTCCTTCTAAATATTTGCCCATTAACATCTTTTAAAATCAGAGACCTCGGAGATGAGTGTATATCTATAACATTTGCTGGGACCCAAATATTATCCTTTAAGTAAACTACATCTTGGCCAGAATAAAAAGTGTGTTTGTTACATTTGGCAGTTTTATCAAAGTTTATTTTATTATACATATTTACTTTGTTTTGAGTGTCATTAAAATTTGTTACCAACTTTGGTTTTAAAAGTACATCATGAATAGGTAGTTTAGTTCTTGTCAATCTGCTAAATAGCAACTGAGATGGTGTGTATTGTGAACCTAGTACTGGAGTATTTCGATACTCTAGCAATACTTCTTGAAAGTCAACCCCGCTCTCAGTTGATTTATTTAGCAAATTTTTTGCAATTCCAACAAATCTTTCAACAAAACCATTGGACCTAGGATATCTTGGGCTTGAAGTAACTAATTTTATATTCCAAAGTGTTGCAAAATTCTGGAACTCAAAAGAGTTGAATGGCATATTATCAGCCCTCAAGATCCTTGGTATACCATGAATAGAAAAAATATGCTTCAATATATTAATCACAGTAGAAGCAGTTAATGAATTTACATTAATTAAGTCAAACCACTTAGAGTAATAGTCAGCTACAATTAAATAAGTTTTGCTATTCCACTGTAGAAAATCACAAGCAATTTTTTGAAATGGTAAAGTCGGTATTTCATCAAGCAACATAGGTTCTTTTGATTTTTTCGCACTATATTTTTCACATGTTTCACATTTTGATATAACATTAATAAAATCAGTCTCAAGATTCGGCCAATAAAATAAAGATTTTGCTCTAGCAATTGTCTTATTTATTCCAAAATGACTTGAATGAACTTTTTTAATTACTCTATCCCTTAATGCTAATGGCACTATAATCTTATAATCTAAATAAACAATTCCATTTTCATAGGTAATGTTATCCTTACATTTATAATAAAATTTCACAGTATCAGCTACTTTATTTTTGCACTTAGGCCATCCATTTTTATAGTATAAAATTAATTGCTGAAGGACTGAATCAGTTTCAGTTTCTAACATAATGAGTTTTTGTACTTCTTCACTAACATTGATAGTGTGTACGGTTTTAGTAAGAGAACTATCCAATTCTATCTTGTCAGCATTGCTTGAAGCACGACTTAAGGCATCAGCAACATGCATCTTAGAACCTGGAGTGTATTGAACATCCAAGTCATAAATGTTTAACTTAATTTTAATTTTTCTTAACCGTTGAGAACCAATGGCATTTATTTCCTTTTTCATAACCGCCACCAATGGCTGATGATCAGTTTGCATTATTACATGCCTTCCATATATATAGTAGTGAAACTTTTTGCAGGCAAAAAGTATTGCCAAAAATTCCTTGTCAATCTGCCCATATTCAGATTCACAAGTAGATAAACTTTTTGAGGCATAAGAAATTGGATGACCATTTTGCATTAGAACACAACCAATTGCATCCTTAGAACTGTCAGTCTGAATAACAATTTGTTTCTTGGGATCAAAATTTACAAGCAGTGGTGGACTTATTAAAAGATTCTTAATATTATTAACACATGTTGTATAACCAATATTCCATACAAATTCTACGTTTTTCTTTAACAGTTGCCTAAGTGGACTGGTTACTTCAGACATGTTGGGGATGTATTCCCTATAATAATTAACAAAACCTAAAAATCTTTGAAGACTTCGCTTATCACTTGGCATGTCATATTCTACAACAGCTCTAATCTTATCTTTGTCTGGTACTAAATTTCCATCTATAATTTCATGTCCAAAATATTTAACTACATCAGGTAAGTATTGAAATTTCTTTGGATTAAACTTGATATTTAACTCACGTGCTCTGTTGAGGACTTTTTCGAGTATCTCATCATGTTTTTCTTTAGATTCTGCATGAATTAAGAAATCATCGATGTAGGTAAACAAACCTTCAATGTCATTAAAGCAATTTCTACAGTTTTCTTGAAAAACTTCAGCTGAGATTCCAAGTCCAAATGGTAAGACATTAAAACAATAAGATCCATAAATTGTAGAGAATGTACAGTATTTTTTACTGTCATCAGTCAACCGAATCTGCCAAAATGATTCCTTCAGATCTAAAACAGAGAAGAATTTTGAATGACCTATTTGTGACTTTAAATCATTGATAGTTGGAATTTCATAATATTTTTTAATAATGCACTCATTGAGAGCTCTGGGGTCTAAACATAAACGGATAGAACCATCATTTTTTTCCACAATAACAATTCTATTCACCCATTCTGTAGCCTCCTCAACTTTAGATAACACATTTAGTTTACAGAGTCTGTCAAGCTCATCTTTTAATTTATCTTTTAATTTTAAAGGAACTCTATGTGGAGGTTTGGACACCGGAATAGAATTTTCTTTTAACAAAATTCTATATTTTTTAGGAAACTGACCTGTGCCTGAGAAAACATCTTCATACTTATCCATCAGAATCTGTTTACTTGTTTTATTATTTTTAATACTGTTTATAAACTTTCTTTCAACAATGCCTAATAACAAACATGAATCCTTCCCTAATGTTGGCTGATATCCAGAACTAGTAACAATAAAATCCAATAAATAAACTTTTGACTTTAACTTTGTTTCCAGTAAAACAGTACCATAAGTTTTTATTTTTGATCTGTTGTATGCCTGTAACGTGACTTTTGATTTACTAAGTGTAATATTCTTAAGTTTATTCCTTGGAATTCTATTTTGAATATCCTCTAGCAATGAGATAGGTATTAGGTTAACATCAGAACCAGTATCCAGTTTGAAGGTACAATTTATTACATTTTCAATGATTAGGTTCTGCTCCCAACAGTTAGCATTATGTACTTGACCTACCGATTCACAAAAAAGTTCCTCTTTATCATTCTTCTCCTCACTTATGACTTGCACTTTCTTGGTACGACACACCTTCGCAAAGTGGTTATATTTGCCACATTTTGCACATTTTGTTCCCCGTGCAGGGCATTTATTGATGTCTCGTTCATGTTGATCACCACACCATTTGCACTGTACCTTGTTATATTTTATCTGCACCTTGCGGACATCCCCGACTTCTGTTGAGTCACATTGTACTTCTTTCACTTGTGACTTTGTCACCTCTGAGAGACGTAGCCTCTTTATAGTTTTATCTAGATCCACATCCCCCATGCTTAACAAATTCTCCTGTTCGGCTTTATTGGTAGTGCCAAAAATAAGTCTATCTCGGATGGCTTCATCTTCATTTGTGAACTCACAATCTCTAACAAGACTTTTCAAGTCCGTAAAATAGATATCAAACGGCTCACCCGGTCGCTGAGAGCGCTTGTAAAATAAAAATCTAGCAAACAGTATATTCTTCTTCGGTTCACAATAATCATCGAACGACTTCAATACGTCATCAAATGTCGCCACCTTCTTTTCTCCGCTGGCAGTAAGCTTGTCGAAACCGAAATTATTATATATTCGTACTCCTTCTTCGCCAATGACATTGAGCAAAATTGCAATTTTTCTTTGGTCCTTTTCATCATCAAGCCCAGAGGCAATAAGATAAATACTTAGCTGTTGTTTAAATCTTTTCCAATTGCTTGGCAAATCCCCTCCGAGACATAGTTTTTCGGGCAGGTTGTACGACGCTGCGGCCATGTTTGCAAAGTTACAAACTGAAACTGTACAGGGATTATCGCAAGAGATATATAGTACGTTATAAAAACAATTACGACTGCGCCATGTATTATGTTTTTTAATAAAACAATGTATTTAACACTATGTGACTGATGCACATGTTCTTTTATTGGATCAATGTTCACTGTTACATACAATCCATCAGTCTTCCGACGCCATTGTGCCAGGTCGGCTCGTGTTGTCCATGCATCCTGACTATTCACTAGTGATGTTCCTACTTACTAAATCTAAATACTACATTATCTGTTCTGTGTTCACCGATATCTCCGTCAATTGTGAACCGATTTTGAAAATTATGTATTTGTTTGAAAGAGTATGTTTCGAAATTGGTACTATTTTAGTTTGGTGAAGATCTGATGAAGAATTTCGGAGATATACAACAGAACTCTTCAATAACTAACGGCAAATCATTCGGGATTGATGCAATCGCATGTCTATTTATTGTTTATACCATTTCATAACATAGCATCACGCCAGTACGCTCTAAAAGGGTACGCAGATCTCTCATTTCACCGGTTATATTCATGTTTCATGTTATTCGGGTAATCTATTCTGGTATTATAGGTGCCTATTCTAGGTAGGTACAACTAAAAAGGGAAAAATAAAAAAACTTTTTTGCAAAAAAATACTACCGACTTTCAAATAAAAAACTACAAAGTGAAAAATCTTTTTTTTTTGGAAATCGGTGTCCTAAAAAGTTTTTTTATTAAGCTGACATGGTCACAATCATTAGAATTAATATATGCAACAAATTCAATAGGGACGACGGGTTTCAATCGTCGAGAGCCTGAAATCCTGTGGTTCAACTATGTTAAGGTCGTAAAACTACTGAACGAGTGTCAAAAGTGGATACAGTGAGCATCGTCTGTCGTGAACAATGTCGAGTAACTAGTGATACGAGTTCTGGTGGTAGCGGTATCGAGCGTGAAAAACGAGTGAGGAAGAGGGTAGACAGATATGTTAGTTCTTAAGGCGGTACCCTGACCAAAAAATCGGTATGAGATATGAGCGTTCCTATTGGTCTAACGGCACTGGTGGCGCATGAATTACAGTAGTGAATACGCTCAGATTTTAGAATAAAATCTTTATAAAATCGAATTTTGGTCTTTTGAAAAAAATAATTCTACAAAAATGTTCGTTATTAAATTGTCTATCTATTAGTGTTAGTACAAAAAATAATCAATGAACACTTTACGAGGAGATGCATAATATCAATAATTATTTCTCGATTTTATGTTTTTTTGGAAGTAGATTAGTGAAATATATACAACATTTAAAAAAAAACTAAATCTACCATTTTAGAATCAATATTATGTAGAAATTTAATGTATTTTTATTAATTGATATTTCTTTTTAAATAACGAGTAGATAGCTCCCAAAAACAGCACAAAAACGGCTTGCGCGGCGTTTTGCTCGGGGTACCGCCTTAAATAACACCCACCCGCAAAGACTTTAGTTCTCGTGATCATGGTGCTTGTAACGGTGCCGTAATATCGAGCTTTCAACCAAAATCAAAATATACATGGTAAATATCCCGAAACAAATTTAATAACAAATATATAATTCTATCGAAAATATTTCTAAAAAAATAGCCAGGGTGTTTATTTATTTATTTATTTGAAATATAGCACAGCCACATCACATGCATTACAAATCGACCAAAAAAAAAGGAAACCAAAACAAAAAACCACCAAAAAACAAAAAACCATAAAGGATAACCAGCAGAACCCATATCCAGCATTTTTGATGGTAGCAATTTTATGGTCACCAGCCTGACGCGAACCGATACAGACAACCGGCCATTCAGACGCACACGTGCATTTGACGTCATTTTCTGAATGGCGGTTTTAAGATTGCTGCGAAAGAATGACACTAGAAAAACAATACGTTGGTAGGTCGGGAAGTAGGGTAGGCAAGCAAAGACCTTATACGTAGTAGAATAAGTATAAGGTCTTTGTAGGCAAGTAAGTAGGGCAGGCAGTTGACGGGAGCGAAACCGCTTCGAATTTAGAACCTGCTAATCTGTTACTAAACGGTCGTCGAATTTTTTTATAAATAACAGATAACAGTGTATGATCCAAGAAATTGTAAACTAGCGACCAATCGCAAATAATTAGATACTTTCTACTCTATTCGATTTTTAGTGATAATATCGACCCGTAAAATTGACAACATGTTGGTGTTGTTGGCAGCACTTGAACAGCTCACGGTCTTCTTCTTTTCGTGTTGATTGACTAGGTAGGTACTAAAATTATATTAGACTGCTAAGTTGCTTGGACCATTCTATGATTTGGCACGTTCAGATTCTGGCAGGTGCAGGTTGTGGTACATAAGTAACGTAAAATAGCTCCACACTGGCAAGGAGAAAACTACAAAAAAGATGGTTGGATTTTATGAGAAGTGATATGGGATTAGAAGAAGAAAACGTGTTGTACCGACCCCAAATAACATGGGATTAGGGCAGGAAGATGATGATAATGACTGGCATTGTATTTGGAATGGATGAAGTGTAGCCTATTTGCACAGAGTACTTCTACAGTGACCAATCGGGTCCCGCAATCGATTCAGAGATTTCGATATTGGCCTCTGCCGTTCGTATCCAGACAGAAGATGAGTGATGTGTGGTGGAGTGTGGAAGGTTTTAATATCTGTTTCACCGCAGTTTGCATCTTTTGTCTGACGAATTATCTGCCAAAGAGCTCGGAGTCTTTAAGTGGACGAGGAAGAAGTTGGTGGCCATTGGGTGGCGGTTGCTTCATTCCTGTTTCCCTTTCTCAATGCGTCTAACTCTTTTGCGGCAGTCATCTAGTGAAGCTTTATCCAGCAGTGAATAAAAACTCGAAAGACTGGAAGATGTCAAGGGATGAGAGTCGAAGATCAGCGCTAAGTCGATTTTTTTAGCGTAACGATAACGGGACGATGCCACACTTGGCAGTGGCACGTGATTTCCTGCTAGGAAATGAAGAACCTTTAGTAATGCTCTCCAGCTGCTAGATATATGGCGGCGAAAAACGTTATTTTAGAAACCGTGAAGGAAAAAATAACCTAGTGATGTCTCATGAAACCTTCATTTTTTAAAGATCTATGTAATAAAGGTAAAATTAGACAGAAGCATTCGCTTAAGAAGAAAGTCATAATGCATCATTGGATTATGAAATAAAGGTCTCGCAACACTGAGAAAAAAAAACTGCGTCTAAAACTGGAACGGCATCGACATGCCGTTCCAGAGGAAGCTTAAAGATACCACAATTTTACTTTAAATAAAAAACGACGAACGAATCACATTACAAACCAATTAATGCCGCTAATTATTAATGATTTAAGACAGTCCCAAAAGCTACTATAACACAACCCATAAACAAAATCAAAGGCAAATCCGCTACCTGCTTGGGACAACGACATGCTTATGAAGATGGGTCTAACCGCGACACCCATGTATAGGTTGTGTGGGGAAAATACGGAAAGCATGGAGCACCTTCTGTGCACATGCGATGCACTGGCTGGTAAGCGAATGAGTCTCCTAGGGGTAGAGAATAGCCAAGACCAGTAGACTATAGGCTTATATTTCATAGTCTCGTAAAACCCATGAAGAAAGTTTTCAACGAGATTGGAGAGGAGTAGGATATCTAGGGTACCACAAAAGGTCCCAATGAGTCGAAGTGTCCGAGCTTTTCTCGGCCCTCCACAAGATAAGATAAGATGGTGAAATCGTGGGTTTGACAAAAATCCTGGTCATTTGTTAAATAAATATGTAATATGAGTTTGCTAAACACTTGCGTTCTTAACACTGTTAAGATTCTTAAGTTAAAAGTTTTGAAATGATAGCTTCAAGAAGGAAAATCACAACTAACTGTTGTCGTCTATAAAACAAGCGGAAAAGAAAAAACAGCATTGTTGGGAATACGCGCACACTCGTGTTTGATCAGACTGCGACAATGCTAGTGGTCACTCCTGATCACAAGGAGCAGCGACGATTCAGCTGTCAGAATACCTCATTACAGCAAACAATATCTTGGAGATGTATAAAACTGCGTGAGGCGAATAATTGGGCGAATAATTTGGGCGCACGGTTGGCGCAGTGGTTGAGCGATTGACTGCTGCGCTGCGTGTCGCGGGTTCGATTCCCGCACGGAACAAATATTTGTATGACCTACAGATAGTTGTTCCGGCTCTGGGTGTTGTGTATGTGAGTTTATATGTTTGTAAACGCACCCACGATACAGGAAGAAATTCCTAGTGTGGGGCAACGTTTTAAAAAAAAAAAAAAAAAAAAAAACAAAAAAATTATAATGAAAAGGATCTGTTCTCATGCATCTTAAAATCTTATCTATATATATAAAAGAAAGTCGTGTTAGTTACT
This sequence comes from Orthosia gothica, assembly GCA_949775005.1. Lineage (NCBI taxonomy): Eukaryota > Metazoa > Arthropoda > Insecta > Lepidoptera > Noctuidae > Orthosia > Orthosia gothica. Next base: position 19,768,284 of record OX459054.1, on the reverse strand, counting down.
TCACTTATAACTCAAGAACGGCTGAATCGATTTAGCTGAAAATTGGCAGGGAGGTAGCTTAGAACCAGGAGAAGGACATAGGGTAGGGTAGGGTAGGGTAGGGTAGGGTAGGGTAGTGTAGGGTAGTGTAGGGTAGTGTAGTGTAGTGTAGGGTAGTGTAGTGTAGGGTAGGGTAGTGTAGGGTAGGGTAGTGTAGGGTAGTGTAGGGTCGGGTAGGGTAGGGTAGTGTAGGGTAGGGTAGTGTAGGGTAGCGTAGGGTAGTGTAGGGTAGCGTAGGGTAGTGTAGGGTCGGGTAGGTTAGGGTAGGGTAGGGTAGGGTAGTGTAGGGTAGGGTAGGGTAGAGTAGGGTAGGGTAGTGTAGGGTAGGGTAGGGTAGGGTAGGGTAGGGTAGGGTAGTGTAGGGTCGGGTAGGGTAGTGTAGGGTAGGGTAGGGTAGGGTAGTGTAGGGTAGGGTAGGGTAGGGTAGTGTAGGGTCGGGTAGGTAGGGTAGATAAATGTTTGGTCTTTTTATGGCAAAACAAAGTTTGCTGGGTCAGCTAGTTGATGATAAAAACAGGACGCTTGAAGGCTTGAAGATTTATTTACTTTACGAGGAGGTATGTGAAAAAGTTACTAAGAAAATAATGAACTTTGGGAGGAATGGTCAGTTTTTAGGGTTCCGTAGCCAAATGGCAAAAAACGGAACCCTTATAGATTCGTCATGTCTGTCTGTCTGTCTGTCTGTCCGTCCGTATGTCACAGCCACTTTTTTCCGAAACTATAAGAACTATGCTGTTGAAACTTGGTAAGTAGATGTATTCTGTGAACCGCATTAAGATTTTCATTCAAAAATAGAAAAAAAACAATAAATTTTGGGGGTCCCCATACTTGAAACAGAAACTAAAAAAAAAAAAAAACATCGAAACCATACGTGTGGGGTATCTATGGATAGGTCTTCAAAAATGATATTGAGGTTTCTAATATATTTTTTTTCTTAACTGAATAGTTTGCGCGAGAGACACTTCCAAAGTGGTAAAATGTGTGTCGTCCCTGTAACTTCTAAAATAAGAGAACGATAAAACTAAAAAAAATATAAGATGTACATTACTATGTAAACTACCACCGAAAATTGGTTTGAACGAGATCTAGTAAGTAGTTTTTTTTTAATACGTCATAAATCGTAAACCGCAATTTACCAAGTACGGAACCCTTCGTGCGCGAGTCCGACTCGCACTTGGCCGGTTTTTTTAAATTCACTGGGAAACCCAAAAGTGTTTTTTTTTTCATGTCTTCATCTCATATTGTTTAAAACTTTAGACCGTATTCGCAGCTATTGGGATGCAAGGTTCTAGGTGTAAAACAGCTGAATAAGTGTTAACGGATGATAGATTGGGTTGGGTAAACTAGTGCTGCCATCAGAACCAGCATCAACTTGACTAAATTTTAGCGAGGTCGTCTACAGTGACTTTTAGCAGCGATTCAGTAGCTTATCTCCTAAGTAACAAAAATTCTACATCGCCAGTATCATGATGCAGCTTTTTCGCCCTGTTTGTGTCTTCACAACGGATGGCGAATCAGTAGCGATATTGAAGCGATCCTAATTCCATACTATAAAATGCGATTGTATTGCTTTTTTCGTGCGTTGCAAATGGGACAAAGTGTCAAAAAATAGCGACACAGAAGTGCGTTATTGGAACGATGCAAATTCGTCGTGGTCGACCCCCATTAAAGTACATTTCTAAACGTGCCCTGACCGTGACGTGAAGAAACACGATATAACCAGGCAAATATTTTTCACAGACATTCAAGAAGCTGTCGCAGGTGACCTGGACTTTAAGCTGATGATGATGCCAGACGGGACTCCTTCAGGAAAGTGCTACTGCTCATGCAACCTCAACAGCCAGCCAGTTTTCTTGCAGTTTGACGCTGACAATCTACCAGGAAAATATATTACGTAGAAACGTCCTTCCTGCTTTACATTTTCATAATGCGCATTTAAATTATTTCGAGAAACTCGCCTTGAAACATATTTCTTAGCTATTGGTTTATACAGAAATATGCGCTACAATTAAACAGAAATATATTATTCAAAATTTTAAAAATCCTATTCGATACTAAAATAAAAACTTGCATTATTAACTACATAAACTGTTTTTGTTTTAAACCTCACAACATGTTTTAATTACATTTTATTTGTTTTTTTAAACTGTTTTGCATTCCTTAGATATGGTAGAAAGTATAAGGATCCCTAAGAAGCTAGTGCGCGTAGGAATAAACACTCCTACCTCCTGTGACGCAACATGCGCAATTTCATTGAAGAGCGTTTTATTCTCGTTTGGAAATATGGCTATCATGAAAAAAGTGAATAATCTGTTAATAATAAACTTATTTGCAATTTTTTTAACTGCTAATCGATCCCTGTATGGTGGTGACTGTTTTACAATTATCCTTCTTCTTGTGGTAATTTATTTCCATCCAAAGATGCGTTAAAATTAGTGTTGAATTAAGGAACTTTCTTTCGACGGTCATAACTTTCAAATGTTTTTTTACCTTTTTTGTTTATATAGCCCTGTATAAACAAAAATGTAAGGGCATAATGATGAGACGGACTGATACCATTATTTTTTGAAAGTACACCGTCTAACTGTGCAGTAATCGCCATACTACGTTTGAATGGCAGAATGATCGACTAGGGTACCCTTAATATGATCATATTATTCCTCAAATAATAGAACAAGAGTGTGTTTTATTTGCAGATGACACAACAGTTATCCTAGATGGTAAAAATCATTAAGCACATAAGACCAATATAAATGCCAGTTTGAATAAAATAGTTACATGGTTAGATATAAATGCTTTAAAAGTTAATGTTGATTAAACTAAAATATTAAATTTTAAAACACAGAAGAGTAAAAATATCCATCTTAAAATAAAACATAGGGACCAAATAGTAGAACAGATACATACAACAAAATATCTGGGTATAACACTCGATGAACATTTCACCTGGAGGGAGCATATCAATGAAATACTCGTATACATGAATATTAATAGATTTGTTTTTGCTCTAAAAAAAGTCAAAGACGAGGCATCCAAACCAACTGCGCTAATGGTATATCATACCTATGTTTGCTCCGTCATCCGTTACGGTATCATTGTCTGGGGAAACTCCTCTGAACTTTGTGTGACTCCTCCGAGTTCTGTTGGCACAAAAAAGATGCATCCGCACCATTTTTAATATGGACGTGCCCTGACCGTGACGTGAAGAAACACGATATAACCAGGCAAATATTTTTCACAGACATTCAAGAAGCTGTCGCAGGTGACCTGGACTTTAAGCTGATGACGATGCCAGACGGGACTCCTTCAGGAAAGTGCTACTGCTCATGCAACCTCAACAGCCAGCCAGTTTTCTTGCAGTTTGACGCTGACAATCTACCAGGAAAATATATTACGTAGAAACGTCCTTCCTGCTTTACATTTTCATAATGCGCATTTAAATTATTTCGAGAAACTCGCCTTGAAACATATTTCTTAGCTATTGGTTTATACAGAAATATGCGCTACAATTAAACAGAAATATATTATTCAAAATTTTAAAAATCCTATTCGATACTAAAATAAAAACTTGCATTATTAACTACATAAACTGTTTTTGTTTTAAACCTCACAACATGTTTTAATTACATTTTATTTGTTTTTTTAAACTGTTTTGCATTCCTTAGATATGGTAGAAAGTATAAGGATCCCTAAGAAGCTAGTGCGCGTAGGAATAAACACTCCTACCTCCTGTGACGCAACATGCGCAATTTCATTGAAGAGCGTTTTATTCTCGTTTGGAAATATGGCTATCATGAAAAAAGTGAATAATCTGTTAATAATAAACTTATTTGCAATTTTTTTAACTGCTAATCGATCCCTGTATGGTGGTGACTGTTTTACAATTATCCTTCTTCTTGTGGTAATTTATTTCCATCCAAAGATGCGTTAAAATTAGTGTTGAATTAAGGAACTTTCTTTCGACGGTCATAACTTTCAAATGTTTTTTTACCTTTTTTGTTTATATAGCCCTGTATAAACAAAAATGTAAGGGCATAATGATGAGACGGACTGATACCATTATTTTTTGAAAGTACACCGTCTAACTGTGCAGTAATCGCCATACTACGTTTGAATGGCAGAATGATCGACTAGGGTACCCTTAATATGATCATATTATTCCTCAAATAATAGAACAAGAGTGTGTTTTATTTGCAGATGACACAACAGTTATCCTAGATGGTAAAAATCATTAAGCACATAAGACCAATATAAATGCCAGTTTGAATAAAATAGTTACATGGTTAGATATAAATGCTTTAAAAGTTAATGTTGATTAAACTAAAATATTAAATTTTAAAACACAGAAGAGTAAAAATATCCATCTTAAAATAAAACATAGGGACCAAATAGTAGAACAGATACATACAACAAAATATCTGGGTATAACACTCGATGAACATTTCACCTGGAGGGAGCATATCAATGAAATACTCGTATACATGAATATTAATAGATTTGTTTTTGCTCTAAAAAAAGTCAAAGACGAGGCATCCAAACCAACTGCGCTAATGGTATATCATACCTATGTTTGCTCCGTCATCCGTTACGGTATCATTGTCTGGGGAAACTCCTCTGAACTTTGTGTGACTCCTCCGAGTTCTGTTGGCACAAAAAAGATGCATCCGCACCATTTTTAATATGGACTGGACTGATTCCTGCAGACCAGTATATAAAGCACACAATCTTCTCACCGTTCCTTGTATGTATATTTATGAAATAGCTAAATTTGTAAAAACTAATAATTCACTTTTAACACAAAAAATAACAATAATAAACGTAAAGTTACACAGTATGTAATAGAATTGCCCGTACCCAGAATCGAATTATTTAGGCGTAGTTGTGTTTACATGGCCGCTACCTACTTGGGCCTTTACTGGGCACTTTGGAACCAACGACATGCTTATGAAGATGGATCTAACCGCGACACCCATGTGCAGGTTGTGTGGGGAACATACGGAACACATGGAGCACCTTCCGTGCACATGCGATGCACTGGCTGGTAAGCGAAAGAGTCTCCTAGGGGTTGGATATCCTAAACCAGAAGACTATAGGCTCATATCTCCCAGTCTTGTTGTAAGACTCATGGAAAGAGTTTTCAACGAGATTGGGGAGAAGTAAGTTATCTAGGGGACCACAATAGATCCCAATGGGTCAAAGTGTCAGAGTTGCTTCTCGGCCCCTCCATAGGATAAGAGAAGAACCTTTTTAACCGATTTCCCTTACAGAAAATTCTGTATAGTTTTAAAAAAGTGGCTCATTTCTCACAGCTTTTATTCTATAAACGAATTTAAAAAAAAACACAATATCAATCTTATCATTACAGGAATGCATTGTAGATTATCTTGTTATTAGTTGTTGTAAATCCTACCTACTGCCTTTTATGATATTGTTTGATTTTTTATTCTATGTGTTGTTAACCATATAATTTCATAGTCTAGTAAGTAAACTAAGTGTTTTGAAGAGTTTATTAAACTTAACAGGTTAAATACCTAATGCAAATAATGTGTTATTTTGTACTCTAAATTAGAGTTGTCGACTGACCAGGGGTAGATCATTAGAGATATGCTTATTGTAAGCACCTTAACATAATATAATATTTGCATGCCAACTTATGGCGAAATGTGTCATTGTGCTAATAACTTATATACACCATCTTTTGTACCGCATTTAATGCAAATAAATGGGTTTGACTTTGACTTTTGATATGTGTCTTGTATCTACTTTATGTACAAATAAATAATTATTCTATTCCAAAGACCTTATACGTATTTCTTACTACTAGACTGTGCACCAAAAATTTTTGTATAGCTAAAATGAAATCTATTACCATACGTCTAGGTTAGCTATTCCCTTATAAGCGGTAGCTAACCAAAAGCGGTCCTGAGCGAGAGGGTGCCCGCTGGTAGTGTGTCCTTGTCTGACATCTTGCCAGCTCAACTAATCATTGGGTTTGGTAGAAATGGTAGAAAATTTTATATTTTCTTTTTTATGTAATACCAAAACGAACGAATAAAAAATATATTTAAATACGTTTCAAAGTCTATGAAACTTTGAAGCGTATTTAAATATTTTTACAGTTCCTTTAATTCATCAATTAATTGTATTTAAAAAATAATTCATTATTACTGAGTAAGAGTAGTACTTTTAAATGTTTGGGCCTGGTAATACTAAATGTAGGACCACCAGGTTTGTGGAGTTTTTGGCGGGTTTTGTTCGAGTAAAATTCAGCGGCTGTTAATATTATTCGCAAATTGATTCCTAGTGGAATAAAATTGGTGAAGTTAAGTTTCTCAACTGTCTACGCAACTGGACATTAAGTGAAATAATTGAGATCCTTTGGGGTATATCAAAGCATCGTCTGAAGACTGCAGGATCATCTCACGCCTCTCCTTCATGAGCTTGAGAGTAAGAAGAGCTTTTTGTTCCTATCTATACGATGGGTCTTGAAGAACAAGACTTATCCAGACTTGGGATTTGAGGGTTATCGAGTCCCCCCCTCTCTTCGAACTTCAGATAACCCTATAATACTCCATCGTAAACTGCTCAATTCCTCTTCGAGTTCGGTGATCTTATCGTCGGTCCGGAGTCCGGAGTGTGCACGTGTTGTACGTTGCCAGTTCCTGTCGTCGGTATTTGTTGGGGTAGCCGGATCTCGTCCGGGATTCTTTGCACCCCTTGCTATACCTTAACCTAGATCGCTACCGTAGTCGAGGGTAGGCAGGCTGCCGGGCACTAAGGGCTATGTTTTATTTGTGCTATTCATGGGGAGTGCTTTGCAGGCGGGTTGGCGATCCCAGTATGGTTGTTACAAATGCACAGAGAACGCTGCTGCCCATTCCCTTGTTTGTCCCTTAGTCGCCTCTTATGACACCAATGGAAAAACATGGGCTGTTGAAATTCTTTATGCCCTACACCATACGGTAAGTGATGTAGATTCCAAAAAATATACACACGTTTCTTTTTTTTCCTTGAATTTGGTAGGTTTAGGTAGCGTAGTTAGGTAGGATATATACATATATCGGGATACTTACACCATTGTTTTTACAATCAATTTGTCCCTTGTTATTTTTGGTCATGGTCACCTCATTAGAAAGTGACACACTACCAACGGGAGCCCTCTCGCTCGGACCGTTTTTTGCGCCATAGTGCACAGTCTAGTAGTAAGAAGTATAAGGTCTTTGTTCTATTCTAATCTTGTCTAAGCCTTGAGTGCAGTTCGAGATAGATGTTAGCATTAACACAAAAGCGAAGAAAAACGGTAGTTACCACTTTCCGTGACATTGCATAATCTGCGCGGATACATGACCTTGCATTGCACCGGTGAAAAGCCTACTCACAAGAACATTGAATTCCACAACAAAAGCTATTATTCGCTTTGTAATGGTTCTTTCTGAAGTAAGTTATTTTTAATCGACTTCAAAAAGGAAGAGGTTCTTTATTTATTTACTAGCTGACCCAGCAAACTTTGTTTTGCCATAAAAAGACCAAACATTTATCTACCCTACCTACCCGACCCTACACTACCCTACCCTACCCGACCCTACACTACCCTACCCTACCCTACACTACCCTACCCTACCCTACCCTACACTACCCTACCCGACCCTACACTACCCTACCCTACCCTACCCTACCCTACACTACCCTACTCTACCCTACCCTACCCTACACTACCCTACCCTACCCTACCCTAACCTACCCGACCCTACACTACCCTACGCTACCCTACACTACCCTACGCTACCCTACACTACCCTACCCTACACTACCCTACCCTACCCGACCCTACACTACCCTACCCTACACTACCCTACCCTACACTACACTACCCTACACTACACTACACTACCCTACACTACCCTACACTACCCTACACTACCCTACCCTACCCTACCCTACCCTACCCTACCCTACCCCTACCCTACCCTATGTCCTTCTCCTGGTTCTAAGCTACCTCCCTGCCAATTTTCAGCTAAATCGATTCAGCCGTTCTTGAGTTATAAGTGAAGTAACTAACACGACTTTCTTTTATATATATAGATTATATACTTTATTGTACACCACAAAATATGTACAGGACAAACATTCACAGAAACAGGTGTACGGTCTTATCGCACAGGGCAATCTCTCAATTCGATTGTAATTTTTTTTTGTGTTAAACTACCCTAACTTTTTACTAGGTGAACCGATTCTGATGATTATTTTTTTATTTGAAAACTTGTGCTTCTCATGTGGTGCGAAGACAACAAAACTCTTCAATAAATGACGGCAAATCTCTCGGGTTTGCTGCAGTCGCATGTCTGTTTATTGTTTACACCATTTCATAACATCACGCCGGTACGCTCTAAAGGGGTACGCAGATGTATAATTATACACTCTAATTGTATCAGTTTTGTTCAAGTTTCATGATATTCGGTTATCTATCTGGCATAACTGTGGGCATTATAAATATGTACGATAACTAAAAAGTGAAAACTCAATAAATTTGGCAGTCGGTGTCAAAAAAGGAAGATAAAAAACAAGAACACCGACTAACGAAATTGTAGTTATTTCTCATTTTGCAGTGTTTTATTTGGAAGTCTGATGTATTTTTTTGTAAAAAGTTTATTATTTTAAACAGATTTTGATGCACTTGTAACGGATGTGACGTCAGCCAACGTGCAACTCGCTAATCCCCGTCGGGCCCGCCAAAGCCACCATATTGACGCCCCCCTCCAGCCAAGCCATGCCAAGCAGTGAAGATGTGTTAATATAAGCGGTAGCCAGCCATCTAGTTGGCTTTCCCGCCATAACAGCGCTGGCGCGCCTTTTTACGGGGATACTGCGAACTGGGTCCTTTTCTTCATGCTGGAAGGATGGGCGCTATCGAATGTATCGATATGTGCCGAAGCGAGAGAGCTATCGGCTCATCACGCTTCTGCCGGTCTCTCCGGGAGGCCATGGTGGAGCGCTTGAACCTGACCTTGCAGGCAGTCTCCGAATGGGGCGATGCCAATCTGGTCAGGCTTAACGCTGCTAAAACCCAGGCGTGTCTTTGTTCCGCTAAAAAGAGCCAATTTTACCCGGATCCAACTTTCCGAGATGCGACCGTGCCAATAACCGACCATCTTGAGCTTCTTGGCGTTAAGTTGACATCTACTCTCAATTTTGGCCCTTACATTGAGGCAAAGGCTCAGCTGGCTGCCAAAAAGCTGGAACAGCTCCTCAATTTGTATCAAGCGCAAGTTCGATCATGCATGGAGTACTGTTCTCATCTCTGGGACGGATCTGCCAAATACCAGCTTGACGCACTAGAGTCGATCGAAAAGCGAGCCAAGAGGCTCATCGGCAATGAGGCGCTGGTCAAGTCAAAGCTCCAGAGTCTTGAACATCGTCGCCGAGTTGCCAGCCTGTCGGTTTTTTATCGGTTACATTTCGGGGAGTGTGCGTTGGAATTGCACGATATAATTCCACCTAGCCCGGTTCATCATCGGACTACCAGACGTACGGCGATACGCCATCGATACATGGTAGACATCCCACCCATACGCACAAAACGTTTTGGGAACACTTTTATCATGCGTACAGCTAAGGAGTGGAATTCCCTGCCGGAGTCTGTATTTCCCGATAGCTACAATCTAGGGGTCTTTAAGTCAAGAGTGAATAGGTTATTTCTAAGCAAGCGTGTTTCACCGTCGACCACATCATCGCTTACCATCAGGTGAGATTGTGGTCAAGCGCGAGCCTATAGGTTATTAAAAAAAAAAAACTCCACGGTATTCGAAGCACTCCTGCTCACTCCACACCTTACTCCGAGACCAGAACAGTTTGGGTTCCACTCGAAACACAGTACGACGCTCCAGTTGTCAAGGGTACTGCACCTGCTCACAACCGCTCTTAACAAGAAAGAGCACGCAGTCGTAGTATTCCTCGACATGGAGAAGGCCTTCGACTGCGTCTGGCATGAGGGCCTTATCTACAAAATGTCAAGGTCAAATGCGCCCTGTCACATTGTATTGGTGGTCTCTACCTGCCTGACAAACAGGACATACAGGGTGGTGGTCGACGGTGTGCTATCTAGCGCCCGACCTATAGGTGCAGGCGTACCACAGGGCGGATGTGTCTCGCCACTGTATTACTCATGTTACACCGATGACATCCCTTCCACGCAGGAATCTATACTCGCGCTCTATGCTGACGACGCCGCGTACATATGCACGTCATTAAACGCGCGGCACGCGGCCGTCAAAATGCAGCGCGTCCTCGATCTACTTTCCGAATGGCTGTCGAAGTGGCGGTTATCGGTGAACGTGGGTAAGACACAGGCACTACTGGTCGGGTGTGGGCACCTCCCACCACCCCTAAGGTTGCAGGGGGCGCACGTCGAGTGGACCCCCCGGGAAAAATACCTGGGGGTGACCATTGACCGGTGGCTCACCTTGGGAGGCCATGTAACACAGGTCATCGCAAGGGTTAGAGCGGTGCGTGCAATGCTCTATCCGGTGCTCTCATCTCGGTTCCCGATGCGTGTTAAATTGGGCGTATATAAAACCAATACGTACGTATACCCCAGCCTGGATCGCCCTCATTAGCGAGTCAAACATGGAACGTATCCGTACGCACTGCGGCGGATAACGGATGCCCCTAGCTGCGTGAGGAACGACATTATCGCGCGGGATCTCAAGATTGAGAGCCTGGACGAATTTTGTGCTCGCCTCGCAACCAATATGTTCGCTCGTGCCGACGCCGCTGCCTTACCTCATGTAAAGCGAATAGCGCCATGGCATGCGCGCCCACCGGATGCGAGACGACTGCCGCGCGACCTGTGTAATACATAGGCCCCGCCCGTGCTCCCCCCCGCAGCCTCATAACCAGACTGACGATTGAGCGAAACGCACATCACAAAACGCGACTCGTTCATACAATAATACTCTACAGATAACATTCATGCGGTGTGCATCGTGTTCTAGGTTAATATAGGCATGATGTACACTGTAAGCCAACACATGGGCGGTATAACACATTACAATACCGCCCACACATACATAACGGTCCCTTAGCCTGGGACGTGACCACCTAGCTCTGGAAGCGTGTCAGGCGGGAACCATACATTCTCAGCTGGGCGCGCCAATAAAGTCGGCACCTATGTCGCTGGCTATTTTCACTCGGTCTCTTGTGGTTTGCCACAAGTCTCATCGGGTCCCCACCCGGTATATATATATGTCGCCAAGGTGCCGTGAAGATACAGCGCTGAGAGACAGCGTCGCGGCAATCCCACTGAATACATCACATCCACATTCCTGGCAGGTAGTGTAAACACGCCTGCCATGTACCAATTCGCCTAGAGGGCAAACAAAATTGATTCGTGCCCGTCGTAACGGGCATGCAATGACACCGCGGGAGAAAGACGCTGTCTAAAGCCCTCCCGCCGCGCTCCCTGATGGCGGCGGAGCGATCTTTCTACTTCCTTCCTGCCAAATATAACGAGCGCGAGTTTAGTAATTCGCGTTCGCAGCACGCTAGGTCCAGAGGACCACCAAGCGACGGGTTCGCAGTTGCGAGCCACGGTGCTGCATTCGCGGGCAGAGAGCGATGCTCTGTGACCGCTCGCCTCACCCCCTTACGGGGGCGAAGCGACTTCCACACGTTCGTAGTTACACTTCCGTTTGTGAATACAAGATCTGAACAAAACTCTGCCGTATTTACCGGGTTTGCTGCTTGAATGTCACATGCCCGATGGCTAATTCCCCGGAGTCATCAGATCAAACATCCGAATTTCCGAATTGCTATAGCATCGATGTAACACAATATCGAATAGCCATTAAATCGAGCGTCCGTTCCGCCGAAAAGCCATAGCAACGATAGTCCTATCCATCAAATGTCTATTGGCTCGACGCTCGGGTTCGCGCGAGGAAAAGAGCCTTTAATTCTGCAGCCAAGTTCTGCAAGCGGGTTCTGCGTCGTGCGCGTTTTGACCATATTGGACGTTTTGGGGCCAAGCTAGCACCGCATCCTCCGGGTAGTAAACAGTTTTGTCCCTGTCTAAAGCGGTTGAATTGAATTGCTGTCGTCTCACTTTACCTCCAATGCTGAAACCTGATGGGTCGCTGGCTCACTCTGCAAGTGAGAAAGCAAATTTATTTGCATCTCTCTTTGCTAACAATTCACGTCTGCGCGCTGGCTCCAAGTAACCACCTACTGTACCTCATTGCGACTCTTCGATGCCGGAGATCGCTGTGCACATGAAAGAGGTCCGGAGAGTATTGTGCAGTCTAGACGTGAATAAGGCCAGCGGGACTGACGAGATTCCAGTGAGAGTGCTGAGGCAGTGTGCGCCAACTGTCTCCTGTGTTGACACGCTTGTTCCGCCTCTCTCTTGTTAAAAGAACGGTGCCGAAATCCTGGAAGCTTGCAAATGTGCAAGCAGTGCCCAAAAAAGGCAACCGTGCTGCCGTGCAAAGTTATGGAAAAGGTACTGAACAGTAAGTTGCTGACCTACCTTGAAGACAATATCTCCTCAGTGACCGTCAATATGGCTTCGCCGGGGACGGCCAACTGGCGATCTTCTCGTGTATTTCACGCACTGCTGGGGCGAAGCCATCGAGAGACACGGCGAAGCACTTGATGTATCGCTTGATATCTCGAAGGCCTTTGACAGGGTCTGGCACGCAAGTCTACTCAGTAAGCTTCCTGCCTATGGCATCCCCGCTGGTTTTTGTAGCTGGATATCAGACTTCCTTAATGAACGGTCGTTCCGAGTAGTCATTGACGGCTGCTCCTCTGACCTTACGGCTATTGATGCCGGCGTTCCTCAGGGGTCTGTTCTCCCTGCAACTCTTTTCCTGCTGCACATCAAAGACCTACTTCAGCCTGGTATTGTTGGGTACGCAGATGACAGTACTGTTTCAGAGAGATACTTGTCCAGCGCACAAACCAGCGTGGATGAAGTTCGTTCCTTGAGAAAGGCTATGGTGAAGCGGACAGATTTGACCTTAAGCCTTGTCTCCCAGTGGGGTGATGAAAATCTGATCTCCTTTAACGCCACCAAAACACAAGCGTGCCTTTTTACCGCTAAAAGGAGACTTTTTGATCTAACTCCTACTTGCCGGGGTGCGTCTGTTCCTGTGACTGATCGGCTCGAGCTCCTAGGCATGGAGTTGACATCCAGTCTCAACTTCGGCGCGTCCATTGAGTACAAAACCCAAATTGCGGCCAAAAAACTGGGCATCTACTTCTAGGCAGGCAGGCAGGCAGGCATCTACTGGGCATGTACTTCGGTGAGTGTGCTGAAGAGCTCCACGACCTTATCCCACCAGCCCCATTCTACCATCGGACATCTAGACGCACTGCAAGTTACCATCCTTACCTTGTTGCCATTCCACCAATTCGCACCAAGCGCTTCCAAACATCCTTCATAATGCGCACAGCGAATGAATGGAACTCACTACCTGCGTCTTTGTTTCCGAACGCATTCAACCTGAATCTCTTCAAAGTTATAGTGAACACGCTTCTTCTGGGTAAGCTCACTTTATCGTAGACTCTGTCTCTGTCAACTCTGACCTAGACTAGAGGCTAGTGCAAACCCATCACAAAAAAAAAAGAATATAAAATGGGATAAAAAACAACCCACCACCGAAATGTCAATCAAAATGTTTCAGGTGGCGTGGATTTCGTCATCCACGCCCACTTACCAAACTTACCCTGTATAACTATTATAGAGCTTAATTAATTAAACCCAGGCGTTTTTTCTCCAATTCCAGCCGACTTCATTTTTTTGTGGTGCAACTGAACGTATAACCAACAATCTTGACCTTCTTGATCTACCATTATTTGGTAGATCAAGAAGCTCAAGATTGTTGGTTATTGTTGGTTGGATACCAGCTTGCTGAGCTAATTGAGTCGATTGACAACAGACCAAGAGGCACATCCGTTAAGCCTACCGGTTGCGTTTCGTAAAGTGTGCATTGAAAATGCACAATTTGATTCCGGCAAGCCCGTTACATCATCGGATAACAAGTCATTTGGCGATGCACCATAGGATTCTCTGAAGCCCTGACCGCCATTAGCTTGGACCCTGTTCCAAATACTAGTGGGCTACCATTTTTTTTTGTAGTGTATTCAGATACGTAATAAATATGAATAAACAAGATTAATAATAAAGAAGAGACAGGAAAAGAAAAAGCGTATAATTTTAATTAAACATATAATTATGAATAGTGAATATTGGAAGGCTAGACGTTAGGCACTAGACGCTAGACACTAGGCGGCGAGCGTGCACAGCATGGCGGTGCCGCGCTTGACCCAGAACTCGGCGGACTCCTTGCCGGCCGGCAGGTCCACCGCCACCACGAAGGCGCCCATGCGCAGCGGGTAGTAGTAGCACGGACACACGTAGCGGTCTGCGGGAAGAACCCTCACTTAACCACTCAACAGGCCCGCTGCATTTCAACTGCATAGTTCCGTGCAGTAGTTCCGTGCAGTTCAAAGGTATTTCAACTGCATAGTTCCGTGCAGTAGTTCCGTGCAGTTCAAAGGTCTGCTTTTGGCTCTTACTCTCGATTAGAGCCGTAATACGCTTACTTTCTAAGATTCTCTTCATTAACGGCTAGTTTTAAAGGTTTCAAAAAATATATCATGTATTAAAGGTACATCATTTGATACATATGATTTTTTCGTATAACCACAGATAATTTAATACTAGCATAGTATAACTAATAATTTTTCTTAAAAAAAAATAAACACGATAATTTTTCGCTAATTTTGCTTACTCCTCCAAAACGACTTGGATGTTGAATGTTTTTACACAGAAGAAATAATGGTTCGAATTTCTTTTTTACCAACATAGCTTATGTAATTCAAGAATATCTTGCAAAGAAAAGCAGGTTCAATATTGATATTCCGGCTCTGAGTGGATGTGCAAGGCGCGAAGGAAGCGGAATAAAGCGTAGTGTGACTTACTGCGCACGCGCTTGCCGGTGATGCGCACGGGCTTGAAGTGTATGGGCGACAAGGGGAACACCAGCTGCATGGGCAGTGGCTCCTGCAGGCAGCCGTCCTTGCGGAACCACGACGCGCCCTCCAGGTACTGTCCTCTGCACACCAGACGGACAATGTTAAGGTGACCCAAAACCAAAATGTCATACTGTCTCGCCTTAAGTGCGAGTAAGCGAGAAGCGCGGTTACTAACATTAAGTAAATGAAGGTGAAGCAGGACAGATTGTTTAATGACTTTTTAAGTTCTAGAGTGGCGACCGCGTACCGGCAGACGCAGCTTTGGAAGGCCTCCCATTAAGAAGACCAATGAATCCGCTTAATGCGAGACGCACCGAAACGGTCGAAATAGCGTTACTTTGGAGAGGCCAATGTCCAGCAGTTAACTTCTTTTGGCTGAAATGATGATGATAAGGATATGAAGGTGTTCCTAGTCTGTCCGTACCTGATGTAGACTCCACCGTCCCTAGGCGGCCTGACGAAGCCGGCCTCTTCCAGCGGCATGACGGTGAACTCCCAGCACAGAGTGTCTATGGGCCAGGCTTGCCCGCGGGCCGTCGTCTGCAACGTTAAGGTATTGTTCATTTATTTGTTTATTTTATACTTCATGCACACTAATGGACAGAGACAGATATTGTTTTCGACCAGATAACCTTTGGGTGATGCAGAGGCAAATAGTGGTTCAAAGGTCCGAGACGGCGCCGTTTTCACCGTGTCCCTCTTTAGAGTAATTGCGGTAGTATGCACCCGCAGAGTGACTGGATCCGCATGAATTAATGCGAAATAATAAATTGCCGGGGAAGCGTGACGAAATGCGCAAGCAATCCAGCGCCACGGCTGAAGGTAGCTGCAGAACACTACCGCAATGTTAAAAGTAGCTGGACCTGCATGACGGCGGTGACGAAGCCGGTGGGCGCCACGAATGCGGGCAGCCAGCACAGCGTGGGCGGTGCTCGCGGCGCGTTGGCCCAGGCCTGGAGCGCCGCCCCGCGCAGCGACAGCTCGCGGCACCACGCGCCCAGCGGCTTCATGGACGGACGATCTGGAGCAACACAACACAACACAACATCACATCTCCTACACGGACGTTCGTGGCGGGAGATAAGTCGCACATGTCCCTCGCCAGTTGCGTATTTACTCTTATGGCTCACTTCCGATCACATCGGCTCCGGCGTCACTGTCGTTGCGACACTAGTAATTCGCGGAAAGTTCTTGAGTGCCGTGTAATACGCATCACTTTTGCGTTTTAGTCAAACTGGCGCCGCCATTGCATTTAAATTATCCGAGGCGGGGTGCTAATATTTTGAAGCACATTTCGTTTGCTTTTGCATTCCTAATATCACAGCCGACGAAAAATTCCAACTGCAGGCGGTCCAGAATGATGTATACTGAATACATGGTATTTTTTTTCGCGACGGTATCAGACACGCTACAGCTACAGTTCATTCTACGAATAGAAGCCGTTGTACCTCTCAGCCAGAACTCGGGAGTCCGACCCTCGAAGATGCATGTGTACATGATCTCCAGCATCTCTGACATCACGACGAGACCTTCGATAGCACGGCGCAGCTCCTGCGTCAAAGCGAAGGCTTTACACCAAATGATATACTACCAGCGATAATTATTGTGAAAAAGTTAAAATACTTTAGAAGAAAACATGATTTTTCATATTTCTCTCAGCAAAACTGATACTCATATCATGGAGGTCTATAAAAATAATTGGTACGCCATTTTTGAGAGACAGCCGTATTGGATTTCAGCTCACGGTTTATCTCATACAATTTCATACAAAGTATATTTGGTCGTGTCGCGTAGCGTCGCTCCGCTGACGCGTAGTGCGGTCTGACCTTAACATGAAGATGGCGGGACATCCCCTTCAAACCTAACCTATCCGTGTCGGGGTGCCCTAAGCGAGCCAGCGATGCGAATCGGTTTGGGATACATGCTTTAAAATTCACTGTCAGAATATTTACAAACTTTTATTAAACTCGCCTTGTTAGTTACTTAATGCTTGCTTTTCCCAGCTAAGTAGGTATTTATCACGCTACTGTTACTGAGAAGCGTGTAGAGAAGGCTTATTTTACAATTATATTTAAAAGTTTATAAAATACGAGAGTTGATGCCGAAACAGATTGTTGTATTACAATGCGTAGTAATAACGTAATTTAAAAGTGTTTTGTTTATGATAAATATGTGTACCTATGGTTCTATGTTCTATGTTAGGGGGGTTTGGTTTCCGCACTTAGTCCTCAATTGGACTTTTGTACGTGGGTCATGGCGGCCGTTGGGTGGTCATTCCAACCAGCCCACCTCCCTCCAGAAGTCAATTAGAGCTCCTGGTTTGCTCAAAACATCCGTGTAAGATCTGGGTGACCCCTCGACCTCTGGTGAGGGTTCGTATTCTCAGTGTACCTATAGTACAACTGTCCCTCGGCAAACTTCGTGTTTCGATTGTCGCCGCATTACTATCAGTTGCCCCTTGCACTTGGTGCCGGACGGACGGGCCGGACGCTTTTAATCAACTTTAAAGTATATAGAGTTGTTAATATTCTTTTATATTAATCTAATGTATGTAAAAAATTAGAAGAAAACTGCTAAATAAAACTTTTTTTCAAAAAAATACTACAGACTTTCAAATAAAAACACTACAAAGTGGATTTCATTTTGGAAGTTGGTATCTTTGGTATAGGTCTACCGGAATCTCATGGCAAATGTGGAAATAAAAATTTGTTGTGTGCAATACTGGGGAAATTGGATTAAACGATCTTGATACTGTTTAATTTTTATTTATGTCTTTAGTATTAATGAACATGAGGTTTCTATATTATAGTAGTCACAGCAGATCTTTGTGTCTTTGAACTTGGTCCTGCCAACCATTGCGTAAGAAACAGTTTGTCATCGAGTATACTGCATAGAGTAAGCGAGATAGGACGATGTGACATACATAAGCGAGTGAAAGAGACAGTTATACAATGCTATCTTCACCTTCAACATTGACACAAAAATAGCTACTGCGCGGGGTCTTGCAACCAATTCAGAGACACAAAGATCCACTGTGAGTATTATAGGTATGTGTATGAATAATGTTGTTATACATCGGGTTCTTAACATAGGAAAAATAAATCAATTGAATATTAATTTTTGTACTAATTTATTATATATCATTTAAATCATACTAATAACTTAAAACCTCATTCAGAACTAGAATACGATTCCATGAGCTCCACTGGCATTTCAAGTAGTTTTATGTCATCTCTCTCCATCAAAATGGTTCTTTTTCATTGCCATTTAACATATTCAAAACCAATCTCTTTATGTATAAAGTCTGTAAAAAATAATAAAATGTATCATGTTACTTATAGTCATTCATCATCATCAGTCTATATGTCGCAGGGATATGATGAAAACAGGGAATTGATCAAATCTCTAAGCGATTTGATCAAATCACGGAGGATGTTAAAATAATAACACGTTTTTATCATTTCCCTAAACAAATCTGGTGATTTGACAAATCCCAATAAAGAAATCTAGTGATTTGAACAAATCTCAAAATTGGTTCAGTGAAATGACAAAAATAACTTTTCTGTAGTAATTTAAAGGTTTATTTTGTACTTTGCTTTCCGAGGTAATCGGCTGCGTTATGTTATATGGTCAAAGAATCAGTCCAAGAGCGAGCGAAGCGAGCTCGGGAACTTAGGGCACCCCGACACGGACAGGTTAGGTTCGTGTTAGGTTACTTTTGACCCTGCAGACAGAAAAAGGAGCCCCGCGCAGCGGGGCTTCGTCGACTTTGTTACATGTTTTATTATCTTTTCACTGAATCAATTTAGGGGTTTGTTCAAATCACTAGATTTTTTTTGTGAGATTTGTCAAATCACCAGATTTGCTTAGGGAAATGATGAAAACGTGTTGTAATTTTAACATCCTCCGTGATTTGATGAAATCGCTTAGAGATTTGATCAATTCCCTGTTTTCATCATATCACGACGACATATATATACTTTTTTATGTAAGTTTTATGGCCTGGTTGCTAGGACCCATTAGCCACGTCTTTGGAAAGAGTTTTGGATCTTATATTTATTCTTTAGTATGCATTAGAATGCGGATGTAACAGATTCTAATGTTTTTTGGAGTATTTGGCAGCAAATTGTATTTATTGTATTTACAAATTGTCCAGTTGCGTAGACAGTTGAGACACAAAACTACACCAATAATATGTGATATATTATTGGTGTAGTTTTGTGTCTCAACTGTCTACGCAACTGGACAATTTCCACTAGAAATCAATTTGCAAATAATATTAACAGCCACTGAACTTCACTCGACAAAATCCCGCCAAAAACTCCCGTCTATATACACGTCCCACTGCAGGGCGCAGATTATTACTTAATATTTTTCTTACGTCAAAGATTCTCAATCTCCGTTAAAATCAATATCTTGTCGAAGATTTAGTAACAGTTACATTACTGCTGCCATTTCCTTCCGGCAATCATTCGATGTGCCCTGTATATTAACCATATAATAGTAATGGAAAGAAATAAAAATTAAGTAAGAAAAATATAAAATAAACTAAAAGTATCAAAACAAGTCAGTCCAACTTACCGGTCCACTCTACGACGCACTTTAAAATGAAAGATTGAGTTTGATTTACGCCTTCTTCTTCCCTTATTTTATGATACACATTGAAAACAATATGTCACGCTTGAGATCGAAGTGGGTTTTTCGACATTTTCACAAAAATAACAAATTTTCAAGATAATATCAAAAAAATTCAGCAGCGGTTGACACATCAAGTACTTTGATTTGACAGGTGACAAATTGACATTTCCATATGAAAATCACAATTAAAAAAAAATAAAAAATGCCATGAGATTCTGGTAGACCTATAGCTACCAATATTTTTTGTTATGAACAGTGACCATCCAAAAATAAAGTTATTTTCCACTTTGTAGTGTTTTATTTGTAAAAAAGATTTTTTAAATTTTCTCATTTTAGTTGTACCTATAATGCCAGAATAGATTACCCGAATATCATGAAATTGAACATAACCGGTGAAATGAGAGTGTACCAAGCTGAACTGTATATATACGTCTGCGTAGTAACCCTTTAGACTTTAGAGCGTACTGGCGTGATGTTAAGTTATGAAATGGTGTTCGGAACGAATGCGTTTCGCTCCTCTGTTTATTATTTATTAATTACTAAGTATTACTACTAAGTAGGATAGAATTGGCCCTCTGATTTAAAGTCGTGTTACCTTGAGTCCCGCAATAATGCTGCTGATGAGCACATTGTAGTAGCCGATCTCCTGCAGCAGCGACACGCACATGGGCATCACGATCTCGGGCCCCATCATGCGCTCCGTCGTCTCCATGTCGATCTTGCCGGGCAGCTTGACTAGCATCTCGCTGGCCAGCTCGTCCACCTAGTTATGTATATATTGCTGGTGACTGATATTTATGACGATGGCATAACGCCGATAACTTTGTTTGAACTGCACTTTATTTTAATAACACTGCGGTTTGCGGTGCCGGACAATAGTGTCCGGCACCGCAAACCGCAGTGTTAGAATACCTACCTATCAAGGTATTTTATTCCATCGCATTAATGTATGCAACAGCGGGCGGTTAGAAGGTTTATGTCTCCGGCACCGCATACCGCAGCGTTGTGCGTCCCGTTAAAGAGAGCTAATGTATAGAGCTGCAGATTTTTTTATCAGATAACGATTAACAGGGGCGAATCGATGAAGGAAATGTATAGCACCGTTGCAGGGCAGGAAGGGCAGGAAGTTGATGATGACCGTGTCTAGTCGTTGACATGGCTTCGTTACAAAATGTGCCTTTCGCAAAATGTCCATTTCGCAAAATGGCCCTTACGCAAAATGTCCCTTTCGCAAAATGTCCCTTACGCAAAATTTCTCTTTCGCAAAATGTCCCTTTCGCAAAATGTCCTTTTTCGCAAAATGTGCCTTTCGCAAAATTTCCCTTACGCAAAATGTCCCTTTCGCAAAATGTCCCTTTCGCAAAATGTCCCTTTCGCAAAATGTCCCTTACGCAAAATGTCCCTTTCGCAAAATGTCCCTTACGCAAAATGTGCCTTTCGCAAAATGTGCCTTTTGCAAAATGTCCCTTACGCAAAATGTCCCTTACGCAAAATGTCCCTTACGCAAAATGTCCCTTTCGCCATACGTCTCTTTCGCAAAAACTTCAGATTTCCTCTACAGCCCGCGCCTCCCGCTCCCAGATGATGATAATGATGGTGACCGTGTCTATAGTCTTTGACGTTTCTCTGATCTCTCCCGCCGCAATGTTAATGTTGATTATGATGGTGATCGTGCCTAGTCTTTAAAGTACCTTCTGATCTTCTCCACCGCCTGCGCCTCCGCCCCCGGTACTCGCCAGGGCGAATAGCGTCAGACACATGATCATCGCGTCCTAAGCAACAAAGAAAGAGTTTATTTGCGCCAAGTAAGACACGCACAATGTGTAACTGAAATAATGCAATTCCTGAAAAGGGGTCATTGTAGACATTATGGAAGAAAATTTTCACTAATTATAATTATAGGACCAACTCTGAGATCGTAAATTAAAAAGCTACTATTTTTATCTGTACATTTTTTCGCATTATGCAAAGATGAATATATGGCAGTTGATTTTTAGGTCACATCAAAATAAATGGTTTATTAATGACTGGCATTGCATTTTTTCGCAATAAAAAGTAATAGAACCAGCAATCAAAATGTTCCTTTCAATGAGTGAAATAATTTCCATAATAGGATCAGATCACCCAAATATAGCGAATAATTTTACCTCTTCATAATAATTATTAATTAAGTTTCACAGTTTGAAGCGTCGCGCGTCGCTACCAAAAAATAAATTTAATTGGTTCAATTTGCGTTTGCATAACATACATGGTGTCGTCACATTGTAAGACACACTTGTGAAAACAAATTTATAGACAATCTGACATTCGAATATTATTTACATATTTTATAAATAAAATGAGGCTTATTTACCACATTACAATGACGTCATTGGAACGCGTAAAATTTTCGTTTACGTAAAATAGGTGTTTATACCAATTCTGAATTATATTTGCGTCTCCGTGCAGATATTCACGAGTAAAATAGGCATTCTATAAAATCCTGGTTTACAATAGTTGTTATATTGTTGTTGTTGAAATTTAAGTTGTATTCAGTATCACTAGTACCGATTGAAAATTTACTTTTTATTTTGGGAATTGCCTGATTTTTGTGACAACAAAGGTGTTTTCAAACCCCGACATGAATATTTTATTCGTCATTTCGACGATATTTATTTCCATTTTTAATTTTTTGTAGGCTTGCGGTTGACTACTATCTCATCTGTTGGTAAGCGGTGATCAGGTCGACGATGGAACAGCTTGCGTAGAGATCAGGGCACCTTTTCTTTATGTGTGTTGCTACCCTGTGGGATTGTTGCTTATATACCTGTGCGAGCGTGGCTACGTCAGCGGACGCGTTCTGTCCGACGGACTCGGCTCGCTCGTAGGCGGGCAGCAGGTCCAGGAAGTCGCGGTAAGACTCCAGCGAGCCGTCTCGCGGGATATGATAGGCAGGAATCGTAGCTAACCTGCCCGACACATACACGAAATGGTGATTAGTTGTATGTATTGAAATGCATCTTGGAAAGCATATGAGTAGTTTTTGAATTTGGTCACCTAAACAAACAAGCGTGTTGTCAGATAGGAGAAAACTACAAATAAAAAAATTTTTTTAGGTAGGCTCGCGCAAGGTCTCGCCTGATGGTAAGCGATGATATGGTCGACGGTGAATCAAAAGTATAATACTCACAACGGATCTTTGTGTCTCTGAATTGGCTCCAAGAACCTGTGCAGTAGCTATTTTTGTGTCAAAGTTGAAGGTGAATAAAGCATTGAATAACTGTCTCTTTCACTCGCTTACGTTTTTCGCATAGTATACTCGATGACAAACTGTTTCTTGCGCAATGGTTGGCAGAGCCAACTTCAGAGACACAAAGATCTGCTGTTACTATTATAAAGGGCAGTCTTTTGAGAAAGTTTTCCTGTAGTTTCAACGGTTAAGGTATCTTAGTGCCACATCTTAATAGTCCACCTTGTTTGGCAGTTATGTTTTAAGTCTCAAATAATAAGGGGCTAGCGTATTGCCATCAACCCGAGGAATAATTATGAGTCTCCAGACTAGTCCACCCATAAATAACGGCGATGGCTGACAATCTCAACGCAGCCAAACGCGCGGAAGATATTATTGTGTGCGTATGCAAACACAGGTGTACTCTCTGGTACTAATAAATATTTATATCCATACTAATATTGTATTAAAAATAAATGCGAAATTATTACGCTACGCACTAGATTTGGCGATCCGAACACTGTTCGAATAAACTGTACTGCAATCCCACTGCAACCTTACTTTAAACTATGTTGAACGAAACGCGTAAGCACCATGAATTTCATGTCGCTTACGACGTTTTGATCGCGGGTAAACTAAACTCCATAACAATCTAGCGCTGCATGTTTTAATACTTTGATTAGATAACATAAATATTTTAGCACTGCAGCGAACTTAAGTTCCACCTCACCAGCATTTGAACAATGCTGATAAATTTTCATGAATGTTCTTGTCTTCAGCTGCCTTCTGTTAGACTGAAAACCGGCCCCAACATAGTAGAGAAAAGACTGAATTATTCTTAAAAAGTAATCGACTAACCTATAGAAGGGAGTTTCGAGCGCATCTTCGTTGAAGAACTGGTTGATATAAGCGATGAGCACTCTCTTGTCCCAGTCGTCGGTAATGTGTCCACCGTAGTTGATGATCGAGAACAGGTAACGCAGCGCGTCCCACGGGACCTCCTCGTATTCCTCGAGGTAGTTTGCTAGCAAGTTGTCTGATACCTGGGCATTAAGTTTCTATGTAGGGACACTTTTTATGATATTAATTGAACAAAAAAGCTCACGACTGGATTGTTAGGGTCAAAGCACACTCAGATAAGGAAAAACGAGCGACCTGTTAGGCTAACCCCTATTTCCACCACGTAATGCATATAAATTTCTATCAACATAAGGCCCTGCGCAGACGACAGACTATCCGTGACGCACTTTTTAGTCTGTGAAAATAGAACCTATGCAATTATATGCAGTAACGCACACGATGCGCAAAAAGTCCGTGTGCAGGGCCTAAACAAACGACGCGCGCGCGAAGTTGTGCACATCCTACAGAATATGATGCGTTGCGCTGCGTCTGAACTTGACGTTGTGGAGATAGGGGTTAATATGCTGTGTACATTTTTAGACTGATGTGACACGTCGCTTCTACTCTGTCTTAATGTGCTTTAACCCTAAGTGTTCACCTCACAGGGATATCAGCCCATCCAATGGGAACATGGTGGTAGAAAATGCCGGTTTGCTGGTGCTTATAAGTGACGATTCACGCATGCTGGTCGACGCCGGAAGTTTTCATACATTTATACCAAGTAAGAACCAGTGTCAGTTCGGATCTGATTTGACCATCGTCAGTTCATTTCAAGACGTACTACTAAACACTTCGTAAATACAGCCTATGCACCGTATGTTATCCATGTCTTTTGAAATTATTTTTATTTCAAAAGACATGGATATTTTATTTTTATATAAAGCTACAGCTCACGTCGAAGTCGGCGTCGTTGAAGCTGTACACGGCGTTGTAGCCGAGCTGCCGGAAGCGCTTGCGAGCGATGAGCGTGCAGTGGAAGAACGACACGCAGTACAGCAGGCGCCGGTACTTCGGAGTCGCCTCGTCGAATTTGTCCTCGTTTATGTTCGCGAAGAGGCGGACCAGGTTGCCTTTTAGACCCTGTCGAAGTTTGATTCATAATGAGATTATAAGATAAGAAGCCTTTTTTTCTTTAGATCTTGTACATAACTCGTATATAGGTATATCTTATATAATGTAGCAGCTGGCATCAAGGCCCGCGTACCGCGTGCGCAGGCATACAACTATTGCTGTGTTTCTCGACGCGCAGTAATTATAGTTCAAGCAAAAACTACCAGCTCATCTTTGATTAGCCAATAATATATATTATTGTAGGTCTGCTATCCTACATCTATGTAAAATCGACTGTGAAAATGTGTATAAATACCGGCTCCTAAAATTCTTGTACGGCATACGGATGTTATATGTTTTAATGTTATCCGTGTTACACCGTCGACCACATCATCGCTTACCATCAGGTGAGATAGTGGTCAAGCGCGAGCCTATCAATAATTAATAATAAATAAATCCGGCTCGAAGGACCAAAAAGCTGTAGGGTCTTTATGATAATAGTTTATGAGTGCTTTTTATTAATTGAATGACAATGAGTGCACGCGATTTGAATGATATTTGTGTACTAATTATAGACGGATTAAATTTTGAGAGCCGAAATAAAATTTAATAACTTCATACAAATTAAACCCAATCTATACCGAGAAGTTTTAAGTGCCTAAATAAATATACACTCATCAGAATAAATGTACGTTTTGTATTTAAATTATTTTTACTTACCATAATGGATAAATGCTCACCAATATGTTTTACTGAAACAGTAACCATGCCGAAAATTACAGTTCTAAATAGCTTTAGTGTAAACAAATTATCCAATCTGAATCCAAAATATATTATTGTCAAACTAAGATTACAAAAGTCGTTTCCTATTACTGTCAAACAATATATATTAATATCAACCGACCATTACTCTCAAACAATGGACTAAGGCGTACTAATGAGGTAAATATCCTAAAACAGACAGCTGAATCAGCAACGTACTAAAGGATTCCAGCCGGTGAGTACACAGAATGTAAAACTTTCGATATCCACTGGGAAAGTTTCGACGATTTTAAGCAACAGTTTTTCAGTGAATGAGAAGTAATAATATATTTAATTCAAAATCAAAATTTATTTATTCAATTAGGCCATTAAGCGGCACTTTCGAAGGTCAAAAAAAAAATATTGAATCTAATACTAACCTCCAGTTTCCCAGCCCAAAATCATCGGCGAATCAATGCGACAAACCGCCAAGCAAACGCTATCCGCTGCGATTGGCTGTTGAAAATTCATTCAACCAATCACAGCAGACAACGCGCGCCCGACAACCCGCCACACCAAACCCCCGACAATTCCGAGCTGAGAAACCGGGGGCAATTGATTCTACCGTCCATTCGGAAATGTAGCTTGTTGTGGAGAAGAATGGACAAGAAACTCCACACATACTCTTTTACAAAAAATGTGTTTTACATGTATTTGGTTACATTATCTTGTTGGAAAAAAAAAATACATACATGTGAGAACGATGTAAAAAAAAAGTAACGCACTTAAAAGCTTCTACAGTACAACAAACAATTAAAAATACAATAATTAGGTAATTAAAAACAGGCGGAGGCAGCTAAGTTATGACCAATCCCAACTGATGGCGCCCGTTCACGAACATGACACATGGATCAGCACCACTCAGCTCAACCATCATGAAGGGAACCGAATGATCCAACACATGTGCCACCATCAGAGTGACATTAGAGAGAGCATGACACACTATCAACTGCCAGGGCACACTGAAGTCAACGTACGACACAAAGGTATAGCAAATGGTAGATTTACAGTTGGTACATAGTACTCACATATGTGCTGTGCAGTTATATAATATAAAAATAAATTGAGTTTATACAACAATACTTCAGAACTTTTCTGCTTATAACTTGTTATTGTGCCCTAGTGACTGTGGAGCTGGACCAGCGCTGAGCCAAGCATTATTATCAGCGATGTAATCCCCCAACCTATAATATGCCTGCCTGCATAGTGTGCGTTTTATAAAAGTTTTGAATTTCGCCTCATTCAGTTCTAGAATGTGAGGCGGTATTTTATTGTAACATTTTATACAGTACCCCATAAAAGATGAAGCTACTTTAGCCAGCCTGAAACCTGGTTGAATTAATTGGTCCCTATTTCTAGTAACATAACTATGTCTATCGCTGTTTTTACTAAAAAGATGTAAATTCTTTCTCACGTACATGATGTTTTCGTAAATATATTGACAAGGTACCGTCATGATGTTAATTTCCTTAAACAGTTCCCTTAGAGAATCGCGCCGGCGAAGATTGTATATCGCTCTGATGGCTCGTTTTTGCAGAATAAAAATTGAATGAATGTCTGCAGCCCTTCCCCATAGTAATATACCGTAAGACATTACGCTATGAAAGTAACTAAAATAGACCAGCCTCGCGGTATCTACATCAGTAAATTGACGAATTTTTCTAACAGCATAAGCTGCCGAACTTAACCGCCCCGCAAGTGATATTATATGAGGACCCCATTGTAACCTTGAGTCTAGCGTGATCCCCAGGAAAACCGTTTTGACGACGAATTCTAGCTTCTCGTTGTTTAATATAATGTCACAATCATAACTTTTGACATTCGGCAAGGCAAATTTTACACAATTAGTTTTTTTAGCATTTAAAACTAAATTATTAGCAGTGAACCAATTCAGAACTTGCTGCAATGCATTATTTACGTCGAAAACGTTACTCGTACGTCTATTTATCTTAAAAATCAAAGAAGTGTCGTCAGCAAATAACACCATGTTTAGTTTGTTTTTCAATAGATGGGGTAAATCATTAATGTATACTAAAAATAAGAAAGGACCCAAAATTGAGCCTTGGGGTACCCCCATTTTCACGTTCAACCCCGACGAATTGACACCGTTTATTTGGACTTATTGCTGTCTATCATTCAAATAGGATTTTACTAAACTTAATGCTAAAAGGCCTAGCCCGTAATGCTCAAGTTTCAAAAGCAATGTTTCATGATCAACGCAATCAAACGCCTTCGATAGGTCACAGAAAATACCTATGGCATCTTGCCCCTCCTCCCACGCATCAAAGATGTGTTTTAATAAGGTGACACCAGCGTCGGTTGTACAACGTCCTTTGGTGAAACCATACTGTTTCTCGTGTAGGATTTTATTCGTATTAAAATGAATGAGCATTTGATTTAGCATTATCTTTTCAAATACCTTGCCGAAAACCGGCAGCACGGACACTGGTCTATAATTATTTGTGTCTTTACTGTCCCCGGATTTAAAAAGTGGTATAACCTTACTATGTTTCATTAGATCCGGAAAGACTCCTTGATCTACACACAAATTAAAAATCAAAGCTAAGTACGGCGCTATAGTCTGAATAATGGAGGTACAAACTTTGATGGACATGCCCCATAGATCTTCGGTCAGTTTTACCTTTATTTGCTTAAAAGACTTTATTACTGTTATTGGGTTTATATGTGAAAAGTGAAATTCAGTCGGGCAGGCTGAAACGTTAGCGTGTAATAAACCAGAAGCGAGCGACGGCGAAGAATTTAAGGGTTCAGTAGTTTTAATTGGGATGCTGGTAAAGAAATTTACAAATTCTTGAGCAACTTCTTTGTTATCTCTAATAAGTCCATGTGTAGTCTCAAGCGTGTAATCAGTATTATTTCTTTTGTTCCTGTTTGTTTCATTGTTTATAATTTTCCAAACCGTCTTAATTTTATTTTCTGCGAATTTAACCTTATTGCTGATGTATATAGCCTTAGCTAGTTTACACGTATTTTTAAAAATTCTTGAGTAAGTAGCAACATATTTACTAAAAGTTTCAGTGTTAATATAAGGCTTAAGGCCATACAGCTCGTAAAGTCTTTCCCTACTTTTCCTGATTCCTTTTGTCGCCCAGTCACTGAATAAAAACTTAGAAAAAAAGTGCTGTTAAATTTATTTAATTTACCGGATGTTATTGGTCTGGATTGAATCTGCACTTGTTGTATTGGTATGCTGGACTCAAATTTTACCAGTAGCCCACTATGATCCGAAGGCAGACAATTCATAATGGCTTTGTTTAAGTATTCGCAGCAACAAAAAACATTATCAATACATGTAGCAGTAGTCACAGTTGTTCGGGTTGGTTCCTCAAACACATGCGACAAATTAAATGCTTTGAAGAGATTTAATAGTCTACTGCTATCTGAATTATTTTCTAAAATATTTATATTAAAGTCACCACAGATTATGACTAGTTTATTACCAGTTGCAAGTTTTGCCAGAACATCTTCCATCACTGACTCAAATATACAGTAGTTTTTATAATTGGGGGGTCTGTAAACGCACACTATAACATGCTTATCCAGCTCAACACAGGACAGTTCAACACTATGTTCAACTGATAGATCTACAATATCTTTACGAGGTTTTGATTTAATACCATTTTTGATTAATATAAGTGAACCTCCAAGCAACATAACATTTCTGTTAAAACAGCTACCCACAGTATAATTTTCAAAATTAATAAGCATTGAATATTCCTTCAGCCAATGCTCAGTAAAACAAATAATTTCAAACATTGTCTTTTCTAAAAACAGTTCTATTTCCAATTGCTTTGCAGAAAAACCTTGAATATTTTGATGGAATAATTTCAAAGAATTCTGCTTAGCCCCTTTTTTTAAATTAACTATGTGAGAGCAAGAAGGTACCTTCTTGTTGGTGGATTTACTCCTAACTATTTCGTTATTGGTACCCTCCGTTGTCCTACAAACTAGTTTAAAGTATAAATATTAATAGCAGAATTGCTAACGTTATTAATGTTATTGACCTGTAAATTAGTATTACTACTAATATCAACTACAGTACATGACTTCGACATACTATTTATGTCTGAGTTTAAAGTAAATGATAATAGCCTCGCTATTTGACGTCTTAACCTAAGAGGCAGATACACTGTATTGCCTGTCGACTTTAATTTATCAACAAAAATTTTGATGTCAAAAAAAACTAATTTGTCACTGTAATGGCTGACAAGGAAATGAACATGTTTATTCAACATATGAATATAATTATTTTGTCTACTAGTAGATTTTTCCAAATATGGAAAAGCACACAATATGATTTTGTTGCAATTCAATTTTATCAACTCAGTTACACACTCAGTGATGTCATCTTTTTTTACATCCAAACTATAAACCTATAAAGACAGTTAAATTGGTATCTGATTTATATACACTGTTACAGATTTCATGATATGCTTGTAAGATGACCCAGGCATACAATAATTCAAAGTCAAATGATTCTGATTGCTATTTAATAATTTTCCTAAACCTCTTCCAATACCATCTGTAAACATAACCGAATGAGACCCATGATTACTATCACTAGATGCAAAGGAAGCAGTCTCAGACTGGTCTACTTGAGACATTTCCTGTGAAATATCAGTTATGTCTTGGTCTTGGTCAAAGACACCGACCTGAGACACCCTCTCAGCCTGGGCCGGGCCCTCCGTTGCCTCAGGCTTGACAGCCTTCAGGTTTGAGACTATCTGACAATTACATTGACACATCACCAACTCATTTGCGGCCAGAATGTGTTCTTTAATTTGTAACTGGGAGCTAACATATTTATTGTAAAGGGAGCCCAGTTTGTCCTCAAGTACCTGAATATCATTTTGTAAACGCTGTGTGTCAATTTCATATATTTTTATGCTGTCTTCTAATTTTATCTGGTAATTGTTTAATTTATTAAGCAGGTCAACACGTTCTTTTCTGAGTGGAATGTTTTTTATGAAAAGTTTGTGTTGTTTCCTGTATTGGGTATAATTTCTAATTATTTTATTAAATTTTGCATACTTTTTCAGTTTTTTATGACTAACTTTATACCTATTTGTCTCATTTAATAAGGAATCTTCAGTCAGGTCAATAGTGGTTATGGAATGAGGTTTACTATTTGATTTTATTAGTTCACTATATAAATGGCATGTTTCCTGTACCTGAGTACATGACTGTTCTTTTTGCAAATTCTCAATTTGACAATTAGCATGAGCCAATTCATCTTCTAGGTCCCTAACTTTACCTAAAGCCTCCTCATACAAATCACTACAACTATGGAAACCATCCGTGACTACCCGCAGTTGGTCGCATTCATCAACAACATTTTGATATTGCTGACTCAGCACCACTAGCTCCCGCTTAAGGCTTGTGTTTTTAGAGATGACATTCTGCACTTCTACTTCACAATCATCTCTCTCCTGCAACATTGCCTGACATTGATGTTGCGATTCTTTCAGCTCTTTGAGTGCTGTTCTTAGTTTCAATTCCAAGTCCTGAGCACGTGTCATCACAGGCATGGTTTCGAGATAGTTTACGGTCGATATCCGGAGCAAAAACTCTTATTTAACTTGATAGTTCGCCAGGAAAACAATAATCCTAAGTATTTATGCCTATGTTTTTACTTGTAATTACACACTAATTTCACTTAAATAATAATTAAATCTAATTTTAAAATACGGAGAACAAATTTGACATGTCACTTCGCTCAGTGTTGCCAGTAAAAAAAAAGGTAAAAAAAAAAAACGTAATGAGACCAATCAACAGTGATGATTGGATTTTTTAAAAGAGTAACCATGGAGTTTCTTGCCGGTTCTTCTCCATAGGAATCGACCAACCCGAACCGTGCACATTGTCGACGTTTTATAAGTGCCCATGTAGGCCTATGTGAAATAAAAATTATTGATATTGATATTGATATTGGCTAACCGGTAGATGTAACTGTCCTACATTCTTGAAACATTATATCTGTAAACATTTGCTGGGTTATCAATCAGGCTGAAGTACGTGGAACCACCTCCCGAAGCCATGAATATCCCTATTGGTGAGAAGAGAAAGAGAGGATGGCTAAATCTAAAAAAAACAGTTTTTCAATAACTTTATCTTTTGTTAGATTTTTTGAAAGTTTCTATGTTGACTGATTAAAACTATTGTGTTCCTTAAAAAGCAATTGATAAATCTTAAGTACAAATTAATCTTTTAAGTACCTCTAAATATATTAAAAGATAAATTTATTTTAATTTTTGTTTTATAGTTTCCTACCAGTGATTCATTTTATTTACCTAAGTCATGTGTTGCAGTAATATTGTGAGTGAAATATTTATTTGGCTATGTTTTCATATTTTAGTCAAATTCATAAAACAATAAACAAGTAGCATGTGTTTGGGACACGCACGGATATTTGGTAGCTTTTTTGCCTCAGCAAAAATTACTAAATTGAAAGTCGTGTAATAAAATATTGGTAACATCTATTTAGCGATAATAAAAAAAATGGGTCTGAAATTAACTTAAAAGGCGTTTATATATTTTATGGCATAGAATAAAAAGAAAATTAACTTAATTTCTACAATACTTCATGAATCACAATTTGGTGATCATTTATCCATTCGGGCATTTCTGGTAGGCGTTTAAACACAAGGCTTTATAGACCACGTGTAGCTAGACAAATTAAGTGCTGACACAATGGTGTCAAATTTGTACGTGCAATGCACAGTGACATGCTCACTTGGACGCGGCGGGCGCCTGGCCCTGGCCCAGGCTGAGCGACTGGAAGCGGTCGAACATCTTGACGTCCTGCGCTACATAACATAACATACAGTGACATGCGTTACAATAAGTCTTTCAATCCGAATATTCTTTTACTTACCTACCTCCTAACAACTGGTAAAATACTAATTGTTCTTAATTCTTAATTGTACACCAAAAACAATATTCAATACAATGTGATAATAAAGTACATGTACAAAGGCGAGCTTAACTCAATGTTGAGTTATCTTACAGCAAACCCTAGAGAGTGACAGAGAATGATGACAAAAGAGGGTAGGATCCAGTGTACAATTTTGAAATTACATAATTATAATCATAAAAATAAACATAAATAAATATATATATATCTACTAAAATTGCGTTGATAGGAAATGCTCTTTAATTTTCCTCTTGAAAACATCGAGAGAAGGGCTATCGCGTAGGGAGTGTGGGAGAGAATTCCAGAGGTGCACTGCAGTTACAGAGAAGGTGCCATCATAACGGCTAGAAGTGTGACGCGGAGTACGAAGTAGAAGCGAAGTGGCCGTGCGACAAGGTTTGCCCCTCGGGATGAGGTACTCAAACCGTTCGCGAAGGTATTGGGGAGAATTAGGATTATGCAGGATAGTATAGAGAAGGGATAGGATATGGGTATCTCGTCGACGCCGAATCGGCAGCCACTTCAATCTGGTCCGAAATGCCGACACATGGTCGTACTTGCGGAGGCCAAAAATAAAGCGGATGCACAAGTTCTGCAATCGCTCGAGTTTGTTTAGGAGTACCTCCGTTGCATCTAGAAAACAGACATCCGCATAGTCTATGAGCGGTAGAAGAAGAGATTGAGCAAGAGTGACCTTAGTGTGAAATGGTAAGAATTTTTGGAGACGTTTAAGAGACTGAAAGGAGTAGAAGACCTTCTTACTCACATCAGCAATATGAACCTCCCAAGAGAGGTTAGTGTCTATATGGACGCCCAAGTTTTTTGCGCTTTTGGATTAATATATGGGCACTGAGTTATACTTTACTGGCGGCAGAGACAAACATTAATATATAGAAATCTATTGGATCCCAACTACTTACAATTTGGTATCTATTTATAAATAAAAAACCGGTCAAGTGCGTGTAGAACTCGTGCGCCATGGGTTCCGTACCTACCCATTATATCGCCATAATAAAATTGGTATCATTTTTATTGGTGGCTAAGTTTTAAAGATATGGACAAATTCATATTATCGCGAAAACTTGTAAGTATCAAAATTTGCCTTAATTTTCAACTTATTAAATTTTTGGTACTTTACTTTTACTAAGTTCTCGCGAAAATCTAAATTTGCTTTTATCTTTTTATCGTATTGACTCAGGACTTTGATTTTTATACACCTAATAAAGACCTTATTGCAGTATCTAGTATTTATTTATTTCAACATGCTAGTTCCACCCGTTCCTAAAAAAATCGGTGGTGAAACACGGACGTCAAGATGTTCACGGACAGACGGACAAGAAAGTGATCTTATAAGAGTTCCTTTTTTACCTTTTGAGGTACGGAACCCTAAAAAACAGTAAATATGTTTTAATCAGGTCATCAAAAATAAAATAAATGAAATAGATTACATCATTATGTACCTACACCTTAAAAAATAAGGTGCACAGTATTCCAAGGAATATTTACTTTTTGTGTTATGAAAATGATAATTTTGCGTGAAAAATATGGTATCTTGTCGTTTTTCATCTTGCAAATTTATGTTGTAGGTGGTGTAACTTGCAAGTATATCTTATCTTGCAAGTTTATCTTGCAGAGTGTATCTTGCAATTATAATTATGCAGAGGTGTAACACGCTAAGTACCTTGCAGGTGTATCTTGCAAGTGTATCTTGAAGGCGTATCTTGCAAGTGTGTCTTGCAAGTGTATGTAGAGGTGGAACACGCAGTGTATCTTTGCAAGTTTTCTTCTAGGTGTATCTTGCAGGTGTATTTCGCAAGTGTATGCAAATATGTAACAAGCATGTGCCTTGTAGGTGCATGACGTAGTATACCTGAGGCGGCTCCGTGGTCATTTTAATGCTCCTCTGCAGTATGCTGAGCGGGAACTTATCGTCGGGCATGGAGGACAGCCACAGCCTGAAGCGCGGGTGGATCTTAGGATTGTCCAGGCCTCGTAGGGACCCTAGCCATGCGCAGGCTAAGTGGCAGTTGGCCAGGAACACCCAGCCGCCTTCCTTCATGCCGTGGGATAGCATCCTGGGTTGAAAAAGTAAATTGTTGTATAGGCTGGTGAGTAAGATAATGTGACAATACATTAACGACCATCGACATCTATATGAATACATAAAAATCGATTATTTAAAAAATCTAAAAACCGTAGTACGCTTTTTAAGCAGTCAGGTTTTTAGATTTTTTAAATTTACTTTTTTTATTTACAACTTTTTAGTTATTTTTTTTCGAATTTGGTACATTTAAACATATAAGTGTTATATAATTTTGAAATCACCACTTAAAACCCTTTATTTTGATACCCCACACGTAAGGTTTAGATGAAAAAAAAAACCCCTCAAAATGCGCCCAAAAGCCGCCATTTTTTTCATTTCCAATTTTAATGTAGCCAGTGACACTCGCCGGGGTTTAGACGAATCGATTGACGTAAGAATCATCAAAATCGGCCTCGCGTTTGGTCTCTAGAACGCCATATAGGACCAAACATACATACATACTTGTATACATACATACATAGACTGATAAACACATTACCCTCCTTCGGCAGTCGGGTAAAAACAGACTTGACGTCACACGAACTAATAAGCACAGGACATGATAATCCAGGCGTCTAGCATAATGTACGAGTACAGCATGATATCAACCATTGGGCAGAAGCCTACCCGATACAAAACCTGTCTGGTCGTTCGGAGGTTTCTTCCTTCTCTATGAAGGATGGAGGAGGCGTTACAGGCTTGTGACGTCAGATGCATTTAGGGCTTTTTAATTTAGATTTTAAAATGCTTACAATTTTGGCATCTTTTATGCATATTCTTATAGAGTCGTAATAGAGTTACGACTCTATAACTACGGCTTTGAGAAATCGAATACAACAAAAATCCAGTCAAATACCATATTCCCTGAGAGTAGATAACATAGCTAACTTGGCGGTGATGGGCGCTTGGCCCTGGGCCAGGTTGAGCAACTGGAAGCGATCGAACATCTTGGCGTCTTGCGCTACATAACATAACATGCAGTGACATGCTCACTTGGTGGCGGTGGGCGCCTGGACCTGGCCCAGGCTGAGCGACTTGAAGCGGTCAACATCTTGACGTCCTGCGCTACATATGTATAATCCAAGTCGTCGTCAACTGCTGTCTTCGTCGCATACTCGGCATTTACTGGCCCGAGACCATCACCAACGTAGAGCTGTTGGAGCAATGCCACGAGAGCCCGATCGACCGCCAGATCAAGCGTCGCAAGTGGAGTTGGATTGGCCACACGCTGCGAAGGGATTCTGATCATATACCGAAGCAAGCGGTGGATTGGAATCCCCAAGGCAAAAGAAAGCGTGGCCGTCCCCGTCAAACCTCGCGTCGCACCGTGTTGGCGGAAGTGACGAGCATCGGTATGACATGGAGCGAGGTGAAGCGTGAAGCTCAGGACGCGATGGATCGCGATGGAGAACTACTGTGAACGCCCTTTGCCCCATCCAGGGGACGTAAGACATTAAGTCAAGTAAGTCATTGCATATCCGACTTAGGTTATAGACTGTTGAAACTAAAAATAAAATGTTTATTAATAAGAACTTAATGTACACAGTTATGCAATAAATAATATATTTTATCTTTAACCACTTGGTGGCGGTGGGCGCCTGGACCTGGCCCAGGCTGAGCGACTGGAAGCGGTCGAACATCTTGACGTCCTGCGCTACATAACATAACATAGAGTGACATGCTCACTTGGACGCGGCGGGCGCCTGGCCCTGGCCCAGGCTGAGCGACTGGAAGCGATCGAACATCTTGACGTCCTGCGCTACATAACATAACATAGAGTGACATGCTCACTTGGACGCGGCGGGCGCCTGGCCCTGGCCCAGGCTGAGCGACTTTAAGCGATCGAACATCTTGACGTCCTGCGCTACATAACACAACATAGAGTGACATGCTCACTTGGACGCGGCGGGCGCCTGGCCCTGGCCCAGGCTGAGCGACTGGAAGCGGTTGAACATCTTGACGTCCTGCGCTACATAACATAACATAGAGTGACATGCTCACTTGGACGCGGCGGGCGCCTGGCCCAGGCTGAGCGACTGGAAGCGATCGAACATCTTGACGTCCTGCGCTACATAACATAACATAGAGTGACATGCTCACTTGGACGCGGCGGGCGCCTGGCCCTGGCCCAGGCTGAGCGACTTTAAGCGATCGAACATCTTGTCGTCCTGCGCTACATAACATAACATAGAGTGACATGCTCACTTGGACGCGGCGGGCACCTGGCCCTGGCCCAGGCTGAGCGACTGGAAGCGGTCGAACATCTTGACGTCCTGCGCTACATAACATAACATAGAGTGACATGCTCACTTGGACGCGGCGGGCGCCTGGCCCTGGCCCAGGCTGAGCGACTGGAAGCGATCGAACATCTTGACGTCCTGCGCTACATAACATAACATAGAGTGACATGCTCACTTGGACGCGGCGGGCGCCTGGCCCTGGCCCAGGCTGAGCGACTGGAAGCGGTCGAACATCTTGACGTCCTGCGCTACATAACATAACATAGAGTGACATGCTCACTTGGACGCGGCGGGCGCCTGGCCCTGGCCCAGGCTGAGCGACTGGAAGCGGTCGAACATCTTGACGTCCTGCGCTACATAACATAACATAGAGTGACATGCTCACTTGGACGCGGCGGGCGCCTGGCCCTGGCCCAGGCTGAGCGACTTTAAGCGATCGAACATCTTGACGTCCTGCGCTACATAACATAACATAGAGTGACATGCTCACTTGGACGCGGCGGGCACCTGGCCCTGGCCCAGGCTGAGCGACTGGAAGCGGTCGAACATCTTGACGTCCTGCGCTACATAACATAACATAGAGTGACATGCTCACTTGGACGCGGCGGGCGCCTGGCCCTGGCCCAGGCTGAGCGACTGGAAGCGGTCGAACATCTTGACGTCCTGCGCTACATAACATAACATAGAGTGACATGCTCACTTGGACGCGGCGGGCGCCTGGCCCTGGCCCAGGCTGAGCGACTTTAAGCGATCGAACATCTTGACGTCCTGCGCTACATAACATAACATAGAGTGACATGCTCACTTGGACGCGGCGGGCGCCTGGCCCTGGCCCAGGCTGAGCGACTGGAAGCGGTCGAACATCTTGACGTCCTGCGCTACATAACATAACATAGAGTGACATGCTCACTTGGACGCGGCGGGCGCCTGGCCCTGGCCCAGGCTGAGCGACTGGAAGCGGTCGAACATCTTGACGTCCTGCGCCAGTGAGATCAGCGCGGCGGTGGGGTCCACGCCCGGCGACAGCACGAACAGCAGCGACGTCTTCCACGTGGACTCCTCCCACGCCATCTGCAACATCACGACAACGTTATAGGCTGGTTTGCAGAATGGCACCGCGTACGGAGACGCTGAGTGATGGCGCCGCACACATGGTGCAGCGTGCAGCTGCTGCAGGCCATGGGACTCAAAAGATCGCAAGATATGGCGACGCACATAAGGAGGCGACTCCTGGACAAGCAGCAAGCAAACACTGCTTGCTCTGGAGAAGGCAGAGTTTACAATAACTAGACCAAAGAATACTACTCGTAAATAAAATGTTATCTTCTGTTATCTCACCCTAATATCCAGCACGGGCGGCTCGACATACCGGGGCCCCAGCACGTTGATGATGAACGTGGTGATGCACGCCGACACGCGGTCCACCCGCAGAGAACGGATGAACAGGATCTTCTGGAAGTCGCTGCAGATGTCGTTCCAGTCACCTGCCGGTTGCCGAGAAAACATAAGTTATTAAACACCTCAATAATGCAGCTTATTAAAAAAAAAAAACTGTAGGCTAAAACAATAAGAAAAGGTGTACTCAGTGAGAGAAATAAAATACTTCTCGCGGTGTGCTTGTGCCCACTGAAGGCATACTTTCAAGCAAAGCGACTCCGGCGTCACATACACAGCGTCACTGGAAATTCGCGGAATGAAGGTCGTAAGCACTGTCTTATGTGTGCGTCGCTTACGCGCTGGAGACAAGTCACCGTTACTATCGCCGCAACAGTGCCGCTATGTTTGAATACTCCAAACATTTCCAGTATCACTGTTGTATGTTTTTCTTATGTAAAAAAAATAAAGTTATTATATGTGATGCACTGACCGATGAGCGGCTGCGTCTCGGGCTCAGGGTGCAGATACCACTCCTTCCACTCCTTGCTGAGGGTCTCGAACACGGCCCCCAGCCCGTGGAAGCCCGACAGCTTGTCCAGCTCCGTGATGTTGTCCCAGCACTCATCGGGCATCCAGTCTGGAAGGAAGATGGATAGGTGGAACATTTTTCAGAGCCATAAACTATATTAATAAAAAAACTTAATTAAAAAAAAAACAAAAAACCCGACTGCTTCAAAAGCGAACTAAAAAGTCGTAAATAAGGGTAAAATCATGCTGTGCAGGCGGAGGATACACCAGATTTTGGTCAGCCAGCCAGTGAATATGTATCCTCCGACTGCACAGCATGATTTTTTCCTTGTTTACGACTTTTTAGTAGTAAGTTTTTTTATTTATAACTTTTTAGTTATTTTTTTTTCGAATTAGATACATTTAAACATATAAGTGTTATATATTTTTGAAATCACCTCTTAAAACCCTTTATTTTGATATCCCACACGATGGGTTTGGAAGGAAAAAAAAATTTGGACCCCCACAATATGGCACCCAAAATCCGCCATTTTTCTATTGTCCAATTTTTATGTAGCCTATGACACTCGCAGGGTTAAGCCGCATCGATTGACGTATGAATCATCAAAATCGGCCAACGCGTTTGGTCTCTGGAACGCCATATAGGAACAAACATACATACATACATACATACTTACATGCATACATACATACATAGACTGATAAACACGTTACCCTCCTTCGGTAGTCGGGTAAAAACGACTCGATTGTAAAAATCTCGACGCATCATTTATTTGCAAGTTTTGGGCATAACGCCCATTTTTTTAATTTATTCTGCATGGCTCGCATTTGAGCACTATCTCACCTGATGGTAAGCGATGATGTGGCAGAAGTTATTCATAAAAAATCTGAACTGTCACTGAAAACATCTGAATAAGCAGATTATAAATTAAGGTTGTGTCAATCAGTCGCTAAACAGCTCAGACTATTATAAATAAGGACCCAAAATATAAAAAAAAAAAAATTATATAGTTGCAGTTATTATTTAAAACAGTACTATCCCTCTAGTATAAATAATATTTTTCGGATTTCGTCATCTAACTCATACTGTCCCCTCTCTTCACAAATCCCACTTCTTACGGATATTTGAGGGTCAAAATGAATAAAAGTGACATATCTCAATAAATGCAATTTGTAGGAAATGAGCAAAGAAGTCTTCAAAAAAATAAAATTTTGCGTGCTAAAGTGACCGATGGTGAGAAAGGGAACCTTTATGTTCCTCATAATTCGGACACCGCCGGGTTTAAGAGTAGGCTTTTTAAGGTCAGTTTATAGCTAAATCAGACAATACAGGAATTTTGTATGAGGTCAGCTTTCATTCTTGTACCTCATGAAGCTATTTATTCGCCTCTACATTTCCCGTTAGGCGACTAAGAAGACTTCTTCCCAGATATGTCGTGCCCTAAATAAATAGATACACGTACTAGTAGGATTTTCGGGCTGTTCCGAGCGGTCCAGCACGACGCCGCCCTTGAGCAAGAAGATGTACTCTCCCATGTTCATCTTGCCGGCTTGGAACAGGATGCGCGACACAATGTGGAACGACAGTAGCAGCTTGTGGCGCTCGAAAAGGGCGCGGCACGTGTTTCTACGAATAATGGAAGGGATTCAATCATTTCATTTATAAGAATCTATTATACAGGTTGGCCAAAAAGTCGTGGAACAAACGCAACTAGGGGTAAGATGGGGCCATCAGCTGCAAACAATTGTTATACGGGAGGTCCTTAAGGTCAACCCCTGCAATTTTATAATTTATTTTGTGTTTTTATGAGAAAATTGTCTTTTTTTACTAATTCTTATTAAAATTCGAAAAAATCTACATCCTGTATCTTTTTTATAATTTTCACTAGATTGGTAATGATGATTCCTTGCGTTAGACATGCTATTTATGGTTGTTTATTGGGTGTGTTGAAGATAATGTTATGATGTACGAAAAAAAAAAACCATTCATAACATTTTATTTACTTCGGACCCAGCTGTGAAAAAAATATACTCTACCGAAAAGTGACCCTGTATTACAAGTTTTGGCGCATTTAATAGGGGTTCTAAAAATATATTACACGTGGCTATGCGTGGCTTTGATATCTTTCGAGGACGATCATTCGTAGCAAGGCCAAAGTTAACCCAACCATAAAACTCGGTTAGGCCTATTTAAAAATAAACTTTGCAGGTAAATTATAACTCTGCAGGGGTTGACGTTAAGGACCTCCCATAGAATATTTTTTTGCAGCTGATGACCCCATCTAACCCCTAGTTGCGTATTGCGTATGATCTATGATCCACGACTTTTTGGCCACCCTGTATATACTTCATTGTACACAAGAAAATACAGGGACAAAAGAACCTTAAAAACTAAAAAATATACATCGGGTGGCCTCATCGCATTCCGCGATGTCTTCTAGGTAACCTGGAATGGACAATGATTGCCTGGACATGAAATGGGGTTGTCAGTGGTGTAACTATACCAACAATGAATATAAAGATACAATAATACTTAATAAAAACACAAATAGATATATATATATATATATATGTAATATAATAGATATATAAATACATACATATTTAATATTTAAGCAGTGATAATGAATGACGTAAGACCAAAATGGATGTCAAAAAACTAAGAGCACGTTTACAGCGATAAGTAATGTTCCTTGATGAGTATTTTAAACACAGGCAACGACTGAGCACGTTTAATTGGGTCAGGCAATGCATTCCACAGACAAGCAGCCTGGACAGTAAAAGATTCATCCATGGCCCACTTGGGTACGTAGCCGATTCAATGCCTTCCATAAAGGCCACTGCAATTCATGACCAAGGGGCAGATGTTCCTTCGGCTCAACAAAGTCATGGGGTGGTGGGCACTTCTCCACCCACAGCGTTTTCCTCTCCTCAGGCGGCCTGCCTTGGATTGCCTGTGTAGTACGCAAGAAACTCCTACGACTCTTCAGTCTTCCCAGAGTTGTTGAATAGTCGTAGAGAGGATGTCGGGAATCGGATTCCTGGCACTTTTTCCCATCGCACATGCGACATCCCTTCGTACGGCAGGTGGTGCTATGCCTGCCAGCGGGTAGAGCTTATTAAGAGGAGTTGGTTTTAAGCAGTCCGATATTATCCGACACATCTCATTTAGGGCAATGTCTACTTGCTTGGCATGAGTGGATCGGTGCCACACCGGGCACGCAAACTCGCCAGCAGAGAAGCATAGAGACATACCAGTTGTGCGGAGAACATCGAGTGCCGCTCCCCAGTTGGTGGAAATAAGGCGACGGAGCAAGCTATTACGGTTCCCGACCTTCTGCTTTGTTACGTAGCAATGTGACTTATATGTTAAGGCCCTATCCAACGTCACTCCCAGGTATTTGGGGTTCGAGCAGTGTTCGACCTTAGTTCTTAGCCACGAGATGGCGAGTGTCCGATTTGCATGCAACTTACGAAGGTGAAATGCGCACGACTGTGTCTTGGATGGGTTGAGCCGCAGAGCATTGCGGTCATAATATTCTCGCAGTAAGTCGAGTGTTGTGTGGTGGGCTGGTCGTTCGTGTAGATGTTAAAAAGCATCGGCGCCAACACACTGCCCTGAGGGAGACCATTTTTTTGCCGTCGCCATCTACTCTTGGTGGACTGGAAACACACCTGAAAACGGCGGTTGTGCAGGAGTTCACTCAGTATGCGTACAAAACCCTGGTCCTTAACGAACGATCAATTTCGAAATATAAAATGTGGATGGATACACAGCCAGATGGAGCCCAAAATAAATAATGAGTGACGTAAAAGAAAACTGAGTCAGTTCAGGCTCCTGACCTTCCCGAGCAGTCTTTTGATATTAATGGTGTCGTAAGCTGCCGAAAGATCAACGAGTACGACACCAGAGACTCTGTTAGGTTCGTACCCATCCTCTATATATTCTGCCATTCGGAGAACCTGGCTAGAATAATACTTACCAGGTCTGAATCCTGCTTGCTCAGGGATTAGAGCCGAGTCAATTTCTGCTGTGAGGCGGTTTAATAGAAGTCTTTCAAACAGCTTATATGTATGGGGTCGATAATATAAAAAGACTAACTTGTAAACAGCATAAGTGTGGAACTCATTGAGATGGCTGATCCTGTCTTCAAGCTCGCTCGACTTGGGGCTTCGGTCTATGGAGTAGGTGAACAGGTCGATGTATGCGTCCAGCGAGAACTGGTACATGGGGTCGATGCGGGACAGGTCGTTCAGCGCGAAGAATAGCACTGAGGCGCGTACTGCTGTGGGGACATAGCCCTAAACAATACAGAAATAAGATATTTATTTTGACCCTATTTCTAAGACAGGTTTTATCCACAAAACAAGTATTTTATATAAAAACTAGCTGTTGCCCGCGACTTCGTCTGCGAAGCATTAGTAATTCGAATAGCTTGTTTTTTATATCGCAGCATAATATTGTGGGTTTTCCATACAAACTTCTACCCCTCTTTCCACCCCCTTAAGTAATATTTCCAGGATAAAAACTTTGCTCTGTCCTGCCCAGCGTCTCAAAATATCTCCGAACTAAATTGCATCTAAATCGGTTCAACGTTTTAAGCGTGAAAAGGTAGACAGAGAGACAGACAGAGTTACTTTTACATTTATAATATTAACTCCGCCCGCGACTTCGTTCGTGTGATGGCAACCAAAAATAAGCTGCTGCAAACGGTCCAGTTCGGTAGTTCCAAATCGATGTAGAGGTCCCCATCCTAGTGCCATTTGATTCTTCAAAGAAACTTTGACACCCCTAAATCGTCTTCTGGAGGTAAATCCGAAAAACTAATGATGCCATCCTTTATCGTTTCGTTTCCGTAAGTGTGTCCGTGGCATCAATAGTGGGCCCTATCAGAATATCAGCGCAGCGTTACCTTTTTTGGTTATCGCTGCACATGCTGAGATAGGAGCCTTTTTGGTCTCGCACGGGGTTTTTATTTTATCATTGTTTAATTTTATGCTCATTTCTCGTGTCTCCTGTGCGGGTCACAAATAAATATTTTTCTTTCTTCTTTCTTTCTTTCTATTATTTTGCCAAAGGAATAAGATTTTTATACAAATAAATGTCTCCCTTTTAACCCTTTAAAAAGTTGAATTTCTAAAAATCCCTCCTAAGTGCTCTCCAACGTCATAAAAAGAAGCTATGTGCAGTAAAAGTAATCAACAAAGTAATTTACCACCCCGAAGTCGTATTTTAAGGGAAGTTTCGAAAAACTAATTATTGAAAACCTTTATTGTTTATTTAGGTTGGTATTTATGTCAAGTTTCATGTTTATTAACCCGAGAAATCAGATTCTTCAAAAAAATGAACATCCGCTAAATC
Source organism: Orthosia gothica (assembly GCA_949775005.1). Taxonomy (NCBI): domain Eukaryota; kingdom Metazoa; phylum Arthropoda; class Insecta; order Lepidoptera; family Noctuidae; genus Orthosia; species Orthosia gothica. The sequence goes on along the minus strand of OX459054.1, from coordinate 19,724,091 downwards.
GTATTTTGGGGGTAGTTTAAAAAAACTAACAATGAAAGCCTTTATTGTTTATTTAGATTGGTATTTATATCAAGTTTCATGTTTATTTACTGAAGTAATAAGATTCTACAAAAACTTTAACACCTCTAAATCGTCTTTTGGGGGTAGTTTCAAAAAACTAATAATCACAAACTTTATTGTTTATTTAGGATGGTATTTATGTCAAGTTTCATGTTTATTCACCCAAGAAATCAGATTCTTTAAAAAAACTAACATCCCCTAAATCTTCTTTTGGGGGTAGTTTCAAAAAATAATAATAGCAACCTTTATTATTCATTAAGGTTAGTATTTGTGGCAAGTTTCAAGTTTATTGACCCAAGAAATCAGAAAAACACTGTAATACCTCCTCAATCGTCTTGTGGGGGTAGTTGCAAAAAACTAATAATCACAAACTTTATTGTTTATTTAGGATGGTATTTATGTCAAGTTTCATGTTTATTCACCCAAGAAATCAGATTCTTCAAAAAAACTAACATCCCCTAAATCTTCTTTTGGGGGTAGTTTAAAAAAATAATAATAGCAACTTTTATTATTCATTTAGGTTAGTATTTGTGGCAAGTTTCAAGTTTATTGACCCAAGAAATCAGTTTTTTCCATACAAATTTCAACAACCCATAAATCATTATTTGGGGGTAGTTTTGAAAAACTAATAATGTCAATCTTTATCATTAACTTAGAATACTATTTGTGCTAAGTTTCAAGAATTTTGGTCGAAGGAATTAGATTTTTTATACAAACTTTCAACCCCCTTTTTACCCCCTTAGGGGTGGAATTTCCAAAAATCCTTTCTTAGTACACACTTACGTCACTTTAGGAACCTTTTTGCCAAATTTCATGCTTCTAGGCTTAGCAGTTTTGGCTGTGCGTTGATTGATCAGTCAGTCAGTCAGTCAGTCAGTCAGTCACCTTACGCTTTTATAGATATAGATAAAAAAAAAATACCAGCTTTTTGCTAAGGGTTATTGTAACGAGAAACAAGCGCGTGTGCAAAATTTCAGTTCAAGGAACACCGGCAATCAAAATCTCTTTTCCTATGAAATTTCAATTTTTTATAAATAAGTAAACGTAGTTTTTTCTATATTTTTTATTTATATTAATCTAAGTAATCACCCATGCAATTGATGCAACTTTGCCAACACAGTGGCAGTTTATTGATGCCCTTCTTGAAGAAATCAGCTGGACGTGAGGCAGCAAATTCTTCAAAGGCATTTTGTACTGCCTCTTAAGAAATGAATATTTTTACCGCCAAGCAGTTTTCCAAATTCTGGACAAAGTAGAAGTCTGTAAGCTCAAGGACTGATGAGTATGGCGGATGACGGAGAGCTTCCAACCTCAGCTCCCGTAACTTGGAGACCGTTTGCACTGTGAGGTCGCACGTTGTCAAGCAGGAACAGCGGAGACGAGAGATTGACCAAAGCTGGTTGGAGACGTGCGAGCTTCTCCATTATTGAGTTCAGTTCTTTACAATACACATCTGCAGTCATGAGATGTAATGTTGAGATGTCTGTGGCATGTCATGAAGAAGCTGTAATTAGTCACACCGGCCCTAGACCTCCAAACAGTGAACATCACTTTTTTAGGCGTAAGTTTTCGTTTAGGGCATTGTTTAGAGTGCGACATAAAAGAGTAGAAATTAAATATTTGGGACCTAAAAGTTTTCATTTTTTGGCAACATCTAAAATTAGTACTTGAGCTGTCAATTCTTCACGGTCGGTTTCGAATTTCGTAAGAATTTTGGTTTTGTGTGATATTTGTGTGTGTGGACAGAAAAAACTGAGGAAAAACATGAATAAGGTAATTCGTGGAGGTGCCCGTGATATAGTTTACAAAGTTTATATGCGGTGTATAGCCGAATGCCAAGCTGGGAAGCTTCTATCCAACTTAGAAGATATTTACCATCGTACAGCAGATTTTACTGGTAAGTAATTATTGAAAGTTTCACTAAACGTTAATTACAAACGATTACTACATTCAGGGACCAAAATTTTCGAACGACATATCTACAGTGCAACATAATAATCATAATCAATAAAGAAATATTTAAAAATGTAAATATGAAATGTGCACAAAATTAAATAAACGAAATAATCATAATCATAATCATTTTTATTTGTGAATATAAGAGTCATAAAAGAGTAGAAGTTAAATATTTGGGAACTAAAAGTTTTCATTTACTGGCAACATCTAAAATGAGTACTTGAGCTGTCAATTCATCTCGATCGGTTTCGATTTTCGTAAGAATTTTAGTTTTTGTGTGATATTTCTGTGTGTGGATAGAAAAACAGTGGAAAAACATGAATAAGGTAATTCGTGGAGGTGCCCGTGATATAGTTTACAAAGTTTATATGCGGTGTATAGCCGAATTCCAAGCTGGGAAGCTTCTATCCAACTTAGAAGATGTTTACCATCGTACAGCAGATTTGACTGGGAAGTAACTATTGAAAGTTTCACTAAACGTTAATTACAGACGATTAATACATTCAGGGAGCAAAATTTTCGAACCAAATATCATTTACAATTTATTTGTTTACCATTTTTGAGGTTTTGCTAAGATAAACAAATAGCGTTGTAGTTATAGCGCGACTTAACAACGTTGATAGTAAGGCAACAAAAATTAATGTAATTTATTGCGGATACGAAATATTTGTTTTTGCTATACCATATTTGTTAATGCAATCGATCTAATGGAAAGAAACAATTTTAAAATATATTCACGTTTATTTACCGCGGAACTTCTTTCATCGGACTGACAGTGATTTTTTACTTTGCTTGTTTTAGGTGTTTCTGCAAGCACAGTGCGCAGAATGGTGAAACACTGCACTGAAAACGGTGGGAAATTCTCAACACCAGCTAAACACAGAAAGGGTCGTCCCCCAAACGTATTGGACGACTTTATATTGAAAGCAATTGATTATTAAAATACTTATTTTTTGTGAAGTTGTTGTCTTATTACTACCACATAATTATTAAATATTTAATAAACATACTTATTTAATATATTTACTCATTATTTATATCCAATAAATAAATTATACTATTCAAGTATTAAGATCAGCTGGGTCGTACTAACTGGGTTGCTATCTGAGCGATTGTGGCGCCCTCATTTAATTTCTACACTTTTATGTCGCACTGTATATCATATCTATACAAATTATTTGTGTACCATTTTTGAGGTTATGCTAAGATAAACAAATAGCGTTGTAGCTTATAGCGCGACAGAACAATGTTGATAGTAAGGCAACAAAAATTAATGTAATTTATTGCGGATACAAATTTTTTTTTTGCTATATCATACTTGTAGATGCAATCGACTATATGGTAAGAAACAATTTTAAAATATATTCACGTTTATTTAACGCGGAACTTCTTTCGTCGGTCTGACAGTGATTCTTTTCTTTGCTTGTTTTAAGTGTTTCTGTTAGCACAGTGCGCAGAATCGTGCAACACGGCATTGAAAACGGTAAGAAATTCTCAACACAAGCTAAACACAGGAAGGGTCGTCCCCCAAAGGTATCGGACGACTTTATATTGAAAGCAATTGATAAATATTTATTTTGTGAAGTTATTGTTTTATTACTACTACATATCAAATATTTAATAAACATTACTTATTTAATTTATTACTATTTTTACTTATTTACTCATTATTTAAACCCAATAAAGAAATAATTATATTCAAGTATCAAGATCAGCTGGGTCGTACTAACTGGGTTGCTATCTGAGCGATTGTGGCGCCCTCATTTAATTTCTACTCTTTTATGTCGCACTGTAGGTGCTGAGCCAGCATCCAACCAACTTGCTGAACGGTTACGATTGTCGAACAGAATCCATTTTTCGTCGCAGCTAAAAATGCGGTTCAAAATTCCTTAGTTTGTATGCCTGTAGAGCAGTGCAAGGCACGTCTAGACGAGTACATCGCGCTGGCGATCTTTGAGTTCGTGGGGCACCCATTTGTCAAGCTTTTATACCTTGCTAATTTGACGCAAATGAACCAATATAGTTTTGATGCTAACGTCAAAAACAGCTGCTAATTCAACCGTAGATTGAGTATTGTCAGCTTCCTAAATGGCCTTTAGTGCCAAAGTTTTCGGACGACCACGGGATCCATTCTTCAGGTCTAAATTTCTAGACCGGAACCGGGCAAACCAATAACAGGTGGTGCTTTCGCTTGTAGTGTTTGTTCCGTAAACATCGTTGATGTTGCTGCCACGACGGTATAGTCCCCGGCATGTAACTTGGCAAGTTATTGGAGTAGTGGGGGTAAGTACACGCATATTGCACGAACTTACCAACCACCATATAGAGCTAACGGAACGTGAACGCGACGCAATTGGTCAGTCCATCATTGTGTCAACTGAGCAACCAATCGCGAGCTCGGAACGTTGCTAAACGTTCCCCGCGACCCGCTTGGTAACCAAAGAGACCTAAAAACGACTTGTGCGCGCTAAAAAGTTACGTGCCGACAACTATACTTTATTATTCCATAATTACTCGATTTTTAACGTTTCCATGATGACGAAAAACATTCAAATGCGATGAAAAAATAATGCTAATCAATAAACAAATGACTAATTTTGAAAAAAGAATTCAATATTTTTAAAATAAACTTAATTTGAAATTAGAATTCTAAGCCAAACAAAAAATGTTTTGTTTTGAAATGGCCAGTACTGCAGAACGGCAATTTCATAGGTCAAGACCTATTAATATTCGGCCTACCGGTTTTTTACCACAGGGAACTAGTTCAACACCCCAGAGCCGCCAGGTGATCTGATTATTTCTAAATGAGCGGGTTTGAGTATTATCCTTAGCACCTGTTAATTGCCCGACAGCAAGAATAGTAGTATAGTTACCGCTCTAGCCGTGTCGATCTCCTTCTCCGTAACCTGCGAAGTGATGAGGGCCTCCTTCACATCCAGGGAGGTCCTCTGTGAGGTCTGCAGCGTCACAAACAGCTCCTCGTTCTCTAGTAAGGGCACCTGCGACTCGTACATTATGCGCAGGAGGTCGTTTTCTAGGTCCATCTGACGGAAGAAAGGGGTTTGTGATTAGTAGGCTGTTAGAACATCCGGGGTGGTATTTTAAGAGGGAGCCTTTGCTGGTTGGTTATCCGAGTGATTTCATCATCCTTTTTTTATTTCTTCATTATTTCAGCCGAAGGACGTCCACAGCTGGACATAGGGCTCCCCCAAGCGTCGCCACTTCGATCCTTCCTGTGCGTCCAGGTCATTGCTCCACCTAGAGCGATATACTAGTGAGGTAAAATCCCATATTCCCTGGTATTATCCCCAAAATTCCAAAAGCCTTTTGAAGCTTTCCCTCCGTTAAAAAAAAGCTGTTATAACAATAGCTAGATGGAAACCAAAACATACAGATATGGGGGTGGTTTGTTGAGCCAGTTCATAGGTACGATACTAGGTACTAAAACTATTAAAAAAGTTATGTTAACTATTAGAAATTATAGTTAGTATAATATTAATATCCTCACCAGCACTTTCTTGTTGTGCGCTATGGACAGCACGAGCGTGTCCTTCATCTGCTCCAGCTGCGGCCTCTCTTTGCGCACTACGATCCCCAGCAGTTGGGCAGTGAGACCCTGTTCCTTCACCGCGAAGTTCACCATCGTCGTTTTTGTGAGCGTTTCTGGAGTGTAGACTGGATTACCTGGTGGAGAAGTAAAGATATCATGTAGTAGCTCTGCAACTGTAGGAAACAGACAACTAAATATTAATCTGATGTTTGATGTCTGATCTCAAACATCTCCTCTTTGTTTTGAATTCCAATTTTAAATGTAAACAGCTATTTTACTCATGCTTTTGTGTTTGGAAAACCGTAATTCATTTGTTTTTTCCTCTTTTGGTTTTTTCTTTGCGCCAGTCAGTTTGCAAAATGGAAAACAAATATCGCGTTATTTACGAGTACGAGTTCAATCGTGGCACCAGTGCTGCAGAAACGGCTCGAAGGATTAATTATGTGTATGGCGACGGTGTCGCTAAAGAAAACACAGTGCGTTTTTGTTTCCAACGTTTTCGTTCAGGAAATTTCGATTTTTTTTCGAAATTTGGATAACTTCTTGCAAGGGAAAAATAATTAACTTTTTTTTTAACTTTTTAGTTTTTTTTTTTAAATTAGGTACATTTAAAGGTATAAATGTTTTATATTTTTAAAATCACCTCTTAAAACCTTTTATTCTGATACCCCACAAGATGGGTTTGGAAGAAAAAAAATTCGGTGCCCCACAATATGGCGCCCAAAAGCCGCCATTTTATTATTTTGCAATTTTAATATAGCCAGTGACACTCGCAGGGTTAAGACGAATCGATTGACGAAGAATCATTAAAATCGGCCAACGCGTTTGGTCTCTAGAAAGCCACATAGGAACCAACATACATATATACATAGACTGATAAACACATTACCCTCCTTTGGCAGTCGGGTAAAAAAGACTAACTACATCAAGCTTTGCGATTTTAATGTCGATTTCTACTGGGCTATAAATTGTGTTTGCCTTTCCTCCTGACTATCTGTAACGACTGTATCTTTATTATCTACTCGCGCTTTACCACTATTTAACCTGATGGCAAGCAATGATGTGGTCGACGGTGAAGTACGCCTGCCTAGAAGTAACCTATTAACTGTTGACTTAAAGACCCCAAGGTTGTAGTTATCGGCAACAAAGACTCCGGCAGGGAATTCCACTCCTAAGCTGTAAGTATTCCCAAAACGTTTAGTGCGTATGGGTGGGATGTCCACCACGTCCGGACCAACGGCTTGGCGTGCTTTCTGAGACGTAAGGACACCTAGGGATCTCCTTTTGTAACGATGGTGACTCATCCACTGATCGATCTCTGCGTTGCATAACCTTCAAGATCGACCCGTTCGGCTGAAATGATTAAAGTTACGAGCTCCACCTAAGTGGGAAAGATAATATGTACTTAAATTAACCAACTCACCAAGTTTAGTGGTCAAATAAAGGTGGAAGTTAGGATGGTAGGACACCATCTTGTCATTAAACTTGATGACCTTAGAAGCGCCGATGGTCACGATGGCCTTCTCCAGGATGGGTGCGATGGAAGGGTCCAGCACCTCGCCCACATTTTGAATTATGACGGGCTTGCCCGTCGAGAGGCATGTCTCCATTATCTTCAAATAGTTTGGCTGGCCGAAGTCGCAAACCTTGAAGGAGGTAACATTTCATTTTTACCAAACCCTTTTTCAACTATTTAATCAAAAATACTACTTTACTGTTCTAGTTTGGACCGTCATTCGTAGTTTTTGTATATTTTTTTATGTTTTCATAGTGTTGTATTGTTTTTTTTTTGTATATTTTATAAATGTCCTAATGGACAGAAGAAACATGAAATAAAAGTTAATTTTATTTATTTATATTTTTTTGATAAAATCAAAATTTAATTAATAATAATAATAAGATCCATTTATTGCAGACTAATTACATGTCCATAGTTATTAGTAACAAAGGTCTTAAAACTAAGTTAGTAAAATTATTAATTATAATAGTGTCATCTCGTCACGTGAAGCTGGATGACTCTCCTCAACACATCAGAGTCTGGCCTCTCAGAAAACATCCTAAGGCTTCGTTCACACGGCATTGTCCTGCACGTTTTTTTGCAGTATACGTCTTAACGTATAAATAGTGACCATACAACGTACATAGATCCATTCACACGTCGATTGCACTGCAAAAAAACGTGTACCGCTTATACGTTTAAACGCATACTCAACGGACTTGTCAAGCAAATCGAATAAACTTTGACGTCTACTCACTGTGACAACTGGTTGGAAACTGCGGCTATTCGTTTTTACACGAATGAAAATTTACCATATGAACACCCGGTTGACTATACGTTATAAAAACGATTACAAAAAAAACGTGCAGGACAATGCCGTGTGAACGAAGCCTTAGGATTCCGTTGTCGCTCCCCCGAATCCGACGCATCAGAGAAGCTGTTTTCTTGCGCATAATGGCATAAAAGTCATCGACTCTTGCGTCAGCAAACATGCCCGACGCGCTGCAGAATCGGGAGAGCCTCACCAGAATCCTAAAAGCGTTTTTTTGTTTACATAATAGTTGACAGTATGTTTCAAAGCCAAGATAGCACTTTCAGTCGACAGTGACTCACGGAAGCCAAACTGCGCGTCATTGAGTTTAATGTACTTACTGAGTTGAGCGTCAAGTAGACCATCGAAAACCTTCGCCACGACAGTAGCTAGTGAGATAGGCCTATAATTGCCTTTATCTGTGACGTCCCCAGTAACATCCTTCGGTATAGGCACAGCAATAGTTTCTAACAGTTTTGTCGGTAGGTAAGAGTGTCGCATACAAAATGTAAACAGCATGGCCAGAACCCTAAATATATGCCTGCCTGCAAACTGCAAGTGCTCAATACTAAGATTGTCATTGCCTGGGGATTTTCCTCTCACCATGCTTCTAACAATCCTTTCTACGTCTCTACTGGAAAAACCTAACAAGTTATCTGGATCAGTGACACCAGCAACAGGCATCTCCATGCATGATGAGAGTGGTGACATTACTTTAAAATGATCCTTAAAAAAGTTGGCTATATCCTTAGGCTCACTACATCCCTCCATATAGTCACTGGCATACTAACCTTACCCTTCATTTTCCTAGTACCCTTCCAAAAAGCCCGAAAGTTCTTCCCGGAGACATGTTCTGCCAAAATATCCATTTCAAGCTGTTTTTTATGGTTTTGACAGAACTTCAGCCTTGAGTTAAATATTTTGCGTGTTGCATACATGTCATCATATAAAGAACCACCATTCGGCCTGCCACATGACACATATCTAATAAAAGCCTGCCTAGCTCTGTTGTGTGCTTCCCTTACATGCTTGTTCCATCCCGCTACTCTCCCACCCTTTCTATGCTTTCTGATTTGTTTGCTCAGTAAAGAGGCCTCATCACACAAGATGACTATAATGTCATTATATCATTTGTCAATAACATCTCTATGATTAACATTTTTACACATCTTATCTGCACAAGCACCAACTTCACTGGGGAAGTGAATATCTTTTAATTTACTATTACAAATCTGATAATATTTGTTACAATACTCCTCACCAGTTTCCCCCCATATAATATTATTACAAGTCCAATTGTCAAGAACACACTTATTTCTAATTATGTCAAGATTACATTCTACAATTAGTGGCAAATGATCTGACCAATACACCCCACAGTCGACTTTAACACTAGATATCGTTTTCCGGGCTGATTCTGTAACCAAACAATGATCTAGCCAACGTTTACATCTGTGAGCATCGCTATAGAATGTATAGGTATCAGACGATACGCCCAGCTTAACTAAGTCAATACATGTCCAATTATTATCCGTACAAAAATTGAGTAGCTCGTCACAAAAGTAGCAGAAGGGTGTGCGTTAAAGTCACCCATTATATATACTGGTTAATAATTTATGTTAAGATGGTTTGGTCATATTGAGAGGATGAGTGAAAGGCGACTAACGAAAGGTATTTACAAAACAGACGTGAATGGTAACGCCGGGAGGACACCATAGAAAGACATACATAGACCTTATAGGTGATGTTCTTCAGAAAGGCCAACTGCGCAGTACCCATAACCGGCATGCGTGTATGACTAGATGTATGAATGTGTGTGAAGCAAAAGAAGTATGTAAGGATCGTAGCAGGTGGCTTTCTGTAGTTTCTGCCTACCCCCATGGGAAAAAGGCATGAGTTTATGTATGTATGTATATTGTTGTCTAAGTGCTGTTTTTTTTTTGTTTTTTGAGGGAGCTAAATTTTTTGTTTCAGCAAGAAACAAATACCATTCATTAGGAAGGAACTCTTGTAGCTGTCGTCACCAAAGATAACATAAGAGTGTTAGAAACTATAAACATTTGAGCGTAAGTAAGGCGAAGGATCAACTTACATCGCCTCGGAATAAAATGGAAGCGAACGAAATTGTAAGTACATACCATAGTGAACTTATGTCAATTGTGTAAAGTACAAACTACCCGACTACCCGTAACGACTGTCAAAGATCTTCAAATGACAGCCGGGACTAACGGCTTAGCGTGCTTTCCGAGGCACGGAGGAAACTCGCTATGATGAAATCGTCACCCATCCACGGACCGACCTCGGCAAGCGTTACTTAACATTGAAGATCGACCAGTGCGGCTGTTATTATTTAGCCAAGAGCTTCTCTAGAACATAGTAGATTCATATCTGTAGCACAAAATAGTAAGTATACAGAAGGGCCACTCCCGCCGTTTAGAAAATTGACAGCTAAACTTGACAGATTTACTAGGGTTGCTACTATATTGATTCGGAATTTAAAGAAAGAGTAGGTTGTTTAAGTTACAAACATAAATACATCGATTCGTCTAAACATACATCATTATCATGCTTACATGCCTTAGAGGTAGACAGGGCATCAAATATCCATTTAATATCTCGAAACATTTAATATTACGCCACATACGATGAAGATTGGAGAGTAACAAGACGTAGTAATAGTGTAATAATGATCCCACTTAAAATGTAAAAAAAAACATTAAATTGTGGAAAGTACCAAGCTGGACAAAAATATAAATGTGAAAAAACAGGTACCTAAAAAAATTATAATCCTAGATAATGAATTTCTAATTTGTCATTTTATAGAATTAAGAATTATTGAAAGAAAGAATTAAAAACAAAAAATAATTTCGTTCTGTAACAAATAATAAAGGTAACCCATCCAATGCAACCAACCTCGTTACAGTACTTAATGTATGAATGACGTGACAAACGCCCGCACAAAGCACTCATGACAGCCGCGACTGAGCTCTGTCCAATATTGCTCAATATGGAAATATTGCTGTATGACTTGAACCTTATTATTATGACAAGTTCCCAATTTCATCTATGGGCTTAAAATAATTTATTATAATCCTAGATAATGAATTTCTAATTTGTCATCTTGAAAGATTAATGACCTTTATAACTTAAAAATAATTGAAAGAAAGAATTAAAAACAAAAAAGTAAATTCGGTCTGTAACAAATAATAAAGGTAACCCATCCAATGCAACCAACCTCGTTACAGTACTTAATGTATGAATGACGTGACAAACGCCTGCACAAAGCAATCCTGACAGCCGCGACTGAGCTCGGTCCAATATTGCCTAATATTCCCTGTAAAACCGAAAAGTCAAAGTGAGAGTGGCCCCTCTGTCTGCGGCGCGCCGCCGCTTACGTACTTTGTACTACTTAGTTTTAATTTCCGCGCATTATTTGAGAAAAGTACCATACAAGCCTTGCCATTGCCACAACTAGACATTGATGGACTTACGTATTTGTACACGTTCGTCCATCAATGCCTCTTTTGCTGGCCGCTGCAGTAATGTACTATTGAATTGAAGTTTTATAACCTCTATTCCATTTTTCTCCTCGAGGTTTGAGATCCAGATGAGCGCCTGCCCCTGAGGGTCCACAGCGAGCGGCCAGCGCGTCGCGCGCACCACTATGATGCCATTCTCCGCACTGAAGTTGTCGTCTGTAACACAATTATAGCAAGCATTTTACGCACTATCTTTAAGTAGATGATGATAAGATGATGGTGAGGATGATTCACCAAAGCAATGCAAAAAAAAAACTAAACTTGTAAAATGAGTGAGTACTGCTGGTACCTTTATATTTATTTTTTTATTTGAGACTGATTTGCTCTTGACTCTAGTCTAGGTCAGAGGTGACAGAAACAAAGTCGACGATGGAGTGAGCTTACACCAGAAGGAGCCTGTTCACTCAAACTTTGAAGAGATTCGGGTTGAATGCATTCGGAAACACAGACTCAGGTAGTGAGTTCCACTCTCTCGCTGTGCGCATTATGAACGATGTTTGGAAGAACTTTGCGGAAACCAAGAAACACAATGCGCGCCAAACATAAAATCGTACATGGATGTCACTTTCATTCGGCAATCTGACCGCGAGCAGCGCTTGGATCGGTGACAAGTGGCGACGGCGATGCGTTCAGTATTGCATGCTGCCTACTCGCACGATCCGATTCCATACAAATACAGTACATCAATTTTAATAATGACCCTCGGCAATCTTCGCATTGCCGAATACAAACGAATGCTAGTTATTAGATTTATCGTGTATAATAAATTGAATTCAGAACTAATTACTTTATTGTTATTTTGTTTTGATTTCCGTGTGAACAATATAGAGCTGTAAAAAGTGCTGCTTTAGCAGCTTTCCTCCCATTTTTTAAATAAAATAGATTATGTTAAAAGAGTATTAACAACTCTATACACTTCCAAGTTGATTGAAAGTGTAAGGATATTTATCGTGTATAATAAATTGAATTCAGAACTAAGTACTTTATTGTTATTTTGTTTTGATTTCCGTGTGAACAATATAGAGCTGTAAAAAGTGCTGCTTTAGCAGCTTTACTCCCATTTTTTAAATAAAATAGATTATGTTAAAAGAGTATTAACAACTCTATACACTTCCAAGTTGATTGAAAGTGTAAGGATATTTATCGTGTATAATAAATTGAATTCAGAACTAAGTACTTTATTGTTATTTTGTTTTGATTTCCGTGTGAACAATATAGAGCTGTAAAAAGTGCTGCTTTAGCAGCTTTCCTCCCATTTTTTAAATAAAATAGATTATGTTAAAAGAGTATTAACAACTCTATACACTTCCAAGTTGATTGAAAGTGTAAGGATATTTATCGTGTATAATAAATTGAATTCAGAACTAAGTACTTTATTGTTATTTTGTTTTGATTTCCGTGTGAACAATATAGAGCTGTAAAAAGTGCTGCTTTAGCAGCTTTCGTCCCATTTTTTAAATAAAATAGATTATGTTAAAAGAGTATTAACAACTCTATATACTTCCAAGTTGATTGAAAGTGTAAGGTCTGCAAAGTGCAAATGACAACTGATAGAAATCTGGCGACTAACTAAACACGAAGTTTGCCGAGGGCCATTAAGACAATAGTAGTACTGTACTGTACATTTCTTCTAATACTGAGTAAGTATCGAATGAATTCATTCAATTCATTCGATACTAAAATTACTTTGTATCGAGTACTTACTTGTATTTACTTGTATCGAATTATCCGTCATCTCTACATTGACGTCGTCGTGGTGGAGCTTTCGTGCTCCAGTGAAGCCTAGGTCAGTGCCAGTGCACTGTACTTCGCCGTAACATACCTAGAGTGCGGGGCCAGACTAAATCCGCAGGGCAGCTTTGTGGAGAGCTGGTGGACTGTGGCGGCCGTACAGACCCAATCTCGAGGGATAATTCTTACATTTTACGCTTTTTAATTGATTGAATCAACGATGAGCTCGATCCCGAGATTAAGATCTTCAGTACATAGGTAATACCCAACCTGGAATCTAAATTTGAGCCTGGTTTGAGCAGTGGTTCAGCTCAACTCATCCTTTTACTTTCATCACTACCGCAATATGTGTGTACTATACTGCCAAACCACTCGGGTGTTAAATGCGTGAAGTTACGTTGTTTAGCTAACCGGGCAATCCCATGTAGTTCCAATCTCTCAGCGTGGCATCGTCTAGCAGGAACTGCTGCATGCTCAGATCCATAGTCACGGGCAGATTTTCGTTGACCACCTACAAATACAGTGTATACTGTGATTTCTCATTTCGTAGACTTATTGACAGCTGCCACTGAACTTATTTTTTTTAATGTTGTAAGTGCGGAGCATAGTGTTGTAGGTAAGGCTCAATCATAAGTGATTCATCGAATCAATGTGACATGGCTATCTATATATATAGCTATATATATATATATATATATATATTATTAAACTAAATGCTGTAAACAAATGATTTAAGTTTTTTTTTTTTAAACTTTGTCCCACACTAAGAATTTATTCATTTATCGTGGGTGCGTTTACAAACATATAAACTAACATACACAAACACCCAGAGCCAGAACAACTATCTGTAGATCATACAAATATTTGTTTCGTGCGGGCATCAAACAAGCACACAACACGCAGCGTAGCAGTCAATCGCTCGACCACTGTGCCAACCGTGCGCCCAAATATAAACGTAATGTATTTAAATATAATAATATACGCGATTATCGCGCGAGTAAGCGATGCGACCATTGCATAGTCGCGCGCTCACAGAAACTGGGTGTCCTAATAGGAGACGCGATCATCGTACGAATTAACGACGCGAGCGACCGCGTGTCCAGGGCCTGAAGTCTCGACATAGCTAACGATCGTTGCGTTAAGTAACATTCGTTAACTCTTACCACAAAATAGTAAGTATACAGAAGGGCTACTCCCACAGGGTTGTAGTGTTCGTGATATAAAATGGATATTTGATGCCCTGTCTACCCTCTAAGGCATGTAAGCATGATATGATGTATGTTTAGACGAATCTATGTATTTATGTTTGTAACTTGGGCAACCTACCCTTTTTTTTTAATTCGGAATCAATATAGTAGCAACCCTAGTGAATCTGTCAAGTTTAGCTGTCAATTTTCCAAACGGCGGGAGTGGCCCTTCTGTATACTTACTATTTTGTGGTAAGAGTTAACGAATGTTACTTAACGTAACGATCGTTAGCTATGTCGAGACTGCAGGCCCAGGAACCCATTTTGGGTGTCATCGGTGCTAACCGTGGACGGGCGGCGGAGCGGCGGCAGCGACGTGGTTGAGCCCAGCCGCCGCCTGCGACTAAAATTCGCGCGAACTTGCGATGATCGCGTGGTCGCGTTATATTAGGACGTCGCCTCATAATTGCCGACGTGATCTGTGCTGCTGACTGACCAAGTACTTTGGAATCGAACAGAAATATATTTTATCGTTCTTTGCTACAATTTTCGTTCAAGAAACTGCAGGTTATAGTTCCATAAAAAATCCAAGTTCAAAGAGTAAAATGCGAATAACTTTTGAACGGCTAAACCGATTTCTAAGAACACTCTCAACAAGGTCACATATCAAACAAAAAAAAACTAAATCGGTTTATCCGTTTAGGCGCTATGATGCCACAGACAGACACACAGATACCCAGCAACATACGTCAAACTTATAACAATCCTCTTTTTCCGTCGGGGGTTAATAAAAAACAAAAAAAAAACAAAACACTACAAAGCGAAAAATAGCTTTCTTTAGAAGTCGATTTAATTTTATTGTTTTTTATTGATAAATGATTTTATTTCTGTAAGTTGGTTTGTACAAACGCTTTTACATGTCTAACTTTTTTTTTTTAAATTAGATGAGGTCGGCGTTTCCTACCTGACTACTCTGAGAAGAAAGGCCGAAACAAACTCAGAGGTCACAGTCTATTTTAAAGTCCTGACAAAATCTTGGTTCTATCATGTGAAGACCATGTAGACCAGGGATGGCGAACCTATGGCACGCGTGCCTGTGGTGGCACACGACAAACTATTTTGGGCACGCTAAAATGAGGTTATGTAGAATCTAGGTAATTTGCAACAGCAGAAATGGCACCAACTCCTTTTAATACAACATAAAACTGGAAATAAATGTTAGGATTGCTGTAAGAATTTCTGGGTCAAATAATAAATTTATTAATTCATAGCATTTGGAGTTTTATTTTTTGTTGTTTTTTGGTGGCACTTCATTCTCACATAAAAATATATATATAATTTAAATGGCACGTTTTCTAATAAAGGTTCGCCATCCCTGATGTAGACTGATGTCTGAAATGGTACAGGGTACCCTAATGCAGAATCCAGTGTCACATCTTAATACTGTAACACTCTTTTATTGAATCAATTTTGTTTGTCTATTAGACTGACACTTCACTTCGCTTCGATACAGATTCGAAGCGACGATCAGTGACAATGGATTTCACACTGCACTAAGAAGAGCTTACCTCCAGGAACCAGTCGGCCATGAGGTCCTCGCGGTACTCTGACACGAAGGGCCCCAGGTAGGCCACGAAGCCGGTTGCTATCAGACAGTCACCCGGCAGGTTTTCGAACTCCTTGTCCAAGCGTTCCACTGTCAACTCCCAACGTTCCTTCTCACCTGGAAAAAGCGGTAAGAAATGAGAGATTTTTGAAATTAAATGGTAAGGTTTTATGCCCGTTATTCACTGTAGTGACCGGTTCTATTGTGGGGCAATACACAGTCTCGTACACGCACTGAATGACCACACTTCAAGACGTCTACACTAGCCAACGGCTCTGGTAATAATGACGCGGTGCGCACGAGATTGTGTCTGTCTGTGGGGGGGAAAGTGGGGATGACTAAGCGAACATGCAAGCAAGATAGATACACTACATTCAAGTTATTCAGTTCTGTTAAAGACGTCGTCTTATAAGCAAGATCTACACTGTCAAATCGGCAGACGGCGTCGTTCAGTCGAAACTTTTAATTGTCAACCAGCGAGAAGTGCTAGCGCGTAAGAAACCGTCGCTTGCGTCCATAGAGGCGGAGAGGCAGTATTTCAAGCGTTCCTATTCGCTCGTTCCGGTCACACTGGCAGAGCTAGCTAGCGAGTGTCGTGGGGGGAATCATTTTGCAGGGTACTCTTAGCTTATCGTAAAATAAAAACCTAAACCTAATCTTCTTTCGTGTCATATTTCACAAAACAGTTTTATTTTTATTTTTTATGAAAATTCTTGAGTGCTAAACACCCTTTGTTCGCATTAGGACAGATTCGCTTTAAGACAGATTCTCTTTAAGACAGATTCGCTTTATGACAGATTCGCTTTACGGCAGAAGTACAGTGAACTCGATATACCTATATCTGTAAAACTTATTAATAAAACAAGTAACAAAAATGAAATTTTTCGAAACGTAGGTGCACACATTCCAGAAATGAAATTTGATTTCATGTCAATTTTTATATGTTTTTTTAGTTCTGAATACTTCTTTGTAGCAACTAAATGTATTAGTAATTAATACCAAACATTGCTTTGAGAAATAGTCCCTGAATGCGAATATTCTTCAGATTCTTGAATAGCAAAGATACCTTCAGGGATCAAAATTTGTGGTAACAATGCCAATTACATATACATTTCTGTAATACGTTACGTTCTCCACCATCGACTTTTTCAGACCTATATTTAGCTTTTTATGAGAGCGCTTTCCAATAGTGGTAGAAGCAATCGGTAACTTTAGCATTGGGATATACCTACGGCTTTAACTCTTTAGTTTCTGCTAAGTCTTAATCACATCTATATTTAATGAAAACTAATCGCGCAATATAGTAGTTTTTTTTTAATCTATAGGCTCGCGTTTGCCCACTATCTCGCCTGATGGTAAGCGATGATGTGGTCTACGGTGAAGCACGCTTGCTTTGAAGAAACATATTCACTCTTGACTTAAAAACCCCAAGGTTGTAGCTATCAGGGAACAAAGACTCCGGAAGGGAGTTCCGGTCCTTAACTGTGCGCACAATGAAAATATTAGCAAAACGCTTTGTGCTTATGGAAGGGATGTCCATCATGTACCGATGGCGCATGGCCGTACGTGTAGTAGGCCGATGATGGAATGGGCTAGGCGGAATCAAATGGTGCAGTTCCGTCGCACACTCCCCGCAATGTAACCGATAAAAAACCGACTGGCTGGCAACTCGGCGTCGATGTTCAAGGCTCTGGAGCTTTGACGCGACCAGTGCATCGTTGCTAATAAGCCTCTTGGCCCGTCTATCAATCGATTCAAGTACTGCTCTCGCCTCTGGGATGGATCAGCCAAATTGGTATTTGGCTGATCCATGCATCCATCCATGACCATGCATGACCGAACTTGCGCTTTATACAAGTTGAGTCCAGGCGTGAAGTACCGTCTCACCTTTGCCCAACTTTTTGCAGCTAACTGAGCTTTCGCCTCAATGATTGGACCAAAGTTGAGGGTCGATGTCAACGTAACACCAAGAAGTTCGAGATGGTCCATTAACGGCACGGTTACACCACGGAAAGATGGAGCCGGGTGGACACGCCTGGGTCTGAGCAGCATTGAAACTGACCAGATTGGCATCATCTCATTTGGAGACCGCCTTCAAGGACAGGTTCAAGCGTTTAAACATGGCCTCCCGGAGAGACCGAATCTGAAGCCCAGAATCATTCTTAAGTAGCTTGTGCTTTATTAGGTACGAGTATATAAATTAAGGGTACAAAATTTACGTTATCATCGTTTTGTGAAGCATTAATATGTAACGTGCATTATTTGATAAAAAGATCCTGGGAACAACTTTGAAGGTACCGGCGCCGTTATAGCATTTCTAGTTTTTAAATTTGGTATAATGATTTGATATTTTCAACACGACTGTACAATTTCTGCCGTAAAGAGAATCTGTCATAAAGCGAATCTGTCGTAAAGAGAATCTGTCTTAAAGCGAATCTGTCCTAATGCGAACAAAGGCTAAACACCTTGAAAGATGAAAGACGCGATGTGGATTTCCGTCTACGTGTTTGTTTGATTTTTCATACTCTTTTCAAAATTCTGTAGGGTGACACTGAAAACAATCGTACTTTACTTCTAGATAAATCCGTATGTATTTACTACTACTACTTTAGACTTTTTTTTAAACCTGATTCGGGCTGTTTGAAGCGGCTAAGCTAGCCTTGAATAGATTTCAAGGTCCATAAACCTCGTTTTTTATAAATTCACATGGATGGCAGGTCGTTAGTTCATAGCTGAAATCAGCGGCAAATCAAAGTAGAATTTACTTCAAGTAAAATCGTCGACCAAAGGGCGCTGAAAGAATAATTCGCTTTACCCTGATCAAGGGCTAGGGTCAGCGCTCCCTCTGGACTAGAGCTGCCAAGCCCAAACCTGAACTAGTTTATTTTCCAGTTCAGTATCATAAAACTTACCGGACAATCCTGAGATCAGCGCCTCAGCCCTCTCCAGCTTGAGCTGCAGCATCCTGGATTTCTGCTCCAGTTCCTCCTTCTGTGCCAACTTCTCATCGTACTCCTTCTGCAGCCGAGCGATCATCTCGCTAAGCTCGCGCAGCTTGGCGCGCGCTTCAGCTAAGATCTGCTGTTTCATGCGTAAGGATTCGAGCGCTTCTTCTAGACGTTCCTTCTTTGGTTTTACTATCCTGATTGAGAAGAATAGTTTTATTTAAATTAAGAAACGCATATTGACGACCCAACTGAGTCATATGTGATTCATTTCTCATGGGACCAAGAACGAACAAAACCATGACGTCAAGACATTAACAAATCAATTTGTATGTTCAAAAATTACTGATAGCCTGATATGTTGTTGATGTTTTGCCAGATAGTAGCATCGAGGCAAAACTCTTCTGGTGAAGTAGTTTGGTAGGACCATGAGGTATCCAAGTGTGTCAGCAGGTTACAGATAAGGCAAGTAACAAATTAATAAGATTTACCTACCTGGTCGATAAAAAAGAATAGAAAAGAAGATGAATTTAAATTACACAAACTTATTGATTTTTGGAATATCCACTTCATTGTGATCATGATTTCAGGTAAAGTACTTCGAATGCTAGATTTAGGCCAAAGCAATAGGACGTCGCTTAGAAGGATTCTAAGCGACGTCCTCTTGCTTTGGCCTAAACCCGAGACAGTAATTCTCATATTTTTTGCGGTTTCAGTCTTTCTAAGTCAAAAAAACCTGTAACGCACCAACCTTTTTGACAAGTTTTAACTTTGCTTGCCGTCGAGACGAGAATACGACAAGATTTTAATATTTTTTTTAACGGTTATTGGCTTTTTGGTCTTAATAAATAAACTCACTTGTAAATCTTGCCATACTTCTCCATGGCGCGAATCTACAGACACAGCTACTTCGCAACCGCGTTCACGGTGTCCACGATCTCCGGGTCGAAGTCGGGCTTCACCGTGTAGGTGCCGATCTACTTCTAAAGTAAAGTACTTACTTGTAAATCTTGCCATACTTCTCCATGGCCCGTACCCAGAGACACAGCGACTTCGCCGCCGCGGACACGGTGCCCACGATCTCGGGGTCGAAATCCGGCTTCACCGTGTAGGTGCCTATTTTCTTCAGGATCTTGTCCGTGATGTTATCTTTATCGAATTCACGCAGTCGGTCCAGAAAGTACTGGTCGCCGAGCTGTCGCTTCGCCTCCGTCCAGGTTGGCTCTTTCTTGAAGCAAAATGGAGTTCAAAAATTGGATGGCAATAAGTGGTATACAGGATATTGGGTTAAACTAGGGACATACTTGAAGGTAGCACTCATGCCATATGCTAATGCATGAAACACAGTTCAGTACAAAAATATCAATAATGCCTTGCAAAAATATCTCTTGTACTAGGACTTCCTGGATAACAAGTACCAAATAAACTTTGAAAATAATTGATCATGAAAGACGATAGGTTCTATAGGAAACTGTTAATTATAGAAAGTGTATTTGCCCATTTCGTAAAACCGATCTTAGCCGAAGGCATCCTATGAAATTGAATTGTGCATGATAATAAATGCCAACTTAGTGTTGTTACTTTACCTGGAGCAAAATTAGTACAGCTTCCATCACCATCTCGACTTTGTATGGCGGTTTCGCATAAGACTTCACTTCTGTGATATCTTTCTTGTTCAGTGCGTCCAAGGCCTGTAAGAAATGAGATACAAAATGCAATAAGTACCTATAATTTGCAAAAAACACTGATTACGGCAATCAAAAGAATGCACTTGGTTTTAAAATGTGTCAACGATGATTACGAAGATTAAAGATATGCTCAAACTGAGGGGACCAGCGTGTGGGACACTGCTCGAAATTCGCACACGCCGAATGTTTTAATCGTGGATGGAGGTGTTCAAACTGGCGCGAATAGTAACTAGACTTCATGATCTTTAAAATAATCGGGTCCCGCGTCCTGCGTCCCGCGAAAGTTAAGACTTTAAGACTTCTTCTTCACCAGCTAGCTTCTTGCACTGGACCTATCCTCCATAGTCTGATTTCTGGCTGCAAGGTTATTCTTACCTTGATAGCCTCTTCTAGTGCCGGCATGGCACTGACTAGGTCGCGCATGGCGGCATCAGCTAGCTTCTTGCACTGAAGCTCTTCCTCCATAGTCTGACTTCTGGCTGCAAGTCTGTTCTTACCTTGATAGCCTCTTCTAGCGCCGGCATGGCACTGGCCAGGTCGCGCATGGCAGCATCGGCTAGTTTCTTGCACTGGACCTCTTCTTCCATGGTCTTCTTGCTTCTGGCTGCGACGCTGCGCTGTTGCTCGTCGGCGTTACGTTGTTGCACGTTGATGACGCCCATGTATTCTATGCACTGTTCTGTGTATAGGCCTACTTGGACCTAGAAACAAAACATGGGAAACTTATGTAGATGCGGTGACAGATGGCTGCAGACATCTAAAATAATGGTTTTACCATTCGTTTTATAATAATAACATAACATAATAATATTTTTACAATGCATGTCCTCGAAAAGTGCGGTTTTCCAAGCAGCCAAACTGTGCGGAAAGTGTCACTTTTTTTCACTAGTGCTTTTTACTTTCCTGTATTTTTTTAATTTTTGACTCCAACGTGAACCCGACGCATAGAGTTTTTATTATTTAAGAAAAGTTTAAAAAATTAGTTATGTATAGTTTATCATTCATATAAAAGCTAGAATAAAACTAATACTTCATTTAAGGCGTTTTTAATTACTCTAGATTTTGATTTTGATCAATAAATTAATTTTAAATATTAATTAAATATGTTTGGCAGAACGTATATTTTGCTCGTGCCTTATTGCGTTACGATGTGAAGCTATTCGCACATGCGCAGTAGATATGCCCGAGGAACTTTTAGTTTATCTGTGGATATGCTGAACGCGCTTGAATAAGCCCGTCATTTAATTAGTATTTTATTAATTTATTTATTTCCTCGCACAATGCATAGTAAAATGTTGTATGATACACGTACGTAAGATGATTTCCGAACGTGTCGATTTATCCACTCACTCGCTTCGCTCGCTCGTGAATAAAAATGCCACTCATCGGAAATCACCTACCTTCCGCACTTGTAGCATAAATAACTATTATTTCCAAAAATACAATTTTCACATTTTAAAATTAAATTTACAAGTACAAAAAAACAAAAACATAATCATTATAAAAATTGCATACATTACAGATACATGACCTCTGGCACCCAAGCTAAGATTTAACTTGTGATATGAGTGCCAGGGCTCTCTCGATTAATTGACTAACAATAAAAATTATATTCAGCAGTCCCTTTTATGCGTCACACGCCCTGTACGTCACTAGTCTCCGATTTTGTTGAAACTTTTTGAGGATATTGTTCTCAAATTGTTCTATTCAGTACCTTCAATGAAAAAAAGTGTACCTCTCGGTTTTCGCTAAAAAATGGAAAACAAAAAATTACGTACAGGGCGTATACGCCCCGTACGTCATTTTTTTTTCTGTAAGAGTTAGAGATGCACAGTATACATCAAATAAATGTTCCCGAATATAAACCTACGAATACTGAATATTTACTCTACAGCGCCCACCAAACCGCCACAATATTAAATTGAAAATCGTAAAAATATAACCTAAAAATTTTGGACCCAGAAAAAAGGCATTTTGTTGAGATTTTTTTACCTGAAATAAATGTTCTCATTTAGCGCTCCACAAATATGTAATTATATCTCAGAAACATGCGAAACTTTCAAAGTTATTAGCAAATCAAAATTAAACTAACATCACCAACACAGATCTAAAGATTTTTGCAGTACCTAGATGTGGCAATTAAATTTTAAATTGGAGCGTACCAGGCCCCTCAGAAAGTATTGCGAAAAAAAGTTTTTATATATGGGACACTGGCCAGTTATAATGTTTTTCGAAAATATGATTATTTATAAGTAAAAATAAGTAAGTTCCAATTTCAAAATTTCCCTCCACATTTTTTGCGAGTTAATTCAAAGTATTGTGTCTCACTGAAATATGGATCTGCGCCGGGAACATTTTAGAGCTATGATTTTATACGATTTCAAGTGTCGCCTGAAACCGGATGAATCGTACGATAGACTTCAAATGGCATTCATGGATGAAGGCCCTTCCAAGGCAACCGTGTATCGTTGGTATAACGAATTCAAGCGCGGTCGACCAACTTTGGGGGATGACGAAAGAAGCGGTCGCCCTTTGACGGCTGTTACCGAAGAAAACGTGCTAGCAGTGAAAAATTTAATCCAAGACAATAGGCGAATTACATATCAGGAGATTCAACACATATTGAAGATTGGATCGGGAAGCGTTCACGAGATTCTACACAGCCATCTTCGCGTGAGGAGGATAGTATCACGCTGGGTGCCGCACAACCTCACCGATGCTCAGAAGCAGGCCCGGGTGGAATGGTGCCGTGATATGCTTAACAAATTTGAAGCAGGCTCGTCTCGGCGTGTTTACGACATCGTTACAGGTGATGAGTCCTGGATTTATCAATACGACCCAGAAACCAAGCGCCAGTCGACTGTTTGGGTGTTTCAAAATGAGCCAACGCCTACCAAAGTGAAGCGATCTAGAAGCGGGGGTAAGATTTTGATCGCTAGCTTTTTTAATTTGACTGGCCACTTGGTATCAATTCCCTTACGGGATCAAAGAAGCATTAATGCCGAATGGTATACTACCAAATGTTTGCCAGAAGTTTTCTCTGTTATAAGCAACAAGCGACCAAACACAGGGCTCCGCGGGCTACTGCTCCACCACGACAATGCACCTGCGCACACCGCACTCAAAACGAGGGACTTCCTGGACAGCACGCCAGTCAAACTCCTGGGTCACCCTCCTTACAGCCCTGATCTAGCACCGTGTGACTTCTTTTTATTCCCAAAAATAAAAAATCAGCTCAAACGATACAATTTTCGTCGCCGGAAGATGCGCTGGCTGCGTTCGAGCAGGCTGTAAACGAGGTGTCTGCGGCGGACTGGAAAAAGTGTTTTGAAAACTGGTTTAGGCGCATGAATCTTTGTATAGAGGCTGGTGGAAAGTACTTTGAAAAGATTTAATAAAAATATATGTACGTATAGAAAAATTTTTTTTAGTTTCGCAAAACTTTCTGAGTGTCCCACGTATAGATAGAACTATATGTTATCTAGAGATTGTTTAGAACTGGTTCTGCCTCGACTGTATAATACCTGCATCAAATTGATTTGGATATTATTATTTTTTACACCTCATAATTTTCGAGAAAAATATTGCTTAATTTTGAATAATTTTTAAGCTAATTAGTTAATTTAATTTAAAATTGTCATAATTTGCCAATGTTAATGTAAAATAAGTGACAAAACGATTTTAATTTTTATTAATCATATTTCAGGTTTCCATGTATTCATGGATATTTTAGTTTTGAACTTTGCAGGTGAAAGGTTGATTTCAAATAAAGTATCATTAACGAAACATCTTCTCGAAATCGAATCAAAAATTAGATTTCAATTCGATTTCGAGAAGATGCTGTAAATGATATCTACAGTTTTTCTTTTTTCTTTTTTTTTTTTATTACAACCTATTAACCTTTGTTTTAACCTTAATGATCGGTTCCGTCTATCCCAACTGGCTATCGCAATCAGCTGGAATACATGGAATATTTTTCCGTTCTTCCCAGCATGCGAAATTGTTTCGTTTTTATGCTGAACATGTGATTATAATATTTATATGTTTTAGTTTAAAGTTAGTAAGTTTGACGTTTTGTTTGTTATAAAGTTAGATTAATGAATTTTCACTTTTCCGCAAAACTTCCTTTGAAAAAATTGGCATGGGCAGAAGAAGTTTTTAAAATATGACGTTACACCCTGCAGAGAATGGAGCTGATATTATTGACGTCTTAAACACTACAATCGTGTTCAGAAAGCTTGTGTATCAAAAAGAAGTATTGTAGAATATTGATGATGGGTGATGATGTCAAGGACAAAATTAAGGAAATTTGAGAACATACTAGTTATATTATGCCTTCTTAGCCATTGAAAATGACTGTAGTCACTGATGATGATAATATCATGATAGCTACAATCACCCTAGGCCCTCGCTCTCATGTTATTATGTCTTCTTTAAGTAAAGAGTACTCAACGGTGAATAGGTTACTTCTAGACAAGCGTGCTTCTTCTTCGACTACATTATCGCTTACCATCTAGAGATAGTGGTCAAACGTGAGACTACAGTTAATAAAAAGTAATAATAATAGTATCATCTGGTATCATATTTCCTGATACATGCCTAACGGGGCCTCTACGAGTTGGCTTTGGCTTCTCGCACGCTTTTCAAAGGACCGGGACCCTAAGGACCCGAGATATACAAAAAAAAATATCATCTTCTCTGTGGCCTGAAATTAAATGATTTAGAAGAATCCGTATGAATAAACACGATAAAAATTATATATGATATAATCTATACCAATCAACAGAAAGCTGCCATATTAAATACTTGTAGAATAGTTTGAAAAAACATGCAGCTGGACGAGGAAATCTCAGCCTCATCTTGAATTCACACTGCCGCTATATTTCCTTGGCTTTAGCCCGTGAATTTCCGATAATAATATTAATCTGGCTTCTAGCTTTAGGCACTCTGCCTTCCGCCGACAATCAGTGAGAAGCGAGTAGAGCTAGACACTAGATACGAGTTGGCGAGCAGCGCAAAGCGAGTTGTGGTTGGTCTTTCATCGTGAGCTCCGACTGCCAAGCAAGCATCGCTGAGTTATTATCTTTGATAGCTCTTGTTGCTGTGACAAAGTAGTGGTGAGAGGGTTCTCGCCGACAGTGTGAACATCCATCGATCAACTATTAATACGTATATATCTTTTGTCCGTTTCTTCAGCGAGAAAATAGTCAATAGCTACCTCATCACTTCCTCGTCGGCGGTGGGACAAGTGCCTTATCCACCACAACGAAGTAACGTGAGGGTACATAATGTCCTGAATGGCTTCGATAAATAGATGTGTGTGGTAGTGATGTGTTGTTTGTTTGTTTTTGCTTAACTGCCGTGCTCCCAGATTGCAATTTCATTTCTAGATTCTGAGAAATACGTGGACAAATAAATGTAAAAACAAACAAAGTAAGAAATAAAGAAAACAAATTTATTTGCCACAATTCGACCTACAAATTCATAAATTTTGCATAATCTGAACATTTCAGTGTTTTCGATGGTAGTACATACATGCGCTTATAGTCAAATCAAGCTGATACAGAATCGAAGCGAAGAGACGCGTCAATACGTTCTATCTATGTATAATATAGTATAAATTAAATAAAACGAACAATGAATAAAATATATACTGAAAAATACCTACATTTTTAAATGAACGAGATTCTCATCCATAATCAGTCAAACCTTTTTTTTTTCAAAACACACAGGCCACATGTAATAGCTGCACTTCTAATAGCGACCAAACACGTAACGATATGTATGTTGATTAATGATAATAGCCGAACCTTCGCCAGACGGCACCGAACGTCTCGTTACGTGACGATTTCTACCAGGCAACTCTTTCCGCCAGCAGCATTAGGGAATTGCGTAAAAAAATACCGTCGATTTTTTTACGTTCTCATATCACTACCACTGATATTATTATTAAAAAAAACCAAGTCAATATAGTATCAACGATAGTTTGTACCTACTTGAAATTTGATTGCCACATCTAGGCACTGCAAAAATCTGTAGGTCTGTGTTGGTGATGTTGAGTTTAATTTTGATTTGCTTTTATCTATGGAAGTATCGCATGTTTCTGTGATATAATTACATATTTGTGGAGCGCTAAATGAGAACATTTATTGCTCTCTTTGGGTAAAAAAATCTTATAAAAATGCCTTTTTTTTGGATCCAAAATTTTTAGGTTATATTTTTACGATTTTCAATTTAATATTGTGAAGGTTTGGTGGGCACTGTAGAGTCAATATTCAGTATTCGTAGGTTTATATTCGGGAACATTTATTTGATGTATACTTGCATCTCCAAGTATAATAAAAAAAAAAATTGACGTACGGGGCGTATACGCCCTGTACGTCATTTTTTGTTTTCCATTTTTTAGCGAAACCCGAGAGGTACACTTTTTTTCATTGAAGGTACTGAATAGAACAATTTGAGAACAATATCCTCAAAAAGTTTCAACAAAATCGGAGACTAGTGACGTACAGGGCGTGTGACGCCCTTTTATCTACCTAACTACGTATCTATTTTGATAACATTTCCGAACTAATTCGTGCTTGCTATGACGTTCAACAACCATGTAATTAAACGTGAAAAAATTTATATTAAATATACCATTTACAAGGTTATTCTAAAAGCCTATGTGAAATGACACTAACACACTGCACATATGGCTGGCACACACACCATCTTAATCAATAATATTTTTGCCACTGTCCCATAATATGTTACTTGGAGTCGGCGCAACACATTTTCTTCTTCCATTCCGTTCTGTCAACCACCGCACTATCACCACTCTCTTTTCTTTCATATAACTTCTCTCAGAGTACATCCACCTTTTTGAAATGTTGGCTAAATAATGTTTGCGTATCAAGCATCTATATCCTACATATTACTATGTCGGTAAGGATTGAGGAGCCACTTTTTGTATCTTAATGAAATTAATTTACTTATTTAGTAGTAAGTTTAAAAATTTTGTAGGTTCGATCCTCGATTTTGTAGTATAATACTTCAAAAGTTATATGGACATAAAGGTGGCTCCTCAATCTAAATGTTTGGATTGAGGAGCCACGTCAGAACTAGGAACATCATGGATTAATATTTATCATTATTAGGTATGATTTTGTAGTATTTGAGAGTATTTAGTAGACAAAATCTGAGCTCGGTTGCATTAAAATTAAAAAAGTTATCATACATTATATGTGGCTCCTCAGACCATACATACGACTCGTCAGTTTTCAAAGAAGCAGTAGTTCAATTAATGCGCAATTTCTTCGTCATTTAGTAGTAAGTATATTAGATTTGTAGGACAAGAATCAGTAATTAAAAATGAGTGCATTGAGAGATATGGCACATTTTAACTGGCTCCTCAATCCTGACGTTAGTGTACCTACCTGAGATCACAACGTTACTGTACCTTCCTGAGATTACAACGGAATCAAAAACCAGAGACACTTACATTTAGTATGAATGTCTACTTAATACTTAAGTAGAGATCAACATTGTATATATTCGGTATCTGAAAAACAAATTACTTTTCGATATTCCTTAAGAATTCGCTATTAAGGGTGACCATGTTATATGAATGAAACCAGGATGACAAGTTTTTGAATTTTAATTTTAACAAATCGGCAGTATAGAAATATAGGTAGGTATTTACAGATATTCTTCATATGTTTTAGGTAGGTATTTACAGATATTCTTCATATGTTTTAGGTATTTAAATCAATTTCTACATAAGTTAAAGAATGAATTAATATTGGTTGGTCGGTGCTTTTACGAATTTTACAGTGAGAATCATAGTCGTCGTAACAAAACATCTCATCCTTCATTGGGTAGTGACATTTATAGTGGCCCATGCCAGCTTCGCCAATTCCAGGTATAAATTCTATAACGCCTATTAATGTATATGATCTACTTGTAATCATTATAGATTCTGGTACCTCGTTTACTCGAAACTTCGTACAAACATTTAGTTCAAATGAAACTGTGTTTGATAGAGCATATTAGCACATTGTTTGGTGGTTACAAGCCGTACAAACGTTTTTTTCTTCTGCAATACAAATTGCATCTTCTAAACTTTGGATGCCGAAAACAGAAATTATATTTAGGTTTAAAGGCAAAAATGCGATCTGCCTAGATATTGGGATAAATTGGCATAAATCATTGGTACACTTTTTACTGAAAATTGCACTAAAACAATACTTCAAAGCTATATGTTCAAAAATGAAGGACACATTACAAGCAAATTCACAGTGGTTTTCTCTTGTATCAAAATACAGCACGCCTATTTCGGATCTCATTTTGTATATATCACAGTCATTAGCAAAAGGATCTGATAAAAGTTTAATATATTGAGAAATTAAATCATAAGAGTATGTGTTTAATGTTTCTTGAAAACGTCTACTTTGAATAAATGCCATACTTAAGAAATGCATGACTGAATCAAAGCAGCATGTGTTTGTCAAATCCACTTTAACAGAACTTTTTTAACTTTTTTTTTTAACTTTTTTTTTTTAAGTAGTTCGTTACTTAATTAAAGAATTTAATATGTCAATACTATATTATTATAAAGAGGCCCGCCCGCCTCAATGAGTATAAAATTTCAAATTGATTTGATTTATTAAAATTATAATATGGACGGTATGGAAGAAGAAAACGTGTTGCGCCTACCCCAAGTAACATGGGATAAGGGCGGGCAGATGATGATGATTTATACTATCAAATAAAATGAAAAATACACGTCTAATTTTTTCTAAATAAGAAATCGGGTGTCTTGCCGATATCGATAATGTACTTAAAAATGCGATGTGTTAAGCTGGAAACAAATAATCGGACGCGGCTTACGGACGCGACTGACAGCCGCGACTTATAGAGTATCTAGGTAATTAATGTACATTACATTGTGCAAACTATCGGACGTAAATCGCGGACGTGACCTTGGGCGTTCGGACGTCTAATAGAGATCGGGCAGCCACGTCCCATACGAGTGTGCACACATATCAACCGCGGCTGTAAGTCGCGTCCGTCAGCCGCGTCCGATAATTTGTTCTCAGCTTTATACTGCACTGATGTGGCCTTGGAAAATATCTACTGACATAGCCCGAAGAATTGCCAAACTTAAGTGGCAGTGGGCAGGGCACATTGCTCGCAGAACGGATGGCCGATGGGGCAGAAAGGTTCTGGAGTGGCGACGGCGAACCGGAAGACGTTGCGTTGGAAGGCCTCCCATTAGGTCGACCGATGACCTGGTGAAGGTTGCAGGGATCCGCTGGTTGCGGGACGCACGGGACCGGTCAATGTGGTGACGCTTGGGGGAGGCCTATGTCCAGCAGTGGACGTCTTTCGGCTGATATGATGACGATGATGTTGATGATCGGGCAGCGAAATTTGCTTGGCAATCGAATCTAGTTTGACTGTAGATAACAAAACATCGATAATACCAATACTTACTGCAATTAAAACAAAATAGACCACCCCGCGCTTATGCGCCGTACGGGCCGGTACTGCCAACGACTCCGCCCACTCCAATTCGTCATTCGAGCGTAAACATTATTAAATTAGAAAAAAAACATTACTAAGGATGTTATGATTTTATTATTGTATATTTTTACATGGTTCATAAACTTATATTTACTACCTATCTTTTTTACACAACTAACAACGTTATATAAGTAATTTTTCAACGGCTTTTGTACATTTTTTTTCTTTTCCAAGTTCATTTTATAAGTTGTTCGACTATTATTCGTAAAGTTGTAAAGCCTACTTAGCTGTGATAGTTTTCCTTTTAATTCCGTTATATACAGGGTGTCCCAGAAATCGACGTCAAGCCGTAAATGGGTGATAGACCAAGTTATAACAGTTCTCCGAAAAATACGAAAAAAAATCTATCTCATGTTTTTAAAAATTTATGGTCACTTTAATAATTTACTAAAAAAATCAATCCCTGTAATGGTTCTTTAACTCCAATTGCTACAAATCCCATAATTTATCTAATTTTTTTATTATTATGTAATCTTGAATAATGCTTGTGTAGATTTTTGCCTAAAATTCAAAGCCAACTCCTCCTACTTGGAAGAAAATTAAACTTTTTCAAAACCAAATTATTCAAATTTACTATTTCGCCCAACTTTAACTGACTGTACTGAAAAAAAAATGTACTACGCTAGTTTGGCAAGTAACATGAAAAATTGGCGCATTTAATAAGGATTCAAAAATGGTGTAACACTTGCTAGATTACGTTTTCAATAATTGGTCAAGTTTTTTTTTGTAAATAGTCTCAGTTTTTACACAAAATGTCCATACTTCCTTAAAATGACTTTAGCTTACCTAAAGCTTTGAGAAGTTTTGAGAACTAAGATATTGTGAAAGTCTGTTATGAAGTAACTTTTCAAATATTTTAGAGACCACAGGAAGCACAGATATGGGCCTGTAATTGCCCGGATCACTTTTAGAACCAGATTTATGTATGGGAGTAACTTTTGTTATTTTGAGCATGTTAAGATTAGAAACTTACAAGATTTAATAACTCTTACACTAATACCATCAATTCCTGCACTTGTATTTGATTTTAGACAGTCAATTATTTTTGCTACCTCGTCTTCGGTGGTGGGTCTTATTTGTGTGAGTTCATGGGTGGAAGTGGTACTTAGACGAGTAGTGGTGTGACCATGGTGATAGGTACCGGGTATTTGGCTTGCGAGAAGAATGCCTATATTAGAAAAACAATCATTAAACGCCTCACATATATCAGTTACATCCGTAATAACTCCCGTAGGAGACTCTAATTTTGAAGGAGCACAGGTTTCTTTAGTTTTATTATTAGAAAGATTATTAATTAAATGCCACATTTTCAAAGGCTTACCTTCACATTCTTTAAATACTTTATGATAATAAGCAGCTTTGGTTCTTTGGATCAGCTCAACAACACGTCGCCTCTCTCTTTTGTACTCTTCTTCTATTTTCTTATCACTAGGGTTAATTTTATGCTCTTTGCACAATTCATTTCTTTTATTTATTCTGGTAATTATACTCTTGTTGATCCAATCTGACTTGGGAGGATTTAGGATTTTTGTTTTTGTTATTTTGTTCTCATTAATTGCTGATTTCATCGCTTCATGAAAATTATTGTAGTCCTGTCCAATAGCCTTGAAATCTAGGTTTTCTAAAGTTTTATATAGTTTGGTATATTCTAGAGTCTGGTACTGCTTCTTCTTTACAGCTTGGGGCTTATATTGTTTCACTTCCAAAAATATCTGCTTATGATCAGATAAGTCGGATTCAATGACAGCAACGTGGAAACAATTTTCTTTTAAACTAGTTATAACATGGTCTAGTATAGTTTTTGTTGTTGATGTTTCACGTGTACAATGTAACGAGTTTATTTTATTCAGTATCCTGCATCCATTTTCTTGAAGTGTTTCTTCGTAGGCGATAGTATTTCGATCTTTAGTGAGAAGATTATAATTAAAGTCCCCAAAAAGTATTACTCTCTTACGTGTATGCAATTCTTCTGTAAGTGTATCGAGAAATATTGTTGTATTTGTTCTCTCTGGCTTATAAATAGCTCCAATATCTAATGAAAACTTTTTCAGATGTATCCATATAAAGTGGTTGTCATTCTCGCATTTGCTGCTGAGAAATTCATGTTTAAGATTTTTATGAACGAAGATAGAAACTCCACCTCCTCTACTGTGAGTTCTGAAGTTGTAATGGTGAACATAGTTTGGCAATACAAGGCTTTCCGCCTCGGCTTCGGATTTGATCCAGGTCTCTACGAGCATAACCACATGGATAGTTTTCATAGATGCCAATATACAGGTAAGTTCATCTAATTTGCCAGGCTTTACTAGGCTTCGGATATTCGCATACAAAAATCTAAGTGATGTTCGGCTTTCGCCCAAATCCGCGTATTTATCAGTAATTTCATATGTTATTTTATCTTGTTTATTGTTTTCGTTAAGTTCAATTAATTTGCGAAGTTTTTTGGTTGTTGATGCACTATTTTAGGGGTATTGTTACTATATTTTATAACAAGATTTTGTTCACCATTTTGTGTACGGCGTTGCAGCTCGTCCACTAATTTCTTTATGTATTTTTGTTGATATGGGGTCTGGTCATGATAAATTTTAAGAGGTTCTTTTATATTTGTTTGTTTTTTTATTTGTATAAAAATCTTATTCCTTTGGCAAAATAATAGAAAGAAAGAAAGAAGAAAGAAAAATATTTATTTGTGACCCGCACAGGAGACACGAGAAATAAGCATAAAATTAAACAATGATAAAATAAAAACCCCGTGCGAGACCAAAAAGGCTCCTATCTCAGCATGTGCAGCGATAACCAAAAAAGGTAACGCTGCGCTGATATTCTGATAGGGCCCACTGTTGATGCCACGGACACACTTACGGAAACGAAACGATAAAGGATGGCATCATTAGTTTTTCGGATTTACCTCCAGAAGACGATTTAGGGGTGTCAAAGTTTCTTTGAAGAATCAAATGGCACTAGGATGGGGACCTCTACATCGATTTGGAACTACCGAACTGGACCGTTTGCAGCAGCTTATTTTTGGTTGCCATCACACGAACGAAGTCGCGGGCGGAGTTAATATTATAAATGTAAAAGTAACTCTGTCTGTCTCTCTGTCTACCTTTTCACGCTTAAACCGTTGAACCAATTTAGATGCAATTTAGTTCGGAGATATTTTGAGACGCTGGGCAGGACAGAGCAAAGTTTTTATCCTGGAAATATTACCTAAGGGGGTGGAAAGAGGGGTAGAAGTTTGTATGGAAAACCCACAATATTATGCTGCGATATAAAAAACAAGCTATTCGAATTACTAATGCTTCGCAGACGAAGTCGCGGGCAACAGCTAGTTTTTATATAAAATACTTGTTTTGTGGATAAAACCTGTCTTAGAAATAGGGTCAAAATAAATATCTTATTTCTGTATTGTTTAGGGCTATGTCCCCACAGCAGTACGCGCCTCAGTGCTATTCTTCGCGCTGAACGACCTGTCCCGCATCGACCCCATGTACCAGTTCTCGCTGGACGCATACATCGACCTGTTCACCTACTCCATAGACCGAAGCCCCAAGTCGAGCGAGCTTGAAGACAGGATCAGCCATCTCAATGAGTTCCACACTTATGCTGTTTACAAGTTAGTCTTTTTATATTATCGACCCCATACATATAAGCTGTTTGAAAGACTTCTATTAAACCGCCTCACAGCAGAAATTGACTCGGCTCTAATCCCTGAGCAAGCAGGATTCAGACCTGGTAAGTATTATTCTAGCCAGGTTCTCCGAATGGCAGAATATATAGAGGATGGGTACGAACCTAACAGAGTCTCTGGTGTCGTACTCGTTGATCTTTCGGCAGCTTACGACACCATTAATATCAAAAGACTGCTCGGGAAGGTCAGGAGCCTGAACTGACTCAGTTTTCTTTTACGTCACTCATTATTTATTTTGGGCTCCATCTGGCTGTGTATCCATCCACATTTTATATTTCGAAATTGATCGTTCGTTAACAACATTACTTATCGCTGTAAACGTGCTCTTAGTTTTTTGACATCCATTTTGGTCTTACGTCATTCATTATCACTGCTTAAATATTAAATATGTATGTATTTATATATCTATTATATAACATATATATATATATATCTATTTGTGTTTTTATTAAGTATTATTGTATCTTTATATTCATTGTTGGTATAGTTACACCACTGACAACCCCATTTCATGTCCAGGCAATCACTGTCCATTCCAGGTTACCTAGAAGACATCGCGGAATGCGATGAGGCCACCCGATGTATATTTTTTAGTTTTTAAGGTTCTTTTGTCCCTGTATTTTCTTGTGTACAATGAAGTATATACAGGGTGGCCAAAAAGTTGTGGATCATAGATCATACGCAATACGCAACTAGGGGTTAGATGGGGTCATCAGCTGCAAAAAAATATTCTATGGGAGGTCCTTAACGTCAACCCCTGCAGAGTTATAATTTACCTGCAAAGTTTATTTTTAAATAGGCCTAACCGAGTTTTATGGTTGGGTTAACTTTGGCCTTGCTACGAATGATCGTCCTCGAAAGATATCAAAGCCACGCATAGCCACGTGTAATATATTTTTAGAACCCCTATTAAATGCGCCAAAACTTGTAATACAGGGTCACTTTTCGGTAGAGTATATTTTTTTCACAGCTGGGTCCGAAGTAAATAAAATGTTATGACGTACAGGGCGTGTGACGCCACGGGCGCGTCACACGCCCTGTACGTCACTAGTCTCCGATTTTGTTGAAACTTTTTGAGGATATTGTTCTCAAATTGTTCTATACAGTACCTTCAATGAAAAAAAGTGTACCTCTCGGGTTTCGCTAAAAAATGGAAAACAAAAAATGACGTACAGGGCGTATACGCCCCGTACGGCATTTTTTTTTCTATAATACTTAGAGATGCACAGTATACATCAAATAAATGTTCCCGAATATAAACCTACGAATACTGAATATTGACTCTACAGTGCCCACCAAACCGCCACAATATTAAATTTAAAATCGTAAAAATATAACCTAAAAATTTTGGATCCAAAAAAAAGGCATTTTGATAAGATTTTTTTACCTGAAATAAATGTTCTCATTTAGCGCTCCACAAATATGTAATTATATCACAGAAACATGCGATACTTTCATAGATAATAGCAAATCAAAATTAAACTCAACATCACCAACACAGACCTACAGATTTTTGCAGTGCCTAGATGTGGCAATCAAATTTCAAGTAGGTACAAACTATCGTTGATACTATATTGACTTAGGTTTTTTTAATAACTATATCAGTGGTAGTGATATGAGAACGTAAAAAAATCGACGGTATTTTTTTACGCAATTCCTTAATGCTGCTGGCGGAAAGAGTTGCCTGGTAGAAATCGTCCTTCACGTAACGAGACGTTCGGTGCCGTCTGGCGAAGGTTCGGCTATTATCATTAATCAATGGCCAACATACATATTGTTACGTGTTTGGTCGCTATTAGAAGTGCAGCTATTACATGTGGCCTGTGTGTTTCGAAAAAAAAATTTTTGGCAGATTATGGATGAGAATCTCGTTCATTTAAAAATGTAGGTAATTTTCAGTATATATTTTATTCATTGTTCGTTTTATTTAATTTATACATAGATAGCACGTATTCGCGCTCATCTGAGAGAATTTGACGCGTCTCTTTGCTTTGATTCTGTATCAGCTTGATTTGACTATAAGCGCATGTATGTACTACCATCGAAAACACTGAAATGTTCAGATTATGCAAAATTTATGAATTTGTAGGTCGAATTGTGGCAAATAAATATGTTTACAATGCATGTCCTCGAAAAGAGCGGTTTTCCAAGCAGCCAAACTGTGCGGAAAGTGTCACTTTTTTCACTAGTGCTTTTTACTTTCCTGTATTCTTTTAATTTTTAACTCCAACGTCAGCCCGACGCATAGAGTTTTTTATTATTTGAGAAAAAGTTTTACAAATTAGTAATGTACAGATTATCATTCATATAAAAGGTAAAATAAAACTAATAATTCATTTTAGGCATTTTTAAATACTCTAGATTTAGCTTTTGATCAATAAATTAATTTTAAATATCCATTAAATATGTTTGGCAGAACGTATATTTTGCTCGTGCCTTATTGCATTACGATGTGACAGCTATTTGCACATGCGCAGTAGATATGCCCGAGGAACTATTAGTTAATCTGTGGATATCCTGAACGCGCTTGAATACGCCCGCCATTTTATTAATTTCATTTCATTAATTTATTTATTTCCTCGCACAATGCATAGTAAAATGTTGTATGATACACGTACGTAAGATGATTTCCGACTCGTGTCGATTTATCCACTCACTCACTTCGCTCGCTCGTGAATAAAAATGCCACTCATCGGCTATCCGCACTTGTATCATAAATAACTATTTCTCTATTTCTTACTTTGTTTGTTTTTAAATTTATTTGTCCACGTTTTTCTCAGAATCTAGAAATGGAATTGCAATCTGGAAGCACGGCAGTTAAGCAAAAACAAACAAACAACACATCACTACCACACACATCTATTTTTCGCAGCCATTCAGGACATTATGTACCCTCACGTTACTTCGTTGTGGTGGATAAGGCACTTGTCCCACCGCCAACGAGGAAGTGATGAGGTAGCTATTGACTATTTTCTCGCTGAAGAAACGGACAAAAGATATATACGTATTAATAGTTGATCGATGGATGTTCACACTGTCGGCGAGAACCCTCTCACCACTATTTTGTCACAGCGACAAGAGCTATCAAAGATAATAATCGCTCAGCGATGCTTGCTTGGCAGTCGGAGCTCACGATGAAAGACCAACCACAACCGAATGCCCCGAGCGAGTAGTGAGAGTAATCGCCAACCGCACAAGAACTCGCTTATAATAGCCAAGCGGCCAACGGAGAAGATAATTTTTTTTTTTGTATATCTCGGGTCCGTAGGGTCCCGGTCCTTTGAAAGGCGTGCGAGAATCCAAAGCCAACGCGTAGAGGCCACGTTAGGCATGTATCAGGAAATATGATACCAGATGATATTATTATTATTACTTTTTATTAACTGTAGTCTCACGTTTGACCACTATCTCAAGATGGTAAGCGATAATGTAGTCGAAGAAGAAGCACGCTTGTCTAGAAGTAACCTATTCACCGTTGAGTATTCTTTACTTAAAGAAGACATAATAACATGAGAGTGAGGGCCTAGGGCGATTGTAGCTATCATGATATTATCATCATCAGTGACTACAGTCATTTTCAGTGACTAAGAAGGCATAATATAACTAGTATGTTCTCAAATTTGCTTAATTTTGTCCTTGACATCATCACCCATCATCAATATTCTAAGGTACTTCTTTTTGATACACAAGCTTCAAATTCTGAACACGATTGTAGTGTTTAAGACGTCAATAATATCAGCCCCATTTTCTGCAGGATGTAACGTCATATTTTAAAAATTTCTTCTGCCCAGCCAATTTTTTCAAAGAAAGTTTTGCGGAAAAGTGAAAAATTCATTAATCTAACTTTTTTAACAAACAAAACGTCAAACTTACTAACTTTAAACTAAAAAATATAAATATTATAATCACATGTTCAGCATAGAAACGAAACAATTTCGCATGCTGGGAAGAGTGGAAAAATATTCCATGTATTCCAACTGATTGGGATAGCCAGTTGGGATAGACGGAACCGATCATTAAGATTAAAACAAAGGTTAATAGGTTGTAATAAAAAAAAACAAAATAACTGTAGATATCATGTACAGCATCTTCTCGAAATCGAATTGAAATCTAATTATTTTCGATTCGATTTCGAGAAGATGTTTCGTTAATGATACTTTATTTGAAATCAACCTATCACCTGCAAAGTTCAAAACTAAAATATCCATGAATACATGGAAACCTGAAATATGATTAATAAAAATTAAAATCGTTTTGTCACTTATTTTACATTAACAGTGGCAAATTATGACAATTTTAAATTAAATTAACTAATTAGCTTAAAAATTAAGCAATATTTTTCTCGAAAATTATGAGGTGTAAAAAATAATGATATCCAAATCAAATTGATGCAGGTATTATACAGTCGAGGCAGAAGCAATCAGTAACCAGTTATAAACAATCTCTAGATAACATATAGTTCTATCTATACGCTCCAATTTGAAATTTAATTACCACATCTAGGTACTGCAAAAATCTTTAGATCTGTGTTGGTGATGTTAGTTTAATTTTGATTTGCTAATAACTTTGAAAGTTTCGCATTTATCTGTGATATAATTACATATTTGTGGAGCGCTAAATGAGAACATTTATTTCAGGTAAAAAAATCTCAACAAAATGCCTTTTTTCTGGGTCCAAAATTTTTAGGTTTTTTTTTTACGATTTTAAATTTAATATTGTGGCGGTTTGGTGGGCGCTGTAGAGTCAATATTCAGTATTCGTAGGTTTATATTCGGGAACATTTATTTGATGTATACTGTGCATCTCTAACTCTTACAGAAAAAAAAATGACGTACGGGGCGTATACGCCCTGTACGTCATTTTTTGTTTTCCATTTTTTAGCGAAACCCGAGAGGTACACTTTTTTTCATTGAAGGTACTGAATAGAACAATTTGAGAACAATATCCTCAAAAAGTTTCAACAAAATCGGAGACTAGTGACGTACAGGGCGTGTGACGCCCACGGGCTGGGGGCCGTGTTCGAGACCCTCAGCAAGGAGTGGAAGGAGTGGTACCTGCACCCCGAGCCCGAGACGCAGCCGCTCATCGGTCAGTGCATCACATATAATAACTTTATTTCTTTTTACATAAGAAAAACATACAACAGTGATACTGGAAATGTTTGGAGTATTCAAACATAGCGGCACTGTTGCGGCGATAGTAACGGTGACTTGTCTCCAGCGCGTAAGCGACGCACACATAAGACAGTGCTTACGACCTTCATTCCGCGAATTTCCAGTGACGCTGTGTATGTGACGCCGGAGTCGCTTTGCTTGAAAGTATGCCTTCAGTGGGCACAAGCACACCGCGAGAAGTATTTTATTTCTCTCACTAAGTACATCTTTTCTTACTGTGTTATCCTACAGTTTTTTTTTAAACAAGCTGTATTATTGAGGTGTTTAATAACTTATGTTTTCACGGCAACCGGCAGGTGACTGGAACGACATCTGCAGCGACTTCCAGAAGATCCTGTTCATCCGTTCTCTGCGGGTGGACCGCGTGTCAGCGTGCATCACCACGTTCATCATCAACGTGCTGGGGCCACGGTATGTCGAGCCGCCCGTGCTGGATATTAGGGTGAGATAACAGAAGATAACGTTTTATTTACGAGTAGTATTCTTTGGTCTAGTTATTGTAAACTCTGCCTTCTCCAGAGCAAGCAGTGTTTGCTTGCTGCTTGTCCAGCAGTCGCCTCCTTATGTGCGTCGCCATATCTTGCGATCTTTTGAGTCCCATGGCCTGCAGCAGCTGCACGCTGCACCATGTGTGCGGCGCCATCACTCAGCGTCTCCGTACGCGGTGCCATTCTGCAAACCAGCCTATAACGTTGTCGTGATGTTGCAGATGGCGTGGGAGGAGTCCACGTGGAAGACGTCGCTGCTGTTCGTGCTGTCGCCGGGCGTGGACCCCACCGCCGCGCTGATCTCACTGGCGCAGGACGTCAAGATGTTCGACCGCTTCCAGTCGCTCAGCCTGGGCCAGGGCCAGGCGCCCGCCGCGTCCAAGTGAGCATGTCACTGTATGTTATGTTATGTAGCGCAAGATGTTCGACCGCTTCCAGTCGCTCAGCCTGGGCCAGGGCCAGGCGCCCGCCGCGTCCAAGTGAGCATGTCACTCTATGTTATCTTATGTAGCGCAAGATGTTCGACCGCTTCCAGTCGCTCAGCCTGGGCCAGGGCCAGGCGCCCGCCGGGTCCAAGTGAGCATGTCACTCTATGTTATGTTATGTAGCGCAAGATGTTCGACCGCTTCCAGTCGCTCAGCCTGGGCCAGGGCCAGGCGCCCGCCGCGTCCAAGTGAGCATGTCACTCTATGTTATGTTATGTAGCGCAGGACGTCAAGATGTTCGACCGCTTCCAGTCGCTCAGCCTGGGCCAGGGCCAGGCGCCCGCCGCGTCCAAGTGAGCATGTCACTCTATGTTATCTTATGTAGCGCAAGATGTTCGACCGCTTCCAGTCGCTCAGCCTGGGCCAGGGCCAGGCGCCCGCCGCGTCCAAGTGAGCATGTCACTCTATGTTATCTTATGTAGCGCAAGATGTTCGACCGCTTCCAGTCGCTCAGCCTGGGCCAGGGCCAGGCGCCCGCCGGGTCCAAGTGAGCATGTCACTCTATGTTATGTTATGTAGCGCAAGATGTTCGACCGCTTCCAGTCGCTCAGCCTGGGCCAGGGCCAGGCGCCCGCCGCGTCCAAGTGAGCATGTCACTCTATGTTATGTTATGTAGCACAGGACGTCAAGATGTTCGACCGCTTCCAGTCGCTCAGCCTGGGCCAGGGCCAGGCGCCCGCCGCGTCCAAGTGAGCATGTCACTGTATGTTATGTTATGTAGCGCAAGATGTTCGACCGCTTCCAGTCGCTCAGCCTGGGCCAGGGCCAGGCGCCCGCCGCGTCCAAGTGAGCATGTCACTCTATGTTATGTTATGTAGCGCAGGACGTCAAGATGTTCGATCGCTTCCAGTCGCTCAGCCTGGGCCAGGGCCAGGCGCCCGCCGCGTCCAAGTGAGCATGTCACTCTATGTTATGTTATGTAGCGCAGGACGTCAAGATGTTCGACCGCTTCCAGTCGCTCAGCCTGGGCCAGGGCCAGGCGCCCGCCGCGTCCAAGTGAGCATGTCACTCTATGTTATGTTATGTAGCGCAGGACGTCAAGATGTTCGACCGCTTCCAGTCGCTCAGCCTGGGCCAGGGCCAGGCGCCCGCCGCGTCCAAGTGAGCATGTCACTCTATGTTATGTTATGTAGCGCAGGACGTCAAGATGTTCGACCGCTTCCAGTCGCTCAGCCTGGGCCAGGGCCAGGCGCCCGCCGCGTCCAAGTGAGCATGTCACTCTATGTTATGTTATGTAGCGCAGGACGTCAAGATGTTCGACCGCTTCCAGTCGCTCAGCCTGGGCCAGGGCCAGGCGCCCGCCGCGTCCAAGTGAGCATGTCACTCTATGTTATGTTATGTAGCGCAGGACGTCAAGATGTTCGACCGCTTCCAGTCGCTCAGCCTGGGCCAGGGCCAGGCGCCCGCCGCGTCCAAGTGAGCATGTCACTCTATGTTATGTTATGTAGCGCAGGACGTCAAGATGTTCGATCGCTTCCAGTCGCTCAGCCTGGGCCAGGGCCAGGCGCCCGCCGCGTCCAAGTGAGCATGTCACTCTATGTTATGTTATGTAGCGCAGGACGTCAAGATGTTCGATCGCTTCCAGTCGCTCAGCCTGGGCCAGGGCCAGGCGCCCGCCGCGTCCAAGTGAGCATGTCACTCTATGTTATGTTATGTAGCGCAGGACGTCAAGATGTTCGATCGCTTCCAGTCGCTTAGCCTGGGCCAGGGCCAGGCGCTCAATCGATTCGTCTAAACCCCGGCGAGTGTCACTGGCTACATTAAAAATGGAAATGAAAAAAATGGCGGCTTTTGGGCGCATTTTGAGGGGGTTTTTTTTTTCATCTAAACCTTTCGTGTGGGGTATCAAAATAAAGGGTTTTAAGTGGTGATTTCAAAAATATATAACACTTATATGTTTAAATGTACCAAATTCGAAAAAAAATAACTAAAAAGTTGTAAATAAAAAAAGTAAATTTAAAAATTCTAAAAACCTGACTGCTTAAAAAGCGAACTAAAAGGATTTTTCCTTTTAGTTCATGCCATTTAGTTTTAGCCACCATGTTAGAAACCGATCTATTATATCTTAAAATGATGTACGCCAAACGTACATTATGTACGTAAACCGTTATAGCTGTACGTGCATTAGGTAATGATAAAATAGACATTGATTGTGGCTCTGCTGCAGAGCATACTCTCTAGCAGAGCCACACATAACATGTACTCAGGCAAGTTAAACGATACTGTCTTTTGATGAAAACTGTTGTACGAGTAGTGTTTATTGCGTACGTGTTGCAAAATATCATTTTTAGACAGTGGTTTTATTTATTTTAACTTTACTAAAATGTTCATAGAAAGCGCTAGGTTATTTTGTGTACCTATTGTCAACGAGACCTCTAGACGACACCACCTGGGGTGTCTTTTGACCTTAATGAAGTTCTAAACTATCATATACATTTACCGTAGTCGGCGGTGGTGTAACTACCAAAAAAAATATTGTGGGCGATACCCCAGCGGTGTCGTTGACAATATATAGGTTATTTTAGGTCAGCAAAATATTTCCTAGACAATCTCTCTTTCTATTAAATTAAAAACATAAAAAAATAAGATAGACAATGTTTATTTCACAAAAAAAACTTAATTCAAAAAATCAAAAAACCCGACTGCTTCAAAAGCGAACTAAAAAGTCGTAAACAAGGAAAAATCATGCTGTGCAGTCGGAGGATACATATTCGCGGGCTGGCTGACCAAAATCTGGTGTATCCTCCGCCTGCACAGCATGATTTTTTCCTTGTTTACGACTTTTTAGTTCGCTTTTGAAGCAGTCGAGTTTTTTGATTTTTTGAATTAAGTTTTTTTATTTATAACTTTTTAGTTAGTTTTTTTCGTATTAGATACATTTAAACGTATAAGTGTTTGCAATCACCTCTTAAAACCCTTTATTTTGATACCCCACACGATGGGTTTGGAAGAAAAAAGAAATTTGGGCCCCCACAATATGGCCCCCAAAAGCCGCCATTTTTCTATTATCCAATTGAATGTAGCCTATGACACTCGCAGGGTTAAGACGCATCGATTGACGTATGAATCATTAAAATCGGCCAACGCGTTTTATCTCTGGAACGCCATATAGGAACAAACATACATACATACTTACATACATAGACTGATAAACACATTACCCTCCTTCGGCAGTCGGGTAAAAAGAAAACAGTCCATTACTTTGCCTTAAATTCTACATTAATAGCTAGTTTTACATACAAAATATAAGTAACAAAAAACTTTTTTTCAAAAAAAAACTACCGACTTACCCGAATATCATAAAACTGAATA
Source organism: Orthosia gothica (assembly GCA_949775005.1). Taxonomy (NCBI): domain Eukaryota; kingdom Metazoa; phylum Arthropoda; class Insecta; order Lepidoptera; family Noctuidae; genus Orthosia; species Orthosia gothica. Next base: position 19,680,803 of record OX459054.1, on the reverse strand, counting down.
TAACCGGCGAAATGAGAGTGTACCAAGGTGAAATGCATCTGCGTACCCCTTTAGAGCGTACTGGCGTTATGTTATGTTATGAAATGGTATAAACAATACACAGACATGCGATTGCAGTAATCCCGAGAGATTTGCAGTTATTTATTGAAGAGTTCTGTTGTATATCGCCGAAGTTCTTCACCAGATCTTCACCAAATTAATATGGAACCAATTTCAATTTTTTTTAAAATCGTTCCATGATTAACGTAGATATCGGGGAACATAGACTAAAAAAAAACAAGCAAAGTCGAACATAGAACCTCCTCCCTTTTGGCAAGACGGTTAAAATAAGACTCAATGGAAGCAATAACATAAAACATGAAGAACATAAAGATAAAGATGCACTTCATTTTGTGTCGTGATTTTAGGGTTCCATGATGTTACTAAAGAACCGCCCTTTGTACCGAGTTGAAAAACACAAAAAGTACAACCAATACGTCGAAATACTTCCATAAAATAGTATTAGTTGCTTAATGGATTATGACATGTATGACAATGTTGTGCGAGATATTCACCTAAACCCATTCTACGTGGGACACTCAGAAAGTTTTGCGAAACTAAAAAAAATTGTTCTATACGTACATATATTTTTATTAAATCTTTTCAAAGTACTTTCCACCAGCCTCTATACAAAGATTCATGCGCCTAAACCAGTTTTCAAAACACTTTTTCCAGTCCGCCGCAGACACCTCGTTTACAGCCTGCTCGAACGCAGCCAGCGCATCTTCCGGCGACGAAAATTGTATCCCTTTGAGCTGATTTTTTATTTTTGGGAATAAAAAGAAGTCACACGGTGCTAGATCAGGGCTGTAAGGAGGGTGACCCAGGAGTTTGACTGGCGTGCTGTCCAGGAAGTCCCTCGTTTTGAGTGCGGTGTGCGCAGGTGCATTGTCGTGGTGGAGCAGTAGCCCGCGGAGCCCTGTGTTTGGTCGCTTGTTGCTTATAACAGAGAAAACTTCTGGCAAACATTTGGTAGTATACCATTCGGCATTAATGCTTCTTTGATCCCGTAAGGGAATTGATACCAAGTGGCCAGTCAAATTAAAAAAGCTAGCGATCAAAATCTTACCCCCGCTTCTAGATCGCTTCACTTTGGTAGGCGTTGGCTCATTTTGAAACACCCAAACAGTCGACTGGCGCTTGGTTTCTGGGTCGTATTGATAAACCTGTAACGATGTCGTAAACACGCCGAGACGAGCCTGCTTCAAATTTGTTAAGCATATCACGGCACCATTCCACCCGGGCCTGCTTCTGAGCATCGGTGAGGTTGTGCGGCACCCAGCGTGATACTATCCTCCTCACGCGAAGATGGCTGTGTAGAATCTCGTGAACGCTTCCCGATCCAATCTTCAATATGTGTTGAATCTCCTGATATGTAATTCGCCTATTGTCTTGGATTAAATTTTTCACTGCTAGCACGTTTTCTTCGGTAACAGCCGTCAAAGGGCGACCGCTTCTTTCGTCATCCCCCAAAGTTGGTCGACCGCGCTTGAATTCGTTATACCAACGATACACGGTTGCCTTGGAAGGGCCTTCATCCATGAATGCCATTTGAAGTCTATCGTACGATTCATCCGGTTTCAGGCGACACTTGAAATCGTATAAAATCATAGCTCTAAAATGTTCCCGGCGCAGATCCATATTTCAGTGAGACACAATACTTTGAATTAACTCGCAAAAAATGTGGAGGGAAATTTTGAAATTGGAACTTACTTATTTTTACTTATAAATAATCATATTTTCGAAAAACATTATAACTGGCCAGTCTCCCATATATAAAAACTTTTTTTCGCAATACTTTCTGAGGGGCCTGGTATGTATACTATTGGACCGAATCACAACGATTTTCTTATGAAAACTTTTCACGAACGCACCATTCAGCAATAAGCCTTGATGCTACAGGTTCTATATTTAAGGAAATCAAGCCACTCATACATTCTTTTTTTATGATCTATAGGCTCGCGTTTGACCACTATCTCGCCTGATGATAAGCGATGATGTGGTCTACGGTGAAGTACGCTTGCCTAGAAGAAACCCATTCACTCTTGACTTAAAGACCCCAAGGTCGTAGCTATCAGGAAACAAGGACTCCGGAAGGGAGTTCCTCTCCTTAGCTGTACGGACAATGAAAGAATTAGCAAAACGCTTTGTGCGTATGGGAGGGATGTCCACCATGTACCGATGGCGCATGGCCATACGTCTTGTACTCCGATGATGGAAAGGGCTAGGTGGAATCAAGTTGTGCAGTAAAAAACCGACAGGCTGGCAACTCGGCGTCGACGTTCGAGGCTCTGGAGCTTTGAGACGCGATCAGTTCATCGTTGCCAATAAGACTTTTGGCCCGTCTGTCAATCAACACAAGTGCATAAAGCTGGTATTTGGCAGATCCATCCCAGAGGTGAGAGCAGTACTCCATGCATGACCGAAATTGCTCTTTATACAAGTTGAGCAGCTGTTCAGGAGTGAAGTACCGTCTCACCTTTGCAAAAATCCCCAATTATTTTGCAGCTAACTGAGCTCTCGCCTCAGTGAATGTACCGAAGTTGAGGGTCGATGTCAACGTAACACCAATAAGTTCTAGATGGTCCGTTAACGGGACAGTTACACCACGGAAAGATGGAGCCGAGTCCAATTGACTCTTTCTAGCGAAAAAAAGACACGCCTGGGTCTTAGCAGCATTGAAACTGACCAGATTGTCATCACCCCATTCGAAGACCGCCTTCAAGGACAGGTTCAAGCGTTCAACCATGGTCTCCCGGAGACCGAACCTGAGGCCCAGCAGCCCGAATTATTTTTATAAGTGTCAGGAAAAACCTTTATTTTTATATGTGGCATTACCTAAGTAAAAACCACATCAGTTCTAGTAACCCAGATGATTTTGGCAAATCAAACTATAGAAACTATTTATATGTGGTTAAAAAAAGTTGGATTAATAATATGTTTAAGCCAAAAGAAATAATCACTGATGACTCAAGTGCTTTAATCGGAGCATGCGTGAAGGCTTTTACAACTTTTAAATCAACTAAGGAATATGCTAGTCACAGTTTTAGGTCCTTGAAGGGAAGACCGAAATTATTCCTACATGTTACTTACGCTTAGATTCGTCTCATTTCATAAAATGCTTGTATGGGCTACAGTGTTTCAAGTTGGTAGACATACGGCAATATCACGGCAGTAGTATATATAAGGAAATTAAAAGGAAAACTATCAGAGGTAAGTAGGCTTTACGAGTTTACTATACCGCCACCATGGCTGACCTTTTCTTCAATACAGCATTGTGCAAAGCATTCTCGATCTCTTCTGTAAACCTTGTTCCTTCCGTCGTTACCATACAGCATAATTTTACACTCATCAGAAAAGAGGACTTTGTTCCACTGGAGGTATGACCAATTTAGGTGCTCACGGGAAAATTTAAGGCACGCTCTTCGATGGTTTGCAGTTAATTTCGGCCCATTTGCTGCTGCAGTTGAAAAGCATTAAGACGTCGATTTTGTAAAGAAGTTGTTACAATAAATCGATCATTTCACTCAGAAGTGACCCGATTCCTGCCAGATCCTGAACGGCGCGTGAACAAACCAGACTCCAGATAGTGTTTGTAGACTATATGAATAGACGACAGGCTTAGATGCAATATTTCAGCCACAACACGCTGACTAGGTCCAGAATCCAGCAATACCACCACTTGGGCGGATTCTGTGGGCGAATTAAAAAGTGTAAAGTAACATAGTGTATTAATATATATGTTTTAGAAAAACACTTTTTCAGACGTCCCAAACTCAAGAACACACTGTATACAGACCAAAAAGTTTTAAGATAAGCGCTAATTTTTAGTTTTCAAAGGTGAAACTCCAAAACTCCAACTCTTAACACACATTTGTCTCAAAACAGTGAATCATTTCATTTATAGGATGAACAAATGAAATTCTAATTTTGAATTTTGAATTTTCGCTTGTCACTGTAATGGCCAAACTGCCAGCTGTACAATCATGTGATTTGTTTCATGGAATGAAAACTCTTTTGTCTTAAATTGGGACAGAAACCATAAAAACAGAAGTGTTTCGATTTTTCTGATGAGAAGTGTATTTTGCTGACCTAAAATAACCTATGTATTCAACTTTCGTTCATTTAGTCAACGACACCGCTGGGGTATCGTCCACAATTTTTTTTTTGGTAACTACTCCACCGCCGACTACGGTAAATGTATATGATAGTTTAGAACTTCATTAAGGTCAAAAGAAACCCCAGGTGGTGTCGTCTAGAGGTCTCGTTGACAATAGGTACACAAAATAACCTAGCGCTTTCTATGAACATTTTAGTAAAGTTAAAATAAATAAAACTACTGTCTAAAAATGATATTTTGCAACACGTACGCAATAAACACTACTCGTACAACAGTTTTCATCAAAAAACAGTATCGTTTAACTTGCCTGAGTACATGTTATGTGTGGCTCTGCTAGAGAGTATGCTCTGCAGCAGAGCCACAATCAATGTCTATTTTATCATTACCTAATGCACGTACAGCTATAACGGTTTACGTACATAATGTACGTTTGGCGTACATCATTTTAAGATATAATAGATCGGTTTCTAACATGGTGGCTCTGCGGCAGAGCATGACACGAAAAATCGTTTATTTAAAAAATTTAAAAAACCTACGGGTTTTTAGATTTTTTAAATAAACGATTTTTATGTATTTATATAGATGTCGATGGTCGTTAATGTATTGTCACATTATCTTACTTACCAGCCTATACAACAATTTACTTTTTCAACCCAGGATGCTATCCCACGGCATGAAGGAAGGCGGCTGGGTGTTCCTGGCCAACTGCCACTTAGCCTGCGCATGGCTAGGGTCCCTACGAGGCCTGGACAATCCTAAGATCCACCCGCGCTTCAGACTGTGGTTGTCCTCCATGCCCGACGATAAGTTCCCGCTCAGCATACTGCAGAGGAGCATCAAAATGACCACGGAGCCGCCTCAGGTATACTACGTCATGCACCTACAAGGCACCTGCTTGTTACATATTTGCATACACTTGCAAAATACACCTGCAAGATACACCTAGAAGAAAACTTGCATAGATACACTGCGTGTTACACCTCTACATACACTTGCAAGAAACACTTGCAAGATACGCCTTCAAGATACACTTGCAAGATACACCTGCAAGGTACTTAGCGTGTTACACCTCTGCATAATTATAATTGCAAGATACACTCTGCAAGATAAACTTGCAAGATAAGATATACTTGCAAGTTACACCACCTACAACATAAATTTGCAAGATGAAAAACGACAAGATACCATATTTTTCACGCAAAATTATCATTTTCATAACACAAAAAGTAAATACTCCTTGGAATACTGTGCACCTTATTTTTTAAGGTGTAGGTACATAATGATCTAATCTATTTCATTTATTTTATTGTTGATGACCTGATTAATACATATTTACTGTTTAGGGTTCCGTACCTCAAAAGGTAAAAAAGGGAAACCTTATAAGATCACTTTCTTGTCCGTCTGTCCGTGAATTCTCGTCCGTGTTTCACCACCGATTTTCTTAGGAATGGGTGAACTAGCATGTTGAAATAAATAAATACCAGATACTGCAATAAGGTCTTTAGTCCCTATTATGTGTATAAAAATCAAAGTCCTGAGTCAATACGATAAAAAGATAAAAGCAAATTTAGATTTCCGCGAGAACTTCATCATATCAGCTGAAAGACGTCCACAGCTGGACATAGGCCTCCCCCAAGTGTCGCCACATTGACCGGTCCCATGCGTCCCGCATCCAGCGAATCCCCGCAACCTTCACCAGGTCATCGGTCCACCTGGTGGGAGGCCTTCCAACGCATCGTCTTCCGGTTCGCGGTCGCCATTCCAGAACTTTTCGGCCCCATCGGCCATCCGTTCTGCGAGCAATGTGCCCTGCCCACTGCCACTTAAGTTTGGCAATTCTTCGGACTATGTCGGTAACCCAGGTTAGGGATACTCCGAGCATAGCCCTCTCCAATGCCCTTTGGGTGACTGGTACCAAAATTAAAAATACTGAAAATTTTGGTACTTACAAGTTTTCGCGATAATCTGAATTTGCCCATATCTTTAAAACTTAGCCACCAATAAAAATGACAACAATTTTATTATGGCGGTATAATGGGTAGGTACGGAACCCATGGCGCACGAGTTTGACTCGCACTTGACCGGTTTTTTATTTATAAATAGATACCAAATTGTAAGTAGTTGTAAACATAAATATATAGAACAATTGTATTTTACCAGTTGTCAGGAGGTAGGTAAGTAAAAGAATATTCGGATTGAATGACTTATTGTAAAATGTAAGCAAGTACACACCGTGTGGTCTATAAAGCCTTGTGTTTAAACGCCTACCAGAAATGTACCTATTTTACTACCAATAAATTCGAAATACCTGCCCGAATGGATAAATGCTCACCAAATTGTGATTCATGAAGTATTGTAGAAATTAAGTTAATTTTCTTTTTATTCTATGCCATAAAATATATAAACGCCTTTTAAGTTAATTTCAGACCCATTTTTTTATTATCGCTAAATGGATGTTACCAATATTTTATTACACGACTTTCAATTTAGTAATTTTTGCTGAGGCAAAAAAGCTACCAAATATCCGTGTGTGTCCCAAACACATGCTACTTGCTTATAATATGAATTTGTCTAAAATATGATAACATAGCAAAATAAATATTTCACTCACAATATTACTGCAATACATGACTAAGGTAGGTAATAAAATGAATCACTGGTAGGAAACTATAAAACCAAAATTAAAATCAATTTATCTTTTATTATACTTAGAGGTCCTTAAAAGATTAATTTGTACTTAAGATTTATCAATTGCTTTTTAAGGAACACAATAGTTTTAATCAGTCAATCACAGAAACTTTAAAAAAAAAACTAACAACAGAGAAAGTTATTGAATAAACATTTTTTTTTAGATTTAGCTGGCCATCCTCTCTTTCTCTTCTCACCAATAGTGATATTCCTGGCTTCATAAGGCGGTTCCACGTACTTCATTCTGATTGCTTAACACAGAAAATGTTTACAGATATAATGTTTCAAGAATGTAGGACAGTTACATCTACCGGTTAGCCAATCATCACTTCTCATTCACTGAAAAACTGTTGCTTAAAATCGTCGAAACTTTCCCAGTGGATATCGAAAGTTTTACATTCCGTGTACTCACCGGCTGGAATCCTTTAGTACGTTGCTGATTCAGCTGTCTGTTTTAGGATATTTACCTCATTAGTACGCCTTAGTCCATTGTTTGAGAGTAATGGTCGGTTGATATTAATATATATTGTTTGACAGTAATGAGAAACGACTTTTGTAATTTTAGTTTGACAATAATATATTTTGGATTCAGGTTGGATAATTTGTTTAACTTGTTTATATATTGGATTAATTTAGCAGAGCAAATGGACTTGGCTAGTAAGGAAAACTATTTTTAACAGGATAAACGACGTGTATTATATTTTACAAAGATATATGAAGAGCAGTGACAGATATAACATAAGAAAAGAATAGCTGTCAAAACAGTAATGGCCAGGGTGTACTTATTAGAATAAAAAAAGGTTTTAACACCTCCCCGTAATACGGACATCCTGTATATGGAATAAAATTTATAGAAAGTTTACAAAAAATAAACATCATATCAAAGTTCACTGTACACTTAACACTAACAGACAAATAAAAACATTCTGTATTCATTTACAAGAAAAAAGAACATCCTGTACACACCTACCTATTACTCACTATATAATACACAACTATATACATACCAACAAATTTAAAACACTGTACAAAACCTACACTAAAGTAAACCTAAGAGATTTGCACATCGAGCATGCTTAATCCTTGGTAAAGGTTTTGAGAGAATATCGGCAATGTTATCATTACTTGGTATATATTTCAGGGTTAGGTTGTGATGTGCAAGTGAGTCTCGAAGAGGAGATCTCTCTGAAGTCATGAAGAGGCCACACTGACTATATCGTTTAGGAGGATGTCGTTCCCGAATAGTATATCTTCTTTCGATGGTTGGCTCTTCACTGGGTTCAGCTTCGGGAGCGCCTGGTAATACTTCAGGCGTTACATGGTCATGTATGGCTGTCGGCTGATCAGAAGATGACATTTCAGGTAGTGTCTCTGGCTGTGAATGATGCTGCGTTTGTGGAACTAGTTGCTCCTCATCTTGAATGGGTACAAGGATTTCTTGCGACTGTGGTGAGGGTAGCGTCTCGCTGGAAGAAGAATTTTGTGAATCTACCGGCGTCTTGTCCTCTATGAAGACAATATCTCTAGCGACTATTATCACTCGAGGATTCTCGAGATTTATAAGACAGTATCCTTTGCTTTCTGTAGCATAGCCAACGAAAACACACTTTTGTGTCTTTGGATCCAGTTTGGTACGTTTTTCTTTAGGTACAAGAACGTGAGCTTCGCAACCAAAAACTCTTAAGTGAGATAAGTTGACTTTGTTTCCACTCCACATTTCTTCTGGTATTTTGTTGTTCAAAGCTTGCATTGGCATACGGTTCTTGAGATAGATGGCCGTATTTACCGCTTCTCCCCAATAGGCCAAGGGTAGTTTTGAGTCTTGGAGCATTGATCGAGCTTTTTCGATTATTGTCCGGTTTACTCGTTCGGAAACCCCATTCTGTTGAGGTGTATACGGTATCGTGGTTTGATGCACGATGCCATTTTCCTTAAGAAAGGTACACATATCGTTATTTACATATTCACGACCATTGTCCGAACGTAGGACTTTTATTCTCTCTCCGGTTTGATTCTCTACTAAATGTTTAAACTCTACTAACTTTGCATAAACTTCGGCTTTTGTTTTCAAAAGATATCCAAAAGTTTTGCGACTAAAATCATCGGTAAAAGTCAATAAGTACAAAGCTCCGCCCCATGAGTGCGTACTCATAGGTCCACATAAGTCCGAATGGATAAACTGTAGGACTTTGCTTGATTTAATTTTAGAGTTTTTAAACGGCTTTTAGCTAATTTACCTTGTAGGCAGGGAACACACTTTTCAGTGTAGCTACCGTTGTAATCTAAACCAATTGATTTATTTCTAAGTATATCCATACTTTTTGCATTTAGATGGCCAAGGCGCCTATGCCACAGCATTGCAGACTCTTTGGTCGAAGAATACAACGCTTGTGAACTACTCAGATCCAACCTGTATATTCCGTTATGGTTTGATCCTGTAGCAATGACAGGTCCTGTCACTTGACATCCGCCTTTTTGGATGATGCTTGCGCCTTCCGATGTAAATAAAACATCGAAGCCTTTTTTTAACTAAATTGCTTACAGATAAAAGATTTGTAGCAAGGTCAGGGATATAAAGAACATCACTAATTTTATTTACACTATCGGAAATATGAATATTTACAGTACCTTTACCATGGCTTAGTAATTGCTCCTTGTTAGCAACTGTAATAGGGGTGACATGGGATGACATGGTTGCATACCAATCTCTCCTGTTACTCATATGGGAAGTTGCGCCAGAGTCAATATACCAGTCTTGAGAACCTGAGGGAGGAATGTTAGAAAAAACAGGATGAAAGTGTGAATTCGGATGTATAATGTGTAGAAGTGTTAACCGAAACATTTTTGCCTTTCTTCTGTCTAAGCTGTCTACATTGCGATACAACGTGCCCTAGCTTTTTACAATAGGTACAGAACTTTTTCTTCTCGTCCTTCGTTTGTAGCGCTGTGTTGACAGGTCCTCTGGTGGTAGTAGCTGTTGCGGTGCGCACATCCTCTTTGAGAAGTGCTGTCACCACATTTTCCGATGAAATCTTCGTGTTGGAATGTTCAAGAGCCATGACGAGTGGATGAATTTTTTCTGGAAGTCCAGCAAGCATAATAATGCCAAGAAATTCGTCATCTACTGCTGCTCCTATTCCCTGAAGTTCTTGCTGCGTTGATAACGCCTTGTTCACATACTCTTGTATGTTTCCTGTGTAAGTATTTCCTAGGAGACTCTTCATTAAAGCTAATCTCCTTGTAAGCCCGCTGTCAGCGTAAGCCTTCTTTAAACAATTAAAGGTTTCGTATGCGGTTTTCGCTGACCTGATTATTGGAAACACCGACTCGTCACACGTGAGGCAAATCTTAGCTCGTGCCTTCGCGTCTCTGCGCGTGGCGATGGGATCGGCGGGATCGACCGCTTGAATCACAACGTCCCATAAGTCGACGTCCGTCAGATAGCACTCCAAACTAAATGCCCAAGTGTTGAAGTTGTGACTATTTAGCTTATTAATGCTTATTGCATTTGTCATATTGGAAGAAATTGTTACCGCTGTATCCGCTCCTGACTGCTGCACCGTGGTGGACGTTGGAGGGACCATAACCACTTGTTTATATATTGGATTAATTTAGCAGAGCAAATGGACTTGGCTAGTAAGGAAAACTATTTTAACAGGATAAACGACGTGTATTATATTTTACAAAGATATATGAAGAGCAGTGACAGATATAACATAAGAAAAGAATAGCTGTCAAAACAGTAATGGCCAGGGTGTACTTATTAGAATAAAAAAAAGGTTTTAACAGTTTACACTAAAGCTATTTAGAACTGTAATTTTCGGCATGGTTACTGTTTCAGTAAAACATATTGGTGAGCATTTATCCATTATGGTAAGGAAAAATAATTTAAATACAAAACGTACATTTATTCTGATGAGTGTATATTTATTTAGGCACATAAAACTTCTCGGTATAGATTGGGTTTAATTTGTATGAAGTTATTAAATTTTATTTCGGCTCTCAAAATTTAATCCGTCTATAATTAGTACACAAATATCATTCAAATCGCGTGCACTCATTGTCATTCAATTAATAAAAAGCACTCATAAACTATTATCATAAAGACCCTACAGCTTTTTGGTCCTTCGAGCCAGATTTATTTATTATTATTATTATTTATTATTGATAGGCTCGCGCTTGACCACTATCTCACCTGATGGTAAGCGATGATGTGGTCGACGGTGTAACACGGATAACATTAAAACATATAACATCCGTATGCCGTACAAGAATTTTAGGAGCCGGTATTTATACACATTTTCACAGTCGATTTTACATAGATGTAGGATAGCAGACCTACAATAATATATATTATTGGCTAATCAAAGATGAGCTGGTAGTTTTTGCTTGAACTATAATTACTGCGCGTCGAGAAACACCGCAATAGTTGTATGCCTGCGGACGCGGTACGCGGGCCTTGATGCCAGCTGCTACATTATATAAGATATACCTATATACGAGTTATGTACAAGATCTAAAGAAAAAAAGGCTTCTTATCTTATAATCTCATTATGATTCAAACTTCGACAGGGTCTAAAAGGCAACCTGGTCCGCCTGTTCGCGAACATAAACGAGGACAAATTCGACGAGGCGACTCCGAAGTACCGGCGCCTGCTGTACTGCGTGTCGTTCTTCCACTGCACGCTCATCGCTCGCAAGCGCTTCCGGCAGCTCGGCTACAACGCCGTTTACAGCTTCAACGACGCCGACTTTGACGTGAGCTGTAGCTTTATATAAAAATAATGGATTTTATAAGATATGGATAACATACGGTGCATAGGCTGCATTTACGAAAGTACGTAGTAGTACGTCTTGAAATGTAGTGACGATGGTCAAATCAGATCCGAACTGACACTGGTTCTTACTTGGTACAAATGTATGAAAACTTCCAGTGTCGACCAGCATGCGTGAATCGTCACTTATAAGCACCACCAAACTGGCATTTGCTACCAGCATGTTCCCATTGGATGGGCTGATGTCCCTGTAAGGTGGCTACTTAGGGTTAAAGCACATTGAGAGAGAGTAGAAGCGACGTGACACATCAGTCTTAAAATGTACACAGCATATTAACCCCTATCTCCACAACGTAAAGTTCAGACGCAGCGCGACGCATCATATTCTGTAGGATGTGCACAACTTCGCGCGCGCGTCGTTTGTTTATGTTGATAGAATATTATATGCATTACGTGGTGAAAACCTAACGGGGGGTCGCTACGTTGTTTCCTAATCCAAGTGTGCTTTGTCCCTAACAATCCAGCCGTGTGCTTTTTGTTCAATTAATATCATAAAAAGTGTCTCTTCATAGAAACTTAATGCCCAGGTATCAGACAACTTGCTAGCAAACTACCTCGAGGAATACGAGGAGGTCCCGTGGGACGCGCTGCGTTACCTGTTCTCGATCATCAACTACGGTGGACACATTACCGACGACTGGGACAAGAGAGTGCTCATCGCTTATATCAACCAGTTCTTCAACGAAGATGCGCTCGAAACTCCCTTCTATAGGTTAGTCGATTACTTTTTAAGAATAATTTATTACATTACATTATATATTCAGTATTTTCTCTACTATGTTGGGGTCGGTTTTTAGTCTAACTGGAGGCAGCTGAAGACAAGAACATTCATGCAAATTTATCAGCATTGTTCAAATTCTGGTGAGTTGGAACTAAAGTTCGCTGCAGTGCTAAAATATTTATGTTATCTAATCAAAGTATTAAAACATGCAGCGCTAGATCGCTTATAGAGTTGTTTACCTGCGATCAAAACGTCGTAAGCGACATGAAATTCATGGTGCTTACGCGTTTCGTTCAACGTAGTTTAAAGTAAGGTTGCAGTGCGATTGCAGTACAGTTAATTCGAACAAAGTGTTCGGATCGCCAAATCTAGTGCGTAGCATATAATAATATATCGATGAATACCAGTCTTTTACATGAAGTACAAGAAGTTACATGAAGTAACTGCTTACTGCTGGATGCGAGACGCACGGGATCGGTCAATGTGCCGACACCTGGGGAAGGCTATGCCCAGCAGAGGACGGCTTTTAGCTGAAATGATGATGATGATGTGTAACAAATTACCTCCACAATCCTGTAAACAGGTAGCACGATACCCCTGTCAAAACTGTTGTTAGATTTTTGGGCTTCTTACAACTAGTAACGGCTGTCAAAGGTTCACCATGCAATGTGGGGGGAAGGAGGGGTTAAGTAAACTCCATGATGTGTACTTCTCCATGAGTCAACTGGAGACTGAAGACTCCCTTTAATTGTTAACCTGCAGTATATGTACATAGTGCGTGCGTGATATTTATTATAATAAAACTGAAAATCTTATCTATCTTAACTTAAACTGTGTGCTATATGCGTGATGTACTTGACATCACACCACAAGGAAACAAACTTACATGCCCATTTATATAAAAAAACTATCCTATGTACTTCCCAGGTTTTGAAACTATATCTATACCAAATTTCATCTAAATCGAAAATGTAACAGGCAGACACAGAGGTACTTTCGCATTTATTTTTAATACAATATGAGTATGGATATAAATATTTATTAGTACCAGAGAGTACACCTGTGTTTGCATACGCACACAATAATATCTTCCGCGCGTTTGGCTGCGTTGAGATTGTCAGCCATCGCCGTTATTTATGGGTGGACTAGTCTGGAGACTCATAATTATTCCTCGGGTTGATGGCAATACGCTAGCCCCTTATTATTTGAGACTTAAAACATAACTGCCAAACAAGGTGGACTATTAAGATGTGGCACTAAGGTACCTTAACCGTTAAAACTACAGGAAAACTTTCTCAAAAGACTGCCCTTTATTATAGTAACAGCAGATCTTTGTGTCTCTGAAGTTGGCTCTGCCAACCATTGCGCAAGAAACAGTTTGTCATCGAGTATACTATGCGAAAAACGTAAGCGAGTGAAAGAGACAGTTATTCAATGCTTTATTCACCTTCAACTTTGACACAAAAATAGCTACTGCACAGGGTCTTGCAGCCAATTCAGAGACACAAAGATCCGTTGTGAGTATTATTCTTTTGATTCACCGTCGACCATATCATCGCTTACCATCAGGCGAGACCTTGCGCGAGCCTACCTAAAAATATTTTTTGACACATACATACATAAACTCACGCCTTTTTTCCATGGGGGTAGGCAGAAACTGCAGAACGCCACCTGCTACGATCCTTACATACTTCTTTTGCTTCACACGCATTCATACATCTAGTCATACACACACGCCGGTTATGGGTACTGCGCACTTGGCCTTTCTGAAGAACATCACCTATAAGGTCTATATATGTCTTTCTAGGGCGTCCCCTCCCGGCGTTTCCATTATATTTTTTAGGGTTCCGTTCCCAAAGGGTAAAAACGGGACCCTATTACTAAGACTTCGCGGTCCGTCTGTCTGTCTGTCTGTCTGTCACCAGGCTGTATCTCATGAACCGTGATAGCTAGACAGTTGAATTTTTTACAGATGATCTATTTCTGTTGCTGCTATAACAACAAATATTAAAAACAGAATAAAATTAATATTTAAGGGGGCTCCCATACAACAAACGTGTTTTTTTTGCCGTTTTTGCTATAATGGTACGGAACCCTTCGTGCGCGAGTCCGACTCGCACTTGGCCGGTTTTTTATTTGTTGTTTTCTCCTATCTGACAACACGCTTGTTTGTTTAGGTGACCAAATTCAAAAACTACTCATATGCTTTCCAAGATGCATTTCAATACATACAACTAATCACCATATCGTGTATGTGTCGGGCAGGTTAGCTACGATTCCTGCCTATCATATCCCGCGAGACGGCTCGCTGGAGTCTTACCGCGACTTCCTGGACCTGCTGCCCGCCTACGAGCGAGCCGAGTCCGTCGGACAGCATGCGTCCGCTGACGTAGCCACGCTCGCACAGGTATATAAGCAACAATCCCACAGGGTAGCAACACACATAAAGAAAAGGTGCCCTGATCTCTAGGCAAGCTGTTCCATCGTCGACCTGATCACCGCTTACCAACAGACGAGATAGTAGTCAACCGCAAGCCTACAAAAAATTAAAAATGGAAATAAATATCGTCGAAATGACGAATAAAATATTCATGTCGGGGTTTGAAAACACCTTTGTTGTCACAAAAATCAGGCAATTCCCAAAAGAAAAAGTAAATTTTCAATCGGTACTAGTGATACAGAATACAACTTAAATTTCAACAACAACAATATAACAACTATTGTAAACCAGGATTTTATAGAATGCCTATTTTCCTCGTGACTATCTGCACGGAGACGCAAATATAATTCAGAATTGGTATAAACACCTATTTTACGTAAACGAAAATTTTACGCGTTGCAATGACGTCATAGTAAAGTGGTAAATAAGCCTCATTTTATTAATAAAATATGTAAATAATATTCGAATGTCAGATTGTCTAAAATTTGTTTTCACAAGTGTGTCTTACAATGTGACGACACCATGTATGTTATGCAAACGCAAATTAAACCAATTAAATATATTTTTTGGTAGCGACGCGCGACGCTTCAATCTGTGAAACTTAATTAATAATTATTATGAAGAGGTAAAATTATTCGCCATATTTAGGTGAACTGATCCTATTATGGAAATTATTTCACTCGTGGAAAGAAACATTTTGATTGCTCTTTATTCTATTACTTTTTATTCCGAAAAAATGCAATGCCAGTCATTAATAAACCATTTTTTTGCATAATTCGAAAAAAATTACAGATAAAAATAGCAGATTTTTTATTTACGTTCTCAGTGTTGGTCCTATAATTATAATAAATTAGTGAATGTTTTTTTCCATAATGTGTACAGTGACCCCTTTTCAGGAATTGCATTATTTCAGTTACACATTGTGCGTGTCTTACTTGGCGCAAATAAACTCTTTCTTTGTTGCTTAGGACGCGATGATCATGTGTCTGACGCTATTCGCCCTGGCGAGTACCGGGGGCGGAGGCGCAGGCGGTGGAGAAGATCAGAAGGTACTTTAAAGACTAGGCACGATCACCATCATAATCAACATTAACATTGCGGCGGGAGAGATCAGAGAAACGTCAAAGACTATAGACACGGTCACCATCATTATCATCATCTGGGAGCGGGAGGCGCGGGCTGTAGAAGAAATCTGAAGTTTTTGCGAAAGAGACGTATGGCGAAAGGGACATTTTGCGTAAGGGACATTTTGCGTAAGGGACATTTTGCGTAAGGGACATTTTGCGTAAGGGACATTTTGCAAAAGGCACATTTTGCGAAAGGCACATTTTGCGTAAGGGACATTTTGCGAAAGGGACATTTTACGTAAGGGACATTTTGCGTTAGGGACATTTTGCGAAAGGGACATTTTGCGAAAGGGACATTTTGCGTAAGGGAAATTTTGCGAAAGGCACATTTTGCGAAAAAGGACATTTTGCGAAAGAGAAATTTTGCGTAAGGGACATTTTGCGAAAGGGACATTTTGTAACGAAGCCATGTCAAAGACTAGACACGGTCATCATCAACTTCCTGCCCTTCCTGCCCTGCAACGGTGCTATACATTTCCTTCATCGATTCGCCCCTGTTAATCGTTATCTGATGAAAAAATCTGCAGCTCTATACATTAGCTCTCTTTAACGGGACGCACAGCGCTGCGGTATGCGGTGCCGGAGACATAAACTTTCTAACCGCCCGCTGTTGCATACATTAATGCGATGGAACAAAATACCTTGACAGGTAGGTATTCTAACACTGTGGTTTGCGGTGCCGGACACTCCGGCACCGCAAACCGCAGTGTTATTAAAATAAAGTGCAGTTCAAACAAAGTTATCGGCGTTATGCCATCGTCATAAATATCAGTCACCAGCAATATATACATAACTAGGTGGACGAGCTGGCCAGCGAGATGCTAGTCAAGCTGCCCGGCAAGATCGACATGGAGACGACGGAGCGCATGATGGGGCCCGAGATCGTGATGCCCATGTGCGTGTCGCTGCTGCAGGAGATCGGCTACTACAATGTGCTCATCAGCAGCATTATTGCGGGACTGAAGGTAACACGACTTTAAATCAGAGGGCCAATTCTATCCTACTTAGTAGTAATACTTATTATACTAGTACTTAGAAATAAATAATAAACAGAGGAGCGAAACGCATTCGTTCCAAACACCATTTCATAACTTAACATCACGCCAGTACGCTCTAAAGTCTAAAGGGTTACGCAGATGTATACAGTTCAGCTTGGTACACTCTCATTTCATCGGTTATGTTCAATTTCATGATATTCGGGTAATCTATTCTGGTACAACTAAAATGAGAAAACTGAAAAAATATTTTTTTTACAAATAAAACACTACAAAGTGGAAAATAACTTTCTTTTTACCCGACTGCCGAAGGAGGGTAATGTGTTTATCAGTCTATGTATGTATGTATGTTTGTTCCTTTATGGCGTTTCAGAGACCAAACACGTAGGCCGATTTTGATGATTCATACGTCAATCGATTCGTCTTAATCCTGCGAGTGTCATATTAAAATTGTACAATAGAAAAATGGCGGATTTTGGGCCATTTTTTTTTCTCCCGAACCCATCTTGTGTCGTATCAAAATAAAGGGTTTTAAGAGGTGATTTCAAAAATATAAAACACTTATATGTTTAAATGTATCTAATTCGAAAAAAACTTAACGAAAAAGAATAAATAAAAAAAGTTAAATCAAAAAATCAAAAGCGAACTAAAAAGTCGTAAACAAGGAAAAGATCATGCTGTGCAGGCGGAGGACACCAGATTTTGGTCAGCCAGCCCGCGAATATGTATCCTCCGACTGCACAGCATGATCTTTTCCTTGTAAATTTACGACTTTTTAGTTCGCTTTTGAAGCAGTCGGGTTTTTGTTCATAACAAAAAATGTTGGTAGCTACCAAAGATACCAACTTCCAAAATGAAATCCACTTTGTAGTGTTTTTATTTGAAAGTCTTTAGTACTTTTTTGAAAAAAGTTTTTACTTTAGCAGTTTTCTTCTCATTTTTTACATACATGTGGGAATGTATGAATGTAAGGTGTTACTTAAGTGGCAACACTGTTGGAATAAGGGAATGTAAGATGATGGAGCGACAACACTGTGTGAAAGAGCGCGAGCGCGATGTGAGAGGACGCGAAAAAAAGACGAAAGACGTTATAAGTTGTAAGCGGTAAAATAATGTAACGAATTTTACGAAGAATAAAAGAAATAGAAGTCAAAGTGTACTCAACCAGTTTTATTTCGAATATCCCATAATAAACACACTACATTTGGGGGCTCGTCCGGGATTTCGAAATAAAAGTTTTACGAAGCGAAGCAAAGTGTGGCCGCGTGGCGGGTTTGAAAAAGAAAACCAACCACAATGACGTCGGCCGAACAACGAGCGATGACGGATGCAGTAACAGGTTCCACGCTTCAAATGAGCGCGGACCTGGTATCAAAATTCAGCGGCCAGGATAAATCTTATCCGGCATCCCGATGGGTTCAGGAGATGGAAGACAACGCCTTGATCTTCGAGTGGACTGCGATGCAACAACTGCTGGTGGCGAGGCGTGCTCTCGTAGGCACCGCGGCACTTTGGCTGAAGTCGGAAAGGCCATTCAAGACATGGGGTGAGTTGAAGGAGGAATTACTCAAGGAGTTCGCAGACACCACCGACCTCAAGACGATCTATGAGATGATGAGCGCCCGAAAGAAAAGGAAGGACGAAACGTGTAAGGATTATTTGCTTGTCATGAAAGAGATGGGCAAAAGAGGTAAGATGCCCGTTTATGTAGCGATAAAGTACATTGTGGACGGTATCGTCGATTCAGAACTACATAAGGATTATTTTATAAAAAACATTAGTAAAAAAGTTGAAGATTTTCTAATAACATGCATTCCATGTTTATTAGCAAGCAGAAAGGAAGGAAAACAAGAAGGATTCTTACATGTGATTGACAAAGAAGCAATACCCTTGCATACCCTGCATGTTGATCACTTTGGACCGATGTCAGACACTAAGAAGCAGTACAATCACATCTTGACTGTAGTGGATGGATTCACTAAGTTTGTCTGGCTTTTCCCAACAAAGAGCACTACGAGCAAAGAGACGTTAGACAAGCTACGTATTCATCAACAGCAATTTGGAAATCCAAGTATGCTTGTTACAGACAGAGGAACAGCATTCACCAGTTCTGAGTTCCAGGATTACTGCAAAGAAGAAGGGATAGTGCATGTGAAAATAACCACAGGAATGCCAAGAGGTAATGGACAAGTCGAGCGTATACATAGAATAATTATTTCAGTCCTGTCGAAGCTGTGTATAGAAAACCCTATATTGTGGTACCGGCACGTTAGTCGTGTGCAGCGAGCTATCAATAGCACTTATCAGAGGAGTACAGGTACAACACCAGATGAACTTCTAGTTGGTGTGAAAATGAAGACCAAAGAAGATGTCAACATTTATGAGTTGCTACAGCAAGAAGAAAGGGACAGCTTTATTCTAGAAAGAGATGAGCTCAGGCTGAAGGCCAAAGAACAAATATTAAAAGTACAACAAGAAAATATTCGAAACTACAATAAGAAGAGGAAGAAGAGTGTTGAATATAATGAAGGAGATAAAGTAGCAATAAGAAGAACACAATTTGGAACAGGTTTGAAAATCAAACCAAAGTATTTTGGCCCTTACAAAGTCACCAAAGTGAAAGGAAAAGATCGCTATGATGTAGAGAAGTGTGACAGTAGCAGTGAAGGTCCAAATAAGACATCAACTGCGGCCGACAGTATGAAGTTGTGGCCAACATGTTATGAAAGGTGAGTGTTACTATGTTATGGTGTGTAGTGTAACGAATGTATGCATGATGATGAATGAATGATTAGTTTTAAGGTGCACAATTTTATTGTAAACATTTTCTTTTTCTGGATAACAAAGGAGACACGTTTGCAATCAGGTTCTTTGTTTAAAATGTAAGCTGTTTATGTGCTAGTCTAATCTGTCTTATTTATTGAAAATAAATATGTACATGATGCAATGACGCTATGCTTATTGTTTTGTAACTAATGATGTTAAAATAAAAAAAATGTGTCTTATGATATTAAAGTAAAGTTGTATTGGAACTACAAAATGTTGTTGTATGGTATTTAGTCTAAGATAATTATAATGAGTTTTAAATAGTTATAAGTTGTTAATGGTATGTATGTGTTTAGCTGTTAAAGTAATGAGTGTATGTGGACGTAAGCAGAGCAAAGTATGACTGGGGACAGTCATGAAAGTCAGAATGGCCGAATGTGGGAATGTATGAATGTAAGGTGTTACTTAAGTGGCAACACTGTTGGAATAAGATGATGGAGCGACAGCACTGTGTGAAAGAGCGAGCATGTGAGAGGACGCGAAAAAAAAAAGACGAAAGACGTTATAAGTTGTAAGCGGTAAAGTAATGTAACGAATTTTACGAAGAATAAAAGAAATAGAAGTCAAAGTGTACTCAACCAGTTTTATTTCGAATATCCCATAATAAACACACTACATACATTAGATTAATATAAAAGAATATTAACAACTCTATATACTTTATAGTTGATTGAAAGCGTCCGGCCCGTCCGTCCGGCACCAAGTGCAAGGGGCAACTGATAGTAATGCGGCGACAAACGAAACACGAAGTTTGCCGAGGGACAGTTGTACTATAGGTACACATATTTATCAAAGTCAAAACACTTTTAAATTTCGTTATTACTACGCATTGTAATACAACAATCTGTTTCGGCATCAACTCTCGTATTTTATAAACTTTTAAATATAATTGTAAAATAAGCCTTCTCTACACGCTTCGCAGTAACAGTAGCGCGATAAATACCTACTTAGCTGGTAAAAGCTAGCATTAAGTAACTAACAAGGCGAGATAAATAAAAGTTTGTAAATATTCTGACAGTGAATTTTAAAGCATGTATCCCAAACTGATTCGCATCGCTCGCTCGCTTAGGGCACCCCGACACGGATAGGTTAGGTTTGAAGGGGATGTCCGGCCATCTTCATGTTAAGGTCAGACCGCACTACGCGTCAGCGAAGCGACGCTACGCGACACGACCAAATATACTTTGTTTGAAATTGTATGAGATAAACCGTGAGCTGAAATCCAATACGGATGTCTCTCAAAAATGGCGTACCAATTATTTTTATAGACCTCTATGATATGAGTATCAGTTTTGCTGAGAGAATTATGAAAAATCATGTTTTCTTTTAAAGTATTTGAACTTTTTCACAATAATTATCGTTGGTAGTATATCATTTGGTGTAAAGCCTTCGCTTTGACGCAGGAGCTGCGCCGTGCTATCGAAGGTCTCGTCGTGATGTCAGAGATGCTGGAGATCATGTACACATGCATCTTCGAGGGTCGGACACCTGAGTTCTGGCTGAGAGGTACAACGGCTTCTATTCGTAGAATGAACTGTAGCTGTAGCTATAGTGTGTCTGATACCGTCGCGAAAAACAATACCATGTATTCAGTATACATCATTCTGGACCGCCTGCAGTTGGAATTTTTCGTCGGCTGTGATATTAGGAATGCAAAAGCAAACAAAATGTGCTTCAAAATATTAGCACCCCACCTCGGATAATTTAAATGCAATGGCGGCGCCAGTTTGACTAAAGAGAGCTTTCATTGATTTATTGTTTGCTCGCCTTTATATAGCTGCACCTTTCGAAATGCATTTCAGTTGCAATCATGCCTCGTTCGTTTAACTCGTCTGAAGATTTGAATAACATGTCTCTTGGGTCTTTTGATCCTCCGATTATTATTTTCGATGATGAAGATCGCATCATGCCGGTTGCTCCTCACATCGAGAACAACGAAGTTGACGAAGAATCCTCTTCTCCGTTCTTACATGTTGAACCGATGAACTCGCCTTCATACTCGCCTGTGCCTGGACCTTCGACTGCTACTCAAATACCTCTCAATTCCGGGGAGGTCACCGTGCCCAATTTTGACATTGAAGACCCGTGTGATGCTGAGATGCAAGCCATTAAAGTTGCTGATTTCTACGAGGACCTACGTGTGGAGCCGGTTTACTGGATCCGCATCCGGGTCAAATTTTTTACTGCTAGAGACACTTTATATCATTTATGTGAAAAGTGTCTCTAGCAGTAAAAAATTTGACCCGGATGCGGATCCAGTAAACCGGCTCCACACGTAGGTCCTCGTAGAAATCAGCAACTTTAATGGCTTGCATCTCAGCATCACACGGGTCTTCAATGTCAAAATTGGGCACGGTGACCTCCCCGGAATTGAGAGGTATTTGAGTAGCAGTCGAAGGTCCAGGCACAGGCGAGTATGAAGGCGAGTTCATCGGTTCAACATGTAAGAACGGAGAAGAGGATTCTTCGTCAACTTCGTTGTTCTCGATGTGAGGAGCAACCGGCATGATGCGATCTTCATCATCGAAAATAATAATCGGAGGATCAAAAGACCCAAGAGACATGTTATTCAAATCTTCAGACGAGTTAAACGAACGAGGCATGATTGCAACTGAAATGCATTTCGAAAGGTGCAGCTATATAAAGGCGAGCAAACAATAAATCAATGAAAGCTCTCTTTAGTCAAACTGGCGCCGCCATTGCATTTAAATTATCCGAGGTGGGGTGCTAATATTTTGAAGCACATTTTGTTTGCTTTTGCATTCCTAATATCACAGCCGACGAAAAATTCCAACTGCAGGCGGTCCAGAATGATGTATACTGAATACATGGTATTGTTTTTCGCGACGGTATCAGACACACTATAGCTACAGCTACAGTTCATTCTACGAATAGAAGCCGTTGTACCTCTCAGCCAGAACTCAGGTGTCCGACCCTCGAAGATGCATGTGTACATGATCTCCAGCATCTCTGACATCACGACGAGACCTTCGATAGCACGGCGCAGCTCCTGCGTCAAAGCGAAGGCTTTACACCAAATGATATACTACCAACGATAATTATTGTGAAAAAGTTCAAATACTTTAAAAGAAAACATGATTTTTCATAATTCTCTCAGCAAAACTGATACTCATATCATAGAGGTCTATAAAAATAATTGGTACGCCATTTTTGAGAGACATCCGTATTGGATTTCAGCTCACGGTTTATCTCATACAATTTCAAACAAAGTATATTTGGTCGTGTCGCGTAGCGTCGCTTCGCTGACGCGTAGTGCGGTCTGACCTTAACATGAAGATGGCCGGACATCCCCTTCAAACCTAACCTATCCGTGTCGGGGTGCCCTAAGCGAGCGAGCGATGCGAATCAGTTTGGGATACATGCTTTAAAATTCACTGTCAGAATATTTACAAACTTTTATTTATCTCGCCTTGTTAGTTACTTAATGCTAGCTTTTACCAGCTAAGTAGGTATTTATCGCGCTACTGTTACTGCGAAGCGTGTAGAGAAGGCTTATTTTACAATTATATTTAAAAGTTTATAAAATACGAGAGTTGATGCCGAAACAGATTGTTGTATTACAATGCGTAGTAATAACGAAATTTAAAAGTGTTTTGACTTTGATAAATATGTGTACCTATAGTACAACTGTCCCTCGGCAAACTTCGTGTTTCGTTTGTCGCCGCATTACTATCAGTTGCCCCTTGCACTTGGTGCCGGACGGACGGGCCGGACGCTTTCAATCAACTATAAAGTATATAGAGTTGTTAATATTCTTTTATATTAATCTAATGTATGTAGTGTGTTTATTATGGGATATTCGAAATAAAACTGGTTGAGTACACTTTGACTTCTATTTCTTTTATTCTTCGTAAAATTCGTTACATTACTTTACCGCTTACAACTTATAACGTCTTTCGTCTTTTTTTTTTCGCGTCCTCTCACATGCTCGCTCTTTCACACAGTGCTGTCGCTCCATCATCTTATTCCAACAGTGTTGCCACTTAAGTAACACCTTACATTCATACATTCCCACATTCGGCCATTCTGACTTTCATGACTGTCCCCAGTCATACTTTGCTCTGCTTACGTCCACATACACTCATTACTTTAACAGCTAAACACATACATACCATTAACAACTTATAACTATTTAAAACTCATTATAATTATCTTAGACTAAATACCATACAACAACATTTTGTAGTTCCAATACAACTTTACTTTAATATCATAAGACACATTTTTTTTATTTTAACATCATTAGTTACAAAACAATAAGCATAGCGTCATTGCATCATGTACATATTTATTTTCAATAAATAAGACAGATTAGACTAGCACATAAACAGCTTACATTTTAAACAAAGAACCTGATTGCAAACGTGTCTCCTTTGTTATCCAGAAAAAGAAAATGTTTACAATAAAATTGTGCACCTTAAAACTAATCATTCATTCATCATCATGCATACATTCGTTACACTACACACCATAACATAGTAACACTCACCTTTCATAACATGTTGGCCACAACTTCATACTGTCGGCCGCAGTTGATGTCTTATTTGGACCTTCACTGCTACTGTCACACTTCTCTACATCATAGCGATCTTTTCCTTTCACTTTGGTGACTTTGTAAGGGCCAAAATACTTTGGTTTGATTTTCAAACCTGTTCCAAATTGTGTTCTTCTTATTGCTACTTTATCTCCTTCATTATATTCAACACTCTTCTTCCTCTTCTTATTGTAGTTTCGAATATTTTCTTGTTGTACTTTTAATATTTGTTCTTTGGCCTTCAGCCTGAGCTCATCTCTTTCTAGAATAAAGCTGTCCCTTTCTTCTTGCTGTAGCAACTCATAAATGTTGACATCTTCTTTGGTCTTCATTTTCACACCAACTAGAAGTTCATCTGGTGTTGTACCTGTACTCCTCTGATAAGTGCTATTGATAGCTCGCTGCACACGACTAACGTGCCGGTACCACAATATAGGGTTTTCTATACACAGCTTCGACAGGACTGAAATAATTATCGCATCCGGGTCAAATTTTTTACTGCTAGAGACACTTTATATCATTTATGTGAAAAGTGTTGTTCCATGTTCTTGTTTTCCTACGATGTTTATGTGTATTTTGATTATGTATCTTTTCATAAGGATTCTTATCGCCCTGGATATTTTTGCTCATTTTGTGATGTTAAATTATTGTAAAATTATATTGTGGTTTTTTATTTATAATCCATGTCTGCCTTCGTCATACTTTTCTAATATCATACCGTATAGTTTATTTCTGTCACCCGGTTTTAACCATACTATTCTATTTAAGTAGTCCCATAGACCTTGGTCGTTACTTGTATATTCTTCATTTCCTGGTAGGTTTCCTGGTATTCCTTCAATTTTTAGAGTGGGGGTGACTCCTGTGCGCGGATAGTCGTTATCTACCAATGCCTGTTCGTCGTTATACGTCACTATTGTTATATGACTTCCTTTATGGTTGACCTTTATTTCAGTTACTGGTTTTTTTCTGGTTGTTTTGGTTTTTTTGCTGGTTCTTTTGGATAAGTTGGTTCCGGATCTTCGTGAACGTTGTCTCTTCCACTTTCTACTTGTTGTCGTAACTGTCTCGCCATTGGTCCGTCGTACGTTGACCCCACTGTTACTACTGCTAATCGATCTTCTGGTGTGTCGTCATATGCTCCTGGTTTTGTTATTCCTAGTGGTTTATTTGTTCCTATATATCTTATATATATTTTTCTATCAGCTAGTTTTTTTTGTGCCATTTTTCGCACTTCGTTGTTTTCTTTTGCTACGGTTAGTTTTTCTTCTTCTGTCATTTTTCCGTATATTCTTTTTTGTCCTGGTACTTTATCCGCTCTTATGAATGTTACTGGTCTTCCGTTTTCGTCTGTCGTGTGTTCGCCTTCGTCGTACCATTGTTTTTGTGTTTTTTTTGCTGGTCTACTTATTTCTTCTTCCGGTTTTCTTTTCCTAGGAGGTAATTGTGGATTAGTTGGCGTTTCAACTGTTGGCGTAGGAACTCGTGTTGGTGGTGGTGCAGGAGTTGGTGGCGTTGCTGGTCTAACATCAACAGCCATCGGTGCTGGTTGTTCGTCCACCGCTGTCGTTGTTGTTTGTGCAATCGATCTGTAATACAAGTTATTGTTTTATTTATTTATATATTAATATTTATTTTTATTTTGATATTCATACCTACGTCTCCATAGCCGGTGCTCCAGTCACTGTGTATTTGTTTGTCCATTTGTATTTGTCTACTGATAGTCCCACGTAATTTGTGTTTGGTTGTGCTTTGTCGATTCTACTCATCAATAGATTGGTACCGTGTGATATACACTCCAGATTGATCGATGTCTCCACGAGTATGTTGAGTAGCGAGTCTTCTAATGTCCCGTCTTGATTTAATAATGGAATTATTCCTATTCCTACACTTCCCATGAAATTTTTAGGTGCGTTTGTGCTTATTCCGCCGATTGTTAGGTTATCTACTGTCGCCTTTTCGTAAGCTTTTGTGCTTCCTTTGCTGTATATCAAGTCTGTTAATTTCCCGTTTCCTACGTCCAATGATGTCATGTATGGTGTGTTTCTGTGCATGTGATCGCTGTCTTCGAATCCTTCGTTGTTGCTATGGAATGTCCCGTCTATTGGTGCATATGATTTTTCGAATATTGGTCCGATTGAATTTGTTGCATTGTATAGAATTGTCGATTCCATGATCAACGGTGGCAGGAAAAATTGTTTATTTATCGCGTTCATTTTGAATGTGTAAGAGATGGTGTTGTCTATGATTTTTGCTTGTGCTGTCGAATGACCCGGTTCTTTGTCTGTTCCTTTTTCGTATTTCTCGATTGTTTTTCCGTATAGTGTTTCTGGTGTGATATTGTTTCCCATTACTACTGGTGCTAATTTTTCCATGTCTTCCCAGATTCCTATTGTTGTTTGTGAATTACAGTTTGCGTAGTTTACTGCGTTTGTTCCCGTGATGAACGGTGTTCTGTTACCTAAATTTGTGATTTTTATGTTTACTCCCTTCACTCTTGCTGTGTGAAACACTTTTGTCATGTCCGAGTATTCTTTGTCTGTCATATATAAATATATATATTGCCATGGTAACGAGTGGATATATGTTTTATATTTAATTATTTTATCATCCTTGTCGTACACCGCTTTTGTTGATTTTATAGCGAATGTAAATTTCTTTTTGAATTGTGCAGACAAAGTTAATCCCTTCTGTTGACTTAGCAAACAGTTCCATTGCTTCGGCTTCCGTGAAAGCACCTCCTTTAAATAGTGCCATAATAATATTTGTGTTTCTACTGTTACTTTCGCAATCATTTCTGGTGTCAATTGGTTTGAATAACTGCATCCACCATTCTGTCGTATCCTTCTTCAAGTGACAAGCTTTTTGATCGAAATACTGGATTTCTCCCTTCGGCACAATCAATTTCGTATGCCGCTGTCTTCCATTTATTTTCCCCGACCATTCCACAGTGATGCTCGGCGCACTCACAAGACTTAAGATGTTTTTTATCGAGAATGTCCTGTAAGATTTGACGACCATTGCCGGAATAAAGATACTCGCGTAAACAAGACAGGCAGTCAACTGATTTAGTCTTGTAGGTTCCACGTCGAATAGTTCTTCCCAGTCGTGAGTTAAATCCCCACTGTTTATTATTACTATAGTATATGAGATGCCAGTGGGATCTTCTTGTTCCTTGATGGATAGCGACGAGTTTATAAGGTCCCGCATAAAGTTTTGCAAATTCACTTTCAGCGCCTGTTGAATATGTGCCGACTTGAGATATTCTTTCCACTTTTCCATCACCATCTTCCACTCTGTCTCGACTTCCTCCGCATCTACTATATCTTCGTTGTCGCTCGTTTCTCCATCTAATTCTGCATCCGCTTGCATCTTCAAGTTCGATAGTCCCATTTGGCCCAGGACACAATTTTGATACATCTCGTTCCTGATTTTTTCCCAATTCGGAGATGTCTCCTCTTTCTTCTCCACCTTCTCCATTATCTTCTCTATTTTCTCCACCTTCTCCGCTTCCTTTTCTTCCTCCTCCAAGTGTTTCTGACTGTCCAACATCAATACCCTTTTCGCCTTTGGTGCAGCAGTTAGTTTCACACGCTTCATTGCGAAAGTGGACCACCGGGTATGTTTGTAGGCACTTGAGTTCGTTGGATATGTCTGTCGAGGTTATGATGTGGTATATGTACAGTTGCTTCGCCATAACTGAAGTGTTTCTGTTTATTTTCTTCCTTTTATACTGTTCGTCGTACCATTCACCTCATTAGTTTACCTTGTTTATTGCAACTCATTAATTACTCAGACATTTACTCGGTTGGCCTCATTATTTCTCTCACACAATTACTTTATGTTCTTGTTTTTCTTGTTTTTGGCACGTTGCCTTTTATTTGGTAATAACTTGGCATGATTTTATAGTTTTGTTTGCTCACGATATTTTACACGATTTTATAGTTTTGTTTACCGAGATCTTTTTGCGGACACATTATTCACTTGATTTATTGTTTGCTCGCCTTTATATAGCTGCACCTTTCGAAATGCATTTCAGTTGCAATCATGCCTCGTTCGTTTAACTCGTCTGAAGATTTGAATAACATGTCTCTTGGCTCTTTTGATCCTCCGATTATTATTTTCGATGATGAAGATCGCATCATGCCGGTTGCTCCTCACATCGAGAACAACGAAGTTGACGAAGAATCCTCTTCTCCGTTCTTACATGTTGAACCGATGAACTCGCCTTCATACTCGCCTGTGCCTGGACCTTCGACTGCTACTCAAATACCTCTCAATTCCGGGGAGGTCACCGTGCCCAATTTTGACATTGAAGACCCGTGTGATGCTGAGATGCAAGCCATTAAAGTTGCTGATTTCTACGAGGACCTACGTGTGGAGCCGGTTTACTGGATCCGCATCCGGGTCAAATTTTTTACTGCTAGAGACACTTTATATCATTTATGTGAAAAGTGTTGTTCCATGTTCTTGTTTTCCTACGATGTTTATGTGTATTTTGATTATGTATCTTTTCATAAGGATTCTTATCGCCCTGGATATTTTTGCTCATTTTGTGATGTTAAATTATTGTAAAATTATATTGTGGTTTTTTATTTATAATCCATGTCTGCCTTCGTCATACTTTTCTAATATCATACCGTATAGTTTATTTCTGTCACCCGGTTTTAACCATACTATTCTATTTAAGTAGTCCCATAGACCTTGGTCGTTACTTGTATATTCTTCATTTCCTGGTAGGTTTCCTGGTATTCCTTCAATTTTTAGAGTGGGGGTGACTCCTGTGCGCGGATAGTCGTTATCTACCAATGCCTGTTCGTCGTTATACGTCACTATTGTTATATGACTTCCTTTATGGTTGACCTTTATTTCAGTTACTGGTTTTTTTCTGGTTGTTTTGGTTTTTTTGCTGGTTCTTTTGGATAAGTTGGTTCCGGATCTTCGTGAACGTTGTCTCTTCCACTTTCTACTTGTTGTCGTAACTGTCTCGCCATTGGTCCGTCGTACGTTGACCCCACTGTTACTACTGCTAATCGATCTTCTGGTGTGTCGTCATATGCTCCTGGTTTTGTTATTCCTAGTGGTTTATTTGTTGCTATATATCTTATATATATTTTTCTATCAGCTAGTTTTTTTTGTGCCATTTTTCGCACTTCGTTGTTTTCTTTTGCTACGGTTAGTTTTTCTTCTTCTGTCATTTTTCCGTATATTCTTTTTTGTCCTGGTACTTTATCCGCTCTTATGAATGTTACTGGTCTTCCGTTTTCGTCTGTCGTGTGTTCGCCTTCGTCGTACCATTGTTTTTGTGTTTTTTTTGCTGGTCTACTTATTTCTTCTTCCGGTTTTCTTTTCCTAGGAGGTAATTGTGGATTAGTTGGCGTTTCAACTGTTGGCGTAGGAACTCGTGTTGGTGGTGGTGCAGGAGTTGGTGGCGTTGCTGGTCTAACATCAACAGCCATCGGTGCTGGTTGTTCGTCCACCGCTGTCGTTGTTGTTTGTGCAATCGATCTGTAATACAAGTTATTGTTTTATTTATTTATATATTAATATTTATTTTTATTTTGATATTCATACCTACGTCTCCATAGCCGGTGCTCCAGTCACTGTGTATTTGTTTGTCCATTTGTATTTGTCTACTGATAGTCCCACGTAATTTGTGTTTGGTTGTGCTTTGTCGATTCTACTCATCAATAGATTGGTACCGTGTGATATACACTCCAGATTGATCGATGTCTCCACGAGTATGTTGAGTAGCGAGTCTTCTAATGTCCCGTCTTGATTTAATAATGGAATTATTCCTATTCCTACACTTCCCATGAAATTTTTAGGTGCGTTTGTGCTTATTCCGCCGATTGTTAGGTTATCTACTGTCGCCTTTTCGTAAGCTTTTGTGCTTCCTTTGCTGTATATCAAGTCTGTTAATTTCCCGTTTCCTACGTCCAATGATGTCATGTATGGTGTGTTTCTGTGCATGTGATCGCTGTCTTCGAATCCTTCGTTGTTGCTATGGAATGTCCCGTCTATTGGTGCATATGATTTTTCGAATATTGGTCCGATTGAATTTGTTGCATTGTATAGAATTGTCGATTCCATGATCAACGGTGGCAGGAAAAATTGTTTATTTATCGCGTTCATTTTGAATGTGTAAGAGATGGTGTTGTCTATGATTTTTGCTTGTGCTGTCGAATGACCCGGTTCTTTGTCTGTTCCTTTTTCGTATTTCTCGATTGTTTTTCCGTATAGTGTTTCTGGTGTGATATTGTTTCCCATTACTACTGGTGCTAATTTTTCCATGTCTTCCCAGATTCCTATTGTTGTTTGTGAATTACAGTTTGCGTAGTTTACTGCGTTTGTTCCCGTGATGAACGGTGTTCTGTTACCTAAATTTGTGATTTTTATGTTTACTCCCTTCACTCTTGCTGTGTGAAACACTTTTGTCATGTCCGAGTATTCTTTGTCTGTCATATATAAATATATATATTGCCATGGTAACGAGTGGATATATGTTTTATATTTAATTATTTTATCATCCTTGTCGTACACCGCTTTTGTTGATTTTATAGCGAATGTAAATTTCTTTTTGAATTGTGCAGACAAAGTTAATCCCTTCTGTTGACTTAGCAAACAGTTCCATTGCTTCGGCTTCCGTGAAAGCACCTCCTTTACATAGTGCCATAATAATATTTGTGTTTCTACTGTTACTTTCGCAATCATTTCTGGTGTCAATGTTAGATTGTTCAGCGTCTTGTTCTCCATCCAGAACTTTCCTTGTTTTGCTTGGTATTTTATCTCCGGATTGTCCTTCCTGATCGTCATTGGTTTGAATAACTGCATCCACCATTCTGTCGTATCCTTCTTCAAGTGACAAGCTTTTTGATCGAAATACTGGATTTCTCCCTTCGGCACAATCAATTTCGTATGCCGCTGTCTTCCATTTATTTTCCCCGACCATTCCACAGTGATGCTCGGCGCACTCACAAGACTTAAGATGTTTTTTATCGAGAATGTCCTGTAAGATTTGACGACCATTGCCGGAATAAAGATACTCGCGTAAACAAGACAGGCAGTCAACTGATTTAGTCTTGTAGGTTCCACGTCGAATAGTTCTTCCCAGTCGTGAGTTAAATCCCCACTGTTTATTATTACTATAGTATATGAGATGCCAGTGGGATCTTCTTGTTCCTTGATGGATAGCGACGAGTTTATAAGGTCCCGCATAAAGTTTTGCAAATTCACTTTCAGCGCCTGTTGAATATGTGCCGACTTGAGATATTCTTTCCACTTTTCCATCACCATCTTCCACTCTGTCTCGACTTCCTCCGCATCTACTATATCTTCGTTGTCGCTCGTTTCTCCATCTAATTCTGCATCCGCTTGCATCTTCAAGTTCGATAGTCCCATTTGGCCCAGGACACAATTTTGATACATCTCGTTCCTGATTTTTTCCCAATTCGGAGATGTCTCCTCTTTCTTCTCCACCTTCTCCATTATCTTCTCTATTTTCTCCACCTTCTCCGCTTCCTTTTCTTCCTCCTCCAAGTGTTTCTGACTGTCCAACATCAATACCCTTTTCGCCTTTGGTGCAGCAGTTAGTTTCACACGCTTCATTGCGAAAGTGGACCACCGGGTATGTTTGTAGGCACTTGAGTTCGTTGGATATGTCTGTCGAGGTTATGATGTGGTATATGTACAGTTGCTTCGCCATAACTGAAGTGTTTCTGTTTATTTTCTTCCTTTTATACTGTTCGTCGTACCATTCACCTCATTAGTTTACCTTGTTTATTGCAACTCATTAATTACTCAGACATTTACTCGGTTGGCCTCATTATTTCTCTCACACAATTACTTTATGTTCTTGTTTTTCTTGTTTTTGGCATGTTGCCTTTTATTTGGTAATAACTTGGCATGATTTTATAGTTTTGTTTGCTCACGATATTTTACACGATTTTATAGTTTTGTTTACCGAGATCTTTTTGCGGACACATTATTCACTTGATTTATTGTTTGCTCGCCTTTATATAGCTGCACCTTTCGAAATGCATTTCAGTTGCAATCATGCCTCGTTCGTTTAACTCGTCTGAAGATTTGAATAACATGTCTCTTGGCTCTTTTGATCCTCCGATTATTATTTTCGATGATGAAGATCGCATCATGCCGGTTGCTCCTCACATCGAGAACAACGAAGTTGACGAAGAATCCTCTTCTCCGTTCTTACATGTTGAACCGATGAACTCGCCTTCATACTCGCCTGTGCCTGGACCTTCGACTGCTACTCAAATACCTCTCAATTCCGGGGAGGTCACCGTGCCCAATTTTGACATTGAAGACCCGTGTGATGCTGAGATGCAAGCCATTAAAGTTGCTGATTTCTACGAGGACCTACGTGTGGAGCCGGTTTACTGGATCCGCATCCGGGTCAAATTTTTTACTGCTAGAGACACTTTATATCATTTATGTGAAAAGTGTTGTTCCATGTTCTTGTTTTCCTACGATGTTTATGTGTATTTTGATTATGTATCTTTTCATAAGGATTCTTATCGCCCTGGATATTTTTGCTCATTTTGTGATGTTAAATTATTGTAAAATTATATTGTGGTTTTTTATTTATAATCCATGTCTGCCTTCGTCATACTTTTCTAATATCATACCGTATAGTTTATTTCTGTCACCCGGTTTTAACCATACTATTCTATTTAAGTAGTCCCATAGACCTTGGTCGTTACTTGTATATTCTTCATTTCCTGGTAGGTTTCCTGGTATTCCTTCAATTTTTAGAGTGGGGGTGACTCCTGTGCGCGGATAGTCGTTATCTACCAATGCCTGTTCGTCGTTATACGTCACTATTGTTATATGACTTCCTTTATGGTTGACCTTTATTTCAGTTACTGGTTTTTTTCTGGTTGTTTTGGTTTTTTTGCTGGTTCTTTTGGATAAGTTGGTTCCGGATCTTCGTGAACGTTGTCTCTTCCACTTTCTACTTGTTGTCGTAACTGTCTCGCCATTGGTCCGTCGTACGTTGACCCCACTGTTACTACTGCTAATCGATCTTCTGGTGTGTCGTCATATGCTCCTGGTTTTGTTATTCCTAGTGGTTTATTTGTTCCTATATATCTTATATATATTTTTCTATCAGCTAGTTTTTTTTGTGCCATTTTTCGCACTTCGTTGTTTTCTTTTGCTACGGTTAGTTTTTCTTCTTCTGTCATTTTTCCGTATATTCTTTTTTGTCCTGGTACTTTATCCGCTCTTATGAATGTTACTGGTCTTCCGTTTTCGTCTGTCGTGTGTTCGCCTTCGTCGTACCATTGTTTTTGTGTTTTTTTTTGCTGGTCTACTTATTTCTTCTTCCGGTTTTCTTTTCCTAGGAGGTAATTGTGGATTAGTTGGCGTTTCAACTGTTGGCGTAGGAACTCGTGTTGGTGGTGGTGCAGGAGTTGGTGGCGTTGCTGGTCTAACATCAACAGCCATCGGTGCTGGTTGTTCGTCCACCGCTGTCGTTGTTGTTTGTGCAATCGATCTGTAATACAAGTTATTGTTTTATTTATTTATATATTAATATTTATTTTTATTTTGATATTCATACCTACGTCTCCATAGCCGGTGCTCCAGTCACTGTGTATTTGTTTGTCCATTTGTATTTGTCTACTGATAGTCCCACGTAATTTGTGTTTGGTTGTGCTTTGTCGATTCTACTCATCAATAGATTGGTACCGTGTGATATACACTCCAGATTGATCGATGTCTCCACGAGTATGTTGAGTAGCGAGTCTTCTAATGTCCCGTCTTGATTTAATAATGGAATTATTCCTATTCCTACACTTCCCATGAAATTTTTAGGTGCGTTTGTGCTTATTCCGCCGATTGTTAGGTTATCTACTGTCGCCTTTTCGTAAGCTTTTGTGCTTCCTTTGCTGTATATCAAGTCTGTTAATTTCCCGTTTCCTACGTCCAATGATGTCATGTATGGTGTGTTTCTGTGCATGTGATCGCTGTCTTCGAATCCTTCGTTGTTGCTATGGAATGTCCCGTCTATTGGTGCATATGATTTTTCGAATATTGGTCCGATTGAATTTGTTGCATTGTATAGAATTGTCGATTCCATGATCAACGGTGGCAGGAAAAATTGTTTATTTATCGCGTTCATTTTGAATGTGTAAGAGATGGTGTTGTCTATGATTTTTGCTTGTGCTGTCGAATGACCCAGTTCTTTGTCTGTTCCTTTTTCGTATTTCTCGATTGTTTTTCCGTATAGTGTTTCTGGTGTGATATTGTTTCCCATTACTACTGGTGCTAATTTTTCCATGTCTTCCCAGATTCCTATTGTTGTTTGTGAATTACAGTTTGCGTAGTTTACTGCGTTTGTTCCCGTGATGAACGGTGTTCTGTTACCTAAATTTGTGATTTTTATGTTTACTCCCTTCACTCTTGCTGTGTGAAACACTTTTGTCATGTCCGAGTATTCTTTGTCTGTCATATATAAATATATATATTGCCATGGTAACGAGTGGATATATGTTTTATATTTAATTATTTTATCATCCTTGTCGTACACCGCTTTTGTTGATTTTATAGCGAATGTAAATTTCTTTTTGAATTGTGCAGACAAAGTTAATCCCTTCTGTTGACTTAGCAAACAGTTCCATTGCTTCGGCTTCCGTGAAAGCACCTCCTTTACATAGTGCCATAATAATATTTGTGTTTCTACTGTTACTTTCGCAATCATTTCTGGTGTCAATGTTAGATTGTTCAGCGTCTTGTTCTCCATCCAGAACTTTCCTTGTTTTGCTTGGTATTTTATCTCCGGATTGTCCTTCCTGATCGTCATTGGTTTGAATAACTGCATCCACCATTCTGTCGTATCCTTCTTCAAGTGACAAGCTTTTTGATCGAAATACTGGATTTCTCCCTTCGGCACAATCAATTTCGTATGCCGCTGTCTTCCATTTATTTTCCCCGACCATTCCACAGTGATGCTCGGCGCACTCACAAGACTTAAGATGTTTTTTATCGAGAATGTCCTGTAAGATTTGACGACCATTGCCGGAATAAAGATACTCGCGTAAACAAGACAGGCAGTCAACTGATTTAGTCTTGTAGGTTCCACGTCGAATAGTTCTTCCCAGTCGTGAGTTAAATCCCCACTGTTTATTATTACTATAGTATATGAGATGCCAGTGGGATCTTCTTGTTCCTTGATGGATAGCGACGAGTTTATAAGGTCCCGCATAAAGTTTTGCAAATTCACTTTCAGCGCCTGTTGAATATGTGCCGACTTGAGATATTCTTTCCACTTTTCCATCACCATCTTCCACTCTGTCTCGACTTCCTCCGCATCTACTATATCTTCGTTGTCGCTCGTTTCTCCATCTAATTCTGCATCCGCTTGCATCTTCAAGTTCGATAGTCCCATTTGGCCCAAACACAATTTTGATACATCTCGTTCCTGATTTTTTCCCAATTCGGAGATGTCTCCTCTTTCTTCTCCACCTTCTCCATTATCTTCTCTATTTTCTCCACCTTTTCCGCTTCCTTTTCTTCCTCCTCCAAGTGTTTCTGACTGTCCAACATCAATACCCTTTTCGCCTTTGGTGCAGCAGTTAGTTTCACACGCTTCATTGCGAAAGTGGACCACCGGGTATGTTTGTAGGCACTTGAGTTCGTTGGATATGTCTGTCGAGGTTATGATGTGGTATATGTACAGTTGCTTCGCCATAACTGAAGTGTTTCTGTTTATTTTCTTCCTTTTATACTGTTCGTCGTACCATTCACCTCATTAGTTTACCTTGTTTATTGCAACTCATTAATTACTCAGACATTTACTCGGTTGGCCTCATTATTTCTCTCACACAATTACTTTATGTTCTTGTTTTTCTTGTTTTTGGCACGTTGCCTTTTATTTGGTAATAACTTGGCATGATTTTATAGTTTTGTTTGCTCACGATATTTTACACGATTTTATAGTTTTGTTTACCGAGATCTTTTTGCGGACACATTATTCACTTGATTTATTGTTTGCTCGCCTTTATATAGCTGCACCTTTCGAAATGCATTTCAGTTGCAATCATGCCTCGTTCGTTTAACTCGTCTGAAGATTTGAATAACATGTCTCTTGGCTCTTTTGATCCTCCGATTATTATTTTCGATGATGAAGATCGCATCATGCCGGTTGCTCCTCACATCGAGAACAACGAAGTTGACGAAGAATCCTCTTCTCCGTTCTTACATGTTGAACCGATGAACTCACCTTCATACTCGCCTGTGCCTGGACCTTCGACTGCTACTCAAATACCTCTCAATTCCGGGGAGGTCACCGTGCCCAATTTTGACATTGAAGACCCGTGTGATGCTGAGATGCAAGCCATTAAAGTTGCTGATTTCTACGAGGACCTACGTGTGGAGCCGGTTTACTGGATCCGCATCCGGGTCAAATTTTTTACTGCTAGAGACACTTTATATCATTTATGTGAAAAGTGTTGTTCCATGTTCTTGTTTTCCTACGATGTTTATGTGTATTTTGATTATGTATCTTTTCATAAGGATTCTTATCGCCCTGGATATTTTTGCTCATTTTGTGATGTTAAATTATTGTAAAATTATATTGTGGTTTTTTATTTATAATCCATGTCTGCCTTCGTCATACTTTTCTAATATCATACCGTATAGTTTATTTCTGTCACCCGGTTTTAACCATACTATTCTATTTAAGTAGTCCCATAGACCTTGGTCGTTACTTGTATATTCTTCATTTCCTGGTAGGTTTCCTGGTATTCCTTCAATTTTTAGAGTGGGGGTGACTCCTGTGCGCGGATAGTCGTTATCTACCAATGCCTGTTCGTCGTTATACGTCACTATTGTTATATGACTTCCTTTATGGTTGACCTTTATTTCAGTTACTGGTTTTTTTCTGGTTGTTTTGGTGTTTTTGCTGGTTCTTTTGGATAAGTTGGTTCCGGATCTTCGTGAACGTTGTCTCTTCCACTTTCTACTTGTTGTCGTAACTGTCTCGCCATTGGTCCGTCGTACGTTGACCCCACTGTTACTACTGCTAATCGATCTTCTGGTGTGTCGTCATATGCTCCTGGTTTTGTTATTCCTAGTGGTTTATTTGTTCCTATATATCTTATATATATTTTTCTATCAGCTAGTTTTTTTTGTGCCATTTTTCGCACTTCGTTGTTTTCTTTTGCTACGGTTAGTTTTTCTTCTTCTGTCATTTTTCCGTATATTCTTTTTTGTCCTGGTACTTTATCCGCTCTTATGAATGTTACTGGTCTTCCGTTTTCGTCTGTCGTGTGTTCGCCTTCGTCGTACCATTGTTTTTGTGTTTTTTTTGCTGGTCTACTTATTTCTTCTTCTGGTTTTCTTTTCCTAGGAGGTAATTGTGGATTAGTTGGCGTTTCAACTGTTGGCGTAGGAACTCGTGTTGGTGGTGGTGCAGGAGTTGGTGGCGTTGCTGGTCTAACATCAACAGCCATCGGTGCTGGTTGTTCGTCCACCGCTGTCGTTGTTGTTTGTGCAATCGATCTGTAATACAAGTTATTGTTTTATTTATTTATATATTAATATTTATTTTTATTTTGATATTCATACCTACGTCTCCATAGCCGGTGCTCCAGTCACTGTGTATTTGTTTGTCCATTTGTATTTGTCTACTGATAGTCCCACGTAATTTGTGTTTGGTTGTGCTTTGTCGATTCTACTCATCAATAGATTGGTACCGTGTGATATACACTCCAGATTGATCGATGTCTCCACGAGTATGTTGAGTAGCGAGTCTTCTAATGTCCCGTCTTGATTTAATAATGGAATTATTCCTATTCCTACACTTCCCATGAAATTTTTAGGTGCGTTTGTGCTTATTCCGCCGATTGTTAGGTTATCTACTGTCGCCTTTTCGTAAGCTTTTGTGCTTCCTTTGCTGTATATCAAGTCTGTTAATTTCCCGTTTCCTACGTCCAATGATGTCATGTATGGTGTGTTTCTGTGCATGTGATCGCTGTCTTCGAATCCTTCGTTGTTGCTATGGAATGTCCCGTCTATTGGTGCATATGATTTTTCGAATATTGGTCCGATTGAATTTGTTGCATTGTATAGAATTGTCGATTCCATGATCAACGGTGGCAGGAAAAATTGTTTATTTATCGCGTTCATTTTGAATGTGTAAGAGATGGTGTTGTCTATGATTTTTGCTTGTGCTGTCGAATGACCCGGTTCTTTGTCTGTTCCTTTTTCGTATTTCTCGATTGTTTTTCCGTATAGTGTTTCTGGTGTGATATTGTTTCCCATTACTACTGGTGCTAATTTTTCCATGTCTTCCCAGATTCCTATTGTTGTTTGTGAATTACAGTTTGCGTAGTTTACTGCGTTTGTTCCCGTGATGAACGGTGTTCTGTTACCTAAATTTGTGATTTTTATGTTTACTCCCTTCACTCTTGCTGTGTGAAACACTTTTGTCATGTCCGAGTATTCTTTGTCTGTCATATATAAATATATATATTGCCATGGTAACGAGTGGATATATGTTTTATATTTAATTATTTTATCATCCTTGTCGTACACCGCTTTTGTTGATTTTATAGCGAATGTAAATTTCTTTTTGAATTGTGCAGACAAAGTTAATCCCTTCTGTTGACTTAGCAAACAGTTCCATTGCTTCGGCTTCCGTGAAAGCACCTCCTTTACATAGTGCCATAATAATATTTGTGTTTCTACTGTTACTTTCGCAATCATTTCTGGTGTCAATGTTAGATTGTTCAGCGTCTTGTTCTCCATCCAGAACTTTCCTTGTTTTGCTTGGTATTTTATCTCCGGATTGTCCTTCCTGATCGTCATTGGTTTGAATAACTGCATCCACCATTCTGTCGTATCCTTCTTCAAGTGACAAGCTTTTTGATCGAAATACTGGATTTCTCCCTTCGGCACAATCAATTTCGTATGCCGCTGTCTTCCATTTATTTTCCCCGACCATTCCACAGTGATGCTCGGCGCACTCACAAGACTTAAGATGTTTTTTATCGAGAATGTCCTGTAAGATTTGACGACCATTGCCGGAATAAAGATACTCGCGTAAACAAGACAGGCAGTCAACTGATTTAGTCTTGTAGGTTCCACGTCGAATAGTTCTTCCCAGTCGTGAGTTAAATCCCCACTGTTTATTATTACTATAGTATATGAGATGCCAGTGGGATCTTCTTGTTCCTTGATGGATAGCGACGAGTTTATAAGGTCCCGCATAAAGTTTTGCAAATTCACTTTCAGCGCCTGTTGAATATGTGCCGACTTGAGATATTCTTTCCACTTTTCCATCACCATCTTCCACTCTGTCTCGACTTCCTCCGCATCTACTATATCTTCGTTGTCGCTCGTTTCTCCATCTAATTCTGCATCCGCTTGCATCTTCAAGTTCGATAGTCCCATTTGGCCCAGGACACAATTTTGATACATCTCGTTCCTGATTTTTTCCCAATTCGGAGATGTCTCCTCTTTCTTCTCCACCTTCTCCATTATCTTCTCTATTTTCTCCACCTTCTCCGCTTCCTTTTCTTCCTCCTCCAAGTGTTTCTGACTGTCCAACATCAATACCCTTTTCGCCTTTGGTGCAGCAGTTAGTTTCACACGCTTCATTGCGAAAGTGGACCACCGGGTATGTTTGTAGGCACTTGAGTTCGTTGGATATGTCTGTCGAGGTTATGATGTGGTATATGTACAGTTGCTTCGCCATAACTGAAGTGTTTCTGTTTATTTTCTTCCTTTTATACTGTTCGTCGTACCATTCACCTCATTAGTTTACCTTGTTTATTGCAACTCATTAATTACTCAGACATTTACTCGGTTGGCCTCATTATTTCTCTCACACAATTACTTTATGTTCTTGTTTTTCTTGTTTTTGGCACGTTGCCTTTTATTTGGTAATAACTTGGCATGATTTTATAGTTTTGTTTGCTCACGATATTTTACACGATTTTATAGTTTTGTTTACCGAGATCTTTTTGCGTACACATTATTCACTTGATTTATTGTTTGCTCGCCTTTATATAGCTGCACCTTTCGAAATGCATTTCAGTTGCAATCATGCCTCGTTCGTTTAACTCGTCTGAAGATTTGAATAACATGTCTCTTGGCTCTTTTGATCCTCCGATTATTATTTTCGATGATGAAGATCGCATCATGCCGGTTGCTCCTCACATCGAGAACAACGAAGTTGACGAAGAATCCTCTTCTCCGTTCTTACATGTTGAACCGATGAACTCGCCTTCATACTCGCCTGTGCCTGGACCTTCGACTGCTACTCAAATACCTCTCAATTCCGGGGAGGTCACCGTGCCCAATTTTGACATTGAAGACCCGTGTGATGCTGAGATGCAAGCCATTAAAGTTGCTGATTTCTACGAGGACCTACGTGTGGAGCCGGTTTACTGGATCCGCATCCGGGTCAAATTTTTTACTGCTAGAGACACTTTATATCATTTATGTGAAAAGTGTTGTTCCATGTTCTTGTTTTCCTACGATGTTTATGTGTATTTTGATTATGTATCTTTTCATAAGGATTCTTATCGCCCTGGATATTTTTGCTCATTTTGTGATGTTAAATTATTGTAAAATTATATTGTGGTTTTTTATTTATAATCCATGTCTGCCTTCGTCATACTTTTCTAATATCATACCGTATAGTTTATTTCTGTCACCCGGTTTTAACCATACTATTCTATTTAAGTAGTCCCATAGACCTTGGTCGTTACTTGTATATTCTTCATTTCCTGGTATTCCTTCAATTTTTAGAGTGGGGGTGACTCCTGTGCGCGGATAGTCGTTATCTACCAATGCCTGTTCGTCGTTATACGTCACTATTGTTATATGACTTCCTTTATGGTTGACCTTTATTTCAGTTACTGGTTTTTTTCTGGTTGTTTTGGTGTTTTTGCTGGTTCTTTTGGATAAGTTGGTTCCGGATCTTCGTGAACGTTGTCTCTTCCACTTTCTACTTGTTGTCGTAACTGTCTCGCCATTGGTCCGTCGTACGTTGACCCCACTGTTACTACTGCTAATCGATCTTCTGGTGTGTCGTCATATGCTCCTGGTTTTGTTATTCCTAGTGGTTTATTTGTTCCTATATATCTTATATATATTTTTCTATCAGCTAGTTTTTTTTGTGCCATTTTTCGCACTTCGTTGTTTTCTTTTGCTACGGTTAGTTTTTCTTCTTCTGTCATTTTTCCGTATATTCTTTTTTGTCCTGGTACTTTATCCGCTCTTATGAATGTTACTGGTCTTCCGTTTTCGTCTGTCGTGTGTTCGCCTTCGTCGTACCATTGTTTTTGTGTTTTTTTTGCTGGTCTACTTATTTCTTCTTCCGGTTTTCTTTTCCTAGGAGGTAATTGTGGATTAGTTGGCGTTTCAACTGTTGGCGTAGGAACTCGTGTTGGTGGTGGTGCAGGAGTTGGTGGCGTTGCTGGTCTAACATCAACAGCCATCGGTGCTGGTTGTTCGTCCACCGCTGTCGTTGTTGTTTGTGCAATCGATCTGTAATACAAGTTATTGTTTTATTTATTTATATATTAATATTTATTTTTATTTTGATATTCATACCTACGTCTCCATAGCCGGTGCTCCAGTCACTGTGTATTTGTTTGTCCATTTGTATTTGTCTACTGATAGTCCCACGTAATTTGTGTTTGGTTGTGCTTTGTCGATTCTACTCATCAATAGATTGGTACCGTGTGATATACACTCCAGATTGATCGATGTCTCCACGAGTATGTTGAGTAGCGAGTCTTCTAATGTCCCGTCTTGATTTAATAATGGAATTATTCCTATTCCTACACTTCCCATGAAATTTTTAGGTGCGTTTGTGCTTATTCCGCCGATTGTTAGGTTATCTACTGTCGCCTTTTCGTAAGCTTTTGTGCTTCCTTTGCTGTATATCAAGTCTGTTAATTTCCCGTTTCCTACGTCCAATGATGTCATGTATGGTGTGTTTCTGTGCATGTGATCGCTGTCTTCGAATCCTTCGTTGTTGCTATGGAATGTCCCGTCTATTGGTGCATATGATTTTTCGAATATTGGTCCGATTGAATTTGTTGCATTGTATAGAATTGTCGATTCCATGATCAACGGTGGCAGGAAAAATTGTTTATTTATCGCGTTCATTTTGAATGTGTAAGAGATGGTGTTGTCTATGATTTTTGCTTGTGCTGTCGAATGACCCGGTTCTTTGTCTGTTCCTTTTTCGTATTTCTCGATTGTTTTTCCGTATAGTGTTTCTGGTGTGATATTGTTTCCCATTACTACTGGTGCTAATTTTTCCATGTCTTCCCAGATTCCTATTGTTGTTTGTGAATTACAGTTTGCGTAGTTTACTGCGTTTGTTCCCGTGATGAACGGTGTTCTGTTACCTAAATTTGTGATTTTTATGTTTACTCCCTTCACTCTTGCTGTGTGAAACACTTTTGTCATGTCCGAGTATTCTTTGTCTGTCATATATAAATATATATATTGCCATGGTAACGAGTGGATATATGTTTTATATTTAATTATTTTATCATCCTTGTCGTACACCGCTTTTGTTGATTTTATAGCGAATGTAAATTTCTTTTTGAATTGTGCAGACAAAGTTAATCCCTTCTGTTGACTTAGCAAACAGTTCCATTGCTTCGGCTTCCGTGAAAGCACCTCCTTTACATAGTGCCATAATAATATTTGTGTTTCTACTGTTACTTTCGCAATCATTTCTGGTGTCAATGTTAGATTGTTCAGCGTCTTGTTCTCCATCCAGAACTTTCCTTGTTTTGCTTGGTATTTTATCTCCGGATTGTCCTTCCTGATCGTCATTGGTTTGAATAACTGCATCCACCATTCTGTCGTATCCTTCTTCAAGTGACAAGCTTTTTGATCGAAATACTGGATTTCTCCCTTCGGCACAATCAATTTCGTATGCCGCTGTCTTCCATTTATTTTCCCCGACCATTCCACAGTGATGCTCGGCGCACTCACAAGACTTAAGATGTTTTTTATCGAGAATGTCCTGTAAGATTTGACGACCATTGCCGGAATAAAGATACTCGCGTAAACAAGACAGGCAGTCAACTGATTTAGTCTTGTAGGTTCCACGTCGAATAGTTCTTCCCAGTCGTGAGTTAAATCCCCACTGTTTATTATTACTATAGTATATGAGATGCCAGTGGGATCTTCTTGTTCCTTGATGGATAGCGACGAGTTTATAAGGTCCCGCATAAAGTTTTGCAAATTCACTTTCAGCGCCTGTTGAATATGTGCCGACTTGAGATATTCTTTCCACTTTTCCATCACCATCTTCCACTCTGTCTCGACTTCCTCCGCATCTACTATATCTTCGTTGTCGCTCGTTTCTCCATCTAATTCTGCATCCGCTTGCATCTTCAAGTTCGATAGTCCCATTTGGCCCAGGACACAATTTTGATACATCTCGTTCCTGATTTTTTCCCAATTCGGAGATGTCTCCTCTTTCTTCTCCACCTTCTCCATTATCTTCTCTATTTTCTCCACCTTCTCCGCTTCCTTTTCTTCCTCCTCCAAGTGTTTCTGACTGTCCAACATCAATACCCTTTTCGCCTTTGGTGCAGCAGTTAGTTTCACACGCTTCATTGCGAAAGTGGACCACCGGGTATGTTTGTAGGCACTTGAGTTCGTTGGATATGTCTGTCGAGGTTATGATGTGGTATATGTACAGTTGCTTCGCCATAACTGAAGTGTTTCTGTTTATTTTCTTCCTTTTATACTGTTCGTCGTACCATTCACCTCATTAGTTTACCTTGTTTATTGCAACTCATTAATTACTCAGACATTTACTCGGTTGGCCTCATTATTTCTCTCACACAATTACTTTATGTTCTTGTTTTTCTTGTTTTTGGCACGTTGCCTTTTATTTGGTAATAACTTGGCATGATTTTATAGTTTTGTTTGCTCACGATATTTTACACGATTTTATAGTTTTGTTTACCGAGATCTTTTTGCGGACACATTATTCACTTGATTTATTGTTTGCTCGCCTTTATATAGCTGCACCTTTCGAAATGCATTTCAGTTGCAATCATGCCTCGTTCGTTTAACTCGTCTGAAGATTTGAATAACATGTCTCTTGGCTCTTTTGATCCTCCGATTATTATTTTC
The DNA here is from genome assembly GCA_949775005.1 of Orthosia gothica. Classification (NCBI taxonomy): domain Eukaryota; kingdom Metazoa; phylum Arthropoda; class Insecta; order Lepidoptera; family Noctuidae; genus Orthosia; species Orthosia gothica. Next base: position 19,636,315 of record OX459054.1, on the reverse strand, counting down.
GATGATGAAGATCGCATCATGCCGGTTGCTCCTCACATCGAGAACAACGAAGTTGACGAAGAATCCTCTTCTCCGTTCTTACATGTTGAACCGATGAACTCGCCTTCATACTCGCCTGTGCCTGGACCTTCGACTGCTACTCAAATACCTCTCAATTCCGGGGAGGTCACCGTGCCCAATTTTGACATTGAAGACCCGTGTGATGCTGAGATGCAAGCCATTAAAGTTGCTGATTTCTACGAGGACCTACGTGTGGAGCCGGTTTACTGGATCCGCATCCGGGTCAAATTTTTTACTGCTAGAGACACTTTATATCATTTATGTGAAAAGTGTTGTTCCATGTTCTTGTTTTCCTACGATGTTTATGTGTATTTTGATTATGTATCTTTTCATAAGGATTCTTATCGCCCTGGATATTTTTGCTCATTTTGTGATGTTAAATTATTGTAAAATTATATTGTGGTTTTTTATTTATAATCCATGTCTGCCTTCGTCATACTTTTCTAATATCATACCGTATAGTTTATTTCTGTCACCCGGTTTTAACCATACTATTCTATTTAAGTAGTCCCATAGACCTTGGTCGTTACTTGTATATTCTTCATTTCCTGGTATTCCTTCAATTTTTAGAGTGGGGGTGACTCCTGTGCGCGGATAGTCGTTATCTACCAATGCCTGTTCGTCGTTATACGTCACTATTGTTATATGACTTCCTTTATGGTTGACCTTTATTTCAGTTACTGGTTTTTTTCTGGTTGTTTTGGTTTTTTTGCTGGTTCTTTTGGATAAGTTGGTTCCGGATCTTCGTGAACGTTGTCTCTTCCACTTTCTACTTGTTGTCGTAACTGTCTCGCCATTGGTCCGTCGTACGTTGACCCCACTGTTACTACTGCTAATCGATCTTCTGGTGTGTCGTCATATGCTCCTGGTTTTGTTATTCCTAGTGGTTTATTTGTTCCTATATATCTTATATATATTTTTCTATCAGCTAGTTTTTTTTGTGCCATTTTTCGCACTTCGTTGTTTTCTTTTGCTACGGTTAGTTTTTCTTCTTCTGTCATTTTTCCGTATATTCTTTTTTGTCCTGGTACTTTATCCGCTCTTATGAATGTTACTGGTCTTCCGTTTTCGTCTGTCGTGTGTTCGCCTTCGTCGTACCATTGTTTTTGTGTTTTTTTTGCTGGTCTACTTATTTCTTCTTCCGGTTTTCTTTTCCTAGGAGGTAATTGTGGATTAGTTGGCGTTTCAACTGTTGGCGTAGGAACTCGTGTTGGTGGTGGTGCAGGAGTTGGTGGCGTTGCTGGTCTAACATCAACAGCCATCGGTGCTGGTTGTTCGTCCACCGCTGTCGTTGTTGTTTGTGCAATCGATCTGTAATACAAGTTATTGTTTTATTTATTTATATATTAATATTTATTTTTATTTTGATATTCATACCTACGTCTCCATAGCCGGTGCTCCAGTCACTGTGTATTTGTTTGTCCATTTGTATTTGTCTACTGATAGTCCCACGTAATTTGTGTTTGGTTGTGCTTTGTCGATTCTACTCATCAATAGATTGGTACCGTGTGATATACACTCCAGATTGATCGATGTCTCCACGAGTATGTTGAGTAGCGAGTCTTCTAATGTCCCGTCTTGATTTAATAATGGAATTATTCCTATTCCTACACTTCCCATGAAATTTTTAGGTGCGTTTGTGCTTATTCCGCCGATTGTTAGGTTATCTACTGTCGCCTTTTCGTAAGCTTTTGTGCTTCCTTTGCTGTATATCAAGTCTGTTAATTTCCCGTTTCCTACGTCCAATGATGTCATGTATGGTGTGTTTCTGTGCATGTGATCGCTGTCTTCGAATCCTTCGTTGTTGCTATGGAATGTCCCGTCTATTGGTGCATATGATTTTTCGAATATTGGTCCGATTGAATTTGTTGCATTGTATAGAATTGTCGATTCCATGATCAACGGTGGCAGGAAAAATTGTTTATTTATCGCGTTCATTTTGAATGTGTAAGAGATGGTGTTGTCTATGATTTTTGCTTGTGCTGTCGAATGACCCGGTTCTTTGTCTGTTCCTTTTTCGTATTTCTCGATTGTTTTTCCGTATAGTGTTTCTGGTGTGATATTGTTTCCCATTACTACTGGTGCTAATTTTTCCATGTCTTCCCAGATTCCTATTGTTGTTTGTGAATTACAGTTTGCGTAGTTTACTGCGTTTGTTCCCGTGATGAACGGTGTTCTGTTACCTAAATTTGTGATTTTTATGTTTACTCCCTTCACTCTTGCTGTGTGAAACACTTTTGTCATGTCCGAGTATTCTTTGTCTGTCATATATAAATATATATATTGCCATGGTAACGAGTGGATATATGTTTTATATTTAATTATTTTATCATCCTTGTCGTACACCGCTTTTGTTGATTTTATAGCGAATGTAAATTTCTTTTTGAATTGTGCAGACAAAGTTAATCCCTTCTGTTGACTTAGCAAACAGTTCCATTGCTTCGGCTTCCGTGAAAGCACCTCCTTTACATAGTGCCATAATAATATTTGTGTTTCTACTGTTACTTTCGCAATCATTTCTGGTGTCAATTGGTTTGAATAACTGCATCCACCATTCTGTCGTATCCTTCTTCAAGTGACAAGCTTTTTGATCGAAATACTGGATTTCTCCCTTCGGCACAATCAATTTCGTATGCCGCTGTCTTCCATTTATTTTCCCCGACCATTCCACAGTGATGCTCGGCGCACTCACAAGACTTAAGATGTTTTTTATCGAGAATGTCCTGTAAGATTTGACGACCATTGCCGGAATAAAGATACTCGCGTAAACAAGACAGGCAGTCAACTGATTTAGTCTTGTAGGTTCCACGTCGAATAGTTCTTCCCAGTCGTGTGTTAAATCCCCACTGTTTATTATTACTATAGTATATGAGATGCCAGTGGGATCTTCTTGTTCCTTGATGGATAGCGACGAGTTTATAAGGTCCCGCATAAAGTTTTGCAAATTCACTTTCAGCGCCTGTTGAATATGTGCCGACTTGAGATATTCTTTCCACTTTTCCATCACCATCTTCCACTCTGTCTCGACTTCCTCCGCATCTACTATATCTTCGTTGTCGCTCGTTTCTCCATCTAATTCTGCATCCGCTTGCATCTTCAAGTTCGATAGTCCCATTTGGCCCAGGACACAATTTTGATACATCTCGTTCCTGATTTTTTCCCAATTCGGAGATGTCTCCTCTTTCTTCTCCACCTTCTCCATTATCTTCTCTATTTTCTCCACCTTCTCCGCTTCCTTTTCTTCCTCCTCCAAGTGTTTCTGACTGTCCAACATCAATACCCTTTTCGCCTTTGGTGCAGCAGTTAGTTTCACACGCTTCATTGCGAAAGTGGACCACCGGGTATGTTTGTAGGCACTTGAGTTCGTTGGATATGTCTGTCGAGGTTATGATGTGGTATATGTACAGTTGCTTCGCCATAACTGAAGTGTTTCTGTTTATTTTCTTCCTTTTATACTGTTCGTCGTACCATTCACCTCATTAGTTTACCTTGTTTATTGCAACTCATTAATTACTCAGACATTTACTCGGTTGGCCTCATTATTTCTCTCACACAATTACTTTATGTTCTTGTTTTTCTTGTTTTTGGCACGTTGCCTTTTATTTGGTAATAACTTGGCATGATTTTATAGTTTTGTTTGCTCACGATATTTTACACGATTTTATAGTTTTGTTTACCGAGATCTTTTTGCGGACACATTATTCACTTGATTTATTGTTTGCTCGCCTTTATATAGCTGCACCTTTCGAAATGCATTTCAGTTGCAATCATGCCTCGTTCGTTTAACTCGTCTGAAGATTTGAATAACATGTCTCTTGGCTCTTTTGATCCTCCGATTATTATTTTCGATGATGAAGATCGCATCATGCCGGTTGCTCCTCACATCGAGAACAACGAAGTTGACGAAGAATCCTCTTCTCCGTTCTTACATGTTGAACCGATGAACTCGCCTTCATACTCGCCTGTGCCTGGACCTTCGACTGCTACTCAAATACCTCTCAATTCCGGGGAGGTCACCGTGCCCAATTTTGACATTGAAGACCCGTGTGATGCTGAGATGCAAGCCATTAAAGTTGCTGATTTCTACGAGGACCTACGTGTGGAGCCGGTTTACTGGATCCGCATCCGGGTCAAATTTTTTACTGCTAGAGACACTTTATATCATTTATGTGAAAAGTGTTGTTCCATGTTCTTGTTTTCCTACGATGTTTATGTGTATTTTGATTATGTATCTTTTCATAAGGATTCTTATCGCCCTGGATATTTTTGCTCATTTTGTGATGTTAAATTATTGTAAAATTATATTGTGGTTTTTTATTTATAATCCATGTCTGCCTTCGTCATACTTTTCTAATATCATACCGTATAGTTTATTTCTGTCACCCGGTTTTAACCATACTATTCTATTTAAGTAGTCCCATAGACCTTGGTCGTTACTTGTATATTCTTCATTTCCTGGTATTCCTTCAATTTTTAGAGTGGGGGTGACTCCTGTGCGCGGATAGTCGTTATCTACCAATGCCTGTTCGTCGTTATACGTCACTATTGTTATATGACTTCCTTTATGGTTGACCTTTATTTCAGTTACTGGTTTTTTTCTGGTTGTTTTGGTTTTTTTGCTGGTTCTTTTGGATAAGTTGGTTCCGGATCTTCGTGAACGTTGTCTCTTCCACTTTCTACTTGTTGTCGTAACTGTCTCGCCATTGGTCCGTCGTACGTTGACCCCACTGTTACTACTGCTAATCGATCTTCTGGTGTGTCGTCATATGCTCCTGGTTTTGTTATTCCTAGTGGTTTATTTGTTCCTATATATCTTATATATATTTTTCTATCAGCTAGTTTTTTTTGTGCCATTTTTCGCACTTCGTTGTTTTCTTTTGCTACGGTTAGTTTTTCTTCTTCTGTCATTTTTCCGTATATTCTTTTTTGTCCTGGTACTTTATCCGCTCTTATGAATGTTACTGGTCTTCCGTTTTCGTCTGTCGTGTGTTCGCCTTCGTCGTACCATTGTTTTTGTGTTTTTTTTGCTGGTCTACTTATTTCTTCTTCCGGTTTTCTTTTCCTAGGAGGTAATTGTGGATTAGTTGGCGTTTCAACTGTTGGCGTAGGAACTCGTGTTGGTGGTGGTGCAGGAGTTGGTGGCGTTGCTGGTCTAACATCAACAGCCATCGGTGCTGGTTGTTCGTCCACCGCTGTCGTTGTTGTTTGTGCAATCGATCTGTAATACAAGTTATTGTTTTATTTATTTATATATTAATATTTATTTTTATTTTGATATTCATACCTACGTCTCCATAGCCGGTGCTCCAGTCACTGTGTATTTGTTTGTCCATTTGTATTTGTCTACTGATAGTCCCACGTAATTTGTGTTTGGTTGTGCTTTGTCGATTCTACTCATCAATAGATTGGTACCGTGTGATATACACTCCAGATTGATCGATGTCTCCACGAGTATGTTGAGTAGCGAGTCTTCTAATGTCCCGTCTTGATTTAATAATGGAATTATTCCTATTCCTACACTTCCCATGAAATTTTTAGGTGCGTTTGTGCTTATTCCGCCGATTGTTAGGTTATCTACTGTCGCCTTTTCGTAAGCTTTTGTGCTTCCTTTGCTGTATATCAAGTCTGTTAATTTCCCGTTTCCTACGTCCAATGATGTCATGTATGGTGTGTTTCTGTGCATGTGATCGCTGTCTTCGAATCCTTCGTTGTTGCTATGGAATGTCCCGTCTATTGGTGCATATGATTTTTCGAATATTGGTCCGATTGAATTTGTTGCATTGTATAGAATTGTCGATTCCATGATCAACGGTGGCAGGAAAAATTGTTTATTTATCGCGTTCATTTTGAATGTGTAAGAGATGGTGTTGTCTATGATTTTTGCTTGTGCTGTCGAATGACCCGGTTCTTTGTCTGTTCCTTTTTCGTATTTCTCGATTGTTTTTCCGTATAGTGTTTCTGGTGTGATATTGTTTCCCATTACTACTGGTGCTAATTTTTCCATGTCTTCCCAGATTCCTATTGTTGTTTGTGAATTACAGTTTGCGTAGTTTACTGCGTTTGTTCCCGTGATGAACGGTGTTCTGTTACCTAAATTTGTGATTTTTATGTTTACTCCCTTCACTCTTGCTGTGTGAAACACTTTTGTCATGTCCGAGTATTCTTTGTCTGTCATATATAAATATATATATTGCCATGGTAACGAGTGGATATATGTTTTATATTTAATTATTTTATCATCCTTGTCGTACACCGCTTTTGTTGATTTTATAGCGAATGTAAATTTCTTTTTGAATTGTGCAGACAAAGTTAATCCCTTCTGTTGACTTAGCAAACAGTTCCATTGCTTCGGCTTCCGTGAAAGCACCACCTTTACATAGTGCCATAATAATATTTGTGTTTCTACTGTTACTTTCGCAATCATTTCTGGTGTCAATTGGTTTGAATAACTGCATCCACCATTCTGTCGTATCCTTCTTCAAGTGACAAGCTTTTTGATCGAAATACTGGATTTCTCCCTTCGGCACAATCAATTTCGTATGCCGCTGTCTTCCATTTATTTTCCCCGACCATTCCACAGTGATGCTCGGCGCACTCACAAGACTTAAGATGTTTTTTATCGAGAATGTCCTGTAAGATTTGACGACCATTGCCGGAATAAAGATACTCGCGTAAACAAGACAGGCAGTCAACTGATTTAGTCTTGTAGGTTCCACGTCGAATAGTTCTTCCCAGTCGTGTGTTAAATCCCCACTGTTTATTATTACTATAGTATATGAGATGCCAGTGGGATCTTCTTGTTCCTTGATGGATAGCGACGAGTTTATAAGGTCCCGCATAAAGTTTTGCAAATTCACTTTCAGCGCCTGTTGAATATGTGCCGACTTGAGATATTCTTTCCACTTTTCCATCACCATCTTCCACTCTGTCTCGACTTCCTCCGCATCTACTATATCTTCGTTGTCGCTCGTTTCTCCATCTAATTCTGCATCCGCTTGCATCTTCAAGTTCGATAGTCCCATTTGGCCCAGGACACAATTTTGATACATCTCGTTCCTGATTTTTTCCCAATTCGGAGATGTCTCCTCTTTCTTCTCCACCTTCTCCATTATCTTCTCTATTTTCTCCACCTTCTCCGCTTCCTTTTCTTCCTCCTCCAAGTGTTTCTGACTGTCCAACATCAATACCCTTTTCGCCTTTGGTGCAGCAGTTAGTTTCACACGCTTCATTGCGAAAGTGGACCACCGGGTATGTTTGTAGGCACTTGAGTTCGTTGGATATGTCTGTCGAGGTTATGATGTGGTATATGTACAGTTGCTTCGCCATAACTGAAGTGTTTCTGTTTATTTTCTTCCTTTTATACTGTTCGTCGTACCATTCACCTCATTAGTTTACCTTGTTTATTGCAACTCATTAATTACTCAGACATTTACTCGGTTGGCCTCATTATTTCTCTCACACAATTACTTTATGTTCTTGTTTTTCTTGTTTTTGGCACGTTGCCTTTTATTTGGTAATAACTTGGCATGATTTTATAGTTTTGTTTGCTCACGATATTTTACACGATTTTATAGTTTTGTTTACCGAGATCTTTTTGCGGACACATTATTCACTTGATTTATTGTTTGCTCGCCTTTATATAGCTGCACCTTTCGAAATGCATTTCAGTTGCAATCATGCCTCGTTCGTTTAACTCGTCTGAAGATTTGAATAACATGTCTCTTGGCTCTTTTGATCCTCCGATTATTATTTTCGATGATGAAGATCGCATCATGCCGGTTGCTCCTCACATCGAGAACAACGAAGTTGACGAAGAATCCTCTTCTCCGTTCTTACATGTTGAACCGATGAACTCGCCTTCATACTCGCCTGTGCCTGGACCTTCGACTGCTACTCAAATACCTCTCAATTCCGGGGAGGTCACCGTGCCCAATTTTGACATTGAAGACCCGTGTGATGCTGAGATGCAAGCCATTAAAGTTGCTGATTTCTACGAGGACCTACGTGTGGAGCCGGTTTACTGGATCCGCATCCGGGTCAAATTTTTTACTGCTAGAGACACTTTATATCATTTATGTGAAAAGTGTTGTTCCATGTTCTTGTTTTCCTACGATGTTTATGTGTATTTTGATTATGTATCTTTTCATAAGGATTCTTATCGCCCTGGATATTTTTGCTCATTTTGTGATGTTAAATTATTGTAAAATTATATTGTGGTTTTTTATTTATAATCCATGTCTGCCTTCGTCATACTTTTCTAATATCATACCGTATAGTTTATTTCTGTCACCCGGTTTTAACCATACTATTCTATTTAAGTAGTCCCATAGACCTTGGTCGTTACTTGTATATTCTTCATTTCCTGGTATTCCTTCAATTTTTAGAGTGGGGGTGACTCCTGTGCGCGGATAGTCGTTATCTACCAATGCCTGTTCGTCGTTATACGTCACTATTGTTATATGACTTCCTTTATGGTTGACCTTTATTTCAGTTACTGGTTTTTTTCTGGTTGTTTTGGTTTTTTTGCTGGTTCTTTTGGATAAGTTGGTTCCGGATCTTCGTGAACGTTGTCTCTTCCACTTTCTACTTGTTGTCGTAACTGTCTCGCCATTGGTCCGTCGTACGTTGACCCCACTGTTACTACTGCTAATCGATCTTCTGGTGTGTCGTCATATGCTCCTGGTTTTGTTATTCCTAGTGGTTTATTTGTTCCTATATATCTTATATATATTTTTCTATCAGCTAGTTTTTTTTGTGCCATTTTTCGCACTTCGTTGTTTTCTTTTGCTACGGTTAGTTTTTCTTCTTCTGTCATTTTTCCGTATATTCTTTTTTGTCCTGGTACTTTATCCGCTCTTATGAATGTTACTGGTCTTCCGTTTTCGTCTGTCGTGTGTTCGCCTTCGTCGTACCATTGTTTTTGTGTTTTTTTTGCTGGTCTACTTATTTCTTCTTCCGGTTTTCTTTTCCTAGGAGGTAATTGTGGATTAGTTGGCGTTTCAACTGTTGGCGTAGGAACTCGTGTTGGTGGTGGTGCAGGAGTTGGTGGCGTTGCTGGTCTAACATCAACAGCCATCGGTGCTGGTTGTTCGTCCACCGCTGTCGTTGTTGTTTGTGCAATCGATCTGTAATACAAGTTATTGTTTTATTTATTTATATATTAATATTTATTTTTATTTTGATATTCATACCTACGTCTCCATAGCCGGTGCTCCAGTCACTGTGTATTTGTTTGTCCATTTGTATTTGTCTACTGATAGTCCCACGTAATTTGTGTTTGGTTGTGCTTTGTCGATTCTACTCATCAATAGATTGGTACCGTGTGATATACACTCCAGATTGATCGATGTCTCCACGAGTATGTTGAGTAGCGAGTCTTCTAATGTCCCGTCTTGATTTAATAATGGAATTATTCCTATTCCTACACTTCCCATGAAATTTTTAGGTGCGTTTGTGCTTATTCCGCCGATTGTTAGGTTATCTACTGTCGCCTTTTCGTAAGCTTTTGTGCTTCCTTTGCTGTATATCAAGTCTGTTAATTTCCCGTTTCCTACGTCCAATGATGTCATGTATGGTGTGTTTCTGTGCATGTGATCGCTGTCTTCGAATCCTTCGTTGTTGCTATGGAATGTCCCGTCTATTGGTGCATATGATTTTTCGAATATTGGTCCGATTGAATTTGTTGCATTGTATAGAATTGTCGATTCCATGATCAACGGTGGCAGGAAAAATTGTTTATTTATCGCGTTCATTTTGAATGTGTAAGAGATGGTGTTGTCTATGATTTTTGCTTGTGCTGTCGAATGACCCGGTTCTTTGTCTGTTCCTTTTTCGTATTTCTCGATTGTTTTTCCGTATAGTGTTTCTGGTGTGATATTGTTTCCCATTACTACTGGTGCTAATTTTTCCATGTCTTCCCAGATTCCTATTGTTGTTTGTGAATTACAGTTTGCGTAGTTTACTGCGTTTGTTCCCGTGATGAACGGTGTTCTGTTACCTAAATTTGTGATTTTTATGTTTACTCCCTTCACTCTTGCTGTGTGAAACACTTTTGTCATGTCCGAGTATTCTTTGTCTGTCATATATAAATATATATATTGCCATGGTAACGAGTGGATATATGTTTTATATTTAATTATTTTATCATCCTTGTCGTACACCGCTTTTGTTGATTTTATAGCGAATGTAAATTTCTTTTTGAATTGTGCAGACAAAGTTAATCCCTTCTGTTGACTTAGCAAACAGTTCCATTGCTTCGGCTTCCGTGAAAGCACCTCCTTTACATAGTGCCATAATAATATTTGTGTTTCTACTGTTACTTTCGCAATCATTTCTGGTGTCAATTGGTTTGAATAACTGCATCCACCATTCTGTCGTATCCTTCTTCAAGTGACAAGCTTTTTGATCGAAATACTGGATTTCTCCCTTCGGCACAATCAATTTCGTATGCCGCTGTCTTCCATTTATTTTCCCCGACCATTCCACAGTGATGCTCGGCGCACTCACAAGACTTAAGATGTTTTTTATCGAGAATGTCCTGTAAGATTTGACGACCATTGCCGGAATAAAGATACTCGCGTAAACAAGACAGGCAGTCAACTGATTTAGTCTTGTAGGTTCCACGTCGAATAGTTCTTCCCAGTCGTGAGTTAAATCCCCACTGTTTATTATTACTATAGTATATGAGATGCCAGTGGGATCTTCTTGTTCCTTGATGGATAGCGACGAGTTTATAAGGTCCCGCATAAAGTTTTGCAAATTCACTTTCAGCGCCTGTTGAATATGTGCCGACTTGAGATATTCTTTCCACTTTTCCATCACCATCTTCCACTCTGTCTCGACTTCCTCCGCATCTACTATATCTTCGTTGTCGCTCGTTTCTCCATCTAATTCTGCATCCGCTTGCATCTTCAAGTTCGATAGTCCCATTTGGCCCAGGACACAATTTTGATACATCTCGTTCCTGATTTTTTCCCAATTCGGAGATGTCTCCTCTTTCTTCTCCACCTTCTCCATTATCTTCTCTATTTTCTCCACCTTCTCCGCTTCCTTTTCTTCCTCCTCCAAGTGTTTCTGACTGTCCAACATCAATACCCTTTTCGCCTTTGGTGCAGCAGTTAGTTTCACACGCTTCATTGCGAAAGTGGACCACCGGGTATGTTTGTAGGCACTTGAGTTCGTTGGATATGTCTGTCGAGGTTATGATGTGGTATATGTACAGTTGCTTCGCCATAACTGAAGTGTTTCTGTTTATTTTCTTCCTTTTATACTGTTCGTCGTACCATTCACCTCATTAGTTTACCTTGTTTATTGCAACTCATTAATTACTCAGACATTTACTCGGTTGGCCTCATTATTTCTCTCACACAATTACTTTATGTTCTTGTTTTTCTTGTTTTTGGCACGTTGCCTTTTATTTGGTAATAACTTGGCATGATTTTATAGTTTTGTTTGCTCACGATATTTTACACGATTTTATAGTTTTGTTTACCGAGATCTTTTTGCGGACACATTATTCACTTGATTTATTGTTTGCTCGCCTTTATATAGCTGCACCTTTCGAAATGCATTTCAGTTGCAATCATGCCTCGTTCGTTTAACTCGTCTGAAGATTTGAATAACATGTCTCTTGGCTCTTTTGATCCTCCGATTATTATTTTCGATGATGAAGATCGCATCATGCCGGTTGCTCCTCACATCGAGAACAACGAAGTTGACGAAGAATCCTCTTCTCCGTTCTTACATGTTGAACCGATGAACTCGCCTTCATACTCGCCTGTGCCTGGACCTTCGACTGCTACTCAAATACCTCTCAATTCCGGGGAGGTCACCGTGCCCAATTTTGACATTGAAGACCCGTGTGATGCTGAGATGCAAGCCATTAAAGTTGCTGATTTCTACGAGGACCTACGTGTGGAGCCGGTTTACTGGATCCGCATCCGGGTCAAATTTTTTACTGCTAGAGACACTTTATATCATTTATGTGAAAAGTGTTGTTCCATGTTCTTGTTTTCCTACGATGTTTATGTGTATTTTGATTATGTATCTTTTCATAAGGATTCTTATCGCCCTGGATATTTTTGCTCATTTTGTGATGTTAAATTATTGTAAAATTATATTGTGGTTTTTTATTTATAATCCATGTCTGCCTTCGTCATACTTTTCTAATATCATACCGTATAGTTTATTTCTGTCACCCGGTTTTAACCATACTATTCTATTTAAGTAGTCCCATAGACCTTGGTCGTTACTTGTATATTCTTCATTTCCTGGTAGGTTTCCTGGTATTCCTTCAATTTTTAGAGTGGGGGTGACTCCTGTGCGCGGATAGTCGTTATCTACCAATGCCTGTTCGTCGTTATACGTCACTATTGTTATATGACTTCCTTTATGGTTGACCTTTATTTCAGTTACTGTTTTTTTTTCTGGTTGTTTTGGTTTTTTTGCTGGTTCTTTTGGATAAGTTGGTTCCGGATCTTCGTGAACGTTGTCTCTTCCACTTTCTACTTGTTGTCGTAACTGTCTCGCCATTGGTCCGTCGTACGTTGACCCCACTGTTACTACTGCTAATCGATCTTCTGGTGTGTCGTCATATGCTCCTGGTTTTGTTATTCCTAGTGGTTTATTTGTTCCTATATATCTTATATATATTTTTCTATCAGCTAGTTTTTTTTGTGCCATTTTTCGCACTTCGTTGTTTTCTTTTGCTACGGTTAGTTTTTCTTCTTCTGTCATTTTTCCGTATATTCTTTTTTGTCCTGGTACTTTATCCGCTCTTATGAATGTTACTGGTCTTCCGTTTTCGTCTGTCGTGTGTTCGCCTTCGTCGTACCATTGTTTTTGTGTTTTTTTTGCTGGTCTACTTATTTCTTCTTCCGGTTTTCTTTTCCTAGGAGGTAATTGTGGATTAGTTGGCGTTTCAACTGTTGGCGTAGGAACTCGTTTCAACTGGTGGTGCAGGAGTTGGTGGCGTTGCTGGTCTAACATCAACAGCCATCGGTGCTGGTTGTTCGTCCACCGCTGTCGTTGTTGTTTGTGCAATCGATCTGTAATACAAGTTATTGTTTTATTTATTTATATATTAATATTTATTTTTATTTTGATATTCATACCTACGTCTCCATAGCCGGTGCCCCAGTCACTGTGTATTTGTTTGTCCATTTGTATTTGTCTACTGATAGTCCCACGTAATTTGTGTTTGGTTGTGCTTTGTCGATTCTACTCATCAATAGATTGGTACCGTGTGATATACACTCCAGATTGATCGATGTCTCCACGAGTATGTTGAGTAGCGAGTCTTCTAATGTCCCGTCTTGATTTAATAATGGAATTATTCCTATTCCTACACTTCCCATGAAATTTTTAGGTGCGTTTGTGCTTATTCCGCCGATTGTTAGGTTATCTACTGTCGCCTTTTCGTAAGCTTTTGTGCTTCCTTTGCTGTATATCAAGTCTGTTAATTTCCCGTTTCCTACGTCCAATGATGTCATGTATGGTGTGTTTCTGTGCATGTGATCGCTGTCTTCGAATCCTTCGTTGTTGCTATGGAATGTCCCGTCTATTGGTGCATATGATTTTTCGAATATTGGTCCGATTGAATTTGTTGCATTGTATAGAATTGTCGATTCCATGATCAACGGTGGCAGGAAAAATTGTTTATTTATCGCGTTCATTTTGAATGTGTAAGAGATGGTGTTGTCTATGATTTTTGCTTGTGCTGTCGAATGACCCGGTTCTTTGTCTGTTCCTTTTTCGTATTTCTCGATTGTTTTTCCGTATAGTGTTTCTGGTGTGATATTGTTTCCCATTACTACTGGTGCTAATTTTTCCATGTCTTCCCAGATTCCTATTGTTGTTTGTGAATTACAGTTTGCGTAGTTTACTGCGTTTGTTCCCGTGATGAACGGTGTTCTGTTACCTAAATTTGTGATTTTTATGTTTACTCCCTTCACTCTTGCTGTGTGAAACACTTTTGTCATGTCCGAGTATTCTTTGTCTGTCATATATAAATATATATATTGCCATAGTAACGAGTGGATATATGTTTTATATTTAATTATTTTATCATCCTTGTCGTACACCGCTTTTGTTGATTTTATAGCGAATGTAAATTTCTTTTTGAATTGTGCAGACAAAGTTAATCCCTTCTGTTGACTTAGCAAACAGTTCCATTGCTTCGGCTTCCGTGAAAGCACCTCCTTTACATAGTGCCATAATAATATTTGTGTTTCTACTGTTACTTTCGCAATCATTTCTGGTGTCAATGTTAGATTGTTCAGCGTCTTGTTCTCCATCCAGAACTTTCCTTGTTTTGCTTGGTATTTTATCTCCGGATTGTCCTTCCTGATCGTCATTGGTTTGAATAACTGCATCCACCATTCTGTCGTATCCTTCTTCAAGTGACAAGCTTTTTGATCGAAATACTGGATTTCTCCCTTCGGCACAATCAATTTCGTATGCCGCTGTCTTCCATTTATTTTCCCCGACCATTCCACAGTGATGCTCGGCGCACTCACAAGACTTAAGATGTTTTTTATCGAGAATGTCCTGTAAGATTTGACGACCATTGCCGGAATAAAGATACTCGCGTAAACAAGACAGGCAGTCAACTGATTTAGTCTTGTAGGTTCCACGTCGAATAGTTCTTCCCAGTCGTGAGTTAAATCCCCACTGTTTATTATTACTATAGTATATGAGATGCCAGTGGGATCTTCTTGTTCCTTGATGGATAGCGACGAGTTTATAAGGTCCCGCATAAAGTTTTGCAAATTCACTTTCAGCGCCTGTTGAATATGTGCCGACTTGAGATATTCTTTCCACTTTTCCATCACCATCTTCCACTCTGTCTCGACTTCCTCCGCATCTACTATATCTTCGTTGTCGCTCGTTTCTCCATCTAATTCTGCATCCGCTTGCATCTTCAAGTTCGATAGTCCCATTTGGCCCAGGACACAATTTTGATACATCTCGTTCCTGATTTTTTCCCAATTCGGAGATGTCTCCTCTTTCTTCTCCACCTTCTCCATTATCTTCTCTATTTTCTCCACCTTCTCCGCTTCCTTTTCTTCCTCCTCCAAGTGTTTCTGACTGTCCAACATCAATACCCTTTTCGCCTTTGGTGCAGCAGTTAGTTTCACACGCTTCATTGCGAAAGTGGACCACCGGGTATGTTTGTAGGCACTTGAGTTCGTTGGATATGTCTGTCGAGGTTATGATGTGGTATATGTACAGTTGCTTCGCCATAACTGAAGTGTTTCTGTTTATTTTCTTCCTTTTATACTGTTCGTCGTACCATTCACCTCATTAGTTTACCTTGTTTATTGCAACTCATTAATTACTCAGACATTTACTCGGTTGGCCTCATTATTTCTCTCACACAATTACTTTATGTTCTTGTTTTTCTTGTTTTTGGCACGTTGCCTTTTATTTGGTAATAACTTGGCATGATTTTATAGTTTTGTTTGCTCACGATATTTTACACGATTTTATAGTTTTGTTTACCGAGATCTTTTTGCGGACACATTATTCACTTGATTTATTGTTTGCTCGCCTTTATATAGCTGCACCTTTCGAAATGCATTTCAGTTGCAATCATGCCTCGTTCGTTTAACTCGTCTGAAGATTTGAATAACATGTCTCTTGGCTCTTTTGATCCTCCGATTATTATTTTCGATGATGAAGATCGCATCATGCCGGTTGCTCCTCACATCGAGAACAACGAAGTTGACGAAGAATCCTCTTCTCCGTTCTTACATGTTGAACCGATGAACTCGCCTTCATACTCGCCTGTGCCTGGACCTTCGACTGCTACTCAAATACCTCTCAATTCCGGGGAGGTCACCGTGCCCAATTTTGACATTGAAGACCCGTGTGATGCTGAGATGCAAGCCATTAAAGTTGCTGATTTCTACGAGGACCTACGTGTGGAGCCGGTTTACTGGATCCGCATCCGGGTCAAATTTTTTACTGCTAGAGACACTTTATATCATTTATGTGAAAAGTGTTGTTCCATGTTCTTGTTTTCCTACGATGTTTATGTGTATTTTGATTATGTATCTTTTCATAAGGATTCTTATCGCCCTGGATATTTTTGCTCATTTTGTGATGTTAAATTATTGTAAAATTATATTGTGGTTTTTTATTTATAATCCATGTCTGCCTTCGTCATACTTTTCTAATATCATACCGTATAGTTTATTTCTGTCACCCGGTTTTAACCATACTATTCTATTTAAGTAGTCCCATAGACCTTGGTCGTTACTTGTATATTCTTCATTTCCTGGTAGGTTTCCTGGTATTCCTTCAATTTTTAGAGTGGGGGTGACTCCTGTGCGCGGATAGTCGTTATCTACCAATGCCTGTTTGTCGTTATACGTCACTATTGTTATATGACTTCCTTTATGGTTGACCTTTATTTCAGTTACTGGTTTTTTTTCTGGTTGTTTTGGTTTTTTTGCTGGTTCTTTTGGATAAGTTGGTTCCGGATCTTCGTGAACGTTGTCTCTTCCACTTTCTACTTGTTGTCGTAACTGTCTCGCCATTGGTCCGTCGTACGTTGACCCCACTGTTACTACTGCTAATCGATCTTCTGGTGTGTCGTCATATGCTCCTGGTTTTGTTATTCCTAGTGGTTTATTTGTTCCTATATATCTTATATATATTTTTCTATCAGCTAGTTTTTTTTGTGCCATTTTTCGCACTTCGTTGTTTTCTTTTGCTACGGTTAGTTTTTCTTCTTCTGTCATTTTTCCGTATATTCTTTTTTGTCCTGGTACTTTATCCGCTCTTATGAATGTTACTGGTCTTCCGTTTTCGTCTGTCGTGTGTTCGCCTTCGTCGTACCATTGTTTTTGTGTTTTTTTTGCTGGTCTACTTATTTCTTCTTCCGGTTTTCTTTTCCTAGGAGGTAATTGTGGATTAGTTGGCGTTTCAACTGTTGGCGTAGGAACTCGTTTCAACTGGTGGTGCAGGAGTTGGTGGCGTTGCTGGTCTAACATCAACAGCCATCGGTGCTGGTTGTTCGTCCACCGCTGTCGTTGTTGTTTGTGCAATCGATCTGTAATACAAGTTATTGTTTTATTTATTTATATATTAATATTTATTTTTATTTTGATATTCATACCTACGTCTCCATAGCCGGTGCTCCAGTCACTGTGTATTTGTTTGTCCATTTGTATTTGTCTACTGATAGTCCCACGTAATTTGTGTTTGGTTGTGCTTTGTCGATTCTACTCATCAATTGATTGGTACCGTGTGATATACACTCCAGATTGATCGATGTCTCCACGAGTATGTTGAGTAGCGAGTCTTCTAATGTCCCGTCTTGATTTAATAATGGAATTATTCCTATTCCTACACTTCCCATGAAATTTTTAGGTGCGTTTGTGCTTATTCCGCCGATTGTTAGGTTATCTACTGTCGCCTTTTCGTAAGCTTTTGTGCTTCCTTTGCTGTATATCAAGTCTGTTAATTTCCCGTTTCCTACGTCCAATGATGTCATGTATGGTGTGTTTCTGTGCATGTGATCGCTGTCTTCGAATCCTTCGTTGTTGCTATGGAATGTTCCGTCTATTGGTGCATATGATTTTTCGAATATTGGTCCGATTGAATTTGTTGCATTGTATAGAATTGTCGATTCCATGATCAACGGTGGCAGGAAAAATTGTTTATTTATCGCGTTCATTTTGAATGTGTAAGAGATGGTGTTGTCTATGATTTTTGCTTGTGCTGTCGAATGACCCGGTTCTTTGTCTGTTCCTTTTTCGTATTTCTCGATTGTTTTTCCGTATAGTGTTTCTGGTGTGATATTGTTTCCCATTACTACTGGTGCTAATTTTTCCATGTCTTCCCAGATTCCTATTGTTGTTTGTGAATTACAGTTTGCGTAGTTTACTGCGTTTGTTCCCGTGATGAACGGTGTTCTGTTACCTAAATTTGTGATTTTTATGTTTACTCCCTTCACTCTTGCTGTGTGAAACACTTTTGTCATGTCCGAGTATTCTTTGTCTGTCATATATAAATATATATATTGCCATGGTAACGAGTGGATATATGTTTTATATTTAATTATTTTATCATCCTTGTCGTACACCGCTTTTGTTGATTTTATAGCGAATGTAAATTTCTTTTTGAATTGGAACGAGTGTGTGTGATGATGATTTTGTACGCCCGTTCCTATCACTGAACTCACATTTCCCGGCGCTCCGTCCATTATGCTGTCGTCTCCTTCTTCCGTTCGTGGATATATTATTCCTGTTACTGATTCTAATAGGTATTTTGATCCTATTCCTCCCTGTGATAGCAAGCTGCCAGCTTGCTGAGCTAATTGAGTCAATTGACAACAGACCAAGAGGCACATCCGTTAAGCCTACCGGTTGCGTTTCGTAAAGTGTGCATTGAAATTGCACAATTTGATTCCGCCAAGCCCGATCTATCATCGGATAACAAGTCATTTGGCGATGCACCATAGGATCCTCTGAAGCCCTGACCGCCAGTAGCTTGGACCCTGTTCCCAATACTAGTGGGCTACTATTTTTTACTATTTTTTTAATAGTGTAATCAAATCTATACTAATAATATAAAGCTGAAGAGTTTGTTTGTTTGTTTGTTTGAACGCGCTAATCTCAGGAACTACTGGTTGGAATTGAATTTTTTTTTTTGTGTTGTATAGTCCATTTATCGAGGAAGGTTATAGGTTATATAACATCACGCTACGGCCAATAGGAGCGGAGCATAAATGAAAAATGTTACAAAAACGGGAAAAATATTCCTTTTTGAGAGCTTTCATTGCGTGCGCTGCGTAAATGGTTTAAGTTACGCAAATATCATGTTTTATGGAATTGTTTTTCTTTAAAAGTTCTAAAAAAAAGTCCGTGACACCTTACGTCTATCTTTTAAGGTTGACTCACAATAGAAAATTTTATGTTCTAAATTTTAATTAGATCAACGCTGCCGGTAGAAACAAAAGTTGGTTGCATTCGTATAGTAGTATATTATTTCTTATTCAAATAAATAGTTCAACAAGTTGGTAGGTAGATAGGGTAGGGCAGGTAGGGTAGGGTAGTGTAGTGTAGTGTAGTGTAGGGTAGGGTAGGGTAGGGTAGGGTAGGGTAGGGTAGGGTCGGGTAGGGTAGCGTAGTGTAGGGTAGGGTAGGGTAGGGTAGTGTAGGGTCGGGTAGGGTAGTGTAGGGTAGGGTAGGGTAGTGCAGGGTCGGGTAGGGTAGGGTAGTGTAGGGTAGGGTAGGGTAGTGTAGGGTAGTGTAGGGTCGGGTAGGGTAGGGTAGGGTCGGGTAGGGTAGGGTAGTGTAGGGTAGGTAGTGTAAGGTAGGGTAGGTAGGGTAGATAAATGTTTGGTCTTTTTATGGCAAAACAAAGTTTGCTGGGTCAGCTAGTACGTAATAAAGATGAATAAACAAGATTAATAATAAAGAAGAGACAGGAAAAGAAAAAGCGTATATTTCATATATATTATTAAACATATAATTATGAATAGTGAATGGTAGGTTAGACGCTAGGCGCTAGACGTTCGACCTTAGGCGGCGAGCGTGCACAGCATGGCGGTGCCGCGCTTGACCCAGAACTCGGCGGACTCCTTGCCGGCCGGCAGGTCCACCGCCACCACGAAGGCGCCCATGCGCAGCGGGTAGTAGTAGCACGGACACACGTAGCGGTCTGCGGGAAGAACCCTCACTTAGCCACTCAACAGGCCCGCTGCATTTCAACTGCATAGTTCCGTGCAGTTCAAATGTAGCCACTCTGCTTTTGGCTCTTACTCCCGATTAGAGCCGTAATAAGCTTACTTTCTAAGATTCTCTTCATTAACGTAAAAAAATATACAATGTATTAAAGGTACATCATTTGATACATATGATTTTTTCGTATAACCACAGATAATTTAATACTAGCATAGTATAACTAATAATTTTTCTTAAAAAAAAATAAACACGATAATTTTTCGCTAATTTTTCTTACTCCTCCAAAACGACTTGGATGTTGAAAATTATTTTTACACAGAAGAAATAATGGTTCGAATTTCTTCTTTACCAACATAGCTTGTGTAAATCAAAGAATATTATGCAAAGAAAAACAGACCGTCCAATATTGATAGGCCGGCTCTGAGCGGTTGCAAGGCGCGAAGGAAGCGGAATAAAGAGTAGTGTGACTTACTGCGCACGCGCTTGCCGGTGATGCGCACGGGCTTGAAGTGTATGGGCGACAAGGGGAACACCAGCTGCATGGGCAGTGGCTCCTGCAGGCAGCCGTCCTTGCGGAACCACGACGCGCCCTCCAGGTACTGTCCTCTGCACACCAGACGGACAATGTTAAGGTGACCCAAAACCAAAATGTCATACTGTCTCGCCTTAAGTGCGAGTAAGCGAGAAGCGCGGTTACTAACATTAAGTAAATGAAGGTGAAGCAGGAAAGATTGTTTAATGACTTTTTAAGTTCTGGAGTGGCGACCGCGTACCGGCAGACGCAGCTTTGGAAGGCCTCCCATTAAGAAGACCAATGAATCCGCTTAATGCGAGACGCACAGAAATGGTCGAAATAGCGATACTTTGGAGAGGCCAATGTCCAGCAGTTAACGACTTTTGGCTGAAATGATGATGATAAGGATATGAAGGTGTTCCTAGTCTGTCCGTACCTGATGTAGACTCCACCGTCCCTAGGCGGCCTGACGAAGCCGGCCTCTTCCAGCGGCATGACGGTGAACTCCCAGCACAGAGTGTCTATGGGCCAGGCTTGCCCGCGGGCCGTCGTCTGCAACGTTAAGGTATTGTTCATTTATTTGTTTATTTTATACTTCATGCACACTAATGGACAGAGACAGATATTGTTTTCGACCAGATAACCTTTGGGTGATGCAGAGGCAAATAGTGGTTCAAAGGTCCGAGACGGCGCCGTTTTCACCGTGTCCCTCTTTAGAGTAATTGCGGTAGTATGCAGACGCAGAGTGACTGGATCCGCATTAATGCGGAATAATAAATTTCCGGGGAAGCGTGACAAAATGCGCAAGCAATCCAGCGCCACGGCTGAAGGTAGCTGCAGAACACTACCGTGTGGTTTTAGTCAGATTAGAGTCTGCTGCGCTCGGGGCGCGTTGTTAAAAGTAGCTAGACCTGCATGACGGCGGTGAGGAAGCCGGTGGGCGCCACGAATGCGGGCAGCCAGCACAGCGTGGGCGGCGCTCGCGGCGCGTTGGCCCAGGCCTGTAGCGCCGCCCCGCGCAGCGACAGCTCGCGGCACCACGCGCCCAGCGGCTTCATGGACGGACGATCTGGAGCAACACAACACAACATCACATCTCCTACACGGACGTTCGTGGCGGGAGATAAGTCGCACATGTCCCGCGCCAGTTGCGTATTTACCCTTATGGCTCACTTCCGATCACATCGGCTCCGGCGTCACTGTCGTTGCGACACTGGTAATACGCGGAAAGGTCGGGCCGTGTAATACGCGTCACTTTTACGTTTTAGTCAAACTGGCGCCGCCATTGCGATCGACTTCGATTTGGTTTTGAGCAGTTCTCACTTCGTTTGCTTGCATTCCTAATATCACAGCTGACGAAAAATTCCAACTGTAGGGGGTCCACAATCATGTATACTGAATACATGGTATTTTTTTTCGCGTCGGTGTCAGACACACTTTGTATAGCTACAGCTACAGTTCATTCTACGAATAGAAGCCGTTGTACCTCTCAGCCAGAACTCGGGAGTCCGACCCTCGAAGATGCATGTGTACATGATCTCCAGCATCTCTGACATCACGACGAGACCTTCGATAGCACGGCGCAGCTCCTGCGTCAAAGCGAAGGCTTTACACCAAATGATATACTAGCGATAATTATTGTGAAAAAGTTAAAATACTTTAAAAGAAAACATGATTTTTCATAATTCTCTCAGCAAAACTGATACTTATATCATGGAGGTCCATAAAAATATTTGGTACACCATTTTTGATGGAAAGCAGTATTGGATTTCAGCTCACGGTTTATCTCATACAATTTCATACAAAGTATATTTGGTCGTGTCGCGTAGCGTCGTTCCGCTGACGCGTAGTGCGGTCTGACCTTAACATGAAGATGGCGGGACATCCCCTTCAAACCTAACCTATCCGTGTCGGGGTGCCCTAAGCGAGCGAGCGATGCGAATCGGTTTGGGATACATGCTTTAAAATTCACTGTCAGAATATTTACAAACTTTTATTTAACTCGCCTTGTTAGTTAGGTACTTTGTACAGTTCACGTACAGGCAAATTGCTTACGCCGCGACCTACTTTTAAATACTCGTTTTTATTTACTTTATTATTATATTTAGTTAGTTGACCAATAGCTGCCGTAGCGCTATAATCGCGGATTAGCATCCAACTTAACTTTCGTGTAACTTTTACGAATAAAGTTTACTGTGGTGAAATCTGTGGTTTTCGTCAACTCACATCAAACAACTCAACTGTAAGTAACCGGCTACCTCTGAGCCGTACATAAAACTGGTCCTTCGAGCCGGATATAACAGGTGCGTATTCTCTCTGTTAACTTTAGCGAATCTGTCTAGCTGGAGTCCCAGAAGAGCGGATCGCGATAGTGGGGCGCTAACGCACTTGATATCCAAAACTTGCGGAAACTTCGCAACTTTGGTGAACTAGTACCTGCGGTGATACAACTCTACTCCACCAACGGTCAAACCAATTACTAATAACCATGGTTCAGAGCGTAACGGAACTGATAAGCCATCAAGAAACAACCTTCAGAGACTTGAAGCTTATTTGCACCAACTACAAGAAGGACAGTCCCACCAGGAAGAACCTGGCATACCTGGAGGAGCGTCTTTCTCGGCTGAACAATAACTGGGAGAAGTTTGTTCACAACCATCAACTACTGGAAGAGTCTGGAGCAACAGACCTTCAATACTTCAACGACGACATTTTCAACTGTACGAAGAAGATGTATGAAGAAGTGCTGCAAGACATGTTGAAACGTAAATCGGAATTGCCGTCTGCATCTGCTGGTAAGACGGAACAACCACCTGCTACGCCTAAGCAAGGTAAGGGACAATCGAAATTTACTTTCGACGATATCCAATTCCACGTACCTCCTCGGGAAGCCAGCGAGTCGGCGGAAAAGCAACAAGTTCTTTTGCGTCAACAATACTGCAACTTTAGAGCGTTCGAACGCACTGTGGAGAAGGTAAAGATAGCATTGGCAGTACCGATGGAAAAGTGGGAATTAGAAGACAACTTAAGCACCCTGAAAACTAAATGGGAGCATATCGAAAAGGTAAATTGGGAACTAGACTACCTACTACAAGATGAGGACTCAATTTATCAACAGAAATACAATACAGCAGAAAACTTCTATGATGACCTGAAAAGGAAACTACAACACAACATCTGGAACAATGCACATTATGAGAAATCTACGCCAAAAATTCAAATACCCGATTTCCATGGCAACTATAACCAGTGGTTGACTTTTAGAGACCTCTACCTCGAAAGTGTACACAACAATCCGACACTTTCGAAGGCTCAAAAAATGCAACACTTGAAAACAAAACTGAAGGGTGAGGCAGAGAAACTGGTACAGCATCTTGGCATCAGTGCTGAAAACTATGCATCTTGCTGGGACATGCTGACCCACCGCTACGACAACAAACGGCTGTTATTTACATCATACATGAATACACTCCTGAATCAACCTAGTATTCAGCAACCAACCGCAACAAGCATACGGAAGCTTCATGACGTCATGATGGAGTGCTTGAACGGGCTCAAAAACATCGGGCTGGACATCACCAATTGGGATCCGATCGTGGTCCACCTATTGATTCAAAAACTAGATAGCGTTACGTATAACGAATATATAAAGGAGATCAAACATCCCAGGGAATTTCCCGACCTGGAAGAGTTCGCCGAGTTTTTAGAATCAAAGTTCATGTCACTGGAAGCTCTGCAGGGAAGTAGTCAAAAATTTTCGACATCAAACAAACCATGGAAATCGGAAAAGCAGCCTCATAAGGGATCAGAAAACCGAAATTACAACTATAAGAATAAAACGCAGGGGTCATCGTACTTTAACAAGTCACAAAACTCACCAAAAACCTTCTTCACGACAGCAAAAACATGCCCAATATGCAAAACTAATCACGTATTGATGAATTGCGAACAATTCTTGGCTATGGACACAAACAAACGAAATGACGCAATTCGCAACTTGCATATTTGTAAAAACTGCCTATTCAACCACGGAGAAAAACAATGCAAATCACGAAAGACGTGTAAATTGTGTCATAAGGCACACCATACACTTATGCATGAAGATGTAACAGAACTATCTAGCAACAAACAAGCAACAAGGGAGGAATACCCATCGTCGACCCTTTCGACTTCCTATGGGGTCAACAACATAACGAACGAACAAAGGGAAGTGTTGTTGACCACTGTACTCCTGAAAGTCAAAACAATTGATGGAAACTTCATCAACTTGAGAGGTCTACTAGACCAAGGCTCTCAAGTGAGCCTAATAACGGAAAACGCGGCACAACGCCTCCGATTACAGCGACGTAAAGTGAGCGCTGTTGTATCGGGCGTCGGAACCCTTAGCGGCAACTGCAAAGGGGCAATGACCTTAGAATGCCAGTCAATACATTCAGACTACAAACTAAACTTTGAAGCATTAATTATGAAAACACTCATAAGCAACTTACCTACCGCATCGTTCCCAATCAGCAACTGGGACTATTTGGAAAACTTAAAACTAGCGGATCCACAGTTCAATCTGTCGGGCCCGATCGATCTACTCTTGGGCGCGGACATCTACTCGGAACTTATCCTAAACGGCGTCATCAGGAGTGAGAGATACCCAGTAGCTCAACAAACGAAAGTAGGCTGGATTCTATGCGGGAATGTAAAGACATTCAACTGCTTGGTAACACTAAACGATTTCGAAAACATGGCAAGATTTTGGGAATCCGAGGAAATTCCAGACAAGTCATCATCAACTAGTGAGGAACAACACTGTGAAGATTATTACAATGCAACGACCACAAGATTGGCGAACGGACAATATGTGGTACAAATG
Source organism: Orthosia gothica (assembly GCA_949775005.1). Taxonomy (NCBI): domain Eukaryota; kingdom Metazoa; phylum Arthropoda; class Insecta; order Lepidoptera; family Noctuidae; genus Orthosia; species Orthosia gothica. The sequence continues at coordinate 19,611,183 of OX459054.1, read as the reverse complement.
CCTATGAAGCCTAACTACGAAACAAACTTAAACAATGCAAGGTCACAAGCATTAGCACAGTTCCTTCAACTGGAAAGGAAAATGCTAAAAAACAAAGAACTCAGTTACGAGTACAAACGTTTTATGAACGAATACATCGCTATGGGACACATGAAACCAGTCACAGAAGAAAGTAGGGGCCGCGTTTACCTACCTCACCACGGCGTGATGAGAGCTGAGTCCACTACAACAAAACTAAGAGTAGTGTTCAACGCGTCGTACAAGACAAAAGGAGACAGCAGCAGTCTCAATGATCACATGTACTGCGGTCCGAACTTACAAAAGGATATACTGACACTACTAATTAATTGGAGAACGTACAGATACGTCTTTACGGCGGATGTAGAAAAACTTTATCGGTTCATCTGGCTAAACGAAAATCAACAACATCTGCAAACTATAATCTGGAGATCATCCCCTAAGGAACCTCTACAAGATTGGCAGTTGGGCACAGTAACTTACGGAACGAAAAGTGCACCTTATCTGGCAATGCGCACTCTACATAAACTCGCAGAAGATGAAAAAGATACCTATCCGGAAGCTGGAAACGTCCTGAAAAACTACTTCTACATGGACGATTTGGTTTACGGACAGGATACTCTCGACGCATCGAAAACACTGGTCACACAGCTAATTGAGTTGCTGAAAAAAGGAGGATTTAACTTGAGAAAATGGAAAACGAACGAACCGATTATCTTAGAAGACTTGCGAGATGATCAAAAGAGCCGCAATACGAACATCGACTTTAGCCCAGAACAAACAACAAACTCAAAAATGTTGGGCATGAGGTGGAATCAAGACAACGATAGCTTCACATACCAATGGGATCTACCAATCACGAAAAAACTAACAAAACGCGTGCTACTGAGCGAAATAAGCAAGCTATACGACCCACTTGGATTACTATCGCCACTTACAATAAAAACCAAACTTCTGTTCCAAAAAATTTGGATAAGCAAAACAAACTGGGATGAACGCTTACCCGACGATCTCGCTACAGAATGGGAAACAATTAGAAAAGATATCCCTTTTCTAAACAAACTTTCCATTCCACGATGGTTACAATGTCAAGAAAACAATCTAGAGATACACGCGTTTTGCGACGCAAGCGAAAAAGCTTACGCGTGCGTCATTTATAGCCGAGTGAAAACTGAAGCCGGCGAATACAAGACTACACTAATTACTGCAAAAACAAAGGTTTCACCAATCAGCAACAGGATAACTGTACCTAGAATGGAACTTTGCGGGGCCGTTTTACTAGCCAAACTGCTAGAAAAGGTTCGGAACACTCTCAGCACTAAAAAACTACATTTAAGGTGCTGGAGCGACTCCAAGGTCGTTTTAGCCTGGCTGCAGGGCGATATAAACCGATGGGAGAAATATGTAGCTAACAGAGTAAAACAAATAAACAGCATTATCTCAGCAAACTGCTGGAACTATGTGAAGTCAGAAGAAAATCCTGCTGACTGTGCAACTCGAGGGCTTACACCTTTTCAACTCCTAGATTTTAAACTTTGGTGGAATGGACCAGATTGACATCATCATCGATCATTTACATCGAGTACTGGGGGAACAGAAGCTTACTTTCGAACAATTCACTACTTTACTAAATCAAATTGAAGCCTGTCTTAACTCTCGTCCGCTGTGCCCATTAACAGAGGATGTCGAAGACCTGGAATATCTAACTCCCGGCCACTTCCTCATTGGTGGCCCCCTACTGTCACTACCACAAGAAGAACAAGATTTTGCTGAGCACGATCTAAGAAACAGATGGAGGCTTGTTGAACAAATGAACGTACACATCTGGAAGCGCTGGTCGAACGAATATCTACATCAACTGCAAACCCGAAGCAAATGGCAGCAACCAAAAGAAAACCTGAAACTAGGAAGCCTAGTATTAGTCAAAGATGAGCACTTACCTCCTGGCCGCTGGGCTATAGGAAGAGTCCAGGAACTACATCCAGGCGCCGATGGTCGAGTACGGGTTGTTACCTTAAAAACAAGGAAAGGGTCACTTAAGCGACCAATAACGAAGCTAGCACCATTACCACTTAAACCCGAAGAACCTAGAGTAAACGAAGAGGAAGAGCAAAGGAGACCTACTCCGGAAACTACAAAACGGGGAGGCACAGCAAAAAATAAAAACAATTGGCTGTCACTAGTTCTCCTAGTCATACTAGCAATGACGGGGCTTGCACAATCAGCGCCAACGAATAACTTGAACTTGAAGGTTACACCTATATCAAGCAATCATCCGATTTACTTCGATGAAGCTGGGCAAATGAAACTAATACATGACGAATGGACCCTATTGGTTTACTACAACTTAACGTCATACTGGCAAGCAAATGGTCAGATCAATGATTATGTGAACCAAATAGATAAACTATGCCAAAGAATATCACATGAGTACACGCCTTGCGAAACAATTGTCGGCCACCTACGTCATGAACTGAGCCACCTAGCCGACTACAACTCTATGCTGCTCACTCAACACTCAAGACCAAAACGAGGTTACTTTGATGGAGTTGGGAAATTAGCAAGAACTCTTTTCGGAGTGCTCGACGCAGACTTTGCCGAAAAGTACGAAAGAGACATACAGAATCTACAATCAAATGATGACTACCTACTACAACTTATGAAAAACCAAACATTAATTGTAGAGGCTGAAAACAACGTTATAAAAAGGAACACAGCCTTTATGGATGAACAATTCAAAACATTGCGCATCTACATGAACCAAACTTGCAGCGAAATCACAAAAATTGTGAACAAGGCGCAAATGCTATTCACAATGAATGACATAAATTCCGCTGCCGTGACGTCAACTCTGATTATAAGTGATCTAAACCGAATATTGGAAATGCTGATAAATACTCTCGCCAACATTTACAGAGGGCATTTAGATACCCATCTATTTCCTGCTAATCAACTGATCGAACAGCTAAACATAATATCCGGAAGGTTACCACAGGGATTATCGTTACCTGTAAAGGACACTCAAAGGGATTTGAAAAATATCTATGACCTCATCCATGTGAAGGCTCGAATAACAAACAACTACATGCTATTTGAAATACACATCCCCTTGTTGAGCGATGAAGACTACAAGATATATCGAGTCATACCAATACCGTTCCTTAGACAAGGACATTTAAAACTCGTACAACCAAGTTCAAGCTTCATCGCAATCAACTTTGTAAAAAACTCTTACATAACAATGGAAGACCAAGACATGCGCCAATGTACTTCATACGGAGAAGACGAATTCACTTGTGTCTCACGTAATCCTGTCTACAATATGCACGATAAAGACGCCCCATGTGAGGCCCAAGTCTTCAACCAACAAGAGTCTTTATCATGCGTCCTCAATGACGTAACATGCAAAGAAACCTGGACAAAGCTTCACAAATTAAACATGTGGCTATTTACATTGTGCGGGAAACAGCTGATGCGCGTCATATGTAACGATCAAGTTACGCCAGCGGTCATTGACGGGACTGGAGTGATTTCCTTGAAATCAAAGTGCTTACTACAGAAAAAGGACGCCACAATATTTACACACAATCAGCTGGGAAGTACTTTTAACATGGAACCAGAGATAGAAATACCAACTATTAATTCGACTATTAACCACATCTTTGACCTCGGCTGGCAGAATGCAAAATTAAATATAACTGAACAAGAAACGCCAACTGCAGTAGAAATAAGAAAAGTAGCCCAGCAGTTGGAATCCCAGAAAAGCAGAGAAATATTACCGAAGGCGTCTGACATGTCAAGTCACGACATTTACCTCTACTCGGTTACTTCTTTGTTGTTGGGAGGAATCGCTGCGCTTGCCCTCTATATTATTATTAAACGATGTTTGAAAGCAAAGAAAGACGTCAAAACACTCTCTTCCGAAAGAGGAGTGACACCTAGAGGAAGGGATAACTTTGGAGGGGACATCGAGCTACAAGAAATGCATTCGACAGCAGCGGAGCCCGTTTACAGCGAAGCAAGACAGCCGATGAAAGCATTTCACTTCGACTAAATTGAGTGTTATAACTTATACCTATATTTTTACATATTTTTACACATTAACTATTGTTTACTATTTAACTTTAAATAACTACTTTCCACTTTAATTATACTATTATTTGCTTTGTAATGGATGCTCATCCCACTTTTCCCTCGGGAGCATGTACAGTTCACGTACAGGCAAATTGCTTACGCCGCGACCTACTTTTAAATACTCGTTTTTATTTACTTTATTATTATATTTAGTTAGTTGACCAATAGCTGCCGTAGCGCTATAATCGCGGATTAGCATCCAACTTAACTTTCGTGTAACTTTTACGAATAAAGTTTACTGTGGTGAAATCTGTGGTTTTCGTCAACTCACATCAAACAACTCAACTGTAAGTAACCGGCTACCTCTGAGCCGTACATACTTAATGTTTGCTTTTCCCAGCTAAGTAGGTATTTATCGCGCTACTGTTACTGCGAAGCGTGTAGAGAAGGCTTATTTTACAATCTAATATATAAAATTCTCGTGTCACAGTTTTCGTTGCCAAACTCCTCCGAAACGGCTTGACCGATTTTGATGAAATTTTATATGTATATTCAGTAGGTCTGAGAATAGGTCTACATCAATATTTTTTTTTATTTTTTTCTTTTATTTTTTTAATGGGTAGGGTAGGTATGTAGGGTAGGGTAGGGTAGGGTAGGTAGGGTAGGGTAGGTAGGGTAGGGTAGGGTAGGGTAGGGTAGGGTACGTAGGGTAGGGTACGTAGGGTAGGGTAGAGTAGGGTAGTGTAGGGTAGGGTAGGGTAGGGTAGGGTAGATAAATTTTTGGTCTTTTTATGGCAAAACAAAGTTTGCCGGGTCAGCTAGTTATATTTAAAAGTTTATAAAATACGAGAGTTGATGCCGAAACAGATTGTTGTATTACAATGCGTAGTAATAACAAAATTTAAAAGTGTTTTGTTTATGATAAATATGTGTACCTATAGTTCTATGTTCTATGTTAGGGGGGTTTGGTTTCCGCACTTAGTCCTCAATTGGACCTTTGTACGTGGGCCATGGCGGCCGTTGGTCGGTCATTCCAACCAGCCCACCTCCCTCCAGAAGTCAATTAGAGCTCCTGGTTTGCTCAAAACATCCGTGTAAGATCTGGGTGACCCGAGGGTTCGTGTTCTCAGTGTACCTATAGTACAACTGTCCCTCGGCAAACTTCGTGTTTCGTTTGTCGCCGCATTACTATCAGTTGCCCCTTGCACTTGGTGCCGGACGGACGGGCCGGACGCTTTTAATCAACTTTAAAGTATATAGAGTTGTTAATATTCTTTTATATTAATCTAATGTATGTAAAAAATTAGAAGAAAACTGCTAAAGTAAAAACTTTTTTCCAAAAAAATACTACAGACTTTCAAATAAAAACACTACAAAGTGGATTTCATTTTGGAAGTTGATATCTTTGGTAGCTACCAATATTTTTTGTTATGAACACTGACATACTTTGTAGTGTTTTTTTTTTTGTAAAAAAGATTTTTCAATTTTCTCATTTTAGTTGTACCAGAATAGATTACCCGAATATCATGAAATTGAACATAACCGGTGAAATGAGAGTGTACCAAGCTGAACTGTATACATCTGCGTAACCCTTTAGACTTTAGAGCGTACTGGCGTGATGTTAAGTTATGAAATGGTGTTCGGAACGAATGCGTTTTGCTCCTCTGTTTATTATTTATTAATTACTAAGTATTACTACTAAGTAGGATAGAATTGGCCCTCTGATTTAAAGTCGTGTTACCTTGAGTCCCGCAATAATGCTGCTGATGAGCACATTGTAGTAGCCGATCTCCTGCAGCAGCGACACGCACATGGGCATCACGATCTCGGGCCCCATCATGCGCTCCGTCGTCTCCATGTCGATCTTGCCGGGCAGCTTGACTAGCATCTCGCTGGCCAGCTCGTCCACCTAGTCATGTATATATTGCTGGTGACTGATATTTATGACGATGGCATAACGCCGATAACTTTGTTTGAACTGCACTTTATTTTAATAACACTGCGGTTTGCGGTGCCGGACACTATATGAAGAACATCTCTATCAAGGTATTTTGTTCCATCGCATTAAGGAATGCAAAAGCGCGCGGTTAGAAGGTTTATGTCTCCGGCACCGCATACCGCAGCGTTGTGCGTCCAGTTAAAGAGAGCTAATGTATAGAGCTGCAGATTTTTTCATCAGATAACGATTAACAAGGGCGAATCGATGAAGGAAATGTATAGCACCGTTCTCAAGCTAGCATGAGATAAGGGCAGGAAGTTGATGATGACCGTGTCTAGTCTTTCACATGGCTTCGTTACAAAATTGGGGCGTTCTCAGTAGTTCGGTTATTTTGTCCGGTCCCGGACTTTTCGTCTCGACAGTTCGGTGATGCAATACGACCGGACTACAGAGCCTGATAGTTCGGTATCAATATCGGACCTGCAGTACTAAGGAAACACTGAAAGGTCGACATTTTATCATTTTACGCTTAATTTGACCGACAGAAAAATTAATTAAAAAAAAACTAGAAAAGACTTTAAATTCTTTTCACTGCTGTGACCGCCGTGTAAATCAAAGGTATACATTTTAAAATAAACGATCTATCACGATGAAACGAACTCTGAAATGATTGGAAATAACAGGGCGTCCTAATAAAATAAAAATTAAAGAAAAAAAGCGCCCGTAATTGAGATATAAGGTGTTCTTTTTAACAAAAATCAGGGATTTTTAAACATTTAAAGATTCACATAAAACTTAAAACAATCTCTGGATTCTAGTACATAAATTTACAGATACCAGAGATTCACATAAAAATATGTAACAATCTCTGGTTTCTAGTACATAAATTTACAGATACCAGAGATTCACATAAAAACATGAAACAATATCTGGTTTCTAGTACACACATTTACAGATACCAGAGATTGTTTCATGTTTTTATGTGAATCTTTAAATGTTTAAAAATAATAAAAAAGGATTTGGTTACGGAAGTCACTAAAATACATACTAATAATTATGAAGACGTTGAGGTGCCAAAACAATTTCAAGATTGTTTATTAGCAGATTTCTATGACGGCACAATTAAAATTTTAATATTCTGTAGTGAAGAAGCACGATAAATTTTGACATCCCTGAAACAGTTTTTTATGGATGGTACCTTTCAGGCATCACCAGATCCTTTTCCGCAGCTATACAGCATTCATGGAGACATGGGAAGTGGCATTGAAAGCACGAATGTTATTCCATTAGCATACATCTTCATGTCACACAAGAGTGTAAAAGCTAACTAGATTGCATTTCAATTAATACAATCACAGGTTCCAGGTTGGGTACCGAAATAAGTTCATGTTGACTTTGTGAGCGCCGCCATAAAAGCATTGTTGAAAACTTTCAAAAATGTGACCATTATTGGTTGTTATTTTCATTTTCGAAATGCTTTATATCGAAAGGGAAAGGCAATTGGACTAAACTCAAGAAATTATAGGCGTATCATCAGTTTGTGTTGCATACTGCCATTGCTACCTGTACATAAAATACAGGATGGCAACATATTTCATTACACGAAATTTCTATTCAAGATAAAAAATTAATGAAATTCAAAAGATATTTTCAAAAAACATGGATGAAGCCTGACTTTATAAATATATGGAGCGTGTTTGCTGAGCGCCGTCGCACCAACAATGTTGTAGAATCCTGGAATTTTACACTCAATGGGCTGATCCATAAAAATCAAATTTGTTGCGTATTTTGAACGTGCTGAAGGACGATGACAAACTCGAAAATTTCAAGGTCGAACAATTGAAAAGATTTGGAAAAGCAATGTCGAAAAAAAAACAGAGTAAATATAGAAAAGGACGATTTTATTCAAGAAGTTCAGAAGCAGTTAACTTGAGCCGAAATAGATGTATCAATATTTCTGTATAAAATTACGTTGTACTTGGCTTGATGGAAAAAGTAGATGTCTTTGCTGAGAAATTTGAAGTAAAAAATATCGTATTACATGTCGACATTTCAGTCTTTCCTTTTACCTTTTACACAAGTGCAGGTCCGATATCGATACCGAACTATCAGACTCAATAGTTCGGTCGTATTGCATCACCGAACTGCTGAGACGAAAAGTCTCACCAGTCCAGTGACCGGACTAAATAAACCGAACTACTGAGAACGGTAGACAAAATTTCTCTTTCGCAAAATGTCCCTTACGCAAAATGTCCCTTTCGCAAAATGTCTCTTTCGCAAAATGTCCCTTACGCAAAATGTGCCTTTCGCAAAATGCCCTTACGCAAAATGTCCCTTTCGCCAAACGTCTCTTTCGCAAAAACTTCAGATTTCCTCTACAGCCCGCGCCTCCCGCTCCCAGATGATGATAATGATAGTGACCGTGTCTATAGTCTTTGACGTTTCTCTGATCTCTCCCGCCGCACGCGGTGTTAATTTTGATTATGATGGTGATCGTGCCAAGTCTTTAAAATACCTTCTGATCTTCTCCACCACCCGCGCCTCCGCCCCCGGTACTCGCCAGGGCGAATAGCGTCAGACACATGATCATCGCGTCCTAAGCAACAAAGAAAGAGTTTATTTGCGCCAAGTAAGACACGCACAATGTGTAACTGAAATAATGCAATTCCTGAAAAGGGGTCACTGTACACATTATGGAAAAAAACATTCACTAATTTATTATAATTATAGGACCAACACTGAGGACGTAAATAAAAAATCTGCTATTTTTATCTGTAAATTTTTCGAATTATGCAAAAAAATGGTTTATTAATGACTGGCATTGCATTTTTTCGGAATAAAAAGTAATAGAATAAAGAGCAATCAAAATGTTTCTTTCCACGAGTGAAATAATTTCCATAATAGGATCAGTTCACCTAAATAAGGCGAATAATTTTACCTCTTCATAATAATTATTAATTAAGTTTCACAGTTTGAAGCGTCGCGCGTCGCTACCAAAAAATATATTTAATTGGTTTAATTTGCGTTTGCATAACATACATGGTGTCGTCACATTGTAAGACACACTTGTGAAAACAAATTTTAGACAATCTGACATTCGAATATTATTTACATACTTTATTAATAAAATGAGGCTTATTTACCACTTTACTATGACGTCATTGCAACGCGTAAAATTTTCGTTTACGTAAAATAGGTGTTTATACCAATTCTGAATTATATTTGCGTCTCCGTGCAGATAGTCACGAGGAAAATAGGCATTCTATAAAATCCTGGTTTACAATAGTTGTTATATTGTTGTTGTTGAAATTTAAGTTGTATTCAGTATCACTAGTACCGATTGAAAATTTACATTTTCTTTTGGGAATTGCCTGATTTTAGTGACATTTCGACGATATTTATTTTCATTTTTAATTTTTTGTAGGCTTGCGGTTGACTACTATCTCATCTGTTGGTAAGCGGTGATCAGGTCGACGATGGAACAGCTTGCCTAGAGATCAGGGCACCGTTTCTTTATGTGTGTTGCTACCCTGTGGGATTGTTGCTTATATACCTGTGCGAGCGTGGCTACGTCAGCGGACGCGTGCTGTCCGACGGACTCGGCTCGCTCGTAGGCGGGCAGCAGGTCCAGGAAGTCGCGGTAAGACTCCAGCGAGCCGTCTCGCGGGATATGATAGGCAGGAATCGTAGCTAACCTGCCCGACACATACACGATATGGTGATTAGTTGTATGTATTGAAATGCATCTTGGAAAGCATATGAGTAGTTTTTAGGGTTCCGTACCCAAAGGGTAAAAACGGGACCCTATTACTGAGACTCCGCGGTCCGTCTGTCTGTCTGTCTGTCACCAGGCTGTATCTCATGAACCGTGACAGCTAGAGAGTTTAAATTTGCACAGAAGATGTATTTCTGTTGCCGCTATAACAACAAATACTAAAAACATAATAAAATAAATATTTAAATGGTGCTCCCGTACAACAAACGTGATTTTTTTGCCGTTTTTTGCGATAATGGTACGGAACCCTTCGTGCACGAGTCCGACTCGCACTTGGCCAGTTTTTGAATTTGGTCACCTAAACAAACAAGCGTGTTGTGAGATAGGAGAAAACTACAAATAAAAAATCTTTTTTAGGTAGGATCGCGCAAGGTCTCACCTGATGGTAAGCGATGATATGGTTGACGGTGAATCAAAAGTATAATACTTAACGGATACTAAAACGAATCTTTGTATCTCTGAATTGGCAAGACCCTGTGCAGTAGCTATTTTTGTGTCAAAGTTGAAGGTGAAGAAAGCATTGTATAACTGTCTCTTTCACTCGCTTACGTTTGTCGCATAGTCCTATCTTGCTTACTCTATGCAGTATACTCGATGACAAACTGTTTCTTGCGCAATGGTTGGCAGAGCCAACTTCAGAGACACAAAGATCCGCTGTTACTATTATAAAGGGCAGTCTTTTGAGAAAGTTTTCCCGTAGTTTTAAAGGTTAAGGTACCTTAGTAGTGCCACATCTTAATAGTCCACCTTGTTTCAAGTCTCAAATAATAAGGGGCCAGCGTATTGCCATCAACCCGAGGAATAATTATGAGTCTCCAGACTAGTCCACCCATAAATAACGGCGATGGCTGACAATCTCAACGCAGCCAAACGCGCGGAAGATATTATTGTGTGCGTGTGCAAACACAGGTGTACTCTCTGGTACTAATAAATATTTATATCCATACTCATATTGTATTAAAAATAAATGCGAAAGTAGTGTGTCTGTCTGTTACATTTTCGATTTAGATGAAATTTGGTATAGATATAGTTTCAAACCCTGGGTAGTACATAAGATAGTTTTTTTATATAAATGGGCATGGAAGCTTGTTTCCTTGTGGTGTGATGTCAAGTACATCACGTATAGCACACAGTTTAAGTTAAGATAGATAAGATTTTCAGTTTTATTATAATAAATATCACGCACGCACTATGTACACATACTGCAGGTTAACAATTAAAGGGAGTCTTCAGTCTCCAGTTGACTCATGGAGAAGTACACATCATGGTGTTTACTTAACCCTTCCTTCCCCCCACATTGCATGGTGAACCTTTGACAGCCGTTACTAGTTGTAAGAAGCCCAAAAATCTAACAACAGTTTTGTCAGGGGTATCGTGCTACCCGTTTACAGGATTGAGGAGGTAATTTGTTACACATCACCATCATCATTTCAGCCGAAAGCCGTCCTCTGCTGGGCAAAGCCCTGCCCCAGGTGTCGGTACATTGACCGATCCCGTGCGTCTCGTTTCCAGCAGTAAGCAGTTACTTCTTGTAACTTCTTGTAATTCATGTAAAAGACTGATATACATCGATAAATTATTATATGCTACGCACTAGATTTGGCGATCCGAACACTTTGTCCGAATAAACTGTACTGCAATCTGTACACCTTACTTTAAACTATGTAGACCGAAACGCGTAAGCACCATGAATTTCATGTCGCTTACGACGTTTTGATCGCGGGTAAACTAAACTCCATAAGCAATCTAGCGCTGCATTTTTTAATACTTTGATTAGATAACATAAATATTTTAGCACTGCAGCGAATTTTAGTTCCAACTCACCAGCATTTGAACAATGCTGATAAATTTTCATGAATGTTCTTGTCTTCAGCTGCCTCCAGTTAGACTGAAAACCGGCCCCAACATAGTAGAGAAAAGACTGAATTATTCATAAAAAGTAATCGACTAACCTATAGAAGGGAGTTTCGAGCGCATCTTCGTTGAAGAACTGGTTGATATAAGCGATGAGCACTCTCTTGTCCCAGTCGTCGGTAATGTGTCCACCGTAGTTGATGATCGAGAACAGGTAACGCAGCGCGTCCCACGGGACCTCCTCGTATTCCTCGAGGTAGTTTGCTAGCAAGTTATCTGATACCTGGGCATTAAGTTTCTATGAAGAGAGACTTTTTATGATATTAATTGAACAAAAAGCAAACGGCTGGATTGTTAGGGTCAAAGCACACTCGGATAAGGAATAAACGAGTGACCTGTTAGGCTAACCCCTATTTCCACCACGTAATGCATATACATTTCTATCAACATAAACAAACGACGCGCGCGCGAATTTGTGCTCATCCTACAGAATATGACGCGTCGCTGCGTCTCTCTAACTTTACGTTGTGGAGACTATTTATAATGTGTAAATTTTTAGACTGATGTGACACGTCGCTTCTACTCTGTCTCAATGTGCTTTAACCCTAAGTAGCTACCTCACAGGGGCATCAGACTATCCAATGGGAACATGCTGGTAGCAAATGCCGGTTTGGTGGTGCTTATAAGGTGCTCGCATGCTGGTCGACTCTGGAGGTTTTTATACATTTGTACCAAGTAAGAACCAGTGTCAGTTCAGATCTGATTTGACCATCGTCACTTCATTTCAAGACGTGCTCCTACGTACTTTCGTAAATGCAGCCTATGCACCGTATGTTATCCATATCTTTAAAAATCCATTATTTTTATAAAAAGCTACAGCTCACGTCAAAGTCGGCGTCGTTGAAGCTGTACACTGCGTTGTAGCCGAGCTGCCGGAAGCGCTTGCGAGCGATGAGCGTGCAGTGGAAGAACGACACGCAGTACAGCAGGCGCCGGTACTTCGGAGTCGCCTCATCGAATTTGTCCTCGTTTATGTTCGCGAACAGGCGGACCAAGTTGCCTTTTAAACCCTGTCGAAGTTTGATTCATAATGAGATTATAAAATAAGAAGCCTTTTTTCTTTAGATCTTGTACATAACTCGTATATAGGTATATATTATATAATGTAGCAGCTGGCATCAAGGCCCGCGCACCGCGTGCGCAGGCATACAACTATTGTTGTGTTTCTCGACGCGCAGTATATATAGTTCAAGCAAAAACTACCAGCTCATCTTTGATTAGCCAATAATATATATTATTGTAGGTCTGCTATCCTACATCTATGTAAAATCAACTGTAAAAATGTGTATAAATACCGGCTCCTAAAATTCTTGTACGGCATACGGATGTTTTATGTTATAATGTTATCCGGCTCGAAGGACCAAAAAGCTGTAGGGTCTTTATGATAATAGTTTTTGAGTGATTTTTATTAATTGAATGACAATGAGTGCAAGCGATTTGAATGATATTTGTGTACTAATTATAGACGGATAAAATTTTGAGACCCGAAATAAAATTTAATAACTTCATACAAATTAAACCCAATCTATACCGAGAAGTTTTAGTGCCAAAATAAATATACACTCATCAGAATAAATGTACGTTTTGTATTAAAATTATTTTTCCTTACCATAATGGATAAATGCTCACCAATATGTTTTACTGAAACAGTAACCATGCCGAAAATTACAGTTCTAAATAGCTTAGCAAATAGCAAAAATTACTAAATTGAAAGTCGTGTAATAAAATATTGGTAACATCTATTTAGCGATAATAAAAAAAATGGGTCTGAAATTAACTTAAAAGGCGTTTATATATTTTACAATGCATGTCCTCGAAAAGAGCGGTTTTCCAAGCAGCCAAACTGTGCGGAAAGTGTCACTTTTTTTCACTAGTGCTTTTTACTTTCCTGTTTTTTTTTAATTTTTAACTCCAACGTCAGCCCGACGCATAGAGTTTTTATTATTTGAGAAAAGTTTTAAAAATTAGTTATGCACAGATTATCATTCATATAAAAGGTAAAATAAAACTAATACTTTATTTTAGGCGTTTTTAATTACTCTAGATTTAGATTTTGATCAATAAATTAATTTTAAATATTTATTAAATATGTTTGGCAGAACGTATATTTTGCTCGTGCCTTATTGCGATACGATGTGACAGCTATTCGCACATGCGCAGTAGATATGCCCGAGGAACTATTAGTTAATCTGTGGATATGCTGAACGCGCTTGAATAAGCCCGCCATTTTATTAATTTATTTATTTCCTCGCACAATGCATAGTAAAATGTTGTATGATACACGTACGTAAGATGATTTCCGACTCGTGTCGATTTATCCACTCACTCGCTTCGCTCGCTCGTGAATAAAAATGCCACTCATCGGAAATCACCTACCTTCCGCACTTGTAGCATAAATAACTATTATGGCATAGAATAAAAAGAAAATTAACTTAATTTCTACAATACTTCATGAATCACAATTTGGTGATCATTTATCCATTCGGGCATTTCTGGTAGGCGTTTAAACACAAGGCTTTATAGACCACGTGTAGCTAGACAAATTAAGTGCTGACACAATGGTGTCAAATTTGTACGTGCAATGCACAGTGACATGCTCACTTGAACGCGGCGGGCGCCTGGCCCTGGCCCAGGCTGAGCGACTGGAAGCGGTCGAACATCTTGACGTCCTGCGCTACATAACATAACATACAGTGACATGCGTTACAATAAGTCTTTCAATCCGAATATTCTTTTACTTACCTACCTCCTAACAACTGGTAAAATACTAATTGTTCTTAATTCTTTATTGTACACCAAAAACAATATTCAATACAATGTGATAATAAAGTACATGTACAAAGGCGAGCTTAACTCAATGTTGAGTTCTCTTACAGCAAACCCTAGAGAGTGACAGAGAATGATGACAAAAGAGGGTAGGATCCAGTGTACAATTTTGAAATAACATAATTATAATCATAAAAATAAACATAAATAAATATATATATATCTACTAACATTGCGTTGATAGGAAATGCTCTTTAATTTTCCTCTTGAAAACATCGAAAGAAGGGCTATCGCGTAGGGAGTGTGGGAGAGAATTCCAGAGGTGCACTGCAGTTACAGAGAAGGATCCATCATAACGGCTAGAAGTGTGACGCGGAGTACGAAGTAGAAGCGAAGTGGCCGTGCGACAAGGTTTGCCCCTCGGGATGAGGTACTCAAACCGTTCGCGAAGGTATTGGGGAGAAAAAAAATAGGATTATGCAGGATAGTATAGAGAAGGGATAGGATATGGGTATCTCGTCGACGCCGAATCGGCAGCCACTTCAATCTGGTCCGAAATTCCGGCACATGGTCGTACTTGCGGAGGCCAAAAATAAACCGGATGCACAAGTTCTGCAATCGCTCGAGTTTGTTTAGGAGTACCTCCGTTGCATCTAGAAAACAGACATCCGCATAGTCTATGAGCGGTAGAAGAAGAGATTGAGCAAGAGTGACCTTAGTGTGAAATGGTAAGAATTTTTGGAGACGTTTAAGAGACTGAAAGGAGTAGAAGACCTTCTTACTCACATCAGCAATATGAACCTCCCAAGAGAGGTTAGTGTCTATATGGACGCCCAAGTTTTTCGCGCTTTTGGAGTAATATATGGGCACTGAGTTATACTTTACTGGCGGCAGAGACTGGGGATCCAATAGATTTCTATATATTAATGTTTACAACTACTTACAATTTGGTATCTATTTATAAATAAAAAACCGGTCAAGTGCGTGTAGAACTCGTGCGCCATGGGTTCCGTACCTACCCATTATATCGCCATAATAAAATTGGTATCATTTTTATTGGTGGCTAAGTTTTAAAGATATGGACAAATTCATATTATCGCGAAAACTTGTAAGTATCAAAATTTGCCTTAATTTTCAACTTATTAAATTTTTGGTACTTTACTTTTACTAAGTTCTCGCGAAAATCTAAATTTGCTTTTATCTTTTTATTGTATTGACTCAGGACTTTGATTTTTATACACCTAATATAGACCTTATTGCAGTATCTAGTATTAATTTATTTCAACATGCTAGTTCACCCGTTCCTAAGAAAATCGGTGGTGAAACACGGACGAGAATTCACGGACAGACGGACAAGAAAGTGATCTTATAAGGTTTCCTTTTTTACCTTTTGAGGTACGGAACCCTAAACAGTAAATATGTATTAATCAGGTCATCAACAATAAAATAAAATGAAATAGATTAGATCATTATGTACCTACACCTTAAAAAATAAGGTGCACAGTATTCCAAGGAGTATTTACTTTTTGTGTTATGAAAATGATAATTTTGCGTGAAAAATATGGTATCTTGTCGTTTTTCATCTTGCAAATTTATGTTGTAGGTGGTGTAACTTGCAAGTATATCTTATCTTGCAAGTTTATCTTGCAGAGTGTATCTTGCAATTATAATTATGCAGAGGTGTAACACGCTAAGTACCTTGCAGGTGTATCTTGCAAGTGTATCTTGAAGGCGTATCTTGCAAGTGTTTCTTGCAAGTGTATGCAGAGGTGTAACACGCAGTGTATCTATGCAAGTTTTCTTCTAGGTGTATCTTGCAGGTGTATTTTGCAAGTGTATGCAAATATGTAACAAGCAGGTGCCTTGTAGGTGCATGACGTAGTATACCTGAGGCGGCTCCGTGGTCATTTTGATGCTCCTCTGCAGTATGCTGAGCGGGAACTTATCGTCGGGCATGGAGGACAACCACAGTCTGAAGCGCGGGTGGATCTTAGGATTGTCCAGGCCTCGTAGGGACCCTAGCCATGCGCAGGCTAAGTGGCAGTTGGCCAGGAACACCCAGCCGCCTTCCTTCATGCCGTGGGATAGCATCCTGGGTTGAAAAAGTAAATTGTTGTATAGGCTGGTAAGTAAGATAATGTGACAATACATTAACGACCATCGACATCTATATAAATACATAAAAATCGTTTATTTAAAAAATCTAAAAACCCGTACGGTTTTTAAATTTTTTAAATAAACGATTTTTCCTTTTAGTTCGCTTTTTAAGCAGTCAGGTTTTTAGATTTTTTAAATTTACTTTTTTTATTTACAACTTTTTAGTTATTTTTTTTCGAATTTGGTACATTTAAACATATAAGTGTTATATATTTTTGAAATCACCACTTAAAACCCTTTATTTTGATACCCCACACGAAAGGTTTAGATGAAAAAAAAAAACCCCTCAAAATGCGCCCAAAAGCCGCCATTTTTTTCATTTCCATTTTTAATGTAGCCAGTGACACTCGCCGGGGTTTAGACGAATCGATTGAGCGCCTGGCCCTGGCCCAGGCTGAGCGACTGGAAGCGATCGAACATCTTGACGTCCTGCGCTACATAACATAACATAGCACTCGTTCCACTAGAATCCCCTATTTCAATCCCCCAGGGGATCGTACAGCACTCAATGTTCCACTACGATCCCCTATGCCGGGGATTCTATAAGTACTAATGAGTTATTTGCTTTTAAAATCTCTTCTAAATAAAAAAGCCACCTATAAAATAACAATACTTAATACATAGATTTAAAAATCGGTCTACAAAGGGGATTACGGGATTATTCGCGGGTTCGATTCCCGCACGGAACAAATATGTGTATGACCTACAGATAGTTGTTCCGGCTCTGGGTGTTTCTGTATGTGAGTTTATATGTTTGTAAACGCACCCACGATACAGGAAGAAATTCCTAGTGTGGGGCAACGTTAAAAAAAAATTACAATGATGTAAATTAGTTTTTCTAAAATGAGAGAAGAGACTTTAAAGGCAAATAACTCATTAGTACATATAGAATCCCCGGCATAGGGGATCGTAGTGGAACATTGAGTGCTGTACGATCCCCTGGGGGATTGAAATAGGGGATTCTAGTGGAACGAGTGTAACATAGAGTGACATGCTCACTTGGACGCGGCGGGCGCCTGGCCCTGGCCCAGGCTGAGCGACTGGAAGCGATCGAACATCTTGACGTCCTGCGCTACATAACATAACATAGAGTGACATGCTCACTTGGACGCGGCGGGCGCCTGGCCCTGGCCCAGGCTGAGCGACTGGAAGCGATCGAACATCTTGACGTCCTGCGCTACATAACATAACATAGAGTGACATGCTCACTTGGACGCGGCGGGCGCCTGGCCCTGGCCCAGGCTGAGCGACTGGAAGCGGTCGAACATCTTGACGTCCTGCGCTACATAACATAACATAGAGTGACATGCTCACTTGGACGCGGCGGGCGCCTGGCCCTGGCCCAGGCTGAGCGACTGGAAGCGGTCGAACATCTTGACGTCCTGCGCTACATAACATAACATAGAGTGACATGCTCACTTGGACGCGGCGGGCGCCTGGCCCTGGCCCAGGCTGAGCGACTGGAAGCGGTCGAACATCTTGACGTCCTGCGCTACATAACATAACATAGAGTGACATGCTCACTTGGACGCGGCGGGCGCCTGGCCCTGGCCCAGGCTGAGCGACTGGAAGCGGTCGAACATCTTGACGTCCTGCGCTACATAACATAACATAGAGTGACATGCTCACTTGGACGCGGCGGGCGCCTGGCCCTGGCCCAGGCTGAGCGACTGGAAGCGGTCGAACATCTTGACGTCCTGCGCTACATAACATAACATAGAGTGACATGCTCACTTGGACGCGGCGGGCGCCTGGCCCTGACCCAGGCTGAGCGACTGGAAGCGGTCGAACATCTTGACGTCCTGCGCTACATAACATAACATAGAGTGACATGCTCACTTGGACGCGGCGGGCGCCTGGCCCTGGCCCAGGCTGAGCGACTGGAAGCGATCGAACATCTTGACGTCCTGCGCTACATAACATAACATAGAGTGACATGCTCACTTGGACGCGGCGGGCGCCTGGCCCTGGCCCAGGCTGAGCGACTGGAAGCGGTCGAACATCTTGACGTCCTGCGCTACATAACATAACATAGAGTGACATGCTCACTTGGACGCGGCGGGCGCCTGGCCCTGGCCCAGGCTGAGCGACTGGAAGCGATCGAACATCTTGACGTCCTGCGCTACATAACATAACATAGAGTGACATGCTCACTTGGACGCGGCGGGCGCCTGGCCCTGGCCCAGGCTGAGCGACTGGAAGCGGTCGAACATCTTGACGTCCTGCGCTACATAACATAACATAGAGTGACATGCTCACTTGGACGCGGCGGGCGCCTGGCCCTGGCCCAGGCTGAGCGACTGGAAGCGGTCGAACATCTTGACGTCCTGCGCTACATAACATAACATAGAGTGACATGCTCACTTGGACGCGGCGGGCGCCTGGCCCTGGCCCAGGCTGAGCGACTGGAAGCGGTCGAACATCTTGACGTCCTGCGCTACATAACATAACATAGAGTGACATGCTCACTTGGACGCGGCGGGCGCCTGGCCCTGGCCCAGGCTGAGCGACTGGAAGCGGTCGAACATCTTGACGTCCTGCGCTACATAACATAACATAGAGTGACATGCTCACTTGGACGCGGCGGGCGCCTGGCCCTGGCCCAGGCTGAGCGACTGGAAGCGGTCGAACATCTTGACGTCCTGCGCTACATAACATAACATAGAGTGACATGCTCACTTGGACGCGGCGGGCGCCTGGCCCTGACCCAGGCTGAGCGACTGGAAGCGGTCGAACATCTTGACGTCCTGCGCTACATAACATAACATAGAGTGACATGCTCACTTGGACGCGGCGGGCGCCTGGCCCTGGCCCAGGCTGAGCGACTGGAAGCGATCGAACATCTTGACGTCCTGCGCTACATAACATAACATAGAGTGACATGCTCACTTGGACGCGGCGGGCGCCTGGCCCTGGCCCAGGCTGAGCGACTGGAAGCGGTCGAACATCTTGACGTCCTGCGCTACATAACATAGAGTGACATGCTCACTTGGACGCGGCGGGCGCCTGGCCCTGGCCCAGGCTGAGCGACTGGAAGCGGTCGAACATCTTGACGTCCTGCGCTACATAACATAACATAGAGTGACATGCTCACTTGGACGCGGCGGGCGCCTGGCCCTGGCCCAGGCTGAGCGACTGGAAGCGGTCGAACATCTTGCGCTACATAACATAACATAGAGTGACATGCTCACTTGGACCCGGCGGGCGCCTGGCCCTGGCCCAGGCTGAGCGACTGGAAGCGGTCGAACATCTTGCGCTACATAAGATAACATAGAGTGACATGCTCACTTGGACGCGGCGGGCGCCTGGCCCTGGCCCAGGCTGAGCGACTGGAAGCGGTCGAACATCTTGCGCTACATAAGATAACATAGAGTGACATGCTCACTTGGACGCGGCGGGCGCCTGGCCCTGGCCCAGGCTGAGCGACTGGAAGCGGTCGAACATCTTGCGCTACATAACATAACATAGAGTGACATGCTCACTTGGACGCGGCGGGCGCCTGGCCCTGGCCCAGGCTGAGCGACTGGAAGCGGTCGAACATCTTGACGTCCTGCGCTACATAACATAACATAGAGTGACATGCTCACTTGGACGCGGCGGGCGCCTGGCCCTGGCCCAGGCTGAGCGACTGGAAGCGGTCGAACATCTTGCGCTACATAACATAACATACAGTGACATGCTCACTTGGACGCGGCGGGCGCCTGGCCCTGGCCCAGGCTGAGCGACTGGAAGCGGTCGAACATCTTGACGTCCTGCGCCAGTGAGATCAGCGCGGCGGTGGGGTCCACGCCCGGCGACAGCACGAACAGCAGCGACGTCTTCCACGTGGACTCCTCCCACGCCATCTGCAACATCACGACAACGTTATAGGTTGGTTTGCAGAATGGCACCGCGTACGGAGACGCTGAGTGATGGCGCCGCACACATGGTGCAGCGTGCAGCTGCTGCAGGCCATGGGACTCAAAAGATCGCAAGATATGGCGACGCACATAAGGAGGCGACTGCTGGACAAGCAGCAAGCAAACACTGCTTGCTCTGGAGAAGGCAGAGTTTACAATAACTAGACCAAAGAATACTACTCGTAAATAAAACGTTATCTTCTGTTATCTCACCCTAATATCCAGCACGGGCGGCTCGACATACCGTGGCCCCAGCACGTTGATGATGAACGTGGTGATGCACGCTGACACGCGGTCCACCCGCAGAGAACGGATGAACAGGATCTTCTGGAAGTCGCTGCAGATGTCGTTCCAGTCACCTGCCGGTTGCCGTGAAAACATAAGTTATTAAACACCTCAATAATACAGCTTGTTTAAAAAAAAACTGTAGGATAACACAGTAAGAAAAGATGTACTTAGTGAGAGAAATAAAATACTTCTCGCGGTGTGCTTGTGCCCACTGAAGGCATACTTTCAAGCAAAGCGACTCCGGCGTCACATACACAGCGTCACTGGAAATTCGCGGAATGAAGGTCGTAAGCACTGTCTTATGTGTGCGTCGCTTACGCGCTGGAGACAAGTCACCGTTACTATCGCCGCAACAGTGCCGCTATGTTTGAATACTCCAAACATTTCCAGTATCACTGTTGTATGTTTTTCTTATGTAAAAAGAAATAAAGTTATTATATGTGATGCACTGACCGATGAGCGGCTGCGTCTCGGGCTCGGGGTGCAGGTACCACTCCTTCCACTCCTTGCTGAGGGTCTCGAACACGGCCCCCAGCCCGTGGAAGCCCGGTAGCTTGTCCAGCTCCGTGATGTTGTCCCAGCACTCATCGGGCATCCAGTCTGGAAGTAAGATGGATAGGCGGCACATTTTTCAGAGCCATAAACTATATTAACAAGTAAAATTTCACAATTTAAAAAACCCCCGACACATTTATCTTGCGAAAACACCCCGATTCAAACAGTAAAATGCCCATAACTTTTGAACGGCTGAACAGATTTTATTCAAACATAGCTAAGAACACTCTCGACAAAATTACCTTTCAAACAAAAAAAAACTAAATCGAAATCGGTTCACCCGTTTAGGCGCTATGGTGCCACAGACAGACACACAGATACACAGATACACAACAACACACGTGAAACTTATAACACCCCTCTTTTTCCGGCGGGGGTTAAAAACGACTCTTTTGTAAAAATCTCGACGCATCATTTATTTGTTCGTTTTGGGCGTTTTATTTATAGGCTCACATTTGAGCACTATCTCACCTGATGGTAAGCGATGATGTGGCCGACGTTATTCATAAAATAAAATTGAACTGTATCTGATTAAGCAGATTCTAAATTAAATTTCGTGCCAATCAGTCGCTAAACAGCTCAGACTATTATAAATAAGGACCCAAAATATAAAAAAAAATATTATATAGTTGCAGTTATTATTTAAAACAGTACTATCCCTCTAGTATAAATAATATTTTTCGGATTTCGTCATCTAACTCATACTGTCCCCTCTCTTCACAAATCCCACTTCTTACGGATATTTGAGGGTCAAAATGAATAAAAGTGACATATCTCAATAAATGCAATTTGTAGGAAATGAGCAAAGAAGTCTTCAAAAAAATAAAATTTTGCGTGCTAAAGTGACCGATGGTGAGAAAGGGAACCTTTATGTTCCTCATAATTCGGACACCGCCGGGTTTAAGAGTAGGCTTTTTAAGGTCAGTTTATAGCTAAATCAGACAATACAGGAATTTTGTATGAGGTCAGCTTTCATTCTTGTACCTCATGAAGCTATTTATTCGCCTCTACATTTCCAGTTAGGCGACTAAGAAGACTTCTTCCCAGATATGTCGTGCCCTACATAAATAGATACACGTACTAGTAGGATTTTCGGGCTGTTCCGAGCGGTCCAGCACGACGCCGCCCTTGAGCAAGAAGATGTACTCTCCCATGTTCATCTTGCCGGCTTGGAACAGGATGCGCGACACAATGTGGAACGACAGTAGCAGCTTGTGGCGCTCGAAAAGGGCGCGGCACGTGTTTCTACGAATAATGGAAGGGATTCAATAATTTCATTTATAAGAATCTATTATACAGGTTGGCCAAAAAGTCGTGGAACAAACGCAACTAGGGGTAAGATGGGGCCATCAGCTGCAAACAATTGTTATACGGGAGGTCCTTAAGGTCAACCCCTGCAATTTTATAATTTATTTTGTGTTTTTATGAGAAAATTGTCTTTTTTTACTAATTCTTATTAAAATTCGAAAAAATCTACATCCTGTATCTTTTTTATAATTTTCACTAGATTGGTAATGATGATTCCTTGCGTTAGACATGCTATTTATGGTTGTTTATTGGGTGTGTTGAAGATAATGTTATGATGTACGAAAAAAAAAAAACCATTCATAACATTTTATTTACTTCGGACCCAGCTGTGAAAAAAATATACTCTACCGAAAAGTGACCCTGTATTACAAGTTTTGGCGCATTTAATAGGGGTTCTAAAAATATATTACACGTGGCTATGCGTGGCTTTGATATCTTTCGAGGACGATCATTCGTAGCAAGGCCAAAGTTAACCCAACCATAAAACTCGGTTAGGCCTATTTAAAAATAAACTTTGCAGGTAAATTATAACTCTGCAGGGGTTGACGTTAAGGACCTCCCATAGAATATTTTTTTGCAGCTGATGACCCCATCTAACCCCTAGTTGCGTATTGCGTATGATCTATGATCCACAACTTTTTGGCCACCCTGTATATACTTCATTGTACACAAGAAAATACAGGGACAAAAGAACCTTAAAAACTAAAAAATATACATCGGGTGGCCTCATCGCATTCCGCGATGTCTTCTAGGTAACCTGGAATGGACAGTGATTGCCTGGACATGAAATGGGGTTGTCAGTGGTGTAACTATACCAACAATGAATATAAAGATACAATAATACTTAATAAAAACACAAATAGATATATATATATATATATGTTATATAATAGATATATAAATACATACATATTTAATATTTAAGCAGTGATAATGAATGACGTAAGACCAAAATGGATGTCAAAAAACTAAGAGCACGTTTACAGCGATAAGTAATGTTCCTTGATGAGTATTTTAAACACAGGCAACGACTGAGCACGTTTAATTGGGTCAGGCAATGCATTCCACAGACAAGCAGCCTGGACAGTAAAAGATTTATCCATGGCCCACTTGGGTACGTAGCCGATTCAATGCCTTCCATAAAGGCCACTGCAATTCATGACCAAGGGGCAGATGTTCCTTGGGCTCAACAAAGTCATGGGGTGGTGGGCACTTCTCCACCCACAGCGTTTTCCTCTCCTCAGGCGGCCTGCCTTGGATTGCCTGTGTAGTACGCAAGAAACTCCTACGACTCTTCAGTCTTCCCAGAGTTGTTGAATAGTCGTAGAGAGGATGTCGGGAATCGGATTCCTGGCACTTTTTCCCATCGCACATGCGACATCCCTTCGTACGGCAGGTGGTGCTATGCCTGCCAGCGGGTAGAGCTTATTAAGAGGAGTTGGTTTTAAGCAGCCCGATATTATCCGACACATCTCATTTAGGGCAATGTCTACTTGCTTGGCATGAGTGGATCGGTGCCACACCGGGCACGCAAACTCGCCAGCAGAGAAGCATAGAGACATACCAGTTGTGCGGAGAACATCGAGTGCCGCTCCCCAGTTGGTGGAAATAAGGCGACGGAGCAAGCTATTACGGTTCCCGACCTTCTGCTTTGTTACGTAGCAATGTGACTTATATGTTAAGGCCCTATCCAACGTCACTCCCAGGTATTTGGGGTTCGAGCAGTGTTCGACCTTAGTTCTTAGCCACGAGATGGCGAGTGTCCGATTTGCATGCAAGTTACGAAGGTGAAATGCGCACGACTGTGTCTTGGATGGGTTGAGCCGCAGAGCATTGCGGTCATAATATTCTCGCAGTAAGTCGAGTGTTGTGTGGTGGGCTGGTCGTTCGTGTAGATGTTAAAAAGCATCGGCGCCAACACACTGCCCTGAGGGAGACCATTTTTTTGCCGTCGCCATCTACTCTTGGTGGACTGGAAACACACCTGAAAACGGCGGTTGTGCAGGAGTTCACTCAGTATGCGTACAAAACCCTGGTCCTTAACGAACGATCAATTTCGAAATATAAAATGTGGATGGATACACAGCCAGATGGAGCCCAAAATAAATAATGAGTGACGTAAAAGAAAACTGAGTCAGTTCAGGCTCCTGACCTTCCCGAGCAGTCTTTTGATATTAATGGTGTCGTAAGCTGCCGAAAGATCAACGAGTACGACACCAGAGACTCTGTTAGGTTCGTACCCATCCTCTATATATTCTGCCATTCGGAGAACCTGGCTAGAATAATACTTACCAGGTCTGAATCCTGCTTGCTCAGGGATTAGAGCCGAGTCAATTTCTGCTGTGAGGCGGTTTAATAGAAGTCTTTCAAACAGCTTATATGTATGGGGTCGATAATATAAAAAGACTAACTTGTAAACAGCATAAGTGTGGAACTCATTGAGATGGCTGATCCTGTCTTCAAGCTCGCTCGACTTGGGGCTTCGGTCTATGGAGTAGGTGAACAGGTCGATGTATGCGTCCAGCGAGAACTGGTACATGGGGTCGATGCGGGACAGGTCGTTCAGCGCGAAGAATAGCACTGAGGCGCGTACTGCTGTGGGGACATAGCCCTAAACAATACAGAAATAAGATATTTATTTTGACCCTATTTCTAAGACAGGTTTTAACCACAAAACAAGTATTTTATATAAAAACTAGCTGTTGCCCGCGACTTCGTCTGCGAAGCATTAGTAATTCGAATAGCTTGTTTTTTATATCGCAGCATAATATTGTGGGTTTTCCATACAAACTTCTACCCCTCTTTCCACCCCCTTAGGTAATATTTCCAGGATAAAAACTTTGCTCTGTCCTGCCCAGCGTCTCAAAATATCTCCGAACTAAATTGCATCTAAATTGGTTCAACGGTTTAAGCGTGAAAAGGTAGACAGAGAGACAGACAGAGTTACTTTTACATTTATAATATTAACTCCGCCCGCGACTTCGTTCGTGTGATGGCAACCAAAAATAAGCTGCTGCAAACGGTCCAGTTCGGTAGTTCCAAATCGATGTAGAGGTCCCCATCCTAGTGCCATTTGATTCTTCAAAGAAACTTTGACACCCCTAAATCGTCTTCTGGAGGTAAATCCGAAAAACTAATGATGCCATCCTTTATCGTTTCGTTTCCGTAAGTGTGTCCGTGGCATCAACAGTGGGCCCTATCAGAATATCAGCGCAGCGTTACCTTTTTTGGTTATCGCTGCACATGCTGAGATAGGAGCCTTTTTGGTCTCGCACGGGGTTTTTATTTTATCATTGTTTAATTTTATGCTTATTTCTCGTGTCTCCTGTGCGGGTCACAAATAAATATTTTTCTTTCTTCTTTCTTTCTTTCTATTATTTTGCCAAAGGAATAAGATTTTTATACAAATAAATGTCTCCCTTTTAACCCTTTAAAAAGTTGAATTTCTAAAAATCCCTCCTAAGTGCTCTCCAACGTCATAAAAAGAAGCTATGTGCAGTAAAAGTAATCAACAAAGTAATTTACCACCCCGAAGTCGTATTTTAAGGGAAGTTTCGAAAAACTAATTATTGAAAACCTTTATTGTTTATTTAGGTTGGTATTTATGTCAAGTTTCATGTTTATTAACCCGAGAAATCAGATTCTTCAAAAAAATGAACATCCGCTAAATCGTATTTTGGGGGTAGTTTAAAAAAACTAACAATGAAAGCCTTTATTGTTTATTTAGATTGGTATTTATATCAAGTTTCATGTTTATTTACTGAAGTAATAAGATTCTACAAAAACTTTAACACCTCTAAATCGTCTTTTGGGGGTAGTTTCAAAAAACTAATAATCACAAACTTTATTGTTTATTTAGGATGGTATTTATGTCAAGTTTCATGTTTATTCACCCAAGAAATCAGATTCTTTGAAAAAACTAACATCCCCTAAATCTTCTTTTGGGGGTAGTTTCAAAAAATAATAATAGCAACCTTTATTATTCATTAAGGTTAGTATTTGTGGCAAGTTTCAAGTTTATTGTCCCAAGAAATCAGAAAAACACTGTAATACCTCCTCAATCGTCTTGTGGGGGTAGTTGCAAAAAACTAATAATCACAAACTTTATTGTTTATTTAGGATGGTATTTATGTCAAGTTTCATGTTTATTCACCCAAGAAATCAGATTCTTCAAAAAAACTAACATCCCCTAAATCTTCTTTTGGGGGTAGTTTAAAAAAATAATAATAGCAACTTTTATTATTCATTTAGGTTAGTATTTGTGGCAAGTTTCAAGTTTATTGACCCAAGAAATCAGTTTTTTCCATACAAATTTCAACAACCCATAAATCATTATTTGGGGGTAGTTTTGAAAAACTAATAATGTCAATCTTTATCATTTACTTAGAATACTATTTGTGCTAAGTTTCAAGAATTTTGGTCGAAGGAATTAGATTTTTTATACAAACTTTCAACCCCCTTTTTACCCCCTTAGGGGTGGAATTTCCAAAAATCCTTTCTTAGTACACACTTACGTCACTTTAGGAACCTTTTTGCCAAATTTCATGCTTCTAGGCTTAGCAGTTTTGGCTGTGCGTTGATTGATCAGTCAGTCAGTCAGTCAGTCAGTCAGTCACCTTACGCTTTTATAGATATAGATAAAAAAAAAATACCAGCTTTTTGCTAAGGGTTATTGTAACGAGAAACAAGCGCGTGTGCAAAATTTCAGTTCAAGGAACACCGGCAATCAAAATCTCTTTTCCTATGAAATTTCAATTTTTTATAAATAAGTAAACGTAGTTTTTTCTATATTTTTTATTTATATTAATCTAAGTAATCACCCATGCAATTGATGCAACTTTGCCAACACAGTGGCAGTTTATTGATGCCCTTCTTGAAGAAATCAGCTGGACGTGAGGCAGCAAATTCTTCAAAGGCATTTTGTACTGCCTCTTAAGAAATGAATATTTTTACCGCCAAGCAGTTTTCCAAATTCTGGACAAAGTAGAAGTCTGTAAGCTCAAGGACTGATGAGTATGGCGGATGACGGAGAGCTTCCAACCTCAGCTCCCGTAACTTGGAGACCGTTTGCACTATGAGGTCGCACGTTGTCAAGCAGGAACAGCGGAGACGAGAGATTGACCAAAGCTGGTTGGAGACGTGCGAGCTTCTCCATTATTGAGTTCAGTTCTTTACAATACACATCTGCAGTCATGAGATGTAATGTTGAGATGTCTGTGGCATGTCATGAAGAAACTGTAATTAGTCACACCGGCCCTAGACCTCCAAACAGTGAACATCACTTTTTTAGGCGTAAGTTTTCGTTTAGGGCATTGTTTAGAGTGCGACATAAAAGAGTAGAAATTAAATATTTGGGACCTAAAAGTTTTCATTTTCTGGCAACATCTAAAATTAGTACTTGAGCTGTCAATTCTTCACGGTCGGTTTCGAATTTCGTAAGAATTTTGGTTTTGTGTGATATTTATGTGTGTGGACAGAAAAAACTGAGGAAAAACATGAATAAGGTAATTCGTGGAGGTGCCCGTGATATAGTTTACAAAGTTTATATGCGGTGTATAGCCGAATGCCAAGCTGGGAAGCTTCTATCCAACTTAGAAGATATTTACCATCGTACAGCAGATTTTACTGGTAAGTAATTATTGAAAGTTTCACTAAACGTTAATTACAAACGATTACTACATTCAGGGACCAAAATTTTCGAACGACATATCTACAGTGCAACATAATAATCATAATAATAATCATAATCATAATCATTTTTATTTGTGAATATAAGAGTCATAAAAGAGTAGAAGTTAAATATTTGGGAACTAAAAGTTTTCATTTACTGGCAACATCTAAAATGAGTACTTGAGCTGTCAATTCATCTCGATCGGTTTCGATTTTCGTAAGAATTTTAGTTTTTGTGAGATATTTCTGTGTGTGGATAGAAAAACAGTGGAAAAACATGAATAAGGTAATTCGTGGAGGTGCCCGTGATATAGTTTACAAAGTTTATATGCGGTGTATAGCCGAATTCCAAGCTGGGAAGCTTCTATCCAACTTAGAAGATGTTTACCATCGTACAGCAGATTTGACTGGGAAGTAACTATTGAAAGTTTCACTAAACGTTAATTACAGACGATTAATACATTCAGGGAGCAAAATTTTCGAACCAAATATCATTTACAATTTATTTGTTTACCATTTTTGAGGTTTTGCTAAGATAAACAAATAGCGTTGTAGTTATAGCGCGACTTAACAACGTTGATAGTAAGGCAACAAAAATTAATGTAATTTATTGCGGATACGAAATATTTGTTTTTGCTATACCATATTTGTTAATGCAATCGATCTAATGGAAAGAAACAATTTTAAAATATATTCACGTTTATTTACCGCGGAACTTCTTTCATCGGACTGACAGTGATTTTTTACTTTGCTTGTTTTAGGTGTTTCTGCAAGCACAGTGCGCAGAATGGTGAAACACTGCACTGAAAACGGTGGGAAATTCTCAACACCAGCTAAACACAGAAAGGGTCGTCCCCCAAACGTATTGGACGACTTTATATTGAAAGCAATTGATTATTAAAAATACTTATTTTTTGTGAAGTTGTTGTCTTATTACTACCACATAATTATTAAATATTTAATAAACATACTTATTTAATATATTTACTCATTATTTATATCCAATAAATAAATTATACTATTCAAGTATTAAGATCAGCTGGGTCGTACTAACTGGGTTGCTATCTGAGCGATTGTGGCGCCCTCATTTAATTTCTACACTTTTATGTCGCACTGCATATCATATCTATACAAATTATTTGTGTACCATTTTTGAGGTTATGCTAAGATAAACAAATAGCGTTGTAGCTTATAGCGCGACAGAACAATGTTGATAGTAAGGCAACAAAAATTAATGTAATTTATTGCGGATACAAAATTTTTTTTTGCTATATCATACTTGTAGATGCAATCGACTATATGGTAAGAAACAATTTTAAAATATATTCACGTTTATTTAACGCGGAACTTCTTTCGTCGGTCTGACAGTGATTCTTTTCTTTGCTTGTTTTAAGTGTTTCTGTTAGCACAGTGCGCAGAATCGTGCAACACGGCATTGAAAACGGTAAGAAATTCTCAACACAAGCTAAACACAGGAAGGGTCGTCCCCCAAAGGTATCGGACGACTTTATATTGAAAGCAATTGATAAATATTTATTTTGTGAAGTTATTGTTTTATTACTACTACATATCAAATATTTAATAAACATTACTTATTTAATTTATTACTATTTTTACTTATTTACTCATTATTTAAACCCAATAAAGAAATAATTATATTCAAGTATCAAGATCAGCTGGGTCGTACTAACTGGGTTGCTATCTGAGCGATTGTGGCGCCCTCATTTAATTTCTACTCTTTTATGTCGCACTGTAGGTGCTGAGCCAGCATCCAACCAACTTGCTGAACGGTTACGATTGTCGAACAGAATCCATTTTTCGTCGCAGCTAAAAATGCGGTTCAAATTCCTTAGTTTGTATGCCTGTAGAGCAGTGCAAGGCACGTCTAGACGAGTACATCGCGCTGGCGATCTTTGAGTTCGTGGGGCACCCATTTGTCAAGCTTTTATACCTTGCTAATTTGACGCAAATGGACCAATATAGTTTTGATGCTAACGTCAAAAACAGCTGCTAATTCAACCGTAGATTGAGTATTGTCAGCTTCCTAAATGGCCTTTAGTGCCAAAGTTTTCGGACGACCACGGGATCCATTTTTCAGGTCTAAATTTCT
Organism: Orthosia gothica; assembly: GCA_949775005.1. Classification (NCBI taxonomy): domain Eukaryota; kingdom Metazoa; phylum Arthropoda; class Insecta; order Lepidoptera; family Noctuidae; genus Orthosia; species Orthosia gothica. The sequence goes on along the minus strand of OX459054.1, from coordinate 19,580,710 downwards.
AGAACGGAACCGGGCAAACCAATAACAGGTGGTGCTTTCGCTTGTAGTGTTTGCTCCGTAAACATCGTTGATGTTGCTGCCACGACGGTATAGTCCCCGGCATGTAACTTGGCAAGTTATTGGAGTAGTGGGGGTAAGTACACGCATAGTGCACGAACTTACCAACCACCATATAGAGCTAACGGAACGTGAACGCGACGCAATTGGTCAGTGCATCATTGTGTCAACTGAGCAACCAATCGCGCGCTCGGAACGGTGCTAAACGTTTCCCGCGTCCTAATTTGAACCAAAGAGACTTGAAAAACGACTTGTGCGCTCTTGCCAAGTTTTGTGCCGAAAACTATACTCATATTTCATAATTACTCGAATTTTTTACGTATCCAAGACGACGAAAAACATTCAAATGCGATGAAAACATAAAAGAATTCTATATGTTTAAAATAAACTTAATTTGAAATTAGAATTCTAAGCCAAACAAAAAATTTATTTTTGTTTTGAAATGGTCAGTACTGCAGAACGGCAATTTCATAGGTAGACCTATTAATATCCGGCCAACTGGTTTTTTGCCACAGGGAACTAGTTCAACACCCCAGAGCCGCCAGGTGATCTGATTATTTCTAAATATTTGTTTGTGGTTTGAGTAGTACCCTTAGCAATTGTTAATTGCCCAACGGTAAGAATAGTAGGACAGTTACCGCTCTAGCCGTGTCGATCTCCTTCTCCGTAACCTGCGAAGTGATGAGGGCCTCCTTCACATCCAGGGAGGTCCTCTGTGAGGTCTGCAGCGTCACAAACAGCTCCTCGTTCTCTAGTAGGGGCACTTGCGACTCGTACATTATGCGCAGGAGGTCGTTTTCTAGGTCCATCTGACGGAAGAAAGGGGTTTGTGATTAGTAGGCTGTTAGAACATCCGGGGTGGTATTTTAAGAGGGAGCCTTTGCTGGTTGGTCATCCGGGTGATTTTATCATCCCTTTTTTATTTCTTCATTATTTCAGCCGAAGGACGTCCACAGCTGGACATAGGGCTCCCCCAAGCGTCGCCACTTCGATCATTCCTGTGCGTCCAGGTCATTGCTCCACCTAGAGCGATATACTAGTGAGGTAAAATCCCATATTCCCTGGTATTATCCCCAAAATTCCAAGAGCCTTTTGAAGCTTTCCCTCCGTTAAAAAAATGTTGTTATAACAATAGCTAGATGGAAACCAAAACATACAGATATGGGGGTGGTTTGTTGAGCCAGTTCATAGCTACGATACTAGGTACTAAAACTATTAAAAAAGTCATGTTAACTATTAGAAATTATAGTTAGTATAATATTAATATCCTCACCAGCACTTTCTTGTTGTGCGCTATGGACAGCACGAGCGTGTCCTTCATCTGCTCCAGCTGCGGCCTCTCTTTGCGCACTACGATCCCCAGCAGTTGGGCAGTGAGACCCTGTTCCTTCACCGCGAAGTTCACCATCGTCGTCTTTGTGAGCGTTTCTGGAGTGTAGACTGGATTACCTGGTGGGGCAGTAAATATATCATGTAGTAGCTCTGCAACTGTAGCAAAAAGACAACTAAATATTAATGATGATGATGTTTTCTGCAGCCAACCGTAGTAAACGCCCACGTCAACATGATGTATTAGGTCCTTACCTATGAAATTGGCGTTTTGTCGTACTGGCCACTTTGATCTCAAATATCTCCTCTTTGGTTTGGAATTCCAATTTTAAATTGATACAGCTATTTATTCATGTTTTTGTGTTTGGAAAACCGTAATTCATTTGTTTTTTCCTCTTTTGGTTTTTTCTTTGCGCCAGTCAGTTTGCAAAATGGAAAACAAATATCGCGTTATTTACGAGTACGAGTTCCATCGTGGCACCAGTGCTGCAGAAACGGCTCGAAGGGTTAATGATGTGTATGGCGACGGTGTCGCTAAAGAAAACACAGTGCGTTTTTGTTTCCAACGTTTTCGTTCAGGAAATTTCGTTTTTTTTTTCGAAATTTGGATAACTTCTTGCAAGGGAAAAATAATTAACTATTTTTTAACTTTTTAGTTTTTTTTTAAATTAGGTACATCAAACGTATAAATGTTTTATATTTTTAAAATCACCTCTTAAAACCTTTTATTCTGATACCCCACAAGATGGGTTTGGAAGAAAAAAAATTCGGTGCCCCACAATATGGCGCCCAAAAGCCGCCATTTTATTATTTTGCAATTTTAATATAGCCAGTGACACTCGCAGGGTTAAGACGAATCGATTGACGAAGAATCATTAAAATTGGCCCACGCGTTTGGTCTCTAGAAAGCCACATAGGAACCAACATACATATATACATAGACTGATAAACACATTACCCTCCTTTGGCAGTCGGGTAAAAAAGACTAACTACATCAAGCTTTGCGATTTTAATGTCGATTTCTACTGGGCTATAAATTGTGTTTGCCTTTCCTCCTGACTATCTGTAACGACTGTATCTTTTTAGGGTTCCGTACCCAAAGGGTAAAAACGGGACCCTATTACTAAGACTCCGCGGTCCGTCTGTCTGTCTGTCTGTCTGTCTGTCACCAGGCTGTATCTCATGAACCGTGATAGCTAGACAGTTGAAATTTTCACAGATGATGTATTTCTGTTGCCGCTATAACAACAAATACTAAAAACAGAAAAAAAAATATTTAAGGAGGGCTCCCATACAGCAAACGTGATTTTTGTGTCGTTTTCTGCGATAATGGTACGGAACCCTTCGTGCGCGAGTCCGACTCGCACTTAGCCGGTTTTTTATCTACTCGCGCTTTACCACTATTTAACCTGATGGCAAGCAATGATGTGGTCGACGGTGAAGCACGCTTGCCTAGAAGTAACCTATTAACTAAAGACCCCAAGGTTGTAGTTATCGGCAAACAAAGACTCCGGCAGGGAATTCCACTCCTAAGCTGTAAGTATTCCCAAAACGTTTAGTGCGTATGGGTGGGATGTCCACCACGTCCGGACCAACGGCTTGGCGTGCTTTCTGAGACGTAAGGACACCTAGGGATCTCCTTTTGTAAAGATGGTGACTCATCCACTGATCGATCTCTGCGTTGCATAACCTTCAAGATCGACCCGTTCGGCTGAAATGATATAGTTACGAGCTCCACCTAAGTGAGAAAGATAATATGTATTTAAATTAACCAACTCACCAAGTTTAGTAGTCAAATAAAGATGGAAGTTAGGATGGTAGGACACCATCTTGTCATTAAACTTGATGACCTTAGAAGCGCCGATGGTCACGATGGCCTTCTCCAGGATGGGTGCGATGGAAGGGTCCAGCACCTCGCCCACATTTTGAATTATGACGGGCTTGCCCGTCGAGAGGCATGTCTCCATTATCTTCAAATAGTTTGGCTGGCCGAAGTCGCAAACCTTGAGGAGGTAACATTTCATTTTTACAAAAACCTTTTTCAGCTATTTAAACAAAAATACTACTTCACTGTTTACGTAGTTTGGATCGCCATTCGTAGTTTTTGTTTAATTTTTATTTTTTCATTGTGTGTTGTATTGTTTTTTTGTGCATGTCCTATGGACAGAAGAAACATGAAATAAACCGTAATTTTAATTATTTATATTTTTTTGACTAAAATTGAAAAGAGTATGATAAGATGGTTTGGCCATGTTGAGAGGATGAATGAAAGGGGTAACAAAAAATTTACAAGGCAGACGTGAATGGAAACGCCGGGAAGACACCATAGAAAGACATACATAGACCTTATAGGTAACGTTCTTCAGAAAAGGCAGGTGCGCAGTACTCTTAACCGGCGTACGTGTATGAATAGATGCATGAATGTGAGTGAAGCAAAAGAAGTATGTAAGGATCGTATCAGGTGGCTTTCTGTAGTTTCTGCCTACCCCCATGGAAAAAAGGCATGAGTTTATGTATGAATGTATATTTTTGTCTAAGTGCTGTTTTTTTTTGTTTTTTGAGGGAACTAATTTTTTTGTTTCAGCAAGAAACAAATAAAACTCATTAGGAAGTATGGAAGCGAACGAAATTGTACATACCATAGTGAACTTATGTCAATTGTGTAAAGTACAAACAAAGACCTTATACGTATTTCTTACTACTAGACTGTGTACCAAAAATTTTTGTATAGCTAAAATGAAATCTATTACCATACATCTAGGTTAGCTATTCCCTTATAAGCGGTAGCTAACCAAAATCGGTCCTGAGCGAGAGGGTGCCCGCTGGTAGTGTGTCCTTGTCTGACATCTTGCCAGCTCAACTAATCAATGGGTTTGGTAGAAATGGTAGAAAATTTTATATTTTCTTTTATATGTAATACCAAAACGAACGAATAAAATATATATTTAAATACGTTTCAAAGTCTATGAAACTTTGAAGCGTATTTAAATATTTTTACAGTTCCTTTAATTCATCAATTCATTGTATTTAAAAAATAATTTATTAATACTGAGTAAGAGTAGTACTTTTAAATGTATGTCTGGTAATACTAAATGTAGGACCACCAGGTTTGTGGAGTTTTTGGCGGGTTTTGTTCGAGTAAAATTCAGCGGCTGTTAATATTATTCGCAAATTGATTCCTAGTGGAATAAAATTGGTGAAGTTAAGTTTCTCAACTGTCTACGCAACTGGACATTAAGTGAAATAATTGAGATCCTTTGGGGTATATCAAAGCATCGTCTGAAGACTGCAGGATCATCTCACGCCTCTCCTTCATGAGCTTGAGAGTAAGATCAGAGAGCTTTTTGTTCCTATCTATACGATGGGTCTTGAAGAACAAGACTTATCCAGACTTGGGATTTGATGGTTATCGAGTCCCCCCCCCCCTCTCTTCGAACTTCAGATAACCCTATAATACTCCATCGTAAACTGCTCAATTCCTCTTCGAGTTCGGTGATCTTATCGTCGGTCCGGAGTCCGGAGTGTGCGCGTGTTGTACGTTGCCAGGTCCTGTCATCGGTATTTGTTGGGGTAGCCGGATCTCGTCCGGGATTCTTTGCACCCCTTGCCATACCTTAACCTAGATCGCTATCGTAGTCGAGGGTAGGCAGGCTGCCGGGCACTAAGGGCTATGTTTTATTTGTGCTATTCATGGGGAGTGCTTTGCAGGCGGGTTGGCGATCCCAGTATGGTTGTTACAAATGCACAGAGAACGCTTCTGCCCATTCTCTGGTTTGTCCCTTAGTCGCCTCTTATAACACCAATGGAAAAACATGGGCTGTTGAAATTCTTTATGCCCGACACCATACGGTAAGTGATGTAGATTCCAAAAAATATACACACGTTTCTTTTTTTTCCTTGAATTTGGTAGGTTTAGGTAGCGTAGTTAGGTAGGATATATACATATATCGGGATACTTACACTATTGTTTTTACAATCAATTTGTCCCTTGTTATGTTTGGTCATGGTCACCTCATTAGAAAGTGACACACTACCAACGGGAGCCCTCTCGCTCGGTCCGTTTTTTGCGCCATAGTGCACAGTCTAGTAGTAAGAAGTATAAGGTCTTTGAGTACAAACTACTCGACTACCAGTAACGACTGTCAAAGATCTTCAAATGACAGCCGGGACTAACGGCTTAACGTGCTTGCCTAGGCACGGAGGAAACTCGGTATGTTGAAATGGTCACTCATCCACGGACCGACCTCGGCAAGCTTTACTAAACATTGATGATCGACCAGTGCGGCTGTTATTATTTAGCCACGAGCTTCTCTAGTATATAGTAGACTCATATCTGTAGTGTACTTTAAAAATGGAACGATCTCTTATCAAAGGTTTTTGTTGGCAATAACTGGGTTGATAAATAAATAACTTGAACTTGAATAAAAAATGCCTCACGTTTATTATAGAAAAACTTTACATACATGAACAGACGAAGTGACAAGACTAAAAAAAGGTATAGCCAATATAGTTGGTACAAAATCAGTACTGGCAACATAATAAATATGGGTGCGTTCTCATATTCCAACACTCCCTCCTGAACGCAAACCCATTTTACTTATACAATACAAATGTTTTTCTAGTGTTACACCCTTTGTTAAATTATCAGCTATCATATTACAACCATTAATAAATAGAAATTTAACTTTACCCTTTAATATGTTTTCTCTAAGAAAGTGTAATCTAATATCTATGTGCTTGGTCTTAGGTTTATAACAATCTGTTGACGCCAGTCTTATTGCACTTTGATTATCACTATAAATAACTAACGCACTGTCCAGGCCTTGGCCCAGTTCTTCTTGTAGTTGACGAAGCCACAAGGCCTCCTGGGTCGCCGACGCCATCGCCATATACTCGGCCTCTGCTGTAGATAGGGCTACAGTCTGTTGCTTACAGGAACTCCAGGATATGCATGCATTTTGATAGATAAAACTGTAACCTGTGCATGACCTCCTGTCTAATGGGTCACTTGCCCAATCTGCATCGCAATACCCAGTTATTGCTTTAGAATCTTCTTTGACATAACATAACTTGAGATCCTTGGTGCCCTGAAGGTATCTCATGATCCTTTTAACTCCAAGCCAGTGTTGAACCCCTGGATTATTACAGAACTGACTCAATTTATTCACTGCAAATGTGATGTCAGGTCGTGTTACCTGTGCCAGATATATAAGACAACCAACTGCTTGCCTGTATGGGAAATTGCTGTTTTCATTTTCAGGTTTCATATCAAATTTTATATTTACATCTATGGGAGTACGCACTGGTTTGCACTCAGACATGCCAAAGCGTTCTAAAATTAAATTGATATATTTCTCCTGGTCAATCATAATCACACCTGCCTCACGATTTCTTTTAACGTTTATACCAATACATTGCTGAATCTCACCTAGGTCTTTCATACAGAACTCTAACATTAATTTTTCTTTGATTTCTATAACTGTATCTTTATCATTTGTAAAAATAAGAAAATCATCGACCCATACTGCAATATATATCATTTTAAACTTACTAACTGAATAATAAACACATGGATCAATCTTAGACCTTTCTAATCCTATTTTAATTAAAGTATTGTTCAATTTTAGGTTCCATTGCCGGCTAGCTTGCTTAAGTCCATAGATTGATTTATGGAGATGACATACCTGGGCATTTTCTTTGTAACGTTCTGGCTGTGACATGTAAATATCTGTGTCAATGTCACCCTGAAGAAATGCACTTATTGCATCCATCTGAATCATTTCCAGGTCATACTTAGCAGCTAGAGCAAGCAAGAATCGAACTGAGGAATATCTGACCACGGGAGCATATACCTCATCATAGTCATTTCCTTTTCTTTGAGCACATCCTTTGATCACTAATCTTGCTTTAAATCGAACAATATCTCCTTTCTCATTTGTTTTACTTTTAAATACCCATTTACATGGTAAAGCTCTTTTATCTGTTGGTAAATCTACTAGTGACCAAGTTTTATTCTTTATCAAAGAGTCATACTCCTCCTGCATGGCCTTCTTCCATTGCTCAGCATGCGGAGATGAAAGAGCTTCATCAAGAGTCTGAGGGTCATTTAAGTCAAATATAGGACAAAAATAACTCACATCCGGGTCATCCTCCTTTACATACCGTGCTGCTCTGCGTGGACGTAAATTTATATTACGTGCTGGAGTCGGAATTTCCACTGATCTCTCTGGTATATAGGATGGATCATCATCATCTCCGGACTGATAGTCATCACTGGAATTCTGGTCCAAGTTGTGTTGAATTTCTTCCTTACAGGGTTCTTCAGGTGTCTGCATTCCAGGACTGTATTCCATACTGCTGTCAGGTAAACAAGGTAAGTACACAGAATTATCAAATTTTTGTACACTTTCTAAAAATACAACATCTCTACTCTTGATGATTTTATTAGTGCCTGGATCTAGCAATCTGTATCCTTTGGTAGACTCACAATAACCAACAAAGATATATTTTCTAGATTTAGCATCCCATTTTTGGCGTTTTTCTTTAGGTATTTGAGCCATAACTTCAGAGCCAAAAATCTTTATATTAGATAAATCAGGTTTCTTACCGGACCACATTTCTATAGGTGTTTTACCATCAATTGACTTTGTAGGTGATCTATTCATTATGTAAGCCGCTGTTGCTAGGGCCTCTCCCCAATATAATTTTGACAAATGAGCATCAAGTAACATACATTTGGCCCTTTCTACCAATGTTCTGTTCATTCTCTCTGCAAGGCCATTCTGTTGGGGTGAGTATGGGGTACTAGTTTGGTGTTCAATCCCATGCCTACTTAAAAAACCATCAAATTCCTTGTTACAGTACTCTCTTCCATTGTCTGACCGAACAATTTTTATCTTAGTACCAAGTTCATTCTCTACTCTACTTTTAAAAGCTTTAAATACTTCCAGAATGCTCAATTTATCTTTCAAAAAATAAACACATACTTTTCTAGTGAAGTCATCAATAAAGGTAATAAAATACTTCATACCTCCCAGAGATATTTGCTCCATCGGTCCACATAAATCGGTGTGGATGAGCTGCAGTGGTTGTGTTGCTCTCGAACCAATATTATTGAATGGCAATCTGCTTTGTTTACCTTGGAGGCAGGTAGTACATCTGATTATACCTTTACTTTGTTCTTGAAATGGGCTGACTCCCTCTACACACTCTGGTAACTTGTTTACATCTGTGAAGTTCAGGTGTCCCATGCGTCTATGCCATAAGACAACATCATAAAAGTTATTTGAACATGTTAAGTTTGAAAAAACTTCTCTGTGAGTATTTAATTGGTACAAATTGTTGATTAGAATAGCTGAACACAGGAATTTATTGTTTTTGTCATAAATATCACATGATTTATCTCTAAAATTTACTTTACAGCCATTTTTCACCATTGCACTTACTGATAGGAGATTGGCAGCAAGTTTTGGAATGTATAAAACATCTTTTACCTGAATTTGATCCTTACTATTTATATACAAATTAACCTTTCCTATATTCTCCACAGGTAGCGGTGTCTTACTGGCAACTGTTATGGTGGGTATCGGTGGACTTGCCATATCATACATCCAGTCACATCTGTTAGTCATGTGCATGGAGGCACCGGAGTCCACATACCATTGGTCCGTATTCATAGTCATTGGTGAAGCTGAAAATGCTGCAACAAAACTTTTACTGGTGTCTGCTTTCTCTTCATTTTTCTTCTTTGTGACACGACAATCCTTTGCAAAATGTCCATGTTTATTGCAATTATAACATCGGGGCCCTCTATTGTTTTGGACCTTAGCAGTATTCCTTTGACTGGCTACTTTCCTAGTGAAGAACGCTGTGCTTTCTGGGCATTGAACTTCCTGCAGGAGCTTCGTTTTAATGGAATCTGCGCTAATCTTTATCCCTGAACTCTCCAGACCCATTATCATTGGCTTATATGTTTCAGGTAAGCCAGCTAGCATGAGTGTACCGAGCCACTCATCATCAATCTCAAACTTTATATTCCTGAGTTTGTGAGCAGTTGACATGATCTTGTTCACATAGTCATCTACGGTTCGTGAGCTGTCCAATGTAGTTGTGATGAGATCTCTTAACAAGGCTACTCTTCTGTACAACCCGCTGTCATCAAAAGCTTGTTGTAAACTGTCCCAGACTTCTTTACATGTATTTGCACTCTGTACATGCACGTAGTTGACAGGATCTAGTAGGAGTATCAGCTTAGACTTTGCCTTTACTTCTTTCTTATCGTCCTTGTTGGTTCCATCGACACAGTCCCATAGATCTTCTAGTTTAAAATAAGCCTCCACGGCGAATTTCCAACTCGCATAATTGTCTCGTCCTACGAGCCTGTCTATGTGAAAGGGATTGTGGCTAGTATTGGACATCCTTTTCATGTATTAACAGAGTTTTCAATAATGACGCTAACTTCGGGGTTAGAGCGGTAGGTACCTAACCTCTCAGAACACGCCGGCCGGTTTTTCTTTTTATAAGTTCACGGAGTTTTTCGACTGTCAGTTACTAATTTCAACCATTAACCACGCTCTGCTACCATGTTGGCAATAACTGGGTTGATAAATAAATAACTTGAACTTGAATAAAAAATGCCTCACGTTTATTATAGAAAAACTTTACATACATGAACAGACGAAGTGACAAGACTAAAAAAAGGTATAGCCAATATAGTTGGTACAAAATCAGTACTGGCAACATAATAAATATGGGTGCGTTCTCATATTCCAACAGTTTTATTTAAATTTCAAACTTTGGCTTACAAATAGAAAGCTATTAATTATAAAAAAAAAACAAATGAACACTTTAACGCGGGAAAAATAATTCGTTGTTCGTCATTGATTTTGAAAAGTAATTGTATTTGACACAAGTAAAATTTCAAAATTGAAAAAACTCCGACACATTTATCTTGTGTAAACACCCCGATTCAACTTTTGGCTAAAATTTCCATTATGGGCCGTTGATTTGGAAGTTCATATTTTTTTTATAGGTAGTACTCATAAATAGAAAGCTTTTTACAAATTTTCAAGACTCGGAAATTTTATGTATTTTTGTATGTTTAACGTGAGGTAAAAAAATGCAAATTGGTCCAAGAGCGAGCGAAGCGAGCTCGGGACCTTAGGGCACCCCGACACGGATAGGTTAGGTTCGAAGGAGATGACGGGAGCTGAAGTGAGCGAGCAAAGCGAGCGAACGCTGCTCCCGTCATCTCCTTCATGTTAGGTTACTTATGACCCCACAGACAGAAATAGGCTCCGTCGACTTTGTTGCTTAGATAGTAATTTTAAATTTAACCATGGATATCTCCATAACCATGGGGATATTGTGGTTTTGTGGGGTGGGGACGGTACAGTGAGGTAGCCCCTCTACCCCCCTTTCCCTTCCCCCCTCCACGCCTCTTAAATCGATGCAGATTTATGGCAATTTTTATTTTAACCTGAAATTTTAACCATGGATCTCTCCATAACCATAGGACTCCGAGTAGTGGGGATGGTACTGGGGGATAGCCAAACCTCCCCCCCTCCCCCCTCCATCCTCCCCGCAACAAAAATCAACGGCCCATAATCGAAATTTTAGCCCTCAGATCAAGTAAAAAAAGGTAGATGACGCACGTAGAACAGAAAAATGTAACCACTTTTTTAACTATGTGTGAGTCACTGGAGTGTTGTCACTTTTAAAAAAAAACTCCCTCAAGTTCTTTAAATGGGATTAAATATTAATTTCATAATTTTAAGTACTTTATATGCAAATATGAGAGGAAATCTGTCTGTTTGTTTGTTTTTAATAAACGCGTACAGTCGCCCCTGTCGTTGACATGTGTCGTTCGTGTGTAAGAACATCGAGCAGCTCAGAACTAGTTTTTTTTACATAAAAATAAAACAAAGGTTATGTGGAACATGTTTATTACAACTAAATACATTTTTATTACAAAAACAACCATTCCATTACATTTGACATTAAAAAGGATACGTAATTCTGCACTGTTTAGTACTCACAAAAACAGCCGCAGAAGACGTGCTTGGCAATACGCAGTTCCTGTCGATGACCACACCAGGCGAGACTGGTAAGCCGGGCTACAAAATAAACATATTCGTTACGGATAAATAGATTGGTAGAAATCTGTCGAAAATGCACCCAAAAACAATAAGATGTAATAGGGAAAGATATAATGCATACTGAGAAATAGCAACCTAACGAACATAATTATACGGGAAGAAAAGAGAACCTCCCTTTATTTGAAGTCAGTTAACAATACCTTTTTTGGATATCCTGTTCTATGAACTCGGCGAAGTCCACATTTTGTTTAATGTAAATCAGTCTTCTCAAAATGGTCTGAACAAACCACACTAGACGACGATGGCTGCCATTGTGGTTCATTTCGGCTCAGTCTTATGGCATTTACCCATTCGTTTCTTATTATAGTTTTCGTTGGAAACCTAAAACCATAATATTTGATAGCAAAATAGGAGGTACTTATTAATTTAAACAAAAATAAATTAGTTAAGAACTAAATATTTACCTTGACTTTGGTTTATGTAACATACATAAAATCATGTGATTTAAATAGAAAATAAACATTAATTAGGTCAACTCTCTACTTAATATTTTTTTTTTACTTTGCCCACAATTTACTTACCCACAATTAAGGCAATTAGAAATAACAATTACTGGCAACACTCTCCCAATATGTCAATTACGGGGAAATAACATAATCTGTTCCGAATAACCTCAAAGTTGTGTTGGAAAACCAAAAAACAAATAGTTCTGTGTGTACATAGGTGTGAAACGATACTCCTAAAGACTTTTTGTTCACTATGGTGTTGTTTTTGCACCACTTGACAACACAGGACGGCATTTTTTTGGCAAAGTTATTGTACGACGCTCCGTGAGATACTAACAAAAATCAGCGTAGTTTTGTTGCTTGTGTGTGCGTGAGCGCGTGTGTTTACACGAATCGGCGGAGTTTTGTGGCTTCACCTAAACTATAGGCCGTGCGCTATCTACCTTTTTTTACTTGACCTTTTTTTACTTGATCTGAGCATTCAAACAAAAAAAAACTAAATCTAAATCGGTTATCGGTATTAGCGCATATTATAAACCTTGGCATTGTTGATGGAATTTATCCTGAAGACTTGAAGAAAGTTATTATTAAACCACTTCATAAAAAAGATAACAAAATTAATATGAAGAACTATAGGCCAATAGCTAAAATTTCTGTATTTTCCAAAATTTTCGAAAAGATTATTTATAAGTCACTGTACAGCTATCTCAATAAATTTAATTTATTGTGCAAGGAACAAAATGGCTTTAGAAAGAATACCACGATCAACATGGCTATTTTTGACTTTTTGCGTGGCATTATGTTAGCAGTAGACCAAAAAGCTCCTATTTGTGCTATTTACACAGATATGACCAAAGCCTTCGATTATGTAAAGCACGACGTCTTATTAAACAAACTCTATTGCTACGGTATCAGAGGAAACATTTTAAAACTTCTCGAATCTTATCTCTCCAACAGAATGCAATGTACAGAGATTGCAAGAATATGCGAAAGAACAAAATTTGAAAAGAGTTCTTTTTCTGATTCTAGATTAATAAAGTTTGGTGTCCCACAGGGTAGCGTCCTTGGGCCACCTCTTTTCTTGATCTATATAAATGATCTGCCAAAGGTGACTCAACATCAAATGGTGATGTTTGCAGACGACAGTACTGCAATAGTGAAATGTATTGATCGCAGTATTTATCAAGATGACATAAATAATACACTATCGCACATAATTGATTGGCTTAACAAAAATAATTTAGTTATAAACTTAAAGAAAACCAAAATAATGCACTTTCACCAAAGAACTGAAGTACCAAAAGTAAATATCAGACATAGCAACTGTGACATTGAAGAAGTTAAAGAAGCAAAATTCTTAGGTTTATTCCTTGATAACCAGCTTAACTGGAAGGCCCACATAGATGACCTAAGTAAGAAAATAAATAAATCAGCATACGCACTATTCCAAATTTCGAGAAAAATAAATATAGATTCGCTAATAGTAGCATATCATGGCTTAGTAGCTTCAATTTTGCGATATGGTATAACTTTTTGGGGCAATTCTACTGATAAAGACGTCGTTTTTAGAGCACAAAAAAGATGCATAAGATCAATGTGTGGTCTTAAAATTGATGATAGCTGTGTACCATTCTTTAGATCGCTTAAAATACTTACCTTACCTTCATTATATATTTTTGAAATTAGTGTTTTCGTCAAAACAAACATGAGGTTATTCGAAAAGGTATCGACGTTACGAGATGTTCCGATTCGTAGCCAATACGCAAACTCTTTAAGCAATCAGCGTTGTAAGACTGCCTTAGTGAGTAAGAGCGTTTTAGGCATGGCACCGCGCATTTATAATAAATTACCAGACGCCATAAAAAATTTGAATGTTACACTTTAAAAAAAAAAAAAAAAACTGTTACTAATTGAAAAATGACATTATACGACTGATGAATTTCTGAATGATAAAATAATGTAACCTATCTATTAATTTGACTGGTGAAACAATCTTTAATTGAATATTGTGACTAATTGTAATTTATGATTATTATTTATGCGTTGACTGCAGAAATTACTCCATATTTTGACATTCATAATTTTGTTGTTATTAATATAAAATATCCTATTAATTTTGACATACCTACCAAATAATTTGTGTTTACCTCTTGCATGACAAATATTTAATTTTTTTTTGACTGTAGAAATTACTCCTTATTGAGACATTTATAATTTTGTTATTATTTATTTAACATCATATTCTATTAATTTTGACATACCTACCAAATAACTTGTGTTTGCCTCTCGCATGAATAATATTTTGTTTGTCATTGTATTTCTCATGTAACTATAATATTTGTACGCTTCTTGGCATAACATAGCGGCCTACGAACTTTAAATTAAGAACTGTATTTCCTACCTATGTTACACAAATAAAAATGATTATGATTATGATTATTATGATTATGATCGGTTTAACCGTTTAGGCGCTATGATGCCACAGACAGACACACAGATACTCAGCAACACACGTGAAACTTATAAGACCCCTCTTTTTCCAGCGGGGGTTAAAAATGAGTTCTAGGTACTACTTAGTTTTAATTTCCGCGCATTATTTGAGAAAAGTACTATACAAGCCTTGCCATGGCCACAACTAGACATTTCGCTGCAGTAATGTACTATTGAATTGAAGTTTTATAACCTCTATTCCATTTTTCTCCTCGAGGTTTGAGATCCAGATGAGCGCCTGCCCCTGAGGGTCCACAGCGAGCGGCCAGCGCGTCGCGCGCACCACTATGATGCCATTCTCCGCACTGAAGTTGTCGTCTGTAACACAATTATAGCAAGTATTTTACGCACTATCTTTAAGTAGATGATGATGATAATGAGGATGATGCACCATAGCAATGCAAAAAACTAAACTTGGAAAATGAGTAAGTACTGCCGCTCTTGACTCTAGTCTAGGTCAGAGGTGACAGAGACAAAGTCGACGATGGTGTGAGCTTACCCAGAAGGAGCCTGTTTACTCTAACTTTGAAGAGATTCGGTTGAATGCGTTAGGAAACACAGACTTAGGTAGCAAGTTCCACTCTTTCGCTGTGCGTATTATGAACGATGTTTGGAAGAACTTTGTGGAAACCAAGAAACACAATGCGCGCCAGACATAAAATCGTACATGGCTGTCATTTTCATTCGGCAATCCGACCGCAAGCAGCGCATGGATGGCGCGCGGCGGCGCAAGGAGGCGTTCAGAATTGCGTGCTGCCTCTGCGCACGATCCGGTCCGATTCGATACAAGTACAGCACACCTATTTTCTTAATGTACCTCGGCAATCAACGCATTTCCGAATACATACGAATACTAATTTCCATGTCCATCAATTATTAGATTTATCGTGTATAATAAATTGAATTCAGAACTAAGTACTTTATTGTTATTTTGTTTTGATTTCCGTGTGAACTATGTAGAACTGTAGAAAGTGCTGCTTTAGCAGCTTTCCTCACATTTTTAAATTATGTTAAAAGAGTATTAACAACTCTATATATATCCAAGTTGATTGAAAGTGTAAGGTCTGCAAAGTGCAAATGGCAACTGATAGAAATCTGGCGATTAACTAAACACGAAGTTTGCCGAGGGCCATTAAGACAATAGTAGTACTGTACTGTACCTTTCTTCATTTCTTCTAATACTGAGTAAGTATCGAATGAATTCATTCAATTCATTCGATACTAAAATTACTTTGTATCGAGTAGATACTTACTTGTATTTACTTGTATCGAATTATCCGTCATCTCTACATTGACGTCGTCGTGGTGGAGCTTTCGTGCTCCAATGAAGCCTAGGTCAGTGCCAGTGCACTGTACTTCGCCGTAACATACCTAGAGTGCGGGGCCAGACTAAATCCGCAGGGCAGCTTTGAGAGCTGGTGGGCTGTGGCGGCCCTACAGACCCAATCTCGAGGGAGAATTCTTACATTTTACGCTGTATAATTGATTGAATCAACGATGAGTTCGATCCCGAGATTAAGATAATATTTCTTCAGTACATAGGCAATACTCAAACCTGGAATCTAGATTTGAGCCTGGTTGCAGGTCACGCTCAGCCTTTTACATGCATGACTAGCGCAATATGTGTGTACTATACTGCTAACCCACTCGGGTGTTAAATGCGTGAAGTTACGTTGTTTAGCTTACCGGGCAATCCCATGTAGTTCCAATCTCTCAGCGTGGCATCGTCTAGCAGGAACTGCTGCATGCTCAGATCCATAGTCACGGGCAGATTTTCGTTGACCACCTACAAATACAGTGTATACTGTGATTTCTCATTTCGTAGACTTATTGACAGCTGCCACTGAACTTATTTTTTTTAATGTTGTAAGTGCGGAGCATAGTGTTGTAGGTAAGGCTCAATCATAAGTGATTCATCGAATCAATGTGACATGGCTATCTATATATATAGCTATATATATATATATATATATTATTAAACTAAATGCTGTAAACAAATGATTTAAGTTTTTTTTTTTTAAACTTTGTCCCACACTAAGAATTTATTCATTTATCGTGGGTGCGTTTACAAACATATAAACTAACATACACAAACACCCAGAGCCAGAACAACTATCTGTAGATCATACAAATATTTGTTTCGTGCGGGCATCAAACAAACACACAACACGCAGCGTAGCAGTCAATCGCTCGACCACTGTGCCAACCGTGCGCCCAAATATAAACGTAATGTATTTAAATATAATAATATACGCGATTATCGCGCGAGTAAGCGATGCGACCATTGCATAGTCGCGCGCTCACAGAAACTGGGTGTCCTAATAGGAGACGCGATCATCGTACGAATTAACGACGCGAGCGACCGCGTGTCCAGGGCCTGAAGTCTCGACATAGCTAACGATCGTTGCGTTAAGTAACATTCGTTAACTCTTACCACAAAATAGTAAGTATACAGAAGGGCTACTCCCACAGGGTTGTAGTGTTCGTGATATTAAATGGATATTTGATGCCCTGTCTACCCTCTAAGGCATGTAAGCATGATATGATGTATGTTTAGACGAATCTATGTATTTATGTTTGTAACTTGGGCAACCTACCCTTTTTTTTTAATTCGGAATCAATATAGTAGCAACCCTAGTGAATCTGTCAAGTTTAGCTGTCAATTTTCCAAACGGCGGGAGTGGCCCTTCTGTATACTTACTATTTTGTGGTAAGAGTTAACGAATGTTACTTAACGTAACGATCGTTAGCTATGTCGAGACTGCAGGCCCAGGAACCCATTTTGGGTGTCATCGGTGCTAACCGTGGACGGGCGGCGGAGCGGCGGCAGCGACGTGGTTGAGCCCAGCCGCCGCCTGCGACTAAAATTCGCGCGAACTTGCGATGATCGCGTGGTCGCGTTATATTAGGACGTCGCCTCATAATTGCCGACGTGATCTGTGCTGCTGACTGACCAAGTACTTTGGAATCGAACAGAAATATATTTTATCGTTCTTTGCTACAATTTTCGTTCAAGAAACTGCAGGTTATAGTTCCATAAAAAATCCAAGTTCAAAGAGTAAAATGCGAATAACTTTTGAACGGCTAAACCGATTTCTAAGAACACTCTCAACAAGGTCACATATCAAACAAAAAAAAACTAAATCGGTTTATCCGTTTAGGCGCTATGATGCCACAGACAGACACACAGATACCCAGCAACATACGTCAAACTTATAACAATCCTCTTTTTCCGTCGGGGGTTAATAAAAAACAAAAAAAAAACAAAACACTACAAAGCGAAAAATAGCTTTCTTTAGAAGTCGATTTAATTTTATTGTTTTTTATTGATAAATGATTTTATTTCTGTAAGTTGGTTTGTACAAACGCTTTTACATGTCTAACTTTTTTTTTTTAAACTAGATGAGGTCGGCGTTTCCTACCTGACTACTCTGAGAAGAAAGGCCGAAACAAACTCAGAGGTCACAGTCTATTTTAAAGTCCTGACAAAATCTTGGTTCTATCATGTGAAGACCATGTAGACCAGGGATGGCGAACCTATGGCACGCGTGCCTGTGGTGGCACACGACAAACTATTTTGGGCACGCTAAAATGAGGTTATGTAGAATCTAGGTAATTTGCAACAGCAGAAATAGCACCAACTCCTTTTAATACAACATAAAACTGGAAATAAATGTTAGGATTGCTGTAAGAATTTCTGGGTGCAAATAATAAATTTATTAATTCATAGCATTTGGAGTTTTATTTTTTGTTGTTTTTTGGTGGCACTTCATTCTCACATAAAAATATATATATAATTTAAATGGCACGTTTTCTAATAAAGGTTCGCCATCCCTGATGTAGACTGATGTCTGAAATGGTACAGGGTACCCTAATGCAGAATCCAGTGTCACATCTTAATACTGTAACACTCTTTTATTGAATCAATTTTGTTTGTCTATTAGACTGACACTTCACTTCGCTTCGATACAGATTCGAAGCGACGATCAGTGACAATGGATTTCACACTGCACTAAGAAGAGCTTACCTCCAGGAACCAGTCGGCCATGAGGTCCTCGCGGTACTCTGACACGAAGGGCCCCAGGTAGGCCACGAAGCCGGTTGCTATCAGACAGTCACCCGGCAGGTTTTCGAACTCCTTGTCCAAGCGTTCCACTGTCAACTCCCAACGTTCCTTCTCACCTGGAAAAAGCGGTAAGAAATGAGAGATTTTTGAAATTAAATGGTAAGGTTTTATGCCCGTTATTCACTGTAGTGACCGGTTCTATTGTGGGGCAATACACAGTCTCGTACACGCACTGAATGACCACACTTCAAGACGTCTACACTAGCCAACGGCTCTGGTAATAATGACGCGGTGCGCACGAGATTGTGTCTGTCTGTGTGGGGGAAAGTGGGGATGACTAAGCGAACATGCAAGCAAGATAGATACACTACATTCAAGTTATTCAGTTCTGTTAAAGACGTCGTCTTATAAGCAAGATCTACACTGTCAAATCGGCAGACGGCGTCGTTCAGTCGAAACTTTTAATTGTCAACCAGCGAGAAGTGCTAGCGCGTAAGAAACCGTCGCTTGCGTCCATAGAGGCGGAGAGGCAGTATTTCAAGCGTTCCTATTCGCTCGTTCCGGTCACACTGGCAGAGCTAGCTAGCGAGTGTCGTGGGGGGAATCATTTTGCAGGGTACTCTTAGCTTATCGTAAAATAAAAACCTAAACCTAATCTTCTTTCGTGTCATATTTCACAAAACAGTTTTATTTTTATTTTTTATGAAAATTCTTGAGTGCTAAACACCCTTTGTTCGCATTAGGACAGATTCGCTTTAAGACAGATTCTCTTTAAGACAGATTCGCTTTATGACAGATTCGCTTTACGGCAGAAGTACAGTGAACTCGATATACCTATATCTGTAAAACTTATTAATAAAACAAGTAACAAAAATGAAATTTTTCGAAACGTAGGTGCACACATTCCAGAAATGAAATTTGATTTCATGTCAATTTTTATATGTTTTTTTAGTTCTGAATACTTCTTTGTAGCAACTAAATGTATTAGTAATTAATACCAAACATTGCTTTGAGAAATAGTCCCTGAATGCGAATATTCTTCAGATTCTTGAATAGCAAAGATACCTTCAGGGATCAAAATTTGTGGTAACAATGCCAATTACATATACATTTCTGTAATACGTTACGTTCTCCACCATCGACTTTTTCAGACCTATATTTAGCTTTTTATGAGAGCGCTTTCCAATAGTGGTAGAAGCAATCGGTAACTTTAGCATTGGGATATACCTACGGCTTTAACTCTTTAGTTTCTGCTAAGTCTTAATCACATCTATATTTAATGAAAACTAATCGCGCAATATAGTAGTTTTTTTTTAATCTATAGGCTCGCGTTTGCCCACTATCTCGCCTGATGGTAAGCGATGATGTGGTCTACGGTGAAGCACGCTTGCTTTGAAGAAACATATTCACTCTTGACTTAAAAACCCCAAGGTTGTAGCTATCAGGGAACAAAGACTCCGGAAGGGAGTTCCGGTCCTTAACTGTGCGCACAATGAAAATATTAGCAAAACGCTTTGTGCTTATGGAAGGGATGTCCATCATGTACCGATGGCGCATGGCCGTACGTGTAGTAGGCCGATGATGGAATGGGCTAGGCGGAATCAAATGGTGCAGTTCCGTCGCACACTCCCCGCAATGTAACCGATAAAAAACCGACTGGCTGGCAACTCGGCGTCGATGTTCAAGGCTCTGGAGCTTTGACGCGACCAGTGCATCGTTGCTAATAAGCCTCTTGGCCCGTCTATCAATCGATTCAAGTACTGCTCTCGCCTCTGGGATGGATCAGCCAAATTGGTATTTGGCTGATCCATGCATCCATCCATGACCATGCATGACCGAACTTGCGCTTTATACAAGTTGAGTCCAGGCGTGAAGTACCGTCTCACCTTTGCCCAACTTTTTGCAGCTAACTGAGCTTTCGCCTCAATGATTGGACCAAAGTTGAGGGTCGATGTCAACGTAACACCAAGAAGTTCGAGATGGTCCATTAACGGCACGGTTACACCACGGAAAGATGGAGCCGGGTGGACACGCCTGGGTCTGAGCAGCATTGAAACTGACCAGATTGGCATCATCTCATTTGGAGACCGCCTTCAAGGACAGGTTCAAGCGTTTAAACATGGCCTCCCGGAGAGACCGAATCTGAAGCCCAGAATCATTCTTAAGTAGCTTGTGCTTTATTAGGTACGAGTATATAAATTAAGGGTACAAAATTTACGTTATCATCGTTTTGTGAAGCATTAATATGTAACGTGCATTATTTGATAAAAAGATCCTGGGAACAACTTTGAAGGTACCGGCGCCGTTATAGCATTTCTAGTTTTTAAATTTGGTATAATGATTTGATATTTTCAACACGACTGTACAATTTCTGCCGTAAAGAGAATCTGTCATAAAGCGAATCTGTCGTAAAGAGAATCTGTCTTAAAGCGAATCTGTCCTAATGCGAACAAAGGCTAAACACCTTGAAAGATGAAAGACGCGATGTGGATTTCCGTCTACGTGTTTGTTTGATTTTTCATACTCTTTTCAAAATTCTGTAGGGTGACACTGAAAACAATCGTACTTTACTTCTAGATAAATCCGTATGTATTTACTACTACTACTTTAGACTTTTTTTTAAACCTGATTCGGGCTGTTTGAAGCGGCTAAGCTAGCCTTGAATAGATTTCAAGGTCCATAAACCTCGTTTTTTATAAATTCACATGGATGGCAGGTCGTTAGTTCATAGCTGAAATCAGCGGCAAATCAAAGTAGAATTTACTTCAAGTAAAATCGTCGACCAAAGGGCGCTGAAAGAATAATTCGCTTTACCCTGATCAAGGGCTAGGGTCAGCGCTCCCTCTGGACTAGAGCTGCCAAGCCCAAACCTGAACTAGTTTATTTTCCAGTTCAGTATCATAAAACTTACCGGACAATCCTGAGATCAGCGCCTCAGCCCTCTCCAGCTTGAGCTGCAGCATCCTGGATTTCTGCTCCAGTTCCTCCTTCTGTGCCAACTTCTCATCGTACTCCTTCTGCAGCCGAGCGATCATCTCGCTAAGCTCGCGCAGCTTGGCGCGCGCTTCAGCTAAGATCTGCTGTTTCATGCGTAAGGATTCGAGCGCTTCTTCTAGACGTTCCTTCTTTGGTTTTACTATCCTGATTGAGAAGAATAGTTTTATTTAAATTAAGAAACGCATATTGACGACCCAACTGAGTCATATGTGATTCATTTCTCATGGGACCAAGACAGAACAAAACCATGACGTCAAGACATTAACAAATCAATTTGTATGTTCAAAAATTACTGATAGCCTGATATGTTGTTGATGTTTTGCCAGATAGTAGCATCGAGGCAAAACTCTTCTGGTGAAGTAGTTTGGTAGGACCATGAGGTATCCAAGTGTGTCAGCAGGTTACAGATAAGGCAAGTAACAAATTAATAAGATTTACCTACCTGGTCGATAAAAAAGAATAGAAAAGAAGATGAATTTAAATTACACAAACTTATTGATTTTTGGAATATCCACTTCATTGTGATCATGATTTCAGGTAAAGTACTTCGAATGCTAGATTTAGGCCAAAGCAATAGGACGTCGCTTAGAAGGATTCTAAGCGACGTCCTCTTGCTTTGGCCTAAACCCGAGACAGTAATTCTCATATTTTTTTGCGGTTTCAGTCTTTCTAAGTCAAAAAAACCTGTAACGCACCAACCTTTTCGACAAGTTTTAACTTTGCTTGCCGTCGAGACGAGAATACGACAAGATTTTAATAATTTTTTTAACGGTTATTGGCTTTTTGGTCTTAATAAATAAACTCACTTGTAAATCTTGCCATACTTCTCCATGGCGCGAATCTACAGACACAGCTACTTCGCAACCGCGTACACGGTGTCCACGATCTCCGGGTCGAAGTCGGGCTTCACCGTGTAGGTGCCGATCTACTTCTAAAGTAAAGTACTTACTTGTAAATCTTGCCATACTTCTCCATGGCCCGTACCCAGAGACACAGAGACTTTGCCGCCGCGGACACGGCGCCCACGATCTCGGGGTCGAAATCCGGCTTCACCGTGTAGGTGCCTATTTTCTTCAGGATCTTGTCCGTGATGTTATCTTTATCGAATTCACGCAGTCGGTCCAGAAAGTACTGGTCGCCGAGCTGTCGCTTCGCCTCCGTCCAGGTTGGCTCTTTCTTGAAGCAAAATGGAGTTCAAAAATTGGATGGCAATAAGTGGTATACAGGATATTGGGTTAAACTAGGGACATACTTGAAGGTAGCACTCATGCCATATGCTAATGCATGAAACACAGTTCAGTACAAAAATATCAATAATGCCTTGCAAAAATATCTCTTGTACTAGGACTTCCTGGATAACAAGTACCAAATAAACTTTGAAAATAATTGATCATGAAAGACGATAGGTTCTATAGGAAACTGTTAATTATAGAAAGTGTATTTGCCCATTTCGTAAAACCGATCTTAGCCGAAGGCATCCTATGAAATTGAATTGTGCATGATAATAAATGCCAACTTAGTGTTGTTACTTTACCTGGAGCAAAATTAGTACAGCTTCCATCACCATCTCGACTTTGTATGGCGGTTTCGCATAAGACTTCACTTCTGTGATATCTTTCTTGTTCAGTGCGTCCAAGGCCTGTAAGAAATGAGATACAAAATGCAATAAGTACCTATAATTTGCAAAAAACACTGATTACGGCAATCAAAAGAATGCACTTGGTTTTAAAATGTGTCAACGATGATTACGAAGATTAAAGATATGCTCAAACTGAGGGGACCAGCGTGTGGGACACTGCTCGAAATTCGCACACGCCGAATGTTTTAATCGTGGATGGAGGTGTTCAAACTGGCGCGAATAGTAACTAGACTTCATGATCTTTAAAATAATCGGGTCCCGCGTCCTGCGTCCCGCGAAAGTTAAGACTTTAAGACTTCTTCTTCACCAGCTAGCTTCTTGCACTGGACCTATCCTCCATAGTCTGATTTCTGGCTGCAAGGTTATTCTTACCTTGATAGCCTCTTCTAGTGCCGGCATGGCACTGACTAGGTCGCGCATGGCGGCATCAGCTAGCTTCTTGCACTGAAGCTCTTCCTCCATAGTCTGACTTCTGGCTGCAAGTCTGTTCTTACCTTGATAGCCTCTTCTAGCGCCGGCATGGCACTGGCCAGGTCGCGCATGGCAGCATCGGCTAGTTTCTTGCACTGGACCTCTTCTTCCATGGTCTTCTTGCTTCTGGCTGCGACGCTGCGCTGTTGCTCGTCGGCGTTACGTTGTTGCACGTTGATGACGCCCATGTATTCTATGCACTGTTCTGTGTATAGGCCTACTTGGACCTAGAAACAAAACATGGGAAACTTATGTAGATGCGGTGACAGATGGCTGCAGACATCTAAAATAATGGTTTTACCATTCGTTTTATAATAATAACATAACATAATAATATTTTTACAATGCATGTCCTCGAAAAGTGCGGTTTTCCAAGCAGCCAAACTGTGCGGAAAGTGTCACTTTTTTTCACTAGTGCTTTTTACTTTCCTGTATTTTTTTAATTTTTGACTCCAACGTGAACCCGACGCATAGAGTTTTTATTATTTGAGAAAAGTTTAAAAAATTAGTTATGTATAGTTTATCATTCATATAAAAGCTAGAATAAAACTAATACTTCATTTAAGGCGTTTTTAATTACTCTAGATTTTGATTTTGATCAATAAATTAATTTTAAATATTAATTAAATATGTTTGGCAGAACGTATATTTTGCTCGTGCCTTATTGCGTTACGATGTGAAGCTATTCGCACATGCGCAGTAGATATGCCCGAGGAACTTTTAGTTTATCTGTGGATATGCTGAACGCGCTTGAATAAGCCCGTCATTTTATTAGTATTTTATTAATTTATTTATTTCCTCGCACAATGCATAGTAAAATGTTGTATGATACACGTACGTAAGATGATTTCCGAACGTGTCGATTTATCCACTCACTCGCTTCGCTCGCTCGTGAATAAAAATGCCACTCATCGGAAATCACCTACCTTCCGCACTTGTAGCATAAATAACTATTATTTCCAAAAATACAATTTTCACATTTTAAAATTAAATTTACAAGTACAAAAAAACAAAAACATAATCATTATAAAAAATGCATACATTACAGATACATGACCTCTGGCACCCAAGCTAAGATTTAACTTGTGATATGAGTGCCAGGGCTCTCTCGATTAATTGACTAACAATAAAAATTATATTCAGCAGTCCCTTTTATGCGTCACACGCCCTGTACGTCACTAGTCTCCGATTTTGTTGAAACTTTTTGAGGATATTGTTCTCAAATTGTTCTATTCAGTACCTTCAATGAAAAAAAGTGTACCTCTCGGTTTTCGCTAAAAAATGGAAAACAAAAAATTACGTACAGGCAGTGAACGGAAATAAACATGGAAGCATTCCTTGCTTTAAAAAATGACCCAACGCACATTGTGCCCCGGTGGGCGGGGCTTACCGGTCGTGCCACTCACGCTTTTAGTTCGTCCCCAGTAGGCAACAGCGGCGGTCGACTAATATTTACCGTTTTTCGCTTGTTAAATATTTAAAAATGGCTTCTTGTGCAGTGAAGTGTTGCATAAATAAATTACATTTGCATAACAAGAATGTTGGAAATATTTTTCCCGTGTAAATACATCGCTATTCATTATATTTATATGAAAAATGTAGTACACCACGAAATCTATGGGGATGATGTTATGCCAACCAAACAATTTACTTTTCTACCTGACAATAATGACAAATATAATTTCGATTACAATCTAAGATATATATAATAGATTATATATCTTAGATTGTAATCGAAAATTCACGCCGTTTTTTTCTATGGGGCGGCACTATGCAAAATATACTAAGTTATTGTAGGTACATAAAGGATCCTTAATAGCACGGAAAAAATAGATATCGTTGCTGTGTCTTTATCTTTTCTAATATATTTTTGGTCGTTCCAAATTTTTTTTCACACTATAAAAGATGGTTCTTTAATACGAATTGCGGTAGGAGTTGACTAGTAGAAATCATCACGCGAAAAAGCGTTCATATTTCTATGCGATTTTTTTCTTTCATTTTTGGACAAAATATAAATCCAAGATTGTGGCTGCGAAAACTTTCATTTTACATTATGGGTTTAGTTTTCAAGGTTGCTAAAGTCCATTGTGAGGTTAAAATAATCCAAGACGGCATAAAATAAAAATAAATGTTTTTGTTTAAATCATATGTGAGAAGGAACTTCTTTCCTGACTAAGGTCCCCTGACCACAAACGATTTTTTATGCTTCTATATTTTCTATCAGATTATTTCAATACCATCACTATCATAATTAATAATTACGTTGCACCATATTGCATAAAACATCCCGGGCGACGCGAATGGTGGACACAGTGATGCATGACGCAGTCGTAGAAATGTCGTTAGCGGCCTATACGTTAGATGGTAATTTAAACCCAAACTAACAGTTTATAAGGTCTATTTTTAATTGTGCATCATGAGTTGTAATAATTATTGTTTGTGTGCCTTGGCTAGTTTGGCGAATCAGTGGCTGAGTTTCGATGTGTGCGTTTGTTTAGGATTTTGTGTCAAGATGCGCGTTTAATTCCTTTGAAGTAATGCTTCCATGTTTATTTCCGTTCACTGCGTACAGGGCGTATACGCCCCGTACGTCATTTTTTTTTCTGTAAGAGTTAGAGATGCACAGTATACATCAAATAAATGTTCCCGAATATAAACCTACGAATACTGAATATTTACTCTACAGCGCCCACCAAACCGCCACAATATTAAATTGAAAATCGTAAAAATATAACCTAAAAATTTTGGACCCAGAAAAAAGGCATTTTGTTGAGATTTTTTTACCTGAAATAAATGTTCTCATTTAGCGCTCCACAAATATGTAATTATATCTCAGAAACATGCGAAACTTTCAAAGTTATTAGCAAATCAAAATTAAACTAACATCACCAACACAGATCTAAAGATTTTTGCAGTACCTAGATGTGGCAATTAAATTTTAAATTGGAGCGTATAGATAGAACTATATGTTATCTAGAGATTGTTTATAACTGGTTCTGCCTCGACTGTATAATACCTGCATCAAATTGATTTGGATATTATTATTTTTTACACCTCATAATTTTCGAGAAAAATATTGCTTAATTTTGAATAATTTTTAAGCTAATTAGTTAATTTAATTTAAAATTGTCATAATTTGCCAATGTTAATGTAAAATAAGTGACAAAACGATTTTAATTTTTATTAATCATATTTCAGGTTTCCATGTATTCATGGATATTTTAGTTTTGAACTTTGCAGGTGATAGGTTGATTTCAAATAAAGTATCATTAACGAAACATCTTCTCGAAATCGAATCAAAAATTAGATTTCAATTCGATTTCGAGAAGATGCTGTAAATGATATCTACAGTTTTTCTTTTTTCTTTTTTTTTTTATTACAACCTATTAACCTTTGTTTTAACCTTAATGATCGGTTCCGTCTATCCCAACTGGCTATCGCAATCAGCTGGAATACATGGAATATTTTTCCGTTCTTCCCAGCATGCGAAATTGTTTCGTTTTTATGCTGAACATGTGATTATAATATTTATATGTTTTAGTTTAAAGTTAGTAAGTTTGACGTTTTGTTTGTTATAAAGTTAGATTAATGAATTTTCACTTTTCCGCAAAACTTCCTTTGAAAAAATTGGCATGGGCAGAAGAAGTTTTTAAAATATGACGTTACACCCTGCAGAGAATGGAGCTGATATTATTGACGTCTTAAACACTACAATCGTGTTCAGAAAGCTTGTGTATCAAAAAGAAGTATTGTAGAATATTGATGATGGGTGATGATGTCAAGGACAAAATTAAGGAAATTTGAGAACATACTAGTTATATTATGCCTTCTTAGCCATTGAAAATGACTGTAGTCACTGATGATGATAATATCATGATAGCTACAATCACCCTAGGCCCTCGCTCTCATGTTATTATGTCTTCTTTAAGTAAAGAGTACTCAACGGTGAATAGGTTACTTCTAGACAAGCGTGCTTCTTCTTCGACTACATTATCGCTTACCATCTAGAGATAGTGGTCAAACGTGAGACTACAGTTAATAAAAAGTAATAATAATAGTATCATCTGGTATCATATTTCCTGATACATGCCTAACGGGGCCTCTACGAGTTGGCTTTGGCTTCTCGCACGCTTTTCAAAGGACCGGGACCCTAAGGACCCGAGATATACAAAAAAAAATATCATCTTCTCTGTGGCCTGAAATTAAATGATTTAGAAGAATCCGTATGAATAAACACGATAAAAATTATATATGATATAATCTATACCAATCAACAGAAAGCTGCCATATTAAATACTTGTAGAATAGTTTGAAAAAACATGCAGCTGGACGAGGAAATCTCAGCCTCATCTTGAATTCACACTGCCGCTATATTTCCTTGGCTTTAGCCCGTGAATTTCCGATAATAATATTAATCTGGCTTCTAGCTTTAGGCACTCTGCCTTCCGCCGACAATCAGTGAGATGCGAGTAGAGCTAGACACTAGATACGAGTTGGCGAGCAGCGCAAAGCGAGTTGTGGTTGGTCTTTCATCGTGAGCTCCGACTGCCAAGCAAGCATCGCTGAGTTATTATCTTTGATAGCTCTTGTTGCTGTGACAAAGTAGTGGTGAGAGGGTTCTCGCCGACAGTGTGAACATCCATCGATCAACTATTAATACGTATATATCTTTTGTCCGTTTCTTCAGCGAGAAAATAGTCAATAGCTACCTCATCACTTCCTCGTCGGCGGTGGGACAAGTGCCTTATCCACCACAACGAAGTAACGTGAGGGTACATAATGTCCTGAATGGCTTCGATAAATAGATGTGTGTGGTAGTGATGTGTTGTTTGTTTGTTTTTGCTTAACTGCCGTGCTCCCAGATTGCAATTTCATTTCTAGATTCTGAGAAATACGTGGACAAATAAATGTAAAAACAAACAAAGTAAGAAATAAAGAAAACAAATTTATTTGCCACAATTCGACCTACAAATTCATAAATTTTGCATAATCTGAACATTTCAGTGTTTTCGATGGTAGTACATACATGCGCTTATAGTCAAATCAAGCTGATACAGAATCGAAGCGAAGAGACGCGTCAATACGTTCTATCTATGTATAATATAGTATAAATTAAATAAAACGAACAATGAATAAAATATATACTGAAAAATACCTACATTTTTAAATGAACGAGATTCTCATCCATAATCAGTCAAACCTTTTTTTTTTCAAAACACACAGGCCACATGTAATAGCTGCACTTCTAATAGCGACCAAACACGTAACGATATGTATGTTGATTAATGATAATAGCCGAACCTTCGCCAGACGGCACCGAACGTCTCGTTACGTGACGATTTCTACCAGGCAACTCTTTCCGCCAGCAGCATTAGGGAATTGCGTAAAAAAATACCGTCGATTTTTTTACGTTCTCATATCACTACCACTGATATTATTATTAAAAAAAACCAAGTCAATATAGTATCAACGATAGTTTGTACCTACTTGAAATTTGATTGCCACATCTAGGCACTGCAAAAATCTGTAGGTCTGTGTTGGTGATGTTGAGTTTAATTTTGATTTGCTTTTATCTATGGAAGTATCGCATGTTTCTGTGATATAATTACATATTTGTGGAGCGCTAAATGAGAACATTTATTGCTCTCTTTGGGTAAAAAAATCTTATAAAAATGCCTTTTTTTTGGATCCAAAATTTTTAGGTTATATTTTTACGATTTTCAATTTAATATTGTGAAGGTTTGGTGGGCACTGTAGAGTCAATATTCAGTATTCGTAGGTTTATATTCGGGAACATTTATTTGATGTATACTGTGCATCTCCAAGTATAATAAAAAAAAAAATTGACGTACGGGGCGTATACGCCCTGTACGTCATTTTTTGTTTTCCATTTTTTAGCGAAACCCGAGAGGTACACTTTTTTTCATTGAAGGTACTGAATAGAACAATTTGAGAACAATATCCTCAAAAAGTTTCAACAAAATCGGAGACTAGTGACGTACAGGGCGTGTGACGCCCTTTTATCTACCTAACTACGTATCTATTTTGATAACATTTCCGAACTAATTCGTGCTTGCTATGACGTTCAACAACCATGTAATTAAACGTGAAAAAATTTATAAGGTTATTCTAAAAGCCTATTTGAAATGACACTAACACACTGCACATATGGCACACACACCATCTTAATCAATAATATTTTTGCCACTGTCCCATAATATGTTACTTGGAGTCGGCGCAACACATTTTCTTCTTCCATTCCGTTCTGTCAACCACCGCACTATCACCACTCTCTTTTCTTTCATATAACTTCTCTCAGAGTACATCCACCTTTTTGAAATGTTGGCTAAATAATGTTTGCGTATCAAGCATCTATATCCTACATATTACTATGTCCGTAAGGATTGAGGAGCCACTTTTTGTATCTTAATGAAATTAATTTACTTATTTAGTAGTAAGTTTAAAAATTTTGTAGGTTCGATCCTCGATTTTGTAGTATAATACTTCAAAAGTTATATGGACATAAAGGTGGCTCCTCAATCTAAATGTTTGGATTGAGGAGCCACGTCAGAACTAGGAACATCATGGATTAATATTTATCATTATTAGGTATGATTTTGTAGTATTTGAGAGTATTTAGTAGACAAAATCTGAGCTCGGTTGCATTAAAATTAAAAAAGTTATCATACATTATATGTGGCTCCTCAGACCATACATACGACTCGTCAGTTTTCAAAGAAGCAGTAGTTCAATTAATGCGCAATTTCTTCGTCATTTAGTAGTAAGTATATTAGATTTGTAGGACAAGAATCAGTAATTAAAAATGAGTGCATTGAGAGATATGGCACATTTTAACTGGCTCCTCAATCCTGACGTTAGTGTACCTACCTGAGATCACAACGTTACTGTACCTTCCTGAGATTACAACGGAATCAAAAACCAGAGACACTTACATTTAGTATGAATGTCTACTTAATACTTAAGTAGAGATCAACATTGTATATATTCGGTATCTGAAAAACAAATTACTTTTCGATATTCCTTAAGAATTCGCTATTAAGGGTGACCATGTTATATGAATGAAACCAGGATGACAAGTTTTTGAATTTTAATTTTTAACAAATCGGCAGTATAGAAATATAGGTAGGTATTTACAGATATTCTTCATATGTTTTAGGTAGGTATTTACAGATATTCTTCATATGTTTTAGGTAGGTATTTACAGATATTCTTCATATGTTTTAGGTATTTAAATCAATTTCTACATAAGTTAAAGAATGAATTAATATTGGTTGGTCGGTGCTTTTACGAATTTTACAGTGAGAATCATAGTCGTCGTAACAAAACATCTCATCCTTCATTGGGTAGTGACATTTATAGTGGCCCATGCCAGCTTCGCCAATTCCAGGTATAAATTCTATAACGCCTATTAATGTATATGATCTACTTGTAATCATTATAGATTCTGGTACCTCGTTTACTCGAAACTTCGTACAAACATTTAGTTCAAATGAAACTGTGTTTGATAGAGCATATTAGCACATTGTTTGGTGGTTACAAGCCGTACAAACGTTTTTTTCTTCTGCAATACAAATTGCATCTTCTAAACTTTGGATGCCGAAAACAGAAATTATATTTAGGTTTAAAGGCAAAAATGCGATCTGCCTAGATATTGGGATAAATTGGCATAAATCATTGGTACACTTTTTACTGAAAATTGCACTAAAACAATACTTCAAAGCTATATGTTCAAAAATGAAGGACACATTACAAGCAAATTCACAGTGGTTTTCTCTTGTATCAAAATACAGCACGCCTATTTCGGATCTCATTTTGTATATATCACAGTCATTAGCAAAAGGATCTGATAAAAGTTTAATATATTGAGAAATTAAATCATAAGAGTATGTGTTTAATGTTTCTTGAAAACGTCTACTTTGAATAAATGCCATACTTAAGAAATGCATGACTGAATCAAAGCAGCATGTGTTTGTCAAATCCACTTTAACAGAACTTTTTTAACTTTTTTTTTTAACTTTTTTTTTTTTAAGTAGGTCGTTACTTAATTAAAGAATTTAATATGTCAATACTATATTATTATAAAGAGGCCCGCCCGCCTCAATGAGTATAAAATTTCAATTTGATTTGATTTATTAAAATTATAATATGGACGGTATGGAAGAAGAAAACGTGTTGCGCCTACCCCAAGTAACATGGGATA
Source organism: Orthosia gothica (assembly GCA_949775005.1). Taxonomy (NCBI): domain Eukaryota; kingdom Metazoa; phylum Arthropoda; class Insecta; order Lepidoptera; family Noctuidae; genus Orthosia; species Orthosia gothica. Next base: position 19,548,837 of record OX459054.1, on the reverse strand, counting down.
AGGGCGGGCAGATGATGATGATTTATACTATCAAATAAAATGAAAAATACACGTCTAATTTTTTCTAAATAAGAAATCGGGTGTCTTGCCGATATCGATAATGTACTTAAAAATGCGATGTGTTAAGCTGGAAACAAATAATCGGACGCGGCTTACGGACGCGACTGACAGCCGCGACTTATAGAGTATCTAGGTAATTAATGATAATAATATTTATTAATTATTTTTATTTTATTTTAATATTAATTAAATGCCACATTTTCAAAGGCTTACCTTCACATTCTTTAAATACTTTATGATAATAAGCAGCTTTGGTTCTTTGGATCAGCTCAACAACACGTCGCCTCTCTCTTTTGTACTCTTCTTCTATTTTCTTATCACTAGGGTTAATTTTATGCTCTTTGCACAATTCATTTCTTTTATTTATTCTGGTAATTATACTCTTGTTGATCCAATCTGACTTGGGGGGATTTAGGATTTTTGTTTTTGTTATTTTGTTCTCATTAATTGCTGATTTCATCGCTTCATGAAAATTATTGTAGTCCTGTCCAATAGCCTTGAAATCTAGGTTTTCTAAAGTTTTATATAGTTTGGTATATTCTAGAGTCTGGTACTGCTTCTTCTTTACAGCTTGGGGCTTATATTGTTTCACTTCCAAAAATATCTGCTTATGATCAGATAAGTCGGATTCAATGACAGCAACGTGGAAACAATTTTCTTTTAAACTAGTTATAACATGGTCTAGTATAGTTTTTGTTGTTGATGTTTCACGTGTACAATGTAACGAGTTTATTTTATTCAGTATCCTGCATCCATTTTCTTGAAGTGTTTCTTCGTAGGCGATAGTATTTCGATCTTTAGTGAGAAGATTATAATTAAAGTCCCCAAAAAGTATTACTCTCTTACGTTTATGCAATTCTTCTGTAAGTGTATCGAGAAATATTTTTGTATTTGTTCTCTCTGGCTTATAAATAGCTCCAATATCTAATGAAAACTTTTTCAGATGTATCCATATAAAGTGGTTGTCATTCTCGCATTTGCTGCTGAGAAATTCATGTTTAAGATTTTTATGAACGAAGATAGAAACTCCACCTCCTCTACTGTGAGTTCTGAAGTTGTAATGGTGAACATAGTTTGGCAATACAAGGCTTTCCGCCTCGGCTTCGGATTTGATCCAGGTCTCTACGAGCATAACCACATGGATAGTTTTCATAGATGCCAATATACAGGTAAGTTCATCTAATTTGCCAGGCTTTACTAGGCTTCGGATATTCGCATACAAAAATCTAAGTGATGTTCGGCTTTCGCCCAAATCCGCGTATTTATCAGTAATTTCATATGTTATTTTATCTTGTTTATTGTTTTCGTTAAGTTCAATTAATTTGCGAAGTTTTTTGGTTGTTGATGCACTATTTTAGGGGTATTGTTACTATATTTGATAACAAGATTTTGTTCACCATTTTGTGTACGGCGTTGCAGCTCGTCCACTAATTTCTTTATGTATTTTTGTTGATATGGGGTCTGGTCATGATAAATTTTAAGAGGTTCTTTTATATTTGTTTTATTTCGAAGGATTGTTCTTGCAGATTCTTGGGACGTTAGGTAAACCTTTATGGGACGTATTTTACCAGGTTTATAGAGGCCCACACGGTGGATCTTGATAGGTTCAGGGCATTCTGCAAACGCTATCTTAATAATGTTATTAACCTCTCTGCTATCTGATGCTATGCGATCTTCCTTATTATTGCCTTTAGCTTCCGGTATACCCACTATGATTATATTTTTGCTCCTTGCTTCTCTCTCATGTAGTTCAGAAACAACATCTTCACAAGATAGTGTATTAGATGCCTGTTGTACCATAGGTGTTATCTTCATATTTTGTACTTCTGTCTCAAGATTAACGACTTTAGCTTTCGCGGCGACGGTGTCACGTTTCAGATCAACTATATCAGACTTGATTTTTGTTTGTTCTGAGAGGATATCATTCGTAGTATTTTGTAACTTTTTTATTTCGTCCCTTATGGCTGATGCATCATTCGATATTCTGTTCATAATTACTGCTTGCTTCTCCGCAAAAACATTTAAGGTAGCTGTTAATTCTTTACGGAAATTGGAAAATTCATTTTTGAAATCTTCATAGCCTGAGTCAGGCTGCTTTCTTTTCCGAAAAGTAATTTGGGACTGGTCAGATTCCGCACTTTGCAGTTTTGAGAGATCAGGTTGAGAACCTCCGCGCGGCTTTGATTCACTTGAAGATCGTGGAGAACTCATTATAAGTTATGTAAACCCTTCCTTATAATTGTGACGTCGAACCACTAACCGGTTGTTTACACTCTTGGCACTTTTCTGCGCACAGTCCGTAGAGAGCAGGATGAATTTTCGGAGCCCGTCTCTTTCACACCACGGGTCTGAAGAGGGCAGGGGCACTTCTTGCTAGCGCTTGCGCTGGATGTTGGTACAGTTCAACGGCGAAAAGATGTAACCACAGTCGCGTTGCGAAAAGCAAAAAATATATGCACAGCCGTGGTCTTTAGACTCAAAATAGCTTGCCGGTAGAATATTAATTTTAAATAATAAATACAGATACGTCTACTCTAAGCGCGCTCTGAACGTAATCCGCTCTGAATTTAATAATTAAAATGTGTTGCAATGGTTCAGAGAGTGAAATGGACATTGATTGTACTCCACCAGGTTTAAGAACAGAAGCCAAATTGGCAATGGAAAACCCGCTTCCAGCATATATGTAGATATGAACATTTTATGATTTGGAAAAACGATAAAAAAGTGAACATTTTCTCCGAAACAGTATTTTTGGCGTAATTCTATGATAATGCTAAAACTAAAAAGCCATCTACATTATGGGCAATTAATTCCATACTGAAATGTACAGTTCATGTTAAAAACGGCATTAACATGAAAAATTATGGAAATTTAACTACTTTTTTATTTCCCTGCATTCTTTTGAGAAAAGCACTATATATGCCTCGGCGGAAATGGCAATTGCCTTTCTCGTATTAGTGAAGTCCTCGCCTACGGCTCGTCCTTCAAACTCATACTCGACCTGCAATTGCCTATTTCCCGGCTATAAAATAATGTACTATTCATAAAGGCCTATTCATCGATATCCCACTTACGGAAAATACGAGAAAAAAAAAAACAATATTTTGTCGGAGTGATTAATATGTATATCCATGCCAAATTATAGCTTTATAGTACCAAGAGTCTCTGAGCTAAGCTGCGGACGGACAGACGGACACAGCGAAACTATAAGGGTTCCTTGTTGGCTACAGACCCAAAAAGACGTTGGCGCGACATCTTTAGAATAATTCATACATTTATCTTTTTTTTCTTATTACACATTGAATTGGTGACCGTAATTTATTTTTAATATTTTATACCTAGTGAGAATGGAGACTCTAATTTGTAAATGGAATAGACAGGAAAATTAATAATATTCAATCAGTTGTACCGTCAGGGATTTCAATAACAAGTTGAAATTAAATTTAAAAACAAATAGATTTCTATTTGTGTTTTTGTTAAAGCCAGGAAACGAGAAAAAAAAATGTAATTTATTCATGGACACCCTACAAAAGAATTTGATAGGAAATTAAAGGATTGCTAATAACTTCGTAGATATTTACTTTTTTATGGCAGGATTATACGTACATTTAGTATATATAGTATATATAAGTAATTGCCTGCTAGCCACTGTTGGAGAACAAGTTGCCATAATTGCCCTATATAGGTCGCCTTCCTACACTAAACTGGAGCCGTTTCTCTTTTCTTTAGATAGGTTGTTGCAATCGGTGTCTTCTTTCGAGCACACCGTAGTTATGGGCGACATAAATATAGCAATAAACCCAAATAAAATAAAATCTGAAGGGGAACGCTATTTAACCGTAGCTGCTTCGCATGGTCTACTGCCAGCACACACTTTAGTTACACGCAGCGCTCGCCAGACATGCATAGACCATGTCCTTATAAAAACTAAACTCTCCTCCATCACCATAGTCTCAAATGCAACACTAACAGATCACCATCCTGTCTTATTTTGTTTAAATTTAAAAAAACCACGGCAAAATGCAGCCACAACAAAGGTCATAATTAAAGATAAAAAGTTAACACATGACATTTCACATATTAATTTTGACCCCATTTATCAAACAGAAAACCCAAACGCTAGTCTAAATTACCTTACACAATGCCTACAAAAAGAAATAGAAAAAAATACAAAAATCGTAACACTTTCAAGACGCCAAAAAATCATTAAGCCATGGATAACTCCTGGACTTCTACGTTGCATGCGAAACAGAGACCACCTACACAAAAAGGCTAACATTGATCCGGATAACGTAGTCTTGAAAATTACCTACAAAAGATACAGAAATTTCTGTAATAATCTATTGCGAAGGTTAAAAAGAATTTACGAAAAACAACAAATCCAAGACGCACAGAACGACAGTAAAAAATTATGGAAAGCCATCAAAAACATCACACACACAACAAAGCAAAGACAACACAACAAAGATCTACTAACTATCTCAACTTCTACTGACCAATCACTTAACGAAGCAAACAGCTATTTTATAAATGTGGGTAGCTCACTGGCGGACAAAATTTGCCAACAAAATATTAATTCCCGGAATCTACCATTACTAAGTAATTCTCAAGATGTTTTACCAAATGTCCCCAATTCTTTCGTCTTAACTGAGACAGATGATTACGAGGTTGGACATCTTATCATGGGTCTAAAAACAGATAGTGCACCAGGATGTGATAATATTAGCAGTAGATTCCTTAAACAACACAAACATTTTCTTATACAACCACTCGTAAAAATTTTCAACGATTGCTTAAAGGCTGGAGTGTTTCCCTGTTCCCTAAAACGATCAGAAGTGTGCCCAATCTATAAGAACGGAGACAGAAGTCGTATAAACAACTACAGGCCGATATCCATACTACCCGCAATATCCAAAATTTTAGAAAAAATTATAAACGTCCGTCTAATAAAATATCTCGAAAAAAATAAACTGCTATCAGTAAACCAATACGGGTTTAGGCATGGAAAATCTACAGAACAGGCTGTGAACAAACTTATAGAATTTATTAGTTCCAACCTGGATAAAGGGAAAAAATGTCTTTCTATTTTACTCGACCTAGCCAAGGCATTTGATACGATTTCTGTCTCACTCTTACTAAACAAATTGGAGGCGCTGGGTGTGCGGGGCACCCAGCTTGATCTTTTCAGTAGCTACCTCTCTGGGCGAACTCAGTGTGTCCGAGTGGACAAACAAAAAAGTACATGTACATACCTGCCAGTTACACATGGTGTGCCTCAGGGAAGTATACTGGGGCCGACCCTATTCCTCGTGTACATAAATGAGCTTACTAGTCTGAAACTCAATAAAGGTGAAATTATCTCTTTCGCGGATGACACGGCGCTGGTATTTGCGGGTGATAGTTGGGAAGAGGTCTTCACTATCGCACAAAATGGTTTTGATACGACTAAGGGATGGCTGCAGAAAAACATACTTACCTTGAACGTTGATAAAACGAAATATATTTGTTTCAGCATTAGGCAGGCGGTGAGTATCCGCGGCGGCCTACGAATTGTTTCACACGAGTGCATTTCTATGGATTGCTGCGCATGTTCACCTCTGGAACGCGTAGATACTCTAAAATACCTTGGTATTACTTTAGACAAGAACCTCAACTTTAAAGAACATATCAAAATTCTCTGTAACAGAGTACGAAAATTAATTTACGTTTTTAAAAACCTACGTCATATCGCGGAACCCACGCTGTTGAAGCGAATATATCAGGCCCTGTGTCAGTCGCTTCTTAACTACTGCATTTCATCATGGGGAGGTATTTGTAAAACCACTATAAAGGCAGTTGAGGTCGCCCAGAGAGCTATACTGAAGGTTAGCTCATTTAAACCTATACGTTATTCTACCATTGCACTGTTCCAGTTGTGCGAGGTTTTGACAGTAAGACAGTTATTTATACTTAGAATTATCCTGCAAGAACACAAAAAACAGCACTACAACCCAATGTTATTACAGAGACGTCGTAAACATCACGTATGTGTCAATTTAACCTCATTTAAAACAAACTTTGGTAAAAGATTTATTAGTTTTCTGGGCCCATATCTTTATAATAAACTTAACAAAATATTACACATATACCTACCCCTTGACTAGAAAACAATGTAAATTAAAAGTAAGCCTATATTTGCAGAAATTAAGCTATGAGGAGACGGAACAACTACTATACATACCACACTAAGACTAAATCTAAGAGCACAGATAACGAAAATCAGATGCACTCTACATAGCTCACCTACACACACATTCACTCTCGCATTCTCACACCCACACACTCACCACATTACACTCACATCCACTTGCACCTACATACGCCACTCACATACCTACACATTCTCAGAAACATACACCATACACACACTCACATATGAACACACACACTCACACCCACCCACTAAATTAATAACAAATTGAAATTATGTAATTACAAAATATTTATCCAAAGTGTCACGGTGTGCGTGTTACTTATCACCTATTTTTCTGTAGTATTCACTTAGTTATATTATGCTACCATTGCTTGGCACTTATTCTTATATTGTAAAAACTCGAGGGGAATGGTGCTGATAGCCGAAATACAGGCTATGCCTAGTTCGGCTACAGACGCTAATCTCTTTGCCTTAATTGAAATTCCTGCCAAATTGCCATTGTAAAATAGTTTTAAGTTTTTGGAAAATAAATTATTATTATTATTATTTTCTGAAAAACATGGACTGTTTCTTAGCTCTTTGGCTAGTTTAAGCTACATCAACGGGAAAAAGCCAAGTCAATGTAGCGTGTGGTGATTTTTTATAATGAAGATAGGGTGTTATGGACAGAAATTTCGTTTTCTTCAATTTGCATAAACTTTCTTACTATTCTACAGGTGTTTAGAATTGCAGCCTTTTGAAGAGTAATGTAGATTGAATCGTACAAGTCTATTAATTTGAGGCTATGGTGGAGATGGTTTGGTATAACACCTGTAGTGGAGACAACTATGGGTACGATGTAAACTTTTTCTTGCCTCCAGATTCTGGTCACTTCTTCCTTGAGTTCCGCATATTTGCTTATTTTCTCTCCTATCGTCTTTTGTAAATTGTGTGTGTTGGGGACTGCAATGTCTATCAGGTAAGTAACTTTATTAACTTTATCTAGGAGAATAATATCTGGTCTATTGAAGTGAACGGTTCTGTCGGTTAGTATAGCACGGTCGTAATAGAGTTTGTGAGTGGTATTTTCTAGAACAGTTTGTGGGACGTATTTGTAGTAAGGAGTGTTTGTATCTTGTATGAGTTTATGTTTGATTGCTAGTTTTTGGTGGATGACATTTGCTACCTGATTGTGTCTGTGAGTATAGTCAGTCTGAGTGAGCGTTATGCATGCTCCCGTGATGTGTTGTATGGTCTCTGGCTGACTGTGACACTTGCGACATTTGTCATTTGTTACTGTGGGGTCTTTGATTATAAATTTCCTGTAGTTTTTAGTATTGATGATTTGATCTTGTATTGCTATAATAAACCCTTCCGTTTCCGGGAATAAGTTAGCTATCTTAAGCCACTTATTTGAAGCTATCGTATCTATGTGGGATTGTTCTAGATCGTGTGGGTGTCGTCCGTGCAGCACTTTCTTTTTCCACTCATCTATCTTTTGTTTTTGAGGGTCATTATTAATATTGTAAGTTGCGTTTTCTTCGTTTAGATTAAGGGGGGTGTAGTTAATATCGTTTGTGACTATGGCTTTATGTATACTGCTTGTGTGAGATTTTGTGTAAAAGAATAACTTTAATCTAGCTATTTGTTTCTGCCAAAGGTAATGAATGTCTATCAGGCCTCTCCCTCCGTTTTGACGTTTAATAGTCAGTCTTTCTATTGCCGATTTAGGGTGAAGGTTGTTGTGTTTAGTAAGTGTGGTGCGTGTAGTTCTCTCGATCTGCTGGATGTCAGTTTTCGACCACTTGATCACTCCAAACGAATATGTTAGTATTGGGATCGCATAAGTGTTCAATGCCTTTATTAAATGCTTTCCTGAAAGTTGAGTTTTACATACTGCGATCACTCTCCTCTTGTATTCAGTGTTCAATGTGTGTTTAATCGCTGTGTGATCTAGCCCCTTGAGTTGCCTATATCCTAAATATTTATATAAATCCGTTGATTCCAATGCTGTAATTGTTTCATTATTGTTAATTGCATAGTCACCGGTTTTAATTTTGCCTCTAATTATGTGTACTGTTTTGCATTTGTCTAGCCCAAACTGCATGTTAATGTCTTTACTGAATTCTGTTGTGATTTCTATTAAATTTTTCATCTCTTTTTCAGTTTTTGCGTATAATTTAATGTCATCCATATAGATAAGATGAGATATAGTGGTAACTTCTGTTGTGTGTTTTAAGCTATATCCGGCATGACTGCGTTGCAATAAGTGAGATAAGGGGTTTAGAGCGAGACAAAAGCATAGAGGGCTCAGGGAATCGCCCTGATAAATACCTTTTTTTATAGCAATTTGTCGTGTTGTTACAACGTGGTCGCGAAAATTTAATTGTAGTGTAGTTTTCCATCGGGGCATAATATTTTGCAAGAAGCTTATAATTTTTGGGTTTATTTTATATATCTGCAATATTTGGATCAGCCAGGAATGTGGAATGCTATCAAAAGCTTTTTTGTAGTCTATGTAGGTGCAGTGTAAATTTCTATTTTTTGTAGCAGCGTGTTTATGTATTATTGAATCTATAACTAGTTGTTCTTTACACCCCATGTGACCTCGTCTGCACCCCTTTTGCTCTTCTGCTATTATGTTGTGTCGTTCTATGTGTTGATTGATTTTTGTAGTGATGGCTGACGTTAGGATCTTGTACATTGTGGGTAGGCATGTAATTGGTCTGTATTGGGAAGGCTGTGAAGAGTATTCGGCTTTTGGTAACATGTAAGTTATTCCTGTAGCAATAAATTCGGGTATATTTTGCTTGCCTAAAATAATGTCTGTTAAATTTTTTGCTAAAATTTTATGTAAAGATTCTAATTTTTTAAACCAGTAATTATGTATTTTATCAATACCGGGGGATTTCCAGTTGTGGAGCCTTGCTGTTATACTAGTAATGTCAGACTCAGTAAACTCAACGAATTCCATTTCTTCTAATGTACTCCATCTAGTTTCTTCGTCTGTTATCCAATTAGATTTATCGTTATGTTGTACTTGCTCTTCCCATATACCAGACCAAAATGTTTCAAGTTGTTCTACTGTTGGTAATTCTATGGTGTTTTCGGGTAATGTGTTACTTTCTTGTTTAGTCTGTAAATTTCTATAAAAGTTCTTTTCGTTAATAGCAAATAAAGAATTATTATTTTTACGTTCCTGTGCTTTCTTGTATCTTCTTAACCTGTGAACTTTTAGTGCTAGTTTCTGTTTCAGAGTATCTAAAAACTCTTCCGGTATCCTATTGTTGCCTTCATGTCTAGTGTGAATAGGCACATTCCTAAATATTGCTTCTACTCTATTCACTACCTTATTTGATCTATTGTTGTTAATATATTAGGTTAGTCTACCACAGTCTGCTCTAAGTTTCTCTACATCTTTTTCAAGCCTCTGCTGCCAAGCTGGTTTGTTATTACTTCTTGGTCTAGCATTGCCTGTATATTCTGTGATTTTATAATTAAGTTCTTCTGAAATAACGAATGCTGTGCATTGAGGTAATAATGTACTACGCACTAGAGAAGCCACCACCCATCACTACTGTGTTCTGTTCAGTTGCGCTCTTCTAGCCGCAATTCACTTATTTGATTGCTAGATCTTGAACGCTTAAGTCATTTTATGTTTTTAAACGAAAAAACTTTCAAACGCATTCAATATGCCGGTCGTGTGTTATAACATTTTGCACTAATAATTCAACCAATACGGCGAAGATCAAAGGAATAACTTTTCATAGTTGGCTAACTAGATAATTATTTTAAAATTTAATTTTAACAAAATATTTGCTGGACGCCATGTTATGTCAATTTTCATATAGACTAAAAATTCAGATGTGACAATTTGTATAACAAGTGTAGGTAAAATTAGCTGATGTTTCTTTTTAAAGCGGAAAATAATAAGAACATATCTTTAGAAAAGAACTGACTGTGGTTATTCAATGAAAAAAGATAAAAGATGAAAAATAATTATTACATAATGTAAGACAGTGAGAGCAGTGGTGGCCCAGTGGTATCGGCCGCGACTTACAAGTTGTAGGTCGTGGGTTCGAGCCCAGGCAGGCGCTTTACTTCGTGTAAATTATTTCTTCACCACTGCTCTCAAAACGGTGAAGGAAAACATCGTGAGGAAACCGGCATGTCCTAGAACCAAAAATTCGAAGACGTGTGACATCCACCAACCCGCACTGGGCCCGCGTGGTGGATTACGGCCCATTCCCTCTCACACAGAGGAGGCCTGTGTCCCAGCAGTGGGAACATTAATAGGCTGATGATGTGATGTGATGATGTAAGACATAATTTGTTACATTTTGTTTATTTAAGGTTTCTACGTTTGGACCGTAAAGATAGGGAAAAATGGATAAAATTTATCGAAATTACCCGCAGTGAAGATACCAGCAGCCTAATTGTGTAAGTGAATTCAGCAAAGGAAACAATCTGTTTCTTTCCCAAAAACGACTTTTCGTATTTCAAAAAGTAGTTTTTGGGAAAGAAACAGATTGTTTCCTTTGCCGAATATACTTACACAATTAGGCTGCTGGTTACCATCCAATCATACTTATGTATGTTCGTTGCATTTTCGCGAAGAGGATAAATATACCACAAAAGCGGGCAGGCGTTTTCTGAATCAGTCTCTCTACTTAATATCATTTCAGTTATATTACTGTTAATACTTTGGAATATTTTATTCACAAGGAAAAATTTACATATTTGCTACAATATTCTGTTGATCAACCAAGCACTTTAAATCACTTAACACATTTGATACGGGCCATCATAAACAAATACACAAGAATTCGCTTGAAGTACGAAGCTAAAATTATTCAGACTAATAATTATTTATCGAAGCGTCAAAAGTTAACTAAACTTATATTGTTTGGGGGTAACTAAATTAACATAATTAATATTAAAAATATGCAAAAGATTCGTGTTTCAAGCGAATTGTAAAATTCCCTATTCCAATTTGATATGTTTTTAACTTATTGTAAGCGCATTTGATTATATATTAAATAAAGAAATACAAAAGCATCATAAACTTTAACAGTCGGTTATTTCAACTAATAATAAATTTTGAAAAAGTGTGAATTCTAATGAAGCTTGTTAGGTATAATGCTATGTCACTTCTGTAGTCAGTCAGCAATTTAGTCTATATGAATGACAAGGTTGAACGAAACGCGTAAGCGCCATGAAAATCACGGCGCTTCCGTCTTTTTGGTCGCGAGAAAACTACACCTTAGAAGCGCTCTAGCGCTACATGTTTATATTGTTTTGTTAGACGACTAATTATTGTTTCAGCGCTGCAGCGAATTTTTTAGTTTAAACTCTTGTCAAAATTGACAAAATGGAGCATGCATTTTGCTTAGGATAGCTTCTCTAGTACGTAGTACATATTATCTCAATGATGCTGTGCAGTATATCAAAGTATGAACGTCTATTAATTGTGTTTCCTCGCTAATATATTGGTTGAGAATATTTTGATTAAATAAATTAACGAGCTGATTTAGTTTTGATGTGTACCTAAGCTTGGGCAGCTTTGGTCGAGCTGCCGGGTCCATTCCAGAATATTGAGTAAAAGCTGTTTTAAGTTTATCGTGTAGCTCTTGAATACGCGTATCTGTGGGCTGATTTTTATCGATATCGGTTAAAACTTCAATGTCATTTTCTAACATTACGGTTATACTATCGGTTTGTGTAGATGTATGTGTGGTTTGTGAGTATGCTTGTGACCGATAGTATGTCTGAGATTGTGTGTTAGGATCTGAAGGAGCAGGCGATTGCATTTGTTCGTGTTGTATATTTTCTGTTGTGTTTAGTGTTAATGCGATATTGATAACGTTCTCATTAGTTGCTGTTTCTTCTTGTAAATGTGTGCGTACTTCTTCTCTTAACTGATATATTTCTTCTTGTGACAGAAGTTTGTTCCTAACTATAATTCTTCTTTAATAATAATAATGACTGATGACTCTTATTGTAATAAAAGTTTGTGTAATGTTTAATCTATAGTAAAATTTTATAGAATGTGAATAGATCAGACTTATCAAATAGTAAAATGAAAGTCTGGTATAGGTCAGTCTGATATCTTTTTTATTTTATTTTTTTCAAAACAAAAGAAAACGTTACATGTTGAAGTTGTTTCTTCTTGTTTAACCTATTATGGAAGACGTTGGTGCCTGTGATACAATGATTTTTCATTAGTACAGGTACCAGTGATTCTCTTTTTCTGTTTTACTGTTAAAATGTATGTATTTATTTTTTGATCCTGTACATGTGTTTTTTCCTGAATAAACGTTTTTTTTTTTTTTTTTTTTTTTTTTTATTATTCTTTGATCTGATATCCTTTGTTCTGTCACAGTAATCTCTGGGTATTGGCGTGTAAAACGTTCATGCAATTGACGTCTGTAGGTGGTCATATCGGTCTCTAATTTAGTGATGTGTAGGTAAGTTCGCATGATAAATAGGTTTACTTCTTTGCTCCATCTCATGCGAACTCTTGCTTTTCCAGCCTTGGTGGACGCAGGTAAAAAGGAGCTAACCTCCCGCGCAACATTCAAGGTCGGATTGGGTGGGACTGTATTTAAACTTGTAATGGGAGGTGATGATGGTGATAGGATGGGTGACGATGGTATGGATGGCGATGATGGCCTAGAAGGTGTGTATGATACTGTGCTTGGACTGTACGGTTCTACAGGGGTGTTTGTCCTGTCCGTCAGTCTGTCACCATCGTCAATGATTGCGGCTGTAGCATCTTTATCGGTGGGAACCCGCCTGTTCAACTCCTCACCGCTGACGGTTCGCATGCTGTGACACCCAGCGTCAGCTACAGGTGCGCCCCGGCGATCGCCCCCGGGCAGCGGTCCTAAACGTTTTCTTCTTGAACGTGTCTCCATATTGAATGGGTATCCAGAGCCACGTTAGCCACGCCAGTAATTTCTCATTCGTGTGTCCGCCCCCCACGTGATTAGATGGTCAATCAGGACGTGTGGTTGTTTAGGGGGCTTATTATTATTATTATTATTATTTATTATATTTATACAGAATAAGATGTTTTCTTTTCCAAATTTCGTCACAAGTACTTATAAGTAGATTAGAGGCAGATCTATTTACCGAAGCATCTCAATTGAGGAGCCAGTTAAAATGTGCCATATCTCCCAATGCACTCATTTTTAATTACTGATTCTTGTCCTACAAATCTAATATACTTACTACTAAATGACGAAGAAATTGCGCATTAATTGAACTACTGCTTCTTTGAAAACTGACGAGTCGTATGTATGGTCTGAGGAGCCACATATAATGTATGATAACTTTTTTAATTTTAATGCAACCGAGCTCAGATTTTGTCTACTAAATACTCTCAAATACTACAAAATCATACCTAATAATGATAAATATTAATCCATGATGTCCCTAGTTCTGACGTGGCTCCTCAATCCAAAAATTTAGATTGAGGAGCCACCTTTATGTCCATATAACTTTTGAAGTATTATACTACAAAATCGAGGATCGAACCTACAAAATTTTTAAACTTACTACTAAATAAGTAAATTAATTTCATTAAGATACAAAAAGTGGCTCCTCAATCCTTACGGACATATATTACTTAGGGCTTGTACCTTAGCTTCCGCTAGTTCCTCTGACATCTGCCCGACTAATTTAGTGGTCTCTTCTACTTTGCCCAATCCGTTGCGTAGCTTGTTGGCTTGTAGAGCTACCTCTATGCGCTTGGCTTGTAACATCCTGGTTGGAAAAGAAAGAAATAAGTACCAGGTTTCTAAATTGCTGTCCCATAGGACTATGAGAATGTGGGAGGACTGAGCGTGCTTGTCGTGACAGTAGTAGTAGTAGTTCGAATTTTCAAATTAAATCTTTATTGCTCAACCCAGTATGTTATGTTATGTTATGTTAGGGGGGTTTGGTTTCCGCACTTAGTCCCTCAAATGGACCTTTGTACGTGGGCCATGGCGGCCGTTGGGTGGTCATTCCAACCAGCCCACCTCCCTCCAGAAGTCGACTAGAGCTCCTGGTTTCCTCAAAACATCAGTGTACGATCTAGGTGACCCAAGGGTTCGTGTTCTTATCTGGGTAACAACTGTGCATTCAAAGAGAACGTGCGTAACGGTTTCTTCAGCCTCCATGCATGCCCTGCACAGAGGACTGTCCGTTATGCCTATTGTGTGGAAGTGTTTGTTAAGTGAGCAGTGTCCCGTGATGGTCCCCGTCACCAGGCGCAGGCCATTCCTATCCAGGCGTAAAAGACGCCTGGTAAGCCTACCATCCAAGGATGGCATAGCTTCCTTGGATTGTCTGCAGCCCGGTGTCGAGGCCCACCAGTTCTCTGCCTGTGTCTGGGTGAATTCCTGTAGCCACCTGCGTATTTGGTTGAAGGGGATGGGCACAACAGGTTCAGGCCCATAGACCGCTGAGCTGGATCCGCGCCTCGCAAGCTCATCAGCCGCGTCGTTGCCCAGCGATCCGCTGTGACCCTTTATCCATTGTAGTGTCACCGTGTTACGACTAGATACAGTTATTTGTTCCAGTGCGTTGTGACATTCTAGTATTAAACTTGATGTAATGTATTTTTTTCGTAAGGATTGGAGTACTGATGCACTGTCGGAGAGTATCCGTATGTGAGTGTCCGTAACCCTCCTATCTTCTAGGGCATGGACCGCTTGTATAATGCCCACACATTCCGCCTGATAGACGGTGTTGAAATCTCCTAGCGGTCTGGATATATGTATATTGAAGTCGTGTGAGAAGACTCCGACTCCGGTACCGGAGTCCGTTTTCGATCCGTCGGTGTAAACTCTCATCTCTTTCGGGCCTGAGTAGTCACATCGTTCTTCTGTGAGTACTATGTTATAGTGCCTATGAAAGTGATGTGTTTTGGGGGCTCTGTCGCATGGTGATGCTAACATTGGTTTGCGCTTGATCGCATCTTCCTTTATGCGTGTGTGCTTAATTCTGGAGTCTTTGTTTAGGGTACCTGATAGATGGAGTCTGAAAGTGGCCAGGGCTGCCTCCTCCCGCACAATAAGGTGTAGTGGTGGCAGTCCCAGCATTGCCTGTAAAGCGGCAGTGGGTGTGGTTCTCATGCTGCTAGTGATTGCAACGCAAGCAAACCGCTGCAGTTTTTCGAGATCTCTTTGGGCTGTGCTGAGGTCTGTCCTGGGCCACCAGACCAACGAGCCATATGTGATGATTGGGCGGATGACTGTGGTGTATAGCCAGTAAGTGATCATGGGGCTAATTCCCCAATTCCTGCCTAGCAGTCGCTTACACTGCCACAGGGATATGCTGGCTTTTGTGGTGATATGGTTTATGTGTTTAGCCCAATTCAATTGTTTGTCCAAATAGATGCCCAGATACTTGGTTTCGGTTGAAAGGCTTAGGGTTGTTCCGAAGAAACGTGGCAGTTGCAGTGTCATTGGTTTCCTCTTTTTTGTGAAGAGAATTAGTTCAGTTTTTGTGGGGTTCACTGAGAGTTGGTGCTCCCTGCACCATTCCTCTACTATTTTCAGGGCTTGGCGCATGAGATTGCATAGGGTGTTTTCATGGGTCCCGTTTATTATTATGGTTATGTCATCCGCGTAACCTACGGTGAAATAACCTTTGTCATTGAGTGTTTTGATGAGGCTGTCAGCTACCAGGTTCCACAGGAGGGCCGAAAGGACGCCCCCCTGCGGACAGCCCTTTGCGACGACAGCCCTTGTTGTGTCGTTAACCGTGACTTGAACCGCTCTCAGTTTGAGCATATTAGTGATCCATCCCCCTAGGGTTGGGTCTATGCCGTGTCTGTCGAGGGCCGTGTTTATGCTGTTGAACATGGTCTTATCGAAGGCGCCCTCGATGTCAATGAAGGCAGCCAGTGCTGAGCATTTGTGATCCACTGCGCATTCAATTTTAGAAACCACATTGTGCAACGCGGATTCAGTTGACTTGCCTGTGGAGTACGCATGCTGTTGTTTGTGCAGTGGTTTCTCCCGGAGAGGCCCATCACGGATGTGCCTGTCACAGAGTCTTTCAAGGGTTTTTAATAAAAAGGATGTAACCCAGTATCAACCCAGTATCTAATTATACAATTCTAGATGTTAGGTGAAAGCGCAGTTCACTGTGTTGTACCAATTCAGGTATGCACAATTATTATTTAGGTTATAAAATGTTATAAATTATCACTAAAATCATACCATGTCATAAATTAAAACGTATACAATGTCAAGAGTATAAAATGTCATAATAATAAAAAACAACACGTAAATAATGTCAGAGTCTAGTACATACGACAACACATAGTAAATTAGCTAGAGTAAATAAATGTAAATAAATCGGACTAAGTCATACTATTATTATTGTACAGTAGTAGAGGTAGTCACCCGTAACGACAGTCAAAGATATTCAAATGCCAGCCAGGACCAATGGCTGGTGTTTCGTCCCAAACGTTCCGTCACTACTTTTGGTATTTTGTTGCAACACCATGTCAGCTAGCTGTCAGCGATTTTGACAGCTTTTGATTGAGTTGAGTGGACACTTGATTAGAAAATTCGTGTGATGGCGTGCGACGCGATACCGGGTTCTCGTTGGATTATATAGTAATTGTGGAATAATTCACCCGTCTTGATTGTAATTGCGTCCGCCATTCGCGGTTGGTGTAGTGCTTCGCCCGTGCAATCTTTGTTGTGTATATTTCACGCGCAGCGAGGTGCTTTTGACGGGAACTTGTATGTGTCTGCTGGCAGATGGACCCCGGCTCAGAACACGTTTGTTGTCCCATCCCATCATTGTCCTTTATTATATATATCTTATCCCCAAAACCCTCGGCCAGGCATGGGATTGAGCGAGCACAGAAGATCACCACGAGGACCAAGGTAAGAGTGACCAATTGTACCACTTCCCGCCTGTCAGGCAGGAATATGTATCTCTAGAGAACAGACCCCTAGCTTTCCGCTGCTGCGCAATCGCAGTATCGCGGGTATAGACCTGGTTGGATCCTAGACTCGTAGCGTTGTCTCTTGGCTGTGATCCGCAGGCCTGTATTCAACAGCTGGATAAAATTTCCATTACGGGCCGTTCTTGCTGATGTTATTTAACAACGAGCTCCTTCGGGGAACTACTACGTACAGCCATACTTATTTATACCGTCAAGCACGTTGCTGTGTTATTGGTTGCATGGTATGAGTGTCGGTGTGATATCAGGACCACGAGATTTTATTTCTGGGATGTCACCTTATCCACGATGATATAATACTATAGATTACCATCTGAGGTCACCAGCTAACCCTAGGTAGTTGCTGTGCTTGTTTGCGCTGTAACACAATAGATAACTTACTACTGGTACCCTGCCACGAGCTCCAGATAGTTGGTCGGCGTGACATAGTTGGTCCGCCACATCTCCTCCCACATCTTCACGCTGTAGCGGCCCACAGACGAGTGGATGAGCGACATGTTGCACGCTACGGACGCTCGCAGGATGTAACACAATAGATAAATTACTCCTGGTACCCCGCCACGAGCTCCAGATAGTTGGTCGGCGTGACATAGTTGGTCCACCGAATCTCCTCCCACATCTTCACGCTGTAGCGGCCCACAGACGAGTGGATGAGCGACATGGTGGATGCTACGGACGCTCGCAGGATGTAACACAATAGATAACTTACTCCTGGTACCCAGCCACGAGCTCCAGATAGTTGGTCGGCGTAACATAGTTGGTCCACCGAATCTCCTCCCACATCTTCACGCTGTAGCGGCCCACAGACGAGTGGATGAGCGACATGGTGGACGCTACGGACGCTCGCAGGATGTAACACAATAGATAACTTACTCCTGGTACCCCGCCACGAGCTCCAGATAGTTGGTCGGCGTAACATAGTTGGTCCACCGAATCTCCTCCCACATCTTCACGCTGTAGCGGCCCACAGACGAGTGGATGAGCGACATGGTGGACGCTACGGACGCTCGCAGGATGTAACACAATAGATAACTTTCTCCTGGTACCCCGCCACGAGCTCCAGATAGTTGGTCGGCGTAACATAGTTGGTCAACCGAATCTCCTCCCACATCTTCACGCTGTAGCGGCCCACAGACGAGTGGATGAGCGACATGGTGGACGCTACGGACGCTCGCAGGATGTAACACAATAGATAACTTACTCCTGGTACCCCGCCACGAGCTCCAGATAGTTGGTCGGCGTGACATAGTTGGTCCGCCGCATCTCCTCCCACATCTTCACGCTGTAGCGGCCCACAGATGAGTGGATGAGCGACATGGTGGACGCTACGGACGCTCGCAGGATGTCCTCGCGACTTTCGATCAGGGACTCCATACGGCGGACCTGGTGAGGGGACAAGCGGCTTTCTTTACACTATCTGAGTATTCTGCCAAAATAAGGATGAAAATATACATGCCACTTGTCACAATAGCATGTAAGCCACTTGCACACGTAACACGCTCCTCATAGGGCGAGGAACAGCGTTCGTGTACTATGGATATTTTGTCCCTTCAACCTCAAACTTTATCCATTTTAATAAACTCGTAAAGTTACGCAAAGCTTAAACCTCAAATAATTTATGGTTAATACTTAAGATGACCCCAGTTGTAATTTTATTCCGAGGTTATTAATAAGGGGATATAAAAGTATCGTGCCGTCTCAAAACTGAAAGCATTAATATAGCATACAATTTAGTAAGACAGTTGATGTTTTCTATCATTTCAATTGTCAACAAAAGTAGTTTCTACCCTCGGGCCAGATTTTTTTCTTCATTTTCTGGATTCCGTACCCAAAAGGTAAAAACGGGACCCTATTACTAAGACCCCGCGGTACATCTGTCTGTCTGTCACCAGGCTGTATCTCATGAACCGTGATAGCTAGACAGTTGAAATGTTTCAACATCAACATCATTAGCCTATTAATGTTACCACTGCTGGGACACAGGCCTCCTCTCTGTGAGAGGGAATGGGCCGTAATCCACCACGCGGGCCCAGTGCTGGTTGGTGGATGTCACATGTCTTCGTATTTTTGGTTCTAGGACATGCCGGTTTCCTCACGATGTTTTCCTTCACAGTATTTAGAGCAGTGGTGAAGAAATAATTTACACAAAGTAAAGCGCCTGCCTGGGCCCGAACCCACGACCTACAACTTGTAAGTCGTGGCCGATACCACTGGGCCACCACTGCCCTCGGGCCACCACTGCTCTCAGGCCACCACTGCTCTCTAAATGTTTACATATGATGTATTTCTGTTGCCGCTATAGCAACAAATGCTAAAAACAGAATAAAATAAATATTTAAGTGAGGCTGCCCATACAGCAAACGTGTTTTTTTGCCATTTTTTGCAATACTGGTACGGAACCCTTCGTGCCTTCGTCTGACTCGCACTTGACCGGTTTTTTTCTTTTCCTCGCGGCCAGTCCAGGAACCAGTTCGTGGTGGTCTGTTGATAAGCGCTGTGTACTGGTGGACGCGGTCCATCTTACCCTCGGGCCAGTGATGGAAGCCAGCAGCTCGACGCCCTGCAGGAACTTGTAGGCCACCTCCAGCAGCGCCTCTCGCGGCCACTCCAGGAACCAGTTCGTAGTGGTCGCATTAATTAGCGCTGGGTATTGACGGATACGGTTCCTGTAACATTCACCATTGACGATTATAAAGATTTTATTTTGACTAGCAACTGCGGGTATAGCCCCCTATAATCCCGAAAAATATATATTCCTGGACTACTTCATAAGGCAAACCTGTGAGCTAAATTTAGGCTTTCTAGGACCAAGAATATGAACTGAACGTGGATGCTTAATGCCTAGATTTGTAACCAGTTAATGGTAAAAGGCTGACCCCCTATTACATAGGACAAATATAACTATCATTATTATGTGGTGGTATAGATTAAAATTTTCACAATCACAATTCACAATTAAAAGACTAAAATGGCAGTGGGCAGGTCACACACTACGAAGTAGAATAGAGAAGTGGGCCAAAGATGTTACTGAATGGTACCCGAGAGAGGGGATGAGGAAACGGGGAAGACCAGTGCGTAGATGGGAAGATGATCTCAGATCAACAGCAGGCGCTGCGTGGAGGAGAAAAGCACAAGATCGTGTACTGTGGAAGGGTCTGGGGGAGGCCTATGCTAGTGAGCAAGACAAACAAACCGATGTATCATATTGTCAAAAATTATGTAAATATTAGTTTTAAGTTTGTCAATAAAGGCTATTTGAATTTGAATTTGAATTATGTGGTGGTCGATGTGGCGAGACTTAGGGCAATTCCTTAATTTAGCAGTGGACGTCTTTCTACTGACATGACGGTGATGATAAAACATAACTGTAGTATAGGACAATACTTTATCCGTCGGACAACATAGGCGTGACGTTGCGGTTTATGTTTATTTTAGTGTTCCTTACCCGTAGGGTCCATACGGAGCCCTATTGCTGTCACTCACGTGCCCGTCTGTCTGTCTCTCACACGAAATTTACAGCCAAACGGTTGGAGCTACAGTCTTAAAATTTTCACAGTATTAGTATCTTGTTGACCCAAAGCCACACAAATTGACAAAAAATATATTTAAATGTTTTTAAGGGGGCATACAGCTAAAGGGGGCGTGAATTAAAATTTTGACCACCCTATCGAGTCGGGGTATCGTTGTTTAGAGTTCGTTGAGTAGACAAATACTGTTGTTTTTTAGGGTTCCGTACCCAAAGGGTAAAACGGGACCCTATTACTGAGACTCCGTGGTCCGTCTGTCTGTCTGTCTGTCTGTCTGTCACCAGGCTGTATCTCATAAACCGTGATAGCTAGACTGTTGACATTTTCACAGGTGATGTATATCTATTGCCGCTACAACAACAAATACTAAAAACAAAACAAAATAAATATTTAAGGGGGGCTCCCATACAACAAACGTATTTTTTTTGCCGTTTTTTACGAAAATGGTACGGAACCCTTCGTGCGCGATTCCGACTCGCACTTGGCCGGTTTTGTTTAGATAATATTTGAAAACAGTGGAATGAGAAGCCACTAAAGACAGGTTTTGTACAAAATTTTGTGCCGAAGAATTTTTCAACTTCCCAATGACCTATGAACTTGAAATTTGGTGATGTTTATTATTACGTATATTTCACTATTATTGAGAAATTACTTTGAAAAAGCGAAATTAGGGAATATTGTCGCTTTTTTAGGGTTCCACACCCGGGTCCAAACAGAGCTATATTGCTTTAACACACGTGTCCGTCTGTCTGTCCGTCGTCATTCACACAATTTTATCCTTCTGAACTTGAAATTCGATGATAATATTTGTTGTTACGTAAATTTAAAAAAAAAAAACATCAAATATATTGAAAAAATAGACTTTTTCTTTGGGCACCTCCCAAAATGTGCAAAGCCCGACACGCACTTGGCCGGTTTTTGTATACAACAGCTACAAGCCACAGAAAGAACAAGGACACCTTCCATTGACTTGTTGCTCTTGTGTGTGCCGAGCTAAATAAATGCTTTCTTTTTAGGGTTCCGTACCTCGAAAGAAAAAAAACGGAACCCTTACAGGATCACTTTGTTGTCCGTCCGTCTGTCTGTCAAGATCCTTTTTCTCAGGGGCACGTGGAGGTATCAAGCTGAAATTTATATCAAATACTCAGGTCTACTGTCCCTTAAAGCTGTGAAATGCTGTGAAAAATCAATCTTCTAAGCCAACGCAATCGAGAGATACAGCCGATTATGCCGCAAATTGTCGACACTCTTAAGGGAATCAAAACCTACAGGGTACTTCCCGTGAACTCAGAATCTTAAAATTTGGTACGAAGCAACGACTTATAGCACAGGTAAAGGAATAATTGTGAAAACCGTAAATTTTTAGTTACGTCATATAATAAAAATATTTTTAACTTACTAACCCTTTCCTCATGAACGCGTAGCGGTATTAAATTGAAATTCATATCAAATACTCAGGTTATTAATACCTTTAAGCTGATGTTTGTACGGAACCCTCGGTGCACGAGTCCGACTCGCACTTGGCCGGTTTTTTATTTTACCTGAACTCTTCTCCAATAGGACTGAAGCACAGCACGATGTGAAGGTTGCTCCTCACTCGGTCGACTAAGAACAGGTATATCACTTCTTGGGTCTGCATCAGACCCGCGGCTTTCATTGGCTTCTCCAGAGCAGTCTTTATCTGTTCAAATAGAATCAAAGCATACACAGCATATATTCATAAAACTATGAACTATCGGCAAGGTTGATTCATGACCCGTCCTAAGCTTATATTACTATAGAAATTCTAATAAAAATAGGTTCGAATTTCCAATGCTTGGCGATTTATTATTTGTCATTTTTCTTATAATTTAAAAATAAGGTACTGTAACCGAAATATAATGAATAAATAATAATTTTATTGAAATAAAATACTGTTCTATACTTCTTTCTTTACGTAAATAATGTTGGACGACAGTTAATGCCACATTCTGCTTTCAAAGCACAAGCCGTTTCGGCTATAGAAATGGAAATACATACATTCACTCGAAAAACGTTACCCTCCCACAGTAGGGTAAAAATGAGGAAGGTTTTTGTACATAATTTGTCCCGTGGGAGTTGGGATTTGTCATAATTTAACTGCTTCGGATGTTAATGTTTTTCTAGTACCTATTATATAACTGTACAGTACATGTGTGAGTACTTTTAATACTTTATACATTTACGTAGTATTTTTACGTAGTATGTAGTGCTATTCTGGGTGCATTATCCTCACATATATGAATTTATTAATGTATGTACTCATGTACCTAAATATTGTAAAAAACTTTTTTTTTTTAAAAGTGTAAGTCTGGAGTTTCTTGTGCATTCTTCTCCATAACAAGCTACTTGCCGAATGCACGATAGAATAAAATTTTATTCCATGTAAATTTTAATTGTGTCATTCAAAAGTGCCGCTTGGTGGTCTAGTTGAAATAAAATATTATAAATATTAGTATTTGTCCTCTCAGAGAAATGTAAATTTCCTTTTGTATAAGCTACGGGAGCGAAACTGCAAAGTACTAAATAAAACAATTTGGATTAGAAAACTTACATCTTCAAACTCATCAGCCTTGTAAAGATTGGTGATTTCGCCGCTGCTGAGCAGATTGTTCATGATCTCGGTGAAGTCCTCCTCTGCTATCTGCGTGTCGGAGAATATGAATGTGGTCTTCTTCTGGTCAACTCCGCAGCTGGTGTACAGGATCTGATGGTGGCAGATTTTCAGTAATAAAACTTCTACTGAAGTAAATTTTAACAGTAGTATCCTATTTTTTTCGTGAAATAATGCTCATGCATACTTCGTTACCACGGGGAGATAGCGAAATTATGTGGGACTGCAACCCACTAAAACTCCACGGTGTCCTCCTGTGCCGCTTATGGCGGGAACACGGGCACGGGTTAGCACTCACCGCGAACCCGCTGCGGGCGTGTCTGGGAAGTAACCCCCATCACCGACGCACCAGAACACACTGTACGCCGTGACGACCCCTGGGACCAAACCAGCACATAGGCCCCAGACGACCTCATGTACGACACCCTTGGTCCCCCCCTGACGGGTCAGTTCAGTGGCCCCGCCACCTACCACTTTTCGGCCGCGGGGATAGAGAGTGGCCAATCCTATACCGACACTCCTCCTCCCCTGCGCCGCCATCAGACGGTGGCGACCTCATGCAGGCCGAAGAACGTAGGAAGAGGACTTGCGCCACCCTGGGTCATCTTACCAAAGGTCGCTGCATATGAAACGTGTTTTACTCCGGACTATTCCGCACGGAACGGAGCGAATTTTTTTTAATAAGATAATTTCATACAAAATGTATACAAAAGAGAAATGTATACGTTCTTTGGGCATTTTGTATAAATTCATCGTCCCGTTCCGTCCGGAATAAAACACGTTTCGTATGCAGCAACCTCAACTCCAGGTTAGAAGCTAACTCGGTCAATTATACATACATAAATTCACGCATTTTTCCAATGGGGGTAGGCATAAACTACAGTCGCCACCTGCTACGATCATTACATACTTCTTTTGCTTCACACACATTCATACATCTAGTCATACACACACGCCGGTTATGAGTACTGCGCACTTGGCCTTTCTGAAGAACATCACCTATAAGTATATGTCTTATATAGTCTATGTATGTCTTTCTAGGGCGTCCCCTCCCGGCGTTTTTATTCACGTCTGCCTTGTAAATACCTTTCGTTAGTCGCCTTTCATTCATCCTCTCAACATGGCCAAACCATCTTAACATACTCTTTTCAATTTTAGTCAAAAAAATATAAAATAAATAAAATAAACTTTTATTTCATGTTTCTTCTGTCCGTAGGACATGTACAAAAAAACAATACAACACACAATGAAAAACTATCTACTGAAATATATCGGTCAATTATGTATATCATTTTTTATATTTATTTAGTAAATAAAGGGGCAAAGTGATTACCTTCAAGTCCTCTCGGAAGTCTTTGAGGCCATAGGTCTTGGTGACGACGACTTTAAAGGCGTTGTACTCGCAGATGTACGTCGCCACGCGCGTCAGGCACGTGCGGCCCGAACCGCCTGCGGATACGTACGTAAGTAGTTACTAGGTCTGTTAATCAGAGCAGTTGTACGCCTCAAATAATATTGTACGCCTCAAACGTCGCGCGCACGCCATGTATGCGTAAGCTATTGTTGTTTCTATTGTATCTGCTTATTGACGCGCAATAGTGGAATATAGCCTCTTCTTAGCGTTTCGATGACAAACTACTTACTAGAATTATATTTTTGCGGCCTAGAACATGGACACTTTGAATTTGTAAGTTAATTTTAATATTTCTACACCGGCAACGGTAGTGTATGTGAAACTGTTTACTATTAAGATCTTAATGTACCATATACTCAGAAATAAATATATCTTTATCTTTATCTTTTATCAGTTGTGGCGTAGTAGTAACGGCCCCGATTTACGTATCGTAGTTCGGTGCCGACCCAGGCAAGCGCTATACATTATGTAAATTATTTCATCACCACTGCTCTAAAAATGGTGAAGGAAAACATCGTGAGGAAACCAGGATATCCTAGAACCAAAATTGCGAAGACTTGTGACATCCACCAACCCGCACTGGGCCCGCGTGATGGATTAGGCCCCATTCAGCTCTCTCGCAGAGAGGAGGCCTGTGTCCCAGCAGTGGGAATATTATGAAACATATATATATTAAAAAGGCTGATGATGTTAATAACAATAACAAGCAATAATAGCAATAATAATCTTTATTATAACACACAGGATTCATGATACACAAGAGCAGATGTACAAAATAACATAAGATATCTACATAAATCTACACAGATCAGGTAACCCTGTCTCCTAAACTAGGTAGTCCTGTATCTTAGGAGACAGTGATAATGACGACGATCTGTTTGTTTGTCAATAGCAAAGAGAGTTTTTTGCTTTGCATTTTGCTGAAGTCAAAACAAGAAGTACGACGATGTGCCATCGGCACCTGGTGGACATCCCACCCACAGGCACTTTTGGGAATAGGAGTGGTTGTGTCTGGTTGCTACTGTAACACTGACCTATGCCCACGTTCAGCACGTGGCCCCTGGGCTGCGAGATAACGCGCACGATGCGACAGATGTACTCGATGGCGTCCTTGAACAGCACCAGGTCCATCTTCACCACGCCAGGGCAGCTGTTGTACTCCTCTAGTTGTGTCTGGTTGCTACTGTAACACTGACCTATGCCCACGTTCAGCACGTGGCCCCTGGGCTGCGAGATAACGCGCACGATGCGACAGATGTACTCGATGGCGTCCTTGAACAGCACCAGGTCCATCTTCACCACGCCAGGGCAGCTGTTGTACTCCTCTAGTTGTGTCTGGTTGCTACTGTAACACTGACCTATGCCCACGTTCAGCACGTGGCCCCTGGGCTGCGAGTTAACGCGCACGATGCGACAGATGTACTCGATGGCGTCCTTGAACAGCACCAGGTCCATCTTCACCACGCCAGGGCAGCTGTTGTACTCCTCTAGTTGTGTCTGGTTGCTACTGTAACACTGACCTATGCCCACGTTCAGCACGTGGCCCCTGGGCTGCGAGATAACGCGCACGATGCGACAGATGTACTCGATGGCGTCCTTGAACAGCACCAGGTCCATCTTCACCACGCCAGGGCAGCTGTTGTACTCCTCTAGTTGTGTCTGGTTGCTACTGTAACACTGACCTATGCCCACGTTCAGCACGTGGCCCCTGGGCTGCGAGATAACGCGCACGATGCGACAGATGTACTCGATGGCGTCCTTGAACAGCACCAGGTCCATCTTCACCACGCCAGGGCAGCTGTTGTACTCCTCTAGTTGTGTCTGGTTGCTACTGTAACACTGACCTATGCCCACGTTCAGCACGTGGCCCCTGGGCTGCGAGATAACGCGCACGATGCGACAGATGTACTCGATGGCGTCCTTGAACAGCACCAGGTCCATCTTCACCACGCCAGGGCAGCTGTTGTACTCCTCTAGTTGTGTCTGGTTGCTACTGTAACACTGACCTATGCCCACGTTCAGCACGTGGCCCCTGGGCTGCGAGATAACGCGCACGATGCGACAGATGTACTCGATGGCGTCCTTGAACAGCACCAGGTCCATCTTCACCACGCCAGGGCAGCTGTTGTACTCCTCTAGTTGTGTCTGGTTGCTACTGTAACACTGACCTATGCCCACGTTCAGCACGTGGCCCCTGGGCTGCGAGTTAACGCGCACGATGCGACAGATGTACTCGATGGCGTCCTTGAACAGCACCAGGTCCATCTTCACCACGCCAGGGCAGCTGTTGTACTCCTCTAGTTGTGTCTGGTTGCTACTGTAACACTGACCTATGCCCACGTTCAGCACGTGGCCCCTGGGCTGCGAGATAACGCGCACGATGCGACAGATGTACTCGATGGCGTCCTTGAACAGCACCAGGTCCATCTTCACCACGCCAGGGCAGCTGTTGTACTCCTCTAGTTGTGTCTGGTTGCTACTGTAACACTGACCTATGCCCACGTTCAGCACGTGGCCCCTGGGCTGCGAGATAACGCGCACGATGCGACAGATGTACTCGATGGCGTCCTTGAACAGCACCAGGTCCATCTTCACCACGCCAGGGCAGCTGTTGTACTCCTCTAGTTGTGTCTGGTTGCTACTGTAACACTGACCTATGCCCACGTTCAGCACGTGGCCCCTGGGCTGCGAGATAACGCGCACGATGCGACAGATGTACTCGATGGCGTCCTTGAACAGCACCAGGTCCATCTTCACCACGCCAGGGCAGCTGTTGTACTCCTCTAGTTGTGTCTGGTTGCTACTGTAACACTGACCTATGCCCACGTTCAGCACGTGGCCCCTGGGCTGCGAGATAACGCGCACGATGCGACAGATGTACTCGATGGCGTCCTTGAACAGCACCAGGTCCATCTTCACCACGCCAGGGCAGCTGTTGTACTCCTCTAGTTGTGTCTGGTTGCTACTGTAACACTGACCTATGCCCACGTTCAGCACGTGGCCCCTGGGCTGCGAGATAACGCGCACGATGCGACAGATGTACTCGATGGCGTCCTTGAACAGCACCAGGTCCATCTTCACCACGCCAGGGCAGCTGTTGTACTCCTCTAGTTGTGTCTGGTTGCTACTGTAACACTGACCTATGCCCACGTTCAGCACGTGGCCCCTGGGCTGCGAGATAACGCGCACGATGCGACAGATGTACTCGATGGCGTCCTTGAACAGCACCAGGTCCATCTTCACCACGCCGGGGCAGCTGTTGTACTCCTCTAGTTGGTTTGTTATGAATCTGAAAAAAATTGAAAGATATTAAATTATTTATGCGGGCTATGTTCACTATAGTTTTCGCTTTTAGCGATAGGTGCGCCCATTCTTATAAAAAGAAACGAAGAGAAAAGTTCTGGAGTGGCGACCACGAACCGGAAGACGTTGCTTTGGAAAGCCTCCCACTAGATGGACCAATGACCTGGTGAAGGGGCATCTGCTGGATGCCACACGCACGAGACCGGTCAATGTGGTGACACTTGGAAGAGGCCTATGTCCAGCAGTGGACGGCTTTCGGCTTAAATGATGATGATGATGAAAACAGAGACAAAATGTTGTTACTTGCGCAGCGCCACCGGGTCGTTCATGTCGTCGTACACCTCGTAGGGGTTGAGGAAGTGGCCGAACAGCGGCGGAGACTTGCTGGGGCACAGCGCGTGGAACGTCAGCTCGAAGTGCTTGCCCAGCATGTCGCCCATGTGGTTCATGAACCAGTCGCGGTCTCTGCGGAGGGAATGGTGATGGATGATTATTTTATTTCATTGTTAAGTCAAGCAATTGAAATGGATACTAAAAATTTCCTTTTACTAAGAAAAACATTAGTTGAATTAAAATAAGGTTAAAATTCGCATGAAACGCTTACTGATCAAAGGTGAGTCCTTCTGCAATCCGTAAATACCCCCCTAAAATATGGAAATAATCTCGTTCTTTTTTTTGTTATTTTATTTTACTTATGGAGCTTTCTTATGCAAAGAACGGCCAACTATGCCGTTAAATTTAGAGGACATTTTAGAGAAGTTGTCAAGAGAAAACGGTGAAACCTGAAAGATAGCAATTTTCAGTATACTTATTGCAAAAAAAAAAACTTACACGTAGGTTTGTTTTTTAAAGTCTTCTCTAGGTTTAAACCCCAGAGTCAAAAACTGTAGCTTGCTACTCACTTTTCTTCTGTCAGTCGGTCGCAGAAGACTCTGAAGCACTCGTGTATCCACAGCCGTAAGAAACGCGACTTAGTGTTTGTGTAGTCTTTGTTACAACGCAGCAGACCCTAAAAAACATAACTTTTAATGTTTTGTCGAAGGTTGTTAATGTTTTGTCGAAGGTTGTTAATGTTTTGTCGAATGTTGTTAATGTTTTGTCGAAGGTTGTTAATGTTTTGTCGAAGGTTGTTAATGTTTTGTCGAAGGTTGTTAGTGTTTTGTCGAAGGTTGCTTCTTCTGTCATAATAAGGGCGTATCATCATCATCATCATATCAGCCGAAAGACGTCCACCGCTGGACATAGACCTCCCCCAAGCGTCGCCACACAAGAGCGTATATGACAAACGAAACTGAACATAAAGATCAAATCAAATCAAATTAAATCAAATCAAATCTTTTTATTGTGGGCATAGGTTATACAGAGTAGACAGATGTAAGGTACATTACAGTTCCATTATGTCCTGCCTAGTAGGCATACAATAATTAAAGTAATAATAATTAAGTCAACATGCAAAATAATCATAGGACACCAAACTACACGATGCTCACCTCGATGCAAAAGACAGGCCTTAACTTATTTGTGTGGTGAAGGAAAAGTTGTTTCCACGAAGACGGGGGAATCACAACATTATGAACTCACATGCAGTTTTGATTTTTAGCTCAAAGATGTACGTACTCCTACTACTTGCAGCTTCAATCTTGTTAGATATCTAATTCATATTTTCTTACATACCTGGAAGATCTTGGAGATGTCTCTCAAATTGAAGAGGTAGTGCATCTTGCTGGGGGTGGGCAGCAGTTTGGCTACGATGTTGTTGAACATGTCGATCGTGGCTATCAGCACGGTTTTACCTGGATTAAGGTCAATTTATCTAATATCTTTAAACGAGCAATTCTTGTATATATACGAGTATATAATCGGCAACCTACACCAATTTTCATTAAATTTTGTATGCAGTGCCTTTCTTGGGCGATAAATCGATGTAGCTAGGTTTCATTTTTAGAAAACGTCGTTTTTCTATTTCACCCGAGCAGAGCTCGGTCGCCCAGGTACTTTATTTAAAACTTTACACACAAATGCATAATGGTGGACTTAGTGATAGACATTCTCTATCAGTCAACCAAGAGTGGTGAAGAGATAACATGGCAGGTGCATTGAACAGCATTTGCAATTGCAAGCAAAAAAAAAATTTAATTAGAAGTTGGCAGAAGGCAGGGAACAACGTTGACTGGCATAATATGGGGGTGGCTTTTGCCCAGCAGTGGGAAAGCATTTATAATATAGCAAATAAGTTGCTAAAATAAACAATAGGTATATTATTAGTTTGTACGTATATCTTTGCATTTGAATAAATTAATATAGGTACCAAATCATGATTTATTCCCAATATTGCACCTACCAATATTTGTCTGTAAAGATCGACTGGTAGAAAATGCTTAAGGCATTAACTCCGCCTCTGAACGTTTGTGTGCATATACTTCATGTCAAATAAATAAATATTTTAATTGTTTAACGGGGGTCGGAATTATTGAACTTACAAGGAATCAACTGCCATACTTTTTTTAAATTAAGTATGATCAACATAGGTGTAAATGCCGATGCATAGGTTTTGATTAAAATCAGTTTGAATGCAGATGCATCGGTTTTGTTTAACATCAATGTACATCTGTAGATGCATAGGTAAGGTATTGCAGATGTCCATAAACGGCGGTGGCCACTAACCATCAAGTGCGCCGCCTGCTTGTTATAGTTGTTCTATCTCACGATGAGGGATGAATCGTAGCAAAAGGAACCTCATTTCGGCGTCATAAAAGACACGTAACCCTTCTTCGTGAGATAGAACAACTATACCACTCTCATAGCATAAAAAGTGTGTTTTACCATAATTTTGTTCTAACTTTAAGTAGCGTTTATAAATAAGGGCAGAGTAACCTAACCTCCCCCCCCCCCCCCAAACATAGGCAGTTATAAGGACTGCCGACAGAAGTGGAACTTAAAACTTTGGAAAAACTTATTTTATCTACTCTCATATCGTAATATTCGAATTATGAACGAGTTTATATTTACATACTTATTATATTATTATAAACACTTTTTCTCTAACAAATTAATGCTATAAAACATTTTTTTTTATTACGATGCTGGGAAAATGCAAATCCAAGAAGTTAATATCACCAAGGAGTTGCCATAATTTTTGTAATGGAAAGCTAATGCGGGGCGCGCCATTTATATAGTACCTATTATAACAAGTTTTGATTCCATGTTTTACTTGCCTGTGGCAACGCCCGCTTTAGCGCATGCGCGGTTATTGCGGTGATGTGCTGGGTTTTGGCGCCATTCATACGTTTTGCAGTACTAGTTTTTCTTACTCTTTTGACTTTTTATTTTATTTAGTAGGTTCAATCCCAATGTATGAGTGTAGATAAAGTAGTGTATGAAACTGCACATAACTAGGTATTAAAACATTCGTATGATGCTATTAAAAACTTCGCCTACGGCAAAAACACCCTTTATTGTGCAACAGTTTCATAAACTACTATTGTATGAGATACTGGAAGTTATTCGCATGCCCCCTATAATTTACGCCCGTAACAAAAATCACTCAACAGGGCTAAAGAAGTTAATCTACACGCAACATAATGTTCCAAATAGAAATTTAAAAAATATTGTATAAACATGTACTTTCGTTTCGTGGATAGGTAAAATTAAAAAAAAAAAAAAACATTGCAGTGCAACATTTTCCTTCGATTTTCAAACGAATGCATCATAAAATAACTTTTTAATTTTTAGGGTTCCGTACCCGAAGGGTAAAAACGGAACCCTATTACTGAGACTCCGCGGTCCGTCTGTCTGTCTGTCTGTCACCAGGCTGTATCTCATGAACCGTGATAGCTAGATAGTTGAAATTTTCACAGATGATGTATTTCTGTTGCCGCTATAACAACAAATACTAAAAGCAGAATACATTAAATAATTAAATGGGGCTCCCATACAACAAAAGTGATTTTTTGCGATAATGGTACGGAACCCTTCGTGCGCGAGTCCGACTCGCACTTGGCCGGTTTTTATAGCACACTTTTAAATGATTGGCGCGTATGGGCTCATTGACGCCTGCTCAGCATTGCGCCCGCTGCGCAGTCCTGCGCAATGAGAATTAAAATTGCCCGTCATGCCTTTTTTTCCGTTTCCACTTTTTTTTATTTAAACTACACGAGTGAAGGTAAAACAGTGTATTCAAAGGCATATAATTAGGTATTAAAACAAGAGTGTGGGTCTATAATAGTATCACACGAGTGTACTGAATAACCCCTATTATATGACCGTTGCATAAACTACTATTCCACTTCAAAAGCCAGCAGATAGTCGGTTTTCATATGCCATTAAATTTCAATCTTACCAACAGACTTGGTCTCCTCGTCGAAGTCCTGCAGATGCTGCCCCAGCATGGTGCCGAAGATCTTGATGAGCTGTTGTTGCGTGGGCGAGGCCAGGAAGAACGAGTGGAAGCACGACAGCAGCCGCGCCGGCAGCGGCGACCGCGCGCCACCCGGAGGACCCGCTGCGCCGCACAGCACCATGTCCTGTGTAGAGTGATGTAATAGTGAGCAACGAGTGGCAGCAGGAAAGTAGCCGCGTCGGCAGCGTCGCCCGCGAATTAAAAGCAAATGCCGCCATGTTCTACATGAACTACGAGCAAGAAGTTACGACAAAGGGCTGCGACAACGCGGCAACTCCATAATAATACTGTAGTCGTATAGCGCTATAGGTTGTGTATAACTTCGTCTCTCTCTCTCACAATGGAATCGCAATGGAATCCTCACACTATACGCAGGCATGGCGATGACTAGTCGCACTACCGGCCGTTCGAACACTTTCTTCATGGTTTCAGCTTAGACGGCCAAACTACCGGCAGGTCTCAGCCGCGTGCAAGGTCGAGTTTAGTAGTAACCTTTGAAGCCAATCTGAAATACTACTTAGTTTCAACGACGAAATTTCAAAAGCACAACGTTGATTCCACTCTACTGCTTGGCCCGGCCGACCCAGCAGCCGTAGTTGTGCCACAGCCACACGGCTCCATGTACTAGTTACCTTGACGTTCTTCCTCCACTGCTTGGCGCAGTTGTCGTAGTCGTGCCACAGCCGCACAGCTGCACGTACTAGTTACCTTGACGTTCTTCCTCCACTGCTTGGCGCAGTTGTCGTAGTCGTGCCACAGCCACACGGCTCCATGTACTAGTTACCTTGACGTTCTTCCTCCACTGCTTGGCGCAGTTGTCGTAGTCGTGCCACAGCCACACGGCTCCATGTACTAGTTACCTTGACGTTCTTCCTCCACTGCTTGGCGCAGTTGTCGTAGTCGTGCCACAGCCGCACAGCTGCACATACTAGTTACCTTGACATTCTTCCACCACTGCTTGGCGCAGTTGTCGTAGTCGTGCCACAGCCGCACAGCTGCACGTACTAGTTACCTTGACATTCTTCCACCACTGCTTGGCGCAGTTGTCGTAGTCGTGCCACAGCCGCACAGCTGCACGTACTAGTTACCTTGACGTTCTTCCTCCACTGCTTGGCGCAGTTGTCGTAGTCGTGCCACAGCCGCACAGCTGCACATACTAGTTACCTTGACATTCTTCCACCACTGCTTGGCGCAGTTGTCGTAGTCGTGCCACAGCCGCACAGCTGCACGTACTAGTTACCTTGACATTCTTCCACCACTGCTTGGCGCAGTTGTCGTAGTCGTGCCACAGCCGCACAGCTGCACGTACTAGTTACCTTGACGTTCTTCCTCCACTGCTTGGCGCAGTTGTCGTAGTCGTGCCACAGCCGCACAGCTGCACGTACTCGTTACCTTGACATTCTTCCTCCACTGCTTGGCGCAGTTGTCGTAGTCGTGCCACAGCCGCACAGCTGCACATACTAGTTACCTTGACATTCTTCCACCACTGCTTGGCGCAGTTGTCGTAGTCGTGCCACAGCCGCACAGCTGCACGTACTAGTTACCTTGACGTTCTTCCTCCACTGCTTGGCGCAGTTGTCGTAGTCGTGCCACAGCCGCACAGCTGCACGTACTAGTTACCTTGACGTTCTTCCTCCACTGCTTGGCGCAGTTGTCGTAGTCGTGCCACAGCCGCACAGCTGCACGTACTAGTTACCTTGACGTTCTTCCTCCACTGCTTGGCGCAGTTGTCGTAGTCGTGTCACAGCCGCACATCTGCACGTACTAGTTACCTTGACGTTCTTCCTCCACTGCTTGGCGCGGTCGAACCAGTAGCCGTAGTCGTGCCACAGTCGCACCAACTCTAGAGGCGGCTGTGAGCCGTAGTAGTCGCGCACGGGCATGTTTATGTCGTCCATGAACGCTATCATCTTCTTGCCTGGCAAGAAAATACTAAATCAAATTGTTTTTCTTGAATTCAATAATCAAAGTCAAAGTATTTATTAGTGTTTTTTGGTGATACAGTCAGTCTTATAGTTAGGTTATGGTGACTGAAAAAACTACACTATTTAACAATATAAGAATTTAAAATCGATATTTCATACAAATTAACATTCAACATTAACAATACAATCAATTTTTATAATAAACATTAGAATACAATTTATTATTAAAATAAATATACAGAATACAATTATTAAGTCAAGTTTTATAATTGACAAGCATAAATAAATAATTATCATTAAGTTTATTAAATTTTGTCAAGAAGGAATTCGTCAATGGTACTGTAGCATTTTTCAATTAAAAATATTTAGTCTCCGTTTAAATTGTGTCAAGTTTAAATCTTTAATTGCATTTGGTATTTTATTCAATATTTTCGGAGCCATGCAGAGGATTCTTTTGTGCATAAGGGCGGTCTTTGAGGCTCTTAGACATAATTGGTGGCGATATTCTTGTCTTGTCGATCTTATAGCGTTGCTCTGAATCTTTATTAAACGGTTCACTATTTATCTTGACGAACAATGCGGTCTCGTATATGTAAAGACTAGGTAATGTAAGTATTTTAAGAGATTTAAAATGCGGTTTGCAACTTTCCGTTGATTTAAGACTACTTATCGATCTGTTGGACCTCATTGTGTGCTTTAAAAATGATATTTGTCTAGCTGGAATTTGCCCATAAAATACTCCGTAATGTACTATGGAATCTACATAGCCATAATACGCAGCTATAACAGCTGCCTGATTAACTTTGTTTAAAGTATATAATAGAGCAAAGGGGAACTTAATTTTATTATAAGAATTGATGCATATTGTTTCAAAGTTAGTTTAGAGTCAATTGTCGAACCTAGAAATGTTATATGCTCTACTTCATCAATTCTGTTATCGCCAAAAGTTATATTTATGTCAGGAGTGGTCATATTTTGTCGAAACTGCATAATTTTAGTTTTATCAAAATTTAATTTTGAATTATAATGTTCAAGCCAGTCAATATATTGTTGCAATGCATATTTGATGTCACAACAAAAAGAACCATAGAAAAAGCGACGTGTTTTGGAAAGTCATTTACGTAAGCTAAACACAACGGCGGACCCAATACGCTGCCCTGTGGTACGCCAAAAGTGATGTCCTGCACGTTCTCTTCTTCTATTAAAACAGAGCATCATTCGACAAAACAGTTGTTGTGCCTGGTTGGCAACTGCCTAATATTTATTTGTTTATTGTCGGGTTGTTGTAGAAATTAACTTACTTTACGTATAACTCTGCTTCTGCTATGAAGGATTCGTGTGACGTCAGATGTAGATCTCGTGTGGCAGTATAACTGACACCACATGTTGATGACCTGGATACTGAACCTGTGATACAAAGAGTTAAGAAGGTCCCCCTCACCTCCAGCAGGCACATAGTTCCCTTTGGTCCTCTTCTCAAGACGAGACTCAATGATGTCCTGCACGTTAGCCGCCGTGGTCTGCGCAGACATGTTGATGACCTGCGTGCTGTACCTGAGATGCAATTTTATTAATTAAATGATTATACATACATACATAAACTCACGCCTTTTTTCCCATGGAAGTAGGAGAAAACTAAGTCACTAGAACAAAGGCCGCGTCTATCTGTCTGTCTGTTCGCGATAAACTTAAAAAGTACTGAACGGATTATCATGCGGATAACGATAATAGGGAACATGTATAAAAATAAATTTGGAAATTGTCAAGTTTAAAAATCGGATTACTATTATAAGATAAAAATACTAAAATAGAATACTTATATTATTATAAACAGAATCAAAATTTATCGATTAAATAACGAGATATAACAATTTAAAGAAATATATCTGTCCCTCTCTACGAAAACGCCGTTTTCTGTGGCAGATGTTCAGGCGTCGCCGTCGTGCTATCTGACGTCAGTTGGCACGTCGGAATTCTCTTTCTAATTCTCAACATTAGCGTTTTACAACTTCGTCTCTGATCAAGATATTTAAAAAATCTTTCATATTTGATTATATAGTTAATAAGTACATCAATAAACAGATAAAAAAATACAAAAATACATTCATATTCCCTATTGTTGAAAATGCTGGAAAAAGTCAAGCCACCTGGGACCTTTCATCGAAAATTCTGCCTAATCCATTTGAGATATAACAAAACAATGTTACTGTAGATATTACACTCTCACACCGATGACGGAACTCGCTTGATGCGACCACCCCCGCAAAGGAAAAACATGTAGGCATAATATAGGCCCTACTACGCGTGGACTCTACTAAGCCGGGGCGGCAGGTCGCTAGAAAAGTTAGGCCTCCCTCCCGAGCTGGTGAAGGCTACGGGAATCAGCTGGATGCGAGGCGCACAGGAACGGTTGATGTGGTGAACGTGGTGATGGCTATATTCAGCATTCATGACGATGAAAGGTACAAGCTTTTGCAGCTTCACCCACGTAATAGACTAAAAATACCTTGGTCCTAACTGTCTTTTGCTGATCTTTAACAGTAATTACTGGTAATCAGAAACCCGATAATATAACTAATCTTACCAAGGGGTGCTGTATTACCCTGTTCCTGGGTTGTGGAGGTAAGTGAGTTTATTCCAAGTTTTTTAACGTGATACGCGCTCCTGTTTCAATACAAATTGATGTTTACGTTAACGCGAATGAGCGTGATTAAAAACTCACAGGCTTAGCACGCACTGCGGAATTGTATGAAGCTGCACGCATTGCTGTAATAAAATCCGCGCGGAAATAATAACGTAAGAAAGCCGTGTTTTGCCACAGAATCTATACAGATGAACGCGACGGTCACATCGACAGAGGGCTCGATTTCGCCATATAAATGAACGCGACGGTCGCGTGTTCGCGCAATGATAGCATTGTATTAGGATAGCGCCTAAACGCTTTTTCGACGATTACTACCGCAATTCGCGTTAAGGTACTTCGTTCTAAAATAGTTTAGGTGCTACAAAGTTCACCGGGTCAGCTAGTTGTACAATAAATAAAGGATAGGCAGAAGGAACACGGGTGGGTTTTAGATTGACACGCCCTGCCGCTTCACCCAGAGCGGGAGAAGTCATTGGATGACATCCCACACAAAAATGGCAGAATTTTTAAACAAACCATAAATGTTCTGTGTTAAAGATGGTAGGGCCAGAGATTGAGATGTATAGAAGAAAAAAAATTGCTGCACCGACCTCAAACACAATGGAATAAGGCCAGCAGGATGATGAAGATGATCATGATCCCATCATACTAACTTGAAAGTATCCAAGCTGGCCAGGGTTCCTTGTATGAGGAAGGTCTTGCCAGTGCCGGTGGGACCCCCGATCAGCACTCCGTAGCCTGCCTTCAGCATATCCAGTGCGATCAGCTGTATGCGGATGAATTCCATCGTGGGCACCAGGATCGAGTGGAAACCGGCGCTGAAAAAGGAAACGAAATTGTGACTTCTAATATTCAGATTAAGGTTTAATTTAAAGTGGCGTTTTAAGATCTAATGTCCTAGATGTAGCTGGGGCAGAAGGCGTCTACAGTAGTCCTTCATCGCGGCCCCTCTTGAGCTTGGCGTTTCACCTCGCTCTACATCATTCCGATACTCGTCGCTTCAGCCAATTAGGTGCGTCACCAGGGCAACCGGGGACGGCCACGCTTCCTTTTTCCTTGAGGATTCCAATCCAAGGCCTGTTTAGGAATGTGCTCGGAATCCCTCCAGAGCGTGTGGGCAACCCATCTCCATTTACGACGCTTGATCTGGTGGTTGATCGGGGTCTTGTTGCATCTCTCTGTGCTGCTTGCTCTCCATTAGAGATGGTCTCTGGCCAGTAAATTTCGAGGATGCGACGAAGACATCGTTTGACGACGAATTGATTTGGCGCGAGATGTCCTTTGTTACCTTCCACGTTTTTCACCCGTATCGCAGCACGGTTTGACACTGGGCCCGAAGATTTTGAGTTTGATCCTTCGGGTCAGTTATCGCGATAGCCAAACAGGTCTCAGCTGTGCGAAGGTAGCTCGTGCTTTGCGCAGCAGTGCTAGACTCAGCAGTGATATCCTCTTCAGTTATTCGAGTATCTGACACGACGCTCTCGAGGTACGTGAATTTTTGGACCCGTTTCACAACCTCGATTAACATAGATTAACATTAGATACATCAACATCATATTCACATTTAGCGACCCCAAAAACCATGAAAACGATACCCTTAGCGAAAATTTCATTTAACCCAATATTACCAATTAGTGACCCCAATATCCATGAATGGACCCAAAACATGACCAGGGGTGGCTGTACTTTAAATTCACTCGTGCGCTGAACTGCCAGATTTTCATAGGTTTAGAAAAAAAATGTTCAATGATATCTGATTATTGATCTATTCCAAATAAACAAAATTATGACGAACCAATTTAAGCTCTTTGCTTAAGTAATAAGACGTATATTGCTGTAAAACCCCGTGCGGTAAGCTAAAGCGCACGGCGAGTGCTGTTATTTATAATACAACTTGTTAAGAGCGGACTCTAGTCAACAGGAATTTGAAAAATAGGTATTTGAAGAAACTATTGCCGTCGCGTCACCTCCAACCTCACCCCGTAAAGTGCGAAAGGGACAACTGCAGCTCAGGCTGATTTTACCTACAAAAACTTTGACTAAAAGACGTTTCGTATTCTGCTGTTTTCTTCATGAAAACTGGTCTGATCTAAAAAATTCTTATATCAAAATTTAGGGGAAAAATATATCTATGCTCCTATCATTTTCTTTTTTGTTAAAAACCTATAAATTTTGTCTGAAAGTCTTCTGAACATGGCGGTAAAAACGGGCATTTTTTCGGATTTTTGCATTGTCATATTTCTTTTTGTGATTATGTTTTGGAAAAAAGGAAATGATACAGGCACGTATTAATTAGACCTAGATTTTATGGAAAAAAATCATTGCTCTAGAGGCATTATCCACGAAGAAAACAGCAGAATGTGTTTGTATGGAGAAAGTCTCACTAGAGTCCCCTCTTAATGATCAATAG
Source organism: Orthosia gothica (assembly GCA_949775005.1). NCBI lineage: Eukaryota > Metazoa > Arthropoda > Insecta > Lepidoptera > Noctuidae > Orthosia > Orthosia gothica. The sequence continues at coordinate 19,509,379 of OX459054.1, read as the reverse complement.
TCGCTCATCAGGTCAACAAAATGTTGAATTATGGTCAAGTTGTACAACGACGTAACTAGATGGCGTTGGCGTCAAATTAGAAGTCGCTAACGAGATGGTTTGCCGATTTACATACACTCCTGTGAATTTTAGTAAATTGGACACAACTCTGAATACCTGTGTACCTGGTGCCTCTGAATACCTGAGTACCTGGTGAGCTGGTTGGTGAATTGCACTACTACTTCCATGATCCGGCGCGCAGCACTGCCGCCAATCTGCTTAATTTCATAGTGCGGGTGGTGCCGGCAGTCGATGCTGGTGTGCAGGTAGACGCAGCTTATTATGATTTAAGGAAAACGTTTGATACCGTCGACAATGATGTACTGCTAATGAAGCTGGCAAAAATTGGCTGTACATCGCACTTCTTCACCTACCCATACTACACCAGATCCGGCGTGAGCCAGGGCAGCAATTTGGGTCCTGGACCTCAAATTGCTGCTCGAGGTCAAGAGTTTGTCGGACTGTGAGTGATTGCAGGAAGACATAGATAGAGTGGTAGAGTGGAGCCATAAAAATAAACTCTATTTCAACACAGCGAAATGCTCAGTCATGTAATTTACGCGCGCGAAGACTGCCTTAGACTACGAATACAAAGTAGAGGAAGCGCCATTGCAGCGAGTGTCTCAGGTGCGAGATCTAGGAGTACTGCTTACCCCGGATCTCACTTTCCGGGATCATATAGTTAAGATTTGCAAGAAAGCGTACAGAAACCTCGGTTTCGTGCTGAGGCAGTCACAAGGATTCACAAATATTACCACGCTTAGGGTGCTGTATGACGCTTTGGTAAGGAGTTTAAACACAAGAACGAAGTGTATTCGCCTTAATAGAGACAATAAGAAAAGTGCTATTGGACACATTCTTAGTAAAGACAATGTAATAGTTTAGGTTTTAATTAAATTACTTAAGATACTTAGATTTATTTAAAACAAAATACTTATTACTTTCTACTTTTCAAATTCGTTATTACTACGCTTTATAATACAACAAACTGTTTCGGCATCAACTTTGGTATTTTATCAAGTTTAAAAAATAATAGTTAATAAAATAGGCCTTCTCTACACACCTTTGTAGTGACACTTTTGTCGGCTTTGAGCACACGCGAGCGCGCTGCTCTCTTCGCGGTATCAGTGGCGCGTTTAACGCCTTCTTTGCCGGGAAAAGCAAGCCTTGAACGGAGATGACTGCTCGTAGTCCACGTGCCAACTAGCTGTTGCAGGCAACCAGGTGCCCACGCATTAACAGTTAGCTGCCCCCGCGCCGACCGCTTTCGCCTTTCCTTTTTCGATATGCTAGCAACGTGCTTCAACAGTCTGCGCCCGCTTGAAGCGCGTGGTAAGCTTGCGGTAAGCCAGACATCAGCTGTCGAGTGGTTCGATGGCGGTGTACGTCTACATAGGACGTACTGAAGCTCATATTTCAATGATCATTATTTTGCCGGGTGGGAGCGGGGTCGTATAAGTCGGCTACGTAATTAAGGCTTCTCAAAAAAGAAATCTAATACTGACCTGGGGTTATATCTCCAGTTATCAGGCAGTTTCTCCTCCCAGGGTTTGAAGACCTGCAGTCTCTCGTCCACGTAGTAATCGTAAACGGTGTCCTTGAGGGGGAAGATGCCCTCGTGTTCTCGGACCCAGTTGTCCAGCTTCCGACGGGGCTCTTCTTCCAAGGTCGCGCAGACGGACCAAATCATGCTGTGTGACAGAAGCTCATGTCAGAATCTTTAATGGAATAAATTGAGGATGAACGAAGGTTTGTAATAAATTATTATTTTTTTAATTCTCTACAATAATGTGAAAAATTAAGTTAAAGTTATTTTGAATTTCTAGTTAAAATTGGATATTTTTTTAATGAAGTCGCGTGCGTATCTTGTAAGCGCGAAAGGAAATAGGCCCTTTGTAGAGAAGTTGCCCAAATTTTCTGAAAATCGCATATTATTTTCGCGATACCAGTGTTGGTCCCGTAGTAAAAGTTTCTTTGTCCTTCCTTCAGGTGCAGGCGCTTCAGCTCTAGTACTGGGGTCAGGCTAAGTAACTTACGCGAAGAGGAACCTCATCTTGGCGAAGTTCTCGATGTCGGACTGCTCGTCGGGCACGCTGGGCGCGGGCTCGGGCGCCAGCCCCAGCAAGCGACACATGCACCTCACGCCCGTGAGCTCCTGGCCTCGCACACTCTCGCCTTCCTTCAGGTGCAGGCGCTTCAGCTCTAGCACTGGGGTCAGGATCGATTGGAAGAAGCGGCGGAGCTAGAAACATTTTTACTCGCTCTTATTTAGTTTCACCTGACCCGGTGTTTGTAATCAAACCTTGCAAGTCAAATTCTACCCACTTCCCGGTGTAGGATTGAACTGAAATTTTGCGCAGACGTTTGTTTCTTGTGCCAATTTAATATAAAAAAAACATATTTTTAATATTCACTGGTCGCTGGCCCGCCACACTATTCAAGTAATAATACGAGCGGCGACCGCAATGTCAGCAACATCATTTTATACTGGCAAATTCTAATATTTTTCACCGATTTATCGACACTTAGCATCACTTTTATGTACAGTCAAGGGTCAAAAGTGCAGTCTCACTATCCCAAAACCCATATGGCAAGTTTTTGTAGAAGAAGTTAAATTATATATCAGTTGTTTGATATCACATGTTGTGAAGAAATCAAAGTATAGATTATCCCCTACTTACCGTAAAAAAAAAAAAAAAATCTGCCTAGAATAAAATTGCCGCTGCTGTTTTGGTAAAGTGTCACTGCACTTTTGACCCTTAAGTGTACATGTGCCATGGGGCTTATCTTAGTATCAAATGACGTAGCGGATTTTGCGGTCGCCGCTCTTACTAAAAGAAAAAAAAAAGTTAATTCCACAGGAGATACAGACAAGAACCCAATCACTGCAACAAGAAAAGAACAAGAACCAACGATGGCAACTACCAAGAAAGCGCTATGTTCAGACCATGTCCTTACTTTACGTTCCCTTGGGATAATTTCCGGCTTTCACACGAACGAAACCACTGGGAAAAGCTAGTCGAACGTAATATCACTCACTATCTCCCTGTATTCAGGGTTCTCGAGTGTGTCCAGCCAGGAGTTGACGAAGGGCCACCAGCCCCAGTCCTTGTAGTCATTGTAGACCATGCCGTTACGCGACACCGTAGCTGGAGAGGCCACTGCTAAGTCCAGGGTCTCAATTAAGAGAGTGACCTAGTTAGTAAAAGAAGTCTGTCTTTAAATTATGGTTAACAGGTGTAATATTTGAACTAGAACTATAGTGTTGCCTACTATGATAATTTATTAACAGATTCACTCGAAAACCGCGGCATTACCGCGCCGACTGCGCAACGTCTAGAGACGGCAGTTCTAATAATATCCTGAGCTGAAAGTGCGTGAAACGCAATACTAATAGCAGTATATTCCTATTAAAACTAGCTTAATTTTCTTATGAAACGAACACTTAAAAAAAAAGTTAATTTAAAAATCAAAAACCCGACTGATTAAGAATCGAACAAAAAGCTGTTAACAAGAAAAAATCATGCTGTGCAGTCGGAGGATCAGGTGGTTCTCCAGTTGAATATGTTTCCTCGATTCTTAATCAGTCGGGTTTTTGATTTTTAAATTAACTTTTTTTATTTACTACTTTTTAGTTATATTTTTCTTTTGCGAATTACTTTTAAACATATAAGTGGTATATATTTTTGTAATCACCTCTTAAAACGCTTCATTTTGATACTTCACTCGATGGGTTTGGGAGAAAAAAAAATTCGGACCTGCACAATATGGCGCCCAAAATCCGCCATGTTTGTTTTTATAGAACTTCACCTATCTATCACACACACATTTTTTTACTGTCTTATGAACAGTCAAATTAAAAGTTAGTTCAAGAGGTGAAAACTACACATACCTGCGCAGGCATAGATATTCTCTCACTGTTGACCAGAGTAAGCAGCTTGTTGTCATCCATCACAGAATTTAGGTTCTCTATCCAAATCGCATCCACAGGTCCATCAAAAATTATCCACTTCATATCTGGGGACTCGTCTGCAAAATCAAGAAACCCAGATACAGTCGTAAATAAGGCACATAAAGTTCAGTGCACGAATTTCTGTGATTTATTACCAAATCCCAGTGTGTGTTGCCAGTATGCTCTGAGACGTGGTGGCTCACAATGGGCCTCATCAGAAAGCTTACAGTCACCCAAAGAGCAATAGAGAGGGCTATGCTCGGAGTATCCTTGCGTGATCGAATCAGAAATGTAGAGATCCGTAAGAAAACCAGGGTTACTGACATAATTCGAAGAATTGCCAAACTTAAGTGGCAGTGGGCAGGGCACATTACTCGCAGAACGGATTCCCGATGGGGCAGAAAGGTTTTGGAGTGGCGACCGCGAACCGGAAGACGTCGCGTTGGAAGGCCTGCCACCAGGTGGACCGATGACCTGGTGAAGCGCAACCTTCACCAGGTCATCGGTCCACCTGGTCCACTGGATCCACTGGATGCGAGACGCACGGGACCGATCAATGTGGCGACGCTTGGGGTAGGCCTATGTCCAGCAGTCGACGTCTTTCGGCTGATATGATGATCGCCAAATCTCCCAAAAACACGAGTATACTGAAATGTTTCTAAATGAGTGGCGTATGAGTATGTATCATTATATCAGTATCTAAGGCAAATTGTGACAACAAATGTAATACATACTTTTTTTAAGATAGCGTTGCTTATGGGAATAATGTCTATTTTAATAAAAATTATACTATTTACTTGAAGAAACATCCGAAGGAGTAAACCTAGCTTCGGAGATTGTCATAAAGAATTACGAAAATAGTAACATATAAAGTTAAATGATTTTTTTAAAAACCCTTGACCCAAAAACCTCTAAAAACTTAAAAGTTAACAGCAATTATTTGCTATACAAAAATACGCATGCTGTTATTTTGGTTTTCACTTTATTACTTATAGTGGTCCCCCGACGTGAGTACTAGATAAACAGATACATAAATACAAACATACACAGATACACACGTCAAACTTATAATAACACTCTTTTTACGTGGGGGGTTAAAAAACACTTTAAAAAAACCAAAGAATTCCTGCACATCTCGATTGCTAAAACCTTACTTTAACAAGTAACCTTTTAAATCGAAGACACTCCATTTCCACTCTCCAGTGGCCAGGTTGTATTCCCCGTACAGCGCTCCTAGCGTCAGAGCCTTGGGGTTGAAAGGCATCTTCCACCATGTGGTGAAAGATTAAAAATGTCTTCTTAAACACCATTCCTGCGTAGCCAAAACCTTACCTTGACAAGTAATCCTCATAGTCGAAGACAGAACCCCATACTTCCGCTCTCCAGTGGCTAGGTTGTACTCCCGTACTGCTCCCTTAGCCAGAGCCTTGGGGGTTGAAGGGGGACTTTCATCATGTGGTAAAAGATGGTAACAGTGATGATTTCTTCACAACACCATTTCTGCGTAGCCAAAACCTTACCTTGACAAGTATTCCTCATAATCGAAGACAGGACCCCATCCTTCCACTCCCCAGTGGCCAGGTTGTACTCCCCGTACAGCTCTCCCAGCGTCAGAGCCTTGGGGTTCATAGGGAAGGTCTGCACGACCTCGAAGCCCGGCTGCTTCTCGAGGTTGAGCCGCGTCAGAGTGTTGGCCAGCATCTTCCACGAGGTCGACTTGGCTGTGTTAGTGTCGCCCAGGAGGATGCTCGAGTGCCGGGAGTTCTGGGGTGAGGTATAGTGTTGTTAGGATCAATCAAGCTACTTAGTCTTTTCCAGCATGCAGCTGAGTACCAGTACTTTAATTGGAGCGACTGCCTATCAGACCTGTTACTAGGTACCTGTACCAGAGACAATATAATACTATAGTATACAACTGGAGCGACTGCCTATCAGACCTGCTACTAGGTACCTGTACCAGAGACAATATAATACTATAGCATACAGATGCCTCATCCCATACAAAGATACAGTGCCGAAGAAACTAGCGTCGAGTAATCTGATTATGTTTCTAAGAACATAGATCACGTTCGGTTCCGTTCCACGGATATAGATGGTGTTAGCAGCGACTTGCAAGTAAAAGGGTTTACTCGGTTCGTGAATACTTTTTTTTAAATACAGCGGCGATTTGCTTTATAGTAGTCTTTTGCACGTTTTTACAGTTTCATTGTACCAAAATAAATAAAAAAAACGAGTCGATGCCTCAGAAATTTAAAACCACGCCATCTATTGGAATCAACTTGAAATAATCCATTCAAATAATCTTTGAAATGTGAATTAAGAGCCAATATTTCTTAATTTTGTGCTTAGGAGAGTTAATTAAACAAGAACATACATTTTTTATGATCGTCTCTAGAAAATCTTAATATTTCACAAAACTCAATAACAAATCGAAGCTTATCTCGTCGTCATCTAGTGCAATTTATTTGAACTAATTTTTAACGTGTTTTTTTTTTAATAATTAAAGAAACTTAACTAATTTTAATTAATTTTACTAATTTTTTTTCTTAACAATTTTTTTTTAAATTTAATTTATGTTCTTTTATGCCTAGTAAATGGGTAATACGACATCCCTTTGGCAAGACTGGTGTCAGGTTTCCTGGCTTCGGGCTATACGAAAAAGAAAACAAAAATGTACAAATGACATCAGGTACCAACGGCTTAACGTGTTTTCCGAGGCACGGAGGAACCTAGGTAAGTAGGTATGTTGATGGTCACCAATCCACGGATCGACCTCGTCGAGCGATGCTTAACCTTCCGACCCGTGCGGCTGTTATTATTAAGCCACGATCTCCTTTGTCGTTAGGATTCTTGAATATTATATTATAAGCAGTACCCCCGTATTTTCTCGCTACTCCTTATAAATAGAAGCGACGAGTCTGCGCACGCCTCTTCACAGGATCTCCCGGTTAAGCAGAAGACAATCACTTTGGTTGAACTGCGAGAAGCTCAAAAAAAAAAACGTAAATGCGCACGCCTCTTTCTCGCCCCAACCTTCGAAGCGTGCACATCGGTAGCGTGAGTGCTGTAATTGTGTGATTTGAAGTTTTTATGTTGTGGGTAGATTTTGTTCCTCTGATTAGTGTTGCCATATGTACGGATTTGTCCGTACACGTACAGAATTTCGACCATTACGTACGGGTCAAACTTGCGTATGGATATATGTACGGATTTCCAATAATAAGTAATAATACGTACTTTTTTTTAAAATACAATACATAAATTCACCAAAACATTGATATATCGATATTTAATATTGGCTCTCGACAAAAAATGAATTAAAAATAATAAAGAACGTTTGTGGTTTTCTATGACGGGGAATTACCGTTTCATGTTCCATCTACGAGACTGACTAAGATAGCATGTTGCACGGTTGTCGTTAATTGCAGTATCGAATGAAAGAGATAAATATATTACGATTTGTTTAACTTGCTTTTTTGTTTTTAGCAAATAAGGTGTGTTTTTGTATGTTTTGATTTGAATGTTGACAATTTTAGTTTTCTATTGTACGGATTTCGTACGGAGTTTCAGATTTATTGCACGTACGGAATTTGTACGGATTTTTTTGGTCAGATGTACGGATTTTTAGTCCTTACAGTATGGCAACACTGCGGCTCTGATTAACTAATAATTTAGTCAAGAAAAATTGTTTTGTTAAAGGGGAACGGCAGGCTTGTATGGGAGTTTCGTACCGCTAATAGAAATTTCGTGTTTTGGGATATTTTTTGTTTTATTTGGTAGTTAATATGATAGATAATCCATTATTAAATTCTTAGATTTTTTAAACTTGGGACGTAAATGTTATAACCAGTTTTATTTTTTAAGGTTATGTACTAGTGTACCAATGTAGATTGTTACATATAGGTAAATGTTGCATTATGTGTTATGTAAATTATTTGTTGCTATCTTTGTAGTGTTTTAATTACCATTAAGTAGGTAGATTGAGGTGCGGATCGTACCTACTCAGGGCATTAGGAGATACCTATATCCAGCAGCCGACTGCAACAGTTTGATAATGATGAGTTTGATTATACACATTTAATGTTATTTCTATTTCTAAGTAATTAATTATCAATTCAATATTTGTGTTATTTTACGTAAGGCAATTTCTAATAACATAACTGCGTTTAGCGTACGATTTTATAACGTTTATATATTAAAATCTTTAGAAAGATGTTATTAATTAATCCGAAGTTTTAAAAATAGTAAACTTACATGCAAATAAATGGCTTAGTTGACATAATAAGTGGTACAAATTCTATAACCGAACAACAGAAAAAGTATGCGGTACAAAATCTGCCATTCACCTTTAAGATCAAAGTTTCTAAACTGTGTTATTTTTTTAATAATGTCTACTTCAGATTCCTAAAAATATAACGATAAAGAGGTGCAAGCGCTTTTAATACGAGTATTACATTTGCAATACATGTTGTGAGCGCTTCAATTAAAACTGTAGGAACGCTGACACATAAATCTTGTATTCGCGTTCGTATGTGCGTCATAGTAATCTTTGACGACGCTTCACGCTAGTTCGTCCATAACCCAGCGTTCCCAGAATGTAACTTTTGTTACATTTTACGTTACTTTTGACCTTCTCATATAACCTCGATGTAACAAATCAAAATGTAACTTTTACGTTACTTTTAGGACTTAATAATAAATATAATATATATTTGCCAGCAAACAAAATTTAATTGTGAAACGGAACACATCTAAGACAGCTTTCGTTCGTCGTGTTGTCGCACCTGATTTTGTGACACACAAATAGACGTATTGCATATATTCACTCACTCACTCGCGTGTATTTCTAAATCTTCCATCCCGCTTACTCCGGCGAGCGAGTAAGCGTATTATTATTTTCCAAGTAAAATAAGGTTAAATGTCTCATTTAATATTTGACTATCTGCCACTGGCAACACTGGCAACACTGCCACAGGTATATATGTTCTGTGCACTGCCAAAACCACCGCCAGCTATGGACGCACTTACTGAATAAGTACTTCCATTGTAATTCGTGAGTAAAGAAACATATTCAATATAAATATATTCCAAATATATTCAATCGTTTAATTTCACATACACGCACGCTCAAAAAACTTCACGCCAATTACAAATGTTTTAATTATCATTGCTTGAAGGTGTAGTCAAAACCAGTGGTGTCTCATTCCATACAAAGAAGCCGTGCCGACGTACTGTACTGATTACACTGATTATTTTTTTCTACATTGATCGCGTTCGGTTCCGTTCCACCGATATAGATGGTGATCTATCTATCGCCGTAGAACGGAACCGAATGCGATCAATTTACAAAAAAATATCGGTATAATCTGATGGAAAACGCTAGTTACGTCGGCACGGTTTCTTTGTATTTATTTATTTATTTATATACACTTTATTGTACACCATAACAAACAAGAAAAAGAAACTTAATACTAAAAATATACAATGGGCGGCCTTATCGCATACCGCGATCTCTTCCAGGCAACCTGGAATGGACAGAGATTACCTGGACATGACATGGGGTTGTCATTGGTGCGACAATACCAACAATAAAAATAATGTAGATACAATAATACTATCTAGAAACACAAATAAATGCATATGCTAAATAATAGATACATAAATACATACATACAAATATATAAGCAATGAAAATAAATGATGTACGATATTCATAGCACATTATGTCTAAAAACAAAGAACACAATCACAGCGATAAGTAATGTTCTTTGATGAGTTTTTTAAATACAGGCAACGACTGAGCACGTTTAATTTGGTCAGGCAATGCATTCCACAGACGAGCAGCCTGGACAGTAAAGGATTTATCCATGAAAGTTGTGGAATGCATTGGCATTCTATGTCGCAGTTGTATGGGATGAGGCATCTGTTTGCTAGAATTATATTATCTGTGGTCAAACTAACAACCTGGCAAAGAGGAGCTGATGGACCTGCTTGAATATATAAAAAATCTTGCTTGAGCAGTGGTGGCCCATTGGTAACGGCCGCGACTTAGATGTTGTAGGTCGTGGGTTCGAAACCACCAGGCAAGCGCTTTACTTTGTGTAAATTATTTCATCAACACTGCTCTCAAAAATGGCGAAGGAAAACATCGTGAAGAAACACGTCTTAGAAAAATTCGAAGACATGTGATAGCTCGTGGCTAAATAATAACAGCAGCCGCACGGGTCATCTTCAAGGTTAAGTAACGTAAGATGAGGTCGGGCCGTGGATGGGTGACCATCTTTACATAGCGAGTTTCCTTCGTGCCTCGGAAAGCACTAATCAAATCAAAATCCAATCAATCATTTATTTGTCTGAATATGGTACATTATGGTCTTAAAAATTAATAAATGGTATCATCACATTCTGCCAAGTGTGGCGTGCAAATATAGGTACATACATTATAGAACATAGATTATTAGGCTAGAATTAACATCATTAATTGCGTAATCACGAATAAAAAAAAATAAAAAAAAATACACAATACAATCCAACACATTAGAATTTCAGATATGCCAATCAAAAAAAATATAAAATATCGTAAACACACACAATTTATTTAGAATGTTAAGGTATCATTTAACGCCAGAGTATCAAAGAGATGAGATCTTATAGTATAGGATGTAAACAATTAAATTAGAATGTCAAAGTATAAAATATTAAAATTCAATTAAGATGTCAAAGTATAAAATATTAAAGTTCAATTAAGATGTCAAAGTATCATTCAAATAGTCATTAAATTCTAAATTACAATTCCAATCGGATGTCCAAGTATAAAAGATTAAAATTAAATAAGGATGTCAAATTAAAAAAGATTAAAATTAAATAAGGATGTCAAAGTATAAAAGATTAAAATTTAATTAACATGACAAAGTATCATTCAAAAAGTCATTTAAATTATAATAGCATTTATTACATAGCAGGTCGTTTAGTTTCTTTTTAAATCCATTTAAATGTAAGTATTTTATTGATTTTGGAATTTTGTTATAGACTTGCGGGGCTATACAGAATATGCTTTTCCACATTAAGGCTGTTTTGGCTCTTCGTCCTCGTAAAATATCATTCCGCCTGTTACGTTTAACAGTGTCTGATAGATGGGGAAACAAATGTGGATTCAACTTAACAAATAAGGCAGTTTCATAAATATACAAAGCCGGCAGTGTCAGAATTTTGTATTTTTTGAAATACGGTACACAACTGTCAGTTATTAGTAGTCCAAACATGGCTCTGATGGATCGCTTTTGTGCTTTAAAAGCGGTTTCTCTGTTTGTGGAATTACCCCAGAAAATAATACCATATCTTAATACAGATGCCACAAGACCATGATATGCCGTGAGTAGTGCATCTTTGTTTACTGTTGGAGCAAGTTTATACAGGGCATAGGACGAACTACTAATTTTCTTACATAGCGCCTCAATGTGATCCTTCCAATTGAGCTGCCTATCAATAATTAAGCCTAGAAATTTTGCACTATCTACGTCGTGAATTTTGTTGTTTTGATATTGTACCTCCATTTTTGCGCTGGGTTTTCTATGGCCAAAGTGCATTATTTGGGTTTTTCCAAGATTGATTCTTAAGTTATTATTATTAAGCCAAGAGATTAATGAATTAACCGCGTTATTGACATCAAGTTCATATGATTCAGGTTTATTGCAAGGTATTGTTACCGTACTATCGTCAGCAAAGAGTGTTATTGGGAAGTCTATGGCTTTGGGCAGGTCATTAATATAAATTAAGAACAGTAAGGGACCCAATACACTACCCTGTGGTACTCCAAAATATACTGTGCGTTCTTTGGACAGGTATGTAACTTCTTCTTTAGTCTTTAAATTTAACTCTGATATAGCAGTAAATTGTTTTCTGTTAGAAAGGTAAGTACATATTAAGTCTAGAATGTTACCTCTTATACCATAGGAGTCAAGTTTATTTCTTAGAATATTGTGGTCAACATAGTCAAAAGCTTGCGTCATGTCACAATACACAGCACAAACAGGTGTTTTATTATCAATATTAGTCACAATTTTATTTAAAAGTCATAAATAGCCATATTAATTGTCATATTCTTCCGAAAACCTTTTTGCTCGTTACAGAGAATCATATGTTTTTCTAAGTATGCATATAGCTCATTATAAATATATTTCTCATAAATTTTGGCAAAGATTGGCAAAAGCGCAATAGGTCTATAGTTTTGCATTAGCTGCTTATTACCTTTTTTATTTAAATATAGGTTTAATTATGGAGATCTTAAGACGTTCAGGAAAAACACCCTGGCAGATACACAGGTTAAGAATATGACTCAGGTGTTTAGAGATTAAATCGGCTACTTATAATCTTCGTTGAAATTTCATCATTGCCTACGCTATTAGTGTTTTTGAGACCTTTTATAATGTTAAATATTTGTATTGGTTCACATGGAGCCATGAACATTGATTTTTGTTTATTTAATATATAAGCACTCGATCTTTTACCTGAACCTGGTATTGGCATAACTTTTTCTACGAAATAGTCGTTAAACTTGTCAGCAATTAATTGAGGCTTGTTGATAGTTTCATTGTCAATTTTAATTGTATTTATTGAGTCATTGGGTAGACTTAACTTTGGGTTTTTTATTATATGCCACGTCATTTTGCTTTTATTGTCAGAAGTTTTAATATTATAGTCATTTTGAGATCGTTTAGTCAGTTTAATTATATGTTTAAATAACTTTGAATAATTTGAATATTTTAATTTATTTATTTGAGTAGGTTTAAGTCTAGACGTCCATAATAATTTCCTTTTCTTGAAGCTACATAATTTAAGTCCTCGCGATATCCATTTTGGTTTTTTGCTTGTTGGGATTTTAATACGTTTACGGGGAAAGCATAGATCATAAAATAATTTAAATTTTTCGATAAATAAGTTAAATGCATCATTTGGATCGTCATTTTCATAAATTTCAGAGAATGTTAGTTTCTCAATGCAGGTTCTAAATTTTTTCATATTTTCTGGGCTTAAATCCCGTTGCGATTTATACCAATATTTCAAAACACAATTAATAGGTACGGGACACTTCAGCAATTGCGCAGTGTGATCAGATAGGGCGAATTCTAACACTTCCGTTCTGCACTTTGCAATTATCGATCCTTTGCACAGCTTCTTCCCGAATGATAGCTAAATAAGCTATCATGGTTTGTTAGAAAACACAGTATTATTATTTTAAACACAGATTTTGGTCCTTTACGGAAGATATTAAAATGTTGATATTTTTTTTGTTTAAAGTAGATATTATTTATAGATAACACTTCCACACGCTGGTTGCACTGATTGCTTCACTTTAGTCGTAAATTAGTCACTAAATAGTTCAGTATTATATTTTTAAGACAATTTAATACGGGAGCACAATGTTTGCGTGACGACTACCGTCATTGAATCCACTTTAAGCCGTTGGTCCCGGCTGTCATTTGAAGATATTTGACAGTCGTTACGGGTAGTCGGCGGCTCGTAGTGTTTCACGCGCGCCTCTCTACGAGTAAGACGTGAAGTGAGAGGTAACACCCCACTCCCCACTACGGGACGAAACCTGCAGAAGGCATGGCCGGGACTATTCCGGCGCAGCGGAAGTCACAAACGCACCCGCAGCCTCCGAAACAAATAAGTGGGGAAACACAGGGCTGGTTTTAGTCAGTAAGAGTTTGACAGACCCCTCCACCCACCCCTGGGCGGAGAACATCCATGAGGTCGTATACCAGGAAAAAATGCTATGCTTTTTGCCCAGTATAGGCTAATAAAATATGCCAAAAACTCTTCCAAACCTTCGTCTCAAAAGTCTGTATAACTTTATGCAGGGCTGCCTTCACAGGCTGTAGGCCGGCCACCTTCATCTCCGCCGTGATGGCCGTCTCCAGCAGGTCGTAGTCCAGCGTCGGGATCTCCACGTCAGGGAAGATGTCCTTCATGATGCCGTCGAACAGCGGCACGTCCTTCGCAGTCAGGCGCGCCACGTTCATGTCGCGCATGGCTAGGATTACCATCTGTTGGGAGAAGACTTCAAGCTAAGCTTGGAAGCGCAAAAATGGCTTTGGCAGCAACAAGCTAGTTTAGTTTTAGCTTTTATTACATCGGCTGGTTTCTATCAAAGCGAGGAGAAGGTAAAGTTGTCGGCACGTAACTTGGCAAGATTCGTTAGATGCGCACAAATCGTTTTTTAGGTCTCTATGGTTACAAAGCGGGACGCTAAGAACGTTTAGCACCGTTTCGAGAGCGCGATTGGTTGGTCAGTTGAAACAAGGATCGACTGACCAATCGCGTCGAGTCCACGTGCCGTTCTCTCTATTGGTAGTTGGTCACTTCGCACGCTATGCGCGAACTTACCCCCACTACGCCAAAACTTTTCCAAGTTACGTGCCGTCAAATATATTTCTTGTAAAGGATTTATTAATAACGAATTAACAAGTTGAGATAATAATATAGTAAAAATTCACCGACATCAATCTATATTATTTCAATTTTAGACTGTTTCATTTCCTGTTTGAAATCTGATAAAAAAACCCGGCCTATCATAGTTTATGAGACAGCCTGGTGACAGACGGACAGACAGACAGACGGACAGCGAAGTCTTAGTAATAGGGTCCCGTTTTTACCATTTGGGTACGGAACCCTAAAAAGTATGAAAACATCAGTGTGGAAATTAGGATATCTATTGTTTTCCAGCTCTATTGAACGTTATAGACCACTTTTTTAGCTGGAGATCTATTACTTATTTTACGAATAGGTATGAATGTTATTAATATAATTATTAACTAAGGCAACAAACGCCTGATCCAAAAAAAAAATAATTAAAAAAGACTTCTCTTACTGTCCTGAAACTGATACTGAAATTCTTACCTCCTGTTCAGGCAGATTAGGGTAGGCTCTTCTCTTGATGCCAGCGTATCGCAACAAGGCGACCATGGAGCGTAGACCGAAGTCGTAATGCGCCTGTTTGGACAACTGCTGCATAGCCAACTGATATAATGTGAACACCTGCAATTGCACAAGTGGTCAGAGCACCAAAATTTTTAACAGAGTGATTTCAAATTTTTATGCACCATGGCAGGTGCACACAGGTTGTCTCTCAAAGCCAAAGTCAAATTTGTTTATTTCAAGTAGGCCATTATGCAGCACTTTTGAACGTTAAATTTACAAGTAATAAAAATTGATTCTACCGTGCATTCGGAAATGTAGCTTGTTATGGAGAAGAACGCACAAGAAACTCCATACATACTCTTTAAAAAAAAAGTTTTATACAACATTTACATAAGTACATACATTAATAGCTGTTTTCAAGAGTCATCACGAATCGTCTCTCACGCAGGTTTGACGATTTCCAGCCTCCCGAACAAGCCGGATTCCGTAAAGGCTTCAGCACCGTAGACCACATACATACGCTGCGACAGGTTATACAGAAGACCGAAGAGTACAACCTGCGTCTCTGTTTAGCGTTTGTGGACTACGAGAAAGCCTTTGATTCGATCGAGACTTGGGCTGTACTGCAGTCTCTCCAACGGTGCCAAATTGACTACCGGTACATCGAAGTGTTGAAGTGTTTATACAAAAACGCCACAATGTCAGTTCGACTTCAGGATCAGACCTCCGTCCTCCTTCTGCAGCGAGGTGTGAGACAGGGAGACGAAATATCTTCGAAGCTCTTTACCGCTGCACTGGAGGATGTCTTCAAGGTTCTGGACTGGAGAGGGCTAGGAATCAGAATCAGAATCAGAATCAGAAGTCTCTTTATTTTTTATCATTTCGTGTTACAGTTGTGTCCCGCAAGCAGGGTGTGTGCTTATTTTTATTGTGTAGTACATCGTAAAAAATAAATATATCGAAACAAGAGCCTAAGCTTTTATTTCATTTGGCCACTGCCTATGCCAAAGCATTAAGCAGTAACCGTTTTATGTGCGATTTGTTCCGTGTCCTGGTCGCTTGCTGACTGGGACCCTCCGTAGCGCTTTATTGATGTAGTTTATTTCACCTACACGTTGGTCGTACAATAGCGGGTTATATCGCCCGTATCTTGCGTATGCTGGCCCAGGGACTTCTAAGTCAGGGACTTGTAGCTCATTCATACGATCAACCATATCATGGTGTAAGTACGTCGCCCTCTCGGTCCACTTATCAACATCCATCAGTTTCCAGAGGATGTCAGACTCCAGTCGCCTCGGTAAGCCCGCGGCTGCTTTAAGTGCCATCTTGTATTGTGGCTCAATTTTGTTTCGCAGGTATGGCGCTATACAGGGCCACAACTGAACTGTTCCATAGTCAAGGATAGGTAGGAGGCACGATTGTATCACTGCCATCTTCGTGTCGAGGCTTGCGCGTGATCGGTACCCGATGATAGGTGCTAACGCGGCGCGAGTGCGTCTCGCTTTTTTGATTACCAATTCAACATGCGGCTTCATTCGCATTGTCTTGTCCAGTATAACGCCGAGGTATTTTACACTATTTTTGTATTCAAGCAGTCTGTCTCCGACTGCTATTTTCTTTTCATAGTTGTGCCTACGGCTGGTAAACATTATGCAATCTGTCTTTTCCACGTTGCACTTGAGTCCCCATCGTTTGTAGTAGGCTAGTATCTCTCTCGCTACCCAGGATGTTTTGTTAGTGGCGATATTCGGTTGTTTGGAGGTGTTCAGCACACAAAGGTCATCTGCATATTGGGACATCAGTAGACCGCTCATTCGACTGGTGTTGATGTCACTGACGTATAGGTTAAAAATTAGCGGCCCCAAGATCGAGCCTTGTGGGACGCCGTGTGGCACGGGTTTCTCGGCGCCGGTCGTGGTGCGAATCTTACCTCTGATTCTGCGCCCATCTAGATAGTTCTCGATAAGTTTTATTATGTTGTTAGGGATGTCTGCAAGTTGTAGCTTTCGCACAAGACCTCTATGGTTTATGGAGTCAAACGCCTTACTAAGGTCCGTAGATATCATTGAGACGCTATGGCCGTCATTGAGGGCGTCTGTAATGTATTTGCCTGTCCTAAGTATCTGTGTAGCCGTCCCGCGTTGCCGAGTGAAGCCATGTTGATGCGGTGGGATGAGCTTGTTGCAATGTTTTGTTATTCTGTCGTGCATGATACGCTCGCACAGTTTGCCCATGATGTTAAGCAGAGTGATCGGCCGATATGAGGATGCAGATCTGTGGTCTTTACCGCTCTTGTGTAGAAAGATGCAATCGCCCAGTTTCCATCTTATTGGGTAGTATCCCGTCGTAAGGTTGTAGTTTATAACTCGCATAAGTGCCCGGAGGAAGGCTGGTCCAGCGAGTTTTAGTATTTCAGCCTTAATCCCGTCCGGACCAGGGGCTTTTTTGTTTTTAAAGAGAGCTAGTGCTTGCTTCATTTCTTTCCACGTAGCTTCTTCTATTGACTGAAACGGTGTAGTGAACTCTATCCCCTGGTCATGTTCGGCTATTGGTGCTTCGTGTACTATGGCTGCGTTTACGAGACTATCGATTATTTCCAGTTCCGAATTACAGCCCGTGATGACCGGTAGTTTAGCAATGGGGCGCTTCATAGCGCGTTGGATTCTCCACATCTTAGCTCTCGAGTCTTTCGGGTCGTCAATGATTCTAGTCCAGGTCATCTCCCGGTACTGTTCTAGGACGCGAGACGTGTGCCATTTGGCTTCCCAGTACGCACGCGCGTGATCTTGATTGTCAGGGTGTCTACGGTGTAATCTTTTGAGGCGATTTCTTTCTTTGATTTGATGTTGTATTTCTGTGGGTAGCATATTCCGGCGTTTGGTCTCTTGCAATGGGGCCAGCTCGTTCAAAGCAGTCACGACTGCTTCTTCCAGCATTTGAATGTACGACTCGCATTCGTCATGGGTGGTGATCCGACGACTGAAATTTATGTTTTGGTTGACGGAACGGATAAATTCTTTCCGCGTTTCAGATGTCTGTGTGATGTTAGTTATTCTTCGTGACAGTTGGACGTCTACCTCAGTCTGGATATTCGTGACCATAGTCCATGGGATATGGTCCGACGTGATGGCGTCGACTCTGCGGCATGTCGTAGTGATTTCAAACCTCAAGTCACCTGTGACTATGGCCAAATCGAGAATACCTTGGCCGGAGTAGCCCGGTCTTGACGGTAGGTTGGTATGGTGGAGTGTAAGCAGTCCGTCGTCTAACTGCCGACTTACCACCCCACCAGCTGTTGCGGTTCGGCGTTGGCCGAGCTGTACCATTTGTAGATTGAGGTCACCGATGATGATGTTGTCGTCTACGTCTAGTATTTGTTGGAGCTCATCGGTGACGGCTGCTGTTTGTTGTTGTGGGATGTAAATACCGCTGATAGTGACGGCTCGGTCGCGCGTGTGATCGATGACGAGTCGTACCGCCACTCCCTCAATGTCACGTTGTTCGTCATTGCTTTGCCCGGGTATGAGCTCCGTTTGTGCCCAGCGTAGACCGCGTTTTATGTACATTACAGTTCCGAGGTGGTTTTGGCGCTGGTCGGTAAGCTTGTCGTAATCGTTGAGGTTGTATTTATACTTCTCAAAGTCGACCCGACATTCGTTGAGCACTACAATGTGTGGATTATGTTTTTCGATCAGGAATTTCAACTCGTTATGTTTTCCTCGGTAACTTTGCACATTTGCGTGAAGGAACCGTAATGTTGTGGTACGCTTCTTGTCATTATTGCTGAGCATTAGTGAGCAGTTGAGCAAACATCTGCAGCATGTTGTTTTGCTGCTCCATTATTTTTTGGATCATCGACAGTAAGTTATCAGTATTATCCAGCCCTTTTATAGTGGTGGCTGTTTGTGTTTGCAACGCCATTGTGGCGCTTCGGTTCGATACCTTTTGTGCAAAAGTGACTCCGGGCTGCACTGTGTTCAAAGGTTTGGTTGCCGTCTCAGTTTGTGTTTGTCTGAAGACTTTTGACTGTTCACGCTGTTGTTTGTTGAAGGCCTCTCTGCGTTCCTTCTGTCGTTTGATCTCTTCCCGAAAAATTGGGCATTTTGCCTGTCTTGCTGTATGGCCCGTTTGACTGCAGTTAGAACATGCTTCATAGCTGTTGCCGTTTTCGTTGTTGATAGTGATAGTGGCTTCTCGTTCTCTTTGGCCACAGTGTGAAGCTACATGACCAAAGTGAAGGCATCTCTTGCATTGTGTTACCGCCGTGATTTTCACTTTGTATTTCTCAATCTTAACTTTATGTGCCATGATCGTATCTATGCTACGAATATCTTCCATTGAGACGTCACCCGAGAAAATGAGAACGAGCGCCGATCCCCGTAGGGGGACTACTTTCTCAGGACAGATCCCATGATACTGGCTGATATCTTCTATGATTTCGGCCGGAGTGAAAACAGATGCAACAGCGCATCCTTTGGCGACTACTTTTCGTGAAGGCGGCCTTTCTTGTTTTGTGCCGTATGTGTAGTATTCGGTTTCGGTTAGTTTTAGCCATTCCAATACTTTCTGACGATTGTCCATTGTACTCGGCGTAAGGAATGCTTTTTTTGACGCATGGTTTACTTTAAGCGTACAGTTGAAACTACGTGCCTTTTCAGCCATAAGTTTTGATTTTTCCCCACACTCTATCCATTCGGCAGCTGTGCAGACAATAGGCGGGAGTTTTTTCTTTGGTGGCTTGTTGGTAGCTCGCGTACTTGCCTTATTTGCTGTGGCGTTGTGGGTGTTGGGGCCGGGCATAAGATGCGTTGTCTCACGTCCTGTGTTCTGGTCGCTCTTAGTAGCTATCAAATGTTGCTGACCGTTGACCGACCGTCGTTGGTTACCAGCGTCGGTTCTTGCTTGTTTCAATAATAAAATACCTTCTCTTGGTGGGTCGCTTGATGGCCTTCGTTTCCTCGCACTGTTGTTGCTACTGCATGTGGAAATAGCATCTAATTTCGGTTCGTTAGCATCTGCGACGTCAGTTGCGAGCACAGAAAACCGGTTTTGCCTGGCAACACCAAGGCGTTCAGCCTCAAGTTTGGTAAATGATTTCAGATTTGCTTCGAGCTCATCCTTTCTCTGTTTACGTATTGTTTGTTCAGTTTCGGCGTTGTGGGAGAATATTCTCTCTGGGTTAGAGATGGCTGCTGGGCTGTAAATGTTAATGTTGTTAACCTCACCACAGGCACAAGTTTTTAATTCACGGTTAATGAATCGCCGCTGATTTATTACGGGGATTTTAAAAATCCGACCGCAGGATGTGTTTCCACACGACGGGCCTTGTGCCACTATCGTGCTTCGTGAACGAAATTGTTCGTAGCTTGTAACTGTCATAATTGACATTTTGGTGTTATCAAATGATACCCTCGTGTTACAGAATATTTTTACTGCTGTATTTTTTTTGCATGTAATGCATTTAAAGTTCCTGAGGGCGGTTTGGTCTTCCACCCACACGCGGCGGTTCTTAAGGATGTTCCTAACATTGCAGTGGCAGCAGAACTCAACATCGTCACCACTTTCCGGATCCACAAGTGTCTCTTCACTTCTAGTGTCGTGTTTCACAAGCGTTTCACTAGCACTCATTGTTTGTACTAGTCGACGCGCAAGGCGTCTATTGTCTATTAATACACTTCACAATAAGTTTTGATAGAACTATGGTGCACAAATAAGTGTTTTACATCGTAAAAAATATTAATAACCTTCGGTTTGCCGACGATATAGTGGTTATGGCTGAGACCATGGAGGACCTCAGTACAATGCTCGATGACCTCAGTAGAGCTTCCGAAAGAGTGGGTCTTAGGATGAACATGGACAAAATTAAGTTGATGTTGAATGCCCATGTTACACCCACTCCTATCAAGATTGGAGATTCTACACTCGAAGTTGTGGGCGACTATGTGTACCTGGGACAAACGATCCAATTGGGTAGGGCCAACTTCGAGAAAGAGGTCAACCGTCGAATCTGACTCGGCTGGGCAGCGTTTGGGAAATTGCGCGGTATCTTCTCGTCCAACTTACCGCAGTGTCTCAAGACGAAAGTCTATGACCAGTGTGTGTTGCCAGTGATGACATATGGGTCTGAGACGTGGTCGCTTACAATGGGCTTTATCAGAAAGCTTACAGTCACTCAAAGGGCAATGGAGAGGGCTATGCTCGGAGTTTCCTTGCGTGATCGAATCAGAAACGTAGAGATCCGCAAGAGAACCAGGGTTACCGACATAGCCCGAAGAATTGCCAAACTTAAGTGGCAGTGGGCAGGGCACATTGCTCGCAGAACGGATGGCCGATGGGGCAGAAAGGTTCTGGAATGGCGACCGCGAACCGGAAGACGTTGCGTTGGAAGGCCTCCCACCAGGTGGACCGATGACCTAGTGAAGGTTGCGCGGATCCGCTGGTTACGAGATGCACGGGACCGGTCAATGTGGCGACGCTTGGGGGAGGCCTATGTCCAGCAGTGGACGTCTTTCGGCTGATATGATGATGATGATGATACATTAATAAATTCATATACGTGAGGACGATGTACCCAGCACTACTATACTACATATAGGTATGAGAAAATTACAAGCACTAACAGGTAAATTTCTTTACTTGATAAATAGAAACATGGTTCTCACGTACTTACAAAAACCACCCTTGATTGATTGGTGGAGAATGCATCAGGCACTAAGGCCACCTATGTGCCTATATGTTGCATGAAGTTTTAATTTAGCAGATTATGCATTAGATTATGATTAGTAGGGTCCTGAGTGAAGCGAGGAGTTCAAGCTACCCAAGACGAAGACAGGCTTTATCCCAGAGGGGCATACTCTACTTTCCACACCTTTTTCGAGACAATGAAAAGCTGCTGTATGTATTGATTTGAATATTGTGTTTGATGCTTATTGTAGATCTGAGCATTGAATAAATGCACCACAGGCTGCTTGACTTTCGAGTTTCTGCTAAATGTTTGAAATAAACTTCGAAAAGGAAATAAATAAGGTCGGATTCCGACACAGTTTTGTTTACTACTTTTTAACCCCCGCCGGAAAAAGAGGGGTGTTATAAGTTTCACGTGTGTTGCTGTGTATCAGTGTGTCTGTCTGTGGCATCATAGCGCCTAAACGGATGAACCGATTTCTATTTAGTTTTTTTTTTTGTTTGAAAGGAAATTTTGTCGAGAGTGTTCTTAGCTATGTTTGAATAAAATCGGTTCAGCCGTTCAAAAGTTATGGGCATTTTACTGTTTGAATCAGGGTGTTTTCGCAAGATAAATGCGACACATTTAGGGTTGCTACTATATTGATTCCGAATTAAAAAAAAAGGGTAGGTTGCCCAAGTTACAAACATAAATACATAGATTCGTCTAAACATACATCATATCATGCTTAAATGCCTTAGAGGGTAGACAGGGCATCAAATATCCATTTAATATCACGAACACTACAACCCTAGGGAATCTGTCAAGTTTAGCTGTCAATTTTCCAAACGGCGGGAGTGGCCCTTCTGTATACTTACTATTTTGTGGTAAGAGTTAACGAATGTTAGCTAACGTAACGATCGTTAGCTATGTCGAGACTGCAGGCCCTGGTTGGATTTGTGCTACGGTAATAGCAATACGTTACGTACGTAAATAGCATATAACAAGGGATTTCTGGATATACCTATTAGCATGTGCATCTGGACTGAGGGCCCATTTTTTAAATCGTTGTGTAACGAAGTAAGACTTAAAGGGAAATTAGTTAAAAATAGTAAAAACATAATGCAATGGGCCTAGAATTTCTTAAATGTGAATTATAACAGTTATGATTAAATTACTTGGGCCCTCAATCCAGACGCGTGCATA
Organism: Orthosia gothica; assembly: GCA_949775005.1. Classification (NCBI taxonomy): domain Eukaryota; kingdom Metazoa; phylum Arthropoda; class Insecta; order Lepidoptera; family Noctuidae; genus Orthosia; species Orthosia gothica. The sequence continues at coordinate 19,486,595 of OX459054.1, read as the reverse complement.
AACTGGCATAGCCTAAATCTCAGAAAGTACTATCTCTGGGTTAATCAATTTTATTTAGGAATTTAGTTAAGAATTTCTTAAATATTTTAAGAAATTCCCAAATCTGTAGAATATCACATTACAGATTTATGGCGGTATATCTAGGGCCCTCAATCCTTTAATGTCTTTACTGAGGAATCTGCAAAACATGAATTTATCTGAAGAAATAGATTAATAGGACGTTAATATAGTTTGCTTAGATACTTCTGTGAATTAGTTAAAAAGAAATAATAACTCAAAAGTGAATTGTTAAAAAGTAAATGAGAATCGAATTTTGCTAAAACGTCTGAACTGAGAGCCCAATATTTTCGGCTTTATTGACTAGGCTCAACCTCATAGATTAAGTGAAATTAAAATAAGTTTTTTTTACTATTTTTAAGTAAAATTTAACACATCATCCGTTCTTCTAAATGCAACACTTTAAGAGAAAATTGATTTTTTATTTTTTGTAGGCGAGAATTACGTAGGGTAAACATGATTTTGTTACTTTTTTGGACGGAAAATCATATCATATGTCATCGTCTCTATGGACAGTTTCTATGCAGCACCAGAGATGTCACAATCCGTAAATCAATCAAATTCATTTCGATGAATAAAACACAATCGGTATAAATTTACGAAAACACACACCACATTTACTTCACTTGTAATCTAAAAATAGTCTGGTATCGTAACATCAATTTAATTACAAATTATTTGTAACAACTATTCAAATAAACGGTTACGATTGGTATAAATATAAGAAAACTATTTACTTCACATAAATGTAACCTAAAAATAGCCTGATATTGTAAAAATACAATTTACTTACAAACTTTTTGTAACAACTATTCAAATAAACGGTTTAAAACGGCAAAAAATTAGAAGCAAGAGAAGAATATTGGATGGAACTGGGATGGAGAGGAGGGATTAGAAACTTTGGGAAGCGGTAGGACGTGAGCCTTCTTCCAAGCTGAAGGAAGGAGTTATTGAAGGGAGAAAATTAACTATGTGAGAAACGACAGGAACTTTTCCACTTAAAATATGGTAAGAACATTTGGAGTCGTAACCTACCGCTTTAGTGGAGATGTAAAGGATACATTTCTAAATGTGTAGATCAGTAATTGGGTGGCAAAAGAAAGTAGTTTTTTACTGGCAAAGGAAGATTAAAGAGATCGTTGAGAGTAGAAGATTAAACATAGTCAATGAGAGTAATTGGGGCCTTAGAAAAGTGTACATTAAGGTCCATCTTATCAGAAGAACTCTTGCTAGAGGCTTTACTACCAAGAGTATTTAAAAACTGCCATACTTGTGTTGGGTTGTAGTTGTCAATTGGTAAATGGAATGTAGAGCCTTGTCGCATTCCTACACAGACGACTGCAGCGATTTAGCATCCTTTTCTAAAGGTCCCAGTTTTCCTCAGTAGGTCGCTTCCTGTACAGGCGCTTAGCTTTGTCTCGCTTAGCCATCTGCTTTTTTATTGCTGGAGATAGCCATGGTGCAGGAAGGTGTTTGACCCTCACCTTTTTCAAGGGCGCGTGTGTCGCATATAAATCCAACATTGTCTTGCTGAAGATTGACACCATAGTTTCCATATCCTCGCAGGCGTATTCTGGAGACCATTCAATACCACCCGCCTCAGCTCTCAAACGCTCCAAATCAATGTGTTTAAAACAACGAAGAGAAACAAATTTGGCCTTGCGTTTAGAAGGTTGAATCTTGTAGGAAAGATAAATAAGGTTTTGGTAGGAAAAAGGAGCAGGAAGCTGTCCATGTGTGGCTAATTCGTTAGGGTCGGCAACAAGAATGAGATCTAACAGAGAAGGAGAAGAGTGAGGAGCCCTGTGAGTAGCGTTTTACGGAAGTGAGTGCATATTAACAGAAGAGACAAAAAATTGGCGTTTACGGCTGCGCGAATCTCCTTTCAGCAGAAAAGTATTGAAGTTGCCGAGAGTGAGAGTATGCTCATATAGTGCGGCAAGATTGTCCAAATGAACTTCAAAAGAAGAAAAGTAATTAATTTTGCAATTTGGACTATAATATACTCCTAAAAGTAACTTAGTATGTAGGAAGTCTATTTCAATAAAAAAAGGTGTTCGGATTTATTTTTTGTAAACACTCGCAGACCAGTCAACTATCTTGTAACAGATATCTCCACGGAGATAACTAAATAGCAATTCCTCCACATCCCTTGCCCGTTCAGTCATTGCGCACATTGCAGTGAAGTATTAAAGATATAATAAAATATGCTTAAATTAAAACCCAGTAATCAGCAATTCTCGATGACGTTGAATCAGCAATAACATTAACAAAGGAAAAATGCAAAACAATCATGATTTTCTTCAAATGAAATAAGCAATATTAAAGTGATCTGTGTCGATATCACAAAACAGCAACACTGATAATAATAATGCCCTTATATTAGTTTTGGTCATAACATATGAAATTGGCGTTTTGTAAATATAATATATTCATTTAATCAAAGTTTGTACCATTGCTATATTATTACGCTCACAAGTAATTTTTTTTGAGTAAATTTTCGCTTGGGGCAGGATTTGGCTGGTTTGCCAGGGTTCAGCCATTACGATGAGCGTTTCTGATTATTGTACAGGATCCACTTATCATCACAGGTAATGATTCGATTTAAAATCCCTTCATGATTGTGCCGGTTAAGTAATGTAACGCAGTCGACGCGTACCTTACCTTACCTTACCGTACCTACCCACCTTTCAAGCTTCTTCACCTTCCCAATTTGCTTCAAGTGGATTAAAACAGTTTTATCACTAACACCGCAGCCTGCAGCTAACTCGGACGTGGTTTGCGATGGATCTGCTTCCACAATAGCCTTCATTTCTTTATTATCAACTTTGGTCTCCGGCCGTCCGCGGGGCTTGTTCTGCAGGTCGATATTTTCAGAAGGAAAACGTTTTAACCAAAAACGCACAGTGTTTTCTTTTGCGACACCGTCGCCATACACATCATAAATCTTTCGAGCCGTTTCTGCAGCACTGGTGCCACGATGGAACTCTTACTCGTAAATAATGCGATATTTCAAGTTTTCCATTTTGTAAACTGACTGGCGCAAAGAAAAACCAAAAGAGGAAAAAACAAATGAATTACGGTTTTCCAAACACAAAAGCATGAGTAAATAGCTGTATAAATTTAAAATTTGAATTCCAAACTAAAGAGGAAATATTTGAGATCAGAGTGCCCAGTACGACAAAACGCCAATTTCATAGGTAAGGACCTAATATTTACTGCATTATAAAAATGTCAGCACTTTTATAGATTTCTTTCTGAAGGGAAATTTGGTTTCGAATGACTGACAGATGAGATAACAACTTGACATAACAATAAGCAGTAGTTTTTGGCGCGAACAAGTGAAGATCACAAGGAGATCGAGAAAGAAAGATGGTGAGATTGACCAGTAATAGATTGCTGATAAAACTTGAAGAGAAATACAGTCGTTATAGTTGACGATTGTTCGTGTAGATCAAAATACGTGCTTAGTGTAATGTCGTTTATGTTATTCTCCATTACATAATGCGATTAGTTACTTTGTAACCGTACATTACCAAGAAAGACGTTCATTGTTTTATCCTCGCCCGAAAAGGACCCATGCAATAATAGCTTTTCCTAACAATTGCACTGTCTTACCTTCAAAATATTGCATCACAAAAAACAGACACTTCCGACAGTTCAAACAATAAATATTTACTTTAGTCGCTTAAAAAATAGCTTTTATGAGGATACATACTGATCAGTCCAAAAAAGTAACAAAATCATGTATACCCTACATAATTTTCGCCTACAAAAAATTAAAAATCAATTTCCTCTTAAAGTGTTGCATTTAGAAGAACGGACGATGTGTTAAATTTTACTTAAAAAATAGTAAAAAAAACTTATTTTAATTTCACTTAATCTATGAGGTTGAGCCTAGTCAATAAAGCCGAAAATATTGGGCTCTCAGTTCAGACGTTTTAGTAAAATTCGATTCTCATTTACTTTTTAACAATTCACTTTTGAGTTATTATTTCTTTTTAACTAATTCACAGAAGTATCTAAGCAAACTATATTAAAGTCCTATTAATCTATTTCTTCAGACAAATTCATGTTTTGCAGATTCCTCAGTAAAGACATTAAAGGATTGAGGGCCCTAGATAAACCGCCATAAATCTGTAATGTGATATTCTACAGATTTGGGAATTTCTTAAAATATTTAAGAAATTCTTAACTAAATTCCTAAATAAAATTGATTAACCCAGAGATAGTACTTTCTGAGATTTAGACTATGCCAGTTTATGCACGCGTCTGGATTGAGGGCCCAAGTAATTTAATCATAACTGTTATAATTCACATTTAAGAAATTCTAGGCCCATTGCATTATGTTTTTACTATTTTTAACTAATTTCCCTGTAAGTCTTACTTCGTTGCACAACGATTTAAAAAATGGGCCCTCAGTCCAGATGCACATCTATTAGCACCGTTTGTTCTATTCATTAACTTATGCTAAACATTTAAATATTATTTCTATATGAATGAAATGGAGACGCACGGAACCGGGCAATGCGGCGACACTTGGGCGAGGCCTATGTCACAGCCTATGTTCAGCAGTGGACGTCTTTCGGCTGAAATGATGATGACGATGAAGAATGAAACTAACTCAAGGATGCACTTAAAAAAAACCGTGTGTGCAGTCGGAGGATACTCGCGAGCTGGCTGACCAAAACCAGATGTATCCTCCGACTGCACAACATGATTTTCTTCTTGTTTACGTCCTTTTAATTGGCTTTTTACGTAATCGGGTTTTTTGTTATTCTTAAATATTTTTTTTATTTACAACTTTTTAGTTATTTTGTTTTAGAATTAGGTCCATATAAGTATACATATAGATATTATATATTTTTGTAATCACCTTTTATAACTCTTCATTTTGATACCCCACACTATAGTTTTGGAAGGAAAAAAAAAATTGGGCTCCCACAATGTGTCGCCCAAAATCCGCCATTTTTCTATTTTGCAATTTTAACGAATTCAGTGATACTTCCAGGGTGAAGACGAATCGATTGACTTAAGAATCATCAAAATCGGCCAAGGCGTTTGGTCTTTAGAACGCCGTATAGGAACAAACATACATACATACACACATACATACATAGACTGATAAACACATTACCCTCCTTCGGCAATCGGGTAAAAAGATAATCGTTAATTAATGATACCTTCTTAGCATTGAGCTTGTAAGCGGTGAACCCGTCGGAGAAGAGCGTGTTCTCTGCGATGATGAGCGAGTCTGGCACACACATCGCTATGGGACGGAACATGGACTTCAAGTTGTCGGGCAACTCTGTTCGGCCCGCGTAACTGTAGTGAAATAGAATCAAGTGTTACTGCCTAAAATACCAAAGAAATACTGCTGTGTTTGCCCCATGAGTCAAAAATAGAACCTCTTACAACTGCACCTCGATTTTGATAAGTCATCGTAATTTTGTTCAGTTATTTCATCACCACTGCTCTAAAACGGTGAAGGAAACCGTCATGTCCTAGAAACAAAAATTCGAAGACATGTGACATCCACCAACCCGCACTGGACCCGCGTGGTGGATACGACCCATTCCCTCTTACAGAGAGGAGGCCTGTGTCCCAGCAGTGGGAACATTAATAGCCTGATGATGATGATGCTCGTAGTTAACTTACCACAGTCGCATGAGTCGATAAAGAACATCGACTTCAAAGTTAAGCAACGCTTGACGAGATCGATCCTTGGATGGGTGACCATCTTTTAGATACAGAGACTCCACTGTGCCTAGGCAAACACTTTAAACCTTTGTTTCCGGCTGTTGGTTGTAGATATTTGTCAGTAATAATCAGTAAATGTGACACTAGTCTTGCCAAGGAGTATATATCCTAGTCAATAGCCAGTTCCCCATTTAATGGATTGTGGAAGTCACGTAGGCATTCGCTACATGTAAAATCTGGAATTCAGCTGTATCCAGTTAAACTAGAAGCCGATCTTAGCAAAGTTGGGAATGCTAAGCATACTGGCATATTGATTGTCTCACCCAGGGTTCATAGTAATAAAGATCCCGCAGTTAGCGTCGAGCTTGATGTCGGCGCCCTCGAAGATGAACCGCTTGAGGAACAGCGACAGAGCCAGCAGCACGGCCAGGATCTGCTGCGCCACAACCGATAGCACCTCGATGTTGATGCGATTGAACTCGTCGAAGCAGCCCCAGCAACCGCTTTGGGCGATGCCTAAGGAAAAGGTTTTTTTTTTGTCTCGGGACCTTAGGGTCCCGGTCCTTTGAAAGGCGTGCGAGGAGCCGAAAAGTCAACTCGTAGAGGCCCAGTTAGGCATGAATCAGAAAATGTGACACCAACCGACGATTATCCCTGTATGCACTACGCAGCTGCACCCAAGGACAATCCCCAGTTGGTGTAGGCCTATTGCAAATCATGGAGATTTTTTTTTTGGGCTATGGATTTTGTAGGTTTTGTGGGTCGATTGCTCAAAACTATAGGAGGACTACCGGCCCCTGCCCAACCACTTTTAACTTCACGGCTATAAAATGGCAGGGTATTTTTATTATTATTATCGATGGACTTGCGCTTGGCAACCTATCTCATCTGATGGTAAGCGATCATATGGTCGACGATGAACCACCTATTCACTCTCGACTTAAAGACACCTAATCTGCAGATATAGGGATACATACTCCGGCAGGGAATTCTATTCGGTGTACGGACAATGCAAGTGTCACCAAAAGGATTAGTGCGTATGGGTAGGTTTGGGTGCAGACTAAGGGACTGCTGGTAATTATGGACCACCATTAGAAACAGTACTACTACTGGCATCTCACATCATCAAATGAACTGAAGGTAGATTTTTTGCTATTATATGTTATTCCATGTCATGTTGGTGTTGTATTGTTGTTGTTTGTATGATTCTAATAAGTTCATTTGCATGAAATTATCTGCCAGATTATTTAACTGAAACTTATGAGGAGGTAGTCAAGACTAACCGACATCCATCAATCTGTGTTTTTCAAAAGATAGGAAGATTGTAAGTAACTATGATAAAAACCGAATGTCGGGCTTTATAAAAACACATTCATATCGCTGACAAAGGTGAAAGAAAACATCGTGAGGAAACCTGTACTTAGGTATAGTTCTCGTCAAACTTCTTGGCCACCCTGAAGTTGGCAACAATGGCTGCGCAGTAGTAAATCGCATACAAAAACAGCACTGTTTCGTGTCTTGCGCATCGGAAAGCCAACTTCACGGCGACCCAGAAGTTTCGCGAGAACTATACCTCTAGTTAGTTTATTGCAAGTTTGTGCTCCAAGGGTCCAAGGTATTGACGTAAGTAATGCAAGGCGTTCTAGTGCGAGGATAAACGACTAAATAAAATAAAGATGCTCTTACCAGCGAAGCACTTGGCCATAGACTTGTAATCCAGGCCGTCGGAGCAGTTGGTGACGACGACCCAGCGAGCCAGTGCCCGGCCCAGGTCCTTCACCGTCTCCGTCTTACCCGTGCCGGCCGGGCCCTGAGGGCTGCCGCCGCGGAACAGGGCGAGTGCTGTGGTCAGCGTGATGTAGCATCTGTGGTTGGACGGGTTTGTTCAAACTCGATGAAGTGAAGGAAAATATCAAAACCAACGTCTTTTTTTGTTTCGACGTGTACCAGTCTTATGATTTCTTTTGATGTGCATTGGCGGATCATGATTGCTGCTGTCATTACGTACGTCAGGCACGCAGAACGGCACATCGGCGCGTGCGCTTTAGAACCAGCGCACACCAGACGAAGTGAAGGTTGCACAGCCAAAGAACTATCAACAATGCTTATATCGAAATAAAGTCGAAAATAGCCTGAGACGCTGACTCAACATAACTAAGCCTGGATTCCCCAGAGATGCACATGACGACACCCACATTTCATCACGGTTAAAGCCGCTCTCGGACAAATATAAGATATTAATTTAGAACTTTTTTCCTTTTGACAAGCATTTGCTTGAATTTATAAGTTAATTTGTTTTGTCACCTGTCAGTAAGAGGTGTGATGACGAGTCTTCCCGAGTTTCCAATGTACTCGTACGTGTATATAGAACTGGTGCTAGTCTGCTTGATATAACAGTCTTCACGCTCGCGGTCCCATTGGAACTTCAGTTGAGAGAACCACTCGAAAGCGGTAACGTTCATACAGCCTGAGAGGTGTAGGAAAAATAGGTAAGAGGATATTCGAAATAATTAAAAGATGCTGTAGTTTTGATAAGATAAAAAAATTAAAAAAACCGAATTCCAAAACGAAACACTACATAGCGAAAAATAACTTACAAAACTACTTATTTTTTACAAAATAGTAAGCGAGGAATCAGTGCTGCCAACTCGAGGAATCCCCAACTCATAGACAAAGATACCATACGAAACATAGCCATTTAAGACGGTACCCTGACCAAAAAATCGGCATGAGATATGAACGTTCCTATTGGTCTAGCGGCACTGGTGGCGCATGAATTACAGTAGTGAATACGCCCAGATTTTAGAATAAAATCTTTATAAAATCGAATGTTGGTCTTTTGAAAAAAATAATTCTACAAAATATTCGTTATTAAATTGTCTATCCATTAGTGTTAGTACAAAAAATAATCAATGAACACTTTACGAGGAGATGCATAATATCAATAATTATTTCTTATTTTTATGTTTTTTTTGGAAGTAGATTAGTGAAATATATACAACATTTAAAAAAAACTAAATCTACCATTTTAGAATCAATAATATGTAGAAATTTAATGTATTTTTATTAATTGATATTTCTTTTTAAATAACGAGTAGATAGCTCCTAAAAACAGCACAAAAACGGCTTGCGCGGCGTTTTGCTCGGGGTACCGCCTTAAGTGAGTAGTCATAAAAATTTAGTGATTCGTTCCTTGTCCGCGCACATCACAGAATAAATTATAGTAGATGTGCTTATCCATATATCTATACTAATATTATAAAGCTGAAGAGTTTGTTTGAAGGCGCTAATCTCAGAAACTACTGATTGAAATTGAAACATTCTTTGTGTGTTGGATAGTCCATTTATCGAGGAAGGCTATAGGCTATATAACATCACGCTACGACCAGTAGGAGCGGAGCATAAATGAAAATGTTGCAAAAACGGGTTAATTAATATTTATTTTTAAGAGCTTCCGTTGCGTGTGTTGCGTACAATCATGTATGTAGGGTAGAGTAGGTAGCGAAGCCGCGGGGAACAGCTAGTGATTTCATAAAGCGCTCGATTTAGCGCTAGGCGCTAGAACGCGCTATTGAGCAAAAAAAGCGCTAGAACTGGCGCTGAAAGCGCTAAGTTAGCAGCACTGTCAGGCAATTTGCCTAAGGCGTACCGAGACGGAAGTTTACAGTGTGCAGAGACAAAAAGCAAAAAACACTAACCCAACTTATACATCTTATCAACAGTATCCCTAGAATGTATCTCGATGACACACAGCGCATTGACTTTAAACCGCAGGATTTTGCTGATCTCCTTCCTGGACATCATTTGAAGAGTGGTTAGGATCTGGTTCTGCTTCTTGCGTAGTTTCTTTAGAGGCTTCTTCTCCTTCATGATCTCACAGCGGCAGAGTGTGCGTGTACAGTCAGATGTCCATTGCATCTAGATAATATAGCATTATGTGCATTATTTACTCTCGCCAAACTTCTGGGCCGCCCTGAAGTTGGCTTTCCACATGCGCGAGGCACGAAACGGTGCTGTTGTAGACAACTTCAGGGCGGCCAAGAAGTTTGGCGAGAACTATACGAACATAGCACAAACACTTTTCACCAGTGGGACTGGTGGGGCGCCCAACATTGGCGTTTTAATAAGGCCGCCCATTGTACCTATGTGTTTTAAGTTTCCTTAATAAATTTATCTTAAAGTGTAGGTAAAATAAAGTATCATCATCTGCCTTAGCCTTTTCCCAATTATATTGGGGTCGGCTTCCAGTCTTACCGGATTCAGCTGAGTACCAGTGTTTTACATGGAGCGACTGTATATCTGACCTCCACAACCAAGTAACTGGGTAACACGATACCGCTTGGCAAGGCTGGTGTCAGATCTCAGGCTTTTGACTACCCGTAAGGACTGTCAAAGATCATCAAATGACAGCCGGGACCAACGACTTAACGTGCTTTCCGAGGCACGGAAGAAACTCGGTATGTTGAAATGGTCACCCATCCACTGTAGCGTTGTGAGATCTCAACTGAAAATAGTCGAATGATACTAATATCAAAATTAGTCGGTCAATAGTCACATCTCTAAAAACACGGCACAACTCTAACCTTCCGGAGGACTGTCACTCGGTCATTTGGATTCCGGTGGCTTAGCTAATTACATATTTTCTATCCTCACGATTCTGGTGCCCCGATTTAGGGGTTCTTCGTACGGGGTCGACGTACGGGCGTACCGTCCGGCTATGCGCTACCCAAGGACGTAGCGGCGTGCGCAGCCTACCCTGCGCACCCCTAACCGCTACAGTCCCTGCGGCCTACCGCTAAGCCGGCCGCGGTCTACTGCCCCACGTCTACCACGTGCTGCTGCCTCTTTGTACGGGCTGAGGCTTGCCTTTCTCCCACGGCTGTACGCTGCCAACTACCTGCACGCTGCCAACTACCTGCACGCTACCTACGCCCACCGCCAGGTCCTTTTACCTGACACCTGTGGCTTACCGCCGTGCCAGCCTACGCACGCTGCCCGGTCTTGCCCGCCTACCTGCGGCCTGCCGTCGCGCGAGCCGGTGCCAGCGCAGCCTACCCTGCGCACCCCAAGCTGCTTCGGTCCCGGCGACCAATCGCTGTGCCGGTGCTGACCGGTCCCCGCGTCTACCACGTGCTGCCAAGGGACGGTACCCCCTTACTATTTTATCCGCGGGAGGGAATTTGTTCAGAACTGAGTGGCGCTAGAACCCACGACCTAGCTGTTTTAAATAACCATAAATATATGTATTAAATTAACAAGCTGTTTTTCTAACTACCTCCTAACTATCAGTTAGCGGCCTGCACTGCTTACCTAGCGCAGACCTAGCCGTTACAGTGGCGCCCAGGCTTTATTTTACTATCCGTCACACAGTTCTGAACCGATACCTATCACGCTTGCTCCATATACATCGTTGCGGTATAGAATAAGTTTATTGTGTTATTATCAGTCGTTACTAACAGTCTATTTTGTAATAATGGGAACTCACCCGATTAATTTCATACACTTACGGAAGGCTGAATTAGAGTATGAAGTCTTGATACGGGGCGGTGAAATCGGTACTTGCCTAAACTTGAGGAAACAAATAAACATTTTGTGTAAAAAATATACCAGTGATGACATACATGAATCAGGCATTGATGAAAATGAGGATTTATGTGCGTTAAAGGCAACAATAGGTGAATACCAATTGATGTTAGGTGAAATTAACAATGAAGCGGGATTAGCAAAGGGTATATCTTACAAAAATCATATCAAATACCGACTAGCCCGCATTAAACCAACCAACCAAGAGAACTTATTGCTAAGACAAAAATTAGAAGAAAAATATAATACACTTGAATCACAAATTACCAAACTAGAAACTAAGTTTAGTTCTGGTAGCTCACAACGAACTGACACAATAACTGCTACAAACACTAACATAACCATAACATGCACTAGTCATGTACCAAATAAACCTAAGTATGATGGCAAAACCTGCGTGCGATCTTTCATACAAAAAATACGCGAGTTTAAAACATGTAAACAAATAAAAGATGATGATATGTTTAACTTCGCGTTTGATATCTTCACGGATAATGCACTGCATTGGTACAGGCATGTGAAACCAAACGTCACCTCATGGGAAGAGCTTTTAGATCAATTAAAGGCTGCTTTTGACTATGATGATTATGATTATAGATTACTAACCGAGATAAGAACACGTTCACAAGGCGAAACAGAAAACATAACCATCTACATATCCTTAATGAGCGGTTTATTCAATCGATTAAATACTAAACCATCAGAAGCAGAGATGTTTGACATAATTGTTCACAATGTTAAACCAATGTATGCAGAAGTACTAGCTATCAGTAACGTGCAAAGTCTGGAGCAATTAGAGACGGTCTGTAAAAACTATGAAAAATATAAGATGCGGGCAGCACACTATCAAGACCCAACAAAAACAAACCTCAACTCCTTAGCTCCAGAATTTGCTTACGTCAAGCCAACTAACAAAACTAACAGCACTAACTCGAAACCATACTATAGCCGCTACGGGTATGGCCGCAGGGACTACGATAAAAAACCTGAAGCAACCGGGGATATCTCTCACTCTTCTCGACCGGTCGCGCTAGTAGACAAAAAAGGCACAGATACACCAATCAGAGGTCAACCTTATTGCCCTAGGTGTAGGTCTAACTCACACTCACTACGACAGTGTACTGCAGACCGTGTCCTAATTTGTTTTAAATGTGGAGAAAAAGGGGTGAAGTACCCCGATTGTGCGAAGTGTCACCCACCAAAAAACTAGCTAGTGAGGTTTGTTATGATAAAAAATTTAACGCCAGGCTAAGTAAAACAGAGTGGGAGGATTGGCTAGCTGTAGTCACAAAATTCAAAACCTGCTACTCTGTATCAACTATACAAAACAAACCTCACAACGACATAAGGCCATATGCTTCTATAGAAATAAACAACATGCCAGTTTGTGGTTTGCTGGATTCAGGTTCGGCTGTTACCATCGTTGGTAAAGACTACCATAAACTCCTAACTAAGGACCTAGGGCTAACCCTGCAGCCTAGGGACCACTCAGAAACATTTGTTGCCGCTGGGGGACAAGTGCTTCATCCTATAGGTACTATAAACATACCAATAACTTTCGAAGGAAAGCTACACACTATCAAGGCTCATGTGGTGCCATCAATAGACACTCCTATCTTGCTGGGAATGGATTTTTGGAACACCTTTCATATATTCCCTAAGAATATTAAATCCATATTCCTAGTAAACATAAATGACACCAGTACAAACACTAAACCAAATATATATTTGCACTCATTTGCACAGCTAACTGAGGAACAAAAAGTAACAGCTGAGAAAATAAAGACTCAATTTAAGAACATATCCTCAGAAAATAAAGGCCTAGGCCGCACTAACTTAATAACACATAGTATAGACACAGGTGATGCACCCCCTATACGGCAACGTTACTACAGGATGTCCCCGGAAAAACAGCGTGTTCTCGGTAAAGAATTGGATGAAATGCTTGGCCTAGATGTGGTTGAACCATGTGAAAGTCCATGGTCTTCCCCAGTCCTACTAACACCGAAAAAGGACGGCAAATTGCGGTTTTGTTTGGATAGTAGGAAACTAAACGCTATTACAAAAAAAGATGCTTACAATTTGCCATACATTTCGGAAATACTAGATAACCTGAGGGATGCAAAATACCTAACTAGCATTGACCTATACAAAAGCTTCTGGCAGTTACCACTAAATGAAACTGACAAAAACAAAACAGCGTTCTACATACCTGGCCGGGGAACATACAGGTTTAAAACTACACCGTTTGGACTAACAAATGCGCCTGCTACGCAACAACGAATGGTAGATAAAATGTTTTACGGACCAGAGTTTGAGAATAGGGTCTTTGCTTTCTTGGATGACATAGTGCTGGTGTCGTCTGATTTTGAGAACCATATAGCCTTGCTAACTAAAGTATACAATAAATTATCTAACGCAAACTTAACAATAAACATGGATAAGTGCCAATTTTTCCGAGATGAATTGAAATATCTAGGCTACATAGTTAACTCTAAGGGACTACATCCAGACCCGGAAAAAGTAGAAGCTATACAGAACTTCCCAATACCCACCAATCCTAAAGAAGTAAAAAGATTCTTAGGAACGGCATCATGGTATAGACGTTTCGTACCAAACTTCAGTACTCTAGCTGCACCACTAAATAGACTCACAAGCTCAAGTAAGAAGGCACCTCCCTTTGACTGGTCTCAGGATTGTCAAGAGTCCTTTACTAAACTAAAAGAAATACTAATATCGGCCCCAGTACTATCGTGTCCAGATTACACCATCCCATTCGAAGTACACACAGATGCCAGTAACTATGGTATCGGCGGTTTGCTAACACAAATTAGGGACGGCGTTGAACATCCCATAGCATACATGAGTAAATCCTTGTCTAAGCAAGAACAGAACTACAGCATCACGGAAAGGGAAGCACTGGCTGTACTGTTGGCACTGGAACATTGGCGCTGTTACCTAGAAAATGGCATCAAGTTCACAGTGTTCACAGACCATTCCGCACTAAAGTGGTTTCTTAAACTTCAAAACCCTTCCGGACGATTGGCACGCTGGGGTATAAGATTGTCGGCTTTTAACTTTGACATACAACATAGACGTGGTACAGATAACACCTTACCAGACGCGTTGTCACGTGCTTGTCCGGTCGCAGCTCTCACACAAGAAAACACAACACAGACAAGCCCGCCTAAACAGACAGACGACACTTGGTACCAAAATATCTACAATGGTTGCCAACGAGACCCTTCAGCATTCCCAAACTACACGGTAAAACATAACAAACTATACCGTTATGAAAAAAGTAAATTCGCAATACTATGTGAGTTCGATTGGAAAGAAGTCATTCCTAAGGAAGATAGGCAACAAATAATCACTAATAACCATGCTGAACCAACCGCAGCTCATTTAGGTATCCATAAAACATACAAACGACTAACACTACGCTACTACTGGCCAGGGATGCATGGTGACGTAGTGAGGTTTGTAACGGCATGTGACACTTGTATCGCTCACAAACAAGCTAATCACGCCCCCCTAGGACTAATGGGGAAGCCTAAAGAGTGTTCTCGTCCTTTCCAAATGCTGAGTATAGACATAGTGGGACCACTGCCGTTCTCTAGACGTCAAAACTCATATCTATTTGTTGCTACTTGTTGTTTCTCTAAATACTGCCAACTATTTCCCATAAGGAATGCTAATGCCACTACTATAGTACGACTATTAGAAGACAGTATATTCTTGGTCCATGGCATACCACAAGTTGTAATTTTGGATAACGGAACACAATTTACATCAAATGAAATGAAAAACCTCTTTAAAAAATACAATATACCTGATGTACACTACACACCGAGATATACACCTCAAGTGAATACTGTGGAACGCTACAATAAAACTATAATCACGGCGTTATCCACATTTATCAATGATGACCAGCGCTCCTGGGACTTACACATCCCAAAGGTTCAGTTTGCACTAAACAGCTCAACCAGTGAGGTCACAGGCTACACACCAGCGTTTCTGGTCTATGGTAGGGAGTTGATCGCTGACGGTTCTCACTATCAGGACACTGATATAAAGGAAATAATATACCAACCAAGGGACCACTATGCAGAGAACTTGGGTGTCCTATCTAGCATCTTCGACAAGGTACAAACAGCTTTAATGAAAGCATTCTCTAGGAACACTAGTAACTACAACCTTCGTAGGAAGGACGTGGAATTCAATGTGGGAGATGTAGTCTGGAAACGTACGTACTACCAGAGCGATAAGGACAAATATTTCAGCAAAAAACTGGCACCTAAGTTTGTAAAATGCAGGGTATCAAAGAAACTGTCCCCACTGGTGTATGACTTGGTAGATACACAAGGAAAACCACTGGGTACCTGGCATATCAAGGATCTAAAGTGGAAGAATCCACAGTAGTCCCGTAGGCCTAGCTAGCTAGCGCTTGACTCACACTGGGTCAAACGACGCCAAGGGACTACTACCACCACATCTCGTGGGAGGTCATTCACCAACAGGGGTTTATCTATTTAACTTTGGCTGCAGGAGTCCTAAGCTCCTTTGGTACCTAACTACTGGTCAGTTGGTAATCAAACTAATCTCATTCACTAGAGTAATTAAAGTTCTTGCCTACAGAGTTGCGTGAGTTCGCTTGTGAGGGGTTTCTCAATTGAAAATAGTCTCGACAAAAATTTAATTATTCGTTAGAACGGCGTTGCCATAGAGAATGCTGGGGACTCCAATGGGGTGTTTAATTTTTGATGGCAGAGCAGGTCTCTATGGTAACTACCCTTAGCTGTTGTGTTGTCATGTCATGTTCTAAAAGAACATCTTAAAGACGGCTCCTACAAAAAGGTGACCGCAACCAGTTTGACAAACAGCCAAACAATAATACTACATGATACACCAGACGTCGATGCCACTAACTTAGTTACAATATCAACAACCTACCTAACCATTTCCCTCTAACACGAACCCACTACTAAACCTAACCAAACCAACTCCCACTAACCCACTAAAAACTACTACCGCTATACTAACCAAACCTACTCCCACTAACACTCTAACAATTACACACGAGACTACACTGACCCCAAGGGTAAACATACCAATAGAGGTACGTCACCAGAACTAACATGAGACACTTTCATGACAAGTAGGAAACCAGCCAAAGGTGTTACTGGCTGGCTTCTGAACTAGATAGTGGAAAGTATAGTAAGTTCTAGCGGATTTTATACAGGTAAAATCCTCTCTCTGCAGCCGGGGTACTGTAGCGTTGTGAGATCTCAACTGAAAATAGTCGAATGATACTAATATCAAAATTAGTCGGTCAATAGTCACATCTCTAAAAACACGGCACAACTCTAACCTTCCGGAGGACTGTCACTCGGTCATTTGGATTCCGGTGGCTTAGCTAATTACATATTTTCTATCCTCACGATTCTGGTGCCCCGATTTAGGGGTTCTTCGTACGGGGTCGACGTACGGGCGTACCGTCCGGCTATGCGCTACCCAAGGACGTAGCGGCGTGCGCAGCCTACCCTGCGCACCCCTAACCGCTACAGTCCCTGCGGCCTACCGCTAAGCCGGCCGCGGTCTACTGCCCCACGTCTACCACGTGCTGCTGCCTCTTTGTACGGGCTGAGGCTTGCCTTTCTCCCACGGCTGTACGCTGCCAACTACCTGCACGCTGCCAACTACCTGCACGCTACCTACGCCCACCGCCAGGTCCTTTTACCTGACACCTGTGGCTTACCGCCGTGCCAGCCTACGCACGCTGCCCGGTCTTGCCCGCCTACCTGCGGCCTGCCGTCGCGCGAGCCGGTGCCAGCGCAGCCTACCCTGCGCACCCCAAGCTGCTTCGGTCCCGGCGACCAATCGCTGTGCCGGTGCTGACCGGTCCCCGCGTCTACCACGTGCTGCCAAGGGACGGTACCCCCTTACTATTTTATCCGCGGGAGGGAATTTGTTCAGAACTGAGTGGCGCTAGAACCCACGACCTAGCTGTTTTAAATAACCATAAATATATGTATTAAATTAACAAGCTGTTTTTCTAACTACCTCCTAACTATCAGTTAGCGGCCTGCACTGCTTACCTAGCGCAGACCTAGCCGTTACACCACGGACCGACCTCGTCAAGTGTTGCTTAACTTTGAAGATCGACCCGTGCGGCTGCTATTATTTAGCCACGAGCTCTTCAAGTAAAATAAAGTATATAAGTAATAATAAATAAATACAAGTCCAAGTTTCCCCACGATGTTTTCCATCAGCGATGTCTAAATTACAGGCATGTGTGTAAACACCTACTACATTTTTTTTATCATTATAAAAAGCATCTAACCTTGCTGGCTGTGATCCCAAGTTGTCCGGGCCAATCATTGATCCATAACTCTCTTTGGTACTTACACTTCCTCAAGGCAGCTCGCGTCAATATCAATTGCTAAAAAGGCATCTTGTACTTTACTACGAATTTCAGATTAACTAGATTACTCTGATAGAGCTTTGAATTCGCTTTTATCATACGAATATGAGCATTATCAGTACTGCATAAGGTTTATATTCGTTTGAAAGGCTCAGTCAAGTCTGTGAATCCCACTTCTAACGATAATATTCTCAGACTTCGACTTTTAGAGAGAGCAAGCATTCTCGACAATGCTGAATGCTTTCTCTCTCTTTCTTTAGTACAAATGTAGACCGGCCTACTCGACTCTGTCACTAAAGAGTCGAGTCGGCGGGTCTACACTAAAGTTTAGTGTGTGAGCGAGTGTCAAGAATGATCGGTAGGTAAAGAGTAAATTTCGTCGATAAATCCAAAACAGCTTACATGTATAGGTATTCATAATATTAAGCCCGCGTGTGCACCTTTTATGCATGAAGTCGAAATAAATAAATAACAACTCAGAGGCATTCGGACACTAGACAAGATAAAATATCTTTAATATAGATAGCGCACGTCACATTTTCAAACATGTTCACATAGCAAGTGTCGCACGTCAAATGTTGTTGTACGAAGCTTAAAGGTCTCCTGGTTATCTTATCCCAAAACGAGATTCAACTTTAGTTGAAGCCCACCTTGGTGCCAGTTATTGTAATTTGAACTTTATCTACATGAAATTAAAAGTTGTTATTACAAAATTGTTTGTTTGTTTTTGTTTTTTAAGGTCGACTGGTAGAAAATGCCTAAGACATTAAGTCCGCCTTTGTACTTGTGCATAAAGTTTTAATAAATAAATAAATAAAACCGTGTCCATGTTGTAAACTTTATAACTACAATTGGAATAAAGTTCAAAATACAGTAACTGGCATGAAGAAGTCACGCACGCACGTAACTTGGCAAGGTTTTAACGTAGTGGGAGTAACGTTCGCGCATTGAATGCATTTTCAACAGCCAATCACAGCAGATAACGTGTGCTTGACCATTTTACAGATTAATTCTGCGATAATTTAGAGGTGAGAAACTCGGCCTATGGCACTTAGTTTTTTTAACAGTCGTTAACTTAAAGAATGGTTTAAAATTTAGCTAAAATGCGTCTCTAGTTTATGGTAATTGTTTCTTATGGGGACAGATAATATAATACTAGCATACAGATGCCTCATCCCATACAAGGAAACCGTGCCGACGTAACTAGCGTTTTTCATCTGATTATACCGATTATTTTTTTGTAAATTGATCGCGTCCGGTTCTGTTCCACGGCGATAGATAGATCACCATCTATATCCGTGGAAAGGAACGGAACGGAACCGAACGCGATCGATGTACAAAAAATAATCAGAATAATCAGTATAGAACGTCGGCACGGTTCCTTTGTATGGGATGAGACACCACTGTAATGGGTAAATTATCAATAAGCACTATCTACTTTACTACACTTACTCTACAACATAAGGGTCACTATGCTAGCGAAGGTCTGCCCAATGCACTTTATTTTCAACCTTATAACAATGATTGCAAGGTTGACTTATGACCATGCATCGGTTTTTCTACAATATTTACAAAAGCTTACATCTCGGAGCACCACCCTCATGGTATGCTCAAGCCCGTTCAGCCACACTTCGGCAGGTCCGTCCAATATCAAGTTATACTTCCATTCAATAACTTCTCCATCTTCTGAAGACATGGCCTTAGCCACTGGCAAACCCATAGGGTTCTGCAAAATGCTAAATTTAATAACAAGCATAATAAATTGGGTTATTGGGCGATTCGCACGAATTTAACTCGGCCGAAACGTGCGAATCGACCACTTTTATAAATATTATTTTTTCTGTGGCGATTCGCCCGAAGTAAATTTATCGGTGTGCGAATCGACCACTCCAAAATTATGTAGTAGGCAATTCGCCCAAATTTTATTTTAGAGAACAAAAAAATAAAAAAGTACAGTCGTGCTCACCCGTTTTAGAAATATTATGAAGAATTAATCGAAGTTAATAGATATTTTACTAGAAACTAGGAAAGCAATTAATTTACAGGTCTAGTGCCTAACTGTGTCAGTTCCTGAGGTATGGGAGCGGTACGGGAGGGGTGTGTTTACGAAACGTCAAACGACGCGTAACTTCAGTTCAGTTGGGCGTCAGGCTTGCTGTCGTCAACACGTGTTAATTGGACTGGTCGCTTCAAGTAAAACGCACACGGTATTGGCAACCAAAGATGAGTCCTCCAATAAGGTCTCAAACTAAACAAGTTGTTTATAAAGTGTACGAATATTTTAAAACAAAAAAACACCACAAAGTGAAAAATAAATTCAATTTCGGAAGTCGGTGTTCCTGTTTTCGTTTCTTCGTTTTTTGACACCGACTTCCGAAATTGAATTTATTTTTCACTTTGTAGTGTTTTTATTTGGAAGTCGTTTGTATTTTTTGTAAAAGTTTTTTTTATTTTTCACTTTTATGTTGTGGTACTTATTGGACCAATTTTATAGGTTAGGTACCTATAATGCCCAAAGTGAAGCCAGAATTGATTAACCCAATAACATGAAACTTAAACAAAACCGGTGGAATGAGAGTATACCAGGGTTAACTGTTCACACTTGCGTACCCTCTTTAGAGCGTACTAGTGTGATGTTATGTAATGGTAAAAACAATAAACAGACATGCGATTGCAGCTATCCCGAGTGATTTGCAGTCATTTATTGAACAGTTCTGATGTATATCTCCAAAGTTCTTCATCAGATCGTGATGAAATTTAAATGGGACCACATGACAAGCACCAGCTTTCAAATAAAAAAAGAATCATCGAAATCGGTTCACCCAGTGAAAAGTTCTGAGGTAACAAACATAAAAAAAAACAGTCGAATTGATCACCTCCTCTTTTTTGGAAAGTCGGTTAAAAATTAGATCCTAATTCTGCTGAGTTTAAAGATGACATGATGACATCCGGATTTAAACCCTATTGAATTGGTATGGGGAGCTATCGGGTGAACTGGCACGACAATATACCTATAAATTCAAATTTAACTGAGAAGAAACGAGCTCTTGCAGAGCTATTTTCTAAGCATTCTGTGGAGAAATGGCAAAAAAGTGTCAATCACACAAAGAAAGTGGAGAAGGAGTAGGGTACTATAAAGATGTCAATCTAAGTGACGAGATCATGGATCAAATTAATATAAATTTACGAGATGGGAAATCAGATAATGAAAGTGATTCGAGCCATACATATAGTGATTCGGGTACAGACGGCGATATGGATTCAGATTAATGTAATTTAGAATTTCTGTTGAAAATAATAATATTAAAAAAATATAATTTATAGCCACACGTAATTTATTTATTTACTATTCATTTTTTTAGTACTTATCAATAAGCTTAAAAAAAAACTGACCAAAAAAAGAAAACTGGAAACTGAAAAAAAAAATAAAGAAAGAAAAACTGAGAAAACTGCGAGACTCGATTCCTGAACTACCTATTTATAATATTTACCAACAAATTTGTACCCTTGGTAGGCGAGTCCGACTGGCACTTGTCCGGTTTTTTTGTTTTTATTGTCACACGCCGAAATATTAATCAATTTGACTTAGGTACACGCTTGTAAATATCATAAGCATATCGTAAGAGATATCTGCATTAAAATGTATCACGTGTATAGCGAGACAGTAAGAAAACGTCATGTCGCGTCACTTGTCACCCCTCACGTACCGCTCCCATACCTACCTCAGGAACAGACACAGTTAGGCGCTAGACCTGTAATAAGTAATTACCACTAAAAACGTTGAGATATGCACGTAAGATATGATAAACAGGCGACAAAACAATAAGAGGGAGACAGTAATATTCGCTACAAAAAAAAAGGAAAGCTCTATACGCTATCAGGTCATTCCGGTACCGGTAAAGACTAACTTAAGTACCAGGAGTTTATAATCATGAGGAAGCTAGGCTGCAACATGATGACAAAAAGATTTGAACTATTCCCTACTTTTAACCAATCGTGATCTAGAGATCCTATTTGATCTCTAAAACCCAGTTAGGTACTAGATAACATTAAACTAAATCAATAAAACCCTTTGTAATTTGTCAAAAATATATTTATCTTATTATTAATTTAGAACTTATCTATAAAACAACGCTTAGTATAACAGGTACAAATGGTCTAAAGGCTTACATTTACTTAACATACAAATGCAGATTTGTACAGTTAACTGCACATAAGTGGTAATAATACTATGCCTTTGATCAACCTTTATGCCGTAGCAGTAAGGGTGATTTCAGAACACCAGTACCCACTGATCCGCATTTGAATAAGCAACTAATCTTAACCATTCTTATCTAATATTGAATATAGAAAAAACCTAAATCAAAAACCCGACTGCTTAAAGCGAACTAAAAATATGTAAACAAATAGAAAATCATGCTATGCAGTTGGAGGATCAGGTGGTCAGCCAGCTTGCGAATATTTATACTATATAACTTTTTAATTTACAACATTTTGGTTTTAATTTTTTGTCGAATAACTTTTAAACATATAAGTGGTATATATTTTTAAACCACCTCTTAAAACCCTTTATTTTGATACCCCACTCGATGGGTCTGGAGAAAAAAATAATTGAGATCCTCACAATATATAAAATCCGCCATATTTGTTTTTATTAACGTCACTTATCTAAGAACACACGGGCGGTGAAGACGTATCTAACGATGTTTTAATTATATGAATCCGTCTAGCTGTTTGCAAGATATGAGGTAATAAAGAATATTACATGCGAACGCGCGCGAAAAACATTTTATCCCTTTCCTTGCAGTCGGGTAAAAACTTCAATATCAACTCCCAAGACACAAAACAAAAATGTTCTCTTTCCTCATTGTGGAAACCTGTTTATTGCAACAATAGGCCACTTCGCTGTTTGATATCTTGTATCTGTTGGGTTCAGTTGGGTTCTCATTCCATCCTGACAAATCTTTCCAGTAAGGTTGAAGCACTATGTCTCTATAATCTTCTAAAACATTACCCTTTACCAGAATAAGCATATCTGCCAAACGTAACACCATGTATCTTCTCTGGCAAGGTTAACAAGACCTTCAGAACTGCTTTCTTGACTTCATCAGAGCGGCATGACCAGACTAAATGAAGGTATTCATTTAACAGGCCTCGAGCTTGGGACGTTGGGTGGTACATGAGGAGAATTACTAGAGCCTGGAAAAAAGAAAAATAACATTATAAATAATATTGGGGTATAACTAACTTGCCATGGTACCTAACATTCTGACTTATCTAGCGAGAACCATAAGGGTCCTTATGTGGTATGGTCATAAGTTTTTTTATTAACTTCCTTTTCAAAATTTGTGTGATGATCAGTGATCAGAGTAGGTAGAGCTAATTTTATTCAATGACTAGTTGACCCGGCAAACTTTGTTTTGCCATAAAAACACCAAACATTTATCTTCCCTACCTACCCTACCCTACCCTACCCTACACTACTCTACCCTACACTACCCTACCCTACCCTAACCTACACTACCCTACCCTACCCTACCCTACCCTACACTACCCTACACTACCCTACCCTACCCTACACTACCGTACGCTACACTACCCTATCCTACACTACTCTACCCTACCCTACACTACCCTACACTACCCTACCCTACCCTACCCTACCCTACCCTACCTACCTACCTACACTACACTACTCTACCTACCTACCCTATCTACCTACCTACCCTACCTACCTACCCTACCCTACCCTACCCGACCCTACACTACCCTACACTACCCTACCCTACGCTACACTACCCTATCCTACACTACTCTACCCAACACTACCCTACCCTACCCTACCCTACGCTACCCTACCCTACCTACCTACCTACCTACACTACACTACTCTACCTACCTACCCTATCCAACCAAACATTTTTTTTTTTTTTTTTGCTTTTAAACCTTCCCTGTATTCTGTCGAACATAACAAAAAAAGAATTATTCAAATCGGTCCAGCCGTTCTCGAGTTTTAGCGAGACTAACGAACAGCAATTGATTTTTATATACATATATAGATTGCAAATGTTGATGTTAATATGGACTTTCCCCGGGATTCTAACTCTAAACGCCGGGATTCGAAAAATATAATAGATTTTTTATTAACAAGGATAAAAAAACTGGCAAAGTGCGAATCGGACTCGCGCACGAAGGGTTCCGTACCATTATCGCAAAAAACGGCCACAAAATCACGTTTGTTGTATGGCAGCCCCCCTTAAATATTTATTTTATTCTGGTTTTAGTATATGTTGTTATAGCGGCAGCAGAAATATATCATAAATATATCTATGAAAATTTCAACTGTCTAGCTATTACGGTTCATGAGATACAGCCTGGTGACAGACAGACACAGACAGACATACCGCGGAGTCTCAGTAATAGGGTCCCGTTTTTACCCTTTGGGTACGGATCCCTAAAAAAGCTTGTCTTAAGTATTGGCAGTGAGCGCACGACGACGTTTTCAAACTAACATCAGCGACGCGTTGCTAATTTCCAATGCGCACGTGATGTTGCCCACTCAAGTGTAACGCGCGAAATAAGTAGTGGAAACAAAAGAATACAATAGCGGGCTGCGCCGCTAAAGGCACATCTTTTTGTCTCTTTCTACAGCATTTAAATTGTTTTTCGACAATAACTTGTTGACTCACTCAGTGACGGATTAACCCTTAATCAAATTAAGCAATTGCCTAGGGCATCACGTCTGGGGGGGCACCAGAAGAAGGACAAAAAAAAACTTCTATCCTTAGGGCATCACTTCTCACTCACGTCACCAAAAACAACACCAAAAAATTTTCTAGGACTAATTTGAAAATTCGCGCGTTTTAAGTTGACATAGAGTCCGACCTAAGGTCATAACCCCGAACCGCTTGCCCACTCACTGCCCACTAGTGCATTCAGCAATTAGAATGCACCGGAATTGCGATCAGCCAATCACAAACCAACCCTTCCCCGCGCACAGTGTTTTATAGACCCAAAAAAGTGGCTTTGGCTTTTTATTGGCTAGTTTATTACAAATGCACGATAGAACTCCCATGTGTCAATTTTGTGTCCTTGTTTTTTTTTTAATCGTAATATTTTCGTAACCTTGAAGTCCAAAAGACCAAACAAATATCGTAAAAAAACTGTATATAATTGAGCTTTATTCGTATTGCAGGTTTATGAAGCAATTCGAGGAGAAAATGATCCCGTATTTATGTAATCAAAAACGATAATAGAACTCTCAAAAAAAAGATATTTTTTAGGGGTGTCACAAAGATCAATTATTATTGGCTTTTTATAATCAACTAAAATTAATTATAATTTAGTTAAAAAGTATTTATGACTTATCGATCATAGTGCATGTT
The DNA here is from genome assembly GCA_949775005.1 of Orthosia gothica. Taxonomy (NCBI): domain Eukaryota; kingdom Metazoa; phylum Arthropoda; class Insecta; order Lepidoptera; family Noctuidae; genus Orthosia; species Orthosia gothica. The sequence goes on along the minus strand of OX459054.1, from coordinate 19,461,443 downwards.
GCAGATATAGTCTATTGAATCGTAAACAATAACACCCATGGTAACTCAGATAGGTTAAGTAGAAGGTAATCGCAGGGACTCCTGTGTATTTATTTGGTAAGTAGTAGACAGAGAAACATCATGGCAGAGAACGTCATCATAGGTACGGCGTCGGTAACATGTCTTCCACATGCCTACAGCCTAGGTCCATCAAAGTTGGTTCGATCCTACATGGCTGAAGCAACTTTTGTACGAGTCAAAATCAAAAACTCAAAATATTTTTATTTCATCTTGGATTAGTTGAAATAATTTATTTTGAGTTTTTATTTTGACTCGTATAAAAGTTACTTTTGAATTATCAGCAAAAATGAAGCTAGATTCATGGGACTAAAGGGTCAGTTGACAAAAGAGAAATGTCTGCCATTGCTCGATTAATTAAAATAAGCCTTTATTAATACTATATAACTATAATTAGTTTTTAGTGAGATTTATATCGTGTTCCCATCGAAAAAAATGGGAATTAGAGTTACCTAATTATTATTCAAATAAATTTACTTCGTTGATCTAGTTGAGATGGCACGCTTTGACTCGCTCAGGCATAAGGAATAATTTGCACTGAATAGCATCAGGTAGCGAGCTGGCAACATGTGGACATGGGAGTTGTTAATCTGTAGGTGCTCACTAATTAACAGATACATCATGTAGAAAATGCTAAAGATTAAAAATAATATCCTGTGGCTAAACTACTGGATATATTCGTTTGCATTTTTATGTGTAGACTGGGAATATCATGACTTATATGGAGTTTAATTTATTATCATCTCTACCCTATAATAGTATAGGCAGGTGTTTATCAGACAGTAATCAAACTAAGAAGCCAAGAACCTAATTATGGGCTAAGCTCGCATTTGTACATTAATTACTGTCCTATTACATTTGTATGTTTATATATTTTGTGTACAATTTCACGTGAAAAGTGTTTTAAAATTAATTATTAGAATTATACCATTATAGAAGATAAAAGACCTGCTGATTTTATGTGATAAAAACGAATCGTCACAAAAGGTCAAAATAGTGACAACCCTAACACATATTTTTGCAAATATTTTACTCCTAATCTAATCGTAAAACCTAGGCCCAAGTTAAAGTAATATTTTTATGGATGATAAACCTTAGTTTAAGGAATCTGTTTTTACCAGACAGAGATTCTACTTCGAGCTAGAAAATAAATAAATACTGATTTCGGTAAAACATTTTTTTTTGCGAGTTCTATTATCGTTTTTGATTAGAAGACCGATTCTAGTTGACATACGGATAGGGGGGCCCACAGGCGTGGATTGCTTAGGGCATCAAGTAGTCTTAATCCGTCACTGGACTCACTCTATAACTTCGGTTCTTAGGCTGAGGCCCCATTAGTGCGTTGCGTCATCGCAGCGTCGACGCTGCGTCGTTTTACTTATATTTTAAGAGCGGACTCTAGTCAACAGGAATTTGAAAAATAGGTATTTGAAGAAACTATTGCCGTGGCGTCACCTCCAACCTCACCCCGTAAAGTGCGAAAGGGACAACTGCAGCTCAGGCTGATTTTACCTACAAAAACTTTGACTAAAAGACGTTTCGTATTCTGCTGTTTTCTTCATGAAAACTGGTCTGATCTAAAAAATTCTTATATCAAAATTTAGAGGAAAAGTATATCTATGCTCCTATCATTTCCTTTTTTGTTAAAAACTTATAAATTTTGTCTGAAAGTCTTCTGAACATGGCGGTAAAAACGGGCATTTTTTTCGGATTTTTGGATTGTCATATTTCTTTTTGTGATTATGTTTTGGAAAAAAGGAAATGATACAGGCACGTATTAATTAGACCAAGATTTTATGGAAAAAAAAACATTGCTCTAGAGGCATTATCCACGAAGAAAACAGCAGAATGTTTTTGTATGGAGAAAGTCTCACTAGAGTCCCCTCTTAAGACGACGACTAACGCTAACGACCTTGAGGGAACAAAACGCGCCTAGGTTTCACACCCGCGCGACCCAAAATTTTGTAGTTTTTTGTACTTTCCTTATTATTTTATGACTTTAAAAATAAAGCTTCAGATGAAAATGTAGATAATTAAATTGTCTTTCAGATGATGTCGATTTCATTAAAATACGCCCAGCGGTTTTGGTCGTGTTTTTGTCCGTTTTAGACATAACTTTACAAATTTATTACACTATGTTATACGAATAAAACTCAAAATGTTCTTAGATCCAATTATTAAGAAAATGGTCTAATGTAACATATATTTTTTCCAAAAAATTAAAACTAGCCGTTTTGACGTGATTCTCTTTTTAAAACCAGCTACTCAAGGGAATCGGCGCCTTAACGCACGCGACGTTTTAACGAATCGCTGGACGAGAGACGAAGCGGGCAGAAGATGATGCGCTGCGCAGTCAGAGCTCTGGTGTGACGACGGATGGTGTTGGAGGCAAACTAGACACGACATTTTTTATGGCAGCATTGGAGTACAACCTCTGTTGTAGTTAGTAATGGCCACTGCTGGCAGATTATCCGATTTGTAATAATGCGGCAGCGATTTTCGATTTGTTATTTTACATTAAATAAATGGCCGAGCCACGCGCAGTAATAGGGTTCCGTAGTTGCATAATAATGCGGACTAAGAAGAGGGTTTTTTGTTGTTACATATACATTAAAACGGTTTCAGCAGCTCATAAAGTCTAAAAACGGGCCCACATAGGACGCTGGTAACTGAAGACAGAGTTATAAAATCCAACTTCACAAGTGAAGTTAGAAAAAAGATTATCTATTAGAGTACCACCACATGTAGAGGCAAGCGTTTGTAATAAAGATTTATAACCAGCGTCACTTAATAATTTGAATACTGCATTATTGCCGTTACCGAGATAGTCTTCGTTAAAACTCCAAATATTTAAGCTGCAATAAATAATCTAGGTATATGAAGGACGTCAATTGCTAAAGGAGCCGATACGAATGCGCGTTAGAGCCACAGGGAATGGTATGGTTCGATCCTGGATCCTCGCACGAACGCTTTTTGTTTCTTACTCTTTCGGAATTTGAAAAAAAAAAAAGTATTTACAATTTCGCTATCGAAAGTTCTTCGCTACTCAATTAGTGATGTAGTCGAGTCAGATATTGACTTTATGATTGGATATCGACAAAACAAAATAAGTAATTTAATATTTCTATAAGATAATATTATAAGCGGCCCGCCCACCTCAATGAGCAAAAATAAATTAGTACATAATTTCAAATTGCTTTTTATTTATAAAATATTATATAAGCATTCAAAATTAAAAAAAATATATTTTTTCGCATTAATAAATCGGGTACCTATCGATATTGATAATGTGATTAAAATGCAATGTGTTATACTGCACTGATGTGACCTTGGTTGAGTAGTAGAAAATATCTACCTATGACACGAATGTCAACCTTACAGCAAACGCAATTAAGTTTATAATTGCGACCAATGAGAACAAATCTATGGTCGGGTAGCGGAATTTGCTTGGCAATCGAATCTAGTTTGACTTTAGATTACTAAAACGTCGAAAATACTTCTGCACTAACACAAAATATACTACCCCGTGCGCATGCGCCGTGCGGACCGGTACTGCCAACGACTCCGCCCACTTCAATGCGTTATTCGAGCTTAAACGATATTAATTTAGAAATCATTAATATAAAGGATGTTATGATTTAATTTTTGTATATTTTTACATGATTCATAAGCATATATTTACTATCTGTTTTACACAACTAACAAAGTTATTTAAGTCATTTTTAATGGCATTTGTAAAAAAATTGTACTGTTCCAAGTACATTTTGTAAGTTGGTTGATTATAACTCGTAAAGCCTACTTAGCTGTGAAAGTTTTCCTTGTGTGGAACGATATGGGATAGACGAGAAAAAAAACATCCCGTCTTTACGTCTATAGGAGGTATTTTTTTTTCCATGATTTTATTTTACCACTTAGTCGGAATTATTAATATGAATATCCATGCCAAATTATAGCTTTCTAGTACTAAGAGTCTCTGAGCTAAGCTGCGGACGGACAGACGGACATAGCGAATTTATAAGGGTTCCTTGTTGACTTCAGAACCCTAAAAAAATTCTCATCACATTTTCGATTTCCAAATGCCGATCAACTAGACCATATGAGATCGATTCAAAACAGTGGCCGTCGTATATTCGTCGTGTAAAACAATACCTTTTACAGAGCGATTGGAGATTGCCGAGCGTCACATCTGCAAGAATTGAAACATTAAGCAACCACGTGTAATTTTGGTACATTGCAGGTGTGGCATACAATGTGTTGATACATACAATGCACTAATGGGCCTCAAACCTAATGAGTGCGCTTGTTTTCTTCCCATTGTGTTTTGTGAGGTGAATTATTTTTGACCCTGGCTTATTTACTGGTTTCTAGAACCTCCTTGATTATACGGACTCTGATTTGGCCTTATTGGATTGGACAATTGAATATTTAGAGTTATTTTTCTTGGAGATTAAACTGGGAAGTTTATTGGCTCAGTTGGCTGCAAAAAAGATGGGGATCCTTGAAAAGGTAACAGTACTTCACACCTGAACAACTGCTCAACCTGTATAAAGCGCAAGACCAGGTTGCCTGGAAGAGATCGCGGAATGCGATAACAATAACAATAATTTTATTTAGCAAAAAATGAAGAAATACATAGTTTCATGTTACATTACTATATTATTATGGCATATTTCTGCTCAATCTTGTGAATATTGGCCCCGATGCTAGGAAAATCCTGTGTTATTGGGGACGAAATAAATAGATCCCTCAAATGATGCTCAAAATTGCGCTGGCAATTAATGCCTAGTGTACAAATTGGCCACTATAAATGAAAAAGGGAAAACATATGGCTACATTATATATCTTGCGTCTTCAGATAATGGAATATCTTTTAAAATGGTCCAATATTGGAGGAGGAAACAGGCGAGAGCCAAACCTTGAATGACTTTTAACTAAGGAAATTCAGTCAAATGTCTGTGACTGCATTTCATCTTTCATTTTAATTTAACTTGTTGCATAACTTTACTCAGAGTTTAATAATAAAGGCAATTAAGTCTAACTTTGAACTCACTCTAACATACAAAGCAGCCTCATTGGCGTCCTTCCAATTATGTTCCCATGGTGGGCATTTCTTCAACAGATACAACAGTTTGTTCCAATTGTGAGAATATATAGCCTTACAGCATGCTATCCGGTACACCGACTTGAAGCTCCGAAGATCACTGTCTGCATACTTCATGTTGGTCCTACTCTGTTGTAGTTTCAGTAAGTTTCTTTTGCAGTATATTTTAATTGGGTCAAAGTTTTGTGGGGCTTCCATTAGTTCAATAACCTTTTTCTGTAAAAGTTCACAAAATAAAATGTTATAATCAGTTAATTGGTAATATCATTAAGTTATAAGTGTCAATGATCATAATGAACGTAGAAGTTAGATGTAAGACTTACTCTAAAATTCTAAATATTGGAGACTGTGAGTTTGAGGTTAGATTACCTTACTCAAGACTACAATCATGATTTCATGAATGAATTACAGGTGTCTGACGTAATGAAAGCATACCACCAAATTAACACAAATATGACAAGGATACTTATCTAAAAGTAAACAGTGAGAAAGTTACAAATAAATGTGAATAATAGTTACCATCGTACTCATGGGAACAAAATGACAATTATTCAAAATTTCTTCCATTTTATTAGATGCAGTTAGATTTTACCACTGTCCAATAATAAGATGATTACGATCTCAATATATGTAATAAGTTTATTTTCAAATTAAAAATATTTCTGCGCCAAAAGCCATTCAACAACAATTTGTTGCATTTTGTTTTGATTTTTGACTTTGACACTTGACAGTTGACTTGATTGTTTTTTACCACAGAGAGCAACGAAACAGCGACCTTATAAAAATACGAATAAGGATCACTGTGATGAAAAATAGGAGGGACAAATAACTGTGAAGTGAACCAATGAGGTAGGATAACTACTGTGAACGGACTGTAAAATCACCCTTTTTGTATTTGAGAAAAGTGTTGACAGTTATTTACAAAAAAAAACTACCAAAGATAATAATATTTTGATACATTCTAAAACAGTACAAAACGTAACGTAATTATCTGTTAATTTGGTTGACCTGACTGGAGGCTTTAATTCAGACGAATCTATACCAATATTATAAAGAGGAAAGATTTTTTGTTTGTTTGTTTGTACCGAATAGGCTCCGAAACTACTGGACCGATTTAAAAAATTCTTGCACCAATAGAAAGCTACATTATTCCTGAGTGAGTCACTCTTAATCTTAAAAAAAGTCTGGGCCTTAGTTCGCTTTAATATCGGGACCAACTCGCGTCTTTTTTTTAATCTGTATTACTTTATTTTGGCAATATTCCTCATAAATAAAATTATCAGTATATTAAAATGTACTCTGTGGTGTTAGTTTACTCTACATGACACTCATTAGAAATCTAGATATTTAAGTAAACTTCACTTGCCTTTTCAATCCTTATCCTATTCACGTTATCAAACAATTTCTTCAAATGCACTTGTATCAACGACGGTTTCTTTGAATTGCCAAGAATTTCCAGTAAATCATCATTAGATATAAAATAAAATCTCGGGAACAGTTGTCGTTTCGTCTCCAGATATTTTTCAAGAGCTCGGAGGATGCCATCCAAGTTGTCCACCATTTGGTTCAATTTATTAAAAAGGTAAGGCGCTGGCTTGTAATGGCAAGCTTCTATTGAATTTTTTCCGGCATACATACTATCAAGAAACATAAGTAGGATAAAATTTCCATTATGGGCCGTTGATTTTTGCCGCGGGGATGGTAGGGGGTGGAGGAGGGGAGGTTTGGCTACCCCCCTGTACCATCCCCACCAGTCGGAGCCCTATGGTTATGGAGATATCCATGGTTAAAGTTCTCAGGTTAGTGTTAAAAATTCCGAAAATGTTCATCGTTTAAGGGGCATGGAGGGAGGGAAGGAAAGGGTGTAGGGGGACTACCCCACTGTACCATCCCCACCCCACGGAAACCCATGGTTATGGAGATATTAGAATTATTTTATATTTAAATATAATTAGTGAGATTAAAAAAAAAAGAAAAGTGAATTAGTCCAAGAGCGAGCGAAGCGAGCTCGGGAGCTTAGGGCACCCTGACACGGATAGGTTAGGTTCGAAGGAGATGACGGGAGCTGAAGTGAGCGAGCAAAGCGAGCGAACTCATTTCCCGTCATCTCCTTCATGTTAGGTTACTTTAGACCCTGCAGACAGAAATAGGAGGTTCGTCGACTCCGTCGACTTTGTTTCGTTTCCCTCCCTCCCTTAAAACGATGGACATTTACGAAGAAAATTATTCTAACCTGAAAACTTTGACCATGGATATCTCCATAACCATGGGGCTCCGAGTGGCGGGGATGGCACAGGGGAGTAACCAAAGCTTCCCCCCTCTCCCCCCACCCTCTCCGCGCCAAAAATCGACTGCCCATAATGGAAATTTTAACCCATTAGTATCTTCCAATACAAATACTATCGCAGCAACTTATGATGGTAAAATAATTACCTAAATTCCTAATAATAGTGAGAAGGTATGTCTAGACTTGGGATCATTAGGTTACATAAATCAAAATAATATATATATGTAATTCTGGAGCTCACTTGGAAGTGATTTCTGTCCAACCGGAGGCCAAGACGTCAAATATTATAACTTCCGCTGGCAATTGCTTTCGAATGTCTTCGCCACCGAAAATATTTTCTAGATAAAGGTAACGCCTTTGAACTTGTAAAGAGATCTGTTCCAGGAAAATGTTATGAAATGTTAATTTACTCAAACAATTTTTACCATTCGAAATATAAATTTTACTAATAACAAAATTGCTCACTTCAATACATTCAGCTACATAGCCCAATGCCTTCTCCCAGTAGTCGACCTCTTTGATGAACGGCTCCACATATTTTGTCGATTTCATTGATGAGAGTTGCACTTGATGATCTTCAAGAAACTATGAAATTTTAAAGTTTAGTGATCCATTGTGCAAAAGTCCTCCCAAACATTTTGCAAATAACGTTAAAACTAACCTGCACAACGTCATCTACAGTTTTTATCTTATAAATATCTCCCTTGTGATGCGTCATCTCATAGGTTGTTTCTTTCCACACCTCTCTTATAGCTTTGAGGCCATTCTCGATATTCAATTCCATAGTAGCAGCATTTGATATTTCTGATATTTCTTCCGCATACGCTTGGAAGTTTAGTTTCATTATCAAATCTAGCTTAAAGTCTTCTGAATTTTGGTCAAACTCTCTGTATGAGGCAAATAAATGTGAAATTAGGTAGGGATTGGCGTAGGAAAAATAATACAATCCTTGTCATTTACCAGTTTATTTAATTGAATACATACATTCTCACTCACATTGGAAGCTCAAATTGAAACATGCATTATTGGAAACTTACACATTCATAAGTGTCTTTATTCTGTCCCAGTGCCTCTCCCTCATGCACGGATTTTTCAAATCGCCAATCAGAGGTAGTGTTCGCCTAAACGCATCGACTTTGACTCTAGTTGTGTCTATAATATCCCAATTTTTTTCCTTTAGTTGCCGAGAAAGTCGATTGAAATTTCTGAAATAATATATGAGACACATGAACGACACGTTCATATTTGAATTTGGTTAATTTTCCCTGTCCTTTTTACACGCGTTAGTAGTTTTTTATTTGTTTAATTGTATAGGTAGTTATAGTTAATTAAGTATTTTATACTTACTATGTAAAATATATTAGTAAGTAATAAACTTTATAAGTTATTATTAGATATATATTATATCTATTATTATATATAGGTAGGTACTCAAGTTCATCCTCATTTACTCAATGAAAAATCTTTTTACCTGAACAAAAACATAACATTCTCTTCCATTTCGTCAGTTTCCATTTCCCAAAATGTTTGAGTTTTATATTTCTCCCAGGACTCTTCCCATTGATTTACCAAGCCCCAGACTTCCTCTAACTTCTCTAACTCCTTCTCCATTTTCTGAAGATCCAGATTCACTGGTGTACTACAAATTTAATTGCAATTTTTGTAAATTATTCTTTTTAATTCACTTGTATTTCTCTTTTTCTATACAGCAGAGCAAATATTACCTACTTAATAAGACATTACACACCCAATGGGAATAAGGCACTTGTCCCACCGCCGACGAGTAAGCGACTAGCTATCGACTATTTTCTCGTTGAAGAAACGTACAAAAGTTAAAGATCCCGTGTCAATAAAAGAGTAATTGTTGATCGCTGGCTATTCACACTACTGGCGAGTACCTACTGTCTCACCACAAGTTTGTCGCAGCGACAAGAGCTATCAAATTTATACTCGCTCCACTATACTCGCTCAGCTATACTTGCTCAGCGATGCTCGCTTGGCGGTCAGAACTCACGCCGAGAGACCAACCAGCGGTAATTTCTACCTACAGTGCGGCCATCCCGAGCGAGTGCACATAAACACTCGCTCATAGCCGAGCGGTAAAACTATCGGAACTATACACTCGCTACTCGATGCTCGCCAACTCGTTTTTTAGTTTCTACCTTTACTCGCTACTCGCTGGTCGTAGGCGGTGGGACAAGTGCCTAAACCACCAAAAAAAGTTGGGCCTAGTCCGAAAAAAAATGGCAATCTCTGTCAGAGGCCTTGTCAAAGGGTTTGTCATTCAAAACAGGTAGTTTTGAAGAGAAAGGTGTTTATTTCTGCCGCTTACTTTTTAAGTACGTTAAGATATGCCCCCGCGTTTCATATTGATATACACAACACTTTTTTTTTTGCAACATTTAGGTCAGAATTTGATTGAATTTTATCAAAAACTAAGTCGCCACCGTAACAAATATGGCAGTTTAATGACTAGTTCTCTAACTACGAGCACCTATAGTGCCCACTGACCAGCATTGCATGAACGTTGTCACCGTCCTATAATATGCAATTGTACTGCTTATAATACGAAACGAATAACTAAAAGCTATTTACGTTAGATTAAAGACAGCAAGACCATCGCGAATTCCTTGTTCCTGTGCTCGTAATGCATTGAGTTGATCTCTGTAAGCTTTTAATTGAGACAGAGCATCTTTAGCAGTTACTTCGGAGGAAACTGGTGCAGTATTATAGAAATCTTCACAAAATTCTTTAGCGGCTTCTTTAAATACCTGAGAGTAATTATTGTTTATGACAAATAAAATAAAACGTAATTGTAGAGGAAATAAAACGTATTTTACCATAACAGCTCAGTCCCGAGACTCACGCACGCTGCGCTGTAGAGGCGCGGCAAATTTGTTTCATATAAACGTGCCCGGGAGCATTCTTTCGTAAGCATTTGTAAACAAGCAATCGTAGGCGAGCAACAAATGCTTCCCAGCGAGCATTCACTTTCGAGCAAAACTATGAACGTGCAAGTCGAACATTCCCTTGCGAGCTTGGAGCATTCGAACACGATCTCGTTAAATGTCAGTGAGAACGTTCCTTTATGTGATCGCTGTACTGTACTATAAAATATAACATGCATCACACCTACATGATACATCTTACTTACCTCTGCTTGATCCAACAACCCAGTTTTGAATCTTTCTTTACTACCTTCGAGATTTTTTTTAGCTTCTTCCAAAACTGCCAAATAATCTCCCCATAAAATAGGTATGTTCTCATGACGAGTCGCCATATCAGAACTAAGTTCAACTTCGAATTTTTCTGAAATGAAATAAGTCAATAGTAATTTATTGTTAAAATGCAAGGATCGTAGTAGGTGGGCACTCTGTTGTTTCTAACAACAGAATGCCCACCGCATTCTGTTGTTTCTGCCTACACCCATGGGAAAATCATCATTTCAGCTGCCTGATGTCCACTGGTGGACATAATGAAGCCACCTGGCCTGAACCTAACATACGCTGTCACACGCATAACAATAAGGTCAGCACCGGATCGGTAAAACCTCACCTTGTCAGATGGCTTGGTACCAAGTAAAATTGAAACTTCGATCACATTTATTACCTCTACTGGAATTCTTACCTAGTGTGTTCATGCGGTCAGTAATCGGAGGGAATGTTTTCTCAATGCCGTGTAATTCCGAAACTAAACGCTCATAAGTATCTATGGCTACTTGAAGCTCTTTTAAATCTTGTGGCGTCTGTGAAATGAAAATGCTGGACTGAATGTATCATCATTGGTAAAATGGTAATGATTGTATATGATATCTAAGTAAATCATTATAAAATATTATCGAATGGCTTACTAACCTTCATAGCTTCTTCGCTACTCTTTTCAACGTAAGCGTATATAACATCAATGTCAGCCTCTGTCATGCTTCTCAGTAATAATCCCAACTTAGTTTGCCAAACGATACAATGTGCTATGATGGATTTCTTTAATTCGCTCGAGTTAAGTGTAATAAAATGAATCTGAAAAAATACTTGTATTAATCTCGCAGTAAAATTGTAAGAGAAGTAAACCTGCTAGAGTATCAATTTTATGCAAAAGAGATCATCAACATCATTTTGGTTAAGTCTCAGCCTACATTGGCGTGGCGTGGCGCGGGATCCACTAATCCAACGTCTCTGCTTCCAGCGTACGTTATAACACAATGAGTTCTGTAGCCAATCAACCGCGTCAGAAGACGCCACACCATGATACGTAAGTGTGGTTCCGCCTTAAGGAACGCAGTGCTGCGCCAGCGACGAAACTACCAGTTTTGTACTGGTTTCGTCGCTGGAGCAGCTCTGCGGTCAAGGCTGTATTCTTAGTTTAGAGAATATCACTACAGAGCAAATTATATTAACCGTGACGAGAGGTAAAGCGCGGTGACTATTGGACTGCATAGAAAAGAAAGAAAGAAGAAAAGAAAGAAATAATAAGTGTTTATTTGTCTCAACACGACATACATACAATATAAGAACATACTAATGCTAAACCCTTAAAAATATTATTAGTAGTACTTAAATTATGTTAGTAAAGACGAGAAATAAATCAAACAATAATTACTTATATAACCTACATTTTAATTACTTACTGATTTTAGATACGCTACAGTTAATGCTAGTAATTTATTTAAAAATATGAAGTTTTTTATCTATTTACTCTAAATGAATTATTAAAATCAACCAAGTTCTGCATTATGATATGATTCATTATTGTATTAGATTTTACCAGCCATTTGCCAACGTGAGACGTTGGCAAGTAATTCAGTTGATTTTTAAAAGATCTAAAAAGAGGCAAGTCTGTCGATGAAATGTATCAAGTTTTTTTCTAAATCTTGTTTCAGAAACAACCAAATCCTTAGAAATATAGTAAATAATGAAGATTAACTAATATATTTTAGAAAACAAGCTATTTTTGTGTTTTTGCTGAATGAGAGAGTTATCTAAACAAAATATCTACCTGATGATAAAATATTTTTTTATCAGTACCTGATTGACAGTTTCTTCGACTTGGACAGAATTCGCAAGATTGTCATAGTTATTAATAAGTAAATCAAATTCTTCTGCAGTGTGTTTCTCTGCCCGATAATTTTCCAGAAATTCAGTTTTGTCCACTTTCCAGATATGCACGTAAGGATCCCACATTCCCATATGATCGTGTAATAGTTTGATATTATATTCAACTTCTGAAAATTATAATAATAGCAAACTTTACTATCACTGCATATTCTAAAATAAAGTCCCCCACCGCGTCTGTACGCGATAATCTCAAAAAATACTGAACGGATTTTCATGCGGTTTTGAAACGATTAAGGTTTTTGTGTATAATTTGTCACGGGCGAAGCCGGAGTGGGTCGTTAGTTTACAAAAAGAGGAACACTGAAAAATACCTAATAGGGATTTGAATATAATAGGTAGGTACATGCACTATACGTACCTATTAGCTTCTAATACTTTTTCATGTTTTTTTTTTTTTGCACTTTGACATGCGATATTTTCTTCAAATTTCTAGTTAAACATACTTCACAAATGAAAGCTAAATCAATAATTATTTAAAGAAATTTTGCCATATTCTTCTTTCATGGGGTCAAACCATTTGCCTTGCCAAATTCACTTAAGCTAATAGGCTGCAGGTGATACCGATAATGCTTCAAACTTCAGACCCTTCGGCCTCGCCCCTTAGTCAGCAGTTGCTTACTGTACCGCGATTCGTGTTGTATATACATTATTAGATCGCACCAGCGGTGTTTGGACGTCCCATTCAGTGCTGTCTACTTACTGATAGATGTGGTATCCTAATAAACGTCACAGCACCAGTGGTTACGTCTACGCAGTAGTAAGTTGTCACACATCGATGACTGGACGTTCCCATTCAGTGCTCGGAGCTTACTGATAAATCTGGTTGTTTTACTATAAACCCCAACCCCTAACTAGTGAACACCACATTTGTATTAATAAACGAGTATAATATACAGTAAGTATAAAATGGTTACCATCATCAATATACTTCTGCAGCCTATTGCAATCCTTGTCCGTAATTATAGCTTCATAAAACCTTCTCAATCCTCCTGCAGGCAGACCAAACTTTTCAAACAAACGAGGGACTGTTGACAATATCTGGATAATTTCTTCAAAAACTGTGTTGAAAGTATCTAGTATCTCTGTTTTTGGAGGTATGTATATTATATTTTTTTCGGAAAGGTAGAGACTCATTTTTATCAGAGGTGATGGTGCCATTGTTCCTGTGGGTGCAATATAACAATAGTTAGTTATCTAGTCACACACATGTACATAAACTCACGCCTTTTTTACCCGAAGGAGTCTAATGTGTTTATCAGGCTATGTATGTATGTTTGTTCCTATGTGGCGTTCTAGAGACCAAACGCGTTGGCCGATTTTGATGATTCTTACGTCAATCGATACGTATTATTATGACAATATTAAAGTTAGTTATTTATTATTTACGATTCCTTGAGTGTCACTGCTACATTAAAATTGGATAAAAAACTTAATTCAAAAAATCAAAAAACCCGACTGCTTCAAAAATATATAACACTTATATGTTTAAATGTATCTAATTCGAAAAAAACTAACTAAAATGTTATAAATAAAAAACTTAATTCAAAAAATCAAAAAACCCGACTGCTTCAAAAGCGAACTAAAAAGTCGTAAACAAGGAAAAAATCATGCTGTGTAGTCGGAGGATACATATTCGCGGGCTGGCTGACCGATATCTGGTGTATCCTCCGCCTGCACAGCATGATTTTTTCCTTGTTTACGACTTTTTAGTTCGCTTTTGAAGCAGTCGGGTTTTTTGATTTTTTGAATTAAGTTTTTTATTTATAACATTTTAGTTAGTTTTTTTCGAATTAGATACATTTAAACATAAAAGTGTTATATATTATTGAAATCACCTCTTAAAACCCTTTATTTTGATACCCCACACGATGGGTTTGGAAGAAAAAAAATATTTGGGCCCCCACAATATGGCACCCAATATCCGCCATTTTTCTATTATCCAATTTTAATGTAGCCTATGACACTCGCAGGGTTAAGACGCATCGATTGACGTATGAATCATCAAAATCGGCCAACGCGTTTGGTCTCTGGAACGCCATATAGGAACAAACATACATACATACATACTTACATATATACATACATACATAGACTGATAAAGACATTACCCTCCTTCGGCAGTCGGGTAAAAATAGAAAAATGCCAGCTTTTGGGCGCCATATTGTGCGGGCCCATTTTTTTTATCTTCCAAACCCATCGTGTGGAGTGTCACAATAAAGGGTTTTAAGAGGTGATTTCAAAAATATATAACACTTATGTTTAAATGTAATTCGAAAAACAAATGTTAACTAGAAGTTCTAAATAAAATAAGTTAAGCAGTCGGATTTTTTCTTGTAAACGAGTTTTCTCATGGGGATAGGCAGATCGCGAGCTACTAAGATCCTGACATCCTACTTTTGTTTGATTTACATGAATGCATCTTGTCATACACTCGCGTATCTACCTATTTAGCCAAATACTAATAAATAATTTTCACCATTAACACACATGCTGTGGCTAAAGCCTCCCTGATAGGCTTCCGGTTGGCAGCTGTATCATAGGTTTATTATCGAGTGTGGAGTGGATTCATTACCACGTATTGTTTATTGTGGTTCTCTACGCAAGTGTGTAACACGTAAATTCACACAACGCATTTCATTTTGACAATTCAAAGTATTCATTGCTTGTGTTAAGTTGCCGAGTGCTTAATACATTTTTGAAGCATTGAATCAGGAATAAAATTCCGTTGTCATTTAGTGTGTAGAGTGCTGGATATGGATAATCATGCGGCGCGTCAAAACTGCTCTCACAGGAGCCTTGAATGCTGTTAGTTTAAACCTTGTTCCCGTTGCGGTGGCATAATATTTTTATTTTCTATTTTTTTTTTTTTTTTTTTTTTTTATTTTTTTTTTTTTTTATGTTTTGTTTTTTAAGAAATAATTTAGAACTTACCATCTCCATGTACACACTTGTACATGTTTTGCATAGTTGTTTTGATGGATAATCTCAATGCGTCTTCTAAAAGCATATCAAACCTCCTAATGTATTTAATCCAGTGTTCTGCCATCTTAAATTAACAAAACATAAATAGTCTAGTTTATTTTGCTACAGAGCCGAGATAGAATCCTTCAAAAACTACAATAAAAATGATATAGGTAATTATAATTAAAGTAATATGATTATCGTAATTATCTTATTATTATAATATTTATATATACCTGGGTAATATGGGCTTCGAAACCTTCGTAAACAATTATTAGATAAATCACTGCAACTTTATACATTTCTAGGACTTCTTCCATAGCTATATTTTCCATTGTACGTATCTTATCTCGTAGAACATTTATATCGAATACGTTATAAATATCAAATTTGATAAACGGAGTGTCGCATATATTTTCCATTATTTTCACTAAGTTAACATTGCAGTTTTTATAAGTAGTTAAGAAATCTTGAAGCTGAAAATAATAATTAAAACTTAATTAAGTTCGACTCTTACTAATGCCTTGTTCGCATAAGGACAGATTCGCTTTACAACAGATTCGCTTTATGACAGACTCGCTTTAAGACATTCACTTTAAGAAAGAAGTACAGTGAACTCGATACATATATATCTGTAAAACTTATTAATAAAACAAGTAACAAAAGTGTTTTTATTATTTATCATACGATACGTAGGTAGGTACCTATTTATCTTCTAATCAGCCTGCACAAGCGTTCTACACATTCCAGAACTGAAATTTGGTTTCATGTAATTTTTTATATATTTCTCTGGGTTATTCGTTCTGAATACTCCTTTGAACCTGTCCTAAAGCGAACAAGGGGTTCAAATGACAAATAAAAAAACTGGTTAGGTGCGAGTAGAACTCACGTGCCAAGGGTTCCGTACCTACCCATCATACCGGTATAATAAAATTTCTATCATTTTTATTGGTGGCTAAGTTTTAAAGATATGGGCAAATTTATATTTTCGCGAAAACTTGTATGTACCAAAATTTTCAACCTTTTTTATTTTTTGGAATTTATCCTTTAATTGTGCTGTAAACTTTTTTCCGAATTTCGTGATTCTAGGTCAACGGTCAAAGTCAAAGTCAAAGTCAAAGTCAAATATATTTATTCAATTAGGCCAATAAACGGCACTTTTGAACGTCACATAAATTAAAATTAAAAATTAAAAGTAATAAAAAATAAATTTAAAAGTAATAAAAAAAAAAAAAATATAGACAAAAAAAAAAAAAAAAAAAAAATGATTCTACCGTGCATTCGGAAAGTAGATTGATATGGAGAAGAACGCACAAGAAACTCCATACTTACTCTTTTAAAAAAAAAAAAAAATGGTGTTTTACAATATTAACATACGTACATACATTAATATATGTGAGGACGATGCACCCAGAATAGCTCTACACGCAGGTATAAAGTATTAAAAAGCATTAACAGGAAAATTAATTAATTTGATAAGTAGGAACATGGTTCTCACATACTTACAAATATTACAAACATAGGTAAAATACCTAATTCAACAACAACGGAACAGTGTGTGAGTCAATTTCCTAAAAAAAAAAAAAAAAAAAATACAATGAATACAATAACTATGAATGGGAATATAAATTAACAAATTTGATTTTGTCTACACCAAAGATTGCCCTATGGAGCAGGACCAGCATGTTTCCAAGCATTCTTATCTTGAATATAATCATCTAATTTGTAATATGCTTGTTTACAAAGGGTGCTTTTAACTAAAGTTTTAAATTTACTTTCATTTAGTTTTAATATATCACAAGGTATTTTGTTATAGAATTTAACACAGTACCCCATGAAAGATGATTGTACTTTAGCTAGTCTGTAAGAAGGCTGATCTAACTTATCTTTATTTCTGGTATTACAATTGTGTCTATCACTGACTTTACTAAAGAGATGTATATTTTTCCTTACATACATAATATTTTCATAAATAAATTGGCAAGAAACTGTCATAATATTAATATTTTTAAACAGTTCCCTAAGAGATTCACGGTGACTTAACTTATATATGGCTCTGACAGCTCTCTTTTGCAATATAAATATGGATTCAATGTCAGCCGCTCGACCCCACAGTAAAATACCGTATGACATTATGCTGTGAAAGTAACTAAAATAGACCAAACGCGCGGTTTCTACATCCGTTAACTGTCTTATCTTTCTAACAGCATAAGCGGCTGAGCTTAGCCGACCCGCAAGAGATGTTATATGAGGACCCCATTGCAATTTGTCGTCTAGAGTGATTCCCAGGAAAACTGTTTGATTTACAAAGTCCAGCTTTTCGCCATTCAATATGATATCGCATTCGGTACTTCTAACATTCGGCAATGTGAATCTAATACATTTGGTTTTTTTTTCATTTAGTACTAAATTGTTTGCCGTGAACCAATTTTGGACCTGATAAATGGAGTTATTCACGTCATCAAGATTTCGTGACCGCCGATCTATTTTAAATATCAAAGATGTGTCATCAGCAAACAACACCATCTTCGGTTGATTTTGTAGTAATTGGGGTAAATCGTTAATATAAACTAAAAAGAGGAAAGGACCCAATATCGAGCCTTGAGGCACACCCATTGTCATTTCAGACCCTAGTGAGTTTACGCCGTTTACCTGAACTTTAACTTGTCTGGCTTTTAAATATGATCTAAGTAACTCAAGGGCTGTGTGTCTAATTCCATAGTGCTCGAGCTTCAACAATAGAGTCTCATGGTTAACGCAATCGAACGCCTTCGAGAGGTCGCAAAAGATTCCAATGGCATCCTGTGCTTCCTCCCAGGCCTTAAATATGTTCTTTATTAGGGTGACACCCGCGTCAGTTGTGCAACGCCCTTTGGTAAAACCGTATTGTTGATCATAAAAGATGGAATGTTTGTTAAAATGACGCAACAATTGGTTGAGCATTAACTTTTCGAAGACCTTACTGAGAACCGGCAGAATTGACACTGGCCTATAATTATTGGCTTCTTTGCTATCCCCAGATTTAAACAATGGAACTACCTTACTGTGTTTCATGAGGTCCGGAAAAACTCCTTGCTCGACACTAGTGTTAAATATGAAAGCCAAATAGGGTGCAACAGTTTCAATGATTGGTTTACACACTTTTACAGATAGTCCCCAAAGATCTTCTGTTGATTTAATTTTAAGATCTTTAAAAGCTTTTAAAATAGCCTGGGGGTTTGTATGTTGAAACTTGAACTCCGAAGGGCACGCATTTACGTTCTTTCTAAGTAAGGCAGCAGACAATGCAGGTGAGGAGTTTAAGGCTGCTGTAGTTTTAAGTGGAATATTAACAAAAAAGTTTTCAAATTCCTGAGCTACCTCTATATCTGAGTGTGTGGGGCCATGTGCAGTCGCTAAATTAAATTCTGTGTTACGCTGTTTTTTCCTACCTGTTTCATTATTTATTATTTTCCAGGTAGTTTTTATTTTATCATCTGCTGATTTTATTTTATTGCTAATATACAGCGCTTTAGCTATTTTGCATGCAATCTTAAAGGTTTTTGAATATTTTGAAACATATTTATCAAAACTTGTACTATTCATATGTTGCTTTAGGCCATAGAGTTCATAAAGTTTTTCCCTGCTTTTACGAATGCCTGGAGTCGCCCAATCGCTAAATATGAACTTGGTGTAAATACTTTTTGCTTTCAGTGGAAAAGTGTCATTGAATTGCGTGTTGAGTACTTTAAAAAACTCGGCATAGAACTCATTTGGGTCATCTATATTCATAAAGTTTTGAACACATAATTTACTAGTCAAGGTTTTATTAAATTTTTCTAAATTTTTACATGTAATTGGTCTAAATTACGGTAACTAGCATATAGGTTTTTGACCCAAAACCTATAGGGTACTCTAATTTTGTCCAACGACCTTGAGGGAACAAAACGCGCCCTCGTTTCTCACCCGCGCGACCCGATATTTAGTAGTTTTTTTGTACTTTTCTTATTATTCTATGACTTTAAAAAAAAAGCATCAGATCAAAATGTAGATAATTAAATTGTCTTTGATATGGTGTCAATTTCATTAAAATACGCCCAGCGGTTTTGTTGTGATTGTCGTGTTTTTGTCCGTTATAGACATAACTTTACAAATTAATTACACTATGTTATACGAATAAAACTCAAAATTTGCTCAGATGAAATTATTAAGAAAATGGTCTTATTTATCATATATTTTTTCCAATAAATTACGACTAGCCGTTTAGACGTGATTCTCATTTTAAAATCAGCTACTCAAGGGAATCGGCGCCTTAAGAGCAAAGTCTGACAGCACAAACAAAGGGAAAAAAAAAAAATTGGTAAATTTTGTTAAGTACTTACAAGATTTGGCGAAAATCAAAATTTGCTTACATCTTTCGTGTTGACTCAGGACCTTGATTTTATACACCTAATAGGGACTTATATTATAATAATACTTTGGTAAACAATCAACTGTTATCAATTTCAACTTGCTAGGTCCACCCATTCCTGAGAAAATCGGTGGTGACACACGGACAGACGGACAAGAAAGTGATCTTATAAGGGTTCCCTTTTTTACCTTTTGTGGTACGGAACCCTCAAAAGAAAAATTTCAAAAAATAGTTAGATACCTCTCCGATTTGCACAACACAATCAGCAATATATGCGTCGGACATCGTTGAAGTCCACGTCAGCTTTGTTATTCCCGGCTGCACTTTTTTTTCACAAGCCTGGAAATAAATTTCTACGATTTAGTAGAATTGCTCATAACTTGGCAACCATATGTTTGCTTACGGGGCGGGTAATACAATGTCTCTGGCTTACGCAAAAGTAATATACAGCCTCTTTAGCAAAAATATCCCGAGGAAAAACTTAGAAAACAAGAACATTAGGTATTGATAATAATATGAATGAAATCATGTACATCAATCATTAGGAAGTTTGCTATGACATTTTTGGAGTATTTATTGAATTTGGTTGACACTTATTAGATTTTATAAATTATTTAATCCATTTTTATAAATGACATGTCTAGATTATTATTCCATTTATTCATTTTATTTACATATTTTTACATTTTTAAATACTATTAGATCACTCTTCCATACAAACGTAGTCTGGCGATTACTCCACTGTTTGACGATGTACGTTCAAAATAAAAATGATATCAATTTGTCTCACCATTATTATAGCCCTGTATAAAAACAAAAACAAGTAAATAAATAATATATTTGAAAGTTATGAGCGTCGAAATTTCCATATTTCAACACTAATTTTAACGCATCTTTGGGCGGAAATAAATACCCTATGAACAATGATATTCAAATAAACAGATATGTTATAAGCGCGCGCATTGTGAAGACTCGAATAGGACACAATTGTGACCTTTAGTCTTTAGTTTATGTCACGCATGGCAAAGAGCGATAGGCTTTGTTGAAACAAAAACAAAATAATAAAAATGCCATCGTGTGTATTTAGAAAGTGTAGCAATTATGATACCAAAGTAAATAAAACAGAAGGGATCTCATACCATATGTAAGCACGCAATAAACCTCAATTTACTAATTTATTTCATTTTTTTTTCCTAATATTCTGATTGGAGGTTAGGAAAAGAAAAAAACATTGGTGGTCAGTCAGAATAATGTTTGTTTACATTCACATGCAAGTGACAAACACTAGCTGTCTCTTTTTTTCTTGTTGGTTTTATCAAGCCATCTCTTTCGACTTGTAGTGAAATGTCAAATTAATGTTAGATTAAAAGTGTTTAGGTATGTGTGCTGCCGCTGCTGCGCGGAACATTTTTTTCAATTGTTTTGTGAGTATTTATCATATCTGTTTATTTGAATATCATTGTCTATGAAGAAGGAAAATTGCAAAACGGCCTCCATACAGGGATTGATTAGTAATCCAACAATGCAAATAATTGTATTTAAAAAATATACATTAAGTCGTTTTCCTAGACTCCCAAAGGTCTGTTTATAAAATTTCGCGCGCTCGTTTTCGTCCTAAATCTCCATCCATATCGATAGGAATTTGCAAGTGCTAATTCGTACGCGAACTAGCTTCTTACTGCTCATCACAGCATCTATCTCTTTCATAAGTGTTGTCGGATGAGATAGCAGGCATTTTAACCACGCGCACTAAATAGTTCGTGCCGTCGTCTAGGGGAACCATAAATAAAAAATTACTTTCGTTTAATTAGTTTTTTATTGGCTTTGGTTTTTTTCAATGGCTAACGATTTCAAATGACAAACAACAAAAGCCGGCCATGGCCCATGGTGACAAAGACAAAAAAATATCTTTTGTCCTTACTATTATTATTATTTCCTTTATTCAATTTATTTTCTTATTGTTTACATTTTTAAATATTTTATAAATTAAATTCCAAAAAAAAAAACATTTAAAAATATAAAAAATAGAGGCCCACCGGTATCGGGAACAGGGTCCAAGCTACCGGCGGTCAGGGCTCCAGAGAGAGGAACCTCCTAACAATACGAGCCGTGTCCAGCAATACTGCTTTCTGGATCAGGCCCTTAACCCAGCCGCCTAACGAGAGCCTCCTAAGGTGTTGGTCGAGGCTCGTGGCTATTAAGCCATTGGCTGACACGACTATCGGTACAATGATCGCTGTATCGCTGTTTATTATTATTATATACTTTACTATTTATTATTATTTACATGGGGACTGCCAATTAGCGATCTCGCTCTATCAATCAAGCTCATTTTACGGCAAAATCTATAGGTGCTCTAACGATAGACATAATAAACTAGCTCAATGGCTCTAAGATTGACAGAAAGAAGATTTGACGAACTGCAGCTTTGACCAATATCAAATTTGACGAATTGCCGATTTGACAAAAATCAGACTTGACCAATGTCGTTTAACCCAATCTACATATAGTAATTAGTGGTGGTTAATATAACGAAAAGCAACTTTAAGCAGCGTGCTTATTATACATAACATAAAGCTAACGCTATCGTGGCACTCACTTGGCGCTATAAGCTTTTTTCTCAATTCGTTATAACGAAGTATCGCGCGCAACGCAAAAACGTAAATAAAGCACGAAGCGGGCGCCGGGCGGGCGCGACATCGCGGCGCGGCGTGCGGCTGCGGCCGCGCGGCTCACGTAATATACCTACGCTATTTTGCTTTGTGCTTTTTAGTGTAAGCAGTTATAGGACACATAACGTAATATTGACTAAGTAAAATTGTGAAGGACGATTGATTGAGAGATTGTGTTGTTGTTTAATGTTTTGTTTTTGTGTGTTAGACGAAAATGTCTAAAAGAATTAATGGTGATGTACCAATATGGAACATGAACTTTTAAATACGCCTATAATTGCTTAACATACTAACATATTTTATTTCATAATAACACTTAATAATCTATAATTATAGACAGTCCTAAGCCTGGAAAGTATGAAAAAAAGTTCATTGTTTAATTCTTACTGCTACATTTTATCGTAATATATTCATAAACGCGATGTAATATTTTTAAGCATGCTGTCTGTCCAACGAGTCCAACGCTAGGGTAGGAGCTGCGAGTTAAAAGTCACCGCGCTTGCTTTATTCGTGCCCGCCCCGCGCTTGAACGTTATAAAAAAGCTCGTTATAATAAAGCTTATAAAATAACAAGCTTAAAATATAAAGCTTATAGCTCTAAGCAAGTTATTGTTATATAGCAACTTTGAACACTACTAATAGTAATCTGTGATTATAATGTTTCAATGTTTGAAACAAAACGCATCTGTCAAAAAATAT
This sequence comes from Orthosia gothica, assembly GCA_949775005.1. Lineage (NCBI taxonomy): Eukaryota > Metazoa > Arthropoda > Insecta > Lepidoptera > Noctuidae > Orthosia > Orthosia gothica. Next base: position 19,438,165 of record OX459054.1, on the reverse strand, counting down.
GTCAGAAAGAAAGAACGTCAAAAAATTTGAAATTGAATTATTTGAAATTGATCGAATTTGTCAACACAACAATGATTGCGAGTTGATATCGTCCGAATTATTTTAATAATTAGTCGTCATAATACTGTTAATAAAAATGAATCTAGGTGATCCTGAGTTAGAATTAATTGACCCAACACCAAATGTGCATTCGCTGTTTGTACACTTTGATAAAATGTTTTTCTGGACAAAACTGGAAAGCAGGGCCGTGGTAAGATGGAGTAAAAGAATGTACTCGTGTGCTGGCGTATGCGCGTAAGTATATTATATGTTCTTGCTACACTAAGACGACCCTCTGACCTTTCATTGTACTTGAAGAGGTCTACTATGTACTCAAACGCAACTCAGTTTTAAGTTACAGATGATGATAGGGCACGCCTTTGCCGCACTTAGACTCAATAAGGTCCGTTGTACGTGGAAAGTTGCAGTTAAAGATCATGTTTTCCCATGATTCAAGTACATATCTATGTTAAATAATAACTACCTTTATATGAAATACTAGCGGTCGCCTCGCGTAGTTCGTTCTCGTGGGAATACAGGGACAAAAAGTAGCCTATGTCACCCGGGGATAGTGTTGCTTCCCAACGGTGAAAGAATTTTTGAAATTGTTCCAGTACTTCTTAAGTTTTTTTGTTACATACAAATCTTCATCTTTCCTCTTTATAATATTAGTATAGATGACTTTTATATAAATTAAGAACAGAGAGATGAGCATTAAGAAATGTTATTAGGAATATTGTAACTATGAACAAAACAACAAATATGTTGTTGGTGTGTCTTATTGTAATACATAACTAAATAAACTATGCTGTTAGAAGCTGTTGCTGAGTACTCGCCCCTTTTTATCCCATATTCTTCTTTTCATGTGAGGATGTGGCCACCTCTGGTATCAGAGTTAATTAAGCTGCCTAACCCATGAAAATGTGTTTGCCTTTGGCCGTGGGAACAAAGCTGCTGGGCAAAAGTATTTCATAAACCATAGCTGTAATGATATAATTAATGTACACACAGTACAAACATAAAGACAACACATAAAGACAGTAGAGTACAAATGCACTGCTTATTTCTTAAGAAATTTCAACCAGCAGACCCGCGAAAAGGAAAAATGCAAAAGAAATGTAATAGCAATAGTGTGTGAGAACAGGAAGAGAAGCAAAGTGAACAACTTAAACTAAGATATAAAAACATGCACACCTACACAAATAGTGTAATGGCGGCTTATATACAAATTTAAATATATAGATATACACCCGTACGCAAAATACGCGCTTGGTTGTGGAGTTGCGGCAACAGCCCGTCAAAACTAAACTAAACATATATAGATATAAATATTAGACTTGAGAGGATAAATGATGCTCTTTTAAACAATCTAGATTAAAGCATGAACATAACATCATTCTTGACTTGTCAGTTCAATTCATTATAATTATGTAGATAGGTATAGAATAAATATATATGACCATGTGTCGAGCTGCAGATCTGAACTCAAATAGATGCCCATTAGGCAGAGGCGAAATTTGCGTGCTTTGACCACGCTTTTCTCTCTACTCAACTCTCCCACTCCTCCTTCTCATCTCATACCTCATTTTCAATATTTATGTACTTCACACGCTAGGAATCTACATTCGTCTAACAATCTTCTCTTGCTTTGTCCTTCTCATACTTCTGATTGTATTCATTCTTCCTTTCATATTCAGTCCATTCTTCTCTGGAATGCGCTACCTCTCGATATCAGGATGGCCACCAGTCAATATGCATTTAAGCGGAAGTTACGACATTACTTTCTACATCAATAGCAGAGTTGTCTCAATCACCTTTCTATTACTTTTATATATATATATATATATGTTTTTATTATAGGAAATTTATGTGTATGTTTATTTTAACTATTCTTCAATTTTTATTTGTTTTTTTTTTATTCACCTGCCATTTTATCTCTCCACCACCCTTGGTTGACCGGTAGAGAATGCCTCAGGCATTAAGTCCGCTTATGTACCTGTATGTTGCATGAAGTTTTAATAAACAAATAAATACACATTATTGTAAACTAAAATTGCAATATTTATTACCTTGTAAATAATGAAATAACAATTAACATACTTGCAATACATACTTTAACACTTATATTTCTTAATTTATAACATGGAATCCATCTATCCATGGTTCATCAAGAACACTGAAAAACATGAACACTTGAGCATGAACATAGTCAAGGAAGAAATGAGTTTCCAAAAATACAAGTCCAGGCTGGCGAGACACCCAATAGACCACTCAACTCACAAGACCAGATTGTGTCAGCAGGCTTAAAAGATGCAACATCCTACATCTAAATAATTTGTAGAGCACATCTTGCTATTAAATTGTTGCTCCTGGTGGGGAAAAGCTCTTCTTTCCTGCTAAATCCTCCTTCAACTTGTCTCTGCTCATAGTTTTCAAAAACTTGATTGCTAGATAAACCAACATCAAAAAAAAAACATGGAATCAAAGGCGGTCTTATATAATATTTTTTCTGCATTATTTTCAGTTATGGAGGGCGACATGGCAGTGTCTGTGACATAGCATTGAGCGAACCTTTACTGAAGTTGCGACCACGCAAAGACCTCATCGAGACCCTGCTCCACGAGATGATACATGCATTCCTGTCATAACAAAATAGGGACATAGACAGAGATGGCCATGGACCCAACTTCAAAGCACATATGCACCGGATCAATAAAAGTGCAGGTCTAAATATTAGTATATATCACAGTTTTCATGATGAGGTAATTTGTTAACCATATAACATTATATTCTTTTAGTCCATTTGTTTGAGATACTACCTATCTACAAACTACTTATAGAGAGTGGTGTATAAATCTACAGGGAGACAGACCTTTGTAAAGCTGTGGAACGGTATAGCTAGCATGATAAAAGTTTACACTATTGAATAAAGTGGAGTACGAGCAGTGGTGGCGTAGTGGTAACGGCCCCCATTTACGTGTCATAGGTCGTACCCAGGCAGACGCTTTACTTTGTGTAAATCACCACTGCTCTATAAACGGTGAAGGAAAACATCGTGAGAAAACCCGCATGTCCATGTACCAAAAATTCGAAAACATGTGACATCCACCAACCCACACTGGGCCCGGGTGGTGGATTAAGGCCTATTCCCTCTCTCACAGGGAGGACGCCTGTTTCCCAGCAGTGGGAACATTAATAGGCTGGCGATGATGACTGAATAAAGTTGATAGAAAACACACATTGCAATATTTTGTCATAAATTTCAGGTGGAAATTTACCAACACACTGGTGGCGTTGCAACGGCCCATGTCAAACCAGAAGGCCCCATTTTGGCATAGTTCGACGGACCTCAAACAGGGCACCAGGGCCGGTGACTATTGGTGGATGGACCACGTCCGAAAATGTGGAGGCAAGTTCATCAAAATAAAAGAACCACAAAAGAACAAAATTCCAAAGGCAAGAAAAATACTACTATTAAACCAAATGCAGACATCACTAAATATATTACTAACAATAACATCAAAACTATAAATAATATTCAAAGCAATAATAAACCCGTATTAAAAGATTCTACTAATGTCACAAGCAATACTAAAACTAAGACAAATAGTTCAAGTACTGTTGTTAGCAAAAAGGGAGTCATTACAGCTCCTAAACCTCCTCCAAAACCCATACCAGTTTTCACAGGAACTGGCAACACTTTAGTTAATAATAATACAGGAAGTAAACATTATACTATAGATGTGACAGAAACAGTCAGAAATATATGGGCTAACAAACAATACCTACAAAGGAGCCTGTGAAAAAGGATGATCCTGTTTTCAAGAAACCTATAAATACTATAGAAACAGGTACATTTAAAAAACCTATAAAAGTAGTAGGAGTTTCCAATCCTAAGAAACATAAAGCAGAATCTACTGATATACAATCACCTCCCACTAAAATGAAGAAAATTGAAGACTATTTTAATGCTACATTAAAAGACTTGTATGGTGATGATTATAAGCTAACACAATCAAGTACTAGTACATAAATTAGTTGCAGTCAATGTTAAAGTAGAGTTAGTGGATTGTCCAGTTTGCAGTGGCAAATTCCAGTAGTGAAGAAATCAATAGACATTTGGATGAATGTTTGAATAAGGATATCATTGAGAAACTTAGTAAGGAAGGTACGGATAATACTCAAGAAACTCAACCTAGCCATAGAGAACCAAATACACAAATTGCAGACAAACCCAAACTAAAAGGATTAGTGGGTGTAATACCATCCATACCACCATTTAAACCAAAGCTGAATTTACACCAGAAAGTATTAATAGTAACGTTGTAGATTTGAATACATGAATTTCAATCCTAGTAGTTACATTAAAACAGAAAAACCAGAAGATAGAGCTATACTAAATGAGATAGTCTGCCCAGATATATTTAAGTGCTTTGATACTGCATTTGAGACATATAAACCTGATCCGTCACCTCCAGAAAATGCTAATGATAACATTATAGATTTAACTCATTTAGACTTCGAAAGCTTCTACCAATAATGTAGATAAACCTAAAAGAAAGACTGAATCAGACGCAACACCTACGATCTGAGAATTTGGTTAAAAAAGTGGTAGCCTTAGTAAGCGAAATGGATAAAGCAATTAAAGTAAATCTTCATAACAAAAGAAGAAATACAGTCGGCTTCATAACAACGGACAGAGGAGATGGCTTATCAAGCATAGTGAATAAAAAAGAAGTGAAAGCAGGAAGTAGCAAAGAAGAAGTGAAAGCAGGGAGCAGCAAAGGAGAAGTGAAAGCAGGCAATAGCAAAGCAGGCAGCAGCAAAGTAGAAGTGAAAGCAGGAAGTAGCAAAGCAGAAGAGAAAGCAGGCAGCAGCAAAGAAGAAGTCTTTGGACAAAACTGTCCATGCTGTGGCAAGAAATTCGACAAACCTGTAGAAGAACATCTGGATGAATGCCTGATATTCTTTGATAACAATGCTACCGTTCCTGATGAAGGGCCCAGTACAAGCTTTAGCAAAAACACAAGTATAATAGACGATGAAGAAGACGATATATTTGACGAGTCACAGACATTAAATGAGACTGGTACTAAGACGCCGTGTCCGTGTTGTATGAAGATGGTGGAACAGGATGATATGAATTGTCATTTAGATGAGTGTTTGCTTAAAAGTTGAATTTGTTAACTTGCCAATGTATCCGCCCGTGTAGACGTCAAAAAATATCCCAGGGAACATACTATCGGGATTAAAAGTGTCCAATGTACAAGCTAGGACATGGTGGTGTATGTGCCAAGTTTTAACCGTACTCCGTAAAGCTGTTGAAGCAAGACTGATTAACAAACACAGATTTTCACATTACAATCATCATGATCATAATTTCAGCTGAAAGATGTCCACTGCTGGACATAGGCCTCCCCCAAGCGTCGCCACACTGATCGGTCCTGTGCGTTTCACATCCATATTACAATATTAGTTGTATAATGTGAAAATCTGTCTTTTTGTCAGATACTAGTTGTATTATTATGGTAATTAGCTAATTTATTTTTTAATTACTGCTGAGATATTTTTTTTTATTTTGATGGCACTGAAATGGAAATTGGAGTCATTTACTATTATTCACTTAATTTGTTGATCCTATACTGATTGAGAGGAGCTCGTGGCTAAATAATAAAAGCCGCACGGGTCGATTTTCAAGGTTAAGCAACGCTTGCCGAGGTCGATCCATGGATGGGTGACCATCTTTACATAGCTTGATTCCGCCGTGCCTCAGAAAGCACGTAAAGCCGTTGGTCCCGGCTGTCATTTGAAGATCTTACAGTCGTTAGGGGTGGTCAGAATCCTGAGATCTGACACCAGTCTGGCCAAGGGGTATTTTGTTACCCAGTTACTGGGTTGTGGAGGTCAGATAGGCAGTCGCTCCATGTAAAATACTACTATAATACTCAGCTAAATCTGGTTAGACTGCAAGCCGACCCCAACATAGCTGGGAAAAGTCTAGGCAGATGATGACTAATTGTTGATTTAAGAAATTATAGTGTAAATGCATTTAAATAATATGAATCATGTGATACTTCGAATAAATAATTATGTTAACTTATATAAATTGCGGTTTTCTTGCAAAACAAAATGTGGCTTCTATAATCAGCGCTATAAGTTATAATTTGCAATGATAAGTGCTATCTTGCATTGCAAATTATACATGGTTGCATTTGAACAACCGTGATAATTTAAATTATTATCTACCAGTGTAATCGCAAGTGCGGTTTCTATTGTTTGAAAAAGTCTCTGATAAAAACACAATAATAACATAAGCCTTGAAACCCTGTATTCCTAGAGCTTGGCAAATTTGTGCATGGCCCGCGGGCGCGGGACACGTTATGGTGGCCATACACCATCCTTCCTGTCGTCCAATCGGCATGACGCTACCGATTGTATCAGTTAGAACTGACCATGTGTGGGAGTGGATTGGCATACACCATCCTTCCTGTCGTCCAATCGGCATGACGCTACCGATTGTATCAGTTAGAACTGACCATGTGTGGGAGTGGATTGGCATACACCATCCTTCCTGTCGTCCAATCGGCATGACGCTACCGATTGTATCAGTTAGAACTGACCATGTGTGGGAGTGGATTGGCATACACCATCCTTCCTGTCGTCCAATCGGCATGACGCTACCGATTGTATCAGTTAGAACTGACCATGTGTGGGAGTGGATTGGCATACACCATCCTTCCTGTCGTCCAATCGGCATGACGCTACCGATTGTATCAGTTAGAACTGACCATGTGTGGGAGTGGATTGGCATACACCATCCTTCCTGTCGTCCAATCGGCATGACGCTACCGATTGTATCAGTTAGAACTGACCATGTGTGGGAGTGGATTGGCATACACCATCCTTCCTGTCGTCCAATCGGCATGACGCTACCGATTGTATCAGTTAGAACTGACCATGTGTGGGAGTGGATTGGCATACACCATCCTTCCTGTCGTCCAATCGGCATGACGCTACCGATTGTATCAGTTAGAACTGACCATGTGTGGGAGTGGATTGGCATACACCATCCTTCCTGTCGTCCAATCGGCATGACGCTACCGATTGTATCAGTTAGAACTGACCATGTGTGGGAGTGGATTGGCATACACCATCCTTCCTGTCGTCCAATTGGCATGACGCTACCGATTGTATCAGTTAGAACTGACCATGTGTGGGAGTGGATTGGCATACACCATCCTTCCTGTCGTCCAATCGGCATGGCGCTACCGATTGTATCAGTTAGAACTGACCATGTGTGGGAGTGGATTGGCATACACCATCCTTCCTGTCGTCCAATCGGCATGACGCTACCGATTGTATCAGTTAGAACTGACCATGTGTGGGAGTGGATTGGCATGACAGTTATACTTGACGGCACAATCGAATTTCGATTTTGGCTTGATCATGCCGATTTGACCGTGTATGGCGGTCGGCGATCGTCAGTTCAGTCAGGTCAAGATTTTTGGCAGTGATAGACGAGATAGCGATTCTCATAACAGTGTCTTGCTTCTCAATTAGAGGAGTAACTAACGTTTGAAGTTTCAAGTAAGTTTCTTCATTCATTCGTAAATAATTACAATAAATTTTTGGTGTAATCCTCATCCTCTGAAATTCTTTTAATAAATTTGTATGAGTAAACTGTTATCTTGTCATTAACCACTGTTTGCTGCTCGATCTTTCCTTTTTTACCCGACTGCCGAAGGAGGGTAATGTGTTTATCAGTCTATGTATGTATGTAAGTATGTATGTATGTATGTTTGTTCCTATGTGGCGTTCCAGAGACCAAACGCGTAGGCCGATTTTGATGATTCGTACGTCAATCGATGCGTCTTAACCCTGCGAGTGTCATAGGCTACATTAAAATTGGATTATAGAAAAACGGCGGATTTTTTTTTTCTTCCAAACCCATCGTTTGGGGTATCAAAATAAAGAGTTTTAAGAGGTGATTTCAAAAATATATAACACTTATATGTTTAAATGTATCTAATTCGAAAAATCTAACTAAAAAGTTATAAATAAAAAAACTTAATTAAAAAAATCAAAAAACCAGACTGCTTCAAAAGCGAACTAAAAAGTCGTAAACAAGGAAAAAATCATGCTGTGCAGGCGGAGGATACACCAGATTTTGGTCAGCCAGCCGAAAATGACTAAAACGTCTAAAACATCGTCGTCTGTCAAGGGTGACGCCATGGCTTCAACTGAACGTCGCTGCCGATTGGACAATTTAAACTGATCGTGTGTGGTGTATATAGACGAACTGCAGATTGGATCAAGCCTGCAGCGTCATGCCGATTGGACGATAGGAAGGATGGTGTATGGCCACCATAAGGCAGTGGACGCGAGGTAAAATGTACGCGCGGGACGAGGGTCACCTGACGGGAGCGTTGTCGTGCCGTCACGTCATTGGGTAGTAACGTCCCCCCCCCACCCGCGTGTAACATGGGAGTGTCACGTACGAATTTGCCAAGCTATAGGCAGAGGGGTGAACCGGCCGCACTTATACTACTCGGTTACATAGTAAAATTTCAAAATTTAAAAACTCCCCGACTCATTTATCTTGCGAAAACACCCCGATTCAAACAGTAAAACGCCCATAACTTTTGAACGGCTGAACCGATTTTATTCAAACAGCTAAAAACACTCGACATAATCACCTAACAAACAAAAAAAAAACAATCAAAATCGGTTCATCCGTTTAGGAGCTATGATGCACAGATACGCACACACGTCAAACTTATAACACCCCTCTTTTTCCGGCGGGGGTTAAAAATAACTGCACCTGACGCTGTGACGTCACTCAACGTTCGACTCTCGCTATTGGTGCACGAGGCCTGTGGTGTCTCATCCCATACAAAGAAACCGTACCGACACTCTATACTGATTATTCCGATCCACCGATATAGATGGTGATCTATCTATCGCCGTGGAACGAAACCGAACGCGATCGATTTACAAAAAATAATCAGTATAATCAGATGAAAAACGCTAGTTACGTCGGCACGATTTCTTTGTATGGGATGAGGCATCTGTATGCTAGTATTATATTATCTGTGATGAGGCGAATGTGGCGCCGCACGGCAGCCTAATTGTGTAAGTGAATTCGGCAAAGGAAACAATCTGTTTCTTTCCCAAAAACGACATTTCGCGATCTTTATTCAAATTTTTTGTGTATGTGTGTGTTTTTGGGAAAGAACCTGATTGTTTCCGTTGCCGAATTTACTTACGCAATTAGGCTGCGGGTCGGCAGTGACCTAGAGGTGCACAGTTATGCACTAAGCAAGCCGCCTTCCCAGTATCTACGTTTTCGGCCTAAGGGAAGTCCAGCAGTGGACATCATTTGACTGAATAGTGATGATGATGAATAACTTACCGTGATCAAAGGCTTGAACAGTAATCTCTCCTCTTCGGACAGCGAGTCGAGTATCTTGTTGTAACCTTTGACGACGGCCAACACGCTTTCGTATACGTAGTTCACTGTCACACCCTTTGAGTAAACCTAGGATTTGTGATTGAAAAGTAAATCTTGAATTTATCAAAAATAATTGTACCATGTAAAAAACCAAAAAAATAGCTTTAGTGTTGCAGTTCAAAAAATGTGATTTTGATGCTTTCAGCTTCGATCATTAAGTAACAATTTTTTTATCTATATATATAAAAATCAATGCCACTTTTCGTTTTTATTTTATAACTCAAGAACGGGCTCACCTATCCAAACCAAATTTTTAGGGTTTATTCGGACTATTTAGCAGATGGTTAAGATGAAGAAAAAAAAATGGAAAATAAGGGTAGGGTAGGGTAGTGTAGGGTAGGGAAGGTAGTGTAGGGTCGGGTAGGGTAGATAAATGTTTGGTGTTTTTATGGCAAACAATGTTTGCCGGCTAGTAGGTAGTTTAAAAAAACTTTAAGTCTCTATTTACATTGCCATGGAGTGAAATGGAAGCGAATTTTCGCAACGAAATTTTAGGTACATAGCATAATGAACTTTATGTTAATTGTGTAACGTACATTAAGCTGTGTAGTTATAATTTCGTTACAAAAATTCGCTTCCAACCCATTCCGCGGCAATGTAAATTGAGCCTTACGTATATCAGCATAATTTTGTTACGCGAAAGTATTTATAAGGATTTTATTTTATTATTATTTATTGAGCTTTACCTGATAAGCATGCACCGGTATGTCCATGAATAAATTCTCCCAATGAGCCGCTTCGTGGCACAGTTCCAGGATTGATCTAAATGAAATAATTCATTTAATTAGGATCTGTAAAATATTCTTATTCTAAAACGGTATCTTTACTTGGCAGGGGGGTGGGGGGGTATCTTTACAGTCTGTTAGGGTATCTTTTCAGTTTATTATGAGTGTGTGTAAGGGACAGGTATATATGACGTGTATACATCTGTCCCTTACGCACACTCAACACATCCTTACTCTAAGAGTTCATCAAAATGTGGGTAGTTACTTACGAATCAATGTTACATTCTAAGAGGCCAGGGAATTCGATGCTCCTCCTCATCAGGGTCTTGTTGAGTCCTGCTCCACATCTCTCGTCTACATTGTGCTGTTGGTTACAAAATAATATAATTATGTGTCCAAAGATCTCAGATGAGAGGACAAAAATTATGGTAGGTAGGACCCTACCAAGTTTAAGTTTTCGGTATGTTATTATTTGATCCTTATTAGCGACACTATCGGATGGTTTATTAATAAAACGTGTGTTTTTGTCCAAAATCAATAACTATCCCTGTCTAGGAATACTTATTTATTATAAAATTTAATGGAGCAGTTTTATTTTTCATTAAAATTGGGTCCGTTAATACTTAGTAGAGTGTTCTCCGCTATTCTGAGAGGTTTCGGATTCGGCTACTGCAATGCCTACTTGAAAAACTTTCTCGGTAATTCTCTTTCCGTAAACCTGGCGTAGAAATCAATTGAGTATCTGTGGGCACAACTATCTGTAAGTCATAGTTACAAATATTTGTGCCGTGCGGGAATCGTACCCGCGACACGCAGCGCAGCAGTCAATCTCTCAACCACTGCGCCAACCGTGCGCCCAAAACTTGGTTTGCTATGTCATGACATACCGTCCAAGATATCCAGATCTCCCTAACAGCAACATCGATGGCCCCCATCAGCCTGTTTACGTGCATGATCACGTCTTCAGAGTTGCTGCATGGCAGCAGCCATGCGGACGCGTCTGTCATTACCTGACGGACGGAAAACATATTACTTATTGTATAGCTTCAAAGTTAGAGGGCAAGATTCCAAGGATCTTTGAATGTGTATAACCGTGGTTGAATGAATTTTCAACAGCCAATCACAGTAGATAACGCGTGCTTGACAATTTGCCACATTAATTCTGCGATGATTTAGAGCTCAGAAACTCGGGGTTATTCTTGAGTAGGTTACATAAATACGCTTGTTCATATTCGTTTTTTCAATTATGATCAAATCAGCTATTTCGCTTAAACTTTGTTGAATAAATAATTGGGTAAAGTACAAGTATTTTTCTTATAAATACCTCGGCAATCATCGCATTTCTGAATACAAACGAATGCTAATTTCCATGTCCATAAATTATTAGATGATCGTGTATAATATTTTGAATTCAGAACAAAGTACTTTGGTTTCTGTGTGAACTGCATAGAGCTGCAGAACTACTTTTTGCAAGCGACTTTGGCAGCTTTCCTTCCCATTTTTTAAATGATTAAATTAAAAGAATATTAACAACTCTTTACACTTCAAGAGAGCGTCCGTTCTGCACCAAGTGCAAAGGGCAACTGATAGAAATACGACGACTGACGAAACACGAAATTTGCCGAGGGGCAGTAAGAAAACAGTTGTACTGTACCTATCTACTTATTGAGAGTTTATAGAGGACCTCGAAGCCAGGCCCAACATAGATTGATCATGAGCTTAAGCACTGAGAAGGCTATTATTACAATTACGGGGAACCTTAGTTAACACTTACGTTCTTAAGGTACATGAGCCTGTTCTTCCTCATCCGGAGTATGGCGGCTCTGCCTGCGTAGGCTGGCATGTCGGCCGGCGCCATGGCACGCGTGGCTACCATGTCCTTCTTCGCGTCCTGCACCTCTTCGCTGAACATCGCCCACATCTGATCGGGTGAATTAAAGCACTACTGTGTCCCCCGATATATTTGGCAGATTTATGCAAACGCACAGTAAGTATAGTTCTCGCCAAACTTCTTGGCCGCCCTGAAGTTGGCTTTCCGAAGCGCAAGGCGGTAATCGGTGCTGTTTTGTATGAGATTTTCTACTGCGCAGCCATTGTAGCCAATTTCAGGGTGGCCAAGAAGTTTGGCGAGAACAATAACTTTAATAGGCTTGCCCTCAATCACAGTACCTATTATCTAGTTTCAAATCCAAAATTATAGCTGCCCAGGCATTGCCTAGAAAAACCGTGTGACACCTAACCCGCAGCCTTATTGTGTAAGTAAATTCGGCAAAGGAAACAATCTGTTTCTTTCCCAAAAACACACACATACACAAAGAAGTTGAATCTTTATTCAACTTCTTTCGTTTTCAGAGTGTATCTGAATTAACTTACACAATTAGACTGCTGGATAATGAATCTTAGCCCCTTTTCACACGCTCCGGTTGTCTGGTAGCCGGTGCCGGGTACCCGGTGGCTAATGTATAGTCCTGTACGCTGCGCCGGTACGTGTGAAAGCTAACGTACATGGCTATACACTTCGCCACCGGTTACCCGGCACCGGCTACCCGGAAACCGGTGCGTGTGAAAAGGGACTAACTGTTGGGATGTCCTGATGTAAATCAGTAGCAACCTGAAGTAGCTTTCATTCAACTAGGATGTTATGTTGTGAAAGCAATTGCCAACGCCCAACAGAAAATCAACGCTGACTGTTAGACGCCAAGCAAATACCGGGTAAAGGGTTACTCGGCATTTGCTGGGCGATATGGGCACGCTCAATGCTAATTTTTGAACCTTGATTGTACTTTTTAGGGTTCCGTACCCAATGGGTAGAACGGGGACCCTATTACTAAGAATTCGCGGTCCTTCTGTCTATCTGTATGTCTGTTACTAGGCTGTATCTCATGAACCGTGATAGCTAGACAGTTGAAATTTTCACAGATCATGTATTTATATTGCCGCTATAACAATAAATACTAAAACAAGTAAAATTTTAAAATTTAAAAACCCCCGACACATTTATCTTGCGAAAACACCCCGATTCAAACAGTTAAACGCGCATAACTTTTGAATGGCTGAACCGATTTAATTCAAACATAGCTAAGAACACTCTCGACAAAATCACCTTTCAAACAAAAAACAATCAAAATCGGTTCATCCGTTGAGGCGCTATGGTGCCACAGACAGACACACAGATACACAGCAACACACGTGAAACTTATAACACCCCCCTTTTTCCGGCGGGGGTTAATAAATATTGAACCCACTTCCTCCCATACAACAAACGTGATATTTTTGCCGTTTTTTGCGATAATGGTACGGAACCCTTAGTGCGCGAGTCCGACTCGCACGTGGCTGGTTTATTATTCTTCTCTGTAACTTTGTGGTTGTTGCTGTTGTGTTAGTCTGTGTCGAGTACTTTTATATGTTTTTTTTTTATTATATACCTACCTACTATTTCATACTAAAAAAGTCTTGGCTTAAGGTATACCTCAGCAGTTTTCCTTTTGAAGACACGTTTGAGATTCTTCCGTTTGGAGTAATTGTTGAGCGAGTAGAGAGCGATCACAGCCTCTTCAACATGGTTGACACCTTCAAACACCGTGTCTACTAGGTTCTCTATGATAATCTGCCAAACAAAAAATAGTTATGTAAGAAAAGCTTGATTAGTTAATGCCTTGAAACTCAGAGACAGAACAGGGAAAATTGTGCAACACACACGGAAAATTAGGAAAGTATTAAAGTCGAAGACAAATGTATTCAACTAGGCTAATAAGCGGCATTTTTGAACGTCATACAATTAATAATTAAAATTTACAAGTAATAAAAATTGATTCTACCGTGCATTCGGAAAAGTAGCTGCTATGGAGAAGAACCACAGAACAGATAAAAGAAGAACGCACAAGAAACTCCTTAACGCACAAGAAACTCCATAACGCACAAGAAACTCCATAACGCACAAGAAACTCCATAACGCACAAGAAACTCCATAACGCTCAAGAAACTCCATAACGCACAAGAAACTCCACAACGCTCAAGAAACTCCATAACGCACAAGAAACTCCATAAAACATAGTAATTATTAAGCGATACATCGATAACTTTACGATAACTGTCGAGTAGGTACCTAATCCTCATTACTGAGGGTCGTGATTCCTCTGTCGCCGTGGAAAAGGCTAACTCAATAATTAAAATTTAGGATAGGTATAGGTAGGTACTTATAAAGAATTTCGTAGACATAGACTGCGTGATTCAATAATTTGTAGGTAATGCTTTCTTTTACTGATCATGGAATTGCGACTCTCATAAACTTAATTAAGGAACCTTTAAAATTACACGACCACATTTTCTCTCACCTCGATATCTTTAATGACGATCCTGAAGGCGAGTATGTCGTCGTACCACGAAGGTGCCTGGACATCCAGTATGGTGTTGAGGACACCAGTAATATCGAAAAGCGCCCTGGCGAACATACGCTCTATCTCCTCACATTTGGCTTCGAATTGATCCCCTTTGGTACCGCCAAAGTACGGCTTGGATATATCTTCTAGCTCGTTAATTCTGGAATTAATTTGAAAAAAGTCTTTGGTCTAAATGCTGAGACGAATTTGAAAGTAGCGCCGTGACTGAAAAGCTTAGCATTCAGGAGGATATTATGTGGGAAGGTAATAAGTGATAAGAATTAATGGAACGGCTGGAACAAATTAAATAGTCCATCCGGAATTTCCCGGCAACAAGTAAAATTTTAACACATTGCAGACACAGTTAATCATGTTAGAGGGTTTCTTATTTCAGATGATAATAAAACTAGATCAAATTTACCTTCCAAATATGATCATGCAGTTACAGACATCAAGCATATCGAAGCACCTTTGAATAAACGAGTCAATATAGTTGAAGATGGCTCCAGTATCCAGCTCCCAGCTGTTAGGGTTCGCCTCATTATGTGCTTCAACCATCACGTCATAAATCTCTCTGTATTTCTTACAGCAGTCTATGCACTTACTGAACTCTCCAATAGCCTTTACCGTACGACCGTCAAACAATTCCTCTAACTTGATATGATTCCTGCATAAAATTATGATCTGATTGCTCAGGGCTTTGAACAGATTCGTGATCCTAGTCTCGGAGTTGTAGTAAGGAGACTCCATCCATATGAAACGGAAAAGGTTTATAATATTCGGTACATGTTTGGATATCTCGTCAGGGTCTACGACGCACTCCAGGACCGCGCATGGTTGCTTGATGACCTGCAAGTACTCGATGTTGGAGGTAGCCTCGCCAACCTTCTGGACGATTTCGTCGCAGAGAGACTGGAACTGATGGATGAATGTGGAGTGTGTGGTGACGAGGATCTTGGTTATATGCTTCACTGCGGGGTTCTTGAGCTGGTGCAGTAAGGCGTTCAGGTTCTCGTCTGTATTTTGATTAAAGGGATTAGTTTGGTTATTAGTTTACATTTGAAGGATGGAATATAATTTTGATATTATTGTTAGATTTTATTGCGACGATGGTTCGAAGGAGTTGAGCTTTCCAAAGATAACAATTTGCTAGGAACAAAGCAGCTATCTATTTACTAGTTTATTTTATGTAGTAAATATTCAAATAAGCCGATACACTCACGTCTATAAACCCAGAAGTCATATTCATCGCTGGGACAAAGCAGTTCCTTCTGAGAAGCCACAAAAGCCGTGTCTTCTAAACAAGACTTGATCTGATGGGTCCAATAGACCACCACACCTTCGAGTCTCTTCACCAGCTCTCGGTCAGCACTGGCCTTTTCAAAGGACATGTTTTGGCCTTCCCGGGGTATGTATAGGACGGTTAGACCTAACATCTTGTAGTACATGTCGGTTAACTTGGCGAGGAATGTGTGGATATGGGTGCAGAACTCGCTTTTGACACCTGGAAAAACAGGCGGCATTACGTAGGCTCACTTGCACTATAAATCACTAAGTAAATGCATATTACTATAGTAAACGAATATTCTATGCCTGTCAATTGTTTATAGATATTTTAGGTAAATGAGACAGAATACTGTTCTAAACCCTCCGGAGCAACTGGACAGATTCGCAACTGGACAGATTCTCAGCTGGACATTTTCGCAACTGGACAGATTATCAACTGGACAGAGTATAGTCGTGAAAAAAATAAGATATACAATGAATCATAGGTATTAAATATAAAAAAGTGTTTATTCAAGGAAAATCTATATAACACAAAGACACGAAAATAGAAGAAGACCTGTCTAACAATCTGTTGTATTAAGATTTTTTTGGTAACTAAATAATATAATATTAAATAAAAACTTCAATTGGACTTAAAAACTTCTGATTACGGGGCGAAAACTAATATGTTTGGTATTAATATTTTTAGCAAAAGTGCTAATTACGTACACAATTGTGTCAATTTCCGACCATTTAATTAGATGAAAATTTCAATTATTTAGATTCCGTAGCCAAATGGCAAAAAACGTAAACCTTATAGATTCGTCATGTCTGTCTGTCTGTCCGTCCGTGTGTCACAGCCACTTTTTCCGAAACTATAAGAACTATGCTGTTGAAACTTGGTAAGTAGATGTATTCTGTGAACCGCATTAAGAGTTTCACACAAAAATAGAAGAAAAAACAAGAAATTTTGGGGGTTCCCATACTTGAAACTGAAACTATTTTTTTTTTTATCAAACCCATACGTGTGGGGTATCTAAGGATAGGTCTTCAAAAATGATATTGAGGTTTATGATATATTTTTTTTCTAAACATTCGTGTATACGTTTCCTGTGACTTATTTGGTAAAAGAATATACAGTACTGGTACAAAGTTAACATAATCGGTACACTTGGTTATGTCAACATGAAGCGAGAAAAGCTGGTAAAACGGTTTCGGTGCAATTTTGAATGTAGGTACCATCCCCATAACATATTTGTAACATATTTGTAAATTTGTAGCGAAATGGATGACGAAATAGGACGAAAACGAGCGTGCAAAATTTTATATTTGGGAGTCTAGATATCATGAAAAAAAGACTAAATGTATATTTACAAAATAAAATTATTTGCATTGTTGAACTACTAATCTATCCCTGTATGGTGGCCGTTTTGCAATTTTCCGTCTTCTCATGGTATTTATTTAGGCCCACAGATGCGTTAAAATTAGTGTTGAAATAAGAAACTTTAGACGCTCATAACTTTCAAATATATAATTTGTACATTTTTGTTTCCATACAGGGCTAGATAATGATAAGACAAATTTATATATTTTTTTAATTTTGAACTTACACCGTCAAACAGTGGAGTAATCGCTACACTACGTTTGTATGGAAGAATGATCGACTAGTGTAACCTTAAGATTAGCTATTCTGATCGACTTAAATTTACTTACTGTCAGGCCACGCAGTAACAGCAAAGAAATACGGAGCATACACGTATTCCATAACGTTAATGACATTGGACTCAATAGAATCCCTGAAAGTCCCGAATACAATGTCATCGTGGAAAGATTCAACCTTAAAAACAAAGTCCGGAGGCCTTAGGAAAAACGACAAGTCATAGACTGGAACGGTAGGAATCTCGTGACTAGCTCTGAGCTTGTCTGCTTTGAAATAGATACAGAGGACCAAGCTCTTCGGTTCCAGGACCCATTCCTCAATGCTCCTCGTCGTTTCTTCGTTCCAGTCTTCAGGCCGGAGGTCGTAGAGTGTGGTTAATTTCATGATGAAGCCTACAAGCTTTTCTAGTTCTTCTGGCTCGTAAATTGGTTTTACGGGCGTTTCTGCTAACTCGCGCTCAAGTTGGGCGAGCCTTTCACGTTCTGGAAAAGGGTTAGTTTTGGAATCAGATTACAGAATAGCGTTTAGGGGAGGGTTCGCTACGATAGGGTACATATCCTGGTATAAAAAGTATGTTATGGATTGTTTTCTGTTGTAAATTAATCACACATACATACACTCACGCCTTTTGCCATGGGGGATGGGCGTCTAGAGATGTTTAAAGAAATATTTTAAAATTTAAAAAAAAACATGGTTTCAATATAAAAATATATTTTAACTGTAGGTGCAAAAAACTTTGCAAATGACTAATATTGGAAATGTACAAGTAAGTACATTTATTAGTAGGTATACTAGCTGTTCCACGCGGCTTCGTCACATGAGTAGATAAACGAAACAGAGACAAAGCTTCTTAAGAACGAGCAAAATTGTTACCTATTTTGGTAGGGTTGTCACAATAGGTGAAATCAAAAACAAAATATTTGTTAAATAGTTTTATTATTTACTAGCTGACCCAGCAAACTTTGTTTTGCCATAAAAACACCAAACATTCATCTACCCTACATATCCTAACCTACCTACCCTACCCTACCTACCCTACCATACCCCACCCAACGTACCCTGCCCACCTTACCTACCCTACCCTAACCTACCTACTGTACCCTACCTACCCTACCCTAACCTACCTCCCCTTCACTACTTTCCCTACCCTACCTACCCTACCTTACCTACTCTACCCTACTATCCTATGTCCGTCTCCTGGTACTAAGCTACCTCCCCATCAATTTTCAGCCAAACAGGTTCAGCCGTTCTTGAGTTATAAATAGTGTAACTAACAAGACTTTATTTTATATGTCTCCTGGTTCTAAGCTACCTCCCCGCCAATTTTTTGCCAAATCGGTTCAGCCGTTCTTGAGTTATAAATAGTGTAACTAACAAGACTTTATTTTATATGTCTCCTGGTTCTAAGCTACATCCCCACCAATTTTCAGCCAAACAGGTTCAGCCCTTTTTGAGTTATAAATAGTGTAACTAACACGACTTTCTCTTATATATATAGATTATGTATGATAGAATACTTTACATATTACTTACTATAATATTTTTTTATTTTTTCAAGTATTATTCATACACACAGTACAATAAACAACCATTATTAAAAATAATAAATATTATAAAGAGGAAAGATTTTTTTGTTTGTTTGTTTGTACCGAATAGGCTCCGAAACTACTGGACCGATTTTAAAAATTCTTTCACCTAAAGCTAATTTATTCCCGAGTAACATAGGCTATAATTTTTTGAAATTTGAATTGACGGGAGCGAAGCCGCGGGGGTCAGCTAGTTAAAAATAAAATACAACGTTTTTACAATAAAATATTCAAACTTGCAACCAACAAAACAAACAACGTGCGTTGCACAGACCCTGAGATTGTCCACTGGCTGTGCCAACGTAAACCGGTTTTTTTCAGTCTCGCCGCGTACGCGACAAGCGGCCAGTGGTCACACACACATGCGTCCGCGTGCTTGTAGTAGTGCAACCGATTCGCGCGGTTGTATGAAGCTTTATCTCTGTTCCGTTTATCTACTCATGAGGCTTCGTTCCCCTCAACTGGCTACCTACCTACCCATCTACCCTACCTACCCTACATAAATGATTGTTGCAAAACTTAAACCGTTTAAACCGGAAGCTCTCAAAAAGGAATAATTTTGCCCGTTTTTGCGACATTTTTCATTTATGCTCCGCTCCTATTGGTCGTAGCGTGATGTTATATAGCCTGTCGTAGCCTTCCTGTTGTTTCCCTTCCGCGATAAATGGACTATCCAATACAAACATATTTTTTCACTTCCAACCAGTGTTCCTGAGATTAGCGCGTTCAAACAAACAAACAAAACAAACTCTTCAGCTTTATAATATTAGTATAGATTATTGGGTATTAAACATATTAATGAAAGTTATTACCTCTGTCTTCCTCAGAATCATGACTCAAGTCATCACTCCACGCGACCTTAGGCCGTTTCTTAGGCACCAATGGCTCCACGACTGGTTCTTCCACAGGTTCCGTTTCTTGCTCGTCTTGCGCAGCCTCTTTCACGGCCTCTTCCTCGCCCTCTGGTGGTGCATCTTCCGTGGCTCCTTGTGCGCCGTCTTGCGAGACGTCTTGCGCGTCGTCCGCCATTTTGGCGATCTCTAATCAACTAATTATACTAATTAACTAATCAGCAACTTAACACGATAATATTATTATTTTTCAATTTATTGACAATCTATGTTTGCCGGAGAAAACAATAGAATGACACAATTTTTGAAAGGTACCCGCCTTTTTCGATTGTTGTTTTTTTTCGCTTTTAATTTTTTGTTTGCGGTCAGTAGTTTGGGTGGTATTAAAAGAGTCTGTATACTTACAATTTAAATATCGACGAAACGTTGCTTGGCAGTTGCTTGGTAACGCGTGGTAACGCTGAGGGGTGTTGAGTATATACACATGCAAGGGGTTCAGGAAGGTGAGGCTATAAAAATTAATGTTTTACAAATAATTTTTCTGTCTCCGAAACGAAACAGAAAAAAGTTATAAAAAAAGGTTATTGAAAAAACAAAAACCCGACTGCCTAAAAAACGAACTAAAAAGACGTAAACAAAGAAAATCATGCTGTGCAGTCAGAGGATACAATGTTCGCGAGCTGGCTGACCAAAACCACATGTATCCTCCGACTGCAAAGCATTTTCTTCTTGTCGTCGTCTTAGTTCGCTTTATAAGCAGTCGGGTTTTTTGTTTTCTTCAATTAACTTTATTTATTTATAACTTTTTAGTTATTTTTTTTAGAATTAGGTACATTTAACATATAAGTGTTATATATTTTTGAAATCACCTCTTTTTGTTAAGAAGAGTAGAATGAAACCTTGTTTATTAATACCTCTTTATATTTTTATAAACCTTTACTTTGTCATCTCAATACTTAGCAACCGTTGTTACATGTCAATTATATTTTTCCTGTCACTACAATCTACGTTCCTTATTTTATTAGTTAAAAACTAGTTTTAACATGGCAGTAGAGCGTGGTTAAGGGAAAAAGAAAATAATAAAATCAGAGTCTGTAACTCACCTATTGTTCTAAGCGTTCCGGCAAGGAAAATTTCAAAATGCAATCGCCAAGTTGTAAAATTGATATTGGCCACCTGGAAGGCACGAAAAACTGGTCTACATGGAAATTTAAGGCTACGCTACTACTTAGAGGTATGCCCGGCGGATTAGATGCAGTTACTGGTACACTAGTGAAACCTGTGAAACCTATTACTATCGATCCTCAAGAAATTTCGCAATACCAAACGGCTCTTGATAAATACAACCAAATAGATAGTTCCGCATTACTATTACTTACTGCGAATATGTCAGACGAAACTCTTAAAAAAATCATGCGCTTCAACTCGTCTAAAGATGTTTGGGATGAATTGCATCGCTTATTCGAAGGCACATCTGAAGACAAAAGTTACGCCCTTTGTATGGAGTTTTTCGGCTATCGTAAAGATCCGTCACACGACATTACGACTCATGTATCAAAAATCAAAACCTTTTGGTCAGATTTGAAAGCTGAACTAATGAAAATAGAGAAATACGACTTACCAGATATCCTCTTAATCTGTAAGATTCTCGATACTCTACCTGAAACCTACTTCTCTTTCAAATCGAGCTGGATGTTAATGTCAAAGACAGACAAAACAATAGAAAATCTGACGACGCAACTCTGTGCCTATGAGCGCTCTATCTCGTTGAGACACGAAGGTCCTGCAGAAGCTCTAAATGTACAATACAGTAATAAGTCTAAAAAGAAATGTGGATACTGTGGAAAAGTCGGTCATAAGGTCAGACAATGCCATAAATGGAAAGCTGACGGGAAACCATCCAAGCCAGAAAACAAACAGCCGAGCAATCTCAACTTAATGCTCTTGCCAGTCACCATCACCTCCGACGTAAATTCAATGCATACAAACAGCGATACTACAAGTTGGTTTGTCGACAATGGAGCAACGAGTCATGTCACTTGTCGAAACGACTATTTTGCTAGTTTTCAGCCTTTTAATGAAACTCGGACAGTGACTACGGCTAATGGAGCTGCTGTTAAAGCTGTTGGTAAAGGTACTGTTGAGTTAAACACTGTTATCAATGGTAGAGAATCCAGATTAACACTCTGTGATGTATGGTACGTACCTGATATAGAGCGAAACCTATTTTCAGTACTGGCCGCTCAAGACAGACTAGACAATAGTGTTTTCATGTCTGAAAGGGATCACTGCTTGCTGAAAGTTGCTGAACAGTTAATACTGACTGGCAAAAGAGTCAAGAATGGAGGCTTGTATAAGCTTAATGTAGAGACTATTACAAAGCCAATACCAGATTTGAACGTCTTGTCAACAGATAATTTGTTACAACTTTACCACGAACGATTAGTCCATCAGAACAAGAATCACGTTAAAGAAGTTATTGAAAAGGAACTTGGTATCAAAGTTCGTCTAGATTCAGAATTATGTACTGGATGTATTTATGGTAAAACACACAGACATGTATTTGGAACAAGAGAACGAGCTAAAGTACCTGCGGAAATTATACACGCTGATGTATGCGGTCCATTTCCCCCTTCTTTCAACAAATTTCGCTACTTCGTTCTATTCAAAGACGATTACAGCAAATACCGACACGTTTATTTCATGCGACAGAAATCGGAAGTCCACCTAAAGCTCCGACAAATGTTACAAGAATGTAAAGTGGCTGGACATACTGTTAAAGAATTTCTTAGCGACAATGGAGGCGAATTTAATAATGAGAACGTCAAGTGCATTTTACAAGAAGCTGGAATAAGACAAAGGCTCACGATGCCATACACGCCACAACAAAATGGGCTCAGTGAACGTGAAAACCGAACCTTAGTCGAAGCAGCTCGCACATTGATGCATGCTCATGAAGAGTTACCCCTTGCTACGTGGGCAGAATTGATTAACACCGCTGCATACGTCTTAAACAGAACTGGTCCAACTTTAGAAAATGGTAAATCGCCATTTGAGTTGTGGTATAAGAAGAAGCCAACAATCAGTCACCTTAAAATAATTGGATGTGAATGTTATGCTCATGTTCCTCAACAAAAGAGAACAAAGCTATCCAAAAAGGCCGAGAAATGTATTCTTATCGGATATGACGGTGACGAAGGCTATCGCTTACTGAATAACAATGGTAAACTCATAAGATCAAGAGATGTTACATTTAATGAGTCAGTACTGACGCCTATTGGCCTTACCGAGGATTCAGAAGAAAAACCCTCGGTAAAAATCTATTTTCCACTTTCAACACCACCGATGTGTAATGCAAGGGAGGATGATCGTACCGAAAGCAGCTCAGATCGCACTTCAAGTAGCCCTGATGAGCCTAGCTCGACTATGCCTTCCACATCGTCGGATCCAGTTGTTAGTCAGGAAGTAGAAAGCAGCCAAGATAACCCTACTGAACCATTTCAACGATCACTAGAAGCATCACTGCCAGGATCACCTCCTTATGAAGATGCCCTAGATGATGTTATTGATGATGAGGTACCAGAACACTCAGATAATATAGCTGAGATAACTAATAGAATGACTCTACGAGATAGAAGTCAGATACGACCGCCTACTCGATTTGAAGATTATGTCATGTTAGCTGATGTTTTTAAAGGGATCAATGAACCCAACACCTACAAAGAAGCAATTACTAGTTCGCATAAAGATCAGTGGGTCAAAGCAATGGATAGTGAGGTGAAGTCTTTAAAGGAAAACAAAACCTGGATACTGGTTGATCTTCCAAGAGACAGAAAGCCTATATCATGTAAATGGATATATAAAATTAAAACCAATGCAGATGGCTCACTAGAAAAATTCAAGGCAAGGCTAGTTGCTAGAGGATATACACAGAAAAAGGGCATTGACTACGATGAGACTTTCAGTCCAGTTGCTAAGATGACAACGATAAGATCTGTCCTAAGCGTTGCTGC